>CM060986.1:121839641-123120474 GCA_030765065.1 Deroplatys truncata
GTACGCGTTACGCCAGTTTAAAACGTTTTCTTAAATCCCTTCACCGTCTGTAATGCGTGACTGCCACTTCCTAGGCAACAAACATTTGACAATCTATTAGAAAAGAGACAGCTGACTGTTGACTTTCTCAATACACAACATTCCCTTTCTATCAAATCGATGCCTATTGTATTCTAAGCACGTAATTGCTGCCTGGGATCTTATCACAACATCGAAATCAGTTGGAATCCATTCTGCAGGTAATACCAAACATTATCCACAGGAGGAATGCTGCCAAGCAACATAACCAACATACTGTTAAGACAGCGCTTAATTACTGACAGTTTGATGGGGAGTTTGTCTTTATATCCTATTGCTATACTACAATGGATGCTTTCAGCATTTTGGGGTGCAGCTTTTGATATATTTAATGGGATTGCGTAGGTGTTTCGTAAGAAAATAAATTAAAGTAAAGAGAAAGCCTAACACAAACTATTTCAAAATTTCTTCTTCTTCTCCTTTCAAGGATTAGGTGATATCACCTGTTCCGGTCTCTAGCCATCTCTTGCGTGGTCTTCCTAAACTTCTCCTCCCTGTCGGTTGGTAATTCATTATTTGTTTGGTATTCTATCATCTGTCATTTTATTAACATGTTCTTTCCAATTTCTTTTATTTTCATCATGATACAATATTCAAATCTGATGTTATTAATTCATTTATTATTTTGTCAGCTCTAGTGCATTCCTTTACATTAAACATTTCATTTCGGCGGACTGAATACGTGATCTCTTTCTTTTTGCTATTGTCCACTACTCGGAAGCACATAATACAGTAGGTAAAATTATAATCTTATAAAACTTATTTTTCCTAGAGTTCTTCTGATGGTTCCACAAATGGTTTGAAACCATTTCAATGTCTTTGAGAACTTCATCTCAATGTCTTTGTCAAATTTGAAACTAATGTCACATCCTAGATAATTGAAGTGGGATACCTGTTCTAATATTTTGCCATTTATTAGTATCTTTAATCTAACGGGAGTCTTCCCTTTAAAAGCCATTAAGTTTGTTTTATTTATAGATATAGTTATGGCTTAATCTATATACGGCTCTGTATATTATTTTTTGTTTCTTGTATAACTATTTGATCATCAGCATATAGTAAAGTGCTTAAAGGCGTGTATAAGTCAATATATAAGTTAAATAAAGTGGGAGATATGCTACACCCTTGTCGAACACCTTGATTTGTTCAGATTTCAGCTGACATTTAAAACCAGAATTAATTCTTATTTTGGTATTTGCATACAAATTCTTGATAGCGTTAATAAGATGTTTAGGAAATCCTCTTATCTCTAAAATGTTCCATAATAGGGGCCGTTTTACCTTATCAAAGTCTTTCTCATTGTCAATAAATGCTATTTGAGTTTCTAGGTTAAATTCACATCGTTTTTCAATAATTTGTGTGATTATGAATACATAATCGCTAGATGAATGTCCTTTCCTAAAGCCCGATTGTTCTTCTGATGAGTGTATCAGTGATAGCTCGTAATCACTATTTCAAATTTTCAAAGATTAAAGCCTTTAAGGAGAGAAGAAATGGCCTATTCGCCAGGGACTGGATTCACGATCCATTTTCTCTGAAATAAAACAAGGTATCACAATGAAATGTTTTCTGGATGTACAGTAATGCTTCATTTTGCTTCATTAGCGTAACTTTTTAAAACTATTTTAGGAATCGAGAGATAGATGCTTTTCTAAAAAAGACTGTAATCTTTACATTTTAGCCTGCATGGAAATGTTTTGCAGTATTAATGTGAGTCTGTATCAAGTATTGCAAATCCATATTATATACCAGGTGTTAAAAAGAGTATTCCATATTTTGAGAGTTGGTAGTGTGGAACAAAACAAGAAAAAGTTGTCCAGTAAACATGGGTTCTAAAATACATACCTAAAGAGCCTATGAGCAGTTGTTCATCTTCGCAGATGTGAAACACCATCTCTTCTACTGCAAGCTCTTTGCTATTAAGTAAGACCTACAGAAGGCAATAAACAAATGAGAATTGTGGTTGTCCATGGATACAGCATGCAGCAAACATCAGTTGGTGTCGTTACTCTAATACGTATTCCCAGTTCTGGGCAAGTGCAACGCATATTCTTACCAGTTCTGATGGAATCAGTTTGTGTTTTGATAAGTTTGTGAAATGCTTTTACATTGTAGTTTTATCTTGAAATCTTTGGTGTACGCAATCCATCAATGATGTACAAACACTACAGGAAGGCGTTATCAGTGCCTGCCAGAGCATCCGTGACCAACGTGGAGTCTTCCAGAGAATGCGTGATTCTCGAAGACGTCAGACAGAAGCATGCCTTGCTATGAATGGTCACCATATTGAGCACCTCCTTTAGCGATAGTTCACAAGTGCAGGTCGTATGTAATGCAAAGCAGATTGCATTAGAAGCTATGCTGTTTCACAGTAACAGAGTAATCTGTTCTCATTTGTTTACTGCATTCTATAGGTCATATGTAATAGTGAAGAGCTTGCAGTAGAAGAGATGTTTCACAGTAGCAAATATCAACAAATGCTCATGTGTCTTAAGGTATACAGTTTAGAGCCCATATTTACTTGACATTTTTTCTTCTTTTGCTCAATACTACCACCTCTCAAAATATAGAATACATTTTTTTAAACATTCTGTACAAACGTGAGTGTCGACTTTGTCATTAAATATACCTAAGAATACCTGTTATTCTTATAACAAAATAATTCTTTTGCAGTAAGTGAAGTTAATAAATTGAAGCTTTTGTAACACATTCAAAATTTTCACGCAGAAAGTGCTACGAATTTTCCGTAAATTTTAAACCAGACCACAGCCTTCTACAGAAAATAATTTTCAATGAAGAGATTTTTATCGAAGATAGTTTAAGTTATAAAGAGTACAGCAAATTATTTTAAAACGCATTAAAATACGTTTATCAACCAAAACTAATAAATTGTATTCAAAATCAATCAGAAAATTGTGTGTAAACGTTAATTGTTATAATACCATTTTATTTCCCTTTAAATAAAGAAGTTGCAGCACAAAACTTTTCAAATGGGCTTGAACGAGTATTATTTGATACTGTAACAGACAATTAATCAATATTTGCAGTTACATCCTAAGGATCCGCATCCTTACCTCTCTCGCCGCTCCTTATCTCTTTACTAGTAGGTAAAGTATGTAGTAAAATTATTATTCCACTAAGACTGAACGAAACAGCCTAAAATGGTGCGAAAATATACGCAGTTATGGGTTAAGACAAAGATTATTCACAGGTGCTGTGATAGCTTTGCTGCCAGCGTTGCAGTAGACCAGGCGCGATCCCCGGCATGAGTGGTACTTGCTTGTGGCTTTGAAACGCAGTTCTCTCAGCCACATGAGTTCCTTGAGGAATAGCGGGAGTTCTGCCCAAGGCAGGCCTGATTCCCATAAGCTAGGAAGGCAACCAACACTACCTCAACGGCGTACTAAGCAAGGTGATACTGCAATGCTTTATCATTGCCTTCCGTAGAATAGATATGAAGTGGCATCACATACATCCAGATCGCCATCTGTGGTGTAGTGGTTACCATGCTAGCCTCTAGATCCCGAAGTCACGGGTTCAAACCGGGCGGAAGGCGATGAAATGTTTTCGGCATAAAACTCCTTAGCACGGCTTCCTTCAGAAGGGAAGTAAAGCCGGTGGTCCCGTGTCATAGATTTACAGCACGTGAAAGAAACTCAAGCCTGATAAAGAGGCCTCTGAGCTAAATTACCGGTCTTTCACGCCCAATATAGAATGAGACGCTAAGGACCACGGCAGATAAAGAGCGCCCATAAATAAAACTCAATTTAACTTTTTTAAACTAACAACAATAATAATAATGCATGTGAATGCATGTTTAACGAGTGCATTTTCCTATAGCGAACTTTTTCCTAATTTTATAATCCTGCACTAGAAATAAAATACCACAGGAATGAAAAGGTGTTAAAACGCACTTTTACATAAACTCATACAATTATTTATGCGTTTAATTTATTGTGGCATTGCCTTAGGCTGATAGAAACTCTAGAGCCATTATAAAGGAAATAAGAAGTAATTACTGCCTTACTTAAAGGGTTTATTGTAAGCGTGCGCGCGCACCTTTTTCTAATGTTCTTTTTCTTGGGGGGGGGAATAGGGTTCAGGGACTTCAAAACGTTTGTTCCCGGTGAAATGTCTACATAAAATTTTTGTATGGATGATTATACTCTACTTACTATAGGCAGAGAAATTAACAAAACATTTTTTACTTTCTCTATTACGTATAGTAAGTAGGAGTATGCATTCCACCCAAAAATTTGATACCGAGATTTCACCGGAAATACATGTTTTGAGGCCCCCTTAAATCACTTTTAGAAAAAGGTCCGTGTGTGTCTGTGAACAGCATCACTCAAAAACAAAAAGTCCGATAAATACCAAACTTGGTATTTAGGTTCAAAGCTGCGACACGCACATTGTCAAGAAAATCCCCCCACCCCAGACTACCCTTTACATGGAAAATTTATCGAAAATTTTTATTTTCTCAAAAATGGCTCTAACGATTTTAATTAAAATATCATATATTTAAGATATTTTCATGACAAATAAAATGTATAACTTGAGTTTTCGGGGAATGTCCCCAAATTTCTTTTCTCTCTGAATCGCTTTTGCATAATTGGTAAAGCCTAAGGAATAACAAAATTTCTCTACACAAAAAAGTAGAGGTTATTAAACACACAAATTTTCATATACAGCTTTCATTTTGTGGAGTGAACCATTTTCGAAATATTCCTTGTTATTTGTTTGAATTTTCCAATACTTATACTTTCTCAAATGGGAAATCGTTATTCGTTTTTTTACTTTCTCTCGTACTTTAGTAAGCAGGGGAAGTATTGCATTCCACCCAAGAATTCTTGTCGAGATTTCATGGAAATACATGTTTTAAGGTGCTCTCAATCCAAAAACAAACGTTTTTAAAAAAAGGTCTGTGTGTATATCTGTGGGTCTGTGAACAGCATAACTCAAAAACGTAAAGTCGGATAAATACCAAACTTGGTGTTCGGTTCAGTATCTTTCAAAGATGCGACACGAACATTTTCAAAAAAATCCCCCACTCCAGATTATCATTCACATGGAACATTTTTCGAAAATTTTGTTTTTCTCAGAAATGGCTCTAATGATTTTGATTAAAACTTCATATGTTTTAAGATATTTTTATGGCAAATAAAATGTATATGATGAATTTTCTGGGAATATCCTCAAAAGTCTTCTTCATTCTGAATGAATTTTGCATAACTGGTAAGCCGTAAGAGAAAGACAACATTTTACTACACCAAAAATCTAGATCTTGTTAAAATACACAATTTGTCATATACATTTTTTTTTGTCGATTGAAACATTTCCGAGATATTCCTTGTTATTTGTTTGAATTTTTCAACACTTATACTTTTTCTCAAACGGTAATTCGTTATTAGTTTTTTATGTCCTGGACATGCAAAGAGAATGGAATGCTGCACATAGCAACCAGATCTTAAAAGATTTGACTATCGCTTAAAGTCTACCATAATCCCCTTGCAGCTACAAGAAAATTAACAATAAGATAGCTTCTGCAAATGTTTATCTCGATTAACATGAGGTAGATGGAGAATAAGCGTTTGTAAAAATAGTTTGTACAAGAGCAGAGAAAGTCATGTGAGTGTAGCACATTAGATGTTTTTGAATATGTTGACTTTATATGCCAAGGTTATATCAACAGTTTTGACTTTGGAGCAGCTGTTCATCAGCAGTGATGTTTATATTAGGTTCTAATCTTTGTTTATTCCCATTTACATTAATTAATAGAATTTTGATAAAGCTATATTCTGCTGATTCATGTTCCTAAAGCTTTGCGCGTAGTAAATGCAAGGGATATAGGAACATTATTGTTTTTATAACCCCAATAGCCTATCTCAATAAAGCTGGACTATTACAAACAAATGACTGCCAGCTGCAGCGTTGCTGGTTCAAGCCCCACCTCAGGTTAACAACACTGTGGAACACGGCCTGCAACAGGCCATCGGCCTAACTCCTCACGGTATGACTTTCACACTAAAGCTATTAGGCAAGTTCAGTTAAATTAAATTAACTCTGCATGTAAACACAGGGAACCGAAGGTGTAAATCTCTTTGGCTTGCTCTTAAGATAATTTAGGGTAATAAAAGTGGATTCATTATGTTCCCGTACTATTCTAAGTGTGCCATAAAGATTTCATTACCACTCCTTCTGAGAAAATGGAGTAGTTACATTAGAAAATATATTCCCTTAGAAAAAAGGAAAAGAAAGAAGAGGATGAATAAACAACAGCTTAAACGGATGGTAAACTATCTAAACACATGTACATAAACACACTAGAAAGACAGGAAGAGCCTGTGTCTTAACCATCGTGCTTCTTGGGTTTAAGTCTTATTTGGATCAACCTGTCCAAATGACGTTTTTTTTTCTCAAACCTCAGGATAAACATCAATTAACATTAGAATTTAGGCACAAAATGATCAATTTTGAGTTCCTCTTTTTGATGATTGAAAAATTCTGTGATTAATTCCAATTCAGAATATATGGTTTACTAGCTGCCTGAAGAATTTATACTTTAAAATATACGCCTAATTAAAGTTTGCATTATTACATCCATTTTATTGGAACTTGAGGCAGTATTTTTGACACTTAAAATAATTTCAGTCTAATTACATAATATGTAAATTCAATAACAGCCCGCCTTGAAGCAATATGTGTATTTAATAATTTGTAAGATGTATGTAACAGTCATTGCATATGCTTATATTATTGTAAACATGTTCAATAATGTTATGTGAATGCATTACGTAATTTAATAATGTAGGAGCTGTGAGAATAATAAGTTAAAATTTGCTAACAATGAGGTAACCTTGAGGCAATAATGAGTTTGAGAGTTTAAATGCTACTAGTCATTATTAGAGCAGCAATAATGTAAATGTTGAGACAGTTTAAAAATAGCCAATCAACAGCCAGAAACAGCTTTAGTTAAGTGCAGGTATTCTATTGGACTAGGATTAGCCAATCAGAGACTTGAAGTACAGAGGTTTACAAGTTTAGACGCTTGAAATCTATTCAGTTGCCTGCAGACCGTGATAGTAACCGGATGCAAGATGTGTCCTCTAGAGAAATATAATACGTATTCTTGTGAGACAAAAATAAGTATACTGTTAAAAAGTGCAAGTATTAAATAAAAGAATCTCACAGCTCTCTATATCAGTAAAGTGCTATTTAATTTGTGTCAAGGATTTATATATATATATATATATATATATATATAAAGGAGTGAATTAAAACTTAAAATCTGTGTAAGCCTACATTCTTGTCGCATCACGCCCTGCCAAAGACTTCCATGTTTCTAACAATAATACTGACGCAGCCGAGGCAAACATAAATATAATATCTAAAGAAACAGTCAAATTACAAAGTTAATATTTTTTAAACTTGGGGAAAGGCCACCTGAAAGTATATTTGGGGCGAAGGCTACCGGAAACTGTTTAACATACGTGCGGTTGCAACTACTTCAAGTTCGGCTCCCCAACATTTGAACTATAATACAACTCCTACTTTAAATTAGCTTCCATACGTAACAGCAACAAACATCTTCAAATTGACGTCTATATGTGGAGCGTAATAACCAACTTCTTCAAATTGGCGTCCAAAACGTGGGGCTAATAAAACAAACTTCTTCAAATTCTTAATATTTATCGCATATCTTTTCCCCAGTATCGGATCTATAGATACGCATTAGTCCAACAGGAGGCAGCAGAAGATGCAACTAATGTGTACTCTGTGGAATTCACGAAAGGGAGTCACTTCTCAATTTATATTTTCTTGAAAGTACAATTTTCTCAACATATGTACCCTTTTCTCAAAATCTATAAACGTTACGAAGCTGAAACTTTTCATACGTATACGATAATTAACTTGCGTTATATTTTTGGGTGATATAGATTTGAAATATTGAACATTTATCTTAAAATTTTAGGCGAAATTGCAAAGCAGTTTCTTTTTTTCCTAGAGAGAAGAAAACTGAAGTAGTGTTAAGAGCTCAATTCTTCAGTTCAGATAATGAAAAACGGTCTTAAAATGCAATAAAACCCCATATGTCTGCATATATAAAAAATAAGTATTTTTGTAATTTTTCTTCAGAGTTTTTAAAGAAATTGAAATGTTCTTAAGCTGACTACCACACATATGGATATGAAACTTTACAGAGGTACATACTTCGTATATCTATGCCGATATTATAGCAGTTTGTTTATAGAGAAAACTGAGCTGACAATAATTCTGTGTGAGGTGGGATCGCCGGTGATCCTGTCCGTCTGTAGGGGTGTCTACATTTGCAAACTTAGGAACCCTGACGTTGCTGTACCATTGCTCCTGGATCCGACCGCCCGATGTCTCCTCTCGCCTCATCCTTCCTCCCGGAGACGTCCCCCCGTGGAGCGTAGCTACAATATTCCCTCTAGATCGGTGCCGAGTCCCCTCCATTCAGGAAGATAAGACTACCATCTCTTTAGCAGTCAAAAACTTAATTCCTAGTATCATACAATTGTGTTTTTCTAGAAGCATACACATGTTCTGGAGTAAATGAGCTCTTTGGAGTAAATAAAACTGAGTTTTATTTATGGACGCTCTTTAACTACTATAGTTCTTAACATCTCATTCTGTATTGGGCGTGAAAGATGGGAAATTTTGCTCAGAGGTCTCTTTATCAGGCTTGATGTTCTTTTACATGCCGTAAATCTACGACATGGGACCACCAGCGTTGCTTTACTTACCTTCCGAAGAAAGCCATGCTAAGGATTTTTACGCCCAGAAAAAAATCCATCGCTCGCCGCCGGGAACTATGGTGCGAGGGCTGTCCCAGAAGTACCCGACCTAACAAAGAAAACACAAAGTTTGGGGGAAAAAACATCTTTATTTCTCTACATAGTCTCCTTTCAGCTCGATAAACTTTTGCCAGTGATGTTGAATAGCTTCGATACCCTGTTTATAGTGAGTTCTGCAAAATAGCCATCAACTGTAAACCCCACTTCTTCATTGTTGGCAAATCTTTTACCACCAAGCCATTTCTTCAACTTTGGACACAGAAAATAATCAGAGGGGGCTAAGTCTGGCGAATAGGGTGCATGGGGAAGCAATTCGAAACTTAACTCATTGATTTTGGCCATGGCGATAATGGATGTGTGATCTGCTGCATTGTCTTGATGAAACAGAATTTTCTTTTCCGCTAAATGCGGCCTTTTTTGCTTCATTTCATCATTCAAACGCTGCAATAAGTTTTCATAATACTCGCCATTGATTGCTTTTCCTTTTTGAAGATGATCAATGAAAATTACCCCACGCGCATCCTAAAAAAACTGACGTCATGACTGTCTTCTCCTTCTTTGGAGCCGATTCTCCCCTTTCAATCCACTGTTTTGATTGTTCCTTCGTCTCAGGTGTAAGGTATTGGACCCATGTTTCATTCATGGTTATGAATCGACGCAAAAACTCGGCTTTATTGCAGCGGAACATCGCCAAACACTCGACTGAAACATCCTCACGATGCTGCATTTGTTCCATTGTGAGTAAACGCGGCACCCATCTTGCGCAAAGCTTTCTCATGTCTAAATTTTCAGTTAGTGTGCGATGTACAGCACTTTTTGAAATGCCTACGATGTCTGCTAGCTCGTGCACTTTCAGTCGACGGTCATCCAATACCATTTTCTAGATTTTTTTCACAATTTCAGACGTGGTCGCCTCATTTGGTCCACCACTGCGATGTTCGTCTTTGCAGCTCGTACGGCCTCGCTTAAACTCTGCCACTCAATATTTTACTATTGTAAACAAAGGAGCAGACTCCCCCAGAGTAGAATCTAGCTAGCGTTAATATTAGTTGGACTAAGACCTTTCAAATGTAAGTGTGGTATGGCATAACGATGGCCAGTTTTATCCGTGTTTACAAATTCGCTGAGAGAGTTCACTATTGATGGCTGCCAAACAATTACTAAACAACGTAGCATCGTCAAACTTCAAACTTAAGCTTTATAAGGGTGGTACTTTCTACCATAGTCATTTGTTTAAAACAACACCGCTATACATACGTCAGGTCGGGTACTTCTGGGACAGCCCTCGTATCCCTAAACCACGGAGGTCGACGAGCTCTTTGGAAGTCTTGCTTTTTATTCGCATTTTCAAGTGCTTGTTTGAGACTACCGTGTGCTCACTGAAGATGGCTGCACAGGAATATTGGTTGCATATATTTTGGATGTGGTTGGTTGATTGTTGCTCAATCTGGGAATCATGATAAGGATTTATGTACAGGTTAACAATGCCTATTTGCTACAATTAAAGAATACCATGTCATCAGAATCCGATTGCTAGTTATTACCTAGATTTATAGTATAGCTACAAAATTAGTGAGGAAATTTGTTAGTTATCAGACCCCCCTCTATTACACCGCTAATTAACTGATGTCCCCGTAAAGGAAAATGTTTTCTTGCTCTTATCGCGCTGCCACCCAAAGGCATCTGTTGAACGACATTGCCTGTTAGCTAGAAAAGGACGCCGCAAGTTCAGATCTCGTTTGGAGACGAGCGGCTGCTGCGATGCTCTGGTATTTCTGCGCAGCTTGACTGGGTGTGGTACATCCTGAAGGCACCCACAACAGGTGATTAGCTTTAGCTTTTATACTCCATAAAAATGTTCCGCTGCGACGTGGCAGGATGGCAAATGCATTCAGACGACAGCCTATAATCAAGGGTACCAACTTAGCCATTTCCCGCTACATTTGTCGTTTAGTGTTGCGACGTCTATTGCGTCTTTTTGTTTTATATTTTATTCTAAAGCCCTTGGGCGTTTTGCAACAAATTCTGCAAATCTTACTTGAGGAGACATTGACAGTGAATTTAATGTATAATATACAATTTCTGACTTTACATAGTGTATTAAATCCATTTTCTGTACTTACTGCGATCAGACACTATTTCACCGGAGTTGGTAGGCGAATCTTAAATCATTTTAACTTAGCGACTCATAGTGACGATCTACTGAGCGTGATTGCTGCAGATTTATCACTTGTAATTTATTCGTCAATACTGTTTTTTCAAACACAATTTGAATAAGATCCGCATTTACGTGCCGATATTCGATATGGAACTCGGTCCAATCCACTTCTCTGAAATGATCAGATTTGGGATTCAATTGGAACAGTATGCTCATTTACATGTCGTATAATTGCTTTTAAACAGCAAGGCCTAAAAGAAGAACTTCTAACACAGTGAACAGAGGTAAAAGCTTTAGATTATCGCACTAGTGATCATTTTACAAATCTTGTGATATTGCATAGAACTCAGGTAAAAATTTACCAAAGTAAAAGTGTAGTAGACTTTTTTAAATTATGCACTTTTTACACAATAGTGTTCTTTGAGGCATTAACATTTCCAGTATATCTGTCATGTCGTATTTTAAAATATTAAGCGCAAAGAAATTAGAAAAAACAGGATTCCATCCCATTATAAATTTTGAGTTATCAATAAAAGGTATTTTCATTTCTTCAAATTAATTTTTTTATCCCGGTAGGTTGCATTTCTGGCTACGCAATCACTCTGTCTTCTAGGTTCGGCGTCAGCCACATCAAGTAAAACAGTGAAAGGTACTCAATTTCAGCCCAGAATATGATTAGTAAGGAGGTAAATAAAGACATTATTATTATAAACCTTCACAATAAGGGCATATAATCTATAGCTCTGTCAATTAGAGAATGCAAAACAGCAACAGTCCTAAATTCATACACATACCTACTTTCATTTATGTAGTGTTTATAGTGCTGCAAAATAAACCAGTTAACGTTTCGTGCGAAAGTGGTTAAATCGAATGTCATGCAGTGATTAAATACTTCGTATCAAAAGGTTTAACGCACACCGAAAAAAAAAATGAATGCCACTCTGAGAGATTCTTCACCATCACTTTCAAGGTAAAGATATGTGCTTACGACTTTAAAACGTTAACGTTTTTGCATCTTTGATGAGTGTCAAAGACAGCCAGTTATCTCCACGACTGAAGAAAACATGCGAAAATCCATAATGATTTGTTAAATGACAGACGAATCAAGGTGCTGATATTGCCAAGATCTCATTAGTTCCTGTCTGTAACATTTTGCAGGAGTATAAAGCAGCGCGATGAACAAGTAAGTTTTTACTGAAGGCATAAATATGTTGAGTTTCATTTTTACAATTGTTTACAGTTGAAAGAAGATTTGTTAAAAACTTAAAAACAAGGTTGATTTGGATCAGAACTTTCCGACCAATCCTCGTACACTGAAAACCAAATATAGTACCATAATAATTCCGACAAAAAAAAGCCATTGCCCTTATGCTTCTGAATAATCTAAGTATCGGGTATTGAAAAATAGTCGTGTCACATTCCTAGTAATTATTAACATTTATGAAAAACGTTCTCACTGTGTAATACCTCCAGACTCCCAAATACAACCAGAGATGTGACAACAGTCAGGTGTTCTCACGTGACATAGCTGATTGTCTGAGAGATAGATTTTTCCGAATCTCATTTGTCAAGAGGTGGGCTAGGTGTTTGTCCTCCTTGATTCCAAAGATGCTGTTGAAAATAATTTTAATTAGATTTGATTTCTTATGAACCCAATCCCTACTTTCCATAAAAAGTGAGGCTACTTGGGAGGGGCAGTGCCATGTATAGTACGTTTCACAGGTATTTTTCACAGCTGTGAAAATTACAGGTGAAACGGTTTATGCTCGGAAGCGCCAAGTGAACTTGGATCACGATTGTTGCCTTGGGGAGATGAGAAAAGTGCACGTTGTACGAGTAACTTAGCCCTTGCATGCCTTTCTCAGTCTCTTTGATATGTGAAAGGACTGTTCTTGGTGCACGATGCACTGCATGTGCCCGCACACGTAGAGAAAACATGAAACAGTAACCCTCACAGCGAATACTATTTAGAATGAACAAATCTGCTGTCTTTCTATAAATCCATTTTGGGGTTTTGAAACTGACACACTGGGCGATCTGGAATAGTTTTGGAGGTTTTGGTTGAGTTTGGCAGTACCTACTTTTGCTCTAAATTACTGCCTAAACCTGGGCCAGGGGAATTTGACAATTTTAAAAATTAAATTATAGATAAGACACACAAATTAATAATTACTTCTTGTAACCAATCGTCGAATTTAGCACGCCATTTTTTAAACAATGCGTTTAAATAGATATTTAAATGTGTTATTTTTGCCTTCGTTTTGATTCTTCAAAACCACGAATTTGCTCTATAAAAGCGGTCTTTAAGCTTTATCAGATTTGTGAGCGATACAATATGGAAATATCCACTGGAAAAACAAAAGTATTAGCATTTCAAGAAGTGAAACAACCTATGAGAACGAAAATAATAGTCTTATAGAACAGTCAGCTATCAAAAACCCGGAGATACTAAAATTTTATGGTAGAGAAAGTAAAAGTAACTAAATAATTTTGGACTTAAGCTGAAAAGTTAAGTCAATGAAAGCGGTGAAGTGAATACCTTGTCAGGTTTGTTTGTTGTACCGACTGGTCAGTGGATGCAAAAACTAAAAACTAGCCTGTCACTTGACCGGTTGTTGCACTGAGGCTTCCGTTGCGGCTCGAAATAATAAATGCTTTCATTTGTTTTCCAAGGAAGTAATAGCGCGAAAAGATACTTGAGTCTGTGCATTTTCAGTGCGAATTGCTGCTGTATTTACATAGGATTCGTTACAACTTTTGCGGCAGGACTGCAGGCTAAATTCCGATCGCAGAGTTTATAATATCCTTGGCACGAATGTTTGCTTAAACAGGGACTACAAAAAGGCAGAACAGCATTACAAAGCAAAAATTGGACACGGAGATTTCACCGTTGAAAGAACTGTATCACATGATCATTTAACTTGTTCCATTTTATGTAAACACGCTTGAATCGTTTTGAGGTGGATAGGCATCGGGGCCTAGGGCGAGATGGAAAAGCGATAACGGTTTTGTAAAGATAGTCTAAGTGCACCTGCATCTGGCTAGCTGGAGGAATAGCCTCGAGCTTGCAATAGAGACAGAGAAGTGCTTCACGGTCGTTGACAAGTGTGCATGTTCGGACACGGTCCAGCGGCACAAGAAGAAGACCTCCAGCGGTCTTACAGAGACACTCCATTGTTATCTTCCTAATAATAGAGTTGTTAACTTCTTCCACTGTGAAGTCAGTTACCTGTGCTGTTGCCAACCTTTTAAATATGAACATCTCATTATCATGATCAAAAATTTTTGTTATAATCAGGGCCCGTATTCCAATGACACTCCTAAGGTGTATATAAAACCTTATCATGGGTCCCATATTATGAAAAGTATATTTATTTGGTCATTTATGACACTTTCTGTATCAGAGATTTTTTTCCGATTTTACATCATTGTTTTATCATTTTCTTGTCGTTTATATCTTCATTTAGTCATTTTCTTGCTTATACATTTATGAAGAACGGACACATCTCTTTCTTTAATTATTCTGTTCGAAATTCACTCAATGCCCCAAATTTTAGCACAAAATTCAGCAGTAGGTTTTGGAGTTTCGATTGCCTGTCACTAGATGCGCAGGTGTGCATGTTTTATTCCTAATTGTTAGTTTTATTGTCGGCAACTATTTTTGAGATTTTGCTCTAGTCAACGTGAAAATGGAGTATACATTAAATGAACGACTCTTCCTTGTAAACCAATACTGGATTACAAATTCAATTAACGCTACTCAAAGGGCATACCAGAGAGAATTTGGTGTTCGGAATCCTCCCCAAAGAAACACAATACTGGGACTGGTAAACAAATTGGAAACAACTGGATCTCTGGTGAGTGAAAAAGGCAAAACTCGTTCAATTAGGCTTCCTGCGTTGTTGTTGAACGTAAGAGCACTACTGGATCAGTCACCCAAAAAATCATTAAGACGTTTGTCGCAGGAGAAAGGGTACAGCCACTCAGAGAGATGTGAAAAGTGCAGGTCTAAAGTTCTATGTGATGACGGTTGTCCATCAGCTATAGGAAGCAGATAAGGATAGACGACTGAATTATTGTCGTTGGTTTCAGATGTTCATTGTGCAAAATCCTGCCATATTGTCCATCACATGGTTCACATTTGAAGCTATGTGAACTCACGTTATTGGGCCAGCGAAAATCCACATGTTATTCATGAAGCACCTATGCAGCCGGTTAAAATCAGAGTTTGGTGCGCAATATCCGCACAGAGAATAGTGGGACCAATTTTTTTTAAAGCAATGTGAACACTGCAGAATACCGGTGGATTTTGACGGAGTTTGCTGAGCAACTAGACGATGTAGAGCTGAGTCAAGGATATTTTAGCAGGATGGCGCTACATGCCATACATCCATGGCACTAATTGCAAGTTTCTTTGACGACCGGATAATTTCCAAAAACCTGTGGCCACCGAGATCTCCGGATTTGACATCGCCGGACTTCTTTCTTGATGCAGTTACTTAAATGTAAATAATGATTGTAATATGAATATGCATTTTTATGTAACATTGATTTGAGATGTTTCTTGACTGTAATTATTGTTGAGAAGTAAGTTTTTAATGCCTTACTGAAACTGTCAATAATAGCGCGCAATAATGCAGAGAGGGGGGTGAGCTGTTTATCATTATTGGAAACGAGGAAGTTATGTAATATTGGCGCGTTTTTTCCGTTGAGAACCTTCTGGAATGTTTCCCTAGAGCATATGTATTCATAATTTTCATTGGATATAAAAATAGACGCTAATGTTGGCGCGTTTTATTAGCCAATTGTAACTCAGTTATAATCTTTAGGCATATCGGGGAGTGGGTGTATAAAAAGCCAAGTCAGAGGTAGATCGCGGGCAGTTCATCGAAAATCTCAATACATTACACGTCGCCTTCAGTTGCTCAGTTCATCAAAATTCTTTGTGCATTACACGTCGTCTTCAGTTCGTCAGTTCGTCAAAATATTTGTATGAGATACGTCGGCTATAGATTCACAAGTTACGAAAATCTAAAGTATTATAAAGTTAATTATACACAAAGTTGAAGTACGCGAATTAAGAGTGATTAGTAATGAAGTTATTAAAACAGTTTCAGTTTGGCGAGTGTTAAGATCAATGTATAAATGTGATAGTTAACGTGTTTGACAATAAATGTGTAAAACAAATTTCTTCATCAGTGTTATATTTGGATAAAAGATTCCTTTCCGTTTACACACTCTGATCAAGAGACATGTTCGACTGAGAAATAATAGCTAGCCGGAGGACAGTAAACAAAACTTAAAATTCTTTCAAACACGAATACTACCACAAATTGCTAACACTAGATGGAGCTACAAACCGAACAAATGAATGACGTCACAAGATGGCTTCACATAAATACACAAACATTTGTAAATAATACCGTTACAAATTGGCTCCCAAACGTGGGGCTACAATAATGTTACTACATTCTATGGGGTTACTTAAAAGACAGGGTTTATGCCACACGTCCCCAGACATTGGACGATTTGAAGCACAACATTACACAGGAGATTCAAACTATGAACAACAGAGTTCTCCAACGAGTGGTCAGTAACATGGGCATGTTGAGTTGTGCCTTATGCAGGATGGAGGACATTTTCAACATTTGCTATAGAGGTAAATAATCTCCCAAAATTCCTCTGCATTTCAAGTATAATAAGTTGTCGCTAGCATAACTCGTTTTGAAACAATTAAAGAGATAAATTTGTCAGTTCTTCATAAATCATCCTGAACATTTCACATAAGGATAACTTTCCAAAGAAATTAATTGTTCTTTCACACAAGCCGTGTGTTGGACAAGGTAGGAAAGGTAGAATCAGATGACTGAAAAATTCAATGCCATAGCCAAGATTTGTACCACGGATCTCCCGGTCTCAGCTGGAGAATTTAATGTCGTGTCGGCATGTTGCCATGGTATCTCAGTGGTTAGAGCAACCGGACGGAGACCTGGAGATCCGTGGTTCAAATCCCGGCTATGGCATTGAATTTTTCAGTCATCTGATTCTACCTTTCCATAACTTTCCAAACATCAGAAATTGCTTTATTCAACTGAGAAATTCTTGGGAAAAAATCACTTTCCTATTTAATTTGGTTTGGAAAGGCTTGTTTGTGGTTGAAGGGGCAGCGATCGTCACCAGGTATGGTTACAATAATTAATTCACGTCCCAAATTAAAGATGAGACAAGGATTTTTATGATATTTTTCACATTTTTTCTAGAAGTCTTTTTGCAAAATTAGCTGCATATGTGTTAATCAGTTTCTAAATTATGCATTTCAATTAAAAATGGTCACTATTTAATAAAAAAAATACACCAGCAAAATTTCAGGCCAGTTTTTGTGAGTAAATGTTCCTGCGATTTTATCGGTTGTAATATTTTAGGCATTTTTCAGCATTTAAAATGCTGGTTATGGTGCAATTTTGAATTTATCAGAGTGAAATAGTTTCCCCAATATATGATAATGTAGTTATTAATATAAGGTAAATGTGTTACGCCACCAAGCTCATCCAAGTTTGATAGGTGTATATCTTTTTGCAAAAGTCGAAGCTCAGAATTGAACAAAAAATAGTTTTAACCATTAATTTAATAGTAAATTTCTTAGCAAGCGTATTTTCTAAGCTCAATAAGGAACATAAATATGGAATGTTGTTTAAAAGGTATGAACATTGCATCGTAAGGAGCATTTTTTGTAAAAAAAAAACAACTTAAATTTATGTTTTAAAAATGCATAATCCAGGAACGAAGTAACATATATGTACTAGACTTTGTTACCACACTTATTTACACGGTTATAAGATGTAAAAATTCATAACACTTAGTAGAATACTTTGGATTTTGGAAAATTCACAGGTTGGTCCCCTTAAGATTTTAAAATGAAATTTTTGTCAGTGTGTGATCTTCTAGTATCTATTCATTTATCACTGTAACTATCTGTAAAGGATTCCCTTTGAGTACTGGCCCAACTAAATTCCTGATCCTATTAATATTCAGGTATGTTGCTCCCATAGTTTCTAAATTTGCTGAACATTTTCTGAATACGAAGTTTAAGCACGGCTTGCTTCCTAAAATTCCATTTTTGTAAATTCCATCTCCTATTTACAACGACTTACTGGCAGAACTCTCTATTTTCTGGTAGCGAGATCCTAATAGTATAGTGCATGATTTATGGCGTATATTTTGTGGTTTCAGATGATTGCAGATAAACGCTTGAGCGATTCCATTATGATGCAGTATCGTTGATTTTCACTACTTCCTAGAATGTTAAGCGGATGTCTGCACGAATCACAGAGCGAACTTCTGTGGAGTGGTCAACGACTGTTGACGACAAGGTCGTTCATATGAGGAATCTTCAGCGGTCGATGCTCTACCCTTTTAAAAACATGGACTGTGGTAATACAGCGCTTGACCGATGCATCCTCCTAATGTGTTCGCTTGAACATTAATACAAATATGTTTCTAAAAGTTTTACTTTTGAGTTCATGCGAGAAAAAATGCAGATACAGAAAATCCAGGAAGATTGCCACAAGTTTAGCTTTTATTTCACTTATTAAACATCAAAACAAGCATGTTTAGATAAAAATAAACACAAAATAAGCGAGGTTAAATTAATATGGGATAGTAACTAAGAGAGAAGATATTACTTCTTCAAACCTCACGGAGAAAGCAGAAAAATTCCCTAGTGAACTTCAGACCACCTAATACCCAACCAGTAACGTTTGTTGGCATTTTTCAAATTTCGTAACTATATGATGGACTGCATAAGGACTAAAAAATCTAACAAATCATCATGATCATCATCAATTTTGTCATTGTCAACCTCAGGGATTGGGCCGGTGTAACTCCTTCAGCTCCAGCCTTACAACGAGTCTATCCATGGCATTTCAGAATATTTTTGGTTTCTCTTTTAGTTTCTTAAAATGTAGTGAAGGATTCTAAGAGGAAGGTGGCCTAGGTTCACTCTCAAAACGCGTTCTCCTCAATTAAGCTGTGTTTAAATGGGGTATTTTAAGTTCTGATATAACATCTTAATTTGGAACTTTGATTTTTAAGTCATATATCTGTTTTTGCACTTACGAATTACATTGCTGCAATTTGTATTCTTTGTTTGTGTTTTTTGTTGCATTAATATGGATTGCCATAGCCTTACAGACGTGGTCAAATTATTATTAGACTAAGCTTTCTCATTCACCTAATTCTTGAAAATACGTTTATGTAACATAAATGGTTAATTATTATAGTTAAAGCATTATTATGAGAAATGATGCTTAGCAACGCATTGCTTTTAGCCTGATAAGATTTTGTTGTTGTATGTTTTGGATAAATATCTTGCAAAATTACAAAGTTATATCTTTGCTAATCGTTTCCTAATGTTTCTATGATGATAGTAGGTCGCGGGTTCTAACCCGGCGGAGGGTGATGGATTTTTTCGGGCACGGCTTCCTTCGGAAGGGGAGTAAAGCCGGTGGTCCCGTGTCGTAGATTTACGGCACGTAAAAGAACCTCAAGCCCGATAAAGAGGCCTCTGAGCAAAATTACCGGTGTTTCACGCCCAATATAGAATGGGACGCTAAGAACCATAGCAGTTACAGAGCGTCCTTAAATAAAACTCAATTTCAATTTTTTATGATGATAGTGTTTGCATAAGTGTAAGTGTTTATGAATTTCTTGATATAATGCACCAGTTACATTAGCATAATAATTGTCTGGTCATTAAGGTTGTGATGAAAGAATCGCACAAAATTTGAAAAGCCATTCCTGTATAATATGGCCTTCAATACAAAGCTATTTTATTGCTGCTACTGCACTCATGTTATGCAAAGTGCACAAAGATTAAACGTTTAAACACCTAAATGCGGCTATAGTGAGTATGTTTCAGTTTAAACTGTACAAACCAATAGAATATGTAGTAGTTAATCATCTTTGTCTAATAATTTGATCAGATCTGTATAATGATAATATTAAATTAGGCAAATTCCATACACATATTTTCAGAAACTACCCCATGACTAACATATGAAACCTTATAATACGTTGACTGTCTACTGAAGAATAACACTTAATGATAAGTATCAAATTTATGACTGACAATTTTAAAATTATTTTTACTTCCTCACTATATTTTACAATAAAAACTTCCCATTATACGATTTGAGAGATCGAAATATATTAATATAAGAGTCTCTGATAACACTAGTCTGCATGATATCGAATGACTGAAAACTAATAAGTGATTCTGACTCACTTTGTTATGCTGATTTCAGAACTGCTTTTAGTTTTATTTTCTATCACGTACAGTTTTTTCACAATTTCACTTCAAAGATATAGAGATATAAAGATATTATTTCCGCCACTACACATAAAATTGGACTTGATGAAGCAATTTTTAAGGGCTCTACCACAGGATGGACCCTGCTTCAGGTACCTTTCCAAGACATTTCCCTTCATTACATAAGACAAATTAAAGGCTGGAATTTTTGTTGGTCCTCAAATAAAGAAATTGATGAAGGTTGAAGATTTTGAGAACCCAGTGAATGAGAGACAAATAGAAGCATGGATCGCCTTCCGATCAGTTACTGAAAACTTCTTGGGCAATAACAAAGATCCTAATTACAAGGCCATTGTCGAAACAATGTTGGAAAATTTCAAGAAGATGGGTTGTAACATGAGTGTAAAGGTGCATTTTCTGCATTCACATATTGACTACTTTCCAGAAAATCTGGGACATTATAGATTAGAGCAGGGTGAACGTTTTCACCAAGATATTAAGGAAATGGAGAGGAGATACCAGGGGAGATGGAATGAAACTATGATGGCCGACTCTGTTGGATGTTGAGGAGGGACAGTAGGACAGTCATCTTCAAGGATCTGCAAGGAAGTCAAAGAAGAGAAGGTTTGAAAAAAATTAAATGAAACGCTTTAGCTTCTTGTTTTGTTAAAATGCAGTAATGAAATAAATTAGGGGAGTTCTTGAGAGTATTCTTAAAATGTTTCTTGAAAAAAACTTATCTTATGTGAAATGGTATTTGAATACTTTTCTACGCTCATTAGTAAAATTGTCAAAACATTGCTTATTTTGTGTAAAAACCTGACGTGATAGAAAGAAAACGGAAGTTATTTCTGGAATCAGCATAAAAACATTATTCAAGAACACCTACTTTTAAGAAATCATCTGACAAAAAGTTTGAAAATGCAGACTAGTGTAATCTAACGTATGCATAAAGTAACTGTGAAGACTCTAAGCACCTACATGGAGACAAATGTTTATGTCCAAACATTTTAAATATAAATTTAACGGGGAACGACTTCCATAGTTATCTAAGGTGACTTTCCATGTAGCACAACCATATGTATGTGCGTAATATTTGTGCTAAAACATCAAAAGTTAAATTTAAGCAAAACAGAACCTAAGAAAACACCCCCCCCCCCCTCTGAGAACCTCATTCCGTGTACCCTTGGGCTTGATGACTGTGGTTAATAACAAATTCACTTTGTGATAGTTTGATGTAAATTGAAACCTAAACAATTAAAATGCAATACTTTTCTAACATGGCATCAATCTTTCATCTTACTGGGTACTGCGCTGTCTCTTAATTTCCTTAGTAAGAGCGCCAGCCACAAATCGAAATAGAGACTGTTCAGACAGCAGATTCATCACATCTTCCTTACCCTACTGTTTAACATTAACCTGGCAATGGAAACAGTAAGTTATAGGCTCTGACAACTGAAGTAGCTTTAAATAAATGGCGACATGTGAAGAACAATGAAGAGGATTCGAGAGACCCGGACAGGCCAAGAGGTCATACATTCCTTTTACCGATGTCATGTAACGGCACCATCGCCGCGACCAATCGGCCACTGGCCTGCGTTATGGCCAATTGGATGCTAATGCCGCGCACTTGTAGTGTCCGAAGCTCTTAACACATTTAACTGCCGACGCTTGTTGCAATTTCACTGCATCACCTTTCTAGGCATTAAGCAATCATCCATGCCTAACTTTCTTTGTTTTAAAAGTTGTCGATGGTGCGATAAAATGTTACAGCTTCAGAGATGAATACGGGCTAGAATCCCTATGTAACCAACGAGTATGAGAAAGGGTAACCAACTGGCGGACCGAGGGCCGAATGCGGTCTGCGGCGCTTTACCGTCTGTAGATGAGCAGCACAATCAGAAAATCTAGATTTTTTTAGTAATGTTTAACACTCATTCTTACTGCATATGGCACCACTGATCATACATGAAATAACTGGGCAAGGAAATTTGTGAAGCAAACATTCCAGAGCCCTAAGTTTAGGGTACCTCCTCGGATTTGTCAGTTATGAGGACTGAAAAAAACCTCAGTCAGGAAGGACGGTTCTGGCGGGACATTTCGTTCGCGAGTCCGTGCCTTAACGACCTCGACTACCCATGTCGGTCTGAAAATCTAATTGTAAACCACAGCTCTGTTCATAATGGAATATATGGCATTTGTTAAGAGCACTTCATGGTTGGTACCTACTCCGAGTATATATATATATATATATATATATATATATATATATATATTAATACCAGGTTTAACGCCCTTTAATCTGGTAGGTCATATCAGACGATGAATGAATGAAACGGGCGAAATGATGGTCAAAGGAGCCCGAGCTCCACATAGCTTAAAGTTACCCGATACTCGCTTTCTAAGGACAAGGGAAAAGCCGGATAAAAGCTTATCCCGTAACCCACCCTAACCGAGATTCAAACTAGGTACCTCTTGAATGTGAGAGAGGCACGCTACCCCTACACCACAGAGGCGGATATTAATACTTTCTCTGCAATATTATTGAATTTAATGTACTTTAAATATTTTACATACTGGGCTAAACTTTTCTTTGTTTGCAAAATACAAACAATTGAAAATCAAATGCGAAATGGCATTCATGTACATATCAAGTGACCAATCCGTGATAGAAACCTTTGCATTTGCACCAATGACAGTTGCCTATCCTGCCAGCTGCGTAGTTTTAGTTTTCATTATCTCGTTATTCAATTGTTTTTCCCTTAGTAAGTTATCCTGTAAATGTTTTTATTGTGATTTTCATTTGTTGGACTGTTAAGTGGAGTTAAAATCAGAGACAAATCATTTGATTTTACGTATTTAATCCTGAAATAATCTAAATAAATACAAATCGAGTCAAATCAAAGGAATGGTTAAACCTATTAATAACGGCTGATAGTTGTATTTATATTCAATGAACTATAAAATTAGTAACCGCGTGTTGTATCTTTTCTAGTAGTTAAAACTGCATTCTTTTATTTGTATGATTCATTCAAATGAAATTAAAACTAAATAATTTTATTTCACTATTAACCATCAGTGGTGTAAATCAAATTGTCTTTATTTTAAAACAATCGCGTGTTGTTTGCACTGAAAATGCCGTGTACACGCATTAAAATCTTCACTTTTTTTTCCATCATTTCATTTGTATAGACGGATTTAACTATTCTAGCCATTTGCCTTTAGAAACAGTTCTTTGATTTGCTTTTGTTCCTTTTACATGCCACTTTGGAATACACACTGTCATTCATGCGACAATTTTTACGAGTATCATATTAAGATTATCCACGAGTTGTACATATTTTATGGAATTTTAGCATTATAAATTGTAGAAAATAACTCGTGAAGTAATTTGGCATCATAGATGGCGCAAGTGAAAGCGTGTTCATATACCTATGTTCGTAAATGAGACGTTAGCTTCTCTCTCTGCATTTCATGTTTTATTACCTGTCGTGTTGAACCAATAAACAAGACAAGTCACCTGCATGCATTACCTTCCTTGGAGAGAAGTGAGCAGGTGTTACGGACTGTGATGTAGCTATTAATAGCAAAGAGGTTTTTGCATCTTCATTGCTGAGCAAAAAGCATATCACAAAATTGTTTCATCTTCTCTCTAACAAGCCACGGCAACTTGGAATACCGTTATTCGTCACTGCTATAGGAAGTACGTCATTGCTATTATTGGCACGCGTATTATAATGACCCAATTATGCACTATATTGAATACAGTAACAACCTGTTTATAATGGTTAGATTGCATAAAATTATATGTATTGAACAATTCTCTAAATTCCGTGGATGAAAGGATTTGTAATTAGAAATTAGTACGTACTTTTAATTGAACTCAAATGTATATATACAGACAATGTCAGAAAACTTCCTTCAAGGTTAAAACAATAAAATGTATTATTATTATTATTTATTTATTTATTTTTACTTCAAAATAAGTTATCACTGCCCCTCTGTAAAGTTCTCAAAACACGTACGCGTCGCCTTATTTAGGAACTTCTGATATAGATGACGCATGAAATTAACAGAGTCCAATGAATTACGTCATCCAAAATCCCTAAAACACTTCACCATGAACCCACCAGAGCTAAGGGCAAGGTAATAGTGGTTATGACAGTGAAGATGTGGTCATACTGGGTTGCAGGGGCAAGCTGTCAGCGCAACTATTGAATCAACAGCTTGTATCGAGCAGTCTAGTACAAATGTTCAACATTTTCAGCTCTCTTCACTGTGTTGATAACTGAAAACATATGCCTGTTATAATGTAGAAATACTAAGGATGATATTGACTAAATTGCATGAGGTTGTTGCAAAATTCGCCTTCACTGAATATCATGGCTTCTCGTCCTCCGTGGTCTAGTGGTACCATGGAAGGCGATGGATTGTTTTTCGGGTACAAAAATCGTTTGCATAGCTTCCTTCGGAGGGGAAGTAAAGCCGGTGGTCCCGTTTCATAGATTTACGGCATGTAAAAGAACCTCAAGCCTGTTAAAGAAGCCTCTGAGCAAATTTTCCGGTCTTTCACGCCCAATATAGAATGGGACGCTAAGATCCACAGTAGTTAAAGAGCGTAAATAAAACTCAATTTCATTTTCTTATGACTTCATTTTGCTCCTCAAAACAAAGTGACGAGAACATACGCGCATTTGGGCATCTTAAACCTGACTCAAAAGCAAACCCTGTGCATGTAACAGCTCCCACACGCTATGTAAATGATAAATTATATGGCTAGCAATTAATGCTGGTTGCTTTTAACCAAACATGTGTCCACAGTGCATAATGCTGCCTATATATTTTACAACCCTTGTGCAAAATTAGAAAACTTTATAATCTCAAGAAATATTTGTTATACGAGTACATCGAATGATTTTGCGGTCCTTGTCAGTATTATAAGGTAAGCACTATACATCAATTTAAATTTTAGAACTTGAGAAGTTGACGAATGTGCACACACATGATTCTTAATCAAATGTTTAAATGCTAATCCATTTCGTTAACTTATTATTTATTATAATCCTTTGAGTATAGTTCAATTGTCTGTGTGTGTGTGTGAATGAGAGAAAACTATTGAATTTGTTTAATTAGGACAGTACACTTTGTTAATGAATCCAAACATGTCTGATATAATTGTGTGATCAATGGACAACAATAACGTTATTATTACGTATTATTATTATTATTATTATTATTATTATTACCATTATCATGTATGCAACATTTTAAATTAATTTTCTTTTAGTCCCGAAACACTCGCATTGTAAGAGGTACTTAAAAACGTTATATCCCTCCAGTCATAACGTATACCTAAATACACACAATAAGAAAGATTTCAAACATGTTATAAATTACCAATTGCTTAGTTATGGTGTTGCACCCTAAAATTCAACATAAAAATTCCATCGGAAATACGTTTTGCAGTCCCAAAGTTTTTGAAACAATTCCATGTGTGTGCCTGTCAGGTAGATATACCAAATTTTACTTTAGTCAGGCATCGTTTAGGAATGTTTTCAAGAAAATTTACTCACAACAAACAACTCTTTATATGAAAAACTTTCATAGTTTTTGTTTTTCTCAAATATTATACGGTTGAAACATGTGCATATCCAATAAAAATATACTTCGAATTTTCTGTGAATAGCCTGTAAAGCATCCTTCAGTCTTATTTAATTTTACATTGAGCCAGGCAAAAACTTGCAACAGGAATAGAGCTCATTAAAATATAAAATTCGGTTTACTTAAATCATGATGAAATGATTGCTCTAAAAGTGATTTGAAAATAATAAATAAATTTCTCCGTGATTATACACAATCTACAGAAACGATACCCAGCTGTTTATATCAAAGGTCAGTTTTTGGTTGCATGAGTTCATATGAAAAGTGGGAGAATCATTGTTTCAAACTGTGACCAATTTAGGCTTCAGTTCGGGAAGAATATTCTAAACAGCGGATATTTAGGAAAGGTTTAATTTTACGAAAAAAATAGCTATTTGCAACAAACTGTATACTTCAATAAACTCTGCATTTTTCTCTAAGCAAGTTTCGGTATGTTTATTATTTTTTCTCCATTGAATAAAGTTAAGCAGAATAAACGAGATTTCACTGGCTATTCTCAGAAAATTTAAGATATACATTTTACTTGTCAATGTCTCAAATATATATTTTAATCAAAATGTTTATATGCTTTTGAGAGAATAAGACAGAATATTATCTATATAAAGATAAGTTAAGAACGCAAAATGTTGTTGAAACTCTGCCTGGTATGCTTAAATGGTGTCTTAACTCAAGTATCAAATTTGTAATTAATGTGATTTTCGTTTTTGAGGTTATTATGTTCACAGACCATGCAGACATACGTATCAGCACACCTCACTCCTTTTTCTAAAAATGCTTCTTTTTTTAGATTCAGGAGGCCTCAAAACTTATCTTTCCTGTAAAATCTGGATATTAAGTATTTATGTGGAACGCATTACTTGCACTGCCTACCTTAAGAAAAAGAATACCACCTCTTCTGGTATTAGCTAATCTCATCAATCTTGGTAGCATGACGTGTTAAAAAAAATCTGATGTGTTACACTCACATGACTTTCTCTACTCTTGTACAAACTATTTTTACAAACACCTATTCTCCATAAGCTTCATGTTAATCGAGATGTTAATCTTATTGTTAATTTTCTTGTAGATGCAAGGGGATTGGTAGGCTTTAAGCGATAGTCAAATATTTTAAGAGCTGGTTGCTAAGTGGAGTATTCCATTCTCTTTGCATTACCAGGACATAAAATAAACGAATAACGAATTCCCATTTGAGAAAAAGTACAAGGTTGGAAAATTTAAGGGAATAACAAGCAATATCTCGAAAATGGTTCACTCAACAAAAAAATGTGTATGACATAAATTGTGTATTTTAACGCGATCTACATTTTTTGTGTAGTAAAATTTTGTCTATCTCTTATGGTTTACCAGTTATGCAAAAGTCGTTCACAATGAAGAATACTTTTGGAGACATTCCCAGAAAATTCGAGATATACATTTCATTTTTCATAAAAATATCATAAACATATGATATTTTAATCAAAATCGTTATAGCCATTTTTGAGAAAATTGAAATTTTCGAAAAATGTTCCATGTAAAGGGTAATCTGGGGTGGGAAGATTTTGTTGAAAACCTTCGTGTCGCATCTCTGGAAGATACTGAACCTAAATACCAAGTTTGGTGTTTATTCGACTGTTCGTTTCTGAGTTATACTGTTCACAGACACACACACACGGACATGTTTCCAATTTTTTTTTTTTTTTTTTTTGGATTCAGGGAGTCTCAAAGCATATATTTCCGGTGAAATTTCGGTATCGAATTTTTGGGTGGAATACAATACTTCCCCTACTTACTATACGTATTAGAGAAAGTAAAATGTAAGTGAAGTATTTATAAGCTTTCTGGAGAATGGATCTGCACATAAACAATGCACATAGTATCACTTCGCACTTGACATTTCGTGAACATTGGTGGAGCTTCCTCTCAATCCCCAGCTGTTTACTTTCGGGAGTAAGAAACTGGATCATTACCTCCCAATTTTATATTAAACACGGCACTATCTTTGGCTGCACCAGCACTAAGTATTAAAGAAATACATACTCCTATACTTGTTGAACTAAATACAGTAATTCAAGAATGGATGAAGAAATCTTATAAAGTATATTTTATTGTGTTTACCGCAAAAAACACCTTATCTATGGTAGATGGCTCATTGTTAAAGAGAACACTATGCTCTTTGAAGCGTTATGACACTTTTCACAAAGTCATCCACTTTGCCTAAAACATCGCACGTCGATTCCTTTTCTTTTTCTGGGGCCTAAATGACCTAGTTGTCGCCGGCCCTTAAACTCCACTTTCTTTCTTGCATTAGAAGCAACATTCACAGATACACCAGTTGTTTCCGATGTTGATTTAATAAGATCCTTTGGAGCATGTATATCATACGAGGGGCACTATTTATATTTTGAGCCTAATAATTAAAACAAAGTAATTTCTGATTGAAAACTGCTTTATTGTTTTTCAAAATATTCTCCTTTATGATCAATACACTTTTGCATCCGTTTGGACCATTTGTCAAAGCATTTATTCCAGTCTTCTTGAGACACCTCCAAAACATGATTTTTGAAGGCATGAACGGCTTCTTCTGCCAACGAAAATCGTTGTCCACGCAATTTATTCTTGATGTTCGGGAACAAAAAGAAGTCATTAGGTGCCAAATCAGGACTGTATGGCAGATGACCCATCAATTCGATTTTTTGAGCCTTCAAATACTCTGTTGTTAGACGAGATGTGTGCGCTCGCATTGTCTTGATGAAGAACGATCCTACGGTTCTTGTTGGTTTTCCTTACTTCACCGCAGACTTCCGGCAAACAAATGGTTGTGTACCATTCGGCATTGGCCGTTTTACGTTCCTCTAAAGGCACTGTTGCCACATGGCCAGTTTTGCTTAAAAAGCAGGCGACCATTTGCTTCGAAGTACTTCGAGTGCGAACAACTTTTGTTGGATTTGCTTCATCTTGAAACACCCATAGAGTCGATTGCTGTTTACCATCCGGCTCATTCCATGATTCGTCACCTGTTGCAATCTTATACACGTCTTTTGAGGCACCGCCATTGTATTTCTTGAGCATTTTTGTACACCAATCGACACGAGCATCTTTTTGAGATTCCGTCAAATTATGTGGGATCCAACGAGAGCAAACCTTTTTCACGGCTAAATAATCATGCAAAATTTTATGTATGCTCGTGGAACTAATGCCTAGGGTTGCCTCAAACTCACAATATGTCGCATGACGATACATCTAGAGCAGTAAAAAACTATTTTTATTCGCTTGAAAGGTATGTTAGGGCGAAGGCGCATACATTGTATACACTAGGATCCTTTCTTACGCTGGATTGATTATAACAAATTTTAGCTATAGTTTCATTAAAAATACGATAAATTCCTCCGTCATGGTTATGCATTTTGTCTGGGTATCCTCATCTCAAGCCATTAATCTATCACAATCCGCGTATCCAGTGTTGGAATCATAAAACAACATTTGCAAGGCTGCATGAGGTCATATTTAGGCAGGAAATAACGCTGGAGCTGGTTCGAAAGAGGCGGGCTATTCTAGTACTTCAGAGGAGGGGGAGAGGGGTGGGCGGTCGGCCCGGTAGGTGTAATCATTGAGCTGCTGTGGGCGGGTATAAAAGTATCGTGCCGCACCGAGACGCGTGCCGGTAGACGACAGCGCTCTCCCCACCCTTTCACTTGGGATAAACACGGAGAATTATAGAGTTTCCTTTGTGATACACAGCTATTCAGCACCTGATACTTGTTTACCGCCGCATTGCTGCTTGTGTAATAACAATAATACATCACAGGCGCGAAGGGAGAAAGGAAGAGAATAAAGTTGCCTGCTAAGAACTGGCGCACTGGTGTTTGATGTGCTTTTGTTTACTGAAGCTTGGAAAACACCTGCCGATCGATGTTATGCAGAGGCTATCTCAACCAGAGGGTATAGTGTAAGAGAAAGGAGTATTATGCTTGATTTGCCGGGTAATCAGACACGGAAGTCTTTTAAGTATATGCTTTAAGTTATTTGTTTAATTAATGCTTATTTGCCGCTTGTGTGGTAAAGCCCATACGAATCAAAAATAAATGTAGCCCCATTTAACTGCTTTGGTCATGTTGGGGGCTTTGACTGAAACATTTGATGGTGTTTTTACCTTTTGAACTCTTAGGTTAGATTACTGTAGGTTTTCGTATTTTAACGCATTTTCATACGCACATTCCGCTTCCAGACTCTATGGAGGGTAGGAAATAATTACAGAAAAATTCCCACCCTCGGCCTGGAATTGAATCCGGAACGAGAAGTAGCACGTTAATCACTCTACCACAGAGTCAGAAATATTTTGTGTTTCACTTATATCCCACTTTTAGCTTTAAGGTCATATCATTAATTTTGACTTTGGAATAATTATTGCTCATCGGCAATGAGTTTTTATTAGTGTTAGTAGATTTGTTATAATACCTTAGTTGTTTTCCTCCTTTCTCATCAATACTACATCATACACTCACATATTTACACACTCGTCTTACTTTTAGACTCCAGCAGGATAGGGAATAATACTGTCTAAAGAAAACTTCCCTCCTTCCAGCCAGGAATCAAACCCGGTTCCTGTGGATTTGGAGGCTAGATTACTAACCATCACATCACAGAGGTAGTCAAGGAGGGGTTTGTTTGTCTCATTAAGGCTTTCATTTCTTCACGTAAACATACATTATTTGCTTAGATATGAAAACAAATTTATTATTTTTCTTGTAAATTTCCATTTCCATTTATTTGTTTCCAAGAAAATATCCAAATGTATCGGCGTATATATACATATACATGACATGTATATACAGAATGGAGGGTGAGCTATGGTCATCCTTGAATAGGATGACTCTTTGCAATGAATAGAACAAAAAATCTTAGTGTAGTTTTGCTGTTTTTAAAGTAGTTTTTGCTAAAAATGAAAAAATTGCTAAATATTAACTATTATTTGAAATAAGTATTTTATGAAACTTAAATACAAATATTCTTAGAGGAGATTGGATGATAAATATTTCTGCATTATTAAATGCATTTTGAATTAAAACAATTCGCATCCTTCTATTATTATAACATTGTATCTTGTTTTCCGTGATCTAGGGCGCTGGATTTCTTTCGGGCGTAAACTCCTTAGCATGGCTTTCTTCGAAAGGGAAGTAAAGCCGTGTCGTAGATTTACGGCACGTAAAAGAACCTCAAGTCTGATAAACACAACTCAGCAAAATTTCCGGACTTTCCCGCCCAATGTAAAGTGGGACGCTAAGGACCACAGCAGTTAAAGAGCGTCCATAAATAAATAAACAAATAAATAAAAAGAAACTCAGTTTGAGATTTGTCTCGGTTGAATTTACATCGTTAGCCACGAGATTACACAACATGACAATAGTGCAAGATCGAAAGAAACGCACTTCAGGTGTTTGCTTATAAAGAAACGCATTTCAGCTGCTGTTTATTGCGCTTATGGCTTGTTTTTAGAAACAGGAATTATCGGTTACAAAATGGCTCACTTTACTAATGCCGAGTATCTTGAAAGGCTACTCATTTACGGTGAAACACATCGTAATGCGGCGGCTGTGGCAAGAATTTATTGAGAAAGATTTCCAAATAGACGAGCACCACATCATAGAATATTTATTTTCATCTGTCAAAGAGTTCTAGATACAGGAGGCGTATCTCCTCATGTTGAAGGAGTTGGTCAAAGAAATGTTGCATAAGAAGGAGAAATCCTTCACTTGGTGGAAAAAGATCTTGGAAGCAGCAGCCGTGGTATCCCATTGGACTATTTTGAGAACATTAAAAGAATTGCTACACCCGTATCATACTCAGCGTCCAATATCCCTCTGAAGCAGACCTTGCGCCAACGGTAGCATTTTCCGAATGGTTTCTTCAACAAGGAGGGACTTTCCTCTTAAAATCCTTGATGGATGAAGCAACGTTTACCAGAAATTGAGCCACTACCATAATGAGCACACTTGGAATTACGACAAGCCATACACAATAAGACAAGACCGCTTTCATTACAGATTTTCTGCACATATTTGTACAGGAATCATAGGAAACACATTAATGGGTCCATAGATTCTTCCTCGGGTTTTGACAGGAGCCATCTATCTCCAGTTTCATCAAGAAGCGTTACCAGTTCTGCTTGAGGATGTTCCCCTAGCAATAAGAAATGATTTGTGGCTATTCCATGACAGCGCACCTCCGCACATAAGCAGAGCCGTGTGTGGCAATCTACGCAACACCTACGCAGAACGCTGGATCGCTCGGAATAGACCAATAAGATTGCCACCAACATCGCTAGATCTTAATGCAATAGATTTTTACTTTTTCTACTACGTTTAGTAAGTAGGGGAAGCATTGTATTTCACCCAAAAATTCGATACCGAGATTTCACTGGAAATACATGTTTTGAGGCCTCCTGAATCCAAAAAAACATTTTTGGAAACATGTCCCTGTGTGTGTCTGTGAACAGTATAACTCAGAAACGAACAAACGGATCAGCACCAAACTTGATATTTAGGTTCAGTATCTTCCAGAGCTACGACACAAAGGTTTTCAAGAAAATCTCCCCACCACAGATTACCCTTTACATGGAACATTTTTCGAAAATTTTAATTTCCTCAAAATGGCTATAACGATTTTGATTAAAATATCATATGTTTAAGATATTTTTATGACAAATGAAATGTATATCTCGAATTTTCTGTGAATGTCTCCAAAAGTATTCTTCATTGTGAACGACTTTTGCATAACTGGTAAACCATAAGAGATATACAAAATTTTACTACACAAAAAATGTAGATCGCGTTAAAATACACAATTTATGTCATATACATTTTGTTTGTTGAGTGAACCATTTTCGAGATATTGCTATTCCCTTAAATTTTCCAATACTTATACTTTTTCTCAAATGGGAATTCGTTATTCATTTTTTTATTGTCCTGGTAATACAAAGAGAATGGAATACTCCACATAGCAACCAGCTCTTAAAATATTTGACTATCGCTTAAAGCCTAGCAATTCCCCTTGCATCTACAAGAAAATTAGCAATAAGATTAACATCTCGATTAACATGAAGCATATGGAGAATAAGTGTTTGTAAAAATAGTTTGTACAAGAGTAGAGAAAGTCATGTGAGTGTATCATATTAGATTTTTTTCTTTGGGGCGATATGAAAACTCGCGTATACATTACAAAAGTGCCTGATGTGGAAACGTTGCAAGCAGAGCTGCCGGCCAGGTGAAGTAGGTGAATTTTTCACCTAATGGTTTCTGCTAACACTATTTCTTAATTTGCTTTAAATACAGTATTTAATACAACAGTCAAACTTGTGAAATGTTTAGTTCAGGTAAAGTAAACGCTAAAGTTGTCAACGTTCTCTTCTTTTGTATCCTAACTTCAAAGACAAGCCCGAGACCTCTCTCCCGAAGCGGGAGGGAAGACAACAGCTCAACCCTCCAGCAAGAGAAATATTTCGGCACTTCGCATTCAGTATTTCAGTATTTGTTTGAGAAGGTTGCCGTGACACCATTATTGCTTGTATAACTATGGAAGTGAAGAACTTCTGTCTCGATACTGAAGTATTTCTTTTGCACCCTCAGGTAGGAGGTTCTGGCCTAGGTTATAACGTAATAGCTTTAGATGAAGAGTCAGTCAGTGAGTAGGCGTAAGCATGTAAACAGTGAACAAAATAAAATACGATATCGTGTCTGCTTATGAGTACTGTGAGGTGAAACTGATTTTTTTTTATTTATGGACGCTCTTTAACTGCTGTGGTGCTTAGCGTCCCATTCTATATTGGGCGTGAGATATTGGTAATTTTGTTCAGAGGCCTCTTTATTAGCCTTGAGGTTCTTTTACATACCAGAAATCTACTTTACGTGCTTTACTTCCCTTCCGAAGGAAGCCATGCTAAGGAATTTACGCCGGAAAAAAATCCATCGCCCTCCACCGGGTTTGAACCCACGACCTAAGGAATTAGAGGCCAGCATGGTAACCATTATACCACGGAGGACGACACTGTGAGGTGTGAAAACTAATACAGTTCACTTCTGCTTTTTCTTTCTTTCTTCTTTCCTCCTTTCTTTTTGTAATGTTTCCAACCAATTATAGACAGTACGCTTGGTTAGAAACTCCTTCTAATAGATGGAATGATGAGGTCAAGAAATACCTTTTAATTACTGGGCGGCCAATGAATTCATTGCAAATTGCCATAAAGCAACAAATTAAATGCCTTGGGAAGTTTAATATAACATTTGTTGTTTGTTTTTTCTGAATTTCTTTGGCTATGCACTAGTGCAGAGGTGGCGAAAACGTAACTCGAGAGTTATTTTGAGTCGCAGGTGCCGTTCCCTCTCTGCAACCGTCCGTTTGTTTTTCACATGCTGCTGAGTGATGCAGTGCGTGTTGCATATTTGGTGACTCGCGGAAGGAAGTTGTTTTCGCCACCCTTGCTCTAGTGTATACCCTCAAATAATAGATAAATTTGCTTCCTTCAAGGACAGGAGGATTGCTTTAAACTACATAAAGTAGGTTGAGTAATATTAATAGTTATTCCATCTTCAGCGTGCACTATTTTTTTTCATACAATATTTTCCACTTGATTTCTTCACCACGAGCTGCACTAGTTGCAAGAAAGAATACTTCGAGCAGTGGAAGAAACAAAAAATCAACCCACACGTACTTCGTAGAGTGCAGTAGATTTGGAGTAAACGTTGTGAAGCATCCGTGTTGGTGAAGGGTACACATTTTGAACCATTTCTCTAAACATTAAAAATAAGTTCTCATGTTTTGTTGTTCTTGACTTGCTTTAATTATTCACGGATTTTATAATTAACAAAGAAAGGGAGCATAATCTTGTGTTTGAGTTTCTCAAGCTAATTTGCGTAATATTGTAAAGGTTTCCTCAGTTCCATATTCCGTATGATATTTAGGTTACGTTACAATCATATGTAGTTTTCTGTTTACTTGTATACCGGACGTGTTTATTTGTTCATTGTTATAGCAGCAGAAACTAAAGAACTAAAAGTGAACCTGTAGAATCTGCTGTGTTGCAATATTGTGCAACATAAAATAGCAATTATCTCTCAAGAACGGAAGGCTTTATCGAAAAATGTTATTAAGGGAAAACATGAAAAATAATGTGCTCTTTTATAGATTAAAGGAAGATAATAGGACACCTTCCATCGTGTATATACATACACAAATATATATTAATAAGCAATAAGTAAATAAATAATGTTACATATTGTAGAATCCATAATTGGTCGCATTCATTAAGACTTCTTTGCAATCATATACAAGAAAGCAAGGAGAAAAATTTATAGATTTGATTCAATGTAATCCTTATTGTGAAAGGCATGTTTTTCAATTACAGTTCTATTTTTTACCTTTAATATGCTAATGAGGCTACTTAGAAGTAGTACTGCGATGATATTTACTTTATTGCTAATACTGTACTGAAACTGCATATATACAGGGATTATACAGATTAAATAATAAAACAGCTGACTATAACTAACAGCAAGTGTCATGAATTGACAAAGATAACATTGCCACCGAAGTTCACTATTTCCGTTTTATTCCAAGTGGTCCCTCCTCAATTTTATACTTTCTGGTTTAAACCAAAGAATTTGCAATACTCGTATGTAGAAGACTATTCGGCGCTATTATTGTATGCATTGGAAGGCAGCCATTAAAGGGACTGGTGATACTAACCTATACAAGCACTTGTTTCACTCTGGAACAAAACACAATCGCAAACGTATTTAAATCGCTCTAACAACCTTGCTCTTCACGCACACCGACGCTAAATATCGATAATCTCTTATGATAACACCAATTACGTCAAACTATACGTGTAATGTTTGTTTTAGAGTACATTTAATAGCAGCTATTCAAGGTGACATTTCTTAACTCTGTCAACGCGAGTTCCATGCATTGGGAACAGTATTCTGCATCACAACTATAGCTCGGCATTGGCCTATTTGCTTTTAGAATACTAGGCTTTGTATGTGGGTATATGTTCATACATACATTTTTCATGCTTAATGGAATAAAATATACTATTTTATAGTACCTATAATTGCCTTTTCGTAGCTTAAGGGCCTATGACTTTTTTTTTCAATGGCACTTTTATCAGGATTTTCGTCCACCGTAATTTGATTAGTTTTGTTATTGAGGTGATGTTAACCTTAGTGTTGCAATTAATATTTCGCGCTCTGAACCAATGAAGCATTGTTGACAACATGCCTGAGGAAGTTTGTAATACCGGCATTCCAACAATGCAAAACAAAACAGATGGTTTTATTATGCAAAGTGTTTTTTTTAATGATTGATTAGTTCAATTTCTTCATTGCTACTGGAGTGTTAAGTACAGGATAAAAATCTGCCGTGCCGAAATCACAAGTTGGTTGAGTTCACCGCAATTATTGCAATTATCCCACTTAAATTAATTTAATTGAAAATGCATAACCAAACAGGAAATATTAAGGATGCACAAGAGTAGCCGGGATTTTCCATAAAAATACATAATAGCTGGAGTGTAAATTTATGGAAATAATGTTTATAGTTTACGGCCCATCGAAAGAATAATGGAATTTAGTAAATTTAATATAGTTTACCTATGATGTATGGGATAGCTATTTGCTATTTCTATACTGATCTATCAAAACGTGTTTTTAAGTGGTAAATAAATAAGTTATTGTGCCTACTTCAATGCTTATCGTTAGTGATAGTGCCTATATTAGTGCCTGTTTTAAACTTGTAGTGCCTATTCAGCTTAGCTTATACAGAAATATACAGCTATCAAATACTATCGTATTATATTGCATGTCTGCAAAAAAAAAAAAAAAAAAAAAAAAAAAAAATAGATATGAATAGCTGGAAGATTAAATACATTTTTTAGACTCAAGGGCCTAAAATCAGAACTTCTAACACAGAGGACACGAGCTAAAGCTTTATATTAGTATATTAGTGCGATAATCTTCATTGTGACCAACTTTTGTTTCAAGACCAATCACATGGCAATTACTCTTTGTATTTGCACATGTTTAATAACTCGACTTGGTTTGATTAGGTTTCACTTTTCATTTTGTCCTTTTACATTATTAATTTTTCATGGCTCATATCTGTTCACAGTACAAATCGCCATATTTCAATTTATCTCAATTCGTTGTAGACTTAATCTATACGTTATATTGGCAACTTTCTTTGATCTAAAACGTTACTCATCTATCTAACCTACATAAAGATTAAATGGCGGAAATTATGAATTCAGAGGAAACTGAAATGGAAGAGCCAGGGAAATTACAGAAGCAGCAGAAAGAATAACACTAGAAGTACTTAATCAAAAAATCCAGAAAACAATATGATATAGCATTTAATTACGATTCATTGCCTGGTATAAGGCAAAGTGAATATAATTTCACTGAAAATTATTGCTAGCTAATTAACAAAACATCGACATCTTGCTTTTTTAACGCCATTTCTCTTGTTTCAAGAATGAGTTCAAACATATATTAGTTTCAAGAATTAATATAATTCTTCTTCTTCTATCTCACGGTTTTAGGCCGTTTAGCCTGTTCCGGCTCCAAAATGTTGTGTCCGTCTGTTTTTTGGTCGCCCTGGGTATCTATATCCTTGAGATCTGTAGTTATATGTTGCTCGGGGTATCCCATTTATGAAATTATTTCTAAATGCTGTTTCCAGTTAGTTCTGTGCTTGTGTTGTCATATGTATATCAGTCCGGCATTTATTTTGGAGCATAGGAGTAAAATTTTTTTTGACGTGGATGGGCTACCAACCCTTTGCACAACTTCTAATATTAATATAATATTATTGATATTTTACAAATTTGAGCGGCGCTGTTTAATAAATAATATATACCATACGTGTTAAAATGGTTTTATTTTACTCGGTCTACTGTCTTCGTTTCGCAAACATTCCTACTCGCAAAACAAAACCCTATTTATACTCGTAATCCTTGAATCATTATCTACTATTATTGACGCCTGAGGTAAAAATCCAAAACACACGGGATGCAGGAATTTCAACTTCCCAATCATGACAGCATGTTCGGGAAGTGGATAAAAAAAAGCCACTATCGTCAAAAAAGATATTTAAATATCATGACATACATCAATAATGTTTGTAAGGCTGGAGCAAACCAAAAGATCTATGCCTTAAGCATTAATGTGAAAACGAACAAGCATACGTTTATTTTAAACGAAGGCAATAGGCTTGGCCAGTAGTTACTGAGTTTGTGACTACGTGATACATTTAACCATAATGTGTATCAGCTTCAACACTTGATGGAGGTCAAGTATAGTCTGAGATCTAGGTGTGGTTGATAAATTACTAGGAAAAGTCCGTTAACGGTGAAAGGAGAACATGCTAGTAACTGAAATTTCAAATACTAGGTAGTATTGAAATCGTAATAAGTACTGAGGTCACTGGCACTGATCTGACAGCAGCAGAGCTATTAATGTACTAACTATAATCAAGCCGATCTATGTAGTCGTAAGAACTTAACCATAATCAACTGCTGGTTTTGGAATACGTTATTTAGATGCACACAAACGCTTCGAAATTATGAAATATCATAATTCGTCAACACTTATCTCATTTTCGTTTGTGAAATGCTTTATTATAAATACTTAAAATGTTCTACAAATAACAAAAAAGTCACTATTTTAGGATAAGAAACACTTCAGCTAAGATGATATGTGGTAATTCTGGGTTGTTTAAAAGCTAATTAAGTTCTATACAAATAATAGAAATTCGATAGGAAAATTTTTGATAATTTAAATTGTGGATAAATGACTGACGTTAGACCTGTCCGGTCTCGCTATGTCCAGGGTCTGATGTGTATATGTCAGTGTGCTTGTGTATGTGTGTGTGTGTGAGTGTGTGTTATCAGATATTTAGGAGGGTCGTCCAATAAGTAAGTTTCTTTATTTTATAGAAAACATTACACAGAAATGATCATGTTGAATTAATTATATTATACAATCCTTGTTACTTTTCTACATAGTCAACATGCTTTTCCAAGCATATTTGGGGAGCTCAGAAGATTAAACTGGAAGTTTTCTCGCATCCTCCATATTCACCAGATCTTTTTCCCCAAGTGATTTTCACATATTCCCCTGACTCAAAGGTCATCATGGAGGTAAGGACTTTAACACCGTGGCGAAGATCAATCGGAGGTGAACAGTTGGTTACGAGCACAGGACCCAACTTCTGGTTCCTTTCTGATTCATTTTCGTTACGGTGTTAAAGTGCTTATCTCCAAGATGACCTTTGAGTCAGGGGAAAATGTGAAAATCATTTGGAGAAAAGACCTGGCGAATATGGAGGATGCGAGGAAACTTCCAGTTGAATCTTCTGAGCTCCGCCTGGGTCAAGGTTCAACTTGGAAGTTTCCTCGTATCTTTCGTATTCACAGGAGCTTGCCCCAAGTGATTTTTACATGTTCCTCCAACTCATAGGTAAGCACTTTTAACACCGATGATGAAGTCAAATCAGTGAATAGCTAGTTGCGAGCAGCTTGGTACAACACTGGCTTGGAAAAACTTGTGTCACGTCCCCAAAAATGCTTGGAAAAACATGTTGACTATGTAGAAAAGTAACAAGGATTGTACAATATAAGTAAAATTAATTCAACATGATCAATTGTGTGTAATGTTGTTTTTTTATATAAAATAGGAAAACATACTTATTGGACGTCCCTCGTAATAACCAATTCGCCATTAAAATTATTTCAGGGCATAACCCTGAGTACACGTGCTAAATCACGTATTTATAGGACAAACAATTTACAATCGACTGCCTCTGGTAGTTTGATGCTTACCTCCTAATCCAGAGGTTCCGGATTCGATTCCCAACTGAAGGGTGGGATTTTTTCATTAGGTAGGATTATTCCCTGTCCTCCCTAGAGTCTGGAAGCATGAAAGCGTGTGAATGTGTGTGTATTTAATGCATTAATCAAAAGTAAAACCACCCAAACGTTAACACCACTGTAAACGAGTGAACATTATTGCCAAGAGCAGTAGTTCCAAAGGTAAAAGCTGCCGATATGACTCGAAATGTTAACGGCAGCATACAAACGGAGAACAAAATAACTACAATCAGCACAACTATAGGTCACCAATAAGTGCGGCAAGGTTAACAAGACTACAAACATAAAAGAAAAAGACGTTAGCAATATAACAAAGACAAAAGTCCCATTTTGTTAAGCTTTTGTGTTCATTGTATATTTTCACTCAAGAAGGGCCGAATCGATTGTTATAAAGCTTGGCATGTAGCATTACACATTAGAACTTAGGTTTCAATTAGAAAAAATCTACATGGCATCAAAATATCTCGCTTATAATGGAGATTTGTTTAGTGTAAATCTTACATAAAGAAAGCTGAAACGTATGTTTCTGACAACTTTCTTATTACAGAATATAGCTACGGCGAATGTTTAAGTTATACCAATTTTTCGTTACTATCGTTCATGTACATTAACCGGTTACCACGAGAAACAACATACAGTTCCTACCTTATAAATAACATAAAGAACAGATATGTTTGTATCCTATGAAACACTCTTTCGGGTTGTTAAAAGTCGCGATTAACATCTCCGATGCTCTTTACAACATGACCTAGCTGGAAGTAACTGAGCAGGATGGCTCAGGTGGCGACATCTGTTGCCCGCATTCGGGAGATCGTGGGTTCGATTCCCGAGGACGACCTTCTTGACCCATGTTTTTTTTCAGGATTTCCCCAGGTCGCAGGCGAATGCTGGAAAGGTTCACTACACCTCCCGAATTTCCTGTCCCTTTATTCCATTTCACTTAACCTTTCATCTGCTGTTTCAGAGCTGCAAGTGTCGGCCGGAGTCTCGGCGGTGCATAAGGGAAAAAGATGCTCTATGTAAAACTTTGTCCCCCGGAATGGGGTGCGGTCTCCAAATCCTGGACTTACCAGTGGGATGTGCAAGCTTGCAAGTTTCAATCTGGAAAGGGTAGGGACCCTAACCTCTGCCGTGTCATGCCTCCTGGTCCGGTTGTCTTCTGTCTCCTCTCACCTAAACCCTCCCTCCAGGGTCTCCATAGGTCGAAATGCTAAGTCCCCCTCACCACTAGTCCTAGTCCTAACTCGAAGTAACAACAAGCTGGAGACAATTGCTACCCGCAGAATGATTTACGTCAGCCTGCTGTTCAACCTACAAACATGTACTTTTATTACTGAAAGATTACAGCTAAGACGAATGACATAGTTGTTTATGTACCAAGGGTATTATAGCAATAACTGTGCCCTGAGTATGACGGGGTTAAAAAGCTCACGGTCTCTGGACGGAGGTTTTATAAGTTCTCCAAGGGCATAATCATTAATGATCCCCGTGATGCATACAATAAATTATGGTGTACTGGTCTGTTACTGAATGAATGAATAAATAATTTAGAGAGATACTGTAAATTAAACTATGATTAATTATTTTAATTTTTCTTAGGAAACGGTATGTAGAAACTCAGTATTTAATAAACGAATCTCATTCATTTTGAGCAAATTAGAATATGGTTAAAATCCTGTTCAAATTACAATTAAAGCTCAAGAAGGGGCAGATGAGATATTGCCAGTGAAATATAGGTATTTGTAAACAGATATAAATTTTATTACAGACAACGGGGCTTCATTTAATCATAATTTCTATCTCAGCTCTAATTAATTATATTCAAAGGCGTTCTGAAAATGTTTATACTGAGGGGGACGGTGTTAATTAATACCTGCGACTAATTAAATGCTTAGATTTTCCATCATATTTTTGTAAAATGGCAAAATCGAAAACATTAAAATAATCTGTTTTTGTTGTGTTACTATACTATATCCTTTACTCCCAAGTCTTAAGATATGCCAAGATATTATTAATTCTGTAACATATCTCAAATCTGAGCAAAAAATATTCAACAGCAAACTAGTCCGCCATAAATAATATTAACAATATGGCCTATAGCATCATCGGTGAGTCACACTGTTACTTCCTCTACCTTAGAAGATGGATATAGAAACTAATAAATTCCCTGCCTGCAAGTTGTTAAAGCATTTTCAAACAAAAGACGGCAGTTTAAACTCTGTTATTAAACCACTATTGCCTCATCATTTGCGTCTCATCCCCGAAAGGGCCAAGTCATGTGACTCAGCCGCCCCAATGCGAATGTCAGTAACGGTGTATTATGTAGGTACATCGATCGTGACCATTCGCCTCCCATTTCAACTCTATCGTCGTCGTTCAGATGATGGCCAATTAGTTTGACGTTTTTACGAATCCTCCCCGCGCTCATATACTCGATATGTTTCAAGAGCCTAAGGGATGAATACAAAATAGGCCATATAGTTTGCTGAACCAAGCAACATGGCAGCTGCCCATGCTTCTGCCATTTCAGTTTGGAAACCTCTTGCTTTCTTTTAAATGCATTCATGCTTAAATAACAATAGAATAATAAAATTAAGACTACAGGTAACCAAATTCATCCGTGTCCACTGTTCCCAAAATACAGGTCAATCCGAAAGTAATACCTCTCATTTTTTTTGCTGCCTTTGATTCTCCGAGTCAGATTACGTTGGTGTAGTGCAGAGTGAGCCAAATAACTACGAACTGGCTGCGCGGTGTTTTTCCTGTCCGCGTCCTCGGCGCTCGTTGTCGTCTGCCGCTAGCATAGAAAGGCGCGCATGAAACCATACAACATTTTTAAAACGACTTTTAACTTTATGAAAGGAGATGCTGAAACTGGCTACATTCGTTGTCCATACATTTTTGGCACCTCTTTAGGAAACTATCCATCACTCACTATCCACTCACGTTGAGAAATGCTGGCAATTTCCTGGCGGATATTTTTTTTAAATTTTCCAGGGTATGTGGGTTTGTCTTGTACACTTTGTTTTAAGTTACCCCAGAGATAGTAATCGCAGGGGGTTAGGTCGGGGGACCGAGGGGACCACAAATCTCTACTAATAATTCTGTCCTCAAACACACTTCCGCGCAGCCGGTTCGTAGTCTTTTGGCTCTCTCCGTATTAATTGCTGAACTTTCCCGTTAGTGTCGGGTTAGTCTCCTTCACCCGCGACAGATAGCAGCAGGGGGGCGTTCCAAAATGGCTACTAACATCGAGGTGCGTACAAAACAGAGATGTGTGATTGAATTTCTTACCGCTGTACAAATTGCACCAATTTAAATGCATTGACGCTTGCTAAAGGTGTATGGAGACGATACAGTAGATGTGAGTAATGTGAGAAGGTGAGTACAGCGTTTCAAAAGTGGTGAAAAGGATGTGCAGGACAAACCATGCCCTGGTCGACCCTGCTCGGCTATCACAGCAAATAATGAACAGCGTTTCGATCAACTCATCCGTAATGATCGGCGGGTACGACCAAGGAATTGTGTTTAGAGCTGTATGTCGACTGCAATGCCTTAGACAAGACGTTACACAACCTTAATTATCCAAAAGCGTGTGCGAGATGCTTTCCCGCGGATACTTTCACAAGATCAAAGGCTCCACACAAGTTTTGCGATCATTGAGCTCGTTACCAAATTTAGCTGGACCGTCCTACCACGGTACAAACTCGATTTAGCACCTTCGGACTTCCATCTCTTTGGGCCTATAAAAGATGCACTATGTGGCCAACATTTTCCAGATGCTGTTGTCACAACTGTAAGACAGTGGTTAGGCTCAGCTGGTTCAGATTTTTACGAGCGTGACATGCAGGCTCTTGTTTTGTCAAGAGCCTGCATGCGCTTGGCAAAAGTGAATAACGAATGGTGGTGATTATGTGAAAAATAAGAATATATAGCTGAAATCTTGCTCTATTTAACTGTAGTTTCCATGTAAATAAATAGGAGGCATTATTTTCGGAATGATGTAATAGTTCACAGCCGTTATGTTTGACGAGGGATTGCACGTCGATTCTTTAGACAACACGATATCCTTAATTTGAGTTTTTTTTAAATTTTATTTATGGACTCTTTAACTACTGTGGTCCTATACGGAGGACGACAAGCACGTGGAGGCCATTGCTTGTTGTTTTCTGTGCAGAACAAGAATGTTTGGCCTAATTTTTGAAGCCTTCACATCATGTAACTTGGAGAAGTTTACTTCCTGAAAAGCAAACCGAAATCGCAAGTGATTTAAAGAGGATATTGCGATAAATGCTTTAGTGTAAATTTTAAAAAATTCAAAGACAAAAGAGAAGCCTTGTAACGGCTCGTTTGGAGTGAGGGAATTCCTTCAGAATCTTTGCTTTATACCTTAATGATAATACAGTTTAGCGCTATGGCTGTTAATAAGAGCATTCAACGTCTCCCACAGACTTGAAAGACGGTAGAGGACAAGGTCGACAAGTAATTTGAAGGCAAATGTTGGTTATTTTAACGTTGACGTTTCTGTATACACCGCTTAGGCTGCTAATTTTTCTTATATCAAACCACCGTTTTAATATTAACTTACCATCGGCATAATTCTCAAAGGGGATATTTGAAAAAAATAAACCTTTTTATCTGTATGATGGCCTGGTACAAGTCCCTAAATAGTAAATGGGACAACACCTTGGCCTTGAGCGAGACGGACTAAAATGTTATGGCATAGGACTACCGGTTTTTATGAAATATTAATGAAGTGTTGCCGATTATTTCAAAATAATGTGGCAGTTCAGCTAATACAAGTGTGGCGCAGCCTTGTTAATTTACATGGTATAATAGCCATTCATAAAAACAAACAAAAAAGCTAACGTTACCTAATTGGCACTAGTAACAGGGTTTATCCCCAAGTAAAATCCCTAATCGGAAGAAAACAAACCCTCCTCAGATTAAAATCAAGAAGTTACGTCCTAAATGGATCACATATACAGAAATCACCTGCAGTGATTGTACTAAAAATTTGATAACAAGATTTCACTAAATGATCGTGCGTGAGCATGTGAATAGAATAATTTAAAAAGAAAAATTCGAATAAATACAAAATTTCATACTTAAGAACGTTCACTATAAATATGCAAAACAAATATTTTCAAGGAATTCTATCACTCCAAAAAGGCTTTACAAGGATTTTTTTGTTTTAATTTTTAATAAAACATTTCCCACGATTTTTATTAAAATACCACAAATCTGGGGTATAAAATAGTTCGAACAGCACATAAAGTTGTATTTGTTGTTTTAAAATCTTCTAATACTGGAAAACCAAAGTAAAAACGTAGGTGTCATTAAAATACATAATTTAGGTTGAATAACATTTTTCATAGCACTAATAATTTCCGAAATATTCACTTATACTTTTTTTTTAATTTTTTAATGCACTGAAATTGCTACAGGGCTAACTTGGAATAATTCGAAAACGACCAACTCTACCGAAGCAAAATTATGAGATAAAGTTGTATACTCTAATGATCCCTACATATTTTTTTTTTCTAAAGCATATAAGTTTTAAACTATTGCTTATGGTTTCCAAGTCTTACAAAACTATACAAAATTCAATAAAAATGGATCAGATTTCACAAGTTATTCACAGACAATTTAAGATATATGTTTCATTCTTCGCGCCAACGTGTCCAACACTAGTTTTTAATGAAAATTGTTAGAGCCGTTTTTAAGAAAGTAAAAAATAATGAAACATGTTTCATATAAAGGATGGTTCGGGGGTGGTGAAAATTTTGTAAAAGTCTTCATATTACATTCTTGGAAGAATTTGAACTTAAATACCAAGTTTGGTTTCATAGTAATTTTTTGTGAGTTATGCTGTTCACGGACGGACAAGCACAGACGTAACAACTCAGATATTTTTCTAAAAATCCTATTTTTGGGGGGTTTAGGAGACCTCAAAAAATTTACTTCCATTGAGAGCTCGATATCGATTTTTAAATGGAGTACAATACTTCCCTTACCTATCATAGGTAAGCGGTAGAGAAAGAAATACTGAATGAATAAATTGTGTAACCAACATAAAAATAAATAATAATAGTTAGTGATTGTTATATATCATATGTATTTACGATATGTACGTCCACATATATGTGTAACAAATTTCAATAAAATTACTTCATAATCTTTGTCATTGCAAAATTTCAATGAATGCTAAGTATTAAAATTTTAAATGCCAGAAAACGGAATATGAAATTAAACAATGCTTATTTTTCTGCGTGCATCTGAATATTTAAATGACCAATCAAGAATCAACTGACGGACGGAACAAAGGAAGCTTATTACTTGTAAAGTTAGAAACCTGAGATTAATTTTAGAAGAAGTGAAAGGTACACAATATATCTATACCAATAATACTGCTCTGCTAAAAGGAAATATAATTATTACTTAAATGTTACTACATTGCAGGGGTTACAATGCTATATAATTTCCTGAGAATGTCGGGAAACAATGAATACTTCCATGGCGTTGACAAAGACTGGAGGGACGCCCTTCCTCTTGGAAATAATTTTCCCATTTTATGCATTTGCTTAGTTCCTTATTAAGACTAAACGGCAGGATGTACCGGTAATTTAGCAGTCCCTACTCTGTATGTAGGCGTAGGTAATGATATGTATTCCTGAAACGCCTTTGGCGATCTCTAAAGTCTCTGATTTACGAATCTTGAGCATTAACGCACGCCATTTGGAAGTCAGCTGATGTTTAATGCTGCCTCCAGGCTAGGTAATTTTTCAAGAGCGTGCACGGTTCATTTGCCTCACTGCTCGAGCCATCGAAAAGAAATCAAAGTCATGCACGTACCTTTTAACATTTATAATGGCCTTCCTATGTGGTGCAACGGCCCGAATACTGGAACTTCATTAAGCAAACAGCGAATTATCAGCGTTGCGCCAGAAGACCTGCACTGCAGTTTTGTAGGGCAGCGGTTCCCAAACTTCTTGCACACACGAAACCCTTTTCGATAATGAAATTATTGGCGACCCCTCCATTCTCTTCGCTGCTTAATGATTAATTTGCAAGTTTTCCCGCTGAGTTCAACAACTTAAGTGCGAAGTTAAAGGATAAATTAATTGAGCTTTCTTCAAACCAAAGTTTAAAACTGACTTTCCAGAAGGAAGACTTGTATCAGTTCTGGCTAACAAGAAGCGTCTGCCGCACTAAACATGCTTATTCCATTCTGCACCTCATATCTCTGCAAAATTGGATTTTCGTTAATGATGAACATCAAGACTAAATATAGGAATACACCGCAGTTAGAAAGTGGCTTAATAATGTGTGCAATTAATATACAGCCAGACATTGAACGATTAATTAATAGCAAACAGGCTCATACTTATCACTATTCATCCTGATGTGCAGCGTAATAATTAATGGTTTACATAAAATTATATATGCGCATTTACTGTGAAATTGTAGTATTAATACGCTTCTTAAATACAAAACATGATTCTGTTTAAATGTAATATATAATAGGTGACTAAATTCTATTTTCCCCATTGTTATTACAACAATTAACAATAAAAATGATTTATTAATAATTCCAAATATCCACTGCAACCCCCCTTGAGGGTCGCGGCCCACAGTGGAACCGCTGCTGTAGGGCATATAGCCACAAATGTACTATAATGCCACTAGATGATGCATGCAGAGTCATTACCGAATTCAGCATGGATGAAACTACTGTCTGTGTGACAGAATGGGAAGAGTGGGTAAGTTACTTCTGCGAAGGTCACCAATTGCAGCATTTAGAAGTAGTTTTGTTTTCAAAGCCCGCCATCTTCATGAACACATTTGTCCAATAACACGAAGATTCTTCAAGAATCGTGGTAAAAAGAAAAGGTAAAGGTACCGAGGAACGGAGGGACTCCCGCAATCGGAGCAGGGCAATGCAAGCAGGCCGCAACGGTCCTTTTTGCTTATAACGTGACCTGAGGGAAGGATGAGATGAGAGACCCGAAGGGTCACAAACATGAACGGGGTGCTAACGTCTCCAGATTAAACGCTTCCTACGCCGCCTGGGCCTACACACAAGCCACCTGAATTCCCGGCGAAACCTGAGTAATCCCCTTCTACAGAGTGCACAGTCCCGCCCAGCCGCAACCCGCAAAACACCGTCGCCTGGACCTTCAATCCGGAAACAGATGACAAGGAAGATTGTGGGTACAGGAAATGAGTGACAGGAGACTCGTGGTAGAAAATGAATCACCCAGCATTCGCTTGCCGACCCGGGAAACTACGAAAACCCCATGGTCAGAGTGGGTGGTAGCCGGAGATCGAACCCGGGACCTCCTCAATGCGAGTCGCACATGTCACCGCGGCGCCACTTCGCTCGGTAAAAATCATAGCTATGTTTTACAGTATGCGGTAAACATGGCAAATATCAAACATCCTGCGGTTATTAAATACTTCGTAAAGAAGGGTATCAATGCAACAGAAATTCATGGCGATATAACAAACACTGCACCATCATTTTCAATGAGATCTCTTAGTTAACGGTTGTGAAAGCTTCGAATATGACGTGAAGCAGCATACAGTACTAGCCATGGACAAACTAATACGATAACTCATTAATGTAATAAGATATCTAATTCACAACTTCTCAGCATCAACACAATAATTTCTTTCTTTAATATTTTGTTCTAAGTTTTACGTGTTATGCATTTTCTTTGCTAATATTGTATGTATAATAATTAAGGGGATATTAAAAACACATATATTCATAATGTACACATGGTAGATAACAGATATATAACGTTATAACATATAAAATATAACATAAGAGGGAAAGGCCATTGTTAGCAATATAACCAGTAATATAAAATTACGAGGAATGCAGTAGTATCTACGTAAGCATGTAACGAACCTTGGGTTCATAATTAAGACGATGGAAGTCTGTAAATAAATAAATAAATATATATGTAACAACGTGTTATTGGATGTTATTGGATAGTAGCACCAATCAGGTAACTGATACATGCTTATAATTCAAATATGTACGTTAAGAAAATGGTTGAATGGAACGCTAACAGAAGCTTGTCAGTGTTCAAGCAGGAAGGTGGTGTATAAGCTCGTCTCTAAATAGAAGCTAAAACTACGTATTTTAAGTCTACCAATTATATATATTTTAACATGACAAAGGTAATATGAATTGTGAATATCATATGTGGTTTATGTAAAATACAAGTGAAATAATTAACAGAATACGTGTGTGCAAAATATTTTAACCTTCTCCATACCCACCTTGACAAGACACAAATGCTCTCTGGCACAATAAAAAAATAATAATTACAAGAAACTAACACACACAATAATACAGATATAGGATCATCAGATTCCAGTCTACGAGAACGTCGATATACATCACGAGAGTACGGGCATTAAGACGACCTACAGGTACGTAATACAGCATCCATCATCGTTAACGTAGTGGGGGCCTACCAACGATTTCCCGCTACAGACGCACGCAGCGGAAGACGAAAATCCACCACGATAACAAAAACCGTCAATGAAGCAAACGACATGGACCTACAAGGTTGCCGAATGAATGTGTCCGAAATTGCTGAAGTCATGAGAATCTCAGGGGAATGTGTGTTTCACTTTTGAGAGAAAAGTTGGATATGAAAAAAGATTATCTTCAGGTTGGGTACCACGATTGCTTACTCCGGACTAAAAGTGGAAAGTTTGGTTCCTTTCCAGAGAGATCAGAAGATCCCATCGACTTTGTGCCGATTTGTAACAAATATGATGAAACATGGATGCACTATTGCACACCTGAAAGAAAACAGCGGTCTAAGCAATGGAAGCACCACCAAAAAAAGGCAAAGTGTTTGAAATTGCTCGGGAAGATCATTATATCGATTTTCTGGGATACCAAGGGTGTGATTTTCCCCCGAGAAAAGTCTCGGATTGGTAAACAAGAAAGCCATCTTCTAGCATGACTTGTGTAGCTGCAGTGACGAAAATCGACGAAATTGAGTATGCGTTGCTGCCACATCGACCTCATTCCTCCGACTTAGTTACATTAGAGTTCCATATTTTCCCCAACGGAGAAAGTTCCTTAATAGAAATAAATTTTCGTCTGATGATAAACTTAAATCGTCAGTTGAGAGGTATTTTGCAGACCTATTGGAATCTGACTTCCGCGACGGGATAAATATATTGATGCCAAGGGTGATTTATGCTGAAAAATAAGAATAATTTTAAAATTTGTGTCATTATTTTATGGTATACTACTCTGGTCTGTTATTACTTGCCCGGCTATCAAACCACGATTCGTCGTTGCATTTAGGTATATTGGAAGCTGGCTTCTCCCTATCCTTGTAATGATGTATATATTTAGCATTTTTTAACAATCATTCTTTTCCGTCCGGTTTGAGGTCCCAAGAAGCGATTCGTGTGTAACGTTGCATGTCAGCGTCTCTAGGTTCTTGGTCGTGAGTGAAAGGGGTGAGTTGCTTTATAATGTCCGAGTGAATGTACCTACTGCCTGTTTCGGATACATAGGTATATACAAAATACAAAAAAAATTATTACTGATATAGATATAAATATACGGCCTCGTACAGTAGTATTTCCGGTTGAAGTAGATCTTATATTGAATTCTTATCGCCTGATGATACTTGCTTGAAAAAAAAACACGCGCCGACATAGGTGTATAAACAATAATTATTTATCAGCCATTTGAAAATGAGAAGCGTAATTGAAAATAAAGGAAGAAATTCCGTTAAATAGCAAAGTAATGTTTGTTAAATATTATACCTACTCTGTGGGACTCGCCCAATGCACTAAGCATGTTTGGAAAAGAAAAATATGCCCTGAATATAACGGCAACTACTTCATCTCCTCTGTATGGCAGGAAGTATCCCAACTTTAGGGGTTACGGCTAGTGATGGTTAGATAAAGGCCTTATTATAGCTGTCAATATTACCGGAGATACTTTCGAACATGTGACGCGAGAAACGTTCAAAGTCCGAAGGTTCTCCAATGCACATGCGCAAGCAAACTGAAACGACCGATAACTATTAGTTTTATTGCTTCTTGCATAGCAGCCAACAAGTGCTTCATTTGTAACAACCGTAGCCAACCTCTAAAAAAATTCCCATACATGTGCACAACAATCTGGATGCGATTAGCAACCGGTCACTTTGAAAAGTTCTGACCATGCTTTATCTCGATTTTTATTGTGACCATGGTCATGCAGTGAAGTAGAATTTATTGTGGTGCAAGAAACAAAGTTTGTATGTTCTTGGAGAATTCTTGCAAATAATAAAACTTTTAGAAATGGCTCATCGGATTAATAAGACGAATCTGTCGGTTTACCTCAATGATGCAGAGAACATATAGATGCTCACATTTCAGTATTTGTGGCATCATAACCAAGGACCGATCAGCAGACACTTTCCAGAAACTAATGAAGATATTAGCAGGACTAACCCTTGGTGTAGTGATTAGGTTTAGTTAAAGTTAGGCTAGGTGTAGTTAAATTAACGAGTTAGTGTTTAGTGTACAAGCTAGTCAGCATAATTTAGAAAAACAATGTGTATAATTATATAGTCAGTGAAATTTTGTGACAAAAAAGTGTTGGCTGCATTACTTTGAGTGATGCAAGATGGAGAATTTGGCTGCCCCGCATTCTTTTACATGACTACATGCGCAGTAAGAAATAAATAAATAATTATAAGGCTTAAAGTATGTTAATAAAACGTTTTCTAACAATAAATCATTCAAATAAATAATTCCAAATACATATTACACCAAAGAATGTGAAGCTCTATTTCGAAAAAAATATGCCACAGGCGGTGGACGTAGAAAAAATCCTGCATCACATATTGTAAAGTTGAGCCAATATTACCACATTTAATTGTATGGATAACACAAATGAGTATATAAGAAAAAATTTAAATATTCAATAAAATAACTGGATAAATTAAAAGACACTGTAGGAAAAACATGAGAGGAGATGTTAAATTAAGACTACATTAGCTTAGTATAAAAACCAGTGTTAAAATATGCAAGTGGAACATGGGTATTAAAAAAGAGAGAAAAATCAAGGTTGAATGACAAAACAGACAGGCTAAGAAATGTAGATATCAGAGAATAGCTACTGGAAGTAGGTATATATGTTGAGGAAATAGACAAATAAAAAGAATGGAAAAAACATGTATTAAGAACGGTTCCTTCAATATTTCCTAGGCAAGCTTTGTTTTATAGACCATTTGCTAATAGAGGAATTGGACGACGCCGAATAAGATGGAGGGATCAGTTTGAAAATTAGGCTCTGAATAAGTCGTCTGGCCTAAACTGTGTTTTGGAAGAAGAAGAAGAAGGAAATATGTTTATGAGATAAACCGTGGCTATCTTGGCTGTGTTTAAATACCTGTGGCGTCCAAAACTATCTTAAGCTACAAGTTGGGAATGACTTGAGTATGCTTGAGAAACTCGTAGTTCATTGGAGAGATTAGACGTTGCATTTGATAGCACTCATAACACCTGAACTAATATTACTTCTTTCTTCTTTACAAAGGATACGTTAACTTCTTCAACGTTGCATCAAAACGTGAAAAATTTGGATAAAATTTCCTCCCCCATTAAATGAGGGGTTTTGACTAATCTTGCGAGAACATTTGCTTGATTTGCTCATCTCCGTACTTCATTAATATTTATTTATCTATTTATTTCTACTAAACTTAGAACCATTCTCCTGGTCCAAGATTTTTCTTATAAAGTGAAACAATACCAAACCAAATACTGCAGCATTTAACAGGGGTTAAAACACGTGAAGTTATGAATATATTCTCTCTGTTTTCAGTGCAGAAGACCCAACATACAACATATTACTCTTTAGATTCATCTTGATGTATAGTTATTTGACTTGAGGTTCCACACCGTCTTCCTAAATTTAAGGAATATCGGCCATCTTAAACAGGTGTCTTGGTTAAACACTTGTGTTCTACAGCATGTGAGTAACTCCATTATTCACTCTCATTGTAGCATTTCAAGATAATAACAATTCTAAACAGGGTTATTTAACGCTCAGTAATAGAGTACTCTAAAATAGAAAAAGCGAGCACAAAATAACAAATTAGACAAGCACTGACGTTTGACTAAGTTCACATCTCATGGCCGAATTCCAATTTTGTCGCGAGCATGCAGTTTAACTTGCCTTGACATTGGTCAACAGAAGTATACGAGAAGATGCAATCAATTGTTTGTTATATCGTGAAGAAATATGAAAAATATAAAGGAAAAAAGACAAAGTTTATGGTTTTTGGAAGAAAAGCAAAGAAGACACTCTTGCGAAATTGAAATGAGGTAGTGGAATGTACCATAAAAGGTAGTAGCATGAGCTGTTGCCAATAAGTGCTTGAAGGAACTATGGCAAAGGAAGCTTTTGACAGAAAAAAAGACAAACAAACTCTTTTCTGTGGACGCTTGAAAGAATTAGGGAAGAGTTTAGTGAAGTGCTTAATGTGGACTGTGGAATTTTATAGTGCGGAAACTTAGATGTTCCGATGCAGTGAGGCAAAATGATTGGTAGCGTTAAACATGTTTGTGGAGAAGGTCGGTGCATCTGAAATGGGTACACAAGATAATAATGGTGTTTTAGGAGTGGTCTATGGAAGAACAAAGCTGAAACTGACCATAATAGGAAGGGAAACCTAGTGAGTTACTACAAGAAGAAGCTTCTTGCTGAGAGATGCGCTGGAAAGAATGGTGAATAGAAAAACGTTTGGTGCGGAAAACATACCGAATGACTAACCGTATTAAGATAAATGGTTCTTATGAGGAGATGAAGAGGTAAACGGGAAAGAGTGAAGTGTGGACGCTGGGTTTACATGAAACATCTGTCAATGGGCAGATAATTCTGATTGATAATTGACTGCCTCTTATACCATTTTGCAACTGGAATAAATACATCATCCGTTTATAAATTGCTTACGTATATCTTTTTTCTGTTATTTTATGATTAAACAAATCTGCGTTTTTATAATTTGTGTAATTATTGTTTTAATAGTAATTGAAAATTAAAATTTGATAATGACGACTTCTAAATACTTTTACATTGTATTCAACTGCTTAATTCCTTTCGTTTTGATATAGTTGACCACAGTAAAAAATGTTTTATGAAAGTGTGTGTGAGTGTGTGTGTATAAGAGAGAGCGAGATAGAGCGAGAGAGAGGGAAGAGGGAAGAGAGAGGATCCAAACAGAGTTATCCTGGAGCTGGCGTCACCAGCTCACTTGATTTTATGCTAGAGCAAACAGGCTTGCTCCTTGCATCGCAATGGATAAAGACGGGCTTCGACAGCAGGTTTGGGCCTCTCGTCCCTTTGTAATACTTCATTTGTTAAGTACGTTGTAGTTTGTTTGAATTGTGTTAGATACCAATAAATTACCAAGAATATATTCATATTCACTGTTATAAATGTGAACAATTTTAGTTATGAATTAATTATCATACTGTTAGCCTTACAATGCGATTACAAGTATTGACCAAGTTAAGGAGGTCGTTTCATTACGTTAATACAATAATATTGTCATTATTTATTGCAATTGTTTATGTTTCGACCACCAAATTCATGAAAATACGTATATGTTCATATCAGAAAGGAAATACTAATGTAAGAGACATAATAGAGCAATTATTCTATCAATCATAGTATGAAGTTAGATTACGTATTCCAAACGCAAAATGTTGCATACCGCCATTGCACTGAACGAATTATCTGTTTTCCTGCTTTCCGCGCAATTAAAGGTCAAGCAGTGCACAGTGAGTAATTCAGCGGGAGCAACGAGCAAGGTTACTCTTATCTTTACTCAAGAGTAATCACTTGGTGACGCCTAGCCTAGAGCGATGATGCCCAATCGTTTCTGACTAGCAGCCAGTTAAAGTAGGGTTTGTTATTATTTTCTCTACTACGTAAAATAAGTAGGGGAAGTATTGCATTCCACAAAAAAAATATCTGATGTGTTACACTCACATAACCTTCTCTACTCTTGTATAAACTATTTTTACAAACGCTTATTCTCCATATGCTTCATGTTAATCGAGATGTTAATCTTATTGCTAATTTTCTGGTAGATGCAAGGGGAATTGGTAGGCTTTTAAGCGAGTCAAATACTTTAAGAGCTGGTTGCTATGTGGGGTATTCCATTCTCTTTGCATTACCAGGACAAAAAAAAATGAATAACGAATTTGAGAAAAAGTGTAAGTATTGGAAAATTTAAGGGAATAACAAGCAATATCTCGAAAATGGTCCACTCAAGAAAAAAAAATGTATATGACATAAATTGTGTATTGTAACGCGATCTACATTTTTTGTGTAGTAACATTTTGTCTATGTCATATGGTTTACCAGTTATGCAAAAGTCGTTCACAATGAACACTTTTGGAGACATTCCCAGAAAATTCGAGATATACATTTCATTTGTCATGAAAATATCTTAAACATATGATATTTTAATCAAAATTGTTAAGAGCCATTTTTAAGAAAATTAAAATTTTCGAAAAATGTACCATGTAAAGGGTAATCTGGGGTGGGGGGATTTTCTTGAAAACCTTCGTGTCGCATCTCTGGAAGATACTGAACCTAAATACCAAGTTTGGTGTTTATCCGACTATTCGTTTCTGAGTTATGGCTGTTCACAGACGCACACATGGACATGTTTCCAAAAATGCTTTTTTGGATTCAGGGGGTCTCAAAACATGTATTTCCGGTGAAATCTCGGTATCGAATTTTTGGGTGGAATACAATACTTCCCCTATTTACTATACGTAGTAGAGAAAGTAATTAGATACCGAGATTTCACCGGAAATATATGTTTTTAAGCCCCCTGAATCCAATAAAGCATTTGGAAACATGTCTGTGTGTCGTGAACACCATAACTCAAAAGCCAACAGTCGGATAAACATCAAACGCGGTATTTACGTTCAATATCTTCCAAAGATGCGACAATAGGATTTTCAAGGAAATCTTCCCACCCCAAACTACCCTTTACATGGAACATTTTTCAAAACTTTTTATTTTATAAAAAATGGCTGTGACGATTTTGATTAAAATAATACATATGAAAGAAATTTACGTGATAAATAAATGTATATCTTGAATTTTCGGTGAATAACCTGTGAAGTACACTTCATTAGGAAGACTTTTGTATGATCTTCTATAAACGAAAACGTAGTACACAAATAATGTAGATCTCTTTAAAACGCACAATTTATTTCAAGTAAGTTTTCTTGTGGTATAAGCCATTTCTGAGATAACCATTATTAAAGGTTCAAATTGTTCATTTCTTGGCCATTCTCTTACAGTCCTGTCAACATTCAGTTGTTTCTTGCGATTGCATGGAAACAGCATGGAATTTTAAGACCAGCATATAGCTTCTAGTTCTTAAACATTTAACTATGGTTGTTCTCTTTGTATCTATAACGAAATGTGTAATGTAGCTATTTCTGCAAAGGCTTACTTGGATTAGAACGTAGTAGGCAGAAAAATAAGCTTTAGTAAGAATAGTTTGTATTTCCACTAATCAAGATAGAGAGCAGAGAAAGTCATGTGAATGTATCACATAAGATTTTTTAAATAACAAACCTGCAAATATACCTTGTTCCATGATGTCGTTTTAAATGTACTACAGTTATATACAAAAAGCGTTATGGCGTAAGAACAAGATAAATATACCTGATGTTATTCTGGACAAACAACGCGGAGTTCATTCATTTCGTGTACATAGAATTCCGAATTTCCCCTGGCCTTGTAAACTTCAGACATTACTGCTAAGTAGTCTACTTTATGTCGGCACTGAAAACTTGCTTGCTGAAAATATGCACGTGGAATGCAATTCGAAGCTCATTAACGGTTCCATGAAGTAAGACAAGTATTGCTTTAATCTTTGCGCTTCAACCAGAACACTTTTGCAAAAAGTAACCGGCGTAAGATAAAATACAGTGTACGTGGGAAAAAAACAACAAAAAATAAGCAAATCAAATGTTTATTAGAGCTTTGTACAACGCTGCAGCAAGTCCCAACCAAACATAACATATAAACGAATTAATGTTCTTCCACACAAGCCGTGTGTTGGACAAGTTTGGAAAAGTAGAATCAGATGACTGAAAAATTCAATGCCATAGCCGGGATTGGAATCACACATCTATCGGTTTCCGTATGATTGCTCTAACCACAAAGCTATCACGGCAACATGCCGGCACGACATTAAATTCTCCAAATATTGCATTTTTCCCGGTAAACCACAAGCAGATCTCAAATCGTATTGAGATGACGTACCCCAATGGCGACTTACAATGTTGTAAGCACTTTAAGTCCCGGGCTTCATAGCTTCAACTGCTGCTATGAACAGTGGTTATAGTGGCTGAAACAATAATAGTGGTTGAAACTATGAAGTCCAGGACTTAAAGTACTTACAACATTGTAAGTCGCCATTGGGGTATGTCATCTCAACACAATTTGAGATCTCCTTGTGGTTTACCGGGAAAAATGCGAATCAGATGGAAAATTTAATGTCGTGCCTTCATGTTGCTATGGTAGCTTAGTGGTTAGAGCAACCGGACGGAGACAATGCTATGGCATTGAATTTTTCAGTCTTCTGATTCTACCTTTCCATAGCATATAAAATTGTATTTTGTTATTAATTCCTTTTCCTTCTTGTTCCCTCCAACGCATCTACACGTTGTGATCCTTTCATTTCCTCTACCAGTTTCCTGAATGCATTCTTATTGTTTGCCATCGAAATCATGTTCAAGTGCTAGCTATGACCGTGTATAATAGGTTCGCTATCCTGGGCTAGGTTAGGTATAGGTTATTCAACGGAGGGGGGACACCTCACGCACCACGATCTACAGATCTATTGTGGCTACCTCTCCCCAGGAGGAAGGGATGAGGTGAAGGAGTCGCAGGAGACTACAGGCCGTAGGCAGACAGGCCACGGAGACACGCGAAAGTCCCTAACAATGAAGTATCCGAGCATTGAGCAGCATCCGTGTCATTTGTCCGGCACCTCCATACATTACGAAACCTAGAGGCATGCCTGAAAGATGAAAGGGAAACGGAATGAAAGAGAAATGATGGAAAGGAAATCGTGGTAGAGCAGTCGTCTGTCGAGCTCGGGGAAACCATGAAAAACCTATGAATCAGAATGGGCGTTCGTCGGAGATCGAACCCGGGACATCTCGAATGCAAGTCGCATACGTTACCGCGGCGCCACCTCGCTCCGTATACCTGGTCTACAGGCGGCAAGCAAGCTTCATTATTCTATATCAGAACATTGCACGCACCGACCAAGCTCGTGGTCGAATAGAGTGAAGCGAACCGCTTCCTTCCTTCAGTAGGGAAGTCATTATCGGTTACCACTTCTGTTCACTATCTCATCTTTAGTGGTGTTCACTAACTTTTCGGGCGTAAAAATCCTTAGCATGGCTTCCTTCGGTAGGGAAGTAAAGCCAGTGGTCCCGTGTCGTAGATTTACTGCATGTAAAAGAACCTCAAGCCTGATAAAGAGGCCTCTGAGCAAAATTACCGGTCTTTCACGCCCAATATAGAATGGGACGCTAAGGACCACAGCACTTAAAGAGCGTTCATAAATAAAACGCAGTTTTAGCAGGTGCCTACAACTTGTCCAATGCAAAGTACACTAAAGCGAAAAACACATTTTCATCTCAGCCAAAAAAAACTAGCAGCACTTGCTTGCTATGTGAGGGGCCCCGGTCTCGATTCCCAGGTACGGGGGGTGGAAATGTTTCTCTGGCTAACATTATTCGTTATCCTCAGAGTCTGGAAGTATGAATGACAGTGTAAATGCGGCGTGCATGTGTGTGTATGTGATCTAATGATTAAAACCCAAAGTTTATTAGAAACCCAATGACAAGCGAAAACTGAGGCAGTATTTTTAACACTTAAATAATTTCAGTCTAATTATATAATAAAAAATATAATAACAGCCCGCCTTAAAACAATATGTGTGTAACAATATATAAAAAGTGTTTATTATAGTCACTGTATATGTTTTGTATTATTGTATACATATATAATAATGTTATCTGAATGTATTACGTAATTTAATAATGTAGCAGCTGTGAGAATCATAGGTTAAAAGTTGCTAACAATGAGGTAACCTTGAGACAATAACGAATTTAAAAGTTTAACAATACTACTTGCAATTCTTGGAAGCAATAATGTAATTTTTGTGACAGTTTATAAAATAGCCAATCAACAACCAGAAAAAGCTTTGGTTAAATGAAGGTATTCTATTGGACTAGGATTAGCCAATTAGAGACTTGAAATACAGAAATTTACAAATTTAGGCGGTAGAAATCAAGTCAGTTGCTTGTAGACAGCGCTTATAACTGGACGTGTTGGTTGTAGACAGTGTTCCTAACCGGACGCGAGATGCGTCCTCGAGAAATTTAATACGTATTCGTGTGAGACGAAAATAGTTTTTCGTGTTAAAAAGTGCAAGTAATTAATAAAAGAATCTCACAGCTCTCTATATCAGTGAAGTGTTATTTAAATTGTGTCAAGGATTAATAAATGTAGTGAAGTAAAAATTATAATCTGTGTAAGCCGCAACACGCCTTGCAAAGAAATCCATGTCTCTAACAATAATACTGACGCAGCCGAGGCATACATAAATATATAATATTTAAAGAAACAGTGAAATTACAAAGTTAATATTTTTAAATTTGGGACGAAGGCTACCGGGTACCATACGTGCGATTGCAACTACTTCAAGTTCGGCTCCCCAACAGTCGAAATATAATACACCTACTTCAAACTGGCGCCCAAAATTTTGGGGCAAATAATAATACATACAACTACCTTCTTCAAAAGTAATAACAGCATATTATATTTCAAAGCAAAGACCATCGTAGACCCATTGTAGTTAAAGGCGAGATATAAATAAAGCCCCCCCCCCGAAAAAAAACACAAAAGCATTCGGCTACCACTTAGTACTGGTGGCTAGAATACTAACCTTCAAATAAGAGGTCTCAGGTTCGATTCTCTGCTAAAGGGTGGAAATGTTTTTTAGCCAGAATTATTTCCCACCCTGCCTAGAGTCTTTAAGTATGAAAGGGAGTCTGTATGTGTATGTGTGTGAATTTATCACAACCCGAAGTAATACAACAGTAAACGAGTAAACATCATTGTCAATTTTTCCAAAGGCAAAGCCGCCGATTGACCTAAGATGTTAAAGGAGACATGAAATAAAAAACAAAACATTCATAACATTCCGCTCTGTAAGGCAATTAAGACTACTATCGATAGAAACCGTATTATGTGTTGCACAAATGTAGCCTGTTTTAGAAAAGCATAGCAATGAAGCACGTAGCTCACCGACATCATTTTTGGAGGATAAAGCCAGCTTTAACTGTCTAGTCGCCTTCATGTACCATCTACAGGACGCATTTTCATAAGACGTGTCGTGTTTTAAAAAAAAGTTCATTCTGCTACAACTGATATATTGGGTACATGCAGAATACAGAGCGACGTTTGTTTTTGTAGCATTTTTTCTTTAAGAAACAGCATGTGATAACAGAAAACGTCTCCGCAGATAAATTGATTCACGTAACCTTTTGGTCTCTTGAGGTCTCAAATGTTAGTTCTGCTATGCTGTATCTGTCTATGTATCAATAAATATTCTAAAATTACATTAATAATGTTCCGAACGGTGGCGACTTTATTCCGATAAAGTAATGTTAGCATTCCTTTTAGGCTCTTTGTTCTGAACTTGCGACATTGCAGCTTTATATATTGTGACTTTGTCCAGTTCTCATTGTCACTTCACTAAGTTTACATTTCACTAATGTGATCTAGTTCAGTTCTCCGTCACTTCAATTCTCTTCGTGACGTAGATGCGTAATGAAATGTGTACGAAGCAGCCTCTTCTTCCGGACGCATTCACTCGCTGGGGGTTCGAACTCAAGACTTCTCCAATCTCTCGCTCCGCAGCACTGACTGATGTCACAACCAAAGTCGCAATCGCACTTGACTAGTCGCGTCAAAACGCACAAACTCCTGACTTTCCTACTTACTGACTTACTCGCGAGAGCGCTCGCTTATATAGCACTTGGTTAAAGTTCCAGAGAGTGCTAGAGGCGGAGCGAGGGGAGAAACTTCCAGAAGATTCTGGTTATCTGACGATAGTGCTTGGGGTGTTTACGCCAGGCAAGAGCGCTATTTATCTTTGTTTATCTCTTCAAATCCCCGACCTCCAGAAGTTTAGGACATAGCTGCTGCATCACAATACAGTTGTAGAGATTGATTCGAAATACCCTTATGTAATGTTATCTTTTTTTATTCCACCATCGTATAGCGTGGTAATTACTGTCGTAACGTTCGTTATGAGATACAATAAAGTACTGCTATTCATTCCTTACGGTATTGAATTATCGTTTTTCAGCTAAGCATGCGTGATAACGGTAGATCTCGTACGGTAGTACGCGCAACAATCCGCAACCTTGAAAGCATCAATCCAAAATAGGAAGCGCGGGTTTTCAAAGTGGCATTGATTTCGAATGATAAACACCCCATGAAATTTCGGTATAAGCATTGAATGTTACTAGGAATTCATTGCCGCACATGTATGAAAAGCTCTATGGGAAGTCTTGTGGAGTAGAGGAAAACTAGATATAACATTGTTCTCAGAAAATGTACCTAATACTAGTCTACTTTAATGAATTGGCCTTGAACATGAAATAGCTTAGCAAGGAATTTACACAGTACTCAAAACTGAAGGCCATTCAAATGAAAAGCAGAAGGATATGAAAAGGGAAGAAAGCCAAAGCATGCTCACCGCATGGACATCTCTATAAGGATAGCAGTGGTCGCCATTTGATTATTAATAAAGTAACAAGGTAAGATACTATAAAAACCTAAATTATGATCGAACAAAAACGGTCGTATGCAACTGGCCAGTAATGGTAATTAAGCAGCTCGTAAGAAAATTATGAAACCCGCTTAGACTCGTTTCATACACATACTCACGCCTTAATTACTACCACTATAGGCTCGATACCATATATTATTGTGTTATAGGATGCCATAAACTTTTCTCACTAAAAGGACATGCAAGAGTGTCTTAAGTCACTTTGAAATTAATTTGGGAAAATTCAATTTTTCTCCAAACCCCCACCCAAGATATGAAAAAAATTATATGTGAAATTATATTCTCTGACTTCGCTGATTTATTGCGCTATTTGGGCACTGTTGATTACGTTATTGTAGAGAAAGCTGGAAACGAAGCCACACGCTTGTTAAAGCAGCTATTTAACTTGGCATTAAAATAGTTTTGTGCTCATAATATTTACTATAACAAATACAATGTATCTGTTAATGATTATACTGAGAATGCAGATTGTTCAAGTTAGGTGTAATAAACTAGTTTCATTATTGTCCATTACTGTCGTTTTTTCTTAAAATGGAATGACCTAAGTGGTTTCTGGGGGAAAAAACGAATGGCTTACGAATACCATTTGCTCTTATTTCTGGAATAACTAATATAAATATTATGAAAAGAGAAATTTTGTGTGCTCGTGTACAACTTTCCGTTGAGATTGGCCTGGAGTAGTAGGAGCCCCCGCAATCGGGGTAGAGCAGCGCAAGTAGGCTGCAACGCCCCTTTTGCTTCTACCGTAATCCCTGTAAGGGAGGGATGAGGGGAGGGAACGAAGGGTAAGCAGATCCGGATGACGAAAATGGATGGCTTCCCTAACGTTTCCAGATCGAACGTATCGACGCCGCCCGGACCCACCCAGAAGTCACCGAACTCCCCAGCGATACCCCGGGTGGGGCCCACTTGGTCCAGTCTGACAATGACGCCGATAACAAACCTCTGGAGTGCACCGCCCAACCGCAACCCGCAAAACAATGTCGCCTGGTCCTACAACTCTAAATTAAATTGAGTTTTATTTATGGATGCTCTTTAACTGCTTAGTCCTTAGCGTTTCATTCTATATTGGGCGTGAAAGACCGGAAATTTTGCTCAGAGACCTCTTTATCAGGCTTGAGTTTCTTTTACGTGTATAAATCTACGACACAGCACCACCAGCTTTGCTTCCCTTCCGAAGGAAGCCATGCTGGAGACTTTTACGCCCGAAAAGATCCATCGCCCTCCTTGAACTCGCGACCTCGCCTACAACCCTGGAACAGAAGGTCAGGAAGATGATTGGTACAGAAAAAGAGGGGCAGGAGAGTCGCGGTAGAAGATGAAGCATCCCACGATCCGGGGAAACCCGAAAAACCCATGGGCTCAGTGGGCAGACCCCGGGGATCGGATCCAGGATCTCCCGAATGCGAGTCGCACACGTTACAAAGGCATCACCTCGCTCGTTAGTAGTGGCAAACCCTTTTAATACTTTTTATGTAAGAACGCTGCTGTATGTCATCTCTGTGTTGCAATGGACTTGATTACTAATAAATAAGTATATAATGAAAGAAAATTGTATCCACGTAACAGTAGAAATAATAGTCAACCAATATTTTATAATTAATAATCGAAAAGATTCTTTTTCTCGGTAGTTACCGACTATGTGCTTAACTTGGTGGCAAGGGAATGGGGAGTTTCTTCATTTTCAACCCTATATACATATGTATAGGTGCTAGGGGTTTCTGTATTATACTAAAACTGTGCAGGCTTTATGTTATTAAATTACAAAGTGGCCAAACAGAAAGTACAAGGGTTTAAAATTCCATCTACTGTAATTACCTTAAAAAAATTACTCGACTACTGCAATGATTGTTTCGCTGCCAAAAGGTGCTCATAGGCTATACATCATTTCCAGAATAAAACAAAAACTGTGTTGGGCAAAGGTTAAGCAAATTAAAGTACTCCGACGATATTTCTACCTTGAACACCATAAGATTTTCCATCCGCTATTAGGAATATTAGGGGCTTTACGAAATCACAGTTATAAGCTTTAAAGAGAAAGATTTGCCATAAAACTTTCTGGGTCATTGTACAAAAGTATTATAAAAATATGGAGGTAGGTAAATTAAATAAAATCACCTTCGAGGTATAAAATGCCATCAATGCAAGCCCGGTTAAGCCAGTTAACTTTTCATAATTTTTATGTATAATAATATCTAATGGTTACGGGTAAAACAGCAGGTGTTCATTCTTCCTCTAAGATCATAAAATATGATTTAGGTGGGGTTTGGAGGTAATTCTTCAATTCCAGACTAATTGGTTGGAGTCTGGCCTCCGGATATTATTAAATTAACGTTTTCTTAACTCCCGTACACGCAAAAAAAAAAGAAGACATTATTATCTGTAGTAATTTAAAACCAAGGAATTAAGTTAAGGTTTCGTCAGCAATGTCATTTTAAAGCATCCTAATAGCAAAAATCGGAATTGAAATATCTAGGTAGTATAATTGATAAGGATGTTGAAGCCTTTGAAGATATTAAGAATCGAATAAAGAAAGCAAATGGTGCTCTGTCCTATTATATCCAATCTGGAAATCTAACGTTATATCCAGACGTACTAACATTAAAATTTTAAAAATAATTCAAATCAAATTGCAAATAATTTCCAATAGATCTTTTAGAGGAATTATAAGAATAAGGTGGCCAGGTAAAATTTGAAATTCAGAATTATAGAAAATAACAAATAAAAAATAAATGACAATAGAAATTGAAAGAAAACTAAAGTAGAATTGGATAGAACACAAGAAGAAAATAAGATAAAGCATTGGAAAGAATGGTTTAGATAGGAATCCCCAGGTTAGTAGAGGAAGACAAAGACCAAGAAATACATAGAAGAAAACAGTTATCAAAGAATTTGCTAAAGAAGGGAAAACATGGAATGAAGTAAAGAAGTTGGCAAGAAATAGTTCCGATGAACATACTTTGTGGATATTCTATGCTCCTCATAAGGAGATACAGGAGATTGATTACTATAAAAATCTGATGTGTTACACTCACATGACTTTCTGTACTCTTGTACAAACTATTTTTACAAACGCTTATTCTCCATCTACTTCATGTTAATCGAGATAAACATTTGCAGACTATCTTATTGCTAATTTTATTGTAGATGTAAGGGGAATATATATTTACAAGGGCAATATAGAAATACAGTAGCCTTTAAGCACATACATATCTATTAATAGCTGGTTGCTAGGTGCAGCACCATTCCCTTTCCCACAGATTAATACTCTTTGCATATCCAAGACAAAAAACTGAATAACGAATTCCCATTTGAGAAAATAAGTATTAAAAAATTTAAGGGAATAACAAGCAATATCTCGAAAATGGTTCACTGAACAAAAAAATGTATATGATATAAATTGTGTATTTTAACACATCTATATTTTTTGTGTAGTAAAATTTTGTCTATCTCTTATGGTTTACCAGTTATGCAAAAGTCGTTCACAATGAAGAATACTTTTGGAGACATTCCCAGAAAATTCAAGATATACATTTTATTTGTCATGAAAATCTCTTAAACATATGATATTTTAATCAAAATCGTTAGAGCCATTTTTGAGAAAATTAAAATTTTCGAAAAATCTTCCATGTAAAGGGTAATCTGGAGTGGGGGGATTTTCTTGAAAACCTTCGTGTTGCATCTCTGAAAGATACTGAACCTAAATACCAAGTTTGGTGTTTATCCGACTGTTCGTTTCTGAGTTATGCTGTTCACAGACAGACACACAGACACACACACGGATATGTTTCCAAAAAGGTTTTTTTTTGGATTCAGGGGATCTCAAAACATGTATTTCCGGTGAAATATCGGCATCGAATTTTTGGGTGGAATACAATACTTCCCCTACTTACTATACGTAGTAGAGAAAGTAAAAATCAATGTGCTACATCCTGAAACCAATCTTCCAGCTGCGTAAGAAGTGATTTAAAAAGATAATGAAACATCCTCGCCCATAAAAATGCCAACGAAGATCATGTGTCAGAAGGTGAATGTTCAGTTGCTGCAAGCCATATTATAAGTGAAAATGCAAGCTTCTGTATCATTCAAACACATTTTATAAAATTAATACTGTATAATATTAAACACCTTGGGCTTGATAGTTCGCGTATTTCATTTAATTAGTAAGCAATGATCTTCACATTATAGTTGTCTACCAACCAATCCTCCATCAATATTAGCTAATAAAATTTCTTATTTTAAAATATTTTAGAGTAGAATTAGAGATGTGATTTAGTTAGGAACATCACAAGAACGGCAAATTTAAATTATCTCAAGGAAGACTGTTCCTTACTAAGAGCAAATGTTCGTTAAATCTGCATACCGCTGGACGCAATTCTTTGACAGCTGCTACTTTATGTTTGGTGTGGAGCTATTCCAAATGAATACTATGATGTGGAGTATTAATAGCTTGGTGGTTTCATTGTCATTACCAGATATTGTCGTTTTCCATTGTCATTACCAGACATATATTGTTGTTTTCGTTTCTCAGTCAGTTTTGTTAGTCACGAGTGGTGGTGTCTTGCTGAGGATTCCGTGAGAAGCGGATCGCGCGTGCAAGTCGGCCTTTGGATCGGTGAACATCTCCCCTCACCTTTCATATTTAATAATGTAGGAATACCAAACGGTTGGGAAATAAATCTAGGAATGTGTAAGAAGATTTGTGTTATGGATTTTGTACAGTGAAAACCTATGCCTTCCTCTTTACCTCCACATCACGTTTCGGTCCTCCGCAGCCAAGTGAGTATACGTTCCTTCAATGTAGGTGCTGGGCAGGAAAAATTAATTCAATTGTTCATGTGAACCTTTAGGCCTCTACCCAGCATGTAACAATATATTCAATCATTCCAATAGAAAACCTAAGTACGAGTATTCCAATTAACAGCCTAAGAAACTTTCCAGGCGCCGCTTTCTGTTTTCTTGGGAAGAAGTTCAGCTATTCAACCAGAATCAACGTCTTCATCTCCACAGTTTCAAATACGCAGATCATAAAAGTCACTGCCGATATATGCAGTATTTGTTACACGTAAAATTAATTAGCCTATGATTCCAAAGTAAGTTGAGGCTATGCCCTATACCATTTCCTAAACCTGTGGAAGCCGTTGGATGATGCCAATCTGGTGGTTTTGTGAAGATTAGCAATTTAAAACAACTAATTAATCATTCGTAATCTCTATCTCTGAAGACTTAACTACGAACTCCTCAAGGTAGTGCCTTACGAGAGTGAAAATGTGATCCAAACACATGCAGGTAGTGGCACTGCCAGAATTAGAGCGCTGCGTTTCGCACAAAACATCTGACTGAAAATTTCTATGAACTCCTGCCGACTTAGGAAGTGGTGACTTCTATAACATCACATCTAATCTGAAGATACATATTGGTTATTTTAATAAAGATCATATTGTTTGTTGTTACTGCATATGTTGAGTTGTTTTTTGCAACCCAAATATCAGAGATAGGTTCAATTTTCTTCATTCATTCATTATCTGTTTACCCTCCTCTTATTTTAGGACTTACACCCCCCAGGACTTACAGGCGGGTGCCTGGGGTCAGAGGCCCGTCGAGGAGCAGACACTCATGGATCAGACAGAGCATCCAGGATGGGTGATCAGCCCGATGCCTGGTATGGGATGAAGGAAGTAGATGAAACGAAATGTTGGTGAAATGGATGAAAGGAAAGGTGATGATGGAGCAGTTGGTGGAATGAATGGCGGGGGGAAACCGGAGGACCCGGAGAAAACCCGCCCAGACGCCGTTTCGTCCACCACAAATCCCACATGCAGGTCCCTGGGATCGAACCCGGGCCGCCTCAGTGGGAGGCGAGCGGTCTAACCACTCGGCCACGGCGCCGCCTAGATAGGTTCAAACGTAAGTAAAATTTGATTCATTTAATTGACATTTCTGCATTTATTTTTATGAAACTTGTCCGTATAGCGCAAACGATCGATAAATATATACTTGAAAACTTATGTCGAAGGCATTTTAATTCTTTATTTGCTCAAAAATGGCTCTAAGGATTGTATTTCAAATCTAATGAAATACTGCCGTGAAAAAATATGTATATCTTGAATTTCCTTCAGATACCTAGTGGAATCACCTTCATAATCATTCAGCTTTGGGACACCATGACAGAGTTTAACTTCGAAAAAGCGTAACTCCATAAGAAATATTCGTGCTTATGTGTTTTTTTTAAGTCCAATGTGTTTTAGAATACCAAAAATCTGTCTTAAAGAAATTTTCATCACTAAATTTCCTTTAAGACAGTTTTCTCAAACACGTTTGTTTTTGTTTTGTAACAGTAATACCAATCTTTGTTTTTCTATTTATTTTGACCTGAAAATAATAATTTTGCCAATGATCAACAGCAACTCAGTTTACTTATTTTAAAATAAAGGTCCCATTTTTGCGACATTTTCGCCTGAGTATATTCACTGGCAACGTCTTCGCATCAAAGTGTTCTAAGCAAAATACCTGAGGCTACAGACAACTGCCTGTCAAAGGCCGAACGGAAAAGAAGCAAACGGAACCACCTGCTCAACCGGCTTCCACAGACTAGAAACCTGTGCTCTTTACGCCAACCTGTAGACGGATATGGGGGAGAACAAGAAAAATGGAGCACTTTAAAACGCAAGTGGTAGATGATACGCATTTGAGAATCTTCTCAAATATGCTCTAATGGAAGAGAGCTTTCATTGGAATCGTTTCAATGAAGTTAATTTTGTCCCTTTATTCGATCTATTTCTCTGCAGAGATAAATGAATAATTTAAAGTCGGCCATTTCCATCAAATTCTACAGCCTATTTCTGGATCTGTAGTGCGTTAACTGTGTAATTAGTTTTTCTCGTCCCTCCCTCTGCCACTGCCTCTCCGTCACTCTCGTCCTCCCCTACTCTTCCTCTCTTGCCCTATTTCCTTCCCCTATAATCTCTCTCCAATACGTCAGTACAGACAGTAATCAAATTAATTTTCTGATATATTTGTAAAATCAGAGCAACAGTAAAGTTATTTATGAAACAAATACAGCGAGCGTCACTATGCACGCCGTGAGAAACTTTAAGAACGATCCATAGGCGAATTCTAGAAAAAAAACTCTTTGTATGCGTTGCTTATTTAATTTTTTTCTGTACCAAGAATTTCAGGATTGTCAAAAGCATTGCGGTATAAATGAGAGGCTAACTTCTATAACTCGGCAGTAAACAAATATTTGTTTCGTCTCCATTTGTTTATTATCTATAAGCGCTGCTGAGGGATTTTGTGAAGGAGTGTATTGAAGAGAAGATGAAAAGCGACAACAGCTTTTTAAATGGGAAGAACATAAAAAGTTTGCACTATCAAAAGGAAAAGGCGCCATGTCAGCTATCAGAACTAGTAAATATAGAGTAACTGATATAAATATTAAATGGCTAGAGAAAGTATACAGTATTCTGGTGGAGGCAAAAATGATGTATGGCATAGAAATATAGGGATTAGAGGGAGGAGAGTATCAATGAGGTGCATAGGATGTTCTGCAGAGAAATGCTAGGGTTACTGAATGCAGTTGTAAGACAGGTAGCTCAAATTGAAATGGGCAGGTTGCCATGTAAGGGAAAGATAATGGAAGGAACTCTGAAATATTGGTTTAGAATCTTGAACTTAGACAAAAGAAATGTGTTAAGACTATGCTTACAATACCAAAAAAGGTTTAAAGAATAGTGGATGGATAAACAGTGTACTAAGTAATTTGGAGAATGAGCTAGGAGAGATTTGGAGAAGAAGGGAAAATCGTGAATAACTTTTGGAAGATGGCAAGGTAGAGATTTGAAGATATAGAAATACAAAACCTATTTAGCGATTTGGCTGAAAAGAGATCTCTGATGTTTTATATACCGATGAAAAACATATGGGGAAGAGAAAATTTATAGAGATAGTGAATAAAGAAGATTGAGAGAGCACTGCATGGGTAAGAACTGGTGCGTGGAGGTTAAAAGGTTTAAGGAAAGGTATTCCACAAAATCACTGCCCTATATGTGGAGGAGAAGATGTTGAATTATAATATTTAAGTGCAAAGGAAACAAAGTTTGGAGAACCAGTGCATCAGAAAGAGATGGTATAAGATGGATAAGAAATTTTGCGATAACTGAAATGTTTTATAAGGACAGCAGGAGATTAGGACAATTTTAAGTAAAGTTAAAAATAAATGGATTTGGGCAGTGAATAGATATAAATAAAGTAATAAATTAAGAATTAAAGGAAGTTGACTAAGGAAAATATTGTAATTTATGAATATGACCGGTAAAGGGCCATATGTTTTGTATATGGCTTAGTACAATAAATTAAATTAAAACAGATTTTTGGTTGGAATAATTTACAGTTTCAAAATACTGAAGTAAATAATGTGAATATAGCGAAGGATTAAAGTGTTAACTGTGATGTTCCTGGCTTACTTCAGGTTCATATGATATTCAAATAAATAACGTTACAATCACTTTACACTTGCCGATGAGCTGAGATTTACAAGAATTGTTTAATTACTGTATTAAATAATTTGTAAAACTAATAGTGGTGACGTCTTTACAAGATAGGCAACAGTGTAATCGAAATCTACGGATATTTAGTAACATTTCTTCCTTTGAGCAGAAAGCAAAAGCATCTAATTTTGCACTGGTAACTCAAAACAGTTTAACAATGGCATTCTTTGGAGCTTAATAGCGTATATTCCTTAAGCTTGTTATATGGTCAGAATTATATAGTTTTTCTCCAGTAGCGTACACGAATAATAGCAAAGAACGTTTTGTATAATAAACTGCCTCTGTGGTCAAAAGATCAGAGGTAATATGTACAATTCAGGCTGGGGGGGGGGATTTTTCCTGACCAGAATCATTCCCTATGCTCCGTAGATTCTGGAAGTATTATTGTGGGGGGGGGATGTGAGTGTAAGTTCCAGGAAACAAACACGGTAAACTGTTTATTAGAAAACCATGTAAGAAAAAAGCTGAAAACTTACTTAAATGTAACGGACTTCAACTGAGAACAATTATTGGATTTCTCACAGGACATGCTCCTGTGAAAATGCATTTTAACACGATGGAGGTGTTTCAGGGTAACTTAGATTGTAGACTGTGCAAGAAAGAAACTGAAAAAGCCCAGCACACTGTATGGTCCTGTGGGGCCTTGCCTCACGAAAGATATATTGCTTTAAGGAAAATGCTTTTTGAAGCAGAAACATTTGAAACCATATCTGTTATGAGACAGTATTTCCTTGGTAAAGGGTGCAGGTATAATGAATTAGCTTTAAAACGATGCAGATAGCACAATAAGCCCAAGATTGAAGTGCGTCCGGAGCAATGACGGAAATCTGTGTCGTATAAGACAAGACAAGATTGAGTGTATTTGTTAGTAAAAATTAATAAAAATGACTTAAAAATCTACAGATCAGCAGCTGTTTCTCAAATCAAAGTTCCAAACGGTTTTTGTGGCAGTATTTTTAACACTTAAATGATTTCAGTCTAATTATATAATATATAAATTCAATAACAGACCGCCTTAAAGCAATATGTGTATGTAACAATATATAAAAAGTGTATTACAGTCATTGTATATGTTTATATTATTGTATTCATGTAATAATGTTATCTGAATGTATTACGTAATTTAATAATGTAGGAGCTGTGAGAATGATAGGTTGGAAGTTGCTAACAATGAGGTAGCCTTGAGGCAATAATGAATTTGAAAGTTTAATGCTACTAGTCATTATTGGAGCAACAATAATGTAAATTTTGTGACAGTTTATAAAATAGCCAATCAACAACCAGAAAAAAGCTTTAGTTAAATGAAAGTACTATATTGGATTAAGAATAGCCAATCAGATACTTGAAATACAGAAATTTACAAATGTATGCGGTAGAAATCAAGTCAGTTGCTTGTAGACAGTGCTCATAATTGGACGCGTTGCTTGTAGACAGTGTTCCTAACCGGACGCGAGATGTGTCCTCGAGAAGTTTAATACGTATTCAGTGTGAGACGAAAATAATTTACGTGTTAAAAGGTGCAAGTAATTAACAAAAGAATCTCACAGCTCTCTATATCAGTGAAGTGTTATTTAAATCGTGTCAAACATTAATAAAATGGAGTGAAGAAAAACTTAAAATCTGTGTAAGCCTCCAATCTTCAGTCGCACCACTCCCTGCTAAGACATTCATGTCTCTAGAAAAATATTAATACTGACGCAGCCGAGACAAACATAAATATATAATATTTAAAGAAACAGTCAAAATTACAAAGTTAATATTTTTAAACTTGGGGCAAAGGCCACCGGAAAGTAAATTTGGGGCAAAGGCCACCGGAAATTACATTTGGAGCGAAGGTTACCGGAAACTTTTTACCATACGTGCGGTTGCAACTACTTCAAGTTCGGCTCCCCAACAGTCGAAATACAAAACACCACCACCATAAAATGAACCATTCTCAAATTACAATAAAAAGCCTAATTTCTTACATATGCACACAATAATGTTGTTAGAAACGTATGTTTATAAGATTTGTGAGTGACACTTATTTTTCACAAAACTCAAACTCGTGAAATTTCGATTTTGGGTCATAAAAGCCATTTGACTGTGTTTTAATGAAAGCTAAAACACAAACGTGCGGGCGCGAAGCATTTCTCTTAGTTTTATTGTATGAATACACAGATTAGCGCAGTGGTCACAAACGGTACGAATTCACAAAAACGAGAATTCTCGCTTATTGTCAACTTTTGTGAAAAAATGTTACATAAGAAAAGTTTTTAATCTAATTGTTTTCACCACCTTCATTATTTACAAAATTTCAATAGGATGAATATTTAGTCGTTGTAGGAATTTTTCGTCGCTGCTAAAGCAAGAAAGAAATTGACTATAAAAACGGAACCATAATGCGTTTGACTGGCTTACACACAATCCAAAGTGTGTAGGAGTTATGGTTTATTTCTGTTAAGTGGTGCAGAATTCACAGTAAAAATGACGGAAGCAAGACCTTTTTAAAAAATATATTTGAAATATACGTATTATGCCTAAAATGATAAAATATATGCCACAATAAAGAGGAAATTCTAATTAATAATATTGTACAAAAATCTAAAAATGCAATTTTTGGGGGCAATTTACATCCCTGAAATTAATGCTCTTCATTATTGCTTCCGCCATAAAATGAACGCATCTAAAAGTTAGGCAACTATGTGCACATCATCTTTTTACTAACAATTTACAGAAAAATCCATCATGCCTGGATTGAGATATCTCTTGTAGAACATGAAAACCAGCAATAATAAAGTAGAAAACTGGAGAAGAAATTCAATGATATTCTCGTCAATTTACATCCTAGCGTTTCAAATGTTGTCTCTTTATATGCACAATAGCCGAGATATAAGGTATTATATTGTTTCAGTGGTTTTGCGAGACGTGATGGCGATTAAATCTGCTTCTTGCTGCACACTTGTTATATGACACCCGCAGTGCTATCGGCAGCAAATGCGCATGACTGAGGATGCTACTGTTGGAGGTACAAGTCCATATAAAAGATACGCAATTACTGTGCAACAGTGACGCGCAGCAAATTTGCTTCTCTTTAATGCCGGCAAAGAATGCAAATCATCTCTGAACTCTGCGTTCGACACCCGCCAGCTGTGATTTATACACGCGTCACTTTTCTTCGTGACCATGAATAAGCCAACAGCCTGGGATTTAATGTTTCTTGTAGCAAATTCTTCTTCTTCGCTATATGATTTAGGCTTTTATTCACGGCGTCTTTCCGGCTTTTGCCATTTTCAGTTATTTTCTTCTGATTTTAATGTTATCCAATCCTCCGGCCACTCACTATTCTCACATGTATCATAGCGCGAAGAAATAATTTTGTTATTTTCTTCACTTATACATTTAAATAGCTAAATTGGATTTCTATCAGCTCCTGTTAACTTCCCATCTTCATTTCTCTAAGCGCTACCTCTACTTCTTCCTGAAAATTGGAAATATTTTTCGTCCTCTTGGCAGGTCCGTTTAATTTTAGGTACGTTGGAACAAATCTTTTCCCTTTCAGCAGATACTTTTAATCACAATTATGATGAATCTACAAAAACGCAGAACATCAATGTGATGGATGACATTTTTTCTTTATATTCATTTATATATTCCCCTATAAAGACAATAACATAAACAAAACTAACAGTGAAATTAAAACTCACAAGGGTAATTGCCTTTGACAACCAATAAAAAGAACGTTATATTATTATGCCACATCAGTTCTAAAATATGACATCTTTTAAAATACAATTAAAATAATATATTGAATAATCCTGCGTATTTCTAATTTTAAGTGAGCTATACATTAACAATCCCAGAAAACCTGTTAAAAGTAAAACTCAAGAGATTATTACTATTATTATTGTTATTACTCTATCACAATTTTTGTTTGTCCAGCTTTTATTTCTCCTCCTAAGTAAGTTATCTGCATCCCCTGAAAATATCTCATAGCGCCCTTATTTGTGAACCATTACTTTAACATATATGAAAAGAGAATTCTCAAAAATCTATGAAATCTATGATTCGATCCTTCTTGTAAACATTAAGTTAAGAATGTTTATTTTCAATATAGAAATAATAGAGTTTTGAATATATAGCAAAGAGGTTAAGGGGTTATGAACCACAGTTCATTTAAGCATGTTGCAGACCTCACTCGCCAGTTGGCCTATCATTTAATAAGAAATGAAGATAAAAGAAATTAAAAATCCTTCTTTTTAACACGAAAAATCTTTAAATGTGAACATTTCTGTACATTGGTTAAAGTAGCGTCTTGGTTTACATTCGGGATTCTGTAGTTCAAATCCCACTGCACCGCAAATTTGGGATTTTTCCTGGTTTTGCTTAGTTGCCAGATTAGTATTAAAATGGCTGTTTCAATTCCATAATCCGAAGTTCCGACCACAGATTAACAGAAATATAAAATGTGTCACGGGACGATGACTATCCAAATAATATCATCTATAGCAATCAGTTGAACACATCAGGACCAACTGTCCGGCAGTGAACTCCCAATTGCATGAAAACCCACGTAAAGAGGGATTTCAAGTTCATTTTCCGATAAAATTAATTGAAATAATGCATAAGACATAGAGCAGAAATCTTCTTCTTCTTTAATGGGTTAGCCTATTCTTTGGAGGACTTACCGGCCAATGCCTTAGGTCAGTACTCTGTCGAGGAGCAACCAAATTCTGTATCATAGCACATCCAGGATGGGTGATCAGCCCAATGCCTGGTATGACGGTGAAGAAGGAAAATGAAATGTAGTGATGAAAGGGATGATAGGAAAATTCGGGGATCAAATTATCAACCTAAAATTCCAAAGTGACCGAGGAAAACCACTTAAAAAGCCACGACGTTAGCGCCTAAGTTATCCCGCCCAGTTAGAAGAGAGATCAAGTAGCTAAAATCTATCTTTCTGGCTCTGACAAAACTGACACGTGTGTACCAAAGAACCTACAAAAGAACAATCGCAGAGTTAAAATGAACACAAAGAATTTTAAATTCTAATGATTTTCTCTACCCAATCTTCTACAAACTATTTTTGACCAAAACTTGTGTTTCAATCTACTTTGTGGTAACAGAGACGAACGTTTGCAAATTGTTTCATTGCGTATTTCCTTTTATAGGGACAATGGGATCCAGGGAGCTAAAGTGATAGTCAGATGTTTAAAAGGCATGGCTTTGAAATTCCTCTCTTAGCATGATGACTCAAGAAATAATTGAATGGCACTTAGCACTTTAGAAATGTATATCATACCTGAAAATTCAATCCAATAATAAATATCTCAGTAATGGCTGATGCCACGAAATGTTAATGGAAATAAATTGTGTGTTTTAACGAGATCAACAATGTTTTGTGTAGTAAGTTTATGTCCATCTCACACATTTTATAATTTATACAAAATTATACAGAATTCATCCAGAATGTAGACGACTTTGCAAGGTATTTCCAGAAAATTCACAAGATACAATTTATTAACCATGCAAATGTCTTAAAATATTTGGATTTAATAAAAAAAATCCTTAATCATTTTTGGGGCAATTAAAAATACTTAAATACCAACTTTGATATTTATCCGACCTTTCGTTTTCGATACAGATAGAATGACAGACATACTCATAGAACTTTTTCAAAGACTGTTTTTTTTTTAATTCAGAGAACTTCAAAACGTGTAATTCCGGTAAAATATCGATGTCGAATTTCTGAGTGGAATACAATACTTCCTCTGCTTTACCATAGGCAGACAGAAGAGCCAGTAATTTAAGGATGATGCTTCTCTTACAATGTGAATGCTTCCTTTGGAGGAGATATACCAAGGGCCCACTGGGACAGGACCGCTGTTTTCTCAACTATAGGCCAGGAACGTGACTGAACATGTTATAACGATTTCTATAACCTGTCTCCTGCAGGTGTGTTGTTTTACCAGAGGGCAATCTGGACAAAGTACTGCAGCCGTTGCTTGCGGACGTGACATTTTGGACGCGTCGTCAAGTGCATACTTGGGTCTTCTTCTATTGCCATCACTTCTGTGTGTGTGTGTGTGTGTGTGTGTGTGTGTGTGTGTGTGTGTGTGTGTGTGTTGTGTGTATGTGAAATTCTGAGTGGCAGTGATGAATACCATCAATCATTTGTTGACCTATGGTACTATCAGCACACACCATCATAATTCGCAACAAGGAAGGGACAAAATGAAATAGGATAATTTCACAGCCAGTGGCATGGATCCTTTCCCAGTTCCTTGACTCCTGCCATGCAGTTTAATCACTATAACTTTAAAAGCTTCATGCATATGAACTTTCATACTTTATGGGATGGGAGAGATTTCTAGCCTCCTGTGATCAACAAAAATGAACCACCCCTAAGGCATTTGGTTTTACGATAATGCTTCCTGAAAATTAACCAAAAATTGCTGAAAATCAAATTCTATGTTTACAGATGATTATATCCAAATTAAAGAACTGTTATACTCTAAGTGTTTAAATTATTTAACTATGCTATGTTAGCATTTCAAGTTCTCACTGTTGGCAGTGGGGAAAAGTCCATGTGTATATGAGTCCGTGACAAGCCTAATTAAAAACGAAAATTCAGATAAATCCTACTTTTACCCCTTGTATCATAATCTACGATTGTATAACTAGTGAAGTGCAACAAGTAGATCTTATTAAAATAAAGACAATTTATGTCAGATAACTTTCTTTCTGTAGCATTGACATTTTTCAAAACATTCGTTAGTTTGTTTTTTCGGGTTAAAATCTTGACCAGTCAACATACATAAGCATGTGAATCTCGGCAATTCCCCCCCCCCCCTCTCTCTCTCTCTCTCTCTCCCTCTCCCTCTCGTTGAGGTTAACTCATAACAAAAAAAAACTGAGTTGTAATATTAAATACTGGCCATCAGTTCCCCATATTCCTGATTTAAAATGATTTCTAACAAATAATGATTAAGTCAAAGTGAATAAGAAGTCTCTTTTTTATGAATGGGATGCCTGATAAATAATAAAGTTAAAGAGAAATTGGTGAAAGTGTACCAGAACCATTTTGTTGTTAATTATTGAAATTTTCGATGACTAAAATATTTCACATGATCTGTCTGTAAATGTTTTAAATGTTGCATATGATACTTTAATTTTCTTTCACATCCATGAACTTTAACCCACAAATTATTTTAAACGCAAATTTTTAACAGTTTAGATGCAAATTTCTTTTATTTAATACGGTATCAAACGATCAAAATAGAAACGGCTCCTTATCAATCATAAAAAAAAGGTAAGATGTCCCATAAGCTTATTTATACATTTTTATCGTTGAGGGTATTTTAACAAATACAAGATATTAATAAAATTTGTATTCTGAGAAAAGCATTACCATAAAGATATTTTAGATTACTTGAACTAAACAACTACTAATATTTTCATACAAACTTACAAAAGCTTTAAATTTGCAATGTTATAAGTCTTATCTTAATAGTTTAGCCTTATGAATATTCAGTTTTAGAACACTTTTTAAAATTATGCATGAATATGTGTTTTTAAAGACCAAATTTCGCTTTTAGTTTTACAAAAGTTTTCTGAAATATGGTGGGCTTGTAAGCTAGATTGATATTATTTGGAATCAGTGAAACATTTAGCTGCTATTACTAATAGTATTAATAGTAATACTATTAATTAATTAAATTGTGCTTAAAATTGAATTTTGTAGACTTTTTCTATCAAAAACCACAGGAAAAAATGCAGCACAATGATTATAATAATAAACATCTAAATTCGTTTTAATGTACCTTAGAAATTAAAAATAGTTCCTCTAGAATTATTTGTAAAAAAAAAAAAAAAAATGAAACGAGAAAATTACTGTCCTAGCATATGCATTACATGTAGACAGAGATGTATAAATGGTGTCTGGAATGTTGTGTAACCTTGAATTTTCACCTGAGGTCAAATAGTTTACGACTGTGCGGTTGATTAAGAGATCTGTTGACGAGACCATTACTAGCGGTGATAATGGATATGCTGTTTACTTTTTCCATTGCTTGCCTATAGTAAGTATAGGAAGTACTGCATTCCATGCAATTATTCCATACGGAGAATTTAAGTAAATACCCGTTTTGAGGTCCCGGAATAAAAAAAGCATTTTTAGAAAAAGGATCCTCGCTCGCGTATCTTGTAACCGTGCGTCTGTGAACAGCATAATTAAAAACCGAAAAGTTGGTTGGATATCAACATTGGTATTTAAATTCAACGTCCTACAAAATTGCGACACGAAGGTTTTAAAAAAAAATCCACCACCCCAAACTACCCTATATGTGAAAAAATTCGTTTTGATTAAAATACCATATGCTTAAGATATTTACATGACAAATAAAATGTATATCTGTATTCCGGGGGACAAAGGGCTACATAGAGCATCCTTTTCCCCTGCCATGCAACGCCGAGACTCCCGACGACACTTTCAACCCTGAAACAAACAGACCAAAAAGATGAAAGGTGAAGTGAAACGAGAATGTAGGTGAAATGGAGGGACAGGAAATTCGGTGGATGTAACGATGCTTTCCAAGCATTCGCCTAGCGACCCGGGTAAACCCCGAAAAACCCCATGGGTCAGGAAGATCGGCCGCGGGAATCGAACCCACGACCTCCGGAATGCGGACCACAGACGTTACCACTTGAGCCATCCCGCTCGATCCACATGGAATAAATCCAACACAGAACCGTACTGTTTTCCTTCAACTTGAACGCTTTTACCATCTTTGGTACTATGACCTGGTTATGTACTATGTCTGCCCTCTACATTCCCAGCAATTGTCATATTGATTGTCACAAATGTACATGCAGGATGGACCATTTAGGTTGTCACTGTACAATATCTCCAAAACTAAGCGTTGTAGAAGTTGTGATGGTTATTTAGGGTCAATTTAAATTGATCCTAATTGTAGATTCCCATTTAAAAATATTAAACCGACCCTAAAATGGTCATCATAACGTCCTCTAAACAAAACACGACTAATGTCATTTATTTTCCCCCTTATATCAAGCTTCTTTTATTCAAGACATTTCTTTCTACAACGCTTAGTTTTGGAGATATTGTATAGTCTGAAACTTAAATGGTCCACCCTGTATATTATAACACCATTTCTCCCAAAATGTATTTCCTACTTTGCTCTCTGGTTCTGAAATTTCTAGGTTTCCGGTCCTATTTGGAATCTAGCAATAGTTACTTTTGATGAAAGCGAATTACCAGGTTGCTTTCAAATCAAATGAACCGGTATGTAATACACTACGCGCTTTGAATCTGTAATCTCGAGAAAATGTTTCCATCACAATCTTTTAAGTTTACTCCCGTTCGTTTTCTCGGCCTGCTGATCAAACGATCACGCTAAGTATTGCTTGAAGCACTACTTTTTTTCTGTGATGGAAATTTGTGATCTCGCTTTCTTCAGCGTTTTTTGTGGTGATTGCTTTAGGCACAGAAATTTACTTAACCTGTATAAAATATCTCAGGAGTAACTGCAGCTCTCAGCTTGTAGGATGCATTATCTGTACTTTCTCCTACTGAACTTCTGACAAAATTTCGGTTTCATCACTGACAAACCCTGCTGTAGTTGCATTATCTGTGCGCTTGAGGGCTCGAAACAACTCATGGCGGGCTTGAAGGTTCTTGATCTAGTTCCCTCCGATTACTGGACTCCTACATTCCTGGCTTTGTTGCTAACCGTCTCTTCGCCTCCACATTCATGACGTTAGTAGAATATTGTGCTTATGATACAATCTCCGAGTTAGGTATTTGAAAATCGCACAAAGATGCATTTGCTCTCTCGCTGTTGGCTCAAATATAGGTGTAAAGTGGTCAACCCCGGCAATAAATTTACCATAGACAAGGAAAAACTTTGATGTTCCAATCACAAGACTTTCTTTACCCGCTATAATTACTTTAATACATACAGGTTGAACCTCATTTATTTCGTAAAATATGGCATACAACTTAGTGACAAAAATATTTGTAACTAAGGCATACGTGAACTTAAACTTGTGCTTGATTTCATCAGCCAGCCATAAGCGGAAGTGGCTTCATGTGAGGTATGACCGTAAAATTTCAAATGGGAGTAGGCGTCAGATAGTGTACCATTAGGAGCTAATAAATTTTCTGTAATAATAAAATAATAATAGCAGCGTGAATGGAATGATTGACTGAGTGTTGCTTTTAATTTGAGCATAAACCAGGAATATGCTCGAAATAAACTCTGGTTTGTGGTAACATGGTCAGCAAACTAGGAGCAACCTACGAAACTTCCTATGTATTTTAGGCAGTATTTTTAACACTTAAATAATTTCAGTCTAATTATATAATATGTAAATTCAATAACAGCCCGCCTTGAAGCAATATGTGCATGTAATAATTTGTAAAATGTATGTAAGTAGGATATATAGGAGAGATCGAGCGCAGTTTTTTGCGTTTATATGGGAAAGGATAGGGAAAACGAGGCTAGATGCGACGGTTCAAGGAGGAAAATGCGTTTATATGGGCGAGATAGGGAATACGAGGACTGACGCTAGGCTAGACAGTGGTAGGAGGGGAGTGCGCTTTATATGAGAAAGATAGGGAATACGAGGGGAGGTGCTAGGCTAGACAGAGGCTGAGTAGAGTATAGTTTATATGAGAGGTATAGGAAAACGAGGGGAGGTGTTAGACTAGACAGAGGCTTGAAACGTAGTGCATGGTTTATATGAGTGGTATAGGAAAACGAGGAGAGGAGTTAGACTAGACAGAGGTCGAGGAGCAGAGTATGGTTTATGTGAGAGATATAGGAAAACGAGGAAATGTGTTAGGCTAGACAGAAGTCGAGGAGTAGAGTATGGTTTATATGAGAGGTATAGGAACAGGAGAAGAGGTGTTAGGCTAGACAGGTAGTGTAGCAGTAGGAATATGGACTTATATACAGGAGAGATAGGGAATACCAGGGCTGATGCTAGGCTAGTCAGATGCTAAAGGAGGGAGGGATATGCTTTATACGAGAGAGATAGGGAATACAAGGAAAGATGCTATACTAAACAGGACTTGAAGGGTAGAATATGAGCGATTAGCGAACCGAGGAGAGGTGCTAGTATAGGAGTTTTTAATGATGGAGTAGGCGTTTATATGCGAGAGATAGGGAATACGAGGGTCGATGCTAGGCTAGACAGTGGTAGGAGGGGGAGTGCGCTTTATATGAGAAAGATAGGGAATACGAGGGGAGGTGCTAGTCTAGACATTGTTTGAGGATTAGAGTATACGTTTATATGGGAGGTATAGGAAAACGAGGGGAGGTGTTAGGCTAGACAGATGCTGAGTAATGTATGGTTTATATGAGTGGTATAGGAAAACGAGGAGAGGAGTTAGACTAGACAGAGGTCGAGGAGCAGAGTATGGTTTATGTGAGAGTCATGGGTAAACGAGAGAGGCGTTAGGCTAGACAGAGCTAGAGGAATAGAGTATGGTTTATATGAGAGGTATAGGAACAGGAGAAGAGGTGTTAGGCTAGACAGGTAGTGTAGCAGTAGGAATATGGACTTATATACAGGAGAGATAGGGAATAGGAGGGCTAGACTTGAAAGCGACTTTAGACGTGAACTTAGTGGAAAACTGTTTCATGTCAATGTTAGAACGCTAATTCTAGACATGCCCATCACGTAACCTATTCAGGGAAAAGGTGACTCGTTCAGGGGAAAAAGGTGACTGCTCAGGGAAAAAGGAGGCCCACAAAGGGAAAAAGTTGACTAGCAAAGGGAAAAACGTGACCAGCAAAGGGAAAAATGTCACCAGCAAAGGGAAAAAAGGCGACCACCAAAGGGAAAAAGGTGACCTGCAACGGGAAAAGCTAACCCACTAACACTAACAGGTAAGTAATTCAGGTAGTATCACAGGAGGCTAGATTCCAGGGTTGGGTATAGCATAGTTTCATATTTCAAGGTAATTCAGAGGGTATCGTAGGTATTTAGGATAATTCAAGTAACATAGGTGTTTAGAGTAATTAAGCAAGCATTACAGGAGGGTAGGTTCCAGGGGTTGGTTATAACCTAGCTTCGTATTTCACAGATAGTTCAGGTAATATCGTAAGTATTTGAGGTAATCGACAGAGCTTCACAGATATTATTGATAATTTCGATCAGAGATTTGTATCACAGCTATTTAAGGTAAATGCAGATGATTCAGGTTGTATCAATGGTATTTGAGTCATTTTAACAGGTAATTCAGATAGCATCACAGGTGCTCGTGCTAATTTAGAGCAGGAATTCGTATCAGAGCTAGTTAAGGTAATTTCACATGATTCGGGTAGTATCACAGGTATTTAAATCATTTTCATAGCCAATTCAGCTAGTATCGTGAGCATTTAAGCTAATTCAGCTAGTATCACAGGAGGCTAGATTCCAGAGGCTAACTGCATCATAGCTATGCATGATTTCACAGCTAATTCAGCTAGTATCGTAGGTATTTAGGCTAATTCAGGTAGTATCACAGGAGGCTAGATTCCAGGGTTGGGTATAGCATAGTTTCATATTTCAAGGTAATTCAGAGGGTATCGTAGGTATTTAGGATAATTCAAGTAACATAGATGCTTAGAGTAATTAAGCAAGCATTACAGGAGGGTAGGTTCCAGGGGTTGGTTATAGCCTAGTTTCGTATTTTACAGATAGTTCAGGTAATATCATAAGTATTTGGATAATCAGCATAGTTTCACAGACGCTCGTAATAATTTCGATCAGAGATTTTGTATCACGGCTATTTAAGGTAAATGCAGCTGATTCAGGTTGTATCAATGGTATTTGAGTCATTTTAATAGGCAATTCTGATAGTATCACAGGTGCTCGTACTAATTTAGAGCAGGAATTCGTATCTGAGCTATTTAATGTAATTTCACACGATTCGGGTAGTATCACAGGTATTTAAGTCATTTTAACAGGCAATTCAACTAGTATCACAGGTACTCATGGTAATATAGAGAGTAATTCGATTATAAAACTTTTCTCATCCAACGTTACAACAATTTATATACTTTTTTCTAAATCTTACAAACTTATTATATGTTAAACACTTATTGTACGATGCGGAGAGGGATAAACTGCATATTGGTTCACAAACTGAAAAGCTTTACGTCAACATACCTTTTATTTTAGTTCGTTATAGATGTCTCTCCCCTTTTATCTAGGCTTGAGACTAGCACTAGGATTGCTCCTAATGGCAGGGTTACCACCTTCCCTTCCATCTTCTTCTTTGTTCATCAGGCGTCAGCTATCTGCATATACAGCACACAGATACCTTCTTTTTTAAGATTGTAGACTCACTAGAAAATCTTTATCTTTAACTTACATTCTTTTAAGCACTGTTTGTAATGGCGTAATGTCCATACGCATATGTTGTTATCCCGTCCTCAGCAATAATTCTTTTATCATCAAACGGAGTCAATGCAATTTTATTCACTTGTACTGTAGCAAGGGCATGCTTTCGTGATAGGATCAGATTCATAGGTGTTCTGATGATTTCACTGGTTTTAAGACAGTCTGTATAGCTGTCAAACGAAATGTACTGCTTAATAGCGCTACGTTTTATACCTTTAATCTTTTTTATCATTGACCCTTGAATATCTAAGGCATACATCTTAGGACGTAGTCCAACAAAGCGTAGGATGATTTTGCTGTTAGCCTCATCTTTAAATTTTCCCAATACCTTCTTGTTCTGAGTAGAGTAACATATATGGTTGGCAGGGTAATCAGCTGTATCGAGATGTTCAAGAAAACGTAGCTTGTCCTGGTACACATCTTCAGTTGTTACACGATGAATGAACGAATCAGTGTCCATATACATAAGCTTCAGGTTTTCAGCTCCATAATAAGGCAACAAAACGTCGTAATGATAGTTATACATTAATGTCTTGGAGATGTCCAACACACTCATACCAATGTATATAGGCTTGTTGAATACAATCTGACGAGAGGCCATATGTACAGCAGCTAGATTATCAGCATATATCGTCCTGTCGATAAACGTAGGCTTGGCGATCAGCTTCTCTAGAGTTTTTTCATTGGTCACCAGTCGTATATCCATACGATTACGCAGGTTCTCCATAGTTTTTCCAAACATAGCGTTGTTAAAGAGTTTGTAGAGATCCTTCTCGAAATCATTTGCAGCTTGTTGTCGTAGCCTGTTGTTAAATTCCACATAAGGTTTCAACCACTGAGACTGTCGGAATTGTAGCACACGATGGATTTTTGTTAGTCGTAGTCCATGACTAAGAGCTTGCTTCAAAGCCATGTAATGCACTACATACTTCTTTCGAGGTCCAAGATGAGGTATCAGTTTCTTTGTAGATGATTCCAATGGTTTCATACACTCTGGCAGGAAAGGTAGATCGTTGTGTAGATCGTGAAGTTCTGCAGGATACTCGATGTCGACTTCTAATATGTACCCATGAGGATCATCTTCTTGTAGTGTTTCTAAGTTGATTTCTTCAGGTGACACCCACTGAAATCCACCAAAAGGAAGGGCGTGACACATTGCCCACCCATATTGGTTATTTGCGTCCTCGTATGTGATAAATTGGGTTGGTCTCGTCGGATCAAACTTCTCCATATAAGTGTTATTAGCCTCAGCATACCGATGAGAAACTTGGCATAAACCTCCTCTTATACCTGATTCCACCATGAGTAGTTGATCATAATCTTGTAACAGTTCCAGCTTAATTCCAGTATACAGCAACATGGCGTCCCATGTAAGACCTGGAGAGGTAAAATAATGGGCAGGATCAACTTTGTGTGTTTTAAGGGTTTGCTCTCTGAACGTCTCAAAGACGTCAGCTAGAAGAAGTACATCCGAAGTTAAGTAGAGATCGCTGTACTCTCCCAGGTTTCTCACATTAAACAGCTCCCATACATTTCTAGCATGATCGTAGTCAGCATCAGTAATTTCTTCTTCATTTAATCTATTGTAGAAGGAGTCCTTAGGAGGCAAGCAGGTCTCGTTCAGGGCATCCCATGACGTAACAAAATCATATGGAAATACACCCTTACGGGTCATCAACTTCAATTTGTCTTCTCCAAAGTACTTTAGCGTTTCAGGATACGAGGTTAGATTTTTTACCAACTTATCCAAGCTTGTACTGAGGAATCGGAAGCTATCCACAAATCGAAGCTTTATATCTCCTACATACTTGGTGAATGAGATATAGCTTTCTTCAGAGTTAGGAATTACCTCCACACGTTCACTTGTACAACCCAGCTCCTTAACAATGAAATGAGAGTCATATCCGCTAAGGTTATGCATGAAGACTGGTATATATTTAGGTGTTTTACAGGCTAAATTACATTCATTATGAAGACTTCCACGATATTCACCGCTGATGTGATCATGGTCGCGTACTTTATAATTCTCTTCTGTAAAGGGTTTTCTACACAAGTAGCATGTCGTAGAAGACTCGAAATCCTTTTGCTGTTGATCCGTAAGTTTCAGAGGCTTAGCAGATTTGTATATATTACCAATCATTTTTGCAAGAGATGTAAGGTACAGCATAAACGTCTGAGCAGCATCAGCACCACGATACACATAGGGATGCTTAGGAAGATCAGTTTCGAGATGTTCAACACTGGATGTAGGTTTCACGTAAACACAGAAGCTCATTGGTGTGTGCTCTTGATAAGGTGTTGTATAGGAAGTTTCAGGATTGGGTGTACACGTATGGCATGGAGTGAGAATACTCTCAAAATCCGCATAGATGACATAAGGTACTTTCAGCATCCTCTCAACATTTTTAAACTGTACAATTGATTTCTCCTTGGTAGGCATAACTACCCTTGCAACACCATGTTGAATACAGACGGCTGCATGTTCTTGTAGCTTTTCCTGTCCACTTCGTCCATATCGATCATCAAAATGTGTAAAACAGCGCTTACAAGTATAAACCCGTCCATTATGGTTAGTTTTCTGGCGTCGAACGAGTTTCTCAAAATTCCTTATATACACGTAGTGATGTTTTCCACTGCTATCATTCAATAGTAGCAGGTCGCGATGTTCAGGTAGTTCAATATCAGCAACCTTTATCGGATACACTTCATGCTTCTCATCCAACCCGAAAACGTTAATAGACATATTGTTAAACTTCTCAAATTTAGGTATTTGAGAAAGTGGAGTAGGGTAGGAAACACAGCTGAAGTCGTACTTGTCTTGAAGTTGTTTGTATTTGCTCACACGTTGCGCATCCTTCCCTATGAATTTAGCTAATATAGAGTACATGAAACATTTATCGTCGGTAAAGTTCTGAATGTTTATACACGCTTCTTTAGCTCCGACAGATGACGGTAGTGGTATGTAGCTACTTCCTCGTAACGGGTTGTACTTGTTGATACGAAGTCGAACTCCTTCCACAGCAAGCAAAGCCCAGCTGCTACCCTTAAGCTGAGACTCCTCCATTTCAGTCACCAATTTCTTGAATTTCACTTCCATCGTTGACTCCAGATCAGTTTCCAGGAAAACAGCTTGATTCCGTGTTTTAAATGTTTTGTCACAGGTTTCTCCAATACTGTTAACAAATCGACACTCAGCCAGCAGATTAATTTTAACACTCTTATGAATGCTAAGCTCTTTATGCACAGCCCGGATTATACGTTGTTTTGCCTCTTGCAGATACATATTTAGGTCCTTAGCTGATTCGCATCGTATAAAATACGATTTCAATCGTCCTTCGAATGAAGTTTCGTATTCTTTCATATCACAGTCCTCCATTGTTGACAGTAACTGATGTTTAGTTGGCTCCAATCTTCTTTTCTTCTGAGGGCTGCTTATTTCACATATATCTTCGTGTCGCTGTCCCTTATAACAATCTTTGAAGGTTACATTACAATGTTTACATTTGAAGAGCTTCTTGCAGCTCATCTCGTGTCTTCTCTTGTCATAACCTCGGAGGAACTTCTTCCCACATTTTCCGCATGCATATCCAGTAGCGCTTGGAATAATATCCTTATACGCTGAGTTATTCATCTTTATTCTTGATGTAATAACGTATTAATCACTGATCAATGAAATGTAGACCTCTTCACCTTGACACCACTTTAGAAAGCTGATTATTCTTGGAGAGAACACGATGTTAACACCTCAAGACTAATTAGCACAATGAAGTCCAATGCCCTAGATCACCATATTTATAGAGGGAGCACGAACCTTTTAGATCAATCATAAACTCGCTCCATAACCACCTGTATATGATCGCTCAACGTGTACTAACCCCCCAGCCATATAACCTCAAGTCTAGAGACAGGATGTTTATGACGTTACACCCAGAGACAGGATGTCTGGCAGTATCAAACACGTTTAAACTCGTCTCATAACTACCTGCTTATGCTGTCACACCAGCAAGAGAAGTATTCCCACACGCTCATTCAGACATATATTTCAAATTCAAGCCCACCACCACCATCACCACCTATTGTACCAAGGTTAATTCAAGCTGTATTATCACAATACTTAAAATTAAAAGCTTAAAAGGAAACCTAGAAGATTTTCCCCCTTATTTACTTAATTATTTCATGTTTTTATTCCCTTTTCAATTCTTCCTTTCCATCTTCTCACAGAAAGACCATTACATTTCACTACAATCATGAGAAAAGCAATTTTTCCAGAGTTACACAGATTCTAAGCTTCTAAATCGAACCCGGTAATACTTTTAATAAATGTATTTTAGCTCCCCAATATCAGCATCTACCATTTAATCTTTACTCGAACCTGATATGATCCATAAGCTTGAAGATATATGAAATCACCCTTCGGGATTCGATCTGAGTACTTTAAAGTAATATTTGTCACGATAACGATATTTAAGGACTAGATACTCTGTTTGCGTTTACCTTGACATGTTTATCTAAATTAAACTACGAGTTATTAAATTTTTGCAAGTAAATTTCATTGAATCGGTATTCGAACCCAGAACACCAGGAACAAGATAATTTATAATATTAGTCTGACATGTTAAACAAAGTTGTATGCAGTTACATCATCGATCTAAGTGATATATTCTAGTGTACAGAGGAAACTTAAGAAAGTCATTAAAAAATCGGGAATCGAACCAAGCACAACTGATTGGCAATTATATACAGCATTAATTACCCAGTACAGAACCTATCAATCATGCTTTGCTGCACTCCTCTACCTCACTTAGTTCCCGAGATAATGAAAATTTAAAAATTAAGGATCGAACCCAGGACGTCAGGTATCTAATTACACATTTACAGGATACTACCTAATAACATAAACGCAATAAAGTTTATTTGCCGTCTTTATCTTAATTGGTTTAGGAGTTATTAAATTTATAAGTAAATTCCATCGAATCAGTATTCGAACCCAGAACACCAAGAACAAAATAATTTATAATATGAGTTCTGTATGCTTAAAGGTGCTGTATGTAGTTACAGCATCAATCTAACTGATATTTTCTAGAGTATAGAGTAAAATTAAGGAAGTCATTAAAAAATCGGGATTCGAACTAGAGACAACCGATTAAAAATTATATACGGTATTAATTACACATTATAACAGCTATCAAACATGCTTTGGTCCATTCCTCTAGCTTTCTTAGTTTCCGAGATAATGATGTTTTTAAAATTAAGGATCGAACCCAGGACACCAGGTACCAAAATATACATCCACAAGAAACTATCTAATGACATTAATGTAATAAAGTTTATTTGAGGTCTTTATCTTAATTAGTCTCTGAGTTATTAGAAGATGAATTTGCATTCACTCCTAGGATTCGAACCCAGGCATCCCGGTCAACTTGCAACAATGTCCCAATGACGCGGCGCATTCCAAAGAATTGATTAGTTTTTATCCCAATGTTCTATCTCTTGTCATTCAGGAGATATAAGCGATTAAACAGTAGAGATAATATGGGCGGAGCTTGCCGGCATAGATCAAAAGAACTTTATCAGATGTCGGCATCTCTCTGTGTGCTCAAACATACATATTATCTCTACTGTTTAATCGCTTATATCTCCTGAATGAAAAGAGATAGAACAATGGGATAAAAACTAATCAATTCATTGGAATGCGCCGCGTCATTAGGACCTTGTTCCAAGTTGACCGGGATGCCTGGGTTCGAATCCTAGGAGTGAATGCAAATTCATCTTCTAATAACTCAGAGACTAATTAAGATAAAGACGCCAAATAAACTTTATTACATTAATGTCATTAGCTAGTTTCTTGTGGATGTATATTTTGGTACCTGGTGTCCTGGGTTCGATCCTTAATTTTAAAAACATCATTATCTCGGAAACTAAGAAAGCTAGAGGAATGGACCAAAGCATGTTTGATAGCTGTTATAATGTGTAATTAATACCGTATATAATTTTTAATCGGTTGTCTCTAGTTCGAATCCCGATTTTTTAATGACTTCCTTAATTTTACTCTATACTCTAGAAAATATCAGTTAGATTGATGCTGTAACTACATACAGCACCTTTAAGCATACAGAACTCATATTATAAATTATTTTGTTCTTGGTGTTCTGGGTTCGAATACTGATTCGATGGAATTTACTTATAAATTTAATAACTCCTAAACCAATTAAGATAAAGACGGCAAATAAACTTTATTGCGTTTATGTTATTAGGTAGTATCCTGTAAATGTGTAATTAGATACCTGACGTCCTGGGTTCGATCCTTAATTTTTAAATTTTCATTATCTCGGGAACTAAGTGAGGTAGAGGAGTGCAGCAAAGCATGATTGATAGGTTCTGTACTGGGTAATTAATGCTGTATATAATTGCCAATCAGTTGTGCTTGGTTCGATTCCCGATTTTTTAATGACTTTCTTAAGTTTCCTCTGTACACTAGAATATATCACTTAGATCGATGATGTAACTGCATACAACTTTGTTTAACATGTCAGACTAATATTATAAATTATCTTGTTCCTGGTGTTCTGGGTTCGAATACCGATTCAATGAAATTTACTTGCAAAAATTTAATAACTCGTAGTTTAATTTAGATAAACATGTCAAGGTAAACGCAAACAGAGTATCTAGTCCTTAAATATCGTTATCGTGACAAATATTACTTTAAAGTACTCAGATCGAATCCCGAAGGGTGATTTCATATATCTTCAAGCTTATGGATCATATCAGGTTCGAGTAAAGATTAAATGGTAGATGCTGATATTGGGGAGCTAAAATACATTTATTAAAAGTATTACCGGGTTCGATTTAGAAGCTTAGAATCTGTGTAACTCTGGAAAAATTGCTTTTCTCATGATTGTAGTGAAATGTAATGGTCTTTCTGTGAGAAGATGGAAAGGAAGAATTGAAAAGGGAATAAAAACATGAAATAATTAAGTAAATAAGGGGGAAAATCTTCTAGGTTTCCTTTTAAGCTTTTAATTTTAAGTATTGTGATAATACAGCTTGAATTAACCTTGGTACAATAGGTGGTGATGGTGGTGGTGGGCTTGAATTTGAAATATATGTCTGAATGAGCGTGTGGGAATACTTCTCTTGCTGGTGTGACAGCATAAGCAGGTAGTTATGAGACGAGTTTAAACGTGTTTGATACTGCCAGACATCCTGTCTCTGGGTGTAACGTCATAAACATCCTGTCTCTAGACTTGAGGTTATATGGCTGGGGGGTTAGTACACGTTGAGCGATCATATACAGGTGGTTATGGAGCGAGTTTATGATTGATCTAAAAGGTTCGTGCTCCCTCTATAAATATGGTGATCTAGGGCATTGGACTTCATTGTGCTAATTAGTCTTGAGGTGTTAACATCGTGTTCTCTCCAAGAATAATCAGCTTTCTAAAGTGGTGTCAAGGTGAAGAGGTCTACATTTCATTGATCAGTGATTAATACGTTATTACATCAAGAATAAAGATGAATAACTCAGCGTATAAGGATATTATTCCAAGCGCTACTGGATATGCATGCGGAAAATGTGGGAAGAAGTTCCTCCGAGGTTATGACAAGAGAAGACACGAGATGAGCTGCAAGAAGCTCTTCAAATGTAAACATTGTAATGTAACCTTCAAAGATTGTTATAAGGGACAGCGACACGAAGATATATGTGAAATAAGCAGCCCTCAGAAGAAAAGAAGATTGGAGCCAACTAAACATCAGTTACTGTCAACAATGGAGGACTGTGATATGAAAGAATACGAAACTTCATTCGAAGGACGATTGAAATCGTATTTTATACGATGCGAATCAGCTAAGGACCTAAATATGTATCTGCAAGAGGCAAAACAACGTATAATCCGGGCTGTGCATAAAGAGCTTAGCATTCATAAGAGTGTTAAAATTAATCTGCTGGCTGAGTGTCGATTTGTTAACAGTATTGGAGAAACCTGTGACAAAACATTTAAAACACGGAATCAAGCTGTTTTCCTGGAAACTGATCTGGAGTCAACGATGGAAGTGAAATTCAAGAAATTGGTGACTGAAATGGAGGAGTCTCAGCTTAAGGGTAGCAGCTGGGCTTTGCTTGCTGTGGAAGGAGTTCGACTTCGTATCAACAAGTACAACCCGTTACGAGGAAGTAGCTACATACCACTACCGTCATCTGTCGGAGCTAAAGAAGCGTGTATAAACATTCAGAACTTTACCGACGATAAATGTTTCATGTACTCTATATTAGCTAAATTCATAGGGAAGGATGCGCAACGTGTGAGCAAATACAAACAACTTCAAGACAAGTACGACTTCAGCTGTGTTTCCTACCCTACTCCACTTTCTCAAATACCTAAATTTGAGAAGTTTAACAATATGTCTATTAACGTTTTCGGGTTGGATGAGAAGCATGAAGTGTATCCGATAAAGGTTGCTGATATTGAACTACCTGAACATCGCGACCTGCTACTATTGAATGATAGCAGTGGAAAACATCACTACGTGTATATAAGGAATTTTGAGAAACTCGTTCGACGCCAGAAAACTAACCATAATGGACGGGTTTATACTTGTAAGCGCTGTTTTACACATTTTGATGATCGATATGGACGAAGTGGACAGGAAAAGCTACAAGAACATGCAGCCGTCTGTATTCAACATGGTGTTGCAAGGGTAGTTATGCCTACCAAGGAGAAATCAATTGTACAGTTTAAAAATGTTGAGAGGATGCTGAAAGTACCTTATGTCATCTATGCGGATTTTGAGAGTATTCTCACTCCATGCCATACGTGTACACCCAATCCTGAAACTTCCTATACAACACCTTATCAAGAGCACACACCAATGAGCTTCTGTGTTTACGTGAAACCTACATCCAGTGTTGAACATCTCGAAACTGATCTTCCTAAGCATCCCTATGTGTATCGTGGTGCTGATGCTGCTCAGACGTTTATGCTGTACCTTACATCTCTTGCAAAAATGATTGGTAATATATACAAATCTGCTAAGCCTCTGAAACTTACGGATCAACAGCAAAAGGATTTCGAGTCTTCTACGACATGCTACTTGTGTAGAAAACCCTTTACAGAAGAGAATTATAAAGTACGCGACCATGATCACATCAGCGGTGAATATCGTGGAAGTCTTCATAATGAATGTAATTTAGCCTGTAAAACACCTAAATATATACCAGTCTTCATGCATAACCTTAGCGGATATGACTCTCATTTCATTGTTAAGGAGCTGGGTTGTACAAGTGAACGTGTGGAGGTAATTCCTAACTCTGAAGAAAGCTATATCTCATTCACCAAGTATGTAGGAGATATAAAGCTTCGATTTGTGGATAGCTTCCGATTCCTCAGTACAAGCTTGGATAAGTTGGTAAAAAATCTAACCTCGTATCCTGAAACGCTAAAGTACTTTGGAGAAGACAAATTGAAGTTGATGACCCGTAAGGGTGTATTTCCATATGATTTTGTTACGTCATGGGATGCCCTGAACGAGACCTGCTTGCCTCCTAAGGACTCCTTCTACAATAGATTAAATGAAGAAGAAATTACTGATGCTGACTACGATCATGCTAGAAATGTATGGGAGCTGTTTAATGTGAGAAACCTGGGAGAGTACAGCGATCTCTACTTAACTTCGGATGTACTTCTTCTAGCTGACGTCTTTGAGACGTTCAGAGAGCAAACCCTTAAAACACACAAAGTTGATCCTGCCCATTATTTTACCTCTCCAGGTCTTACATGGGACGCCATGTTGCTGTATACTGGAATTAAGCTGGAACTGTTACAAGATTATGATCAACTACTCATGGTGGAATCAGGTATAAGAGGAGGTTTATGCCAAGTTTCTCATCGGTATGCTGAGGCTAATAACACTTATATGGAGAAGTTTGATCCGACGAGACCAACCCAATTTATCACATACGAGGACGCAAATAACCAATATGGGTGGGCAATGTGTCACGCCCTTCCTTTTGGTGGATTTCAGTGGGTGTCACCTGAAGAAATCAACTTAGAAACACTACAAGAAGATGATCCTCATGGGTACATATTAGAAGTCGACATCGAGTATCCTGCAGAACTTCACGATCTACACAACGATCTACCTTTCCTGCCAGAGTGTATGAAACCATTGGAATCATCTACAAAGAAACTGATACCTCATCTTGGACCTCGAAAGAAGTATGTAGTGCATTACATGGCTTTGAAGCAAGCTCTTAGTCATGGACTACGACTAACAAAAATCCATCGTGTGCTACAATTCCGACAGTCTCAGTGGTTGAAACCTTATGTGGAATTTAACAACAGGCTACGACAACAAGCTGCAAATGATTTCGAGAAGGATCTCTACAAACTCTTTAACAACGCTATGTTTGGAAAAACTATGGAGAACCTGCGTAATCGTATGGATATACGACTGGTGACCAATGAAAAAACTCTAGAGAAGCTGATCGCCAAGCCTACGTTTATCGACAGGACGATATATGCTGATAATCTAGCTGCTGTACATATGGCCTCTCGTCAGATTGTATTCAACAAGCCTATATACATTGGTATGAGTGTGTTGGACATCTCCAAGACATTAATGTATAACTATCATTACGACGTTTTGTTGCCTTATTATGGAGCTGAAAACCTGAAGCTTATGTATATGGACACTGATTCGTTCATTCATCGTGTAACAACTGAAGATGTGTACCAGGACAAGCTACGTTTTCTTGAACATCTCGATACAGCTGATTACCCTGCCAACCATATATGTTACTCTACTCAGAACAAGAAGGTATTGGGAAAATTTAAAGATGAGGCTAACAGCAAAATCATCCTACGCTTTGTTGGACTACGTCCTAAGATGTATGCCTTAGATATTCAAGGGTCAATGATAAAAAAGATTAAAGGTATAAAACGTAGCGCTATTAAGCAGTACATTTCGTTTGACAGCTATACAGACTGTCTTAAAACCAGTGAAATCATCAGAACACCTATGAATCTGATCCTATCACGAAAGCATGCCCTTGCTACAGTACAAGTGAATAAAATTGCATTGACTCCGTTTGATGATAAAAGAATTATTGCTGAGGACGGGATAACAACATATGCGTATGGACATTACGCCATTACAAACAGTGCTTAAAAGAATGTAAGTTAAAGATAAAGATTTTCTAGTGAGTCTACAATCTTAAAAAAGAAGGTATCTGTGTGCTGTATATGCAGATAGCTGACGCCTGATGAACAAAGAAGAAGATGGAAGGGAAGGTGGTAACCCTGCCATTAGGAGCAATCCTAGTGCTAGTCTCAAGCCTAGATAAAAGGGGAGAGACATCTATAACGAACTAAAATAAAAGGTATGTTGACGTAAAGCTTTTCAGTTTGTGAACCAATATGCAGTTTATCCCTCTCCGCATCGTACAATAAGTGTTTAACATATAATAAGTTTGTAAGATTTAGAAAAAAGTATATAAATTGTTGTAACGTTGGATGAGAAAAGTTTTATAATCGAATTACTCTCTATATTACCATGAGTACCTGTGATACTAGTTGAATTGCCTGTTAAAATGACTTAAATACCTGTGATACTACCCGAATCGTGTGAAATTACATTAAATAGCTCAGATACGAATTCCTGCTCTAAATTAGTACGAGCACCTGTGATACTATCAGAATTGCCTATTAAAATGACTCAAATACCATTGATACAACCTGAATCAGCTGCATTTACCTTAAATAGCCGTGATACAAAATCTCTGATCGAAATTATTACGAGCGTCTGTGAAACTATGCTGATTATCCAAATACTTATGATATTACCTGAACTATCTGTAAAATACGAAACTAGGCTATAACCAACCCCTGGAACCTACCCTCCTGTAATGCTTGCTTAATTACTCTAAGCATCTATGTTACTTGAATTATCCTAAATACCTACGATACCCTCTGAATTACCTTGAAATATGAAACTATGCTATACCCAACCCTGGAATCTAGCCTCCTGTGATACTACCTGAATTAGCCTAAATACCTACGATACTAGCTGAATTAGCTGTGAAATCATGCATAGCTATGATGCAGTTAGCCTCTGGAATCTAGCCTCCTGTGATACTAGCTGAATTAGCTTAAATGCTCACGATACTAGCTGAATTGGCTATGAAAATGATTTAAATACCTGTGATACTACCCGAATCATGTGAAATTACCTTAACTAGCTCTGATACGAATTCCTGCTCTAAATTAGCACGAGCACCTGTGATGCTATCTGAATTACCTGTTAAAATGACTCAAATACCATTGATACAACCTGAATCATCTGCATTTACCTTAAATAGCTGTGATACAAATCTCTGATCGAAATTATCAATAATATCTGTGAAGCTCTGTCGATTACCTCAAATACTTACGATATTACCTGAACTATCTGTGAAATACGAAGCTAGGTTATAACCAACCCCTGGAACCTACCCTCCTGTAATGCTTGCTTAATTACTCTAAACACCTATGTTACTTGAATTATCCTAAATACCTACGATACCCTCTGAATTACCTTGAAATATGAAACTATGCTATACCCAACCCTGGAATCTAGCCTCCTGTGATACTACCTGAATTACTTACCTGTTAGTGTTAGTGGGTTAGCTTTTCCCGTTGCAGGTCACCTTTTTCCCTTTGGTGGTCGCCTTTTTTCCCTTTGCTGGTGACATTTTTCCCTTTGCTGGTCACGTTTTTCCCTTTGCTAGTCAACTTTTTCCCTTTGTGGGCCTCCTTTTTCCCTGAGCAGTCACCTTTTTCCCCTGAACGAGTCACCTTTTCCCTGAATAGGTTACGTGATGGGCATGTCTAGAATTAGCGTTCTAACATTGACATGAAACAGTTTTCCACTAAGTTCACGTCTAAAGTCGCTTTCAAGTCTAGCCCTCCTATTCCCTATCTCTCCTGTATATAAGTCCATATTCCTACTGCTACACTACCTGTCTAGCCTAACACCTCTTCTCCTGTTCCTATACCTCTCATATAAACCATACTCTATTCCTCTAGCTCTGTCTAGCCTAACGCCTCTCTCGTTTACCCATGACTCTCACATAAACCATACTCTGCTCCTCGACCTCTGTCTAGTCTAACTCCTCTCCTCGTTTTCCTATACCACTCATATAAACCATACATTACTCAGCATCTGTCTAGCCTAACACCTCCCCTCGTTTTCCTATACCTCCCATATAAACGTATACTCTAATCCTCAAACAATGTCTAGACTAGCACCTCCCCTCGTATTCCCTATCTTTCTCATATAAAGCGCACTCCCCCTCCTACCACTGTCTAGCCTAGCATCGACCCTCGTATTCCCTATCTCTCGCATATAAACGCCTACTCCATCATTAAAAACTCCTATACTAGCACCTCTCCTCGGTTCGCTAATCGCTCATATTCTACCCTTCAAGTCCTGTTTAGTATAGCATCTTTCCTTGTATTCCCTATCTCTCTCGTATAAAGCATATCCCTCCCTCCTTTAGCATCTGACTAGCCTAGCATCAGCCCTGGTATTCCCTATCTCTCCTGTATATAAGTCCATATTCCTACTGCTACACTACCTGTCTAGCCTAACACCTCTTCTCCTGTTCCTATACCTCTCATATAAACCATACTCTACTCCTCGACTTCTGTCTAGCCTAACACATTTCCTCGTTTTCCTATATCTCTCACATAAACCATACTCTGCTCCTCGACCTCTGTCTAGTCTAACTCCTCTCCTCGTTTTCCTATACCACTCATATAAACCATGCACTACGTTTCAAGCCTCTGTCTAGTCTAACACCTCCCCTCGTTTTCCTATACCTCTCATATAAACTATACTCTACTCAGCCTCTGTCTAGCCTAGCACCTCCCCTCGTATTCCCTATCTTTCTCATATAAAGCGCACTCCCCTCCTACCACTGTCTAGCCTAGCGTCAGTCCTCGTATTCCCTATCTCGCCCATATAAACGCATTTTCCTCCTTGAACCGTCGCATCTAGCCTCGTTTTCCCTATCCTTTCCCATATAAACGCAAAAAACTGCGCTCGATCTCTCCTATATATCCTACTTATGTAACAGTCATTGCATATGCTTATATTATTGTAAACATGTTCAATAATGTTATGTGAATAGTTTACATAATTTAATAATGTAGGAGCTGTGAGAAATAGGTTTAAAGTTGCTAACATTGAGGTAACCTTGAGGCAATAATGAGTAAGAAAGTTTAAGAGTACTACTTGTGATTCTTGGAGTAACAATAATTTAATTTTAGTGACAGTTTATAAAGTAGCCAATCAACAACCAGAAGAAGCTTTAGTTAAATGCAGGTATTCTATTGGAGTCGGATTAGTCAATCAGAAACTGAAATATATCAAAATTTACAAATATAGAAGTCAGTTGCCTGCAGACAGCGTTACTAACCAGACGCAAAAAGTGTCCTCAAGAAATATAATATGTATTCGTGTGAGACGAAAAGTAAGTTTACGTGTTAAAAAATGCAAGTAATTCATAGAAGAATCTCAACGCTATCAGTGAAGTGTTATTTAAATCGTGTCAAGCATTAATAAAAAGAGTGAAGTAAAATTACAATCTGTGCAAGCCTACATTCTTAGTCGTACCACAACCCTGCCAAGATATCCATGTCTCTAAAATAATTACTGACGCAGCCGAGGCAAACATAAATATATAATATTTAAAGAAACAGTCAAATTACAAAGTTAATATTTTTTTAAACTTGGGGCAAAGGCCACCTTAAAGTACATTTGGGGCGAAGGCTACCGGAAACTGTTTACCATACGTGCGGAACTACAAGTTCGGCTCCCCAACAGTTGAAATACGAGTATAATACAACTCATTCAATACTCCTACAAATCGGCTTTTCCATTCGTGAAACAATAACCTTCTCAAATTACAGCTAAACGTAAATAATTTCACTAGTACACTACATAAAGGAGTTTGAATGTTTGTATAGTCTCGGAATATAATGAAATTCCATTGAGATGCAGGGAAAAAAATGTCAAATCTGATTCCACATCAGGCAAAAATGATGAATATGCTTGAAGAAATGTAAAAATCTGTCATTAATGAATTTATTTTTAAGAAACATATTAAGCAAATAAAGCCATGAGTGGTGCCTGTTCAAAAAATATCAACAATTTTGTGGTTCATTTACGTAACAACTCCTAGAAAGAGTTAAACAATAAACTTCTAAGTAGTAAACCGCTTTTAATCCCGACTACTGCGTGTGAAGATATGTGAGATTCAGCACCCACATTATATAACTGTTGATGACCGTGATACTGAATGTCGTTCCATTCTAAAAATATTTAAATTATGATCCGAGCCGAGATATCTGGTAGCCAGACCTTGACCAGGTGCGTCCAGTCCGAATATCTACTGCCAAATAAACATATCAGTTACCCTGCGTGACCTCCGATGCAGCTGGTGGACATGTTACGCCGACAAGCGACCTTGTCATGTAGTCGCGCTCGGTCCTTTACGCTTCGGCGACGAGAGGCCTTCGGATCCGCCGTCTGAATGTTTGTTTATTCATGCAATAGCTCTCAGCAATAGTTCACCTGCAACACATTCTGATAAGAACATCTTCAGCTTTGTGAAATCGGTGCTAAACTTGACTTACAACACTAAACTGCTTTCATCATCTTCATCATCAAAATACGCATTATATTATGCAAAAAAAGCTAATGAACAAAAATCAAATAAACTATTTGTTTTGTGGGTAACATCTTACCAACATGAGTAAGCGCTCTTGTACCTCGCCACGGATGTGAAACTATAAGAGTCCACTGGTTTCGGATTTAACCTGAGATTAGGCCAGGGTGTGCGCGAACTTGATTCAAACAGATTACAAGCAAACATGTTCGTCTCAGCGACCCTGAAAATACGGATTCGCATTACTCTTGACCATGTTATACAACTTTACACCCCTTCTTAACCCCCATCCTGAATCGGGAGTATCGCTGTCCATCTCAACTATAAACTAATATTGATCGTTTTTTATTCTTTATATATGCCACGCCTTTCCACCTCCGTAGTATTATTTTCCAAATTGTAAGTCATATGTATCTTATCTGCTGTTACGGAGGGGACTCGGCACCGACCCAGAGTGGATATAGTATCTCACCCCACAAGGGGACGTTTCCGGAAGGATGAGGCAAGAAGAGACATCGGACGGCCGTATCCAACAATGACAGATATAGACACCCTGGCAGACGAACAGGGAGACTGGGAACTCCACCTCACACAGAGGGGGTCCAACGCCCCTCAAAGGGATTCGAATACTCTGGCAGTCAGCCGAAAGCCGAGGGACGAAGAGAACTACAAAGAGCATCGTTTTCACCTGCCACGCTGCATCGAAACATCATCGCCGACACTTCTGGCCCTGAAAAAGACCAACGGGATGAAGGAGGATATGAAGAATGGAACGAAATGGAGTGATACAAAATTCGGGGGCTGAAAGAAACCGCTCCAGCATTCGCTTGACTCGGGAAAACCCCGGAGAAAACCCATGGCGGTCAAGTGATATGCATACACATCTCCATATATATCCATGGAGAAAATAAAAGTAAACAAATAAATAGAAGACATGTGATATATAGGCATAGTGTATACAACGGAGGGAAACACCTCACGCACTACGACCTATTATGGCTACCACCCCCAGGAGGAAGGGACGAAGTGAAAGAACCACAGGAGGCTACAAGCCGTAGGCCGACAGGCCACAGAGGAGCGCGGAAGTCCCTAACAGTTCCAGGCTCGATGACCAGTCCCATTGCTGGAGCTGCCTAGAGGGCAATGAACAACCCGTCGACCAAGCAGCCCTCTAGTGTTCATAGGCAGTACTCTTTCCTTTGAGCAAGCATCCGTGACATCTGCCCGGCACCTCCATATGCCACGAAACCTAGAAGCACACCCGAAAGATAAGGCATTAGAATAAAAGGGAAATGGTGGAAAGGAAATCGTGGTAAATGAGAAACCACCCCAGCATTCGCCTACCTAGCGATCAGGGAAAATCACTAAAAACCCAAGGTCAGAGTGAATGGCCGTCGAGAATCGAACCCGGGACCTCCCAAATGTGAGCCTCACGCGTGACCACGGAACATCTCGCTCGGTTAATCTGATGTGATAATGTCACACAACTTTCTCTACACATTACAAATTCACATAGATAACAAATTTGTATGATGTGGCGTATTAATAATTTGGAGATTACATTAATGTTCTACATTGTCATTCCAGAAACACTGTTCTGTACGTCACTCTTGACTGGTAGTTTTGCTAGCCACGAGTAGTGGGGATAGCGTCACTCTCAGTTAGGATTCCGTGAGTAACGGACCGCGTGCGTAAGCCGGGCTTTGGATCGGTGGACATCTCCCACCTTCCATTTTAATAATGTAGGTTGTTAAATAAATCTAGGAATGTGTGAGTAGATTTGTGTTATGGATTTTGTACTGTAAAACCCACGCCTTCCTCTGAACCTCCACACTACGTTTCGGTCCTCCGCAGCCAAGCGTTTCGGTCCCCTCAATGTGCTTGCTGGGTACTCAAAATTAATTTAATTTTCATGTGAGCCTTTAGGCCATCTACCCAGCATGTAGCAATGTATCCATCAGAGTGATTCTTTTATCCACATTATTCACATAGGCTTTTGCCTGCAATAAGTATTTATTTACATACGACTAATCTATGGTCATAATAATAAGCTCTTGCGAATAACAAAGGGAGAGGGAAGAAGACTCTGAAACCTTCAAGCATCTTCCAAAGCTCAGCAACATTTGGGAAAATGGTATCATGGGATATTAAAAAAAACTGCTTACATTACTAAGAAAATCATTTGACACAAGTTGTATACTTAAAAGAGCTCCATGTTGTAAATAGTACGTAGAGTAGGTATTGCAGTCCATCTAACAATTTGATTCAGGGATTTCACGGGAAATACATTTTTGAGACCCCTTAATAAAAAATAATTTTTAGAAAAAGGTCCGTGTGAGTCGGATAAATACCAAATAGATACCAAACATAGTATTTAGATTCAATATGTTCCAAAGATGCGACACAAAGATTTCCAAGAAAATTCCCGCACGCAAGCTATCCTTTACATGGAATATTTTTCCATGTTTTTTATTTAAAAAATCTGATGTGTTACACTCACATGACTTTCTCTACTCTTGTACAATCTAATTTTACAAACGCCTTTTCTCCATATGCTTCATGTTAATCGAGATATCGAGATGTCAATCTTATTGGTAATTTTCTTGTAGATGCAAGGGAAATATGGTAGCTTTTAAGCGATAGTCAAATATTTTAACGCTGGTTGCTATGTGGCGCATTCCATTCTCTTTGCATGTCCAGGACAAAAAATGAGTAACGAATTTGAGAAAAAGTATAAGTATTGGAAAATTTAAGGAAATAACAAGCAATATCTCGAAAACGGTTCACTCAACAAAAGAAATGTATATGACATAAGTTGTGTATTTTAACACGATCTACATTTTTTGTGTAGTAAAATTTTGTCTATCTCTTATGGTTTAACAGTTATGCAAAAGTCGTTCACAATGAAGAATACTTTTGGAGACATTCCCAGAAAATTCGAGATATACATTTCATTTCTCATGACATTATCTTAAACATATGATATTTTCATCAAAATCGTTAGAGCCATTTTTGAAAAAATTAAAATTTTCGAAAAATCTTCCATGTAAAGGGTAGTCTGGGGTGGGGGATTTTCTTGAAAACCTTCGTGTCGCATCTCTGGAAGATACTGAACCTAAATACCAAGTTTGGTGCCTATCCGACTGTTCGTTTTTGAGTTACGCTGTTCACAGACACACACACGCACACACGGACATGTTTCCAAAAATGCTTTTTTTGGATTCAGGAGGTCTCAAAACATGTATTTCCGGTGAAATCTCGGTATCGAATTTTTGGGTGGAATACAATACTTCCCCTACTTACTATACGTAGTAGAGAAAGTAAAAATGGCACTAACGATTTTTATTAAACTACCATATATTAAAGATATTTACGTGACAAATAAAAGGTATATTTTAAATTTTCTGGATATTGTCTGTGAAGTCCTCTTCATTCGGAAAGAATTTTGTGTAACCTTGTATAAATGGTAAGCGTTAAGCGATACACGAAAACGTACCGCACAAAAAATGTATAGCTCTTTAAACACGCAATTTGTTTGAAAAACATTTTTGCAGCATCAGCCAATTCCAAGACATACGTTAATGGTTAGGATTAATTAATACTTAGCCATTCTTTTAAAGTTCTGTCGATTTTCATTTGTTTCTCACGATTGCATGGAAACAGTATGGAATTTTAAGGTCAGCACATAGCGTCCAGTTCTAAAATATTTGATTATCTCTTTGGATCTATAATGGAATGTTTAATGTAGCTACTTCTGGAAAGTTTATCTCGATTAAAATGAAGTAGATAGGAAAATAAACTTTCATAAGAATAATTTGTATGCCCACCAATAAGGGACAGAGGGTGGAGAAGATCATGTGAATATAACATCAGATTTTTCTGAAGTTGGTTTTCGTCTTCCTCATGATTTAATAACTTTACGAAATTATACAAAATTCAATCGGGAATTTCACAGATTATTCACCGAAAACGCAAGATACGCCTTTTATTTCTCATGTCATTTTGTCAAAATATGGTATTTTAATCCAACTTTTTAGGACGTTTTTTTAGTAAATAACAGTGAAAATTTTGGCAAGTAAAGGGTAGTTTATGCTGTGGGAATTTTATAAAAATCACACATATGTGTCTTCATGTCCTTGAAAGGCTTTATACACATGACCCTTTTATGCTTTCTTGTCTTCAGAAAACCTCAGAACGTGTATTTCCGATGAATTCTCGATATCAAATTGTTGGCTGGAATACAATAGTTCCTCTATCACAGGTATGCGCTAAAGTAAAAATGCTGGTAGTAATACAAGCGCTTGTAAAGCGTTGTATGGCAGTTAATTTTCCAGAAAACAAGAAATGCTGGTCTGACAAGTACACTTCTTTACTCTTGAAACAGACTCAGTGAGGAAAAATTATATTCTCATGTTTCATATTAGCATAATTTATTCCGTTTTATGCGTTATTACTTGCAGATTCTCTATAGTAAATCACTTGATCATGTGCAAAACTTGTACATTTTAGCTCCGTCATTAATTTTAATTCCGCTTATATCATTCTCCAACGATGTTTCTTTGGAGTGGTTTATACATTATGCTTGAGAGATCAGGGAATAGCAGAAAATTCATTCCACGCTTCGGTTAGTTCCCTCTGTTTTAACCTATGTCTCTCTTTCTCCATTGTTAGCACATATTTTAATGCTAATGTATACGTTTCCTAAGATGTATATCATTAGGAATACTCTACTTGTTCAGTATATCATTTTTATACTAAGATGTAAAATGTAATCTGCTAACACCGTATATTTTCTGAAAGATATGTTACTTATTGCTACAAACAACACTGTAGGAGAGAATCTAACGAGGTAGCCTAATAGAGTAGCAGTTGTCTATTGTATTTTGTTTCACAAAATTGAGATGCTTATAGTCTTATTTCACAACAATGTGATAAATATGATGTTATAAAGTTCGAGATATTCAGGACAAAATCTGTTTAAGTGAAGCCATTATACTGGCTTTAGAATTCTTGCGAGTCACTTCTCGGATGCAGGGGTTCAGCTGTATGCTTTTTTAGGGGAATGATCACCTAATGTTCGACACGTGGGTGGATTATGCAAATCATGCTGACTCCGCTTACGTAGTGCTGGCTAAAGCACTAGTCAACATGCTCCTCGGGTATTTAAATTTAGAATTTGTTTAATGGCCGAGGCTCTGCCTTTCACTTGCCTATCAGGACTCTGTGACGGCCAGCTCTTTAAATTTATTTTATGCTAGCCTCAACTTTGACTAAGCTCTAGGCACGACGAAGATGGAACGCGGTCTTCTTCCGACTACCGTATAAACCAACAAGCTCTCTACTTCCTGTTGCAATGCAGTTTCGATTAGTTATTAGAAAGTTTAAAGTCTCTCTTGGAATTCTATAACCCTTTCGATGACATTCCTGAGCCACGTCCCCGTCCGTTACATGTGGTGGAGACACCAAGGGCTCCGTCACATCTGGTATAGCCGCCGGATTGGGTCAATTGACCTTATATCACACTATGCCAAAATCCACTGATGTCTAAGGTGAAAACAATGTAGAATATATAACCTCACACTTCTGTAGTTATTTTCCATATTACATTTTTAACAACATTAACTGGGAATAATCAAATGCTGTAAAGTTTCATACTACACGGACTATTTTCAATGTTGTTTTATGCTTCCACTTGACTATTCATGTTTTCTGAACCGCATAAAGAAACATTTAGTATGGAAATTAGTTTAGCGTAATAGATTTAGTTACCGGCAATTAGTCCAAATTAGTACTTGAATATCTCAATAAACTGGATTATTGTGATATGAGAACATTCTGGGTAATGAAAGAATCTGGATAAAGAAGACTAGGTTGTACATATGGCCTACCTACGTTTGGCGTTTCATTCACCACAGCCAGGCAAACGATTGGAGTTGGTTGAAACACAAGCATAAAATCTGCTTGAGGAATACTCAAAATTTCACTTTTTATTTATTAGATAATTCAGTTGTGAGAAAGTTGCATTACAATTATGATAATTATTAAATGCATACAAGAACACGCAGGGGATGTCAGTATATCTCTTCCATTTCAATCTTCTTTCTTATCTAGGAGGTAGCACCTGTGTTGGACTTTTATTGAGAAATGCGTCACGATAATGATCAATGAATGCCTGAGGTTTGATACAGCGCTTTTTAAGAAGTGTGATGACTTCAGGAAATGAAGATCCCTTGTAGAGTAGTATTGTTAATGGAAAAAAAGTACATCAGCGACCATCTTAAGATCTGATTATTCAAGGACATTTAAACCTAGGTCCTTAAAGGCATAAGAGCACAAAATTCAGATGTTTATACTACTATATAATTAAGAATATATCTATCTCTTACACTTTTAGATTCTCTAATGTTTATCTATTGGTAAGGAGAGGAAGTAAAGTATTCCAGCCAAAATCGGATATTGGATTTCACCGGTATAGCACATTTTGAGGTGCCTGGATAATAAAAGCGGAATTATGAATTCTACAGGTGTGTGTGTGTGTGTGTGTGTGTGTGTGTGTGTGCGCGCGCGCGTGCGTGCGTGCATGCGTACGCGCGTCTACGAGCTGCATAACTCAAAAATAAAACTCGCATACATACCAAATATCATACTTGAGTCAGAAACCTTTTAAGGACATTTACCGATGATTTTCAGGAAAATTCCATCACCTCAAACGAGTCTCTACATGGAAAAATATTCATTAGTTCTTATTTTCTATTTAAAAGAACAATAAAAACAACGGCAGACGTATATATTCGTACCTACAGATGTACAAATAAAATGTACATTTTGAATATTCATAGCCTTCACTCTTATGCATTTTGTATAATTATATATAACTGGGAAACCACAAGAGAAAGTAAAGAAAGAAAAAATCTTTAGAATTGTCTGTTATTTTAAGCAATGCACTTTCAATTGCTGGTCTTCTGTTTTTCATAGTAAATTCAAAGAGAATACAACAAAAAGTAAAACTTATTATACAAAGCAGCTGTCGTATCAGTCTACTGTATGCTTTATGCACCTGCTACAAAGTATGCATTGAAACAATTTCTGTCAATATTTATCATTACTAACAGGAAGTAAATAGAAAAACAAGCGTTTTATGAATTATTTGAAAACAGGTTTTTCAGCTGTTTCCTTATATTCATTAAGCGATTGAGCTTAAGTCGCCTTAGAAAGGACAAAACCATACAATGGAAATGGATTCTACAAATTTTATAGAAAACCGAAAGGTTGATGCCAATTCAGTATGTCATCGGCTGTGTATACAATAGCTGCACAATGCTACATAATATTGATCACATAGATCTATGTTAAGGAAAGAGTAAAAAAAAAAAAAAAAAAGACAATGTAATTTTGCTCGGAATTTCATATTTTGGTTTTCTTCTGTTAAAGTGTGATTAATATACTCAAAAGGTTAAGTTTCTCTTATTTGCCTTGATTTAACACTCCCATTGACCTACTCACAGCCAAAGTACACGCTCCTTACATAGAATACACTTCAGTGGAAAAAAAAATCGTAATCCTTAAAATAGACAGTTTCCCCTACATTCCCCTATATGAAGCAAAATTAGCAAGCGCTTGACAGTGATAACTTTTTCCAATAGCATGTATGCAGAGAGAGAGAGAGAGAGAGAGAGGGGGGGGGGAAACACACAGTTTACCAGGTGTTGTTCTATAAGAGGAAAGGAGGAAAACAGTATTTTTCTTCATTCATTCATTGATTCATTCATTATCTGTTTACCCTCCTCTTATGTAGGACTTACACCCCCCCCAGGACTTACAGGCGGGTGCCTGGGGTCAGAGGCCCGTCGAGGAGCAGACACTCATGGATCAGACAGAACATCCAGGATGGGTGATCAGCCCGATGCCTGGTATGGGATGAAGGAAGTAGATGAAGCGAAATGTTGGTGAAGTGGATGAAAGGAAAGGTGATGTTGGAGCAGTTGGTGGAATAAATGGCGGGGGAAACCGGAGATCCCGGAGAAAACCCACCCAGACGCCGCTTCGTCCACCACAAATCCCACATGCAGGTCCCTGGGATTGACCCCGGTCCGCCTCGGTGGGAGGCGAGCGGTCTAACCACACGGCCACGGCGCCGCCTCAATATTTTTCTTCTGTAAAATAATTGTATATTATGTTAAATCTACTTTGATTGTTACTTATTATGCAGCAAAGTTCCTGAATTTCTATTTTCCAGCATATAATCATTTAACACCAACTATGATTGCATCTTAATCGTTTTCCTGAAATATGTCTATCCTGTTTTTGGGGTAATATACTAGCTGTTGTCATGGATTTTGTTATTATTTTATTGCATTAAATGTATAGAAACTATGTGCGAACCTTTCAGTGGAAGAAAGAGGATCCTCGGGTTACTATGGAGCAAGGCAGGTGGCTTGAACTGTTTCAGATCATCAAAGGATTGGTTCATTTGGCCCATTCCTCGAACAAGTCTTTGCACCATGATGATGTACGGAAAATAATTAAAAAAGGCAATCACATAAAGCTATTCTAATACTTTGGACACTCTTGCAATTCCTTTCAGTCACCGGCAATTAAACCCAAATTGGTCCTTGAATTCCTCAATGAAATGACCGGTGAAAAAAATCAATAAATTGATAAGGGTTGTAGTTTAATTGGTTTTTGTGATACTAGGGTATTGGGGGCAGTAAAAGTGATTAAAGAAGGCTCTGGGCTTCCATTTATATTACTCTGAACAAATTTGGCCTGTCATTCAGCGCAGCCAGACAAGCGTTTAGAACGGGATGGAACGAGCACAAAATGTGTTGGAAGAATATTAAACAAAACAATTATTGCATTTACTCTAAACTGCTTATTTATGGAAGGGCCAAGAAAGGCAGATCCAAGAGATTGTTAAAAATCAACTGGAAATGATTATCTGTTAATAACCCGTATGATACCTTCTTCAACAGTTGGACTCGAAGACAATGCCGAAAGTAGGCAGTCAACGAGTTTGGAGAAGATAGGGGTGGATGTAAACCTCTTGTGTGAGATTTCTAAACTGTGATGAAACCTCCAATCTCTTATGCGAAAGCGGAGAGCTAGGCTAAGAGTATTCTCGGCCAGCTCTTTGAAGCTTCCAAATGCTACTGTTGATTTTATACTGAGGTTTGCTTTAGAAGCAGGTCTAACAAGGGAATAAGGGGGATGCACAATGGATTTTATAAGTGACAGTGAGGAGTGTAAAACCATTTATCTCTCCTTTTAAATATAATCAAAAAATTGTGATTAAAATGTATTGAAATCCTACATCAACTATCAGGTGAAGCAACATACAGTACTAGACACGGAAAAACTAATACAATAACTCATTAATGTAATAATCTATCTAATTCACAGCTTCTCGGTATCATCACATTAATAATTTCTTTCTTTAATATTTTGTTCTAAGTTTTACGTGTTATGTATTTTCTTTGATAATATTGTACGTATAATAATTAAGATGATGTTAAAACACATATATTCATAATGTACACATGGTAGAGAATACATATATAACGTTATAACATATAAAATAATATGAAGGTGAAAGGCCATTGTTGGCTATAACCAGTAATATAAAATTACGAGAAATGCAGTAGTATCTACGTAAGCATGTAGGAACTTAGGATTCATAATTAAGACGATGGAAGTCTGTAAACACACACACACACAAACTATTATTGGATGTTATTGGATGGTAGCACAATCAGGTACATTGATACATGCCTATAATTCAAATACGTACGTTAAGAAGAACAGTTGGAGGGAACGCTAACAGAAGCTTGTCAGTGTTCGAGCAGGAAGGTAGTGTATAAGCTCGTCTCTAAATAGACGCTAAAACTACGTATTTAAAGTCTACCAGTTATACATATTTTAACATGACAAAGGTAATAGTGAATTAGGAATATCATAAATGTGGTTTATCTAAAATACAAGTGAAATAGTTAACAGAATACGCGTGTACAAAATATTTTAACTTTCTTCATACCCAACCCTGACAAGATACAAGTACTCTCCTATACAAATACAGCAGCCGTGGCACAATTATAAAGTAATAATTACAAAAAACTAACACACACACACAAATACAGATATACGGTCATCAGATTCCAGTCTACGAGAACGTCGAGATACGTTACGAGAGTAAGGGCATCAAGACGACTAATAGGTACGTAAAACAGTAGTGGGGTCCTACATACAGATAACAAGCTGTATGTGTGCATGCAATAACAATTAATATTTCCACATTTATGTCGAAATGATATGTTCTAATTCATATTTCAACTGAAACTGTAGGCACATGATCTATGTCTTGAATTTCCATCAAAGCAAAATGCTAGATCTCTTCATCCGATCCATTCGACGAGATTCTTTTCTTTACTTGACGCCTATGAATTTCTCCACTGACATTAAAGGCCCATCCTTATAATTTCACGCTACACATGCAGCCGATGCTCGTTTTCAAACTTATGTGCAGTGTGGTAATAACCGCCCACAGGAGCAGCAGGAAGCGGATACCAGAAAGAAAGAAAACATTCTGTGGACATAATACGTGTTCATGAGGCAGGAATTAACACAGCAAAACTACAAGAAAAAAAGACTTAAGAAGGCTGCTGACAAGTGTACCATAAAGACGTCGGAGTTCTCAAGCGGGATTATGTAAATCGGTGGAACGGGACATTATCAGTCAAGCTTCAAGGCGCAGTGACCACGCATTAACAGTTGCGTCTACAAACAGGTGTTAAACGTTCCTTTTAAGTCGCCGTGTTCATCGCATTTGAAGCCATGGGCGCTAGCATTTTCTAAACATTAGCATTCAGAATACAGCGATTACTCCATGCATTCTTCCAGCATCAGAAAGATCCATAAAATGTATGTTTTATGCAACATCACCGAAAGCAGTGCAGAAAAAAAGAAAACTAAACCATGAATTCTGTATCTGGCATATGTGGGTACTCTCATATTTGAAAACATTGTGGAGGACCCAGTCACGACCCTCTCTTCTACTGCACGTATGCTGTGACCATTCCACCAACCCTGATATATCCCTTTCCTAAATGTGTTACTCTTTGCATCTTTTCTCTCTGTATGTGAGATATACCATAAGGTTGGCTAGCTTGTTTTTGGGAAAAAGCGACTAATGTGTTATTATTTATTCCCATCCACGATAAACGTGTTGATATCTTCTTTACTTCCTCCAAAAGAAGTAGCGCAGAATTTCTAAGGAACAAGTCTGGACTTAATGGTATTACTCCTTTTTGTGTTAAATTTGCCATCACTCTTGAAGTTCTGATAAGTGTAACAAATTTTCAGGATTATTCAGTTTCTATGCAAGAACATTCAAATAATCACTAAAGCAGAGTAGACTTTTATTAGCAATTGAACCTGAGAAAAGAAAGAATACGACATTCTCAAACATGTTACGTACACGACGCATCAAAGTACTGAGAAATGGGACATTTAAAAAACGAATGTTTTGGAAACGACTAATGATAAGAAAAATTGTATATTTTAATAGGTTATACATTTTCTCTGAAACAAGGTGTAGATATTTTATGATTTCCCAATTATTATGTAATATTAAATGATGACAAAGAGTGCATTGACTGTTTACAGAAGTTTCAAAATATGCACATGCCGGTATCTCAGATGTGATATCTTAATCAAAATAATTACAACCATTTCTTAAAAAATGCAAAATAGCGAACAGTGCTTCATATACTAATACAACACAAAATAGAAATTCTGCGATTCCAAAAATCTATATTTTGGTTAAATCGATAGGATGACGCTGAGGTGTCACCTGTCCGGGACAGAAATGACTGCATGGTCCAGGAACGCAATTGACAACGATTCCAAAAGTTCATTTTCGAATTAAACCAATAACAAATAAATAGGCATGAAGGCGTTTGATGTCATTTATAAGTTACCGAAGTGGGTAGTACGAAAGGCGATTACGAAAGGTGCTTATAGTCTACGTATAATGTCGTGATATGCTTTGAGATTTAAATAAAATACTATCAAATATATATCCACCCCAAGGGGAAAGATCAGCCTTCAGAAATAATCCCATTCTTTGGATATCATGAGGATGTTTTACACAACATATTTACTTCATAAATCAATATTATGGTTCATAAACAAGTCAAATGCACTTTAAATACACTAGGAAAGCCTTATGCAAAGATAAAAACTGGGTTCTTTACCTTAAATCATTCTTCCTGTTTGCAAATTGTTTTATTTAACATTTACTTGATTTGTAGCATGCATATTTTCATGAAGGCTATGATTACTACATATGCCGTTTTGACAGATCGTGATATTTTTCGAGATGAAGAAATAATCACGACTAATGTATCGTGAAAACAGGATTGACGATCATGATCACGCTACTTGGCTGAGCTCCCACGATAACACGAATGTTTCGTGCTGTACCGAACTATGTTTCTTATAGCGGAGTAGTACATGTAGAATTAAGGTCAAGAATACAAAATATATGCAGATAAACATAGTAGTGGATTACCCTTTACAGACGGTTCAATTCTGAAACAGGACTAACATTTGGTTTCATTATACCTACTTGCTTTGTTCTAAATGCTTTAAAATTAAGTTGTTGAATTTGTATTTTAAATATTTTTTAAGTTTTATTTATGGGCGCTCTCTAACTTGTGGTCCTGGGCGTGAAAGACCGGTAATTTTGCTCAGAGGCCTCTTTATGAGACTTCAGGTTCTTTTACGTGCCGTAAATCTACGACCACGGGACCCCGGCTTTACTTTTCTTTACGCCCGAAAAAATCCATCGTCCTCCGCGGGTTTGAACCCGCAACCTCAGGAATTAAATGCTTAACTTCTATAACATATACTTGAAAAGTATGATCAATAACTTTAAAGAACTGCACGATTTGTTTTGAAAAGGCAAAACTAGTTCTAGTACGCAATGTTCCGCAAACGACGGTGGTTCAAAACGACACATTTTATAATCACTTACTAAATGATACTGCAGAACAAACACATTTGCTGCTTGGTGGGCGCTAGATAAAACTACGGGATTGTTTATGCTTGCGCATTATTTGCCCTTTCCCTCCGCATTGTTTTGAGCCTGTGATGGAGATACCTAGTCGTCAAACAGTGGAGGAAGTAATTGCAGCTATACCATACATCTTTTCTCTTGTATAGGCAGAATCAGTTGCGTCACCTTACCAGCATGTTGGATTATTGAAAATCTGATGTGTTACACTCACATGACTTTCTCTACTCTTGTACAAACTATTTTTACAAACGCTTATTCTCCATCTATTTCATATTAATCGAGATAAACATTTGCAGAAACGATCTATTGACATGCAAAGGGAATTATATTTTACACATAGCGACCAGTTCTAAAAATATTTGACAATAGCTTAAGGCCTACTACGTTCTCCTTGTTTTGTATTTGCAAGGGCAATATAGAAATACAGTAGCCTTTAAGCAAATACATATCTATTAATAGCTGGTTGCAATGTTCAGCACCATTCTCTTTGCCACAGATTAATACTCTTTGCGTATCCAAGACAAAAAAATGAATAACGAAATCCCATTTTAGAAAATAAGTATTGAAAAATTTAAGGATAACAAGCAATATCTCGAAAATGATTCACTCAACAAAAAAAATGTATATGACATAAATTGTGTATTCTAACGCGATCTACATTTTTTGTGCAGTAAAATTTTGTCTATCTCTTATTGTTTACCAGTTATGCAAAAGTCCCTTCACAATGAAGAATACTTTTGGAGACATTCCCAGAAAATTCAAGATATACATTTTATTTGTCATGAAACTATCTTAAACATATGATATTTTAAACAAAATCGTAATTGCCATTTTTGAGAAAATTAAAATTTTCGAAAAATGTTCCATGTAAAGGGTAATCTGGGGTAGGGGATTTTCTTGAAAACCTTCGTGTCGCATCTCTGGAAGATACTGAACCTAAATACCAAGTTTGGTGTTTATCCGACTGTTCGTTTCTGAGTTATGCTGTTCACAGACAGACACACAGACAGACAGACAGGCAGACACACAGACACACTCACGGACATGTTTCCAAAAAAGCCTTTTTTTTGGATTCAGGTGGTCTCAAAACATGTATTTCCGGTGAAATATCGGTATCGAATTTTTGGGTGGAATATAATACTTCCCCTACTTAATATACGTAGTAGAGAAAGTAAAAAATTGATCCTGAAACGCTTTTGCTTGCTTGATTTCTTCATTTCCATCCTTTGTTTACTACCTTTGAATCACCTCGTATTTGCAAATGACTGCAAATTCATTGACAAATCAGCATCCGTGCTATTGTCGGTTTCATGATTAGTTTAATGGCTGACTGGCAGCTCTGATTTTGAATTCTAGCAAAAATCATTATTACCTAAAATATTCTTTTACACGATGTGGAGATAAACATCATCGATGGTTTCTTCCCAAGACGAAAATGCGTTCTAAACAAGCGTTTTTATATTTCAGCTAAGTTCACAAGTTTAGCTCTGAGTGTTACATACCAATGTCAGATACTTCTTACCTTAAGGTATTTTTAAAGAGGTTCAATAGTAAAGTAGTGCAATAATGACCTGAAAATGTTTACTATTTACATCACAAATAGTAGCCTTTAAGCATATACATATATCTTAATAGCTGGTTGCTAGGTGCAGCACCATTCCCTTTGCCACAGATTAATACTCTTTGCATATCCAAGACAAAAAAATGAATAACGAATTCCCATTTGAGAAAATAAATATTGAAAAATTTAAGGGAATAACAAGCAATATCTCGAAAATGATTCACTCATAAATATAAATATTTACATATTCGTAAATTAGTAAATGTCTTCTCCCTGTAATTTGTAGCTTTGTGAAACAATCTGTATGTGGGCTGCAATCGTTTACAGACTCTACATAATTTCTCTTGCTGTAAGCAGCAACAACATAAAGTTAGAGGGAATTTGTGAAAAACAGAGATTGTAGATCTTTGTGAAAAACCATACATTAAAATGCAGTAATCTCATTGAATGGCTCGATGTTATTGAGACTAGCAAAATTCGCAATTCCGTTCGCGTTATAGAGTTAACTGCGGAGATCCTTCTCGCTCCTCTATTTCTTGCTCTCACTCTGCTAACGGGAGAGCCAAGAAACTACGAACCGGCTGCGCGGCGTTTTTCCACTGGGCGTGTGGAAACATGATCACGCATTGCTGCTATGAACAAGGTCACGCTGTTGACGTGGTTTTGCTCTGCAGTGTGAAGTGCAATATTGAGTTGAAGGTGATGTGATGTAGTTCAGTTATTACGAGGCATTTATTATTTTGTCCTGCACTTAGTCATAAAGTATATTATGGCTCAGTATATGTTTTCTACTGCACAGCGTGTATTTATTTATGATTCGTATGTGTTAACTCAGTCAGTTCGCCAAGTGAAAGTACGATTTGCAGAAATATTTCCAGGTTTAAAGGTTCCAGGCCGTGCAACAATCCATGCACTTTACAACAAATTTCAGGCCACAGGAAGGCCACAGAAGTCTAAAATACGTCGTACGGTTCTTACCGAAGAATGACATCGGTCAGCGTTTGGATTCGAATTCCCTCCAAAAATCAGTTAGGCGTCTTTCACAACAGGCAGGCATTTCTTATGGCTCTGCTCGAAGAGCTACCGAATTGCTGAAGTTAAACCATATAAAATAACTGTGGCATATGCTCTTCAACCAGATGATCCTGTAATTAGGCACACATTTTGTGAGTGGGGTCTCAATAGTGTACACAATGGCGAAATAGACCCATGTTTAATATTTTTCACGGACGAGACTAGGTTCCACCTTTATGGATATGTGTGTACAACAAATAATCGTTATTGGAGCTGTGACAAACCTAATATTGTTCATGAAGTACCCCTTCATGACGAAAAAATTGGTGTATGGTGCGCCACGAGCGGAGAAATAGTTTTAGGGTCAATTTCTTTTCGAGTCAAAGTTGACGCCCGTACATACGTGAATACAGTTTTGCCCCCCTTTTTTTAGAGAATTAACAATCAGAGAGCGTGATTTTGCCTTTTTTCCAACAAGAACTCTGCAACAGCTCATACGGCCAATATTTCGATGAGAATAATTGAAAGCGTGTTTGAGGATAGAATTATTAGTAGAGATTTATGGCCCTCTCGGTCCCCCGAGATAATCCCCTGCGATTTCTGTCTCTGGGGTAACTTAAAACATAGAATGTACAAAACAAAACCACACACCCTGGAAGAATTAAAACAAAATATCCGCCAGGAAACTGCCAGCATTTCTCAACGTGAACTACGGCGAGTGATGGATAGTTTCCTAAAGAGGTGACAAAAATGTATGGACAACGACGGTGGATAGTTTCTGCATCTTCTTTCATAAAGTTGCTAAGTAAAGCCTTTAAAAGTAGTTTTAAAAATGTTGTGTGGTTTAATCCGCGCTTTTCTATGATGGCGGCAGACGACGAGTGCCGAAGTCGCGTACAGGAAAAAACACCACGCAGCTGGTTCGTAGACTTTTGGCTCTCTCTCTCTCTCTCTCTCTCTCTCTCTCTCTCTCTCTCTCTCTGTATTTCTCCTTTCACTCTCCCTATCTCTCCCTCTGCACGACTTTATAATCTCATTGTCTCTGAACAACGCTCATTTCATGTGATGTTTTGAAAACTAGTAATAAAGGTTTTCTAGTGTATTAATGAAACCACTTTTAACATGTGTGTCATATACTGTTTTAGACTGCGCTCCAATTTGTGAAATATCAATAATACTATATTAATTCCTGAGGCTAACAGAGATCACGTTTAAAACCCGATTCTTGAAACAAGAGAAATGGCGTTAAAAACGCGGCATGTCGGATGTTTTGATGTTTTGTTGATTCACTAGCAGTCATTTTCTGTCAAATTATTTTCAGCACATTTTGCCTTACACCAGCCAATGAAGGGATTAAATGCTATATTGCTTTTTGAATTTCTTTGGATAAAGTTCTATTATTTCTGCTACTTCTGTAATTTCAGCTGGCTCTTCCATTTCAGTTTCTTCTGAAATCATAGTTTCCGGCATTTAATCTTTATGTAGGTTATGCTAGATAAAAGAATAAGGTTTTAGATAAAAGAAAGCAGAAGGCTGCCAATATAAATATAGATTAACTCTACAACGAATTGCAATGAATTGAAGTATGACGATTTGCATTGTGAATAGAAAATGAGAAATTAATCATGTAAAAAGACATAATGAAAAGTAAAATCTAATCAAAACAAGTCGAGTTATTAAACATGTGCAAATATAAAGGGTAGGTAATTGCCATGTGATACGGGCCACGTATCTCGTATTTTTTCGTTAATTCATTTTTCCCCTATCATGTTCAGTGGTTTCCTAATCACTTAAGGGGAGACTAAATGGCAAAAGTTGCCAAAAATTCAGTTTTAGTTCTTTGAGGAGTTTGATTATACAGGGTGGATCATTTAAGTTGAGACTGTATAATATCTGCAAAACTAAGCGTTGTACAAAGAAATGTTTTCTATAAACGTTGCTTGATGTTTTAGGGGAAAGTAAATGCCATTAGTCGTGTTTTGTTTGCAGGACGTTATAACACTCATATTAGGATCAATTTAATTTTTTAAAATGGGAACCTACAATTAGGGTCAAATTAAATTGACCCTAAAATGACCATCACAACGTCCCCCAACTAAAACACGACTAATGGCATTTACTTTTCCCCATAATATCAAACAACTTTTATTCAAGATATTTCTTTCTACAACGCTTAGTTTTAGAGATATTGTAGCCTCAATTTAAATGATCCACCCGGTATAATCATTTTAAATATGCTTTGTACTGTGAATTCTGCACCATTCTGTAGAGATAGATCATAACCCCTACACACTCTGGAGCAGAGAGGTAAAGTTTAGTCCAACTTTTGGGGAAAGTTTTACTCTACAAATTGGTTCTACTATTAAGTATCACAGCTTCTTTGTGCTGATGCTGTGTCGCTCTTTCCTTCGAAAATGTATGTGAGTTTATTTTCTCCATTTTGCTATAAGAGCTCTTTCTGTGAATGGTATTCTACGTTATAAATGATCCTTTTACCTTAATGATTTTAGTAAGTTTAATGTTGATTATTTTTGTAATAGTTTCGAGGTTTTTTTTTTACTTTATTGGAACTAAAGTGTTAGGTTATATTCACCTTCGTAAGGGTCTTAAAAAAGTAGGATTTGTTGGGATTTTATAACTGAAGATAATTAAATTAAATTTTAAGACGATAAAAACTTCTACGTGTTGTTGTGGACTTTAATGAAAATACGCTATAGATAATTAAGAAAGTCTGATTTGATACATTCACATGACTTTCTCTACCGTAATCGTTTATTAGTATTTATACAAACCAAACTTACAAAAGCTTAGATATTTTTCTATCTAGAACATTTTAGTACAAATAAAATTTTGCAGAGATAGCTACATTACACATTTCATTATAGATACAAAGAGAACAGTGATAGTCAAATGTTTAAGAACTGCACGCTATACACTGCCTTAAAATTCCATACTGCAGTCGCGAGAAACAATTGCATGTTGACAGAACTTTAAGAGAATGACCAAGAAATGAACATTTCGAGTGTTTAATAACTGATATGAAATGGCTTACACCACAAAAAACTTATTTGAAATTAATTGTGTGTTTTAAAGAGATCTAAATTTTTTGTGGTACATTTTCGTCTATCGCTTGCGTTACCAATTATATACGATTATACCAAATTCCTTCCGAATGAAGAGGACTTCATAGGCTATTCCAAGAAAATTCACGATACACATTGTATTTGACATGTAAATATCTTTCATACCATGAGTTTTAATCAAAAAGGTTACAGGCAGTTTTTAAGAATCAAGCATTTCTTAAAATGTTCCATATAAAGGGTAGTTTGGAATGCGGGATTTTCTTGAAAATCTTCGTGTTACATCTTTGGAAGATACTGAGCCTAAATACGAAGTTTGGTATTTATCTGACTTTTCGTTTTTGAGTTATGCTGTTCACAGACACACACACGGATCTTTTTCTACGTAAAAAGGCTTTTTTTTGGATTCAGGGGGCTTCAAAATATGATTTCGGTGCAATCCTGGTGTTAAATTTTCGAGTGGAATGCAACAGCTTCTTTACCTAGTATTTTCTTTTGAAAGAAAGTAAAGAATATCATATTTTCTTTAATAAACAAACTTATTGGATAGTAGTAAATAAGTTAACTTTGGAGACATCCATCTATATTCTGCAAAAACTTCAATATGGCCTGTTAAATAATTTCTGAGATGAGGGTCATAAATTCACCAGATATAACATTGGCAGTATAGGGCTTTTAATTTCCCCCTTAACTCGCTTTATGCACGGATGAACACTGGTTTGGGGTTAGGACGAAGGTTGTCATAATTACACCTGAGGTGAGCGCTACTGTCGGAGAAAGCACCGTTGGTTGGGTTCATGCTAGGGCGGTGGCCACGAGAATGAGGAAGTGCAGGCGAGTGTGAGAGGATCCGCATCTACAGGAAGTTGTCTGGTGGGCGCTAAACGTAATTAACACCTCCCCGTACTGGAACAAAAAAACTGTCGCCTCGTAATTCAAGAATCATGCATTCAAGTTTCGTTGCTGCAATAAACTCATGGTGACAACAAGTATATTACATGATACTGGATCCAGAAAGCTTATAAGCTCCTGGGTGAAACTCCAGCACTGAATTAGTGTGACGTTTTAGACAGCTGGCACCAAAATAGAACTTATATACATTAGAAATTTAAGATTATAACACTTAGTAGAATAACATTTTTATAAAACTTCATTGTTACCACCCTTGTTACTGAGAGAATGACGTATGCGGCCCGCATTCGGGAGGTCCCGGATTTGATTCCCGGTGACCGCCCGCTTTGACCAATGCGGTTTTTCATGGCTTTCCCCTGGTCGCCTAGGTGCATACTTGGATGGTGTATTCTACCATAATTTCTCCTTTCCCCCATTTCCTGTCATTTCATCTCTCCCTTTCACGTTTCTGGTGTATCTTCAGATCCTACTGTGCTGGTAGTGTCGGGCAGATGGCGTAATTGCTTGCGTATTGTAAAGATTTCTCCCCGTAAACGCCAGGGTGCGTTGTCTCGCTCTTCACGGTCGCTTCGTCGTTCTCTTCGCCTAGTGCGCGGCTGTTCAACCTGGAATAAATAGGGACTTATGAGCGACTCTATGGGCCTGTCTGCCAGCGGAACTGCTACTTCCTACGGCTCCTTCACCTCATCCCTGCTTCCCGGGAGGGTGTAGCCACAATAGATCAAGCTGGTCGCAGTGTCACCCTCCGATAAATACATCCTACACGCTACCACCCTTGTTTCTTGCGATGGAAAATATATGTATAACAAGAGGAGGATTTGTATCGATTAATGTAAAGGGGATTATTTGAATGACCAGAAGGTGGATCCATCCCATGAATCCAATTATTTACAATCCAAACAATGTAATAAATAATGTTATCAATATCAGTGCTGCTTTCGCTGCACAAGGAATTAGTATTACAAATTATAACAATTGCACAATCAATATCACAATTATATCAAAGGAATAGTAATAATCTTAAATTAAATATATGTTTATGAATACAATTATTTTACAGTAGATTAGATTAAATAAATGTGGAGCAGGAATAGATATATTGCTAACACTGAATCTAGTCTATTGTATTATTTTTCATGTTGTGCTATAGTAACAAAGTAGTAGCAGGATTTTAGTTCATACTTCTCAGAACCACGTGTCTTTTCTTCAGCCGGAGATTATAAATTATATTAAGAAAATAATTGTTTAACTGATGGCGCTTTGGAAACCTAAAACGAGAACTAAATGTACAGTTTTAACCACTAGTAAACATTTAATATAGTCATTGCATTTGTAATGATTTTAAAAATACCGCATAGATATATCCAAGCCTTCAGCAAAAGTTTCCCTTGTTTTATATATGTTTCCAGAAGAGAGTAAAGCTGCTCGAGCTCTCCAGGCTAGTCGTAACTTAATTAGGAATTCTATTTCAGTTAGTGTGCTTATTTAGCTGGAATAATTTATTTCTTCTTATTGTTTAAAGTGTTAAGAATTGGGTTTAACCCACTCAAGTTTTGAATTTAACTCCAACACTCGTAAATCTTTCGATATAGGTATAGGTTATACAACGGAGGGGGACAGCATGTGCACTGCGACCTACACATATCTGAAGGAATCACAGGAGGCTACAGGTCGCAGACTCAAGCCAAGAGACGCGCGGAAGTTTCTAACAGTTCCAGTCCCACTGCTGGAGCTACCTAGAGGGTGTGATGATCGTAGCCCTCTAGTGTCAATGGGGAGTACTCTTTCCTTTGAACAAACATCTGCGTCATCTGTCCGGCACTGCCATACACCATGAAACCTAGAGGCACACTTGAAAGATTGTAGGAAACAGAATGAAAGGGAAATTATAGTAAGGAAATCGTGGTGGATGAGAAAAAAATTGCCTAATGTTCAGGGAAAACTACGCATAATCCAAAGTCAGTCTACGGGAATAGAACTTGGGACCTCCCGAATGAGAGCCTCACACGTTACCGCGGAACTATTTCGCTCGGTATATCTTTCAGTTAAACCAGAACGTAACAAAAAAATTTAAATACAGATAAATTATTGCGCCCGTTGTTATCCTCTTTGTACACTGGGCAAAAGAAAGAAGCAAAGATTTAAAATTTAAAAATAACCTACAGTTATTAGAATGCCATGCCCTAGATAAAATTAATTTTAGAACTCTTATTTGTTAAAATTTTTACTTTCTCTGAATACGTACAGTAAGTAGGGGAAGTATTGTATTCCACCCAAAACTTCCATACCGAAATTTCACCGGAAATACATGTTTTGAGACCCCCTGAATCCAAAAAAGCATTTTTTGAAATATGTCCGTGTGTGTGTCTGTGAATAGCATAACTCATAAACGAACAGTCGGATAAACACCAAACAAGGTATATTTAGGCTCAGCAACTTCCAGAGATGCGACACGAAGGTTTTCAAGAAAATCCCCCACCCCAGATTAGCCTTTACATGGAACATTTTTCGAAAATTTTAATTTTCACAAAAATGGCTCTAACAATTTTGATTAAAATATCATATGTTTAAGATATTTTCATGACAAATGAAATGTATATCTCGAATTTACTGGGAATGTCTCCAAAAGTATACCTCATTGTGAACGACTTTTGCATAACTGGTAAACCATAAGAGATAGACAAAATTTCACTACACAAAAAATGTAGATAGCGTTAAAATACACAATTTATGTCATATACATTTTTTGTTGTTGTTGAGTGAACCATTTTCGAGATATTGCTTGTTATTCCCTTAAATTTTCCAATACTTATACTTTTTCTCAAATTCGTTATTAATGTCCTGGACATGCTAAGAGAATGGAATGCGCCACATAGCAACCAGCGCTTAAAACATTTGACTATCGCTTAAAACCTACCATATTCCCCTTGCATCTACAAGAAAATTAGGAATGTCAATATCTCGATTAACATGAAGAATATGGAGAATAAGCATTTGTAAAAGTAGTTTGTACAAGAGTTGAGAAAGTCATGTGAGTGTAACACCAGAATTATTGTTACTCTGTTTCAACCGGTGTATTCTACTTTCTGTCTACCCACAAAAGCAGCTTATTTCATACGATGCTTTCTCTTTTCACTTCTTCCAATGTTTTCAAGTTTTCTTGATTTTACTTCAGGGGACGAAAATGCTGCTAAACCACTGGACTTGCCCACATATTTGGTACCACCACGCAACCTACAGCCTCCAAAGGCCTTCAGGAGAAACAGGCTTGCTTCTATAGCGTGCAGAATGCTTTCATATCGATTCTACGAAACCAATAAGAACAGAGTTTTGCATACATAAATCCAATCCCTATTTACGACTACTTTAATCGTCAGCCTTTCTTTTTCGTTTTACCAGCAGCGTCTTCTTTTAGATTAACGGCACAAGAAGCGTTAATGTCATGCAAATATTTTCCGTGCCGTTTTCTGTGTTGCAAAAACAGGTATGAGATCACGCAAGCGTGTACCTATATGTATCAGAGATCGACGTTGTGTACGACATAACTGGCTCGGTTAATGATCACGTGCCCAGTATTAACCTAATCGTGACCGTGACCTCTCCGTGTTAGGGTTGGAAGGTAACAGCAGCTCCGTGCTCTGGCCTTCTTTGCTCTCGAAACCAGAAACATTTGCTAAAACTATGTGTTGTACTTTCAAAATTTCACTTAGAACAATAAAGTTCTTCAAGCAAAAAGAAGTTAAGGTTTAAGATCCTGAACTTACTGGATTATTCTCATGAAAAACCTATAATCATTACGCACTAAACAACTCTAACTTTGAAAGCTGGGATCTCTAAAGAATTTACACTTAGTAGTATAAGTTGTCATCATCTTCGTCAACATCATCAACATCCATAATGGCTTAAACATTAGTAGGTGACAGTATTATCAGTATCTGCATTTTCACTAATATTTCACCAAAACTTAAATACGCAAGAGAAAGAAAACTATAAATAAAATTATACATATTAACGAAAGCTTTTATTCTCTTTTCCCTTTCTGTCATCATGCGAATTTCAGTGTGTGACCCATTCCTCTCTCTACCTACACATATCTACTCAATACTCGACCTCTACTTAATGGGCAGCAGCAAGTCAGGAGTAACATACACTGAACAAATTAAATTGTTTATGAAACTAAATAAAATAACTACATTTCAGAAAAAAATGAAAAAATAATGTTGTTAATTGTTTTGTTGATGACGTCACATCCCGTACAATAATGACTGAAAATTTTGTTAAACTTCTGTTATAATTTTTCTATCCAAATACTAAATTTAGCGTGTTTGAGCATTTTTTAAAAGATGAGTTAACTTTAGTTTTATTTACATTATTCCTTATTTATGAAAGACCATGTATGAGAGTATGGGAGGGGTTTTGCACTTATTTTTTTAAGGTTGTATTGAGAAGAGGAACTTGAGCATTAAAAGGAATAATTTCCGAAAGAGGTAAAGAAGAGCCGAGTTCAATAGCGGGAGCGAGGCCACTATGATAAAAAAATTATGGGTACTTAAGATATTAATTGAACTGTAATGTTACAGGAACATTTGCAATTTTTGGTAGGTAGTGTTTACTGCATACAGGCGGTGGATACTAATCATACATTTCCTTCGGAAAGGAAATTTGGGAAGGAAACGTTTCAGGCTTAAGTTTCGAATACCTCCCCTGCATTTTCCAGTTATGAAGACTGAGGAAAACTTGGAGAAAATCTCAGTCAGGGAGTTAACAGGCTCGGCTACACGGGACGATACATGTGCATTCGCATGTGTAGGATAGCAACACATTAAAATGCTTCTGTGTAATGACCTGTAATAATGTACAATCTTGTCCATATGATAGTATATTGTGACGCACCGGCTATGACCTAAGGTTATCGGGAGGTGGACGTCGGGCAGTCGGAGATAAACAAAGATAAGTAGCGCTATCGTTAAATAACCAGAAGCTTCTGGATGTTTCCCCTTCTCGAACGTTCTGGAACTCAGTGGAAATTTCCAACGGCTAATTAAGGGAGCGCTCTCGTAAGTTAGAGTTGGTCAGTTAGTGAGCGTGTTAGCAAGTGCGATGAGATGTGCTGTTTTCCCAGAGAGTATGAAGTGAAAACTACTGTGACGTGCAGTGAGTGCTGCTTCCGCGAATATTGGAGACGTCTGGTGTTCGACTCTCCAGCGAGTGAGCCCCCGGAAGAAGTAGCTACGTCGTGCGTATTTCATTACGCCGCTATGTCACAAAGAAAGTGAAGTGTTAGTGAATAGTTGAACTAGATCACATTAGCGAAGAGGCAGAGAGAACTGGACAAAGTCACAATACGTACACGGCTGTTACCTCTATTGCGTCTTTTCGCCTTCTATTGAAAGTTAGCCTTTTAATTTTCTCTACCATGTATAGTAGGTAGAGAAGGTATTGCATTCCACCCAAAAATTTGATATCGGGATTTCACCGGAAACACGTGTGTTGAGGCTTCCTAAATACAATAAATCATTCTTGGAAACACGAACGTGTCTGTGAACAGCATAACTTAAAAATGAAAAGTCAGATAAATACCAAACTTCCTTCCAAGGATGCGACACGAAGATTTTCAAGAAAATCTCCCACCCTCAACTGCCCTTCACATGGAACATTTCTCGAAATTGTTTATTTTCTAAACAATGGGCCCTAACATTTTGATTAAAATACCATATATTAAAGGTATTTACATTACAAATAAAATCATATTTTGAATTTTCTGGGAATAACCTGTGAAGTCTCTTTATTAGGAAAGAATATTGTATAATCTTGCGTAACTTGGTAAATGTTGAGCGATAGACGAAAATGTACCACACAAAAAATGTAGATCTCTTTAAACCACTCAATTTATTTCAAATAACTTTTTTTTTGTAGCATCGGCCAATTCGGAGATATCCATTATTAATGGTTCGATTTGTTCAGTACTTTGTCATTCTTTTAAGTCCAATCGATTTTCAGTTGTTTCTCGCGATTTCATGGAAACAATATGGAATTTTAAGGCCAGCATATAGCGTCCAGTTCTTAAACATTTGATTATCCCTGTTCCCTTTTTATCCTAACAAAATGTGTAGTGTAGATATTTCTGCAACCGTTTATCAGGTTTAGAATGGACTAGTTAGGAAAATAAACTTTCGTAGGAATAATTTGTATACCCACATAAGCGATAGAGGATAGAGAAAGTCATGTGAAGGAATCACATCAAAGTTTTATTTTAGCAAATGCTTTGTGTATAAATGATTATGCTTTATGGCATGCTTAACAACAAAAGTACGAAGCATGTATTTACAAGACTTTCTTCGTTACCCTTAAAGCATGTTTAAGATTTTTGTAATGAAGTGAAATAAAGTTCAACTATTGATTCTTGCCTCATTTATTTAGCTATGACACAGTATCTGCATACAACAGATGCACAACATAATTAAGCTTCTTGCCAAGTTATAACATTTTTTATTTCAAAGGTTATGTTTACTTTAGTAAATTCGTATTTCTAAATTTACTGTGGGTAGTGATGCAGTATTAGTGTACACTAACACCCGTATATTTTTTCTTTACTGCGTATGTTTCTAAACACTATGGTGGTGCCTTGTTACTTCTGTTATGGGCTATATTTAGCTCAATAGGTTAGTGGATATGTCTACGTTAATATTGTGGCGTATTATTAATTTTATTGTCATTATCAGACCCACTGCACAATTATTCCTAACCCTTAGGGAGGAAACTTTTTAAAAAAATTTTACTTTCTTTTTGTCATTTGTATTTTTTTTTGTTGAGAATTTTCGTACTGGTACAATGGTTAAATTAAATTAAAAAATATACTATGTGGATAAATTATTAAGTATTCATGTGTTCCGTTGTATTATTTAAAGTTTCTAAAAGTTTTTGTTGCTACCAGACGTAGCATTGTTGTGCTTCTTTAGTCATATTTAGGCTTAATGGTTTTTCCCTTCGTGCGGACCACGTCAAAGGGAAAGACCTTTCTGAAGTTGTCTGGTATGACGTCAACTCTGTCTGTTTTCGGCTAGACACGGTTGGTGAGGGTAAGGAAGCTTCACTCTAGTGGAAGTGTTCATTGGAGTGAGACGTGTATGTGTGGCCGGTCTACGGTTTAGTGACATCTCCCTCCACCCCATTTCCTTTGTTCAATAAGTTAAGTCGCCAGACGTACTGTGAATAAATCCCAGTAGGTAAAGGTGTATTATGTAATTTTTCAGTGTAGTATAAAACCCACGCCTTCCTTCTTAATCTCCACACCAAGGTCACAGACTCTCGCTGCCAGCGAGTTGCGCCACCCCCATGTGCGTGTTGGGGTGATCTAAATTAATTCCTTTTTCTGGTAACCTTTTAACCTTCACCCTAACATGTAACAATATGTATACCTACGTAATATCGACAGGTATATGCAATAATGTTAAATTAGAGAATATAACTTGTATTTGCACATTTGTTAAAGTGTAATACCATATGATGCAGGCTTTTGACTCAACTATCTAATAGTATTGTGATCTATGAGGGTAATTAAATGAAAACAAAATCACAACACACCACTCTTTTTAGTAAATATCAAGAATTTTCTATTTAAGTAGTTCGCATTTAAATTTTAATATAAGACTGTTTTATAGTAACTGATACTGCATTTTAGATAATTATCACTACAATGAATTTTGCCTGCACACTATTATTAATCTTATTAAACGTGTAGTACACAGTGAAATTAAATATTTCACTGTATCTATATACTTCATTGCGCGACGTGACTAGATCTGCCTGGCTTGTATTAATGATCACGAAGGTAGTGGATTTGCTGTCATTCATAAACCACTGGTGGCTTTAGAAATAAGACTGCAGGCGCTGGTTAATAAACTCTGTATATAATTCTCAGGATCAGTTCTTCTAATAAATAATAGAATTAAGATATTATATTCGTGAATTGTCTTATGAAAGTCATATGTTTGTCGATAAGTAAGATCGGTTGCTGCAAAGTCGCCTGCCTTGCTTGTCCACTGGTAAAGTACCCTTTCCAATCATTCAAACCTTTCTATGACCATCCTTTCAAACAATTCCGCTAGCTGTAATCTAAATGAAAGGATCAAAATTACCGTGGAATTTGAAACCGCACTTCTGAACTTTCCAATAATGTTTTGCTCGAATGTAACATTCGTGATTCTTTAATTTAGAGATCTTACAATGCGTTTAAAACATAATAATGCACTATTATTTTAAAACGTACAATTTCTTAAGGATGTCATCTGCTTCAAACAAGAGTTAAAACAAGATCTACTCTTCGTTGCTTGCAACCAATCGCTCTAGAAATACCGGAATACATCATTATGCAGATTTGCTTTCCATTTTCTGGAAGGCTAACGGCTTCAACAAGCTTCTGTTGTTAAGTCCGGATTAGAAAGTTCGCGCTATTCATACTCGCGAACTTTCGACATACATAACATTTATCCCTTTATCTTCCACATACCTCATTTAATGCGTTATTCATCATTCTCCAGAAAATCGCTTTATACCCATAAATTTAAACGGTTGTAAGGAAACAAGTCAATGGTATCTCAGTGTACATCTGTTTTATGAACTCTTCTTAATTTCTCATTCTCGTTACTCAGGATGTTAAGTTAGGGCACTCTGCATTAGCATGCCAGATTCAGAAACCTGCTGTTTATAATACAAGGCGTGTTTTTAAAATAAGTAGGTACTATAATTTTTTTTAAAAAATAACCGAACATTTTTCAAATACTTTACAATCATTCATTACCTTACACTACTTCTCCACAGAGTCAATGCGATTATGCAGGCACTTGTCGTACCGGAAAACCAGTTTTTGTATGTCTTCGTCAAAGAATGATGCCGCCTGTGATGAAAGTCAAGTCTAACTTCTTGGCTCACAACATTACCGTCCTTGGAATATTTTCCACCAAGGAATTTCTTCACATGAAGAAACAGGAAAATCGCTTGGTGCCAAGGGAGGGTGGTCGAATTGTTCCCAACCAAATAATGCGATCAGATCTTGAATTTGTTTGGCTGTGTGTGGCCGAGTATTGTCACTCATTACTGTTTCCCCATAAACTTCGCACAGATGGCGATGAATGTTTGCTGACGTAACATTTCTCACATTTATAAAACGAATCACTGATTTGACTTCACAGTTAGTGGGTCGTTCGATTGTTTTGAACATTTGAACATTTCGAAACGCTCTAACAACAGGAAAACACAAAGTGCTGATTGCTCACAGCTGCGTCTGGCTTCTTAATGAATGGTGGAAGTGATCGCGGATGCTCAAAATCGCGAATGCAGCGACAAAATATTAAAACTGTACTTACTTTAAAAACACGCCTAGTATTAATTATCTTCCTCTTAACAGAAATGTACGGCGTATTTTCTTTATTTCTTCTCGCCGTTGATATAATGATTGCATTTTCTTTACATTAGTTACAAATTATCACAATTATGTTTACTCTCATTGCATGCCGGTGTATACAATTGAGAAAATATGTGTTGCAGTCGCATGACCTTCTCTACTCTCTTCTGCAAACTATTCTTAAAAAACCTTATCATTCTATCTTCTTTTTCTTAATCCAGACAAACTTTCAATTCAATTTGTAAACGCACTTGACCATATAATCAATAAAAAAACAAAAGATGTGGGAGTAGCAATATAATTATAAAACTTTAAAATACAATTATACACATTTTAAGGAAAATATTGATATTTTTATTTAGAAACGTAATCATTTAGGGTATTAGTAGATTTTTAATTGCATATTTGCTATGCAGTACTGGAGGAAATGCACTTTTCCAAGAAATTACAATTAAAGATAAAACGCATAAAAAGCGCGATATAGAATTTAAAAAAGAAATTTAAATGGTTAGAATTACTGTACCGCACAAAAATAGGTAGCAACATGAGCAGAAAACACAAGATAAAATACCTAAGTCGTATCACACACACACCACACACACACACACACACACACACACACACGCGCGCGCGCGCGCACGAATATTGCAAGAAATGTTATGAAAATCACATTTGATTATCCTTAAGTATAATAATGCTGCTAACATTAGCAGTTATGAAACAATCGCTTTCTGCTTGACTACTTGATAAGGCCCGTGTGGCTTAAGAGGTAATGATAAGGAAGAATGTGAATTTTGTGATGGTGAGAGAAGTGTAGAATATTATCTAACTGAATGTGAAGATTTAAAAAGATGGAGAGATAAAATCTGTGACAAGAAATGGAATAATATGGTGAGTGATTTAGTTGCATTGACAATATTAATAAGCAAGCAGGAAGAAATAATAGGCAAATAGGGGATTTATTAATAAAAAATGAAAACGAAATGGACGAGGAAAGTCAAAGAGAAGATGAGAGAGGGAGAGAGGTGAGATAGAATAAATTGTGATGGGGCTTTAGCAAAGAGAAGTAAATGTTGCACAGCAGTGCTGAAGACCAGGCTGTGCAATACTGGCTGTGCAATACAAAGTAAGGTACCAGGCTTGTACATATTAAAGTATAAGTATGATAAATAACTGTAACAAAATTTGTAATTTGTAATTTGTAACCTGAAATGTGTACAATAAACTAGATACACACATACATACAGACAGACATATGTATATACATATATATTTGTACGTACGTGCGTCATTGATGAAGAGACAAAGCTGCCAGACAGAAAACTGTCAGAGATAAACGTGTCTAGATAAAAAAAACTTGCTTAACGCAGAGATAGTCACATATAATCTCGGTTGTATTTTGTGATTTCATATTATTGTGAGTCATTGTAGCAGCTGAGTAAGGCTTGGCTATTATGTCATGTTATTGGTGGCTACATTCTATGAAAAGGGGCTAACATTTGGGCCCATCATATTAAACAAAATTACCAGGCTTGGATGAAAGTAAATGCTTTAATTTCACTCGACTGTGTACCTAAAGTTTTGATTCCTAATTGCGGTTAATAACTGGAGTAATGGAGAAGCGCATACCTGCAAAGAGCTCGTTAATTACATTAGTACAAATGAAATCGATGGAAGCAAGAAGACGCGCACGCAAAGAGCATATATCCAGTTTGCTTGAGACGACAGGTAATTCAGACACCTTCATATTTTGTCTCATACCGTCTCTGACAATGGTACAAGCGTCTCGGCCTCTGATCGATTATTCTATAATAGCGCCGGTGTCTGATCAAAAGCCTTAGGCAAATCTTAGTAACATAGCTGATTCGATATAAATGGATTATTTTTTCCTAAACAACAAAAATTAACATAAAGGCATTAAGACACTCTGTTTGCCTTATTTGGCTCTATTAGCAGCTATGTGACACTGAATTCTCTTATTTGTAGCTGTTTAGGAGGGAAACGCTAAAGAGCAATAGAAAGTATAAACACAGGTGCACAAAATACATTGACGCACACCTTCAAAAAACTGTACCCAACAAATAGCACTTTCCTTTTTTCCAGTTTTTAACCTACATAAAAGCCACAATCGAATGCCTGGGTAGCAAAAACGATGTAAAAGATCTGCTGCATCATGCCTCGTAACAAACCTTAAGGAGACTGAAAATATGCGGCGGACAGAAAAAACAAAATCGAGATTAGGGAAGGGAATCGAACCGCAAAACTGTGGGTTTTGGTACCGATGCGTAAACCAGAATTATTGTCACCCAATCCAAGCTCGGGTGTCATTAGAGAATTCTGAGCTTAGGAGTTGAAGCGTTTAGGTAAAGAACCTAAACCTACCGGATTTATAAAATGGTAAATCCGAGCTCAAACTGCCTGAAATATTTGTAAAAACAAGTGGGCCATACATAATGCATTCAGCAAAAACAAATGAGATATGCTTGCTGCAGAATGTTGGGTTGTAGGAAAACAAATTATATTAAAAGCAGTTCTTAACTTGTGCATAGGAGGCAGACCTCTGAACAAAAAAATATTAATGACGATTCGAACACTAATTGCTTATATTAAGACATTAAGAGAACTCATAGGTAAAGTTTAAGACATTTTAATCTGTGTGGAAAGTTGGACTGAATAGAGGGGTAGCTTTGAGTTTGCGGCTAAGTGAAGATTTGAAATGCATTTGAAATGTGGGTATGTAGAAGCATGGGAAGTACGCATTTCGGGTAGAATAAGTAATAAGGTATTTTAGAAAAGCTGCTTCACGTGGACTAGAAGAAACTGCTTGTTAAGAAATGCGCTAGAGGGAAGAGTAAGTGGGGAAAAAGGTTCGGGGAATAAATCATACCAGTTGATAGACAATATTAAGACAGCTCACCTTCTTTGTGTAGGGGAGGATGCTCACTTTCAAGAGGTTCAGATCTCGATTCTCGTTAAGTCCGTATTCCTTTACCCTCAGAATGCGAACATCGCGTAACTTTAAGCTCTAGTCCCGATGTCATCTCCATTCTTTTCGTTTTCCGCTTTCTAAAGGTCACGTATCTGAAAAATCTGATGCGTTACACTCACATGACCTTCCTACCCATTCTTCAATAAAGAATTCTTAAAAACGCTTATTCTTCTGTGTACTTCAGGTCGAGATAAACGTTTGTAGAAATGGTTTTATTACATATCTCCATGTAGATACAATGGGAATAGGACAATACAGTAGGCTTAAGCGATAATCAAATCTTTTAAGAGCTGGTCGCTATGTGATGGCCTTGAAGTTTTGCATGACGTTTGAAAAGGTTAACTCCACAAAAAAAGAGTATTTGACAAAATTTTGTTCTTTAACGAAATGTACATTTTTAGTGCAGGTAAGATTTTGTATATCTCTTACGATTTGCCAGTTATGCAAAAGTCATTCAGAATGAAGATGACTTCAGAGGCTATTCCCAGAAAACTCAATATATGCATTTCATTTGTCATGAAAATATCTTTAATATATTACTTTAATAAAAATTCTTAGTCATTTTTGAGAACATCAAAATTTTGAAAAATTTTATATCTAAAGCGTAGTTTGTGATGTAAGGATTTTCTTTAAAATCCTCATGTCGTATTCTTGGAAGTTGCTAAACTTAAATACCAAGTTTGGTATTTAACTACTTTTCGCATTTTAGTTACGCTGTACACACACAGAGTTTTTCTAAAAATTCTTTAGTGTTTAGGGGGCCTCAAAACGTAATATTTCCGATGAAATCTTGACACCGAATTTTTGAGCGTAATAAATACCTCGCCTGTTTACTATAGGTATTACTCGCGCAAAACTTCTGGAATCGTGACCTTGATTGCTACCCCAGCTGCCGAGCCTAGGAATGGTTTATGTTTAGCTGAATCAACGAAAGCGATATGATACCTTTGCTTACTCACAGTGCGTAACACATACAGTCTGCATAGAAAGTGTCTGCATCTGGTTGTAATTTTAAAGAGAGCAGTATCTAAATAGTACTTATTTTATATTTGTTATATTTATAACCATGGCTCCTATGTTTTCAAAGTTAAGTGGTAAGGTGTTACGTAGTCAAAGTAGGGAAATAATTGCAAATGTCCTCGACTTCATGAAGCAAGAAGCAGAGATGAAGGAAGAAAATATATGTTCATCCGAGTTCCACAAAAGCCTTAAGAGAGTGAAAGAAAGAGTAGTCAAAGCAACCGGTGTTTCACGGAGTTCCAATTCCAGAGTTCTCAAAGATAAGAAATAAAAACATATGGATGAAAGAGTACCATTTGACACACCTGGGAAGAAACATAAGGTCCCTAAACGTATTACAGAAATAGACGATTTCGAATGCGTCATTCGGCGCACGATTCACAATTCCTATGTGGAAGAAAAAACTGTGCTAACAATAAGCAGATTGCTCATCAAGATGAAAGACAGCAGAAACTTACAAGGTGGTGCTACAAATCTCAGAAAAATTATTAAAGATTTAGTGTTCAAGTGGAAGAAACCGAAATCAAATAGAAGAGCTCTAACAGAAAAGCAAAATAAATAAATAAATAAAATAAAATAATAAAATAAAAAAATAAAAAGTAAATGTTGCCATGATAGCTTAGTCGGTTAGACCAACGGCACGGAAAGCCTAAGATCCGTGGTTCAAATCCCGGCTATGGCATTGAATTTTTCAGTCTGATTCCACCTTTCCAAATGAGTATAATTTTATATGTATATCAGCATCAATTTTTAAGGTGGTGCTACAAATTTCAGAAAAATACTATAGTGTATGAAGATGAGTCATACATACACAGCAGTCGTACAGCATCTAAAAGTTGGAGTGACGATAGCGAATTAGGTTGCAGATTCCTGTTGCTAAAGGGCAAATACTTATTATCGTTCATGCTGTTGGAAAGATAGGCTTCGTTCCAAATGCCCTTCTTTTACAAGTTGCAAAAACAACAGGAGATTTTCATCAAGAAATGAATACAGAAAATTACATGAAGTGAATCAACGCCATGTTGATACCTAATATGCCTGCTGGGTCTGTTCTGGTCATCGACAATGCTTCACAAAGCGTCAACACTCAATTGACAAACCACCTACCTCAAATTTCTTGAAAGAAGAAATGAGAGATTGATTACTTAGACATAATATAGCTTTAGATGAAAGCATGAGTAAAACAAAGCTATATAACTTAATTAAAGCCAACAAACAGCTTCAGACGTCATACATACGTGACCAGATAGTAATACAACATCGCCATAATGTACTTAGACTGCCATCGCATCACCCAGATCTAAACCCAATCGAATTAATCTGGGCTGATATCAAAAAATGGGTGGCATGCAGAAATATCGCTTTTAAATTAAAATAAATATATGGAGCAGTTATAACGCCAGCAATTTCTGAAATTGGAAGGCCAGAATGGGAAAATGTATGTCGACATGTTGAATAAATTAAGAATCATTATTTCGAAAAATACGGAATTGCAGAAAATCAAATAGAAAGAATTCTCATCCAAGATAATGGTGCAGAAAGTAGTGACAACAGCGATGACGGCAATAATGTGAGTGATTCTGCAGAAGAGGAAGGGTTGTTAGGTGTGGAAGAATTGGAGGCAATGATTGACAGCCGATTATACGAGAGAAAGTAAAAGTTATGGCAAATTTGAAAGGCTAAGGTTTAAATTATTTTTCAATTCAAGTATTGAGATGTTTTAAACCCAAGATAACCAGTTATACAAAGAGAAAAGAAAAAGGTATACATAGATTAAGGATATGAATGACGACAGTGTGTTGAGTTATGCTAAGAAAACTTTTCGTGCTTCGCTGTGTCGGAAAGACTACGGAAGCGCCAGAGAGGTTCCTGTCCTTAAAGGCAGAAAACATACGGTAAATGCTGGAATTGTGAACAGTGTTGCCAACTTAGCCATTTTATGGCTAAATCTAGCATTTTCACAGTAGCGTTTAGCCATACAAAATCGTAAAATGCTTATAGCCTATTTAACAAATCCCTTAGCCAAAACCTAGCCTAAATAGTAAAATTTCATGTGTGCTTTAGCTATGCAAAGGAAAAATGGTTAGGGTGAATCCCCGCTACCTGTGTAGCTGTATTATATTCCTAGCATGAGTCATGGCATGCCATCAAAATATTTACAAATGATAAGGTAAATATTAGCATTTAGATAATATGCCATCGTATTATGTTTGACTTTTATTGTTGACTTGCGATTATTCACCATGGTTACTCCCCATGTAATCTAAAACTGAACTGTGCTGCACTAACTCGATGGTTCCAATTCATGTTTATATTTTCGTTTGTTCTGACAGAAAAGGAGAGGGGAAAGACGTAAACTTGTAGTTGTATACCAGGCCGAACACTACCTACGGTGATGCCAATTTAGACCTTTTATGGATAAATCTAGCCTTTTGTTTGCCATTAGTTTGGCAAAAATCCACTAAAGGCATTTCCAGCCATTTTATATAATGATTGAGCCCAGCGTAGCTATTTTTCTAAATATTCAACCATTTCTAGCTTTTTTTCAATTAAAATCTCCAAAGTATCAATGAGAAATATACATTATATAATACATGTGCTAATGAAAAATTGATCGACCAAGTAAAACATCTGATTCACAATCTTTCATTTGTAAATTTCCACACTTTGATGTCTGTGTTTGAGAAGTGGGGACAGGGAGGTTGCAGCCTACAGACATATGCAAGCTCCAAGTTCATATTTGTGTGGATAATTACTGTTTATATGTGGCATGTCGCATGAAATTTTTGACCGCCGAGTGCTCAATCCCAATGTTTCATTTCTCTTTGACTGTTTGTCTGGCGTGACCGTACTATTCGTGAGCATTTTGAGGTGAGAAGTCAGAAAGCATTTCTGAATGAAATAAATTCCTTTGACAAGCCAGAAAAATGATTTTACGGGGATGAAAAATTCCTGCCATGTCTTTTATCAATATTAAATCTGAATTGCGTATAAACTATCTCATACCTAGCCATTTCTGGCCTTTTTGACAGTCACTTTTAGCCACTTTTCATCATCAAGAGTTGGCAACACTGATTGTGAAGCCAGCAGTTTAGGATGTGCACTAGCTGGTCACTGATCGAGAGAAGTGCAACAGAAGCGATGTGCCAGTGATTCCCTATCTGGAGCACGCGTGGCAAGCTCCACTTTACTTTCACCTGTTCACTTACTTGGGTATGCAGTGCATGTATGTGTATCTTCCGCCTCCACATATCGTGATCAAAACATTGAAGCAAGCATCACATCAAGAAGAGCCTCCTCTCGTGACTCCCCGATGCTGACGTGAGCAACACTTTTAATTTATTCATCCAGTTTGGGTGATTACACAAGCCAGTACACCGTTTGAGGTTTCCAGGACGAGCGTGTGGTGAGAATGGGTTTTCTCAACTCGAGGGGGCAACCTGGTCAATATTATCTGCTCATTTGCGTATTCCCTTTCTCATTAGTATGCTAAGCCCCGCTGCATTTGGGCGTGGATTTTCGACGCTGATGAAGCTTCTGCAGAAATTTGTTCAAGCTCGTTGAGCAAGCGCTTTGATGAGGACCAAATTATTGCACGTGCAGAGCTTGCCTCGGAAGCCGAAGGGGTGTGGAATGGTCGAGTTTCTCTGAAGACGTTTACTATTATTGCTCCATGACTGCTATAGCGCCCTGACCTCAATCAATACCATTCCTTCTGACCGCCTGATTTTCTCCTTCAGTTCATGACACCAAGCTTTCTAAGGTCCCTCTAAACATGGTCCAACCTATGTCTGCATGATGACTCCTCTAGGTGGCAAGCCAGTTACACTTTTTGATCTCCTACGAAGCTCTGAACATCATTCAAGAAAACTTGCTGAGCTGATTTCTTCTACAAGATATACGATGTGATTCTTGCGCACTGCTATTAACACGCTTACTGATAATACATCTTTGGTACTGAAGGTAATTCGTGTAAGTGGAAAATCTTCAGTTTTCTTAATAAAACATACAACTTTCGAAGTAGTAATTAACGTACATTATATTATAAAATAAATAGTAGGTTGTGATGCAAGGTTAGATTAATTACTTTGCTGAGTGAATAAGTGCTAAATATTTTTGGCGCTAAGTGAAATACTCCTGACAATTGAAATATTTAACAAAATATCGCCAGAGAATAATACTATCAGTTGTATTGCATAAAACATGTTTTCATAAATGTATGCGAGTATGTCTTCATGGGTTACCAATCACGTTAAGGAGTTGAAAGCAGTCGAGTTTTCGGAGGCCAACATTGTCTCATCATCAAGATCAGCAAAGTATAGTATTCGTTATTCATGAGTAGTACCTTCTATTAGTACTTTGTAGTAATTCTATTAACTTATGCAATTCCTTAAACTTGGACGGTAGCCGTAGAACGCGTGTTCGCATGCACACAACTCTTAGAAATGTTCCTTTTCATCAAAAAACGCTATACTAATTATTGTATCACCATCACAATAACATCACCAAATAAACTATTTGTAGTTCTTCAAGACTGATATTTCCCATGCCTGCGACAGAACCAAGTTAGTCAACTGCTTCAAAACAAAAAGCCGGAGAATTTTTGGCATCTAGCCATTCGGGGAGTAGTAATTACGAACTTAGAATACTGATGAACACTGATCGAAATTCGCTAAAATAGCATTTGCTGGAGGCCCGAAACTTAAATTATGATGTTTTTATGAATCGCTTCTCAAGTCAAAGGTTACTTTGGTTTGGAGTTTAGAAAACAGAGAAGTCCTTTGATCTTCATCTGGACTACTATTTTACATTTAAAATGAACCATGGAGTTTGAAGAAAGAAGGGAAAAAAACAACAGTTCTTGTCTCAAGAGCAGGACAAGTGTATATAATATATATGATTATAAGTATCTAATGGCTTTTAAATAATCTACATCATACTTTGAGGACATCCTTTATCAGTACTGGATAAACATAATATCTTGAAAATCGGTATTCAATACTGCTCCAATTTTTAAATAAATAATTGCTAAGATAATTGTAATTCTTCCTTTATACTAGAAGTACAATAATAAAGCAAAGTTGGGGTAAATTATGTTACTTTTTTAGTAGTTTTAAACACCGGATACATTTTCTCTTTTTTGACGTTGACGAAACTACCAATTACATCATTATCAAGGAGGCTGCGACGTAATTCGAAGTTTACTGTGCAGATAAAAAAGAATCACCACAGAATACTTGTTTTGGAATGTCTCCGTAAACTTGAATGACTCTCACGATGCTGAACTCCACCAAGCATCTGTTCTCGTAGTGTGACTGTGATACTTGAATTTTCGCATTGTCACGATAAATTCTCCTTCTGTTCTGATGAAAGATGCGATAGCTTACAACGCACTTTCTCGGAATTATCAACACTGAACTACATTATAGTACAGATTTTGCTAAACGTTAGAGGAAATACGTACCAAAAGCCTTCTTTTTGTTGAGAAACCTGACGTATCTCACCCGAACATAAATGAGACTATAAATGAATCCAAGAAAGCATTCCCAACGCTGACAATATTGACCTCTGACTTTGCATACTGTTCCTACCGCCTGAATTCCGTTTTGTGTTGGCTAAATACAAAAGGGTAGGGTTGTCAACAGCGGCTACAGGAACTGTAACTACCATCACCCCACCATCATCTTAGACATTGTATAGAAAAACACGTTGATTTAAAAATATGTGCGTTTTACATTAACATAATTGTTATGGGAAAAATGTCTCATCGTTTAGCACTCAACCATTACGTCAGATCTCAATAAGCTTTATGAAGATTTTATAATATTTTAGTATGTATGCATACCTAAAGTAAGTCAACAACTGTAACAGGTATTTCGATATTTCACTGGAATTACATGTTTTAAGGTCCCCTCAACCCCAAAAGAGAAATCTTAGAGAAAGGATCGCATGTGTGTATGTATGAGCACAAACAAAAACCAAAAATAGCATAAATATAAAACTTTATACAAGATTCAGGATGCCAGCCGAAAATTTGCAGGAAAATTCCTCGCCAAATTTTTTTTCTATATAGAACAAATGCATTAGTGTTTATTTTAATAAAAATGACTATAACGATATTGATTAAGACTCACGTTATAGGCAATGGCATGAAGAATAAAATGCTATATTTATTGTTCTCATCGAGGTTCTCACCTGAATGTTTCTAATACTGTGAAAACATAAAGATAGACTAAAACTTACTACAGATAAGCTGTTGGCATCATTAAAATATACAATTTGTTTCAAATAACTTGAGTGTAACATTAGCCACTTCTGAAATGCTCATGCTATAATTTTATAAAGTGTTTTGTAATAGCTTTAGAGAATCATTATTCATTTTTTTCCTTAGTGTGAGCTAATAAAGTGGACTTCCGATAGAAATATCTGAGTGTTGTTTCCGTTTGTTGCATTTAAGTAAGTCTATGTTGGTTAACTGGAAACTATTTCTAGGCAAATATTTTTTGTGATTAACTTAATGCGAATAGAAAAATCATTTCTATGAATGTTGCAATACACTTACGTATTTGTAGAGGAAGTGTTATTAATGTTGCACTTAATGATATCTAGTGAAAAACTTCGTTTGAGGAAAAAAATCTGATATGTTGCATTTATAAGACTTTCTCTACTCACTCTTCTATAACGTATTCTCACAAAAACTTCTTGTTCTATTTACTTATTGTTAATTCAGATAAACTTTCAATTCACATTTACACGTTTCGTTGTAGGATACGGTAGTTAAAGCGATAGTCAGATGCTTAAAGAGCGTGTCGCTATGCGATGGCTTTGAAATTCCACGCTTTTTGTATGACCACGAGAAAAAAAGGAACAGCGACTTACAATTGAGAAAAGTATAAGTATTTGAAAATTAAAACCAGCAACAAGGAATATCTCGGATATGGTTAATTCCACAAGCTTTGATATAAATTGTGTGTTTTAGCGAGATCTGCATTGCGTGTGTAGTAAGATTTTGTGTATATCTTTCGGTTTACCAACTACATGAAAGTCACTCAGAATGAAGAGACTTCAGAGGTTATTGACAAAATATTCAAGGCACACCTTTCACTTGTCATGAAAATATCTCAAACATATGATATTTTAATTAAAATCGTTAGCAATGTTTGAGAAAATACACACACACACACACACACACACACACACACACACACACACAAGTGCGCGTACCATTTTAAAAAATATTTTTATTATTATTATTATTATTATTATTATTATTATTATTATTATTATTATTATTATTATTATTATTATTCAGGGAGTCTCATAAAGTGTATTTCTGGTGAAATCTCACTATAGAATTTTGGATCAAATGCAATACTTCCTCTACTTACTGTAGGTAAGAGTAGAGAAAGTAAAAAGAGGCACTTTTATTGATTATTGTTTGCTGTTCCGCGTTGCTTGCACAGTGCCTACCTCGTAATCACTTTTATTGGTAATTCTGTTGTACTGCTGAAACTATTATCTTGTGCTCAACCGTTACACGCGGATTAATAGCACGATAGCGTTGTTTCATCAGCTATAGAAATGACATCACCTCCATTCAGTTAAGCGACCCTTGCATCAAACGACCGTTTGTTAGAATCGTGTCTTAACGAACATCGAAGGCGAAGCTCTATCACGTTTGTCACATAAAATTTGATTAATGACCGAGGACGTGAGAAGTAAATAACTGAAGGTACTGCAAATCGAGAGCACATAAACTTGGACAAGGCTGAATTTTACTCATCTTGTTTAACATAGAGGATGCTCTAAACTCTTCGTGAGCTCTCAAATGTTAATGATTTCAAGTACTCTGAATAGTATTCAGTCATAACGAGTGCTTCCCTTTCATTTTTACTTTTTCCTGGTCGTAGAAATTAAAAGTATAACAACTGTAGGCAGTATTTTATTCCATATAATATCTCTGTATACATGTGATGACTTTCTCTACTCACTATCGTTCATTTTTATACCTTTCTGCAATATAGTGTCATAAAAGTTTTATTTTTCTATCTACTTTAGGCTAACCAATATAAAATGATCTAATTTTACATTTCGTTGTAGGCAGAAAGAGGATACAGAAGACGTGATAATCAAATGCATTAAAAATACATACTCTTTCCATAACATCACGAGAAACAACTACATAGCGACAGTACTTTAAAAAAGACAAAAATATTGAAATATTCAATCCAATAATACCAAATATCTCATAAATATATAATTGCACAAAAATTATTTCAATTAAATTGAGTGTTTTAAAGAATCTGTATTTTTGTGAAGTAAGTTTTTGTCTTTATGGTTTTCCCGTTATATAAAATTATGCAAAACTCCTTCAGAATGAAGGACTTCACAGACTATTCCCAGAAAATTAAAAAATATATTTCATTTGTCATGTAAATACATTTAACATGTGTTATTTTAATCAAAATCATTAAATACATTTTTTTAGAGAATTAAAAAGGGGTAGTTTGGGGTAAGCTGCTTTCTTCAAAATCTTTACGTCGCATCTTTGGTAGATAATGATCTTAAATACGAAATTTGGTATTTATCCAACTTTTCATTTTTGAGTTATGTCGGACACACACGCGAACACACACATACATAAACTGGGATTTTTTTTTTAAATGCTTCTTTGAGTTCACGGGGGCTCAAAACGTATATTTCCAGTGAAATCTCGACATTGAATCTTTTAGTTGGAATACCATTCTTCCTCTACTTGCTGCAAATATGTACGAGGTAAAGAAAGTAGAAAAATTATCGGAACCTTTCTTTAGGCACTCATATGAAAAATATTTAAAATCTTTATAGTTTATAACCTATTAAGCTAAAAGTTCAAACACACACATTGTAACCATGAAATAATAATGCCGCAGTATTTCTTTCCCATTGCCTCAATTAAGTTCATATATGTTGCTTTTAATTCGTTAATTTAACTGAATTGTTGCATTTATTTCAAACTTAATTAATATATGAAACTCATTATCTAGAATGTGAAAAAATACTTTTGTAAATTCATTTCTCTGAGAGAAAATTGTTAAATTGTATTTATCCTTCATATTATAAGTTAGGATTAAGTTCTAAACTAGACCAAATATTAATTTGAAATTCTGATTCCTCATACGACAGGAAAACTCTATACCTTAAACTATCTGTTCTTTTAACTTAGGCAGTTGAAAGCAATTATGGCTTTTCATTTGATTCAAGCATACCGGCAAATCTTCAAAGTGATCTCAAGTACTGAGATATCGTATCTCAAAGGCGGCTCGCATTGTAGCAACTGCTTTTAATTTCCGGGCTTTATTAGGGCTAATCTCTATTAGGGTTAATTTATATTTCATATTTGTTCATTCACAGCAGCCGTGTATAGACAGTTTAATAAAAAAAATGTGCGTAGGGGTACCCAGCCGCGGTAGCTCAAATGACATAAGCATTGAAACGGAGCACCAAAGATCCGTGGTTCGAAAGACTTCAGTGGCATTCCGTTTCACAAGTACGATTTAACTTTCTAAATGACCTAGAAGTGTTATACTCTGGCACATTTTGACAAAACAATGACAGAAAAATATATGAAATGCTTTAAAATGCAAAGCTTATTAAGATCATTCACAGATGTAAAAATTGTTAAACAATTTGAAACTACAACAAGTTTTATATTTTATTTCCATTTCAAAAATTTCCTTCATCAAATTGAGCCCGAAGTTTTCTTTAAAATAGAAGAAGTTTGAAACATTCTTGGAACTAGGAGAACACGCAATTCCATTTCTAAAATTTGAAGTAAATATTTCTTTGAAAGATTCGTTTAAAATAGATCTAGGAAGTTTTACTTCCTCTGACCGCTAGAGATGGTTGTTGTCTCAGCTTTCTGCATTAAGGTGGAATTGCCTTATTATTATTATTATTATTATTATTATTATTATTATTAATTGTTTCCTTTACACCAGGGGCACGTATTACCGGCAGCTGTTGATTCATTTTCGCCGTGCAGATCGTACTGAACAGTTGCGGAATATAAGGCATAATGAGCTCCCTTTATTCCCTTTTTATTTTTTTTTCTGCAATAGCGGCAGTCTCGCTGATATTGCACCTTCAATATAAAAATTCTTCGTGTACAATGATTGCTTATATTTGCTTTCCAAAATAGTTTTTTCCCCACCCCTTCCCTCCCCTTCAAGCATTCACATTTTCAGATTCTACGGGCGCTGCTGTAGCTCAATGGTTCGCTTCGTGGTCTCGCGTTGAGAGTCCGGGGTTCGGTTCCCGGCTCTGGAGTGGTGATTTTAAATCGGTTTTATCCAAGCGTTTATTTCTCACTGGCTCATGTGAAGTATCTCGAAGGCCCAACGTGATTCGGAGTCCACGGTAAAAGCTCTAGGTTCTCTCCTTCCATCGGCATTTTCATTATCAATCACCCTACTATCGAAGGTAACGGATACCGCCCGCTGAGTGCCTTCAGCTAATAGTCGTCCCCCGTGGCGTAGTGGTTACCATGCTAGCCTCTAGTTCCCGAGGTCGCGGTTTCAAACCCGGCGGAGGGCGATTGATTTTTTCGGGCGTAAAAGTCCTTAGCATGGCTTCCTTCGGAAGGGAAGTAAAGCAAGTGGTTCCTTGTCGTAGATTTATGACACATAAAAGAACCTCAAGCCTGATAAAGAAGCCTCTGTGCAAAATTACCGGTCTTTCACGCCCAATATAGAATGGGACGCTAAGCACCACAGCAGTTAAAGAGCGTCCGTAAATAAAACTCTATTTCTCCAGCTAATAAATGGTTCTAGTAATCGCTTGGTGGAACGAGGTTTCCCCGAATGTCTTTGGTCATATGGGGAGCGTTGAAACAACAATTTCAGTTAATGTGGAAGGTAGCGATGATTCTAAAACTCCGTACCAGCCGGGTATCGAATCGAGACCTATGAATTTAGATGTCAGCATCCTGATATTAGACCATAGAGAAACCATTTATATTCAGAATTCTTTTGTGACTGAGTAGAAAAGAGACAGTAAAGTGGTATCATACTAATTGTCTGTAAGATCATAAAACGATGAGTAGGGAAAGTACAGCAGTTTTCTTCTTGTTAGGTTTTAACCTCTAGTAGCATTAATTGGAGCAATAGATCCCAATACCTACTGAAGCCGTTCTGTAGTGAAAGCAGTAGTGGATTTGCAACAAAAAGTGATTATATGGAAAAGTGATTGGTGTTTAATAATTACAATGCCTGTAAGGAATTCATGTACGGCGAAATTGAAATAACTTTATTACTGGGCACATTCCATTAAAATCTTTGTACCTGCATTTCTACCATACTGCATTTATAACCATTATTATTCATATTATGCAAGTAGATTTAGCTAACCTACTATTTTCCTCTCAGCTTCCATGCAATTGATAGAATGTTTCGCTGGGCTGTTATTAACCGAACGGTAAAGATTAACTGTTTGTAAAGCCATAAGGCGTCATTTTGGTCACGTTCTGCCTTACAAAATTGAATGAAAACACGAAATTTTTAGGGTGGCTATTATTTAAATACCTCCTGTGTGTTACAATAAACCTACCGTGCAGAGAAATATTCGGCAGCGATTCTGCAACAGTTGCTTTGTTGCAGCTCAGCGATGTGTAACGTAGCCGATATCAGTTATTAATTGCTATCGTTACCCATATTTCGTAAAATCTAATATTTCCTCGGGCTGTTTTTGGCACATGCATGTTGGGTTCCGCTACACACAGCAAGAAATGCGAGTGTGAGCTGCAAACCGTGAACTTATTCCGTGACTTGAATTTCTGAATATGACCCCCTGTGACTTCCGAGTACTTTCACAGTAATTATCGTAATACGTTAAAATAATAAAAGGTGCAAGTCTTTTATACAATCCATGGCTTTCCAAAATAGACAGATATTGTGAAACATAAAAACAGATGCTGGAAATGCAAAGAAATTAATGGAAGTAACATATATTAAAACCCTAAGAAAAATAGGGGACTAACGAAACTTGATAGAAACAGGAACGAAGATATTGGGGACAGGTAAACAATAAAGAATATTGTGGAATGGACAGAGAAAAGAAGAGAAGAACGGAATAACCATTTCAAGAATGGCATCTGATAGAATTGTAGGTAAGGTAATATAGGCACAATATTCCAGGAGGGGAGAGAAACCGAGGCAGAGCGATTCATACCCTAGGATTAGAATTAGCGGACTTAGGAACACGTAGCACCTTGACCCTTGTGCATACGCCCCCGGGAGGAAGGATGAGATGAAGGAACCGCAGGAGACTATGGGCTGCAGGACCGGCCGACGCGGCGTCAAAGACGCGCAGAGTTCCCTATTAGTTACAGGCTTGACCACTCGGCCGGAGAGTGCTCACAGGTTCCCCTCCAGCAGAGACCGAGGAAAGCTTGACACAGTAGTGGAGGCTCGAACGGCTGTCATCTGACAGGACCGAGAAAGAGTTCCAATTCGCAAACCCCTGTACCATTTGTCCGCCGCCTACACACAGCCCTACAGTCAAGTGAAAGAGGTAGATGAAATGAGAGGAAATGGGGGAGACAGGAGATCCGTGGTAGACAACACCATCCCCGCATTCGCCTTGCCGTCCAGGGAAAACCACGAAAAAAAACTTGGTCAGAGTGGACGGACACCAGGAATCGAAGCCGGGACCTCCCGAATGCGAGTCGCACACGTTACCGTGGCGCCATCACGATCGGTGATTTGGGCCCTAACTAGAAGAAATAAGCCTAATTCAAGAGAAGGAGAATAAGATGAAAACCATTTGAGAGAAAATGAAAGCGGCCTAATGCCATTTTGAGGATATTGATATTGTCTCTACATCTGCTCTTGATAAAGTGAACTAGATTGTCAGGAAAATATACCTTAAAGTTTGCACATGTACGAATTGTCCTAGTGACACAACTTCGCCAAAAGTTTAACGACCCGAAAATTCACGCAATTATGGCACCTAATTAAGGTGGCTCAGGAAAACATACCTAAAAGTTTGCATATGGCGAATTGTCCTAGTGACACAACTTCGCCAAAAGTTTGACGACCCGAAAATTCACGCAATTATGGCACCTAATTAAGTCGGGAATTGAACACGAATACCAAGGGGAAGTGTTCCACACTGTACGCACCGCTGAAGGTGCCACTATGTTGGCCGTTGCGGAAATTACCGCGCATGCGCTAAGTGGAGCAAATCTTCACCTGAGTGCAAACGGTTTCTGGACAGTGGTTGTCTTACATAAGGTTCCGCTTATATCGTATACTCTACATCAGGGTTTCTCAACGTGTGGTACGCATGCCACTGGTGGGGCGTGAACCGCTATTGGAAAGTTAGGAACTGTAGCGGCTCTTGAGTATAAGTTTTGGGTGTTCACAAAATTTTAGAGTCAGATAGCCCTAAAATGTGAAATAGCATCTGCTGCATAATAGTTATGATTATGAACAAACTGATATAACTGCAGCCCTCCCAACAACAATAATAAATAATAATGCATAAGTTTCTGACGAAAGAAAGGGTTGTTTTGTGGATGTTTGTTGTTGTATACATAATTAAGTATGGCGTTTTAGGGCAAGAACGGAGCAATGTGGAATAGCCGGGAGAAGTTTCCGTGCTCGTGCACGTTACCTACTTCAGTCGTAGCGCTACCATCTAGTGGCATTAAAGTAAAATTGTAGTGATAGTATTGATACAAAGCGTGAGAGAAACTTCGTACACGCCTTCAAGTGTGCATGACCGTATGTATTTGGCCCACAAAGCCCTATACAGACGGAGAGATTCTTGTACAAGAGGCGCCATATAGAAAATATCTCCGTGTGTGCCCGATCTTCCATGCCATTACTGGCATGCCATGAAATTGCTTCCAAATGCCATGCCAGTGAACGAAGCTAAATTCCTTACCATCTTGTAGCCATTCCGAGAACATTGTTCGACTGCACCTTTGATTTTGTATGTTGTGTTGAGTGCTTAAGTTTGTTTATCATACTATCAGTGCTTGCAGATATCCTGAATGAGTGCATTAAGCTCTTGTGGTTTTTTCCAGTTGCTAGGAATCTCAAAGTCAGCACTACCCTACTGAAAATTAAAGCAATATTATTCAGACTGACAATACCTACGTTATGTGAGGCACATTTTGACAGCTTAAATTCAGATATTTACATTCTAGAGAAGGAGATGCTTTCTTGCATATTAGTGTCTAGTTTATTTATTAAGGTTCCACTAGACGAAGTTTTGTAAATTTTTATACAAATCGGAGTCTTCAATTCCTAGTTCATCATTTAATAAACTATTAAGTTCTCGACCACTTTCATCACTCTTAGGATGCATGGTCGGGTCCACCATCGCCGTTTTCTTCTTTTGCGACGCAGAGAAATTACAGAAAGAATAATTGCAACCAGCTACAGCATCTGTATCCTCTATGTCGCCATTTTCCTAAACATGTTGCCATTGAAGTGGTGTCTGTGCTAGATGGCATACAAGTCAGTAGCGCAAGTGTGAAAATCGTACGTATGGCTCCATCTCTTGTACGAGAAATGTCTCCAGCTTAAGGTAATTACGTCATACCAGTTATGCTTGTTTATAAGCTCCTTAAAACGTGCACAAGTTAAGGTGTGCTACCGACTCTGTTGCCACATTTCATCGAGTCGCACTGTAGATTTAAATGGATGCATATAAGTTACGTTTAATTGCACTCAAAGAAAAAATAATCAATAAATCCGCAAGGTGCCAAAAGTTAAGTGTTTACCTGCTCTTATTCAGCAACCGCCACTGGCAAGGAAAATGAAAATAAAATAGGGTAAATGACGAAACAGTAAAATCCAAACGTGGTAGTGTTTCACTGAATGAACGATTGGCTTAGCTGGAAGCATTATTTTGCCATCTTAACTAACCGAACGAGGGCATGCAGTGAGCATATTTCCTTGTTCTTGCTCAACGATAAACTAGAGCTCTTAGACAAATCTTGGAACCACCACTATAGAAATCGAATACAGGGAACTTATATGTATTTTCCAGTTTTGGATGTTTTCTCAGCTAAGAATGGAATTCCTTTTCGTTCTGAACTGTCTGGTTGGTAACAGAAATACTACCTAATGTTCTCAGAAAAAGCTGATATTTGCAACTACAGTAGACTCGCGATTAACCGAGGCTCGGGTTAGGCAGGGAGTTGCTGGAAAATAAACGTACATATTTTTTGTATCAGTGTGGTGCTAGTGTCCAAGAGAGGCAAGAGTTTAGCCCAAGAAACTGTGAAAGACGTTTTTAAACAGTAATCCTCCTTTTTAGTATGGTATTCAAAGTATCTTTTAATGAGACGGTATAAAGTATTCAAAATAAAATCACTAGTGCAATAATCTTCACTGTGACCAACTTTTGTTTCACACGGCACTACCTTTTGTATTTAATAATATTTAATAAACCGAATTGATTAGGTTTTACTTCTCGTTGTCCGTTTACATGATTAATTTCTCCCTTCGTTCGCATTATCTGTTCACAATACAAATCGTCTTACTTCAATTTATCACAATTCGTTGTAGAGTAAACCTATACGTTATATTGGCAGCCTTGTGCTTTCTTTGATATTAAATGTCATTCTTTTATCTACGATAACCTATATAAAGATTCAATGGTGGAAATTATGAATTCAGAAGAAACTGAAATGGAAGTGAAGTTACAGAAGCAGTAGAAAGAATAACACTAGAAGTACTTACCCAAAAAATCCAGAAAGCAATATGATATAGCATTTAATCGCTTCTTTGACCTGTGTAGGACAAAACCGTTGAAAATAATTTCACTGAAAATGACTGCTAGTCATCAGACAGACTGCTAGTGAATGAAAAGAAACAAAACAACAACAAAACACATCTGACACCTCGTTTTTAATGTTATTTCTGTTGTTTCTGGAACCGCGTTCTAAACCGATTTCCCTTAATTTCGGGAATCAATATAATATTGATATTTTACAAATTCGAGCGCTGTCCAAAAATAGCATATGCCACACGTGCTAAAAGTGGCTTTAGTTTGCTCGTAGGATTGCAAACGTTTCACAAACGTTACTCGCAAAATAAAACCGTATACTGCACGCACTTATGCGGCAGAAGAACAGGCGATTATTAATGATCGCTCAACGTATGCCTGAGTCCCCACCCGTGTTCTAACAGCTTTTGAAAAGATTGCGCCGATTTCGATTAAATTTTGACTCAAGTCAAAAAAGACTAACCTGGAATTTGATATTTCGCCTAACAAAATTATCAATATTCTCCTCCTCCTCCTCCTCCTCCTCTCCCTTTATTTGATTAAGAATGAATGAAAATAAAATCATCTATATTTGTCTCAAGGCGGCGCCGTGGCCGAGTGGTTAGACCGCTCGCCTCCCACCGAGGCGGCCCGGGTTTAATCCCAGGGACCTGCATGTGGGATTTGTGGTGGACGAAGCGGCGTCTGGGCGGGTTTTCTCCGGGTTCTCCGGTTTCCCCCGCCATTCATTCTACCATCTGCTCCATCATCACCTTTTCTTTCATCCATTTCACCAACATTTCGTTTCATCTACTTCCTTCATCCGATCGTCTGATCCATGAGTGTCTGCTCCTCGACGGGCCTCTGACCCCAGGCACCCGCTTGTAAGTCCTGGGCGGTGTAAGTCCTACATAAGAGGAGGGTAAACAGATAATGAATGAATATATTTGTCTCAAAGTGGTAACACCAAGCAAACAAGACATCTCTTCATGGACTTCCTACTCTTCCTTGTTTTAAACATTCCGTAACACATTAGAATATAATAATGACAATAGTCATAAATGCTACGTTTATCATGAATCAGGCCGCTGAAATTTACCCGTTAGGTAGATGGTTTGATCTATATATCTACAGACTTTGTGTACGAATGATTAGGGCAGCGAGTTCATAATAAAGACGTTCTAAGTTCGAATCCCGCTCCCATTTACACAGATTTATATGTATCTGGAATACTAAGTGTGCGTACAGAGCCACAAATCGTAACTGACTTATTTATTTAAACACACCATTTGATTTCAATACAGAAATATCGGCTTCGTTAACAATGCAATTATTAGTACAAAAAGAACAGGTATAATTAGATGTAATACACAAATACAGAAATCCTAATTTCTTACATGAAAATTTTGGTGTTGTAAAACATAGTATATTCCATAAGAAAGCTCATAAACTAAATCATTTCTAGATCTTCTTCCACTGAATAAAAACAACCCTGTATTAGGGATTAATACAATAACACATAAAATATAAACGTAAAAACCAATAAAGAAAATTACAGAAAAAATACAATCGTAATGGTCACTATAGTACATAATGAAGAGTTTTGGTACAAATACAATTGAAACGTGAAATCTGTAGATATTATTCATATAAATGCATACGAGAACAAGGGTTAAATACAAGCTAAAAATATCCGAAATATTGAAAACATTCTTGAGTACTATAGAAACTACGATTTTTTAGACATCTTTTTGCATCTCATCTGAATTTTTTTATCCTTACATTTTATTTTCTCAGTGATTAAGTTTTATGTAACATGGAGTTAGCCCTATTAGTAAATCTGGAACCTTGTAAATGTATTTTATTGCTGTTCCTTGTTTCATGATCTTGTGCTGTATTATTCATCTGAAAATTTTGAATTTTGTTATTTATGAAACAAACAGTTTGTAAAATATATAAGCAGGGTAAGGTTAGTATGTTGTTTTCCTTAAAATAAGTTTTACAGTGAATAATCCTATTTATATTAAACATCTTTCAAAGATCATTAATCATTATTATAGTAAAACGACCCAGAATTTGTGATTCTGCATGAATTATGTTAAAAAGAGCTACGTATACACATTTAAGAGAAACACAGGAGAAGCTATCTTCTTCTTCATTTGATTACCCTCCTCTTTGTAGAGCTTACACCCCAAAGAACTTACAAGCTAATGCCTTGGGGCAGTAGCCCATTGAGGAGCAAGCAAATCATGGATCATAGGTTATCCAGGATGTGTGATCAGGAATGGCATTGAATAAGAAGGAAATGAAATAAAATGCAGTGAGGAAAGGGATGATAAGAAAATTCGCGGACCAAATTAACCAACCCAGCGTTCGTCTAGTTGGGAAAACCGCGAAAAAACCTTCGATCAGATTGGTCGGCCCCGGTAGTTTGAACACGGGAAGTAAGAGTCGTGATGAAGTAAATTTATCAGTGAGTTTACGATTAGACCTAAATAGTAAATGATTATGAAACATCAAACGATATTGCGTTTGTTTCTCGTGATGGTTACTTTCAATATACAGATGTTTCCTCTGGAAAAGAGCCAGCAAGGCAACTCACGACCTAGCCTCTGTTACGGCTGAGCAATAGTGTAAGGCATTATAAAATATTGTCATTTTGTTCATTCATGCCAGTTTTTATGCCAGACGAGTAAGTAAACAAACGTAGTCTGTAGAAAACGAAGAAACATGAAAAGAAGGTGAGAAATGAGGGAAAATTATGGGATGGCAGAAGAATTGATGCCTAGAGTGCGAGAAACTATCAATAAGGTTAGCGATATATAATTACGTTCAAACAGAGCCTTGGAGAACCGAGTATAAATAAGTCTAGTACTGAAGAAACATGATGCATGGTAAAATTGCCAATATCGACTTGGACATACCAAATTGGTATCTGCAAAACTATATCTTACTGAAAACAGGTTATTCTCCGGTCAAGGTTAATTAGTGTTGAGGAGGCAAAATACCTGTAAGAGTGACCGCTTGAGAACACGCAAATGCGTTTGGACTGTAGTTACCGGAGGCTCAAACCCTACTTGAGAAGGTATTCAGGGATTTTTACTCCATCAAAAGAACTAATGTCATGTAACCTTAAGCTCAAGGCCTATTACATAGTAAAATTACTGTTTTCAGCTAAGCTTTTATTCATCCTATATATCTAAGATACCGAGCGGGATGGCTCAGGCGGTTGCTCTATGGACCACATTCGGAAGGTCGTGGGTTCAATTCCCGCGGCCGACCTTCATGACCCATAGGTTTTATCGGGGTACCCCCGGGTCACTAGGCAAATGCTGGGAAGGCTCATTGTCTCCCCCGAATTTCTCTCCCCTTGTTCCCTCTCATTTCATATTCGTCTTTCACGTTACAGGTTGGCTCCGGCGCTGTGTGTCGGACGACTGTGGACAGCTGGCTTGCGTGTTGGAACTTCTTCTCGGCCCCTCAGATGCAAGCCGCTCGAGTCTCCGCTGCTAGAGGGGAGCCTGTGAGCCAATCCACCGGTGGCTTGGGAGGGCTGTCTCGAACGCTCTCCGGCTGGGTGGTCAAGCTTGTAACTGTTAGGACCTCTACGCGTCTCTGTCGCCTGCTTCGGCCAGTTCTGCAGCCCATATGTCATCTGTGGTTCCTAGAATAGGGGACTTCGGTCCATCTATTCTGTCGGCCGCTCCTTCCCTGTGAGACTACTGCACGAAGCCTCATCTCTTCCATATGTGGAAGATGAAATTAGGCGCTGGGCTACTAAATTTTACGCTAGTTTACGAAACCATCAGAGTATCCTGGTCAGATCACTTGTGGATTACACCCCAGAACTCGCCGTCTTCGGTGTCATCGGGTTCCCCTCATGGCATGCGGGCACACCAGATAACCAAGGAGTTACACCAACAGCAGCTAAAGCTGAACTCCATAGTAATCCTACCCAAGAGATGATTGGTCTCAAAATTCAATCCCAACCAAAGAAATTGATAAACACACACACACACACACACACACACACACACACACACACCAGGGTGCAGAAGGGCCGCTGCATCCTAACAGGCAGCTCGAGGAGCTATATGCTTCCTCCTTTCTATCATTTCTACCTAAACATAAACCGTCATCCTTAACCATCATTTCCTACTGAAAATAGTCATCCTGCGGTAAAACCCTGATGAGGGTGGGCACGCAGCAAAAATTCACTCGGGCTAAAACTTAGCCTGCCAGCAGCCAGTCGGAGTCGTCATCTCATCCATTTTCCTCCCGGTAGTGCATGCACAAAAGATCCTTGTGTGTATTGAGGTGCTAGTGTCCCCACGGTAGCGTAATTCTAAACCTAATCCTAATACATCTAAGACAATCCGTGCCACCTGTCAAACATAGTGCATCGCACATAAAAACAGTGTAGATATCTGGTACACTCCCTCGTAAAACCTGCCTCGGAATAAATGGCAGGCAACCAACTCCGTTAACAAATTACATTGAAAACGATACATACCATACTTATTTTCCTGTCACTTTAACTTTTCTACCCAAATATACACAAAATATCAGGATGCGCAACTGAAGCAAACGACGAAATTAAGCAGTTTCTGACATATTTCATAATATGAATATTCGGAAACATTGCAGACGAGAAGCTTTAACCTCCCCTGAGACGAGAAAATAGCGCAATGCAGATACATGGATACTTAGGTACATTAAGTGACATTGAAGTGATAGCTTCTACATTAATTCCGTCATGCAATGATTAACGTAAGATTCATTTGGAAATTACTTGTATTTCCAAAAATATTTTGCTTCCCTAGCTTTTAATAATTGAACACAGTAAGACTCGTATACACACATAGACTGCGTATGGGGATAATGATAATCAATGTTATGTTGCTTATAAACAATAAATTAGTAGTGAATTTAAACTGGTTTTATGTATGTTAAAATTTTAAATCTGCTGATATCGTTTCCGCAATCCAAAATTAGCGCCCGTTCGGTTCTTAGAAATAAATGTAACGAGAGCTCCAGAATTTATTTTAAGTGAATCTGGAGCTCGAACTGTACTTATGTTTTTACTATTCACTAATAATAAATATGTAATTAGTTTATAAACTATTAATGTTTATAAAAATAGACATAATTATGAATACAGCCAGACGTTTCAATTTCCATTAACAGGCAAAACATCAGAGGACTAAAATTAAAACGATTTTTGAGATAACACAGTTGGTGACAAGTTGGGGGTGATAAAATGAAGACAATAAAACTAGTCAAAGAGTTTCTATCCCGGATTGGTCACTTACAGCGAGATAATGTCAAAAAAATATCCAACCGGATAAAATAAATTGTATACTATATCGTTTATAATAATTTCATTAATGTTTTTCAATACTTCGTCAAAAACTCGATGTTAAAAGGTACAGAATTTTATTTATGTTTTCTCCCAAAGTGTAAGGAATAACCGTGTATTAATAGTTCGTTAGATTATGGCACACAAAGTTCCTTAATCACTCGAAAGTTAGAAAATTACTGAGTGCTAACACGATTTATTTATGAACTGTACTAAGGAGCAGGAAAGCTTCTGAAGGAAAACTCTCGGGAGCTTAAGGTCAAATTCGAACTCGGTCTTAAATGCGGTAGACCCCGGGGCCGTTTTCGTTTCTAAATGAAATGGGCAGGAACGTGAGGCCGTTAGCCCGTCATGACCTGGCAACATCTGGATGCTCTTTCGGTTAAGAGCACTACATGGTACTTAATCTTCGGACGGCTACAAGTGCATTTTAATTGCTCCCGATACATATCATTTCCTAGTGCACCGTTAGGGATCATAATTATTTTAAACGAAGTGGAAACCAAATTCATGAGCTCCAATTTCTGTCAGCACAGTAACGAACTGACGTTGTAAATCAATCGCTGAATGTGTTTCCCTACCTTAGTAAACTCGTGTTTTTAATACATTAAACAGAAGAAACTACTGCTATTCTCGTCAGTGATGCTTTTCGGTCGCAAAGTCACGTATTTTCTGAATTCCGTAACAACTTATAGGGGATAGGGTTTCTTTATATGAGTACATCAACATACGGGTTGAAGCTCGTATTATTGCTCCCCCCCAAAAAAAACCCACATAAAATGGCCTTACCTATTCTATTATATGGCAGTGAAACCTGGGCGATGATGAAAAAAGATTGTGGTCATGTTCAAGGGTGCAGAAATGAAATTTTTACGAACAGGTAAAGGTTGCACTAAATTGGACAGGATCCCTAATGAAGTAATTCGGCAAGAAGGACAAACTAGAAGAGAAAAAACAAAAAAGGAAAGAACATTTGGAAAAGATGGACAAAAGAAGCCTTCAGATGGCTTTACAATATAAACTTATAGGAAAGAGGGACATAGGAAGGACAGTTAAAAGATGGAATTGAGGCCGGGACAGGTCGATAGGCCTAATCCTTGAAAGGCAGCAGTAGAAGAAGAAGAAGAAAGAAAAAAATTGCTTTTCAGGCAATAAAAGCTTAGAATTTAATATACCAACATAGTAAAATTGTAACTAAAGATTTTTTGACAATTTTAAAATCTGTCTAAAGTTACTGAGCATAGTGACATATCCGGAAATAAAAAACATCATTTTTACTTCTCTACCACCTACATAATAGATAAATGTATTAAATTCCACCCAAAATTCGATATAGAAATTTTACGGGAATACATGTTTTGAGGCCCCTGGATAAAAAGGAGCATTTTTAGAAAAATGTCAGTGCGTATACGTCTATAAACAGCTACTCAAAAACGAAAATCTCGGGTAAACTATCACACTGATATTTAAGGTCAGTACATTCCAAAAATGCGCATAAAATGTTTCAAGAAAATCCCCTATACCAAACTACCATTTACATAGAACATTTTTCGAATTATTTGATTTTCTGAAAACATGACTCCAACTATTTTGAATAAGATACCATGTATTAACGATGTTTGAATGACAGATAAAATGCATACCTTTTGACGTCATCTTCATTCGGAAGGGAATTTATATAATCTTGCATAACTGGTAAACGTTAAGCGAAAGACGAAAAAATACTTCACAAAAAATGTGTCATTAAAACACAGAATTTATTTCCAATAAATTTTGTGGGTATTAGCCATTTCCGAGATATCCGTTATCAATGGTTCGAATTATTCAATACTTTGCTATTGTATCAAAGTCCTGTCGATTTTTAGTTGTTTCTCGCGATGTCGTGGAAAGAATACGAACTTTTAAGGTCAGCATACACGCCCAGTTCTTAAACATTTGACTATGACTTTGTGTCTATAATGAAATGTGTAATGCAGCTATTTCTTGGAAAGTTTATTCGATTAAAATGAACTAGATAGGAAAATAAACTTTTGTAAGAATAATTTTTATACACAATAAGCGATAGAGCGTAGAGAAAGTCATGTGAATGTGTCACATCAGCTTTTTAAAATTTTTGTTTCTCTCCCTCCCTCTCTCTCTCTCTCTCTCTCTCTCTGTGTATGTGTTCATGTGTGGTATGTACAAATCTGTGTTTTAGAACATTGCTTTTTCATTCAAGAATGGCTGAGTTGATTGTCATGAAACGCTGAATGTAACATAGGCACCACAGAGAACAGGTTATATGGCACCTTAATTATTTTCCTTCATGGGAATTTTATAATGGAAGATGAAGTAAAACATCGAAATGTATTACTTCCTTTGTGTTTTATGAAAAAATCTGATGTGTTACACTCTCATGACTTTCTCTACTCTAGTACAAACTATTTTTAAAAACTCTTATTCTCCATCTATTTCATATTAATCGAGATAAACATTTGCAGAAACGATCTTTTGACATGCAAAGAGAATTACATTTTAAAACAAAGCGACGAGTTCTAAACCTATTTGACTATCGCTTAAGGCAAACTATGTTCCCCTTGTTTTGTATTTGCAAGGGCATTATAGAAATACAGTAGCCTTTAAGCATCGACATATATCTTAATAGCTGGTTGCAAGGTGCAGCACCATTCCCTTTGCCACAGATTATTACTCTTTGCATATCCAAGACAAAAAAATGAATAACGAATTCCCATTTGAGAAAATATTGAAAAATTGAAGAGAATAACAAGCAATATCTCGAAAATGATTCACTCAACAAAAACATGTATATGACATAAATTGTGTATTTTAACGCGATCTACATTTTTTGTGTAGTAAAATTTTGTATGTCTTTTATGGTTTACCAGTTATGCAAAAGTCGTTCACAATGGAGAATACTTTTGGAAACATTCCCTGAAAATTCAAGATATACATTTTATTTGTCATGAAAATATCTTAAACATATTATATTTTAATCAAAATCGTTAGAGCCATTTTTGAGAAAATAAAAATGTTCGAAAAATGTTCCATGTTGTGGGTAATTTGGGGTGGGGGGATTTTCTTGAAAACCTTCGCGTCGCATCTCTGGAAGATGCTGAACCTAAATACCAAGTTTGGTGTTTATCCGACTGTTCGTTTCTGAGTTATGCTGTTCACAGACATACAAACTCACAGTCACACACACGGAAATGTTTCCAAAAATGCTTTTTTTGGATTCAGGGGGTCTCAAAACATATATATCCGGTGAAATCTCGGTATCGAATTTTTGGGTGGAATACAATACTTCCCCTACTTACTATACGTAGTAGAGAAAGTAAAAATGCATGACACAAAAGCGTATATAACATTGTTCTGGCAAATGCTCTCACTACAGAACTTCGAATAGGATGAACACATAAGAAATTTTACGTAACTGCAGGACGATGCTGGTGGCTTTATGCCACAGAAAAGAGGGTTTTAAGGTAGGAATTTCCATAGTCTAAACTGGACTAAACGCCGAAGAGGACTTGAATGTGTTTACATTTCGCTCTAGATCTTGAGTCTTACAGCTGCAGGCCTTTCTTCGATGTATATTAAAAACCTCTAAATACCACGATTACTGGCAACATTAAATTAACGTCAGGATCAAATTACCGCAGATCGGTGGCATCAATAAATGCCATAAAGCTGTGAATCTAACTGTACCATTACACAATATTCAAGCGTGATGCGTGGTGAAATGAATACCACCGAATTCAATCAATTTTTTCTTTCTCTACTACGTATAGTAAGCAGGAGAAGTATTGTATTCCACCCAAAAATTCGATACCGGGATTTCACCGGAAATATATGTTCTGAGGCCCCCTGAATCCAAAAAACCATTTTTGGAAACATGTCCGTGTGTGTGTCTGTCTGTGAACAGCATAACTCAGAAACTACAGTTGGATAAACACCAAACTTGGTATTTAGGTTCAGTATCTTCCAGAGATGCGACACGAAGGTTTTCAAGAAAATTCCCCCACCCCAGATTACCCTTTACATGGAACATTTTTCGAAAATTTTAACTTTCTCAAAAATGGCTTTAACGTTTTGATTAAAATATCATATATTTAAGATACTTTCATGGCAAATAAAATGTATATCTTGAATTTTCTGGGCATGTCTCCAAAAGTATTCTTCATTTTAAACCACAAAGATAGACAAAATTTTACTACACAAAAATGTAAATCGCGTTAAAATAAACAATTTATGTCATATACATTTTTCTTGTTGAGTGAACCATTTTCGAGATATTGCTTGTTATTTCCTTAAATTTTCCAATACTTATACTTTTTCTCAAATGGAAATTCCTTATTCATTTTTTTGTCCTGGTAATGCAAGAGGAATGGAATACTCCACATAGCAATCAGGTCTTAAAATATTTGACTATCGCTTAAAGCCTACCAATTCCCCTTGCATTTACAAGAAAATTAGCAATAAGATTAACATCTCGATATCTCGATTAACATGAAGTATATGGAGAATAAGCGTTTGTAAAAATAGTTTGTACAAGAGTAGAGAAAGTCATGTGAGTGTACAGATTTTTTGTTATGCAGTCCATCGTTGGCCATAATGCAATGCCTTACATATTTAAGTAATCTATTACTTAAATATTCAATGTAACTGAGAAAGACAATGCAGATCATTACTTCTGGATCTGTATGGAAGCGTGTTCTCTCCACAAGTGTTATTGTCATCATTCTTATTTTAATTTAAATGACTACTCTTAAAGAAAGCTATTAAGTAAACATGATTATCTTCAATCTCTAATACTGAAGCTCTGTCAAAAAACATTCGAGGCCTTATCTCCTGTATGTTAATAGTTTTCTAAGAAGACTGTCTCTCCACTATCCCAAAAAGGGAAGCATTTTATGATGGCAGAGTTGTTGATACAGGAAGTAATGAAACCTTATGATCGTCGTTCCGACCATCAAGACAACTTTGGTTTGAATCAATGCCTCCTATACAAGCCTAGCCCTTAAACTTTTAATTCAAGTCGACTGCGTCGACACGTCCTTATATGGATGAATCAAGAGATAAGCAAAATACCCCCAAAGATTTAAAAGGTGAGGCCTCGGCGTTCTTTGAAACACGGACTGCTTTGTCCTGCCAATGAGTTGCGTGACATTAATGGCGATGTGTGTTTGGATCAGAGATGCCAAATTTGCTTATGCAAGATTCGTATAACTACAGCTAGTTTTATTGTTTCATGCGCTCCCCCTTACCAAAAACAGTAAGCAAAGTGTGACGTAGTTCGAGAAACCATGCCATGCACATTCAACCGATACCTTGCCTTTCTGCTCCTTCCAATTGCTGAAAACTCAGTTTCGTACATTATAATAGTAATTTATGAAACAAGTGGATGATCTTGATGATTATAGCACTAGTAAATGTTTGTCGCACTCACTCGTTCGTGTAACAGTTTTCTGGAGTGTCATAATAAGATTATCCATGAGTTGGATACATTATTTGATATAATTTTGGCATTTTAAATGTAGGAAATAAATTATGAAATAATTCGATTCTATAGATTACAAAGTGATAGAATCTGCATATGTTATGTTATGAGACGTTAGCATCTCTTCCTGTATTTCACTTGTTATTACCTGGCATGTTGAAGCGATACACAAGACAGCCACTTGCATGCAAACCCTTTATGGACGGTGATATGGTATAGCATGATAAGAAATTATGCTTTCAGACCTTAATAATGTACAGGGGTGTTTGCGCTTTTGTTGCTCAAAGAAAGGAATATCACAAAGTGGGTTAATAGTCTCTCTATAAGCCAGCGCAATTTGAAATACCGTATTCGTCCTTGATAATTGTTATTACTGGCATGCGTGCCTTAATAAGCAAATAAAATTATGCACGTTATTGAATATACTCGTCATAACAGTTTGTTTTTAATGGTAGGATTGCAAAAAGCAAGTTTTACATATATAGTACACGATAGTACATCGCGCATCTATTTTTACTACATCTGGGAGTTTAAATCACTGTTCACACATAGCTAATATGAAAGAAAAATTTTAAATTATCACATCTCTTCACTCATTTCCGGAAAGGTTTGCACTGGTGACATTTAGCACGGTTTAGTTTTGGAGCACTATATTATTTGAATAAGGTTTCTGGCTTCAGATTGAGGCAACAGTGAATTCTGTTTATTTGAATTGACTTATAATACTAAAAGCCAAATTTGATCTGACTTCTTCGCGTTTTCCGCTGTGATGAAAATTTTCTCCAAACCACATTGCATTCCTGAACTATACCATAATGTTAAAGTATACACGTTTACTTCTTAAATGCTGGTGTTTTAACTGTGTCAAGTATATTATGTGATAACGCATTAATAAAAATATTTTATGTATAACAGTCATTCGAATTTCTCAATTTCTTTACAATTCCATAGCAATTACTGGACGTTTCATGCAAGTGACTGAGATTAACCTAATACACAGCTGTGTGTTCTTCCTCTTCCTCCTCCTGATTTGAGTTTAGCCTGTGACCTCTTTCGCCTCCTAAACAGTTCACCTCTTTTTGAGGGTCCTGTACTTCGGTTTTCTGTAGCTCTGTATTTCTACGATTGCAGTGGAATTGGATTATTTGTCATGCACAGGTGTTATATCTATATAATAAAACTATTTTCTGTTATTTAATTTACATAATAAATATTTTACTATTCTCTAATTTTAATAATCTGTATTTTATCCATTTGCGTTACTCCTTTCATTGAACCTTAGAACTAAACTTCCCAGGGAGCTATCACCCCTGCGTTTATGCAAGCCCTATGTCTCACTGACTCCAGGGATGGACGAAGCTCCCTTCAGTGGACAAATTAATTACTCTTATACACTTATAAGGCTTGTAAGCGAGCGGGATGGCTCAAGCGGTAACGTCTGTGGCTAACATTCGGGAGACATTCGCTTCCCACGATCGATCTTCCTGACCCATGTATTTTTTCGGGAGTTTCCCTGCGTCACTAAGCTGGGAAGGTTCATTAGATCCCTCGAATTTCCTGCCCCTCCATTTCACCGCCATTCTCATTTCACTTCACCTTTCATCTGCTTGATTGTTTCAGGGTTGAAAGTCTCGGCGGGGCCGCGGCGTTGCATGACGGGGAAAATGATGCTCTATGTAACCCTTCGTCCCCCGGAATGGGGGCGGTCTCCGAGTCCCGGGCTCACCAGTGGGATGTACGAGCCTGCAGGGGGAGGGGAGCCTGTTGCACCAGCTGCCATCCTGGGAGTTTCAAGGTAGGAACCCTGCCCTCGCCCTGCCGCGCTCCTGATTCGGCCACTCTCTGTCTCCTCTCACCCCAATCCTCACGTCAGGGACATAGGTATAAATGATCTTGTAGTTCGAGGGTCTCAGTCCCCCTCCTTAGCTAGTCCTACTGCTACTCCTTCTCCCTATCAAGTTTGGAACAGCTATATTGCCAATGTACCTATACTAATACTCATACAACAATGAATGTTTTAAAAAACTTGTAATTATATAACAAATACTCATATTTACATGTATTTTAACAATTACATTTTTTCCTGCATTACCCTATCCATCCTATATTTGGACCCCGAGAGTAATACACTCTGGTTGTTTAGGCCTTTATTCGGAAATCTCTCAAATATATACCAGCGATTGGAATAGCATTCTTCTTGGCAGAAGGCACGTTAAAACTATTTGATATCACATCAGATGAATGTTGCGAATATTGAGTAACAAAACTTATGGCACTGGCGCAGAAACCATAGAAGAATGCGTGATATATGGCTGAGTACAATGGATGACATAAAGTTCTCCTTCGCTTGTGGAACCTACTTCCTGTAGGGGTTTGTGCAGAGAAAGAGAAATGCATGGGTCGGAATAGCGATTGTCGTCGTGCCGTGTCATTTATTGACCACAAAGCCTGAGCTTACTTACATTCCAGGTTGTGTTAGCGCATTCTCTAAAAAAGCCATACTTTAGTTTTCTCACACAGCTTCCTCTTCTACTCCAAATATTTTCGAGAAAATCCGTCCTAACTCTTAGGAGTTCCCGAGTGGCTAGAGCCATGAATTCCTTGGTTTAATATTTGCCAGAAAGAAATGTTAGTATGGACCTTTTAAGTGGCATAAAATGGAACACTGAGTTCATCCTAAGAGAAAGGTATCAGGTTGCCATCCTTGAGCCCGAGCTGTCAATCGAGATGATGGTTAATAGTTCAAAGGGAAAGCACAGTGCAACATAGGTAGTAATGTAGTTCAAGTCACCGACCGGTTTAACGCCTTCATATATAATTCTAAAAGAAAATCTTCTCGGTATCTAGATACATGTTCAGAGTTAATAAAACATAAACACAAAGTGACGGGATAAATTAGCTGAAACTTTCTAAGATACTGCGTTCATATTTTATTTTAGACAAAATTAAAATCGGGCATTTCCGGATTCCGTCTTCTCTTGACCGCTAAGAGGGTCTTCATCAAACCTAAGTATAACGAACACTTTAAAAGTTTTTGGGAATGTCTGGCCCTGTCATGCATGAAGTATCAATGTATGAAACAAACCCTTGACAAATATTACATGCATCATCATGTTACAGTGCTGATGCACAAAATAATTCAAATGGATTTGAAGTCTATAGAAATCATCCCCATTTGCAACAAGTATCTTATCCCGATATATTTGATAAATGGTGGAAGATATATAAGATCGGGACATCGGTTAACTCTGACTTGGAATTTTAGAATCATACTGTTCAGACGCATCCGTCTTAATGTTAAAAGTAAGCTTCCAACGGAGCCACGAAAAGAATTCTGGAAACAGAGAACGTCTTTTTGAAATTCATTCCAAAGAAAACTTTAGAAATATAAGCTTCCACAATAAAATATTTACCTTACGCCATAAAACAGACATTATAACGTAAGCCGCCGCTTCACCATACATGTAGAGATGAATATACACCGAGGATTTCTAGCTACATCCCTTTACACAGCTTCTATTATTGAAGTGTATCCTAAAGCGATTATTTTATTTGCTGAAGTCTGAAGAAATGCCTCTGGGGATGGCAATTTGTAGAACTTAACTCTTGTAAGAATCTGCATCTTTGGCTTCGTGGCCCAGGATGTGGATTTTGAAGGAATTAACTCTTGGCACCTAAGATTACTACAATTAATGGAGAGAGGCTTCTTGTACTTAGAAGTCATCACGAGACAAATAGAATCTTCGTATTCTACCAAATTACTATGATGAATATCAAGCATGCGTTTATAATCCAACTTCCTGCGTGATACAGTCGCTGAAATATTCTCCAAGGTAGTTTATATTCACAATTATATTAGTTACCGTCGAATCACCTTGCATGTCCTATGACAGACATTTCGGACTATTCTAATCAATTTCCTCGATCTAGTCGAGCAGGAAACCGATTTACAATATCCCCCTTTTGGGCTACCGTAATTAAAACTCAAGGATTGGGTCAGCAATCTCCGATGCAAATTGAACCTCCAAAAGAGCTATTAACTTCGATCAACTGCATTTCCATACTGTGTTAACGCAGAGCAGCCGTGCCTACCATTGCCTGTTCTGTATTTAATTATCGTAAATTTATTTTTAGCGAATCTGGATTTGCTGTTTTAAACGCGATATATTTTTATCATTGTACTAAGCCCGATCAATTATGCAAGAGAATTTATCTCTCACGCTAGAAGGAAGACGCTTGGGAATACATTAAACTGATACTCCTTTCCGAAGCACTTGCCTGTCCATCACGGAGGCACACAGCAGATGAACGAAAAGATATGTGTCATTTGCGCTGGTTAATTTTACTAAGGCAGTGTGTAGGTGACATTTTGAAGTTTTCTTAATATATAATAAAGCTTCTAACAGCCATTTAAATAAAGCGTATTGTTAAACGTCTAGTCCATTTTTCTAATTTTTTCGACTTTTTCGTATTTTAAAACCTTCTGTGTAGCATTTACAGGTTTGAACATTTTAAAGAGAACTTAAATTATTAAAGAGTTAAACATTTTGTGTAATTATTTAGAATTATAAGATAGTTCATTTTCAAGTAAACATTTTCCGTGGCTCGTTCATAAAATTTAAACATTCTATAACACATAAGCAAACTATTCTGTTCCAGTACACCAATTACAATTAACCAATGTTTGCACAAACATTTCTATATGTAGATGTAACATAACATAAGATCTTAATCTATAGACCCTATAGTGAGCTAGACCAGCTTAAAGAAACTAGTTTACTCTAGGATGTAGATTACGTCATAAATACATAATTACATTGTGTACTTGTATGTAAATAAATTGTAGTTCTTATGTAGAGTACGTTAGAGCTAAATACTTTTAAAACAATATTATTTATACTTAATGTAGTTATAAAATTTGGTAACATTTTATAGTCAGTTATTTTTTTGAATGAAAGAAATCCTCCTCTGTATAAAAGGTGTGAGTGATGAGATATCTTTTTAATGCTAACTTGAATTTATTTTTATTAGTTTTCAGTTCCTTAATATATGATGGAAGTGAATTAACTAATACTATACCACTGTAGTAAGCCCCTTTTTGGAATACTTGTAGGTTATTGCTTGGCCTGTGTAAGTCCTGCCCATTTCTGGTTTGTTTGCTGTGTATGTCTGAATTTTTTATGAACACATCTGGGTGGTAAACCACGGTTAAAAGTACAGCTAAAATATGTTTTATTCCAGAATCAATTTAGGTCAGATAAAGAAATCCATTGGTATAAGGAACATTTTGTATTAGCCTTTCAAAAGTGATTAATGACAAATAAAGAAATGGTTATCCCAAAAACGGTACACGCTGATTAAAATGTTTAATATTCCATATTTCATATTGTGCATACATGGTAAATATATGTAGGGTAATTCCGGAAGAGATGGACCCCCTTTTCTGAATTTCCCATATTTCTTTTACTTTTAGTATAAATGGTTAAAATGGTAGTACCTTATGATTGTGGTGCCATCAATAAACCATATATAGCTGTATACATGCAAAATACGTATTAACGGACTTGTGAATTATGAACAAAAAAATTACACAAATTGTCCATCTAACCCGTAATACTCGGATTAGATGAACCATGGTATATGGGAGAGATGAACCTGCATAAAATAGGAGGAGAATTAAATGATACACTCGTAATTAGTACTTATTGGTATATTGTAAATTATTTATCATGTAGAGTAAACATTTGTTATTTTACTGAGTTCATTTTGGAGTATGTTTTTTAGATTTACTCTCTCCTCCCACATAAGTCGCACTTCATGCCGTATTTGGTGCAGTAAACTGTGCATTTTCAGTTTTTCACAGATGTTCAGAAATTAAATCCCTTAAAGTTTGCATACTACGAATTAATCCAACTTTCAACTACTACCACTAGATCACAAAATATTTTAGGGGAAAGATGAGTTGTTGTCTAATCTAACGAAACTAGTTTCTATTTCGAGCATCAAACATTTCTTCCGCAGTGAAGGCCTGTAATATTGAAAAATCCGTTCATATGGTATCATGCATCCTCTGCATTATCAGGAAAATAAAGGAAGCTCATTAGACAGTATTTAGCGCTGGTTTCAGTTTAAGCTTAAGACGAAATTTAAATAAGCTATGGATGCCACTTAAGCAAGGCTTACCTTTGGTTTAAGCTTTGTCAAACTAGTAGGGCAACCACTTTTGGTATTACTGAGCTGAAACGTTGAGGACGCTTCGAATGCGTATCGAATGAATTCCCATCGTTTGTTTATGACGACCAGCTTTGGTAGGTTATCCAGCAACGTATACAGAGTCAAAACGTACTGCGAATTTTTCTTCTCAAGAAATCAGCATTCTCTCAGAAATTGTGAAGCAGCATAAGCATGCAAGCAATCGGACAATGTAGTAAGTAAAACCAAAAGTGGGGAAAACTTGAGATACGAAGAGGGATTAAAATGGTGTAAAACAATATTGACAGCTCTGCATGCTGTAGATTTTAATACATCGGAAAAACCTCCAGGTGCAATTAGCATGCTTCCACTTGCTTCTAGAGAAGCATTGTTTCTGAAGACTTTGTTCCTAAAATATAAAGCAACACGTTATAGATATAATGGCAATATAGGCGATAAAGTATACGATAAAAAGTATGAAATGTACATTTAAAATTAAGTTTACCAGTTTTATGTTTAATTGTCTCATCAATAATTTCTGGTACCATTATTGGACTGTTTACTTAATCGACATCTCTTGTAAACTTCTCGTTCATTCCATATGTGAAACTGGTTTGGGCGCATTCGAAACATTCTGGGTAGTCTTCTGTTGAGCATATAGCATAATTTGCATTTCTTCGTCACTGATATCGTCTTCTTCAGATAACATGGTGACTCCTTAGCTTAAACCAAAATTCAGTACGGCTTAAGTCAAGCTTTAAACTTTACTGTAGCTTAAACCTCCGCTTAAGCCCGGTTCGAAGCTTAAGCTAAGACAGTATCATAGCCCCGTCGTAGATTCTGGGCACGTAAAAGAACCTCAAGCCTGATAAAGAAGCTTTTGAGCAAAATTTCCGGTCTTTCGCGCCCAAACAGAATTGGACGCTAAGGACCATAATAGTTAAAGAGTGTCCACAAATAAAGTTCAATTTAATTTTTCCTTTTCTACTAATCCAATCAAAATTAATTAATATGTTAATTAATCCATTCATGTTTTATTGCATAATAAGGATACATATGTACGTCAACCTAATTATTAATGTCATTTCAATGTTTTAAAGTGTATTTGCATTGTGATATTGTAACTCATATGTTGTTATTTTAAGTTAGGTTAGGAAAGCTTCAAATATATTTCTGCTAAAATTTCAGGAGTCACAGTTTCTTTGTGCAATTTTAACCCCCAACCGAATAAAATGTTGCAGTCCCTTAACTGAAGGTAAAAAGGTTATATATAATAATGCCGATGTTGGAGAAAGTTCCATCACGGTTTACAAAGTCAAGCGTAATCTTTTGAACCACCTTCGAATGCAGCATTAGGATAGGCCAAGAGAGATGGCACGTAACAGAGTGACGCAATAAAATGTTAGCATCTAGTTTAAACCAAAAAGTAGAAGCAAAGCTAAGAAAACAGTTGCATCTACGAGTCAGTGTTTGATCAGATGTAGATGAAGAACACGCTAGTTAGCTCCGAGAACTACTAGTATACTTGCGCTACAATGTAATATTCAGTTATATTTCTACTTAATTCCGCATATTTAAGATAGTAACTCCCGCACAAGATATACATAAATATACTCAACATTTATAAAAGTTGGAAATTCAACACCGAACTGGGTATCCTACCAAACCAATACAGTGTAAATTCAACTCTACGTGTGTGTTTTTATTTATACTTTACCAACTGTAGCTTCATATCGCACCCTGACTAGAGCAAAATGCCACCGACAGTAGCCGAGGCAACATACTCACAATTATAATAACTCCGAATATTAATCACACACGAACAAACATAACCACAATATCTACAAGTCATCAGATATCCTTACCCAAATCAACGCATCATGACGAGACAACAAAGTGCCAATCATCAACATGAAGATGACACTATCACCGTGGGAACCATAAACCCAAGGTAACCCCTACAAAGATTAAACCGTGAAACAGGGCCTTAACTCCCCATCATTTCAGGGCCATGGTCTATATGACTATTGGTTTTGAGCTAAAGAAGTAAGGAGTGGGAATCAACATTTCGAGGGCGTTGTTGAATTTTTGAGCAAGTTGCACAAATGTTTATGTATACTTTCTGAAAGAAAGGGATCAAAAACTTCCTTCTGACTGATAAACATACACTCCTATAGTGGGTAGCTACGCAGGAAACTAATTTGTTGGTACTTCGGTCCGATGGTACACACAAGTTTATTTGACCTCCTCTCTTGAATCCTTCTGTTGCTGTATAATAGACTTTATAATCAATAAACATAATTAAACTATCGAGACTGTACTCACCGGTGCGTATTCTGCGCAGACGTCGATAGAGGTTACGAAGTTGCAAACGTCGTCCACAGTCCACTGCGCCATGGCCTGAGACTCTGGCCCTCCGCAACCTCTGTCTGCAGTACACATTGACAGGCAAGGAAGATGTCTCCCCGTCGAAGACGTCATCGTTGAGGAGGGTTGCAGACGTGGACTGCTACCCGCAGAACTCGCCCCACTATTCCTTGACGTCGCCGGTGGAGGCGGTTTTGGTGATACGCTCCCAGTCCTTTTACCGATCTTATCCTTGGTACTTCTCAGAGCGTCCACTATTGGCACGTGTAATAACGAATCACTGTTTAGGAAAATACTGTCACTAACACTTTTGTTCCCTCGGGATTTCTTCCCGTAGGAAGGAAGCGAGGCTGAGGAAAGGTCCAAGGGGCTACTTTCGGATGGAGGTGGCCTCTTGATGGCTCCCTTCAGGTAGATCTCCAACTGCGACGCGTTGTGGGCACTCGCCGTGCGGGCCATATTGAGAAGGGCTTGCGTGGAACTCATGTCTATGAGGGGAGGAAACATTGCGGTGGTAGCACCACCACTTGCTGCAGCCGCCGCCGCAGCAGTTCCAAATGTCCCCGCTCCGAAGTTGGCCGCTGCTGCGTATAGTGAAAGGTCTTTCTTGGCGTCGTCTTTTGAGGAACCTGCAGGTGATGGACTGCTGTTTTGAGCGGTCTTATATGGGGCTGCGGTTGGCGCCACCAGCCCTAGGAACGGTGTTGACGCGGACTTGAAGGAGCTGAATCGAGGATCGAAGCCCACACCGAATCCGTTTCTCGTAGGCGAACTGAAGTAACTGTAAAAATAAAGCTTAGTATTAATCATCCTAAATAAAAATAATCAAACATGTTTTATTTCTTAACCATTGATAAAGTGTTTGCTTTGTTGCCTTATTTCTCTTATATAATGTTTTAAAATATTACATACGTTTGACTAATTAAATGTTAATCTCATGTTTATCCAACACTAACCAATTTGAAAAGTTCAGAAATGCCTCTAAGGCATTTATTACACTGCTCTTGGCTTCACAAATACGTATGTTATTTTCCTCCATTCTTAAATCTAATACAATTTTTCATATACTACATCCACAGGTGGTTTTCGTAACTGCATTGAAAGATTACAGTTTTGTTGAGGACGTATATTTCGAGCGCTACCCTACATTTTCCTGAATAAACTCGCTTCATAATTCCAACTGATCACATAAATGATACCTACAGCTAATTCTTAACCAAATATTTTGTTTTTGAGGCAAAATTACTTCTTCCAGTATCATAATGAGTGTATTAACTCTAAATTGTCTGATATGTGCTGAAAATATGAGCACACGAAAAGCTTCCTCCGATATGGCATTTTGTTTTATGGACTTTTTGTGGTAAAATTTTAGCTTTACGTAGTGGATATTTAGATATGGTAGCGTCATCGTTGTCAGCATCATCATCTTCATGATCATAATGCCCTGAAAGTTAGTAAATAACCGACGATATTAGTACTATGCAACATCTAACATAGTAGGCTGCATGTGTTAACACCGGCTTGTATAACGATTCCAATGTTCGGGAGAGGTCAGGTAGGTACACTCATGCTGGAGTGTGATTACAGTGAGAGCTGATTCTGCATTGGTGACATAAATGTGCACAAGGGAGGATGTCCAACTACAATTATTAGACTTATGGAACATGAGTAACCAGGAGTAAATCTGTGAATGCAATGTTTCTGCTGATACAACACATACTTGAAACTCTTCAAGAAAGGCAAAAAGAAATAAATAAAAATTAAAAATATAATAAATAAAAATAAGCAATTCGGCATACCCCTTATATGAATTATTTATTCCTCATTATAAGACTACAAAGAGGACTGAGAAAACAGTGCACACATTTTTCATTTCCAATAGAAATATTCATTCATTCATTCATTCATTATCTGTTTACCCTCCTCTTATGTAGGACTTACAAGCGGGTGCCTGGGGTCAGAGGCCCGTCGAGGAGCAGACACTCATGGATCAGAGCATCCAGGATGGGTGATCAGCCCGATGCCTGGTATGGTATGAAGGAAGTAGATGAAACGAAATGTTGGTGAAATGGATGAAAGGAAAGGTGATGATGGAGCAGTTGGTAGAATGAATGGCGGGGGAAACCGGAGAACCCGGAGAAAACCCGCCCAGACGCCGCTTCGTCCACCACAAATCCCACATGCAGGTCCCTGAGATTGAACCCGGGCCGCCTCGGTGGGAGGCGAACGGGCGGTCTAACCACTCGGCCACGGCGCCGCCCCAATAGAAAATGAGTAATTGTTTAGTTAACATCGTAAACCAATTAAGGGACCGAGAACGCTACAAAAACCTCTCTATAATCGGATATGTCTAGCCTGCTGAAGAAAGAACCGACATGTTCAACTATGTGTCTAATATTCGGATGTCGAGTAAACAGCCTCTCTCGGTCTAGAGTGTAGGCCAGGATCCATAAAACCGCTGCTCCCTGGTGCACAAAAAGGCGCCAGCGGAAGGAGAGAGGGGAAGGATTCACGGAGCAACAATGGCGTCTACTGTTGAATAGGTGTGGTGTCAGGACAAAATGTTTATTTATAATGAACTCTTTTTTTTTCCTCAGATTGAAAATCGTAGTACAGCACCCATAGCATCGCCCTTTTATTCTTATTAAAATATATTCAAACGAAATAGGTTTTTTAAATCATTTATGAATATGAAAACAATCTATTTTCTGGTACAACATTAGCTAAATGGAGGGGAAAAGTAATTCTTGGTCACAAATTAATGCAGGAGATATAACCGAAAGCAGGTATTAATTACAAATGTAGCTCAAAAAACTAAACCAAAATAAGCAATTCGCGTCTTCTCTTCTGCTCCTTTAATTATTAGTGCATAAAATAATTGTTGTTTTAACAACGGTAAACTAAAATGTTATTAAAATACTGAAAACATATGACTAAAGTATAAAATAGTAAACTGCATTCAATCATGATTTTTGTCTCAGTAATAAACTAATATTTGCTTAATTTATTGGAATAATGTTTCCCTCAAGAATTCGCAGTGAACATCAATTTTGTTTTCTATATGGCATTTCTAAACTGTCATAATGTACTGAATGATGATGATAATAATAATAACAACAACAACAACAATGAGTGTTATTTTGAACGCAACATAATTTTTGTATAAAAAATACCGCTTTCTAAAACGGCAGGGGCGTGCACCTCAATGGGCAGGCCAATTAGCCTGCCATTGTGCATGGCACTGAGGAACTATATCCTTATATGCACAATGCTCAACATCACTGCATGTGCACTATATTCAATAAGCTAACAGTCAGAAGATGATATCTGACCTAAAGCTAATCCCATCTGTTCCAGAGGCTATCATTCACTCACTTATTCACCCAATCAATCAATCAATCAATCACTCACTCACTCACTCACTTACTCACCCACCCACTCACTCACTCAAATGCTATTGTTTCATGATATCTTTCGTAATGTATTAAATTGCAATGAAAGAGAAGCAATTCGAAGTTGGATACAGATGTGAATACACATCTACTTAAAACCTGATTGTATATCCATTCTCATGAAAGTGTCAAAACAAGCAAAAAGCAAATAAGAACAGGATATAGTAAATACTATCTAGGCGACATAATGCTAATATTATCATAAGAAAGAAGCACTGATTCAATATAAATGCTTCCTTGTGGTTTACTGCTGATCAAACTGCACCCGGAAGACGTGCAGATTGATGATGCACGTCTTCCGGGCTGTATGGCTGCAGTTGAGCGAGAAACGTTCTTTTTCCCAGAAGTTTCATCTGTAACTGCGAAGGCATCTTCAGTGGTGGGGTTAGGGGTCCTTCGAGGCGGGAGGGGTCCCCCCCAAACTACTGCAGCACCTCATTAGTAGCCGCGAGACATAAATTCGAGAGATTTACGCCCTGACTCTCAAGTTGTCTGCTTCAGTAACAGACGAAATCTGGAAAAGGAAACTTCCACTCGACAGCCTGGAAAGACCTGCATTCTCATTCATTATGCTTTTAATTTTAGATTAACATTTACACAATAGTTACACAACGTATGCAGATGCAAGTTTGTTTAACCATAAAAGTTTAGAAGAAAAATAAATGTTAAAACAGCGGAAGCATTTCGCTTGGTAACTGATATGAAGTATGAATCAAACAGGTAGTAATATAGTCCAATATCGACTGTTGTCTTCTAGGTAGGAACGCAGCTAACTTGCATTTGTTGCCACTCCGCCATTCAGCTAAGGGTGCATTCTTGCCAACTGTGTTTTTCTCTCTCCTTTGTTGATCTTTCAGGTCTTTAAAGTATTGTTTTGTTTTCGATATGTTAATTTCTTACTATAAGTACAAATCAGAGAGGTCTTATTTTGTAGTTAGTTTTCAAGTGTTCCATTCTACTTCCATTCAGCTGTTTAAATTAACATATTGCTGAACACGAGGACTCAGGCATGACATTTAGAACAAAAATACAGCTTGTTATGATCAGAATACACAATGAACCTTTCTACTCCAGGATAAAGCCAGGTGGCTTATCTTCTTTATTACTTTCACGCTAATAGGGCAACCGTGGAACAATGACTACTGTTACTGCCCATATAAGCGAATCTGGAGCACGCGGATCATATGTTTCTCGAGAGGTAAAGGAATTCAATAACGCCCTTATTTGCTTCCGTTTCGTTTCTAATTCGTCTGGTAGCGTACTCGTGACAGGGTTGTTTCTCCGTCAGTGATGTTGCTGCATTAATTAAGGTAGCACTTTCGCTGTTCCGGCTTGATAGTTCCGTCCATCAGTAACTCATATTATGTTGGAAGATGATAATCTTATAAGAGAAAGGGCTTTGTGTTTTTGTAATGAAAACTTTAAATACGATTGGAAAACATTCCAAACGAAAAATACTTGAGCACAGCTTATTACCCAACATAGTCTGGGTTACCAGTAAGCGCCTTGACAACGTGCATTGACGTGGTATAGTGGTTACCATGCTAGCCTCCAGTTCCCGAGGTTGCGGGTACAAACCCGGCGGAGGGCGATGGATTTTTTCGGGTGTAAAAATCCTTAGCAGAGCTTCCTACGGAAGGGAAGTAAAGCCGGTGTCACATGTCGTAGATTTACGGCACGTAAAAGAACCCCAAGCCTGATTAAGAAGCCTCTGAGCAAAATTTCCGATCTTTCACGACCAATATAGAATGGGACGCTAAGGACCACAGTAGATAAAGAGCGTCCATAAATAAAACACAATTTAATTTGAATTTACTCAAACGTCGCACTGTGATCTTTGAAAAGTGATTCTTCCACATGGGCATCATAAAAATTTAATATCATATGAAGGCATTTCACCTAGAACTACTGAAATATAGTAAGTCAAAAACATTTTCAAGCTCCTCTGCTCATTATTCAAATGAAAACTTCTTTTCTTCCTACTTTCCACAATCATTATAAATATTCCCCAGAAATGCTTTCGATTAAGTAATAGTAGTAATGTACGCGATGTTGGTGCAGCTGATAGCCGAGCCAACGGTTCGTTAATACGTACTGCAATTTAGTAGTATCAAATTAAAAAAAGACAATACTGAATTTGGCTTTTGAAATTGTCACAACTCAAAAACGCTTACCAGAAAATGGGATTTCAGCAGTGTGCCCAGTGTTTTTTTTTTTTTGTATATGATTGCTTGTCATTTTATAGCAGCATGTGCGCAATGAGCACAATGAGCAAAGACATCTTTGGCCTCTTTTCTTCTCTTGTTTTTGACCAGGCAAAGAGTGGATAGTCTGGAAACAACGTCACCTTCCTCTCTTGAATGTGGAAATACAGCTTTTCTAATTCCTCAATAAGAGTTATATTAATTAATAATTAAGCAAGTGTTGTTCTTAATTTCTTGAGCCTGTTACCAAAACCCTGCTCCCTACACATTTGGTGGAGGTCACCGGAGTTACAGTTTGAACGTTACGTATTAGTCTCTGATGAGTAATGTAAAATAAAAGCATTGCCACATGACCTTCCAAAATTAAACGAACAACGGCGAGCATTTGATATAAATCAAGATTTATATTTTCTTGTTTCTTGTGTGTTCCCTTATACATGCAACGAAAAGGAGAGGACTTCAAAGGATGTGTACAATCTTTTCAACATATATACGTTTTTCATGAGAATATATCAGAAATGTAAGATTTTAATAAAACTCATCAGAGCAATTTTGAGGACTAAAAACTAAGTTATTATTTCATGTAAAGCTTTATTTCAGGTAGGATTGATTTCTGAAGATTTTCGTATTACATCCTTAAAAGATGACCCTAAATAAATTTGGCACTTATAGGACCTATCGCAATGGAATTTTATTGCATTATTGGAATACGCGGTGTCGAAAATTTAATCGTTTTGAGGGATAAGGTCAATTAGAAGACGTCCATAAAATTAAAAAGAAAAATCTCAGCCGTAAGTCTTTCAGGCACAGGATCCATTTTCGTAACCACACTTCTTTAATGTTTTCGATATTTTTGCTCCGCTGGAACCCCCCAATTCTTGGAAAACGTTCGCAACTTCAAGCAAAAAAGCATCAACCTTGTAAAAAAATGTCACGAAAATGCAAACAATAGAAGAAAAAGTGCTCGCAAAGCGGGCATTTTTAGAGGAATTTCGACAGTGTTCTGCAGAAGCGAGCTTGTGTCAACTTAGTTCGAGCTGGAGAAATTACGAAGAGAAGAGACAAATGGTTCACACTGCTCCACAAGACATAGAATGATCGGAAAAAGGCAAGAACTTCAAGGACTAAAATTCTGCAGTATATTCACATAAACGTGGTACAGTCTAACATACATAAGAGCTGATAGCAATGTTCTTGATGGAAGGTGAATAGGAAGGTGTAAAAGGAATGTCTTAGTCGCACAGAATTTTCGAGATAAAACAGCAGATGTGAATAGTCGGGTTTAATGGAAATAATAACCGGAATTCTCTTGAGATTCATTTCGTATTGCATACGCTTCTCTAATATGATGTTCATACTGTAATTTATGTTTATGTTTATATTTATTGCATCTTAAAGAGGACAAGATGTCCGCGTTGGTTTCTTCGTATCCGCTAGCATTAACAGTTAAAGGTTAGCACGTCCCTCTGTCTAACAAAGTATTTACGAATAGCATAATCTACTATTATCACCCGGGGAATAAAGATTCTCGTAGCGGGAAACAAAAGCAATGCAACAACAACGCTAAAACTCATCCATGCATGAGGCGGGGTCTGAACCCACAAAGGCTACTAGCATTATGGCCTCCGGGCTGGTATGTAATAAATAGTTACCTGTCGAGGATAAAAGTCAGTATGCACTAGCTGGTAGCCTTAGAGAGTAATATTTCCCAGGGAAGATAATATAGCTGGACTAACGTATGCAGTAGAGTAGGAGAACATAAATTTGTAGAGGCGTCTGTCTGCTTATGCTCTTATACGGCGTGGGGATTTGATTCCAGACTTAGTCAATTTTACATCAGCTTTGCTTGGAAAACTCTTATACCTTTTGCAAACCAAATGCAAATGTATAGCTTTAGACAGTTAAATATTAACTCATAATCTGAAATAGGCTAATCAGTTGATATATTCTTGCGAATACAGATGCCGATTTACAGAGGCTTACAGAATTAAAAGTCATAGTAAAACTGTTGCAAGTGGAGTTACAAGGAGCCCGTGGCTCTCTGTAGCGTGCCAATGCAGCACAAAGAATAATTTCTCTATGTAAAAATTGAGGAATTTTCTACCTTTAGGCCGGAGGGCACCAACCTAGAGTAAGCTCTACTTTCGTAGTAAACTCATACGAGGTAAACTACTTCCGAAACATTTTACTCCTTTAAGATGCTCCCAGATTAAATTACCACAAAAGTACCGTCATGTAGTATGTAACTACGGAATTAAATAGAACACAAATATAGGTTAGAATTTATTCTTGCGACCTGGATGGAGTAACTAACCTGTTGATTGAACTTATCGTATTTGGAGGAAGATATTTTGACGTGTTAATGCATTATTTAGATGACAATGATGATCTCGACGAAGAAAACGGGAATGCTACAGCGAGAACCATATGATATATAGAGAGAGAATTCAACGAAAGTTCGGTATCAGGAAAGAATCTTTTACATGCCTTTTTAAACTCCTTGGAGAGCTTTTACAACAAAATTCAGACAGGAATTCAGCTCTATAACCCAAGCTGCAATTATTGTTATGCGTCCTACGAGCGTTTCGTACCGGTACATTTCAGATACTTAAACCGGCATTACGATGAATTTAACGTAACGTAAGTTTAACACTGTATTAAATGATATTTAGGACTGAATTAACGCGACGTAACTTAACAGTCTGGCAATGTCAAACTTTTCCTCCCGTTACGTCAAGTTTGATATACATGGTAATTAGAACAATCGACGTGAAGCACTAGCTCGAAGTAATAAAAGAACTATCAATCAAGACTCATTCCCATTACGTTAAGTGCATGCAATTAGACCCTTATTTTACATTACAGCATTTCTTAATGTCATGTCACGTTAAGTAAAGTTTATCGTAAGACCGGCATTATAGGCGATCTTATAAATAAACATTCACCATGCGTCTGCTGGTCATGCGTTTCACCGCGTTGTTAGAACACTTTTGAGGTTAAGAGCAAGATATACATCTACACATATAAATATATACACATATGACTGTTCAGAAAATAAAAGGCAATTCTTCGCTTTTGCAGATTTCCAACATGGGTGGAATGGACTGCATGCATGTTACTACATATTTTATGCCCATCCGTGAATATGGTTAACTTTTCCGAAATCGGAAGGAGTATTTCTCTATCAACATGCAAGTGATCTGCGATGCAAAATGAAGAATTGGAAACATTGTTTCCAGAATTTTAAGTTGCTCTTCAGTGCGTTTCCCGTCGCTCGAAGCATTAAACTCGTCCATCACGACTTTCCAGCATCTTTATAACATGTTTTTTACACTCATATTGTTTAAATGGATTTTCTTTATTAATAGCAACAAACATTTATCTCTTTCGTTGACGTTTTCCCCGCTTTTTCCTATCGCACATAACCTTATCCATGATCGCGTCAAGTAAATCGCGCAAGCAAATCAATAGCTCCGGGAGTAATGAGCTCTTACTTCCGTAGTCGTAACTAAAAGAGTAAATTGTAATTGAGCTCTCCAACGTTGCTTCCGAAGTAAATTGCTCCCGTAGTAACCTGCGTCCTTAGTACGGACTTGTTTAGTTAACATTACTTCCGAAGCAATTTACTTCAACATGATACACGCTGCCCTAAATGTAGGATTTTAGCTGCTACATCTCTAAATTGTGGGAGACTCATTTGCTGCTCATTTGCGCACGCCACTGAATGCAGCTGAGGGAGTCACCGAGACTCACTGTTGGACCGAGGAAGGGTTGGGGAATGTTGTTCCATACACGCAGAATCCAAGTTAGCTTCTTTCAGAGCAACTTTAGCAAGTGCAGTGCACTGCAGAGTGATATAAAAATACAATTATCAGTGATACGTGTGAATGCGTAATTCAATATGCTTCGTGGAGACCACTCAACTTTTAAACTACATTAAAATATTTTAAATTGGGCATTCGAAACTTAACCTTCAAAATTTGCATAAATCTAAATTTTCAGGAGCTAAGTACTCAGTGTTAAATTTCAGGTTCCTTTATTTTATGTCATAAATAATGTGGTATGGCTGTAAGATTCTTTGGTGTTTTAAAAGAGAAACCTACACTTTAAAATGACTCTCCTTATAAATTGAGGCAGCATTTTAACACTTGAATAATTTCAATTAAATTATATAATTTGTAATTTCAATAACAGCCCGCCTTAAAACAATATGTATGCAATAATTTGTAAACTGTATGTAACAGTCATTGCATATGCTTATATTATTTTAAACATGTTCAATAATGTTATGTGAATGCATTATGTAATTTAATAATGTAAGTGCTGTGAGAATAATAAGTTTAACGTTGCTAACAATGAGGTAACCTTGAGGCAATAATGAGTTTGAGAGTTTGAATGCTACTAGTCATGATTAGGGCAGCAATAATGTAAATTTTGTGACAGTTTAAAAATAGCCAATCAACAGCCAGGAAAAGTTTTAGTAAAATGCAGGTATTGTATTTGACTAGGATTAGCCGATCAGAGACTTGAAATACAGAAGTTTGTGGGTTTGGACGGTTGAAATAAGTTCAGTTGCTGGCAGATCTTGATAGTAACCGGATGGAAGATGTGTTCTCTAGAGAAATAATACGTATTCGTGTGAGACGTAAAATAAGTATATGCGTTATTAAAAGTGCAAGTATTAAATAAAAGAATCTCACAGCTCTTAATATCAGTGTAGTGCTATTTAATGTGTGTCAAGGATTAATAAAAAGAAGTGAATTTAAACTTAAAATCTGTGTAAGCCTACATTCTTGTCGCACCACGCCCCTGATTAAGAGAAACGTGTCTCTAAAGTAATACTGACGCAGCCGAGGAAAACATAAACATATATATTTAAAGAAGCAGTTTAATAACAAAGTTAATATTTATTTTAAACTTGGAGCGTAACAACAAAAATACCTCTACAAATCGGCTTCTCATATGTAGCAGCATATTACGTAACAAACAACCTAAAGAACAACACAATCGACAATTCAGTAAACTTCTTCTTCAAATTGACGTCCATACGCAGAGCTAAAAATAAATAAACAACATAAAGAAATATATCTACTTCAAAATTATAGTTCAATCAAATTCGAAATGCATCTACAAATGCTTGACTTCAAATCTGTGACTACAACAGTTTGCCTAATATATATATACACACGAGGTGTGTTCAAAAAAAGACGATCTTGAAATAGCGCGTCAACCGGCACAGGTTGCTGCACTCGCATTGCGGTTACTGAGCACACCTAGAGGCAGGTTTAAACAAACTGCCAGTTGCCTCGCTTCACTATGACCGTTAGTTGTGGAGCTACAGACGCTGAAGTGAGCACGTGCACAAGCTGTTCGTCGATTAATGACAGAGTAACAATGAAAGAGCTTGAAGGACAACGTGTGTGTGTGTTGAATTTTGCTACAGAGTTGGCAAAATTTTATAGAGACATTTCAATTGCTTAGCCAAGCATACGGGGAGGACTGTATGAGTCGGTCAAAGATCAAGGTGATGCTGGTTGTGTTTCTTTACTGCAAAGGCATTGTGTATCAGGGATTTGTATCACGTGGTCAGATGGTAAACAAGTCTACCAGGATTTTAGCGCGTTTGAGGGATGCTATGTGCAGGAAGAGGCCTGAATTACGGAAAAACCAGACTTGGATGTTGCATCATGACAATGTGCCGATCGCTCCTTGTCCGCAGCTATCTGGCAAATATCAGACTCCCAGTTGTGCCCCATCCACCCTTTTCTCCGGACTTATCTCCAGCAGACTTTTTCCTATTTCCCAAACTTAAAATCACGTTGAAAGTACGTCGTTTCCAAACCATAGACGAGATTCAGGACAATGCGACAAGAGACCTGCGCGCCATCCCAGAAAGTGCGTTCCAGGAGGCTTTCCAAAAATTGAAGAAATGTTGGGAACGATGTATTGCCAGTAGGAGAATAATTTGAGGGGGACATAACTTAAAATGTTGTACAATGAGCAATAAAGATGTTATAGCGAAAGTTGAGCCTTTTTTTTTTTTTTTTTTTTTTTGAAGAACCGGGATTCTGCAATTCCTTGATTGTATGCTTAGGGTACTAATGCTCTGTCTTGTTAGCCAAGTTTGTTACTTTCTGTTAAAAAAAACATGCACTGAATAACAATGGTATCGTAGGCAGAATAATGTATGTAATGTGTTGTGGGCGCAAGGTGTCGGTTAATGTTTAACTGCAGTTTTTAATTAGTTAGTGCTGTGGTTCTTATACCAAAAACATTTCAATCGGTCGCCTCATGCAAATTGAACAACAATAATATGCTGTATTCTGGTTAGCTATATGCACGCAGAGCTTTTTGGAAAGATATTTTAATCAGTTTTATCATTAAGGATAACTTCAATGCCTAAAACTGCTGTTAAACAGTACCTATGCTCAAAGGCATATTATTCTGTACAAGATTATCTGAATGACAAATTATCCTGATGATAATATACATATCTCTGTAAGTAGTATTAGTAAATATTAATGACAATTGCCAATTGCATTTGATGCTGCTCTAGAATTAATGAAGCTATTTAAATGTATGTATATCAAGAACTGACAGTAAATGCTATGCATTACAAATCAAATAGAACAAAATGATGAGACGAACAAAAGGTACAAGCCTAGTGAAAGTTAAAACAACTGTTCTTGTCTATAAATATAATGTTAGCCTTATAACGGTAGGGAGGTATTCGATTTTGCACAATATTACACCTGCGCTATTTCATTTTATATATAATATGCCTTTATTTTATTTTAAATGTTCTGTATTCTATGTAATATTTATGTATATATGTAACTATATTGTACTCGTACATTTCCTTGACAAGCATACAGTATGTCTTTATTTTATTTTAAATGTTCTATATTTTGCGTAATATTTATGTTTATATGTAATTTATGTACATTTCCTTGACATGTTCTATGTTCACAAGCCTTTATGGCTGCTAGTGAACTCACAGAATGCAATCCAATCTAATCTATATTTTTAAACGTTAATCTTCCTGGAGCTGCTGCTGCTCTTTCTCTCGTTTTTTAGCTTTGCCTTTTCTACCTCTCTGTATCTCTCAGGCGAACGGTGCTCCGACAAGCATTGCCTGCCGGGCATAATCCCTCAAGACAAAATTCGCATCTATTTTACGTTATAACTTATACAGGATTCCCTTGATGAATTTCTCGTTTTTCAAGTTGTTCTTTTCAGTTTTTAACTAAATATTGTGAGTCTGAGTTACGTTGAATACAATGCTATCCAAATAAAATCAATACTAAATTTGTGAAATATAATTATTTATTATCAAATGGTATGTTTTAAACATTGATCCGTTTTCTTGAATAGAGATTAAAAATCCACTTACAGTCGATCCAGTCTATTATAAAAGTTTACTATTTTAAAGCTTCTACAGTTATTTAAATGTTTTATTCACAAATCTACATTCTTTATATTTTAAATTTTGTTTTCAAAACCATGGTTTTATTGCCCTCTCTTACTTTAGGAGAACCGGGCTTAACCTAATGAAGCAAATTTAAACATTTACCAGAAAGAGAAAAAAATGGTTACATTTGCATGGCTTTTTCCACCCATTCTTCAACAAACTGTTATTACAAAGGCTTATTCTTCTATTTACTCGTTAATCTAGATAAACTTTTGTAGAAATAGTTTTATTGCACATTTCCTATAGGCAACGGGAATAGGGGAATGCGATAGTCAAAACTTTTAAGGGCTGGTCGCTATGGGCTTTGAAATTCCGTTCTATTTGCATGACCAAGAGAAAAAAAAAATGACTTCTCATTTGAGAAAGTATTTGGAAATTCAAAACAATATTGAGAATATCTCGGAAATGGTTAACTTAACAATATATATCTGCCATAAATTGCGTGCTTTAACGAGATCTACATTCTTTGTGTAGTAAGATTTTTGTCTATAACTTACGGTTTACCAGTTATGCAAAAGTCATTCAGAATGGGGAGGTCTTCAAATGCTATTCCCAGAAACTTCAAGATATACGAGGGTAATCCAGAAAGTCCCAGAGGTTTGAAATAAACAATTAATAAAACGCAAATATCAACGTTTTTATCTACATTTGAAAGGTACAATCTTAAGCTATTTTTCTGCATAATCGCCATTCAAAATTGGGCATTTATCATACCGTGGCACAAGCTTTTCAATACCCTCTCTGTAGAAATCTACCGCCTACGACTTCAACACTGGTTTACACCGGCATGCAGTTCAGCGTCAGTATGAAAGCATCAGTTTGATGCACCAAACTCCGTGAAATTTGGGGAAAATATTCCGAAAGTTCTGTAATCGTGAAACGACGATTTTCACGAATTTTGTCATTGATTTGCATTGACAGTTCATCAGTCATAAGGCTAGGCCTACCACTGCGATTCTCATCGTAAACATTGGTACGGCCATTTTTAAAATCAATGCACCATTGCCTGCCTCGGCTTTTACTCATTCCCTGCCCGTAAACATCACAAAGTTGACGATAAATTTCAATTGGTTTGTTCTTTTTAGCCAACCGCACTTCACAAGTGGTGGGATTTTCTATTGCAGTGCACATTTTAACAACTCACAGAGAGCACAGTAAGGAAGACACAGTCCTCACGCTACCACAACTGGATGCGTACTGAATGTAGGAACGTTCTGACACCAAGATGGCAGCTCTACTCATTGCCACGATAGGCCAAAACGTCTGGGACTTTCTGGACTGCCCTCGTACATTTCATTTGTCTTGAAACTATCTTAAACATGATATTTTTAATCAAAACAGTTTGTGTCATTTTTGAGAAAACGCTTTTTTTTAAAAAAAAATTATATACAAAGGATAGTTTGGTGTGAGGGAATTTTCTTGAAAATCCTCGTGTCGCATCCTTGGAAGATACTGAGCTTAAAATACTAAGTTTGGTAACTATGTAACCGACTTTTATTTTTGAAATATGGTCTTCAGAGACACACGCGCGCGCAGGCGGACTTTTTTCACACAATGCTTGTTATGGATTCAGGAAGTCACAAAACGTGTATTTCCAGAGAAATGTCAATATGAAAGTTTTTGTTGGGATACAATACTTCCTGTACTTTATATAAGCAGTAAAACCAAACTCATACTCATGACTAGGGCTGCGACATCGGAGTCGTTACGTTTGTTTAGATGCGTCCTGTATTCGATTGTTTACAGTGAGAGGGTTACCTGTATAGTCGAGTCAAGTGTATTGCCGCACAGTGTTCACGTAGACGAAATGCCAAAGTCACAACGTTGCAAAACTACATATCTATTGGAGAATGGGGAAAATGCTTTCTCTATAATTAATAAAAACCTTTATTGCAAACCGTGCAATAGCACAACTGCTTCTGCGTATATAGATCGAGTAACGTGTAAAGACATGTCAACAAAGAAACACAAAAGCGTTGTATTGCAAAATGTATGGATAACCTACAGCAAGAATCATCTCCATCAAATTAAAAACGTTTAATGTAGAACTATGCGCAGCATTTATTTTTGTCGTTCCGTTATATAAACTACAAAATACAAAGTTGCAGGTTATAATTCATTGCAATAAATTGACACAAAATGTTATCCATGTGCACATTGTGACGGAGTGTTGTGCATTAATGATTTAATAAAGACATTTCAGTTATAAAGTCAGCTGCACACGTTGTAAATAATATTGCAGAAATAAAGTAAATGTTCACGAGACATGTGTAAATTCTTCTTGTATAGACTGTACCGCGCGGGGTCAATGTCAGCCCTTATCGCTACACCCTTACCTTCCTATTCTACACGCTTTCTCCATGTAGCGACTCCGATGTCGCAGACCTAGTTATAAGTGAGTAAGTGTATACATAAATAAGTCACAGTAATTTTAAAAACGAATGAATTAAATTTCAACCGCGTTCGTTTTATGGCAGAAATTATATCGCATGATTGTGAGATTCATCATGTTTTTAGAGTTAATCCTTGTACATTTTATACCACTCTCCATATAAACTACAGTAGCTTTATTCGGATTTCAACCATATTGAAATGCATCTACAAATGCTTCTCAAACAGCTTTATACGATTGAAATCTGCAGCTGCAACAATTTGCCTAAAATATCCAAATTGTAAGAGGTGCGCCACCTGAACAATCCTTAATTTTATAATAATATTAACAAAATGTAAAAGATCTTCGCATATTTTCTTCAAACAGATAGACAAAGAGATGTACCTAAAATTTAAATATCTCCCAGAACCAAACCTTGTCTGGGTCATATACGATATACCCAAAACCTCCTTCTGGTTGCCAGGAAGAGCAATGAAATCGTATATTACAAGAACTATAATGCCATAACGAGTTCAAGTGGATAGCTGTATTGTAATAATTACACAGTTTAAGTTGATTTTTAAATGTTCTACCTCATACCTAATAGATAGAGGAAGTACTGCATTCCACCCAAAAATTCGTTACCGAGATTTCAAGGGAATATACGTTTTGAGGCCCGTGAATAAAAAAAAGGATTTTTAGAAGGAACCAGTGGGTGTGCGTGTGTGTGTGCGTGAACAGCATAGCTAAAAAAGTCGTATAAATACCAAACATGAAAATATTTTCAAGAACATCCTCCCACCCAAATTAACCTTTACACGAAAAAAATTTTCATATTCTTCATTTTCAAAAAAAATGGCTGTAACGATGACTGAAATATATATTTAAGATGACAAATAAGATATATATCTTGAATTTTCTGGAAATAGTGTATGAAGTTCTCTTCATTCTGAAGGAATTTTATATAATTTTCTATAACAGTAAACCACAAGAGAGAGACAAAACTGCAGGACACAAAAAACGTATACCGCTTTAACATACACATTTATTTCAAATAGCAATATGGTATCAGTCATTTCCAAGACTATAGAATTTCAAGACTAGCATATAGCAATTCACTTCGATTCTGTTTCCTATATCCCCTCTGTACCTACTGTGTTTGACTCAGGAGTTTATCTATGACCTTGTAGTTGATCTAAGCGAACTTGAGCCAATGCTGCATTGTTCTTCTCTCTCGCTCTATTGTTCCAAAAGTACTTATCCTTTCTGTCCTGGGACAATAAATATTAGTTATACATCAGTTATACATATTATCGCATCAAACAAAAGAATTATGATCATACTTTCAATAATTACATCTGTAAAACCTGCGTACATGTAAAACAATCTAATTATGACCATATGCATGTGAAACTGCACTTATTGACAATACTTTTGAACTGCTGGTGTTACACTATTTGCATCGTAAGCAAGAAGCTCCCTAGTCCAATGTACGCTTACAGTTCAAGGACACAGCCATTCTCCTGAGTCAACCACAGTACAACGAAATGTATAATGAAGCTAATTTTGCAAATGTTTATCTCGAATAACATGAAGTAGATAGAAAAATAAGATTTTGTAAGATTAGTTTGTAGAAGCTAAATAAAATAAACGATAGCAGACAGAGAAAGCCATGTGCACGTTACACATTAGAATTTTTTTCTTCCCCCATTTCAGCTGCCTATTACACAACGCGCGGATAGCATTTAAGGACAACAAGTTTATAATTCAATGAACTAAGCAAGAAATATAGCATATAAATCTACCCGGAAACAGGAAGGAGGTACCCCCATATAGATTTGAAATATTGTCAGGAAACAGACCAGTTTTAGAAACTGTAACAAAACCTGAACCTATTTATGGAAACATATGGAACCTTCTAGAACGAGACCTGTAAACACGCAACTGAGGCGCCAAAATTCTGCCTTAGTTGCTATTGTGTTTCAACGTTTATAGCTCGTAGAAATAAATACACAAAAGAAAAGACAATAATGAATGAGTACTAGGTACCTGAGAAGGAATAACACACAGCATCCAGCTTTAAGAAAATATTACTGCGTTTGATTTTTATGCCAACATGTATTTTCTTATCTTATAAGAAGAGATGCATAACTGTTGTTATGTTGTTGTTCATAACTGCTTATATCTTTATTTGTGTAACGAATAAAGAGGAAAATCGGATTTGATAAGTGGAACTCCTTAGGCACGTTGCCAAAACATTCCTCAACAAAGTAGTTTGCTGTTAAATACTGTTCCTTCACACAGTGTTCGTTTCCACGATAAAACTAGAATGTGTTGCATTTGCATGACTTTCCCCACTTACTCTTCTGCAAAATATTTCTACAAAGATATATTCGCTATATTCTTGTTAATCGAAATAAACTTTTTTTTTTAGATATACCTTCACTGCACATTTCATTGTAAGCATAAAATTACAGAAGGCTGAAGCATTACTCAGATTTTTAAAAAGCGTATCGCTATATGACGGTTTTGAAATTCTATGCTCTTTGCGTGATCACGAGGGAAAAGCTAATAGTAAGCAACTTACCACTTGAAAAAAAAACTGTTACTTTCACATGTTTTTCTCTAACCTCTATCACTAGTGGATATACAACCTATTCTTACGAAAGCTTAGTTTTTAATCTACTTCATTTTAATTGAGATAAACCTTTGCAGAAATAGCTACATTACACATTTCGTTATAGATACAAATGGAATAGCGATAGTTAAATGTTTAGGAACTGTATACTACATGCTGGCCTTAAAATTCGATACTCTTTCCTGCAATCGTGAGAAACAACTGAAAATCAACTGTACTTTAATAGTATATTATGCAACGAGACTATAGTGGTAGTAATTAAAACGCGAGTATTATTATTATTATTATTATTATTATTATTATTATCATCATCATCATACGAGCGTTTCAATCACCATTATAGTCAAGTTTCATACGACTGTTTATGCTCGACGATGTATCTAAATTAAAGGTTTCATAAGTATTCGTTTCTGATTTGAGTGATGTGTTACAATCGTTATTCCTTTTTATCTATGGTTACAATACCTTATAGCACCTATGTCATACAAAGTTGCTAGCGTTGTGAGACGTACAACGCAGAATAATCGATACTTGCGCTTTCACAATGTTACATGGCCACTTCTGATTGGTCGAATACCAATACTTTAATGAACAGGTTACTTTAATGAGGCCCATTAAAGTACTGCTACCAGTCATATAACTACTATATTTTGGCATGGTCGAGCATAAAATAATAACAAAGTATTGAACAATTCGAACCATTAATAACGTTTATCTCGGAAATGACCTATGTCACTAAAAGGTTATTTGCAATAAATTGTTTTGAAATCTACATTTTCACCTTTTTTACCACGTTCATAGTAGATAGAGAATGTATTGCATTCCACCCATAAGTTCTATATACGAGATTTTACCGGAAATGCATGTTTTGAAGCGCCTGAATAAAAAAGCATTTCAGAACAAGAAGGTGTGTGTGTGTGCGTGTGTGTGAGACAACACATAACTCAGAAACGAAAAGTGGGATAAGCTGGATAAATACCAAAATTTTTCTTTACACTTTACATGGAACATTTTTCGAAATTTTTTATTTTCTAAAACATGGCTCTCACGATTTTTATTAAAATACCACATATTAAAGATATTTACATTACAAATAAAATGTATTTTATTACATGAGTTACATGCAATTTAAAATGAATCTCTTTAACAAATGGGGTTTAAAGTGAAAGAAGCTATGAAAGAGAGGAGACTGGATAGTAAAAAGAATTGATTGATCTCCGATAAAAGCTCTCAATATCTGCAGTCAGAGATGGTGCCGTGAAAGTAGAAATGACAAATATAAGGCATTCACCAGCAGCAGTCAATGGTCTCAGGTTTGATCTGAACATTCCAAACTGCGTTACACTTGGAAGATCTTCAAACGCTCACCAGTGAAGGGTAATGGCGAATTTTACGGTTCACGGACGATAACGACGATAGCCCGATGTAATTACACAAAATGAAATCATTGTTTATTGCATGAAAACCGTTTACTTTAGAAGCTTACAGGATAGTGTACATATTATAAATTATAACCTTCAGAACACTTATGTATTATGGATGAAGACGTCTGTAAGTTAAGGTGACCACAAATACGAGACTCTTGTTCTCGCCAAAGCTCTCACTTTCTTTCCATCTATTACCCTGATCCCCCCTTTCCTTTTCTTGACATATGTGATGTTTGATCTTTATTTTTTCACATTAGCCAGACTTGAAAAATTCAACCACAGCCGGGACTCAAATCACAGTTCTTCGGTTCCTTGTGCCGATGCTCTTATCGCTTGAGCTACCGTGAGATACCTGTACGTGCATTAAACTCTCTCGTCTGATCATCAACATCCCTCTAAACCTTCAAAACGGCGTGAATAATCGAGATATATCTCAAAGTCGAGTTGTAATGCTGTACGTGCTTTTTTCTTTTTTTTACTCAATTTTATAAACATTTAATTGATGTTTTTAATCCCTGGGCTTAATAGTTAATTTCTATTAGAATTAATTAATATTCGCTATTTGTTCTTTCATACTAGTGCGCAGGTAGTAAACTGGAAAGTTAAATCATACATTAAATTAACATTAAATTAATTACAAAATTAACAAACAAATAAATAAAACCACTTGCAGCATTGTACTATTACCTTTGAGGTATGATATCTCGAGTATCTGAGATCGACCTGAAGGTTTACCGGAATATTTGAATTGGATGAGAGGGATCAATGCAAATATGTGTGACTCGCATTGGTAGCTCAAGCGTATGTAATGTTTTAAATAATGGTAAAACAGGTTTGTTTTTTTGTTTTAGTGTTAATAAACTTAAATCAGTAACTTTACATAAACTTCGGCCTGTTATGGAATGGGAACCACATTTCTTACTGCAATCAGTTTATGTACACGAATAATAAAATAAAGAAATGTTTGTATAAATATTCAACGTATTAAAATTTTAAAAATAACAAAACTTTTCAGAAACACAGTGATTACAAGCTTCTATTATGTAACACTTCTCAAAAAAATCTGATGTGTTGCACTCACATGCCGTTCTCTATTCTTGTACAAACTATTTTACAAACGCTTATTCCCCAACTACTTCATGCTAATCGAGATAAACATTTGCAGAAACGTATCTTATTGCTAATTTTCTTGTAGATGCAAGAGGAATATGGCAGACTTTAAGCGACAGTCAAATCTTTTAAGAGCTGGTTGCTATACGGAGCATTCCATTCTCTTTACATGTCTAGGACATAAAAAAAAGAGAAAAAGATCAACGAATTCCTATTTGAGAAAAAGTATAAGTATTGCAAAATTCAAACAAATAACAAGGAATATGTCGGAAATGGTTCACTCGAAAAAAAAATATATATGTGTGTGATAAATTGTGTGTTTTAATAAGATCTACATTTTTTTGCGTAGTAAAATTTTGTCTACCTCTGACATATACTAGTTATACGAAAGTCATTCAGAATGAAGAGGATGTTTGTGATATTTGAGGTGTGGGTATTTTCTTCAAAATGTTCGTGTCGCACCGTTGAAAGATACTAAACTCAAATACCAAGTTTGGTATTTATTCAACTTTTCGTTTTTGAGTTATGCTGTTCACAGGCAGATATACACATGGACATGTTGCGAAACTGCTTTATTTGGATTCAGGGCACCTCAAAAAATGTATTTCCGGCGAAATTTCGATATCAAGTTTTTTGGTGAAATGCAATACGTAGTAGAGAAACTAAAAAGAATAGTAAGCCAGGTACTTGTGTTTTATAATTTCCCTTTGGCGAATTAAGATGCCATGTATTCTATTTTATAAGTGGGACCTAATGTGTATTTTATACCATGATTTATAACACTCTCACACGCACACAAGGGGTAGCCTATTATACACGTTAATTTAAGGTATTCATCCAACCTTGAAATTTCAGACTAATCTCGCCTCCAGTTTTATAATATGTGCAGATAATATGCACCTTACCAATTTCTTTTGAAAAGACTAAGTGTTGGACTTACTCGTTAGGGTTGTTGTTGTTATACTTGGCGGCGAGGCTGCGCATGAAGTCGCTATAGTTGCGGGTCATCATCTGCTCCATGTGCTTGATGTGGCCCGAGGGGCTCCCGACCCGCTCCGTGGTGGGCGGTGTTCCAGGATACGAGGAAGATGGCGTGGCGCTCCTGGAGGAAGAACTGTTATTGTCAGGGGTCGCCGTCATGGTGGCTCCGGGTGCGGACGGCGAATCAGTCGTCGCGGGACTCAGTCTTTCTGTCTTCACAGGAGGATTCTTGTTATTGTTATTGCTATTGTTATTGTTATGGACGTCTGCCGAGCCGTTCATTGCGGTGCGGTTCTCCTTGTGGGCGCCACCGCCGCGCCGCTTCCCGCGGGACTTTGGCGACTCCACGGCTGCGGATTGGTTAAGCTCCGTGCCACCTGGAATTGTCTCCAAGTCTCCTTGCCCTTCACCTGAAACAACAACAAGTAATTATTAAAATGATGTTCTTTTTCTGGTGTATTACAACTGGATACAACCCTCCAAGGCATTAATTTCATTGACTCTCTCCAAATTAGATCGATTGTGCGTTAAAGCTCATAGTTTAAACTGGTTCTATAGATGAATATGAGAGTTGTAAAAAGCACTTAAGTAGTATGCGATTCCAAAAGAAAAAGGAAGACCGCATAGCAAGTGGATTCCAAGGAATTAGAGGGGCATTGGGAAATTGGAAGATTTATGGTTCAATGGGCAAGAATGGAGAAAAACAATAAGAACATGTTAAAAACCGTAGTCGGAAAAATGTTTGTACATTGTAAAACATATAGCTAATAATGCGACTGAAATTTAAAGCCAGAGATGCCATGTAAAAGTGCAGATAGTAAGAGCTAAACTTCTCTAAACTCTCGCTAATTATTATTGTTCCTATCAGTCCAAATTCATTTCTATTGTATTTTATTACAAATGCGAATTAATGTGTACTAATGTCGGACTTATTGACGGAACAGAACAACTATGTATTGCACAACTAGCTTCTTAATTTGAAATACTTGATAACACATTCTTTAAAGCTCACATTTTGTTAGAAAACTTCCATTTTTACGGAATGTATACTTCTTAAAGTTCTAATCAATGCAGGTTTTGACATTTTTTTCTTTCTCTACCACGCACACAAGGTAGAGAAGGTATTGCATTCTACTCAAAGCTTCGATATCGAGATTTCGCCAAGCTTGGTATTTAAATTCAGTATCTTTCAAGGATCCGACACGAAGATTTTCAAGAAAATCCCTCACCACATAAAAAATGAAACATTTTTCGAAGGTTTGATTTTCTAAAAATGACTAGCGATTTTGATTAAAGCATCTTATATTAAAGATATTTACATGACAAATAAAATGTATATCTTGACTTTTCTGGGAATAGCTTGTGAAGTCCTCTTCCTTCCTTATACAAAATTCAGAAGGAATTTTGTATAATCTTGTATAGCTGGTAAACGTTAAGCGATAGACGAGAACCAACTACACAAAAATACACTGTTAAAATACACTGTTTTTTTTTAAATAAGTTTTTTGTAGCACAAGCCATTTATGAAATATTCATTATTAATAGTTCGAATTGTTCATTTTACTTAGTCATTTTTATTCTCAAGTTCTGTCAACATTCAATTGTTTCTCGCGATTCCATTGAAACACTATGGAACTTTAAGCCCAGGTATGTTGACTTTCTACATTTTCTGAAAGGTTTTTCACTCTCCTTGTAATGGTTCTTCGAGATAAATTAAAATTGGGAAGTTCTTGAGGTCACATAATTGCCACAGATTTTTCAGACATAGTTTCAAAAATTCGCCCTGTTGAACGAGTTTTAGGGACCGAGCGATCTCTCAAATAAGTAACTAGCATATTTAGTTCTCCATTTACAGCCATGAATTTTCGGGAGTTTCTGTACAATTCTCTTTGCAGTTAACTCCTACTATAGTTTTGCACGTTCAATTCAAAACCAATAACAATAATCATCATCATAATAATAAACTACAATAACTTCTCCGTGCAACACATAACTTTAATTTCACCATATAAAGCATGACATCTAATGTAGTGTCTTTGGATGTTGCTTCTAAACACGCCATGTAATGTTTTTGAGCAAATTAAGCATTTCACATTCCCCCCTTCTCATCCTCCCATTCTGCAGGAAATTTAGATTTTCTGGTCAACGATGATTTAGTAGACAATGGTATCACTAACTTCACCACTGAACTGTTTACTTCCAACCACCCTCTCGCCTCTAGCTAGCAACACTGACCCAGGCTGTATGCACTTTCAGTCGCGTTACGTTGTGACTACACTCTGAGTCACAACACACGCTTTGCCCACCTCTAACGCAATACACCAATCTCTTTTTAATTGCACGGATTTTTTTTTATTATTGCGCATAAATGATTTACAATTCTTCTGTTAAGAAAGAATAGAGAAAGTAAAAAAGAAAAGAACATTAAACAGCAGGAACACATGGAGGTTGCGTGCATAACAACATCGAGAGACGTGCGCGTTCTTCCAGTGTATCAGCTGATAAAGTAGATGGTGTTGATGATGGACAGATTATAAAAGAACCACGAGAGTTTTCATACGATCTCTTCCCTGTAGGGATGCATTAACAATTCAGTGTGGTATCGAGCATTGCAAGACTAAAATCAGTCATCTTGGAAAACTGCGTGCAATTTGATATGGGGATTAGAGATTTTAATGCGCGTGGCACGAGAGGTGTAATAATTCACTTCAGCACTTCAGCCCACCTACGAGCTTCGCGTATAATGCACGTAATTGTCTGCACTGCATATCCATCTCTCACACGATCGACAGTGTTTGATAGCTCGAGATTGTTGTGGCTTACTACTTGCTGCTCTTTGAATCTGCTTCTTCCTCTTTTCTATCATTCCATTCTGCTATTAGAATACATCCAAACTTCCAATCCTTCACTTTTATTACAATTGTCACTGTACAAATTCTATCTATTCCTTACATTTTTCTTGTTGCTTCCCATTTTTTTCCTTGTCTACTGTCTGAAATTTTATTATTAAGTTTTTACACATTAGTGGAAATTAATGTTTTAAAAACAGGAAGAAAAAACGAAGAAAAATTTATCTACGATATGAATATTATACTGTTTTCACAACTTTGGCAAACAACACATACAATATGTACAAAGTTTTGTTTTTACTTTTTCTACCGCTTACCTGCTGCATACAGAGAAATTATTTTTTTAATTGTTTTATTTTTATAGTCTCGTTTAACTTCTGTGGTCATATCGGGGCTATGACTTGCAAAATGGTGACTTTACTCGTTGAACTATAGGTTTTATTACCTTTGGTTTTCATTAATTTTTATAAATACGCTCATACTCACTTTCACATTCGTATTTCTAGACTTTGTGGAGTATAGGTTCTGATTGAAGAAAAATTCCCCATCCCAGCCAAGAATTGAGGAGGACATAAACTTTACCACTAAACTAAAGGGAAAGTAAGGCATTCCCCGTCATTAAAAAATTCACCCTGTGTGTGAGTGAGAGAGAGAGAGAGAGAGAGAGAGAGATGTCAGATTAAACACTGAATTTCTTATCTGAAATACGACGCATCGTTCATGGATCCCAGGGGAATGCTTTAAACGAAAAAATTTGGGTTTTTTTTATTTGCTAAAAAAAGTGCATCGTAATTTTGAAAAATAATGGCGTTTATTTTAATTGTGTTACAATTTAATAATAATATATTATGAAGTAATTTTGTTTGTTATTAATCACCAGATAATGAAAATGTATATCAATAAAATTTAAAAACAAAACTTCGGCTTTATGAAGGGCATATTTGGTACAACAATCAAATTATAATATTAGTTTTTGGGAAAGCGATTATCTTTAATTCCAATTTATTATTGCCACGCTTTAATAAAATGTTTTTAACTGCTGAAGTTGAAAGAAAGAATTCTATTTTATATATAAATAACTAAAGGCGCAAAAAAGTAAAGAAAGAAAACCTCAGAATGCTTATTGGATTTAGTTTCAACTATAACATAATCAATTCTGCAGGTCTTTTAGATTTGTAATATATAAGAATATTACCCAAACTTTTCTTCTGTTTGCGTAATACTGAGCAACAGAAAAGAACATAAATTCTTTCCATTAAAATAAAAACTAGCTGGTATTGCGTACGATGCGATTCAGCTGGTCGTCTCTGTTGTTCCGCGATTCCTTCTTCCACCTTACTGCACACTACGTTGTTTGACAGATTAGAGTACACCCTCTTCGTATGCCACAGAGCAACAAGTTGATGACCTTTAGTATATACGGTATAAAATTAATTTTCTTGTAATATTGAAAATACAAGATTATGCTCTTGTTTGACAGCAAATACACCACTGCGCTAACTGGCTGCGCATAGGTCCGCAATTAAGCGTCGTAGTCCCAGTGATCCCTTTAAAAAGAATCTCTTCTTTTACCCAGTCTGTCATTTCTATAATCTATGCACTAATTTTTGAAGCATAGGATATAGAAACAACTTCCGATGTTTTTTAAACACTTGAAAACCTGCTACAAGGTGAATTTAAGGTATAACTAATTGTAATGCAATGAATAAACAAAAGCTTTCTTCACGCACTTACTAATTCTGGGAGAGAAGTTGTTTTAGAATATTCCTTCGTGCATTTCGCTTACAAATGGTAGTTTGTAACCACAATTGGTTGCTGAAGCAAGACTCCTAATACAATTTAAGTTAAATTCAAACCTACTTGCTTCACGATCATGCACGATCAACGCTTAGGAGTGCCAAATATGCTAGGGACGTGATTGAAAAGAATCACAAGTATCCACAAGCCTTATAATCTACTCTTTTAGTAAACAATTTGTATCCATCCGCAAGCGTGTTTTGACTGTAGGAAGGGGTAGCACGTTTTCCCAATATTTGGTCAACGTGTCGCGCCTCCAGAATCGCATAGTTACAGTGATGCCTACAATGTTTGGATACAGGCAGCCTGTTCAGAATTTTTAATGAATACTTAAACACAGATTTGGTTTCAACAAGGGTATGAAAATAAGCCCTTGCCTTAGAATTCTCCTTTAGCTACAGTCGGCAACGCGGTGCTATATAGCCATAATCTGTTCCTTAGTTTATTACTGTGTCACAACTTGTTGCATGATTGGCATATAAGATGTAAAACAATATTTCAACATTTGTAATTATAATCCAATTATAGAGTGATTTATACTGAGGAAGCCTGGAGGTCGAGTTGTGTTTGTTTCCATTATTTAGCAAATAATTCCAAAACTAAACCAGTCATAAATAAAAGTGAATAAATATAACATCAATCACACACATAGGTATTTAAATTGGTTAAGCCACTGTCATTCATTTTGTTAATACATTGTATTTTCATTTCATCTGAAAACCTTTTTTTTTTTATTGTTTCATTTGTATAGCCTCTCCCTTTAACTTCTATAGTCACATCGCGGGCTTTCACCTGAGAAATAATGTGAAACACACATTCACTCCAGACTCTGCGGAGGGTAGACCTAGCCAGGAATTAAACCCAGGATACCTGGGTTACGAAGATAATATTAAATCAACGTATAATGTAATAAGCCTGAGTTGAAAGACTTGTCCGAAAACAAAGTGGTAATTAGCGCGTTATGTTAAGGATAGTTATTAGCAACAGACGAGAAGCGAACGCGTTAACATAAAGATTCCTCGAATACATTAGGTTTGAGTTCAAATACGTTTGCAAAGTAACAAGGCAGCAATTCTAAATTAAAGTAAAAAATACGGCTTAGCAACAAGGTAAGAGACGTATCCGTAGGATTTTAAGATTGGTCCGCGCGAAAAGGAACCTTGATAGGGGTATTGATATATAGGCGGAGCTTAAGTTAAGAAAAGAGAACGCATTCTAAATCAGAGGCACATTCGTACATACATTCGTACATATATTCATCACATACTCATGACTCTCCTAAGATTCTTGACTCTCGTGTGTAATTTTTAAGTTGTGTACCGCACATGAACGCGCCGGCGTTAGAAACATTTAGCGGCTATTAAGAGGCATCTGTCCGAGCTACATTTCTGCGACTTATGGCAACTGACGCTTCGCATTATTATGGGGAGTTGTTCGGATTGGGTTGGACTCGGCGGGGCAGTGGTTCCTGATACCCATGGGAGATTGGGTACGCCTGGCTGGTTTTCCGCCCAGGCGGGGTTGTGAGACGCCCCGATGTTCCCCGGCACCAAGCATGAGTGAGAGTTAGTAGACGGCATGCTAGATTGCTGTCGGCCCTATCGTGGTTTTCGGTAATCGCCCCTTTCCGGGATGACGCACGTAAGTGGCGTATCCACTTCCATCCTCGAGTAAGCGGGGGAGAAACGTTTTAGACTCATGGGAAACCCCCACGGTTGGAGAGTCACTCAGCTGGCGCTAGCCCTGGGTTCAAGAGGGGGATTGGGCTAAGGCTCTTGCCCTGGTAGACCTTCGCTCAACATGTTATAGCAGTAATTAATTCGTAAATTTAACAGTCGGTGACTCTTTCAAACTGAACACTTTAGTCAACTTTTATGGTGTTATCCTTTCAAAATACACTCACGCATACCCTGAAATAAAGCACTCATAGCTATACCACTAGAGAAGCTGGAGCACTAGACAACACAGAAAGAGCTACGAGATGACGATATCACAAAACTCATCAACAGAGCAGGTAACGTTAAAAGTTATAAAAATTTGAAGCAGGGGGCGGCATCAAAAGTGCCGCACCAACGAACAGCATCACAAGAGCAAATCTTACAGCATTATTTTTCCATTTAAACTCTTTGGTTACAAATTTGTTACCGAAGACTATTGAAGTATGACAGGATCCAACACTGTTTTATATAAAGAAGCTATTATTAAGTCTCAGCGCGCTATTCCAACGAATTTAGACAAACACATGCGCTCTAGAAAATAATGAAACAAAAACGGTAAAGTTGTGGCCAAAGGAAAGCGTAACTGGTTGGAATTCCTTATGTTTTTATACATTTATCACGTACGCATGAGGTAAATAATCAGTAAAAATAAATATTTACTCACATATGGCTAAAATAAGTGCATAGTTACATTAAATCGCCGTTTCGATGACAGAGCCTCCATAGAAATTTTATGATAATTATCAATTATAATGTAATTATAATGCCACAGAAAAATTATATCGGTGCATAATTTTATTTTTACTAGAGTAAAAAGGGCAAATTTAGGATGCTTCATTATTCCTCTTTTTTCACTTCACTTTTTGTCTTCGCGTTTAAACCATACACTTAATATTGTCTACATATTCTGTAACTTCTTTCGGAACCTTTTCCCACTTACCGTTCCTTCCAGTGTATCTCTTAGCAACAGTTTCTTCTCATCCAATGACCAATCACTTTCGTTTCCTCTTTCTGACCTTGTTTTTCCTTTTAATATTGTTATTAAAGAGTCTGATTATTAATTTTATCTGTCCATTTCGCATGTTACATTCTTCTCCAAATTCATCTCTCATATCCTAGTTCTTTCTTTAAGGGTGCACAGAAGATATTTCCTTTATTTTTAAATATTTCCTTTGGAATTGCAATACTCTTAACTCCCTGAAAATAGTTCATGTTATTACTTACATCCCAAGTGTCTGAAGCTCCCCTCTCATCTCGAATTAACAACCTTGGATTTAATATAAAAGATTCTCTGTAGTGCTCCATGTTACTATATTCAAGCCAAAGCTAAGAAGCAAAGTATCCATTATGTCAGAATAAAAAAAGCTTAAGTTATGCGTATGAGATGTTATTTAGATGTAAAGCTATGGACAAAATTTAAAACTCAAGCTTACATTATAACTCGAGTAAAAAAATCCAAAAATAAATTTCTATAGTTCATTAATTTCAGGCACATAGTTGTTAAAAGTTACTAAATACAAGAGTGAAAAAAGCACAGTTGTTCATTGTACTTATATTTTACTATGGCTGGATATACCGAGCGAAATGGCTCCGCGGTAAAGTCTAGTAGGCGAATGCTGGTGTGGTTTCTCATTCCACCACGATTTTCTTTCCATCATTTCCTTTTCATTCCGTTTCCTCCTCATCTTTCAGGTGTTCTTCCAGGTTTCGTGGCGTATGGCGGTGTCGGAAAGATGGTGCAGATGCTTGCCAAAAGGAAAGAGTACTCCCTGTGAACACTAGAGGGTTGCTTGGTAGACGGGTCGTTCATCTTCCTATCTAAACACCCTAGCTGTGGGACAAGTCTTCGAGTCTGGAACTGTTAGAGACTTCCGCGCATCCTTGTAGCATGTCTGCCTGCGACCTGTGGTCTCCTGTGGTTCGTTAACTTCATGCCTTCCTCCTGGAGGAGTGCTAGCCACAATAGATTTATGTAGGTCGCAGCGCGCGAGTGCCCCCACCTCCTTTGTATAACCCATTTATGGCTGAATTTAATCAAATGTGCAATTTGATGATGAAGGAAACCATAATTTCTGTATTTGCATTAAAACATATGTACAAATTGTAAGTGGGTATGCTGATTTTAAGTGGGAATTCTTCACTCTCTTGTTCATCACCAGTACAGCAAACGTTTCTATCACCGGTAGTTGACAATGCTCAACAATGTGTTGGATATGAATCTTACAAGAGTTAGAAGTTTCAGCAACGACCTAATTGTAAGCTTATAAAATTGTGTGCCTTAAATTTCTAATTGCTGAATTCAAGGTGTAAGAAAACATGTTCGATGCAGGACATGTGAAAGATGGAATTTCTCTTTTCGGAAGACATATGCCTTGCTTTGTAATATGGAGGAAGAAAAAATTAATTCATTGACTTGGCATTTTTAAAAGTTTTATCTCCCTCCAAACCGAAGCTTATTTTTTACAAATAAACAAAAAGTAAAAAAAAAAAAAAAATCTGATGTGTTACACTAACATGATTTTCTCTACTCTTGTACAAACTATTTTTACAAACGCTTATTCTCCATCTACTTCATGTTAATCGAGATAAACATTTGCAGACCCTATCTTATTGCTAAGTTTCTTGTAGATGTAAGGGGAATATATATTTACAAGGGTAATATAGAAATACAGTAGCCTTTAAGCACATACTTATCTCTTAATAGCTGGTTGCTAGGTGCAGCACCATTCTCTTTGTCACAGATTAATACTCTTTGCATATACAAGACAAAAAAATGAATAACGAATTCCCATTTGAGAAAATTATTGAAAAATTTAAGGGAATAACAAGCTATATCTCGAAAATGGTTCACTAAACAAAAAAAATTATGACATAAATTGTGCATTTTAACGCGATCTACATTTTTTGTGTAGTAAAATTTTGTCTATCTCTATGGTTTACCAGTTATGCAAAAGTCGTTCACAAGTAGAATACTTTTGGAGACATTCCCAGAAAATGCAAGATATACATTTTATTTGTCATGAAAATATCTTAAACATATGATATTTTAATCAAAATCTTTAGAGCCATTTTTGAGAAAATTAAAATTTTCGAAAAATGTTCCATGTAAAGGGTAATCTGGGGTGGGGGGGATTTTCTTGAAAACCTTCGTGTCGCATCTCTGGAAGATACTGAACCTAAATACCAAGTTTGGTGTTTATCCGACTGTTCGTTTCTGAGTTATGCTGTTCACAGACAGACACACACATACATGGACATGTTTCCAAAAATGCTTTTTTTTTGGATTCAGGGGATCTCAAAACATATATTTCCGGTGAAAACTCGGTATAGAATTTTTGGGTGGAATACAATACTTCCCCTACTTACTATACGTAGTAGAGAAAGTAAACATCCAGAATAAATGAAGATCTGGTAGTTAGTGATATGAAATTTCCATCGATGGCATCTTCTAGTTTCGCTAATGTGAGCTACGCGGTGTTCTGTTCCACTTCATTGCAGACATTAACAAAATTAAAATCGGGTTATTGGTTATACAGAGTGGACCATTTAAGACGAGACTATACAATATCTCCAAAACTAAGCATTGTGGAAAGACATGTCTTGAATAAAAGCTGCTTGATATTAGGGGAAAGTAAATATCAGAAGTCATCTTTTATTTGGAGGACGTTGTGGTGCTGGGTCAAATGTTTGACCCTAATTGTAGGTTTCCATTTAAAAAATTAAACTGACCCTAAAATGACTATCATAACGTTCTCCAAACAAAACATGACTAATGGCATTTACTTTCTCCTATAACATCAAGAAAATTTTACTAAAGACATTTCTTTCTTCAACTATTACTTTTGTAGATATTGTACAGTCTCAATTTAAATGGTCCACCCTGTACTTACTAGAACCTTCCACGATTCGTAACCCATAATTGATACTTTCAACACTTTTATTCGCTGTCGTTTAAGCCTTAACTTTTAAGAACTTGTGTGGGTATTGGTACAACTTCTTGTAAACTGAGGAAATTGTAGCTGTATTAAATATGTTGATTAAGGGAATACTTTGCTTAATCGGATTAACAAATTTGGTGAAAACCTATGCTTGAATACAAATAAACAGTATCTGCCGATTCCAAATGCGAAGTCGATGGTAAATAATCGTCTTGAACACGACATAACATTAAGCTTTGGAAACGAAGAAATCAATTTCACTTTATGCCAAATACGTATATTAATATCGTATAATTCGTTTATTCAATACTTTCCTTTTCTAGAACTGAAGTTAAAAACATTTAAGCATCCTGCATTTCATAGCTAAAAGGTATACTTAAGATACTGAAGTAGATGTAATAAATGCTGCAGTTCATACATTATACTTTATTACTATGATAAATAAATGAACAAAAAAAAATTAACGTTCCAGAATCCATAAGGAAGTAATGGATATAATGCAAGGTGAAGATGACCAACAGGAATGAAGTCAATATCTTATTAGGTTCTATATTGTAGTGTATGCCATAGAAATAAGCCATAAACAGTTAGTCAGGAGATCATACACGATCATATGTTGGGAAGACAATTCTTACACGTGTATTACTAACCTTAAAAGGAAGAACGATATAAGGAAGGAACACTGAATAGTCAACTATTCGATGAGGAAAGCGAAATTGCTGCGGTGACATCCCAAGCAATTCTTAGTTGTACGAGTTCATATTAAAAATAAAATATTCCAAGGAAATTCTAGAAAAGGCTTTGAGAGTGACTCAGTCGTCGAGACGTATGATAACGTGACTTTTTATCTGTCCCAACTTGCTGATATCATCCTACGGAGACTGGGACTGAATTTTTTAACTTTTTATTCATCTTGAAGCTATTTAGTTGAAACCTGGCACAGTTTGTATGAGTAATTAAAGAAATAACTCTGTAAAAGTTCAAAGATTTAGCTCAAATAGTTTAATATTTTTAATTAGCGGAAATCATTCAAATTGTCTAAAACTGCCTTGTACATTTACATATTTGTCAGAGAAGCAGGCCAGTAAACTTTCTGATATTTTAATGTAGTGAAAATAATTGTACTTGCTTAAAGTTGATGCTATTAGTTGCAGAGAAATACATTTTTGTTCTTAAAGATTTGTTGGCGTTAAACGTTTTTCTCGTTTTTCAATATACTTGCTTATTTTTATGGCCCAATGAATAAAGAAATCATAAACTATATAGTTGAATCATTAAATAGGATATTTGAGAGTATGCACATAAATCAGGGCAAATTGAGGCGTAAGGTACTAATGTCATGTGATAAAATATAAAACTGAAAGAAAGCATTTGTACGTAAATATGCATATTCTTTGGATTTGCATTCTTCTTAAGTTATATTTCATTGAGATTATCTCTAAATAATACTTTCCTATACATATATAACCTTCTGAAACTATAAAAGCTAAAAGACTGAAACTTTCCATGCGTAAATACACTGTTAACACATTAAAATAGAATTAAATATGATAGGTTTCAAAACATTGAACATTTTCTTAAAATTTTGTGCAAAAATATGAATTAAATTTTACCACAAAAAAAATATTACAAACGAAAAATGACGTATTATTATCAGCTGAATTTCTTTAGTTCAATGGCATGAAATAAAATGTCTTAAGGAGTAGTAAAGGTCTCGCCTCTTCACTTAAAGTACTTTCTGAAAAGAAGCAAACCAAAAGTGTGGTGCACAGTATATAAAAAAATTCTCGTGATGCATTCACATGAGTTTCTCTACCCTCTATCTTTATTAGTGGGTATGCAAACTATTCTTAGTAAAGCTTATTTTTCTATCTACTACATTTAATCCAAATATACCTTTGCAAAAATAGCTACATTATACGTTTCATTATAAATACAAAGAGAACAATGGTAGTCAAATGTTTAAGAACTGGACGCTAATGCAGTCACGTGAAACAACTGAAAATCCATGGGGCTTTAAAAGAATGACAGATTTTGAACAATTCGAACCTTTAATAACGGATATCTAAACGACTTTGATACAAAAACCTTATTTGAAGTAAATGTTGTGTTTTAAAGAGATCTAACTTTTTTTGTGTGGTACGTTTTCGTCTATCGCTTAACGTATACAAGTTTTACAAGATTATACAAAATTCCTTCCGAATGAAGAGGACTTCCTAGGCTATTCCCAGAAAATTCAAGATATAAATTTTATTTGTTATGTGAATATCTTTCGTATACGGTATTTTAATCAAAATCGTTAGAGCCATTTTTTTAGAAAATCAAAATCTTCGAAAAATGTTCCGTGTAAAGGGTAGTTGGGGTGGAGAGGATTTTCTTGAAAACCTTCGTGTCGCATCCTTGGGGGATACTAAACTCAAATACCAAGTTTCATATTTATCCGACTTTTCGTTTTTGAGATACCTGTTCACAGGCAGACGCACACATACACGGACATGTTTCCAAAATGCTTTATTTGGATTTAGGGCGCCTCAAAACATGTATTTCCGGTGGAATACGGCATCAAATTTTTTGGTGGAATGCAATACTTCCCCTACATACGTAGTAGAGAAAGTAAAAAGTTGAAAAGCGTAATTAGAGCTATACACTTTGTGTTGTAGTTATTTAAATGCTAATAGTAGCATTACGAACATGGTTGCTATCAGCGTTGCTTCTAGGCTATGAAATCCACATTACTGCTTGCTTCCCTTGGCCTTCATAACCTGCTGAGGTTGTATAAATGTTTAGATGGAGATACCCTGCGTCACTGGAATTCCTAAGGACGTATTCTCACCACAAAACCTGCTGCGAAGTTTTTTTGTAAAATGCAGTGTTTCCACCTTGTAGTATGAGGCGTATTCCAAAACTAAGGTCTATTTGGTCATAACAACAACATCGCTCATGAGACAAGGTTTTATTGACAGTAATATGTGCCTACATACGATATATACCTTACTTTTCCACATAATCGCCGTTCACATCTATACACTTGCTGTAACGCTGAACCAGTTTCTCTAACCCCTCGACATTGAAGTCTGTCGCCTGGGACTTGAACCAGTTGGTAACGCTCGTCTTGAGTTCATCGTCAGTTTGAAATCGTTGTCCACCGATCCACCGTTTCAAACGCAAGAATAGGAAATAGTCGCTTGGTGCCAGGTCGGGATGTACGGAGGGTGGCCAAAGAGTTTCCAACGAAACTCTTGAATCTTCTCTTTGGGTTTGGCAGCGGTGTGCGGGCGTGCGTTGTCGTGTAGGATGATGATGTCAGACGACAATTTCCCGCGGCCTCGATTTTGGATCGCACGTCTCAGTTTGGCAAGCGTTGCACAGTACACGTCAGCTGTAATTGTTGACTAACGGTTTTGTCCCAAAACACGGTAGCCATCATTTTGCTATTCGTGTACGGCGATTGCTTACACCTTTTTTGGTTTCGGTGAACCGGAATGGCGCCATTGCATTGACCATTGTTTCGATTCTGGGTTGGTGTACGCTATTCATGTCTCGTCGCCGGTAACAATGTGAGAAAACAAACCATCTCCATTTTGTCTATTGCGCTCCAAAACTGTCGTACACTACGTATTCATTGCTCTTTGAGCTGACCGGTGAGCAGTTTTGGCACCCACCTCGCACAAAGTTTCCGCTATCCAAGCTGTTCAGTGACAATCCTGTAAAGTAAGGTTCGAGCAACATTTGGGAATTCATCAGCCAGAACACTAATCGCCAAACGCCGATCACTTCAAAGTTTTTGGTTCACTTGCTCAACGATGTCGTTGGTCCGAATACCGGACTTTATACTATGTTGTTCATTGTGCACATTTGTGCCGCCATTTTGAAATTGTCGACACCAGTGGCGAACCTGTTTCTCACTCATTATGCCCGGTCCATACACAAGGCATAGCTCACGATGGATGTCCGCAGCTGACGATCCTTTTGCCAGCAAAAGTCTAATCACACCGCGCACTTCACAACTAGTGGGATCTACGATTGTCGCGGTCATTGCGATCTGCTCTCACTGAATGGCAAACACCTCACACCAACGCTGCGGTAAGTTCCTCAGGAGTCGGTAGACAGCGCTGCAGGCGTGAAACGTCTTTCAGGCCTACCACCTGTTAAATGCTGGCCTTAGTTTTGGATTACGCCTCGTACTAACATGGCCCTGTGCCATGGCATAGTGGGGAGGGGCATAGTGTTCCGCTTTCCAGCCACAGACTGCGCATGGGTGCAAGACCAGTCATTTAGTATCGCGATGCATCGTGAGGGACCTGAGGAGTAACGCAATGGGTCTAGGTAGAGGTATAGGTGACTTAAGGGATGAGGACACCTCGCAGGCTACGACCTCACAGTTCTATTTACGATTACCACACCCCAGGAAGGGGTGAAGTGAAGGAACAAAGGATACAGGCCGTGGAGAGACAGGCCACAGAGACGTGCAGAAGTCTCTAACATTTCCATGCATGCAGACCCGTCCCACTGCTGGAGCCGCTGAGAGAGGGCAATGAACGACCCACCAATCAAACAGCCCTCTGGTGTACTCTTTCCATTGAATATGCATCCGCGCCATCTGTCCAGCACCGACATACGCCACGAATCCTAGAAGCGCACCAGAAAGATGAGAAGGAAACGGAATGAAAGAGAAATGATATAAAGGAAATAGTGATAGATGAGAAACCACCCCAACATTCGCCTCGACCCCGGGGAAACCACGAAAAAGCCATGCGACAGAGTGGGCGGTCGCCGGGGATCAAACCCAGGACCTCCCGAATGCAAGTAGCACACTTTACTGTGTCGCCATCTCGATCGGTGATCTAGTAAACCAGCATTTCGTATTCGCTGGATGATCATTCGCCTCTGCTGTGTACTTGTTGGCGTGAGGCCGGCGGTCCGGCTTGTAGGCCATAAACAACAAAGGCTGTCGCATGGAGATTATTATTGTCCGCGTTAAGCACCATGACCATTTATTTACTTATTAAATAAGCTGATCAGCACAAAAACCCTTGTCAATGTCGTTATTAAAAAAGTGTATTTGCATAATGTAGTTTGCTCCACTCGTCAATCGTATACTTTGAGTATTAAAAACTTATCAACAAAACAACTGGCAAATGAAGTTGTGCTAAAATGTGCATACATAGTTATTAGTACTTTCTACACAAACGACTACATAGAACGTTAGGACTTCTTTGGCAGTGTTAAATCTACAATAAATTTCACTATACAAAACACTATAACAGATTTTTTACTAGCGATTACAGTTCACGAATTAAACAAACTCACCAACTGTCCATATACAGGTTGAATCAGCGATACCGTTTTTTTCAACTGTTTTCTGCATAGTTTCAGACTTCAGGTTTTAGTAATTTAATAGATTATTGTGTTTTAGAAAATAGAACGTGCTGGGTACTATTTTCCATGAAAAGCTTTAATGTTACAGAAAAATTAATCTTTGATTGTAAATATAATACACCAAAATTTTATCATTTTCATTAATTGAAGCATTTCATATATGAATAAACTTGCATTTCTTTGATGATTGTTTTCTTGAAAAATAGGCTGACATTTGTAGAAAAGAGAAAATTTAATACGAATAATCTTAATGTAAAGCCAACATTTCGTTTTATTCGACTGATATTTTGTTGTACACAGAAAAGTGAAACCTACTCTAAAGTTTATTTTCATTATATTTGGAAATGTAATAGTTATTATGTTTGAGTGAACGTAAATTAAAACCCTTATACAATTTTTATTTATAAGTCTCCTTCAGAATATTGAATTTTCAAATGCCGTATTTCTTTAAAAAGTTTTCTTTTTCCGTTTTTCCTCCTTCAAATGTTTCCGCAGTGGAAGGAATTGAGATGCTTTGCATTAAAATTTTAATTATTTTATATACTGTTTAGCAACTGTCATAACAACTATGTAAAGTAACTAATAAATAAATATCTGATGTAGGTATAATCGTACAGTCGAGTACACGGAAACGTGCCGATACTTTGGTTCCTTATGGTGTTTTTCTTTATTTAATGTTGGCAGAAACACCTTATCTGTGTTCTACATCAGCCCTGTATGAGCGAATCTTTTATTGGTTTGAATTCAAGTCCGGCACGCGCGCATTTACCTAGGAACAAAGTTAGCGGTGAAAGAGCAGGAGCACGGAAACATTTCGCCTGAGTGGCTGGAAGGAATGCTTCACAACGATGGCACACACCAGCTCCTGGATGAGTCCGTGTCATATAGGTTTGATGTCAAATGCCAGGCAGTCAAACTTTAACCTTTGAGCACAAATCGCTTTCAGGATCAGGAGGGAAGGAAAAGCGGGGAGTAAGGCAAATATTGAGTGGAGTGCTAGAACAAGGTTAGCGGGACGGCATGGCATAGGCGGTTTATTATTTCCTTACCAACATAAACAGCTGCAATTATATGGGCACAATTTCATGCACTCAACTGTGCATAGATATTTGATTTGAAAACAGAAATGCTTTTGTTCTACATCTATAATATTTTCTAAGTGGTATTTAAAGTTATGTTATCTGTTTCTTAGTTTCACTGTCGAAAGACGTCGTTGTTTCTAACGTTCCCCATATGGTTTGGGGGATATCTCAATACACCCGTTGCCTCCGATGGTAGGGTAATGATGAGGATGGGGATGGAATGAGAGAACCTACAGCTTTTATCGTGGACTCCGAACCACGTTGAGCCTTGGGGCGCCGGGGTAGTGCAGTGGTTTCGTTTCCGGCTCTCGTGTTGAGGGTCTGGGCTGCAATTTTAGGTTGGTCCTATCCACGCCTTCACCTCTGACTGGCTCGTGAAATATTCCCGCTGTCGTAAATCATTCTTCAGAATTGCTACTACCACTAAAGGTCCCGGTAAACTTAAAGCTCGAGAGGTGCTGGGCCGCCGAAAAGAGCTCGTCCTCTACAACTGGAACTTTACTTAGATAATGATAAGCAGAAGCAGCTCAATGAGCCTTGTCTTCTCATCTCCAGTCCGAAGGCTGCTCCACTTAAACCTTCTGGGATCGACCTGTGTAGCCCTCGTGGGAGGCGAGCGGTCTTGTCGTCGACGGCAGCGCCATATAAAGCACGGACTTCACTGCGCATGCTGACATCCGATATCTCGGAACATCGGATTAGTAGAATTCTGTTAATATTTACAGTGTTATTAAAATGTCCTCACGAATTCTGTTTACTTAAAACATGAACGTGTCAGAAGCCAGTTCAACGCCCCGTTCAATATTTATATTGTGTTATTGCATGGAATCTCGTGGTTTGCCGCCTTAAGTGCACAGCCAACTAAATGCCATGACGTCGCAAGAACTCTGTGTGCACAGATGACGCTGCATCAGGCTTTATGTGGCCGCGAGAACCGGTCAGAGGTATAACAGGTGAGCGAAGTGCAAGAGAGTGCCTACCAGTTGGTTGCGATCGTAAGTTAACTGCTCTGCTGAAATCACAGAGGAGTGATTCTCAACGGATGTACCGCGGCACATTCCCCAGCTGAGCCGCGGCACTCCAGATGTGTTCTGATGTTGCTAGCAAAATTAATTAATTTTTGTGAGACAATAGAAAACATTCCATTCAATAGGCTTAGGAAATACATATATTTATTGGATTACATATTTTAATGATGAGAAATGAGCTTAGTTTCTCACACACAAACACGGAATCTGTACGAGGGCTCCCGGGTTCGATTTTCTTTAGACAAGGTTTCTTGGTTTGCCCAGAATCTGGTGTGAGAATGCGAATGTGCTTGTGTGTGTTACGGCTATTTAATAACCAATTCGCTCATAAAACAAGTTTTCAGCACTACCGCTGGGCAGAAACCTGAGCACTCGTGCCAAGTCATAGAATTATGACAAATAAATAAGTATTGGCACAACTATATGACACTAATATATACCGCAAGGTTAACAAAGAAAGAAAGAACGAAAGCAAAAAAGAAAAGAAAAACAATACCAAAGCGTAATCATCCCGGACAAAACAAGTGAGCTTTTTTGCGTTTTCTATTTTTGTATCTATGTCTCTATACATGCCGGAAAAAATCAATTAACAAATTAAACTGAAAATGTAACAGTTTGCTTGTATTTTGTTAATTGCTCTTTCACATTGGCCATGTGCAGGCTGAAGTGAGAAAAATATTCAATTCATGACTTCTTGCCATCTCAGCTTTGAGGCACTTCGACACAGAAAGCCTAAGATCCGTTGTTCAAGTGCCAACCGTGGTCTTGTCTTATACGACACAGATTTCCATCATTACTCCCGACGCACTTCAGCCTTAGACTTATTCTGCTACCTGTATCGTTTTAAAGCCAATTCATTATGCCTGCACCCTTTACCAAGGACTACAGTTTCATAACATATGTGGTTTCAAATTCTTCTGGGTCTAAAAAGATTTCCCCAAAGGTAATACACCTCCTGTAGGCCAAAACCTCACAGGAGCATAAATGTGCTGGGCTGTTTCAGTTTCTTTCTTGCACTGTCTACAATCTAAGTTACCCTGAAACTATCCCATCGTGTTAAGATGCTTTTTCACTGGAGCATGTCCTGTAAGAAATGCAGTTATTGTTCTCAGCTGAAGTATGTTACACTTAAGTAAGCTTTCAATTCTTTTTTTACATGGTTTTCTAATAAATAGTATACCAAGTTTGTTTCCTGGAATTTTAAGCCAAGTTTTATGTTGTTCTACTTTGGACCAATTCTTAATAGCTTCTGTTACTAAACATCGAGGTGTTCCTTGAGCCGGCTCTGGAACAATAAATTGTGAAGCTGCTACATGTCTTGCTGCTTTTTCATTTCCCTCAATGCCACTATGGCCCGGCACCCAGGTGAGTTGAACTGGTACTGAATCTCAAATCCCATTTCTTAGTTCTTCCAGGTAATATAGAAGCAAATATCCAGCAAAAAAATTATATTTAGGATACGTGATCCACGTTTAAATGATCTTTGTTTACTACCAGGCAAGGAAAAGGAAAATCAATATTAAAAAGGTATGATGCATTACATTCACTTTCTCTATGCACTAACATTTACTTCTATATAACTGCTATAAACTATTCTTGCAGTAGCTTATTTTTATGTATTTCCTTCTAATCGAGATAAACTCTTGCAGATATAGTTTCATTACACATTTCTTTGCGAGTACAAGGGGCTTACAGGAAACAAAAGCAATAACCAAATGTTTAAAAGCAGGTCGATATATGCTCACCATGAGATTTCATACTCTTTATATGACATCACGAGAAACAACTGAATGTAACAGAACTTCAAAAAGGAGACAAAGTATTGAAAACTTCAAACAAATAACAACGGATATATCCGAAATGGCTGATGACATGTGTTAGAAAGTGCTATATTTTTTGTGTAGTACGTTGTTATCTTTCTCTTGTGGTTTAACAGTTATACAAAATTCATTACGAATGAAGGAATTCAATATATATATATATATATATATATATATATATATTATTTGGCATGTAAATCTCTTACATATTTTTAATCAAAGTTGTTAGAGCCATTTTTGAGAAAATATAAATTACAATTTTCTTGAAAAATCGTGTCGCATCTTTGGAAAGTACTCAATTGAAGTACCAAGGTTATTATTTAACAGACATTTCGGTTTGGGATTATGCTGGTTACACAAACATGCGCGCGGACCTTCTCTGAAAATGCTTTTTTTTTATTCAGGAGTCTCAAAAACATGCATTTCCATTCAAATATCGTCATATTATTTTTGGATGGAATTCAATCAATTAATTTGTGTATTTTCTGAGATATAACACATTCAAAATTAAACAATCAGATAACTTAGAATTTTAAACATTAAATTTTAATTTTATAGAATTAATGTGCAACCAAAAACTCAACATTGACAATTTAAATATAGTTTTAGCATTAGAATCCCCCTTAAACTTAGTTAGATACAACTGATGTACTAGTTAAGCTTATTTAGGCCTGCGCTAGTGGACATCGCTGTTGAGGTCAGCGGTTGCTTATTCGAGTCAAGTTCCGGTCACTGATGAACTTTAATGTGCTTGTGAGTTATGCTGTTTTCTTCAAGTTCATGTACGAGGGCAGATCAACAAAGACTGAGACTGATTTTTTTCACAGATGTTTATTACTCCAATTCAATGTTTGCATGATCTTTTTCAAAGTAGTCCCCTCCTACATCAATGCACTTTTTATAGCGTCTCTGCCATTCCTTGAACACGTGATGGAGACCATTCTTTGTCAGGTCCTTGAGAATCGCCTTACTTTTCTTGAGCACTGCTTCAGAGTTCTCAAATTGTATTCCACCCAAAATTTCGATACCGAGATTTCACCGGAAATACATGTTTTGAGACTCACTGAATCCAAAAAAAGCATTTTTGGAAACATGTCCGTGTGTGTGTCTGTCTGTGTGTCTTTGTCTGTGAACAGCATAACTCAAAAACGAAGAGTCGGATAAACACCAAACTTGGTATTTAGGTTCAGTATCTTCCAGAGATGCGACACGAAGGTTTTCAAGAAAATCCCCCCACCCCAGACTACCCTTTACATGGAACATTTTTCGAAAATTTTAATTTTCTCAAAAACTGCTCTAACGATTTTGATTAAAATATTATATGTTTAAGATATTGTCATGATAATTAAAATGTATATCTAGAATTTTCTGGGAATCTCTCCAAAAGCATTCTTCATTATGAACGACTTTTGTATAACTGGTAAACCATAAGAGATAGACAAAATTTTACTACACAAAAAAATGTAGATCGCGTTAAAATACACAACTTATGTCATATACATTTCTTTTGTTGAGTGAACTGTTTTCGAGATATTGCTTGTTATTTCCTTAAATTTTCCAATATTTATACCCTTTCTCAAATGCGTTATTCATTTTTACTTTCTCTACTATGTATAGTAAGTAGGGGAAGTATTGCATTCCACCCAAAAATTCGATACCGAGATTTCGCCGGAAATACATGTTTTTCAGACCTCCTGAATCCAAAAAAAAAGCATTTTTGGAAACATGTCCGTGTGTGTGTGTGTGTGTGTGTGTGTATCTGTGTGTCTGTGAACAGCATAACTGAAAAACGAACAGTCGGATAAACACCAAACTTGGTATTTAGGTTCAGTATCTTCCAGAGATGCGACACGAAGGTTTTCAAGAAAATCCCCCCACCCCAGACTACCCTTTACATGGAACATTTTTCGAAAACTTTAATTTTCTCAAAAATGGCTCTAACGATTTTGATTAAAATATCATATGTTTAAGATAATGTCATGAGAAATGAAATGTATATCTCGAATTTTCTGGGAATGTCTCCAAAAGTGTTCTTCATTGTGAACGACTTTTGCATAACTGGTAAACCATAAGAGATAGACAAAATGTTACTACACAAAAAATGTAGATCGCGTTAAAATACACAACTTATGTCATATACATTTCTTTTGTTGAGTGAACCGTTTTCGAGATATTGCTTGTTATTTCCTTAAATTTTCCAATACTTATACGTTTTCTCAAATTCGTTATTCATTTTTACTTTCTCTACTACGTATAGTAAGTAGGGGAAGTATTGCATTCCACCCAAAAATTCGATACCGAGATTTCACCGGAAATACATGTTTTGAGAATCACTGAATCCAAAAAAAGCATTTTTGGAAACATGTCCGTGTGTGTGTCTGTCTGTGTGTCTGTGTGTCTGTCTGTCTGTGTGTCTGTGTGTCTGTGAACAGCATAACTCAAAAACGAACAGTCGGATAAACACCAAACTTGGTATTTAGGATCAGTATCTTCCAGAGATGCGACACGAAGGTTTTCAAGAAAATCCCCCCACCCCAGACTACCCTTTACATGGAACATTTTTCGAAAATTTTAATTTTCTCAAAAACGGCTCTAACGATTTTGATTAAAATATCATATGTTTAAGATATTGTCATGACAAATAAAATGTATATCTCGAATTTTCTGGGAATGTCTCCAAAAATATTCTTCATTGTGAACGACCTTTGCATAACTGGTAAACCATAAGAGATAGACAAAATTTTACTACACAAAAAAAGTAGATCGCGTTAAAATACACAACTTATGTCATATACGTTTCTTTTGTTGAGTGAACCGTTTTCGAGATATTGCTTGTTATTTCCTTAAATTTTCCAATACTTATACTTTTTCTCAAATTCGTTATTCATTTTCTTTATGTCCTGAACATGCAAACAGAATGGAATTCGCCACATAGCAACCAGCGTTAAAATATTTGACTATCGCTTAAAAGCTACCATATTCCCCTTGCATCTACAAGAAAATTACCAATAAGATTGACATCTCGATATCTCGATTAACATGAAGCATATGGAGAATAGGCGTTTGTAAAATTAGATTGTACAAGAGTAGAGAAAGTCATGTGAGTGTAACACATCAGATTTTTTTGGATTCAGGAGGTCTCAAAACTGTATTTCCGGTGAAATCTCGGTATCGAATTTTTGGGTGGAATGCAATACTTCCCCTACTTACTATACGTAGTAGAGAAAGTAAAAATCTGATGTGTTACACTCACATGACTTTCTCTACTCTTGTACAAACTATTATTACAAACGTTTATTCTCCACATGCTTCATGTTAATCGAGATGTCAATCTTATTGCTAATTTTCTTGTAGATGCAAGGGGAACATGGTAGGTTATAAGCGATAGTCAAATCTTTTAAGCGCTGGTTGCTATATGGCGCATTTTATTCTGTTTGCATATCCAGGACATAAAAAATTGAATAACGAATTTGAGAAAAAGTATAAGTATTGGAAAATTTAAGGAAATAACAACCAATATCTCGAAAATGGTTCACTCAACTAAAAAAAATGTATATGACATAAATTGTGTATTTTAACGCGGTGTACATTTTTTGTGTAGTAAACTTTTGTCTATCTCTTATGGTTTACCAGTTATGCAAAAGTCGTTCACAATAAAGAATACTTTTGGAGACATTCCCAGAAAATTCGAGATATACATTTCATTTTTCATGACATTACCCTAAACATATGATATTTTCATCAAAATCGTTAGAGCCATTTTTGAGAAAATTAAAATTTTCGAAAAATCTTCCATGTAAAGGGTAGTCTGGGGTGGAAGGATTTTCTTGAAAACCTTCGTGTCACATCTCTGGAAGATACTGAACCTAAATACCAAGTTTGGTGCTTATCCGATTGTTCGTTTTTGAGTTATGCTGTTCACAGACACACACACAGACACACACACGGACATGTTTCCAAAAATGCTTTTTACTTTCTCTACTACGTATAGTAAGTAGGGGAAGTATTGCATTCCACCCAAAAATTCGATACCGAGATTTCACCGGAAATACATGTTTTGAGAATCACTGAATCCAAAAAAAGCATTTTTGGAAACATGTCCGTGTGTGTGTCTGTCTGTGTGTCTGTGTGTCTGTCTGTCTGTGTGTCTGTGTGTCTGTGAACAGCATAACTCAAAAACGAACAGTCGGATAAACACCAAACTTGGTATTTAGGATCAGTATCTTCCAGAGATGCGACACGAAGGTTTTCAAGAAAATCCCCCCACCCCAGACTACCCTTTACATGGAACATTTTTCGAAAATTTTAATTTTCTCAAAAACGGCTCTAACGATTTTGATTAAAATATCATATGTTTAAGATATTGTCATGACAAATAAAATGTATATCTCGAATTTTCTGGGAATGTCTCCAAAAATATTCTTCATTGTGAACGACTTTTGCATAACTGGTAAACCATAAGAGATAGACAAAATTTTACTACACAAAAAAAGTAGATCGCGTTAAAATACACAACTTATGTCATATACGTTTCTTTTGTTGAGTGAACCGTTTTCGAGATATTGCTTGTTATTTCCTTAAATTTTCCAATACTTATACTTTTTCTCAAATTCGTTATTCATTTTCTTTATGTCCTGAACATGCAAAGAGAATGGAATTCGCCACATAGCAACCAGCGTTAAAATATTTGACGCTGGTTAAAAGCTACCATATTCCCCTTGCATCTACAAGAAAATTACCAATAAGATTGACATCTCGATATCTCGATTAACATGAAGCATATGGAGAATAGGCGTTTGTAAAATTAGATTGTACAAGAGTAGAGAAAGTCATGTGAGTGTAACACATCAGATTTTTTTTATGTCCTAGACATGCAAAGAGAATGGAATGCGCCACATAGCAACCAGCGTTAAAATATTTGACTATCGCTTAAAAGCTACCATATTCCCCTTGCATCTACAAGAAAATTACCAATAAGATTGACATCTCGATATCTCGATTAACATGAAGCATTTGGAGAATAGGCGTTTGTAAAAATAGATTTACAAGAGTAGAGAAAGTCATGTGAGTGTAACCATCAGATTTGTTTTTATGTCATGGACATGCAAAGAGAACGGAATGCTCCACAAGCATCTAGCTCTTAAAAGATTTGACTATCGCTTAAAGCATACCATATTCCCCTTGCACCTATAAGAAAATTAGCAATACGATAGTTTCTGCAAATTTTTATACCGATTAATATGAAGTAGATGGAGAATAAGCGTTTGTAAAAATAGTTTGTACAAGAGTAGAGAAAGTCATGTGTAACAACAGATTTCTCACACAAAGCTTTTTGAATGAGTTGCCAATAAGCATATCACTCGCCTCTAAGACACTCGGTTTCTGTGCAGCTAATTAAGAGATCATTTTCATTTGAGAAAATATTCACTCAGGATGTAAGAAACGGTCATACCGAAGCTATTACTCACAGATCATAAATAAAATAAAATCAGCGCAGTTAATTTTTGATAGACTCTGGTACAATGCATGCTAAAAGGAAATGGCAACAGCATGTAGAAAGAATGCCCTCAGAACATCCACTGAAGCAAGCATATCTTTACCACCCTGCTGGAAAACGTGACTTATAAGTTAATGGTAGGCTAGTCTCCGAATGATCCATCCTTGATAGAAGGAAGAGGAAGATGAAGCAGAGGAATCAATTATGATAATTATAGTTTATCCAGGGATCAAGCCCTCACGTCAAAAGTTTTGAATGCTTCTTCATTTCGAGAAATGGCAAACAATAAATTGCAATGCGCAATGGAACTTCCATCCAACGTATTAGTCTTTGGAAGTAGTAGGTACAAATTATACACCGTCAACTTTGAAAGAGATAATACTTTAAATACATTGTTCGTCATGATGATAAATAAGAAAGGGAAAAGAAAAACCTTTACTCGGTTGATCGATCCTCAACATTTGAATAGAGGGCCTCCCGAATGCCAAGCTAGGACCACTATCGTCTGAGTTACTCCTCTAGGTACACAATTAAGGTTATTAATGTTACCCACCTTTCATCTTCATTTACACAGTTGCAACAGGCTTAACATATGTATTAATAATATGTTTTCGACAGTAACAATCTGAATAATGACGGGTAAGTTTTACGTTTTCTACTACGTATATATAGTAAGTATAAATCGATATCGAGATTTCACCGGAAATACATGTTTTCAGGCCCCTGAATCTAAAAAAATAATATTTTTAGAAAAAAGGTCTGCGTGCGCGTGTGTGTGTGTGAACAGCATAACTCAAAAACGAAAATTCGGATAAATACCAAACTTGGCATTTAGGTTCAGTATTTTTCAAAGATGCGACACGAAGATTCTCAAGAAAATCCCTTACACCAGCCTACCCTTTACATGGATCATTTTTCGAAAATTTTGATTTTCTCAAAAATGGCACTAACGATTTTGTTTAAAATATAATATGTTTAAGATACTTTCATGGCAAATGAAATGTATATCTTGAATTTTCTGGAAATGTTCGCAAAAGTCATCTTCATTCTTCAACCGTAAGAGATAGACAAAATTTTATTACCCAAAAATGCAGATCTCATCAAAAACACAATTTATGTCATATAAATTTTTTGTCGAGTGAATCAGTTCCGAGTATTCCTTGTTATTTATTTGAATTTTCCAATACTTATTCTTTTTCTCAAATGGATTTTTTTTAATGTCCTGGACATGCAAAGACAACGGAATGCTCCAGATAGCAACCAGCCCTTAAAAGTTTTGACTATCGCTTAAAGCCTAACATATTCCCATTGCACCTAGAAGAAAATTAGCAATAATATAGTTTCTGCAAATTTTTATATCGATTAACATGAAAGTAGATGGAGAATAAGCGTTTGTAAAAATAGTTTGTACAAGAGTAGAGAAGGTGTGTGAGTGTAAGACATCAGATTTTTTCTTTAAAACCCACATATAAAGCTATAATAAAATCTTTACTTTTTTCTGCTGCAGATATGAGTACAATCTGAAATAAAAATTAAAACACAATAAAGGAATCAGATCGTATGCATAGCAGATATTTGTAATTACCGCTTTTTTGATGGGTTTTAGAAAGCCATTTGAATATGTATACAGATTGTCTCAACTCGATGTATACTCTATATCAGCGTATCCTAATAATTAATATACGCAATTTATTATAGTAAGATATCTACAAGGCAGCGAATAACTTAATGCTTTACCTTTTATTACACATATTAAGATATACCTCTGTTTAATTACTAACATAAGTTGATATACTGTTTCAAGTAATATATACATTAATTTGAGAGACCCTGTACAGTATACTTTTAGTATTTTAATAAAAACTAAAACGTAAGTTATAGAAAATTTGTAATTAATTTAACATTAATGAATACTACTGTAAAGAAGACACAATTTGCTTCGTAATACAGTATTATGCCAAGGCTGATACGTAAGAGCAAATATTTTGACATTGCAGTAAAAGTGCCTAAGGCTAAAGCGAAGTTTAGCTGAAAGCTATTTATTGAAATTTAAATGTTATAAGATTTGCAAAAGTACTAATGAAATAAAGCCCACATCTTCACTGGTGATAGTAGAGTTTTAATTAAATTATTTTCGTAACATTTGCCTTTATTCTCAGTGGTTTAAAAGAACACGAATAAAAAAATATTTCATAAGATGCTATTTGTAGAAAATTTGTATTAGAATATTAATTAAGGATTAATGAATAACATTAAAAGGTTATGCAGTGCTAAATGTTGGGGAGGGATAAGATCCGAAGGTTAATGCGTTCTATCTGAAACATATTTATTGAAGTTTAAATGTTATAAAATTTACAGAAGCGTTATTAATATAAGATCTCCATTTCACCAGTGAAAGAAAGTATAGATACGCAGGTATGATCGCTTATTCATTCTGGAAACGTTGGGAATCCCTTCTTTGCTTGCGCGCATCGTCGTCCGGATCTGATCGCCCTTCGGGTCTCCCCTTCATCCCATTCTCTCAGGGGTCACGTAAGACAAAAAGCGTCTAGTAGTGGCCTATGTGCTGTGCTGAGCTCCAGTGGCTGGTATATACATTACACAGGTCGAAGTGTTTAGGCCCGGTCCGGCCCGAGCCCGAGAATAGGTTTTACTGCACCATCCGGCCCGGGTCCGATGTCTAATTTAGTTTCAAATAAAATTATTTTGCAGCTATTGGTTATTATTATTACTATTATTATTATTGTTATTATTATTATTATAGGAATCGTGCTGCCTACGGGGAGAAGAGAATCAGTTTAGATTCACGTAATCGTCATAGGGATTCTCCCCCTGCTGGTAGGCGTGGTAAGAAATGCACTTAGGTCGTTGGGACCAATTGGGCAGCAATTTTATAGAAGTAGTGGCGACTGAGATCCTGGAACCCCCATGTAATAAACGCCCTATTGACCATATGTCGCCCCTATGCCCAGGATGTCCTGGATGCGCGTTCATGCACGGAGGCGGAGTTTACACTGCCATGCATATTCGCAATTGGCCTAAGCGAGCATTTAGTTATTGTTACTAGTATTATTGTGTACTGCTATGGATGGATGTCTGCATTCTGTGATAATTGTGCTATGGCATCTCAACATCGCAGTTCAAAAAATGCGATGAATTAACTTTTTGGGTTCTTATTTTAACTTTACTTGGAAACGTTTTTCTTATTTTTGATTTTCTAAAAAAAGGCTCTAATGATTTTGATTAAATTACATATGTATAAGGTATTTATATGAAAACAAATCTGAGATGTTCCACTCACATGACTTTCTCTAGTCTTGTACAAACTATTTTACAAACGCCTATTAACTCCATGTTAATCGAGATAAACGTTTGCAGAAACTATCTTATTACTAATATTCTTGTAGGTGTAAGGAGAATATGGTAGGCTTTAAGCGACTCTCAAATCTTTTAAGAGCCGGTTGTTAGTGGAGCTGTCCATTCTCTTTGCATGTCCAGGACATAAAAAAACGAATAATAACTCACATTTGAGCAAAAGTATAAGTATTGGAAAATTCAAGCAAATAACAAGGAATATCTCGGAAATCGTTCATTCGAGACAAAAAATGTATAAGACATAAATTTTAGGTTTTAATGAGATCTACACTTTTTGTGTAGTAAAATTTTGTCTATCTCTTACGGTTTACCAGTTATGCGAAAGTCATTCAGAATGAAGAGGACTTTTGGGGACATTCGCAGAAAATCAAGATATACATTGTATTTGCCATAAAAATATGTTAAACATATGATATTTTAATCAAAATCGTTAAAGTCGTTTTTGAGAAAATCAAAGTTCTTGAAAAATGTTTCATGTGAAGGGTAGTCTTGGGTCGGGGGAATTTTCTTGAAAATCTTCGCGTCATATCCTAGGAAGACACTAAACTCAACGCCGGATAAATCAAAAATGCTTTATTTGGATTCAGGGAACCTTAAAACATGTATTTCCAATGAAATCGTGGTATCAAATTTTTGGGTGGAATGCAATACTTCCCCTACTTTATACGTAGTAAAGAAAGTAATAAAATGCACATGTTGAATGCGATAATTCATTTTTTGTTTTTCGTCTTTATTCTCAAACCCGAGCCCGACAAACATTTTATTCAAATTAAGCCCGAACCCGGCCCATAGAGCCTGTTCAGACCTCTAGTGCTGGGGGCCCCCTCCGTCTGACTATCCGACTAGGTCGAGATGAGGTAAGAACAAAGTGAAGGCGAGGAAACTTCCTAACAATGGGAGAGCCAAAATACATGTGGTTTTAATCATCTAATATTCTATTTAAAGATAATCGAAAATTTAAATAACAAAACAAATAGACTTATCAGTTTAAAGAAACAACGTTACCATGGCAGTTACATCTTCTTATGTTTTACAGTCTAGGAATACCAGTGAAGGAAAAAACATGTTACCCGTTTCCCAGCTTTGAACTTTGGTTTGCCTATCCCCAGGGAGTTTTTATTCAATATAGTGTCTCCCCAGGACCCAGACACAATAAACCTCTAAATTGGAGGGAGAAAATACGAGCAGGTCACCGAGTGAGACAAAACGGCATGCCTGAATCTAATCCATAATACAATTTAACGATTGTAATCTCAAAACCGAGCGAGATGCTCCACGGTAATGTGTGAGGCTCACATTCAGGAGGTACCAGGTCCGATGCCCGTGGGCAGTCCACTTTGACCATGGGTTTTTCGTGGTTTCCTCGGTCTGTAGGCGTTATGGAAAGACTCCTCCCTGGAGCTTAGGGTACTGTTGGGGATATCTTCCTTTCTGGGAGTGTCTTGTCTATTCCCGGGACCCTCAAGTTGTGGATAACTAAGGTCAGGATTGATGTTATGTTGGAATCGTTAGGGACCCCATTCTTGCTATGGCACATCGACGTTCGGAGCTGGTCGCACTTCGGGGCTCTCCTTTACCCCTTCCTCCTAGGGGTCATATTGGAAACATAAGAAATCCACTATGGCTTATGTACGGAGCTGTGCTCCAGTTGCTCCGCCTAACCACTCCTGTTACCAAATTATTAATAAATTGAACTGAAAAACAATGACGAACCAAAGAGCATATCGACACTTCTGGCAACTGCATTATATATTTCTTCATAAACACTCTTCATGTCAGTGTTGACCTCAGCAGTGGAACCGGTAATTGACCCTGTATGTTCTGCACAAGTAGCTTCAAGCGAGCATCCACCTGCTCACGAAAGGAGAAAAGACATTTTCGATTGACAATGTTGTGAGATGTGTTGCGGTTTGGCTCGTCTTACAAGCACAAAACAGGTTTCTTGTCAAGCGAAATCCATCATGGATTTGCTGCACTTAAGAAGTGCTTGTCAAACTGGTGGGCAAGCCACTTGGGGGTGAGAGATTTTCAGTGACACAGAGAGCTTTCCCAAAGAAAATAAATTATGTTATATCAGGGAATTATTATTATTATTATTCCCCTATAATTATATCTAAAAGACTATCAGAAGTGCTTTTGTATACACTTTTATATATTTAATGACATATTTTTAAAACGAAAGCAATCTTTATATTAGGAATGAGGTTAAATAGCAGTAATGCTTTTAATTGTTTAACTTATACAGGTGATTTAGTTACAGTACAAAAGTGAAGATTCACAGCGGCTAGTATATCAGCTTCAGAGCTTTGTAAAGAATGTAATATGTTTCAGTAATACCTCTTGGAAACCAGAAACCCCGCCTATCATCACCACTCTAGCCAAATACAACAAAATGGAAACAGATATTTCCCCATTACCAGCGAATGTTTCACGAAATTTGTGGCATGCACCAAAACTTCATACCTATATATACTGGTGGATCTAAAATGAATGGGAGTAGTAGTTGTGCTGTGGTACATCTTCAACATACAATTTCTTATAGTCTTCCAATTACCTCTCTATGTTCTCCTGTGAAATTTTTGCCCTAAGATTTGCCTTGGAAGACTAATGAAGGCTGAACAATATCCATCTTCACTGACTCCATGAGCGCAATTCTAGCTCTTCAACAGAAGTCACCCAGAAACTCTTTAATGCAGAACATTTTACAGCTGTATAATGAGATTAAAACCTGCAATAAACGTGTGACGCCGGCATGGATACCATATCATACGGGCATATCTGGAAATGAAAAAGCTGATAAAGCAGCTAAAGAAGCAACATGCCACACTCCAAGCCTGGCCAACCTCTACCACCTCGCGACTTCCAAAATTTCCTACAGTAAGAAATATGTAAGAAATGGAAGCTACACTGGAGTTCCACATCCAATATAAAACTAATCGCCTTAAGCTCCAATGCTAGTTTCAGTTACTCGATAAAACATCTAATTCGTCGTGACCATGTACTTCTTACCAGACTACGTATCGGACATACTGCAATTACCCATTCATATCTCCTTGAAAAAGATCATCAGCCTATATGCAAGCACTGTCAATTCATTCTCATAGTTCAGCATATAGTTGCAGAGTGCCCTATCTAGATGTTAATCGGCTTCGGTGTGGTATTCCTGCTAACCTCTCGGTGGCCTTGAGTGATCCAACCATCTGTCATAACAAAGTAAAGTTTTTAAAATAAATAAAATTGTATAATGTTATATAATGAAAGTTGTAATTTTTAAAATTTACTGTAGTCGCGTTATGACTTTAATGCTAAAGAGACAATAATAAATTAAAAAACAAAGAATGTAATCTCAATATTTCAAAACGTATGAACCTCAAATCAAAAAAGGTCATGCGCTCAAATAGTATGCTAAGAGGAGTTTATATATTATATATGTATACATACACATATATACGTTCATATGTATGTGTGTGTGCGTCTATGAAAATAGTTAAATGTCAGTTAATCTGTTGTATGATACATAAATTCTAAAATAAATAATAAAAAGAGATAAGTGTGAAGTTGCATAAGACAATGATAATGCTAGCATTAGCGCATGATAGTGAAACTTGGGTCACTACATAAAGAAAGAAAAAAAAAATAGGAAAACTGACCGCAGCAGGATGGAGTGTGGATTAGAAACGAGGAGGATTACGATACCGCGGCCAAGAACCACCTATTGCGTCTACTTAGCCTCCATGAGGAAGGGATGAATTGAGAGAGTATAAAGGGCGACCAGTGGTGGAAAATGTAATGAAAACCAAAGAATTATTTAATTATGTGACGACGCCAACACTTAAAATACTACAGTTATATAAGGACGAAGCCACACGGCATTAACTAAATAATTTAAATAAATGATATAATGAATTGCAAATAGAAAATCATAAATGTACCAAGAATTTATATATAGACAAACTAATTTATGTGTATGCATGCCAGAGTTAGTTATTTCAGGGACGCAGCCACTGGCTCAAGAACCTGGACTCGCGAACAAGTGTAGACTTGGAACTCACAACGCATGGAAAACAAGAGGACGCAGCCGCGACAGGACTTTCAACAATACTCAGAAAATCCTAACCTCTCCCCCGAATTCGCCAGGGAGTGTTCAGGGCCTCGATCATGAATACGTCCTGGCCTCTCACCTTTACCCGGCTTAGGCCCTAGTGGCCGGCCAACACACCAGCTCCTTGAATCCGCAGGTGCTATAAGCGGTACTGCTGCATTTCACCTTAATGCTCTCCGGTGGAGGTTTTTTAGTGGGTAGGGCGACGGTTTCGCGCGTGGTGGAGCCCCACACTCCCGCAATGGGGTTAGTACGTAAATGTATTTTCCCTCCATTCGAAAAAAAAATGCAGCCCAGTGGAGTCCCTAAAGCTCCCGGCCACCCCTTCGATGGCTCCACCATCCTAAAGGACAGGATCGGACAGAAGGTTGCATGCCAGAGCACGCCAAGCACATCCACCGCGTACGCCTCACACTATCGTCCACCGTACCTAACCCACTACACCGCAATATGAAAGGTAACAAAATGAGAGGAAGTGAAGGACAAAGAAATTCTAGGTAGTGTATAATCCAGTGAAGAAATTAAAAGGCATAAAAAGTATGAACAAGTCCAGAGGACAGAAAATTGAAGAATCCATAAAATAGCATACTGCAGAGAGAGAATTGGGTAGTCCATATGGATGGATGGATTCACTGTGATGATACATAAACAAATATGTAGTAACACCAAGTTGTATTAAATTGTCTACCACGTACATAGTAGATAGAAAAGGTATTGCATTCCGAGATTTCACCGTAAATACGTGCTTTGAGGTCCCCTGAATCCAACTAAAGCCTTTTTTTGGAAACATGTACGTGTGTTTATGTGTGTGGGCAGCATAACTCAAAACCAAAAGTCGAATAAATACCAAACTTGGTATTTGAGTTCAGTATCTTCCAAAGATGTGACACGAAGATTTTCAAGAAAATTCCCTTACCCCAACTACCCTTTACATGGAACTTTTTCGAAAATTTTTATTTTCAAAACATGGCTCTAACGATTTTTGTTAAAATAGCCTATATGAAAAATATTTACATGACAAAAAGTATATATTGAATTTTCTTGGAATAGCCTAGGAAGCCTTCATTCGGAAGGAATATTGTATAACCTTGTGTAAGTGATAAACGTTAAGCGATAGACGAAAACGCACCACACAAAAAAATGTACATCTCTTCAAAACACAGAATTTATTTTAAATACGTTCTTTTGTAGTATAGGCCATTTCTGAGATATCCCTTATTAAAGTATCGAATTGTTCAATACTTGCATTCCTTTGTAAGTCCCTTCGATTTTCAGTTGTTTCTCTCGATTGCATGGAAACTGTGGCCAGCATATAGCGTCCATTTCTTAAACATCTGACTAACACTGTTCTCTTTATATCTATAACAAAATGTTTAATGTAGCTATTTTTGCAAAGATTTATTTGGATTAAGAAAAGTAAGCTTAGGTAAGAATAGTTTCTATACTCAGATAGAGGGGTGATAAAGATAGAGAGTAAAGAAAGTCATGTGAATGTATCACATAAGGTATTTTTTTAAACGTAACATCCTGTATTTTATTACATAAATTTGTTGCATTCTTCATTCTGATTCAAATGATACAAGCATTTAGCTTCTTTAGGGAAAAATAACGATCTAAATTCATACCTATAGCTCGATAAGGCGTTTTGGAACATTGATACTTTTATACCTGATTGTTACATTCAAAAGTAACACGTTTGCAAGTGATGAAGTATTGCAGCAGAGGAGAAACAATTTCAAAGTTTGTATTAAAATTGTTCTTTTCAAATATAATTTTTGTGAAATATCAAAACTGTACACATAATGTTTAAACTGTTATTTTTCTCTGTGTGAACGAACATGAATGCAAACCTATTGTGCTTAATGCAATAAATGTATGTAATAAAAGAGTGTTCAGCTTAAGAATACAACTTTTATTCTAGAAATTTGTGCAGCACGCTATATAATTGACATATGTTGACATTTCAAGCTTTGGTCAAAACTATAATGGGGAGTATCGTAAAGTTTATGAGACATGCTGTATACAATATTTTAATCAAAATCATTGCAGCCCACGCCCCAATGACATAGTTTCGACGGGCCCTTAAACTTCACTCACTCACTCCAGCCGTTTTTGAGGGCTCGTTGGAATTGGAGTAATTTTCTCTATTATCTCTGCATTGTTACTTTAAAATATACGCGAATTAAATGTGAAGTGGGTATTCATTCCACTTTTCGTTTTTACCTTATGATGTTCACAGAGAGACACGCAACATACTTGTGAGCAGGAAATGGGTTTTATTTCAAAAGACTTCATGTATATTTCAGTGAAATCTCAAAAAGAATTGTTGGATGGAATGCAGTACTTAAAAATCTGATGTATTACATTCCTGTGACTTGCTTCTGTAACTTATTCTTATGAAAGCTTATTTGTTTATCTACTTCATTAAAATCGAGATAAACCTTTGCAGAAATAGTCTCATTACGCATTTCGTTTAAGGTTCAAGAGAGAAAGAGAAAACAGAATCGATAAAATCCGATGCTGGCTATATGTTGACCTAGAGATTTCATACTCTTTCGATAATTTCGGTAAAACAACTAAAAGCAGCAATACTTTCAAAAAATGACAGAAGTATTGAACAGTTCTAACCAATAACAACGGATGTATAGGAAATGTCTGACAAAATAATTTATTTGAAATAATTCTGTTTTATAGAATTTACATTTTTTGTACAGTTAGTTTTTGTCTATCCCTTAAGGTTTACCAGTACACACATTTATAAAAATTTCCTTCCGAAAGAAGAGGGCTTCACACTATTCTCAGAAAATTCAAGATATTTATTTTATTTGCCATGTAAGTATCTTAAATATATGGTATTTTAATCAAAATCGTTAGGGGCATTTTTGAGAAAATCGAAAAATTGAAAAATATTTCACGAGGTGGGGAGATTTTCTTGAACATTTTTTTGACGCATCTTTGAAAGATGCTGAACCTAAATAACAAATATGGTACATATCGAATATTTCGTTTTTGGATTATGCTATGCTCTTTACAGAGAGACACACAGACACGCAAACATGTACCTCTTTCTAAAATTCTGATGTGTTACATTCAGATGACTTTCTCTACCCTCTATGATTTATTAGTGGGCATGAAAACTATTCCTATGAAAACTTATTTTTCTATCTAGTTCATTTTAATCGAGATAAATCTTTCCAGAAATAGCTGCATTACACATTTCGTTATACATACAAAGGGAGTAGCGACAGTAGAATGTTTTAGAACTGGACGGTACACGCTGACTTTAAAAGCCCATACTCTTTCCATGGCATCGCAAGAAACAACTGAAAATCGACAGGACTTTAAAAGAATGGTGAAGTATTGAACAATTCAAATCATTAGTAACGGATACCTCAGAAATGGCTGATCACATAAAAAAAAGTTATTTGAAGTAGATTGTTTTAAAGAGATCTACTTTTTTGTGAAGTACGTTTTCGTTTATCGCTTAATGTTTGCCAGTTATGCAAGCAAGATTATGTACATTTTCTTCTGAATGAAGAGAACTTTACAGGCTATTTCCAGAAAATTCAAGATATACGTTCTATTTGTCATGTGAATATTTTAATAATAGTGTTTTAATCAAAATCATTACAGGCATTTTTTAGAAAATCTAAAATTTCGAAAAAAATGTTCCATGTAAAGGGTATTTGGAGTGGAGAATTTTCTTGAAAATCTTCGTGTGACATCTTTGGAAAGTACTGAACTTAAATACCCAGTTTGGTGTCTATCCGACGTTTCGTTTTTGAGTTATGCTGTTCACAATCTCTCTCTCCATCTCTTTCTCTCTCTCACACACACACACACGCAGATGCACAGTAACGGACATTTTTTCAATAATGTTTTTTCTTTGGGGGGGGGGATTCAGTGGATCTCAAAACTCGTATTTAAAGTGAAATCCTCATGCTGAATTTTTGGGTAGAATGCAATATCTTCTCTACCTACTATGTACGTGATGGAGAGAGTAAAAATTATTTTTTTTCGGATCAAGAGGGTTTCAAAACATGTATTTGCGGTGAAATCTAAAAATCGAGTATTTGGATGAAATAAATTGCTTCCTTTATCTACTATAGGTAGGTAGTAGAGAAAGTAAAATGAGGTTAATTCATTCTATTCATTTGTTTCATCAATGCACAATAAATCTACGGAAAAACGTACATGAATGATTCGCAGGTTGCCATAATGTTTACTTTCCTAAGATAACATTGCATTTGTGCTGTGCCAGCCATGTCGGAAGTTTTTGAGACATGGAAAGTTCACAGCAAATGTGCATCGTCAACTCTAATATGATTCTCCTGTAAGCCAAGTTGGCAGAAACGCCATAGGGCACGTAACATATCATGTTCACTCAAGAGGCCGGACCTGTTACCTCAGCGTCTAGGAAACTGTCGTCGTAATGATATTGTTCTTGGCATTTTCATGACCGTAGCATCTTTGTTGAAGGCGACATTGTTGACCTGTGATCTCATATCCTCTGTTTTGCATTTCTTGCTACGACAAATTGAATTTAGTATAAACTAAGCCGAGGGATATGGTTCCGCGGTAACGCCTGAGGCTCATATTCGGGAAGTCCCAGGTTCAATTCTCCTCGACCGCCCACTCTGACTTTGGGTTTTTCATGGTTTTCCCTGGTCGGTAGGAAAATGCTCGGGTGGTTTCTCATCTCTACGATTTGCTTTCTATCATTTCCTTTTCATTCGTTTCCTTCTCATCTTTAGATGTGCTTCTAGGTTTCGTGGCGTATGGCACTGTCAGGCAGATGGCGTGGATGCTTGCTCAAAGAAAAGAGTACTGCTCCAGCAGGGGACGGGTCTTCGAGTCTGGAACTGTTAGGGACTTCCGCGCGTCTCGGTGGCTTGCCTGCCTACGGCATGTAGCCTCTTGTGGTTCCTTGATTTCATCCCTTCCTCCTGGTGCTGGTAGCCACAGTACATTTATGTAAGTCGCAGTGTGCGAGGTGTCCCCCTCCTTGTATAAAGTACAACTTATACTCAGATTACTTATATACAATTGCACATTCATAACTTTATTGTTTACCGTGTGATAATAAAATTTCTAAAGTATAACTGTCAATTACACCATGGAGAATATTGAAACATTGCTTTAACTATTCCTTAAACATTCATCAAATCACAATATTGTACATAACCTGAAAAACATACAGGTTATCTTTAGTTCTAAGAATAAGTATTAGTCGGCTACTATATGAGTCGTGTGGTGGGAAGAGGAACTAAACTATTACGAAACAGGTGGACGGGGCATCGAGTAAAGTCAGTCAGGTAAACAAAAGAGTGGCACCCTCCACTAAGCGCATTCATATCGTAGCCGACTAGTAAGATGCTTCAATTCGTTTACTTTACATCCTCATTATGGAGAAAACGCTTGCACTTAATTTTGGTTTCATGGTGGTTAATCGTCTATGCTTATTTATGTAATATCTTCCAAAAGACAACTGCTGGAAAACTATTATGTGTGGATACATTGTTTAGGTATCTTAAGCAGAAGCCTCGGCTTACACAAAAATGGTATAGCTTTCAATATTCTGTCAAAGAAAAACTCATGCATGGAAAATGTTCTAAGAATTCCAGGCATTTTCTTTAGATTCCAGGTATTTTCAAGTTTTTAGGCCAAAACGTAAATTCCAGTTTTTTGAGGTTTTCAGGTCAGTGCAAAAGCAATAGTTTGCATGTGTTTCAGTTCAATGTTAAAAATTAATTAACACCTAAACGACTGCAAATAAAACTAGGCCAATTGGATGAAACAAGTGTAATGTATCAAGCTACAGCAGTTTTTGCTAAGTATCCTCATCGTATCCAGGAGAAGTATAAATGGGGGCCAGGTACATGTATTTATTTACTTCGTTTTGCTTTCCTCTTCATTTTCTTATTTTATTTTTCCTTATGTATATTCATCACTTCTTATATTGACATTAAATTGAACATTGTTTTAAATCAAATTATGTTGGGATTTACGTGAAAATGTAGGTCCTTAGTATGGAATTTGGTGCTGTGACGTTCATACTATTAAGCTGGAGCCGTGGTCGGTGAAGCATATAGCTTCGGCGCTCTGCCAAACTGAGGGTCGCGGGTCCGAGTCCCGCCATGGGCATGGGTGTTTGTGTGTTATATGTGTAATTGCGGTGAAGTAAAACAGTAAAACACAGTAATCATAAACAAGGAAACTTAAAAAATATTATTGCCTTAAGTGTCTAATATAAGGTGTTCTAGGTTGGGTGCACTACATGAATGTGAAAGGAGGAAAGATAGGGGGAAGGAGGATGCATAACTAATACAAATTGCTTTTTAACAGCAACTTTTAGAATAATATTACTGCATTCAGTAAAGTATATTATAAATATTTTGTTTAAATAGTTCGGTACATACCCTGAAAAAGTTTATGAACACCTTTGTTTTATCCTTTTAGGTTTTCAGAAAAAGTTTTGAAATGCAGAAACTTTCCCCAGCATGTGGGTGAGAAAACCGCACTTCACGGGTAAGGCTATGCCTGCCACAGATTTGTTTCCAATGGTGTTGCGATGTTAATGGTGTTAAGCAACTAAAATTATAAAACGTCTGATTTAGTTCGAATGAAACATGTCTGAGCTTAAATGTTTACTTATTATGCACTTTATAAATTATAACTGTCGTTATAAAAAGTTCAGGTCCTTTTCCAAGTATCCATTGAGAACAAATAAAGTAAAATAGGAACATTATTTAGCAAGGAAAAGCAATAAAACAAATTGAATGATTTTATTTAAACTTAATAAACGGAAGTAAAAACTAAATTATATTATTTAAACATTTAATAAAACGAAATAAAAATGAGTTGGTAAGAAAACGATGTTGGTAGCGAGAAATATCATAGCAATATTAGGTTTGTTTATGAGGTCAGTTATTCAGGTGCTACAGAATGCTGCTGGAACGTCATAACTCTGTAAAGAACGATTTGTACAAAACCCTACATTGCGGAGAAAGGAGACACTTAAGGGAGAGAAAAAAAACGAATACAACAAAAAAATGTAGATTAGTTTGCTGCTCTGACATATGCTTCAATAACACTTGCTTTAACCTTCACGAATTATAATATGACAAATAGTTTGTAAAGCCTATGTATTTCTGCTGAAATAAGCGTTCATACTTTAGCGTTATTATAATTTTTCATTCGTTTTTACCTTCTCTGTCACGTGCCCAGTTGGTAGCGAAGTTATTGCATTCCACCCAAAATTCGATATAGAAATCTCATGGGAAATAGATGTTTTGAGGTCACCTGAATCCGGAAAGGTATTTTTAGAAAAAGGTCCGTGTATGTGTGAACAGCATAACTCAAACACGAATTGCCCGGTAAATACCAAACTTGGTATTTAGTTAGATGCGACACAAAGATCCTCATAAAATTCCCCGCACCCAAAACTACCGTTTACATGGAACATTTTTCAAAATTGTCGAGTTCCTCAAAAATGGTTGTAACGATTTTGGTTAAAATTTATATATATATGGGACATTTACATGACAAATAACACATATCTTGAATTTTCCGGAAATAGTCTGTGAAGTCCTCTACATTCGAAAGGAATTTTATGTGATTTTTGTATAACTGGTAAACCATTAGTGATAGACAAAAACGTATTACACAAAAAATGAAGATCTCTTTAAAACACACAATTTGTTTCATATAACTTTTTGTGGACTAGCCATTTACGAAGTATTCGTTGTTATTGGTTTGAATTTTTCAATACCGTCATCTTTTTAAAAAGAGATCGCTGTTCAGTTGTTTCTCGCGATTTCATGGAAAGAGTATGGAACTTCTCTAGCTGTTAAACATTTGACTATCGATATTTCCGTATTCTGCCTCCATGTACCATCAACGAAACGTGTGATGAGACTTTTTCTCTAAAGGTTTATCTGAATGATTTGCATAAAGTAGATAGAAAATTAAATTTTCGTAACAAGAAATTGTGGAAACTGTATAAAAATAAACAATAGTACGTGGTGAAAGTCATGTGAATGTATCACATCAAGTGTTTGTACACAGAATCACCTCCTAGGAGTATAACAGTTTTATTCCTTTCGGCTGGTAGAGTAGCCATTAGAAATATTTATTTAGGAAAATGTTAAATGGTTTTTCAGCATTCTGCCTCCAGAGTCAATCAAGAAACCAAGTTAGACATGCACTCTGTGCATTTAAAGCTTAATTTGTAAAGAAGTCTTGATGAGACTTAACCCTTACAGCCCAGGGATATAAGCAAATCATGAGCAACAACGAATGCACATATGCGTACCAAATGATCAGCACAGAGCACATCCTCTGAGGCTCATAGAGGATTCATGCCTGGTACAAATTAAGCAATTGCTCCGTCATAAATAAGTCATGATTCTACCTCCAACGAAGCTTGCAATAGACGCAACAGTTGTAACTAGAGGCTCTAAAAGACAAAAAACAGTCGTTTATTGAGCCATTTGAATGCGAAATCGATCTGCAACCTTTTCATTTAGGCGTTCTCTTATAACTGGGATTCCGTTTTAATCATGGCTTACGAATGTAAAGGTTTCTCGTCAGCTTTGTGAGTGAATCACTTAATCTGAGCCTGTAGCATGTGCAATAAAAATTAGTGCAACTAATTGTGGTATTGTTCTCTGTGGAGTTTCACTCGATGATTCTTACAAATTTGGATCAATAGAGCGGGAGACATTTTTGCTGAAACAGCAACTTTAAACTCTAACACATGCTGACCGAGCTAGGTGGCGCAACGGTAAGTGTGTGACTCGATTCGGTTCGTCCCGGGTTCGATCTCCGGCAACCACCCATTCTGGCCCGTGGGTTTTTCGTGGTTTCCCCGGGTCGGTAAGCGAATGCTAGGGTGGTTAATCTTCTACCATGACTCTCCTGACCCTCATTTCCTGTACCCATCATCTTTATGGTCATCTATTTCAGGTTTGTGGACCAGGTGACAGTGACCTCCTGACGTCGTCCAGAGACACCTCAGTTGGAATACCCGCCTCTGGGCGCTTTAGGGCAGGCGCTCCTTTGGGGAGGAGGCTCGGGGTTCAACGGGTTGGTTAGGGCGACGTTGGAGGCATTCAATCTGGAAACATTAGCGACCAGGTCCGTGCTTGCACCCGTCTTCATCCGGATTTGGTCGCTCTTCGGGTTTCTCCCGTCATCCGTTCCTCAGGGCCACGATAGAAACACAAGGGGCCAGATGGCCCGCGTGCGGTGCTCTGTCCCGGTTTCGGGGGCTCCATCCGTTCTCAGCACGTTTACCCTTATCTTTACCCTTGCTCGGGCTTAAAAGCAATGTCAATTGAGTTTAAATGGTGTAAAAGCGAAATTTCATTAAAATAAAATAAGAAAAGAAAAGAATAAGAAAAACAAGGGGAAAATAATATATATTGTTACATGCTGGGTAGAGGCCTAAAAGTTCATATGAAAATGAAATTAATTTCTAATACCCAGCACGCACATTGAAGGCACGTATACTTACTTGGTTGCGGAGGACCGAAACGTGGTGTGGTGGTTAAGACGAAGGCGTGGGTTTTTCACTGTACAAGGTCCATAACATAAATCTATTTACATATTCCTAGATTTATTTCCCAACCGTTTCGGGCCTCTACATTATTAAATATGAAAGGTGATAGAAAATGTCCAACAATCCAAAAGCAGGCTTGAACACGCGATTCTCTTCTCACGGAATCCTAAGACAAACGCTATATCCCCCACCACTCGTGACTAACAAAGCTACCAGCCAGGAGTGACGTAAACAACAATGTATCTAGTAATGACAATGTAGAACAATAATATGTCTGGCAATGACAATGTAACCCCCCAAATTATTAATACGCCACAATATATACGCTGTTCCGTACCATTCATTGTTTCCATATTGAAAACACGAAAATGGAACTTTACGCTTCAATAGTTGTTTTACTCATTGTATATTCGCTAACGTAGATGAGGAAATATACAGGAACTTTCATAAGAAGGTATAATGCATATAAAGCTAAAATTAATTTTTATTTCCTCTACCACGTTCATAGCAGGTAGAGAAGGTACTGTATTCTACCCAAAAGTTCTATCCCGGGATTTCAACGGGAATATATGCTTTGAGGCCTCCTTAATAAAAGACAAGCATTTTTAGAAAAAGGCCAATTTGTATGTGTGTAGGTATGTCTTTGTCTGTATCCAGCATAATTAAAAAACGAAGAGTGGGATAAATACCGAACTTGGTATTTAATTTCAGTATCTTCCAAGGATGAAACATGAAGATTTTCAAGAAAATCCTCTAACGCCAACTATCGTTTATATGCAACAATTTTCGAAAAGTTCGATTTTCTAAAAATGACACTAACACTTTTGATTGAACTAACATATATTAAACATATTTACATGACAGAACGTATATCTCGAATTTTCTGGGAATAGGTTGTTAAGACCTCTTCATCAGGAAGGAATTTTGTACAATCTTATATACGTAACTGGAAAATATACACGCTTTGAGCGATAGACGTAAACGTACTACAAAAACAAATTGTTTCAAATAAGTTTTTTTGTGGCATAAGCCATTTCTGAGACATCCGTTATTACTGGTACGGATTATTTATTACTTGGTCATTTTCTTCAAGTACTGTCAACATTCAGTTGGTTGTCGCGATTGAATGGAAACAGTATGGAATTTTGAGGTCATTTGACTATCGCTGTTTTCTGTGTTTATATAACGAAATGTGTAATGTACCTATTTCTGCAAAGTTTTATTTTTAAAATGTAGTAGATAGAAAACTAAGCTTTAGCAAGAATAGTTTGTATATCCACCCATATAGTTGGAGGGTAGAGAAAGGCATATGATTATATCACATCAGATATTTTTTCTACAAATAGTGTAAATTCTAAATGATTAATTGATTTAACTGCACATTTAATATACTTTCGTGAAATATCTGCATTTCGTTAAAAACTATAAAACTGGACTAAAGTGCTGATCCCTGGATAAAAAAACCTCTCAACTTTATTTGGAGAAAAACCTCAGAAAATTAGCATTTAATTTCTGAGCCCATTAGAAACCTCTACACTGACGTCACCCAACGACTCCCGCATGCCCAGAAAATTTCTGATGTATGGCGGTTGTACTGTTTTCATTAGATCCAACAGAATGCTCATAATGCACAGGTTGCATATTAAAAAAATATTGTTGTGCTGCATTTAAATGGCTTTCCCTACTCAATCTTCTAGAAATTATTCTTACAAAAGGTCTAACTCTTGTTAATCCAGATTACCATTTCGTTGTAGGTCTAAGGATACAGTAGGTACAGCGACAGTCAGATTTATAAAAAGGGTGTCGCTATTCCATGTTCTTTGCATTACCACGAGAAAAAACGAATAGCCCTTCGGGATGGCTCAGGCGGTTCCGTCTATGACCCTCATTCGGGAGGTCGTGGGTTCTATTCCCGCGGCCGGCCTTCCAGACGCATGAGTTTTTTCGGGGGCTTTTCCCGAGTCGCAAGGCGAATGCTGGGAAGGATTCTCCCATCACCCGAATTGATCTCCATTCTCATTTTACTTCATCTTTCATCCGTTGGTCTCTTTCGTTTAGGAAGTGTCGACGATGGTGTTTCGGTGCAGTGTGGCAGGGTAAAGGATGCTCTTTGTGACTGTTCGTCCCTCGACTTTTGACTGGTTGTCGGGTAACCGAACCCTTGAAGGTCTTTGGGCCCCTCTGTACTTGGGAGGGGTCCCCGTCTGCCTGTGCGTTTGCTGGGGAGTCTCTATCTGGAAAACTTGGGGATTCTGCCATTCCTGTGCCTTAATCCTGGTTTCGGCTGCCCGGTGTCTCCTCTCGCTTCATCCTTCCTCCCGGGGACGCTCTCTTGTGGGGCGTAGGTACCATATCCCCTATGTGGATCAGTGCCGAGTCCCCTTCGTAGCCAGTCCAATCCAATTCCACTTGAAAAATTTAAGTGTTCCAAAAATGGTTAATGTCACAAAAATTATTTTTTTTACATATATTGTGTTTTTAACGAGATCTACATTTTTTATGTAGTAACATTTTGTCCGCCTGTCACGTTCTACCAATTATACAAAGTCATTCAGAATGAACAGTATTTAACATGCTATTCCTAGAAAATTCAAGATATGCATTCTGTCATGAAAATCTCTAAAACCTTTTACTCAAAATCGTTAGAGCCATTTTTGAGAAAATCAAACATTTCGAAAACATTTCCTTGTAAAGGATAGCTTGGGATGGTGAAATTTTCTTGAAAAACTCATCTTGCATCTTGGGAGTTTGGTATTTAATCGACTTTTAGTTTTCGAGTTATGCTATTTACACACACACAAACAGAACTTTTTCAAACTTTTTTATTCAGGGAATCTCTAAACGTGTATTTCCGGTTAATGCCAGTATCGAATTTTTGTGTGGAATGCAATACTTATCTACTTATAACAGGTAAGCTGGAGAGAAATTAATAAATATTGATTTTAAAGCAAAAATGAGTTGTAATATAACATGTAATACAACCTTCGGAACAGAAAATTTAACTTAAATTCTTTCCCAATGTAAGCCCCGCTATACCAGTGAGATATCTAACCCGGTACATTAGATTTGCTCCATTTGAAACTTTGCAAAGAATAGAAAATTGAGTTTTCACTAAGTTTCGGAAACAGCTTTGCTATTGACAACTACTGCGAGAGAAACAAGCATAAATAACTCAATCGAGGTACGAATCTGTATGTCGAACTCAGTACAGCCGCCTCTCTCTCACTTGCCAAGAGTATGCATGTCGTCGTCAGGCGCGGTGTTCGTGTGCCGCATCTTAATTACTGCCCTCTCGAGAAGGAACGTTACGCGAAGCCAGAAGCAACTTTCATTGCGCTTGACCCGAGCAGCAGTAGTCAAAGCCTCAACTCGGCAGCGCCGCAGCAAAACTGTTACATCAATAAATCAAAAACAAGAGCGCAGAGCTAGTTGATTGTCGCTCGCCGCCTAGAGCTAGTAGCTAACAAATGACATACTGCTTTTACAGCACGACATTTACTCGCACTAATCAACTTTAGGACTGTAGACATTATCAGCACTTGTTTTACATGCGCTTAAGTCTTCTTGACTGTAATCCGAGGTCATCCTCACCCAATTAACGTACGAATGTAAACTGGTGGGATGGCTCAGGCGTTAACGTCTGTGGCTCCCATTCGGGAGGTCCCCAATTCGATCCCCAGTGACTGCCCACTCTGACCATGAGGTTTTCGGGGGTTACCTTCACCCCCTGAATTTCCTGTCCCTCCATTTCTTCAATTAATCATTTCATTCATCCTTCACCCCGTTTGATCTGTTTCGGATTGGAAGTTTCGGCAATGGTGCTTCGGTGCAGCGTGCCAGGAGAAAAGAATGCTCTCTGTGAACTTTCTCCGACCCTCGGACTTCGGCGGGTTGTTGGGCTATAAGCATCGCCCCTTATACCCGGTCTGCCTGCCTGCCAGAGAGTCTCAATCTGGAAACTGTAGGGGCCTTTTCATTGCTGTTCCGTCACTCCTGGTTCCGGTCGTCCCGGGGCGCAGCCTCGTAGGGCATCGAGGGTACAAAATCTCCTCTGCTTCACAATCCACAATTAAATTCAATGTACAGTATATCGTCTGTATGTTGCATAGTATATCGTCTCCCTCTGAGGAAACAAAGGAGTTCAAATGGCAGAAACAATTTGCAACAAAAAATCTGAGGTGTAACAGTAACGATACATAACTTTCTAATAGCGTTTCAGTGGATTATTCACAGAGATTATTACTCTGTCTACCACTTACCTTTAGTAAGCATTCCAACCAAAATTTTGATACTCCCTGAATAAACAAAGGCGCTTTACAAAAAGGTGTGTGTGTGTGTGTGTGTGTGTGTGTGTGTGTGACGAAATTTAAAGTGGGGAAAAATTGTATGTAAAGTATAAACATCAGCCTACAAAATGCGTAGAGAACATAAGGATCCAAATACTGACTACAACATACACAGATTTTAAAAATGATTGGTTTATGAGATGATTAAGTAATAAACTCTTCTATCTTATTATTTATTAAATGATTAATCTTCTATTTAAATATCGTGACTAGAATCATTTATAGCAATAAAATAGTCAGGCAAAAAATAAGGCAATAAAAACGTAAAAAAATCACGGTAAATTTAAAAAAAGGCATTATAAATTGTAAAAAGTCAGAATCATAATATATTTAATCACCAACATTTGGTTTAAAAATCTAAAAATCTTTATTCTTACACATTACCACGAGGTATTTCTGTAAATGTTCTTGCTGCCGGCATCAAATAATGGTTTACACAAATCGAATTAAAACTGTGACTGCTGGCAACGGCTGTTGGAAGTAGCTTAATTTTTTTATCACCACTCTTTGAAACCAGCGCAGATTTGTGCTTGGTTGTTGTGATGATTGATTAAAACACCCTTTTTTGTGATTAACTGTCTTTTCACAAGCCTTACACAACTATTCCATTAGGTGAAAACACATGGCCACTAAATCGTAACTAAATAGTGCTTTGTTTTCACGCGATAGTAACAAACCACCACTATTTGTCAAAACGTTTTCTCTGCATACTTTCTGATGCATAGAAACTAACTTTCAAACAGAAATTCTGAAGCCCTAGCAAAAAAAAAAAAAAAAAAAAAAAACATTACGATACAAAATATGATCACATTTGAGGCAGTATTTTTAACACTTAAACGATTTTCAGTCTAATTATATAATATATAAATTCAATAACAGCTCACCTTAAAGCCATATGTGTATAATATAATATATAAAATGTATGTAACAGTCATTGTATTAATGCTTATATTATTATGTACATGTTTAATAATGTTATGTGAATGCATTAAGTAATTTAACAATGTTGGAGCTGTGAGAATAAAGGCCGAAAGTAGCTAAAATGAGGTAACAATGAGATAATCTTGAGGCAGTAATGAATTAGAAAGTTTAATTATGCTACCGGTAATTTTTGGAAACAATAACGTAATATTTTTAAAACAGTTTATAAATAGCCAACCAACAACTAGAAAGGCTAAAAGTTAAATAAAAGTATTCTATTGGAGTAGGATTAGCCAATCAGAGACTTGAAATAGATGAAATTTTCAAATTCAGGCGGTAGAAGTCAGTTGCTAGTAGACAGCGTTCCTAACTGGACGCGAGACGCGTCCTCGAGGAGTTTAATACGTATTCAGTGTGAGACGAAAATTCACTATGGGAAAATATTATAAAGTTTACGTCTTAAAAAGTGCAAGTAATTAATAAATAATCTCACAGCTCTCTATATCAATGAAATGTTATTTGATCGTGTCAAGGATTAATAAAAGGAGTGAAGTAAAAATTATAATGTGTGTAAGCCTACATTCCTTAGCCGCATCATCCCCTGCAAATAGACATGTTTCTACAAATTAATACTGACGCAGCCGAGGCAAACATAAATATATAATATTTAAAGAAACATTCAAATACAAAGTTGATTCCTGAACTTGGGGCGAAGGCCACCGAAAAGTAAAGTTGGAGCGAAGGCCACCGGAAACTTTGTACCATACGTGGGGCAGAAACATAAACAAAACCTACTTCAAATTCCAAAGTGAAAGATGTCTAAGTAATGTCCATCATATAGAGTATTTATCCTGAAATACTAGAAAAAGTGAAAATAAATAGAATAAGTTTAAGTTGATTTTAAAAAGCAAACATTGGTATTTATTATTCAAATAGGCAAAATAAAATTCTATAACTTCTAAATACTTCAAAACACGTTTATATCTACTTAACTTTTGAGTTATCATCAATCAGTAAAAAAATGACATTCTAGCTAATATCCGGGCTCTAATCATGGCCTTACCTAACTGCAAAAAATTGTTTCAACTGAGTTTAAAGAAATACAGCTCGATAAACCGTCTCAGTTTTGTTAAGCTTCTCTGGAGCGTCCAACTGGAAGGTATACCTAATGAGGAAACCAGGTTGATTGAGTGCAAGCAAGAGCAAACAAAGAAAACAAGTGTCAGATACGAAATATCAGAGCGGCGAAACAAAGAGGAAAGGAATGGCATAACTACGACAGTCGTCCGAAGAGACAATGCCCCAATTGGAAGAAATCCGGGTGGATGCTGTGACCTGTTCTGATCACTAGGAGCAACAGGCGGCAAACTTAACTAAAGGGGGAACGAAGAAACGAAGCGAATCTGTGATGCTGGCTCAGCGACTCGTATCTAAACGAATTTGTCAGAGCCTGAGGAAACTTGCGGATCACTGGCTCACGTGACAGAATCTCCCAATACGGAGTACCTGTGCGAATATGTGGTATGCATCCTTAAGTAACGCTGTTTTACCTACTCTGGCACGCTCCTAAAGGTAGAGAAGTTATTCATTGCACCCAAAAGTTAAATATAAAGATTTCTCCAGAAATACATGTTTGAGGTCCCCTGAATAAAAAAAAATCTGATGTGCTGCACTCACATAACTTTCTCTACTCCTGTACAAACTATTATTACAAACGCTTATTCTCCATATACTTCATGTTAATCGAGATATCGAGATGTTAATCTTATTGCTAATTGTCTTGTAGGTGCAAGGAGAAAATGGATAGCAAATTCTCATTTGAGAAAAAGTGTAACTATTGGAGAATTCAAACAAACAACAAGGAATATCTCGGAAATGATTCACTCGAAAAAAAAATGTATATGACGTAAATGTTTTAACGAGATCTACATTTTTTGTGTACATAGCTTTATCTATTTCTTACGGTTTACCAGTTATGCAAAAGCCATTCACAATGAACAGGTCTTTTGGGGACATTCCCGGAAAATTCAAGATATACATTTCATTTATCATGAAAATATCTTAAACATACAATATTTTAAACAAAATCGTTAGAGCCGTTTTTGAGAAAATCAAAATTTTCGAAAACATGTTCCAGTCACGGATTCATAGCATTCTGGTCTTTCACTCTACGTGGACACTTGCGTGGATTGGAGGAGTAAGAGGATAGCCCATATTCGTGAATAAGTACTTGTCATGGCTTATCGCTGGCAACATATGCGAATGATAAGTACTAACATGACCGTACACCTATACCTAGGACAAAGCGTGTTATACTGAGAAGTGAGAAATAACACACTAATCATAATTTTCAGTTTAAAAAAATAGCGAAAAATTGTGTTTTGTTGCGTCACATTCGTCATTCATTTCCCATTGCTCATACTTAAAATTAAATTAATCATTGTTTTCTAATGCTGCCTGCACTCAAATGTGTGGCGTACTGTTTTCTTTATTTAAGTAACATGAATAAAGTGTTGTTTACTAAGTAGTCCATGTTCTACATTATGGTTAAGGTGAAAGTGAAATACATGGGAAGTTCTTGCTCCTGATCTGCAGATAAACACCTACAGAACAAAAATGTGGAAAGGTTAACCACGTTAGGAAGTTCAATACGGACATTTACACAAAAATGAAAATACTTTATTCTGCTTTTCAGGCGTTTTGTTTGGTGGTGATAACCACTGGTTAAAAAAAGCGGCGTGGTGGATTTAGTTCACGTATGCGAAGAAATTAGGGTATACGGCTACCGTAATTGATACGTTGCTTAGTAATCTACTTGTAAAATTTGTGGTAGCTCGAAATTAGATCTGCTTGAGAAAAGCATTCACTGGTGGTAATAGTAATGGTAATATATATTGTATCATGATATAACAATAATTTCGGGGAAGTAGTACTGGCAGTACCAGTGCCTTTATACTTCAGCCGCCATTGCATTTAAAATAAAATTCGAGATACAGCTAGAACTAAGGACATTTTATTTAAAATTTGAGAAAATAAAACGATTGAGCGAAATAGCTGAGATTTCCTCAACATTTTGGAAAGACCCTAAATAGAAAACGCAGTGTTTGCTATTATTAATTTAATGATCATGTTTACAGATGGATATACGGAATCAGGGCAGTTGCAGTGAAGACCTGAAGTGAACATTTGGGCCCATGCAATCCTTTCGCAAGGGATGGAGAAATCAAAAGTGCATATGAAACAGAGACAGAAGAAGCGTGAAAACAAGAAAATAAAAGACAATAACCACATCACCACCGCTTTCTCAGCCAAACCGAAAAGCATGTTTTGGCTTAAAGCAACCTTGTAACCGGCCGAACTATTTCAGACTCCCAGTTTATTTCAAGAATTTCCTCGCCAAATTCCAGTCTCCATTGGTATTGTTGAGCAAGCTCAGACAACTCGAAACAATTACGCTAACGAGCTTGATAAAACAAATGCCTAACTACCTCGCTGGCGCACCAGAAATATGATTAGCACATGAGTTTGCAATTCAAGACCCGCTATGTAAGCGATACAGCCGTCACACGTAGGACCCTGGCCTTGCCCAGTCGGAGACCCGGGTGAACCCGTGGGAAAGAAACGTCTTTGCACATCGCTGAATGACCTTCCAGATGAGAAAAACGAGAAGACAGACGAGGAAAAATAAAACAAAAGAGAACGAAATCCCCCGGCAGCACTCAAAATCTATCCTTGTTGCTTCCTACCGCTCGCTGGCCTGTCTTGAGGACGCGATTGCGACTCTCTGGTTGACATTCCACCGCATTGTGTCCAACTGTAGGCCATTGTTCTTATGTCAAAAGTTGTGTTCAGAGACGTGCTAACCTTTGGCTACCGCGTGTGTGTTCACTCGCGTAACAAAACAACATCGCCCGACAGAAAAGAGCTGCTCTAGCTTTAACACAAAGCTTTTCATTGAACATAGTCGAACATCTCACGGGAAAGACAAGTTAGGTCAGAAACTATCAAGAACTAGTAACTCGGTTTTTAAAGAAATCACTAAAACCATTGTGAAGTTCTCGATTTATCCGTCAAATTTGCGTCGAAGCATCTCTAGCGACCTCTGATGGTGGATTTAGTACATCAAGTATTGAGAATGTTAGGTGTGAAACAATCAGAGTCGTGATTTAACTGAAAATTCATAAAACTTTGAACATATAAATCAAAATTGTGAATGATAACTAAATTTTACAGTACCAAGCGTCAGTCATTTAGGATACAATTTCAATATAAATAAGAAAACAGAAATCGAAATAAATTCTAAACGATGTGCGGAACGAATCATAAAACTTTAAAAAATAAAACAAGAAAAAATACAAATAAAATTTTATAACACTACTGCTGTTCCTGTGTTGCTTTATGGTCGCGAAACCTGATTAATTTGAGTAGAATACAGACTGTAGAGATGAACCTTCTCATAAGAATCTAAGGCTTTATAAAATTAGATAAAGTAGCTAATGAAGATATAACAAGAGCTTTGGCAGTATATGATAAAATCAAGGACTATCAAGAAAAACTGATGCAACGTCTGGAAAGAAGGAGCCAACTAGACCGCCTAAATCAGCATATGATTATAAGCCAAAGGGTAAAAGGAATTTAGGAAAACCCATGAGAAAATGGAACAGCTGTGAGGGCGGAATAGGCAATTTGCCTAGTCCAAGAAGTGGAGAAGGAGGAGGAGAAGAAGAAGAAACGAGAAAAATTTATCTTCACCTAAAAAGCGAATAAGTAGCCTTTCGTTATTATTCAATTGTAGTCATGCGAAAGAATGTCTCTATATCTTCATCATCTATGGCCTGCACTAGGTCATAGGACCTCTTCCCACTCTACGAAAACCAGTTTTTCTGAGACTATCTAAGGAGAGGAGCGAAATGAAAACTGTTTAGGTGCCTAATGTGACACTGAGCATTTACGTCAAAAGTAATATACGTAATTTTTGGCATATATTTATCCCAATAAGGTAAAATGACCTAGGCTATTAATAAATCCGTAATGTTGCTGAATCGCAAATGAGCTCGTCAATCTGTATCAATCGATGTTCATTGAACCTCTTTTCATATCACTAAAACCGTAGAAGTCACAAATAGAAAAAGCTATCAATAGGAAAAGAATAGAAAATTCAAAACCGTAAAAGGATTTCCGGCGAAACTCAGATGACATTCTTTGACTTCAGTGCCTCAAACTTTTTTTCAACTACAAGGGGTCAAGTCAGTTCAGAATTGACCGAGAAATACAAGGTCCAAGCTTAATTACTAAAGAGGTATTTTCGTGGGCATTAGTTTTAACCATACTTATGAGACTGGGAAACATTGTTATTCTGTTAGCAACCTAAAAGCTGTTACAAACACGAGACTAGCTGTCTTACCTACCAATAGAGCTTTCACACGTTTTAGCTTTTGGCTCGCTTTCATTGGAGTGTTCCTCATATTGATATATCTCTATTGCTAATTAATTAAAAAACTGTATCAACCTGCGCTTTGGATCTGTCCTCAAGACATGACTGTATCATTGTTTTGTTGAACAAATAATGAAACATAATAGCTGAAAATTTGAAACTCGAAATTAAATAATTTTAAGAATCTTTTGGCAAAATCACCATTATGATTGGTCGTAGTTCTGAAATAGAGTGTTGCGTAGAAATTTCTAACAAAATGTAATATTTCAAAGTTTCTGCATTTTATTTTCTTATTACAGAATACTAGTTTTTCTTACCTCTGAAATTTTCGTTGTATTCAGTATTATACATAGTGATATGTTTCTAAAGACAAATAAGACTTGTAATGAAAGTAAATATGAGTATTTATAATTGTGTTTATCAAATAATTGTTTGCAGCATTAACCATTTCCAAGATATTCCTTGGTCTTAGCTTTAATTGTCCAATACTTCAATCTTTTGAAGTGCTAAACGCAATCATTTTGTTCCTCGTGGTCATGCAAAGTGTGAAATTTCACGGTCAGCATGCAGCGACCTGTTTTTAAGATTTGACATCTGCAGCGTGTATATATATATCATTTGTACCTACAATAAAATGTATAATGAAAGCATTTCTGCACACATTTATCTCGCTTAACGTGAAGCAGAAACAAGAATAGCTTTTTGGTTTAGAAGAGTGGGTAGGGAATGTAATATTAATGTATCACATCAGTATTTTTTAAATTGCCTGGACACTCAACTACTCCCCTAACTATATTTAAATATTAGCATAGGCTACTGTAACTACTCTAAGTGATTGTCACCATCCCTAACATAGACATATGAGGGCTGTCCCAGAAGTGCCCGACCTAACAAAGAAAACGCAAAAATGTTGGGAAAAAACATTTTATTTCTCTACATAGTCTCCTTTCAGCTCGATACACTTTTCCCAGCGGTGTTCAATAGCTTCGATATCCTGTTTATACTGAATTCTGCAAAATAGCCATCAACTGCAGACTCCAGCTCTTCACTGTTGGCAAATCTTTTAGCACCAAGCTATTTCGTCAAACTTTGGAAATAGAAAATAATCAGAGGGGGCTAAATGTGGCGAATAGGGTGCAGGAGGAAGCAATTCCAAACTTTAATTCATTGATTTTGGCCATGGTAATAATGGATATGTGAACTGGTCATTGTCTTGAAACAATAGTTTCTTTTTCACTAAATGCAACCGTGTTTGCTTGATTTCATCATTCAAATGCTGCAATAAGTTTACATAATTCTCGCCATTTATTGCTTTTCCTTTTTGAAGATAATCAATGTAAATTATTCCACACACATTCCAAAAAACTGACGCCATGACCTTACCTGCAAATGGAACTGTCTCACCTTCTTTGGAGCCGATTCTCCCCTTTCAATCCACTGTTTGACTGTTCCTTCGTCTCAGGTGTGAAGTGATGGACCCATATTTCATCCATGGTTATGAATCGACACCAAAACTCGGCTTTATTGCAGCAAAATGTCGTCAAGCACTGGACTGAAACATCTTCACGATGCTGCTTTTGTTCTATTGTGAGTAAACGCTGCACCCATCTTGCGCATAGCCTTCTCATGTCTAAATTTTCAGTCAGTATGCGATGTACAGCACATTTTGAAATGCCTACGATGTCTCCTAGCTCGCCCAGTTCCAGTCGACAGTCATCCAATACCATTTTGTGGATTTTCTTCACAATTTCTGGCGCGGTCACCTCATTTGATCGACCACTGCGATGTTCGTCTTGGCAGCTCGTACGGCCTCACTTAAACTCTGCCACCCAATATTTTACTGTTGTAAACGAAGGAGCAGACTCCCTCAGAGTAGAATCTAGCTTAGCTTTAATATTAGTTGGACTAAGATCTTTCAAATGAAAGTATTGTATCACATAACGAGGGACAGTTTTATTCATGTTTATAAATTTGCTGAGAGCGTTCAGTATTGATGGCTGCCAAACAATTACTAAATGACGTAACATCATCAAACTTCAAACTTAAGCTTTATAAAGTCATTTGTTTAAAACAAAGTCATTTGTTTAAAACAATTACCACTATCTATACATCAGATCAGGTACTTCTTGGACTGACCTCGTAGCAACGGCACGCGTTCGAAAACACAGTGTTGTTGACTGTGTCGCAAACAGCTATACTGTTACACTTATATGGATTTTTTAATAGGTTACAGGAAACAATTATGTGAGAGTTCCTAACTACCAAACGAAGTATTACCAAACATGGGTTCCAATATGAAAATTAGTTATTCTGACCCTCCTTTAACGTTACTAAAGGTTTCTAACTTGATCATGGTTACATACAAAGTGTTTATTAGATCGAGGTGCATGTACAAGGAAGCACAAACCAACTTGCATCAATCATCAGAAACTTATTTGTCACATTTTTTTCTCGTTCATTAATTCCACAACACTAATCCAAATAGAAAAGAATACCCAGCTTAAATGGTTCACCGGAATTACTTTGACGGTGCATGAATGTGCATATAATTGTTAAAACTTTACTTTGTAATTAACGGTAGCTCTTAATGGAGTGTTAATGCATCCCGCATTATTCTGTCGTTAATTTAGGCCACCTGATGCTCTAACGGCGTCTCAGGTGAAGCCGCACACCCTAAGGATAAATGTACGGTATAACAGAGCCTTCGTCCGCTATGGTCCAAAATGATTGAGGCCAGTTTTCTCTTAAGGGAGAACGTCACTGAGATTTGAGGCAGTATTTTTAACACTTAAATGATTTCAGTCTAATTATATAATATAAAATATAATAACAGCCTGCCTTAAAGCAATATGTGTATACATATCATATAAAATGTATGTAACAGACATTGTATTATGTTTATATTATTTTGTACATGTTTAATAATGTTATGTGAATTTATTAAGTAATTTAACAATGTTGGAGCTGTGAGAATACAGGCCGAAAGTTGCTAACAAAGAGGTAATTTTGAGGCAATAATTAATTGGAAAGTTAAATAAGGCTACTAGTAATTCTTGCAATAATAATGTAATATTTAAAAGCAGTTTATAAATAGCCAAACAACAACTAGAAAGGCTAAAAGTTAAATAAAAGTATTCTATTGGAGTAGGATTAGCCAATCAGAGACATGAAATAGATGAAATGCACAAATTCAGGCGGTAGAAGTCAGTTGCTAGTACACAGCGTTCCTAACCGGATGCGAGATGCGTCCTCGAGAAGTTTAATACGTATTCAGTGTGAGACGAAAATTCATTACGGCGAGAAAATTATAAAGTTTATGTGTTAAAAAGTGCAAGTAGTTAATAAATAATCTCACAGCTCTCTATATAAGTGAAGTGTTATTTAATCGTGTAAAGGATTAATAAATGGAGTGAAGTAAAAATTATAGCCTACATTCTTTAGCCGCATCACCCCCTGTTAAGAGATACATGTGTCTAAAATTAATACTGATGCAGCCGAGGCAAACAGAAATATAAATAATATTTAAAGAAACATAAAAATACAAAGTTGATTACTAAACTTGGGGCGAAGACCACCGGAAAGTGAACGTTGGGGCAAAGGCCACCGGAACTTTGTACCATACGTGGGGCAGTTATTTCATCAAGTTTGGCTCTCCAACTGCAGCAATACAATACACCCTGCTTCAGTCTAGTCCAAAAACTGGCACAAATTTTAAAGTTGAATAGTTACATAACAACTTTGAATGACACCTCAACTCTTTACAATGAGCTATTTAATCTGTCGCTGTTTTTACAGGTACAGTGTTCATATTCAAAACGTTTTTTAAGATCTAGCCATAGTTAGAAAACTGTTTTTCTCTCAAATCTGTTTGCATCTAATTGGCACGAGATTAACTGCTTTGTTTGGAGTGTGGCATTGTTAACTGTGGAAAGAGAGCTTAGAATCATTTTAAATGGGGATATTGGGAGGTATGAAGCTGATTAGTTCACAGATGAGAAGAATGCTACTCCAGAATGAGGGGTTAAGGGAGTTGATCTGCTCACGTTGACAGTTTATTTACTATTATGTAGTTCCAATGCCCTCAAGCAGCTCTGATTTATTTCACTCGCAACCCAGAATGTGTATGTGCTTGTACAAAGAGAGCAGGAAATATTCATGTAGCGCGTTCCTGTTGCTAACCTTCTTGTCATCTACGGGCTGTAAATTGGACAGGCAAAATAAGTAATAAAACTGTTTTAAAGAGTAGGAGAAGGAAAATAAGTGGTGAAATTGACCAGAAAGAGGAAACGAAATTGGCTGGTGAATGAGATAAGGGTTCGGGAAGAAGATTCGGAGACTAAAAGGAAGGCAGAAAGACTGGAGGAGATAGGTTTTGCAACCGAGGACCTCTCTTGGGCAAAAAACCATGATTGTTCCATATATCTCGAAGTTTCTTAAAGCGATGCTGTGAGATCTTCAACAGTAAATGGTAATCATATAGATATACTTTAAAGTTTGCAAAAAAGAAGCAAAATACTAAAGCAGAACAATAAAATCCTTTAATATTAACTCTTTTTAATTAAAAAGTTGATTAGGAGACTTTTATATACGTAAACTATACTTCATCCCACCTCTTTAATGAAACTGTAAAAATATTTTTAAAGAAATCTTGTGAAAAATAAAATTAAATACAATCTATTTAATGTAGCTGAAACACCAGATTGTACACGTACCACATCCCGAAGCAGATACTTGTCATAATGATGTATGAATTGTAAAAATGCTTTTATCTTTTCTAATTCATCATTTTTCATCTTCTGTAGTTTGCCAGAGAAGGTCCGAGTTCTAAAAAGGTTCAAGAACAATATTTAATATTATTCTCTCAAAAAGTATTATGAGCTTGCATATTAAAAAGTATTTAAATGCCACTTTTGTTTATTCTCCTTACAGGTTATAAAAGTAATTACAATTGCTAAACATTGTACAGATCATTTGCGGTGCTCTTTAAGGTCATTTTAATTTTTTTTATTGTTTTAATAAACAAAGTGAGTACTCCATATCATTTTAAACGTCAATATACTTGATCTGTTTCTCTTCAGTTTAAAATGAATGACAATACAAATTAGACTCAAAATAATTCCAAACTGATGCTCTTATATATGGAAAACGACATGGAAAAATCTTTTAAGCTCAAGTTACTGTAGATTCGACGTACTGTCTGCTTTCCTCTAAAATCCTCCTTTTGAATTACAGATACTTTTGGGGATGGGGAGCTCTCTGTATGTTCAGTAGCTGGAGTATTTTCCCGATCCAGAAGGTTTCTTTTTTTTCTGGCTAATTGAACATCGCTTTAACATCTTTGTCACATTACGATGGTTACCAATAGGTTCTTGGATATACACGATTCAGTTTGTGCTGAAATTATGGTGTTAGTTCTGTAGCCGCTTCCTGTACCACTTGTACGAGTAACTTCTAACTGATAGGCGCCCTTGCATAGTCGCCATCTAAATTAAATTGGGGTTTACTTATGGACGCTCTTTAACTGTCATGGCTTTTAGCGTCCCATTCTATACTGGGCGTGAGAGACCGGAAGCTCTTTATCAGGCTTGAAGTTCTTTTACGTGCTGTAAATTTACGACAGGAGATCACCGGCTTTATTTCCCTTCAGAAGGGAGCCATACTAAGCATTTTTACGCCCGAAAAAAATCCATCGCCCTCTACGGTTTGCTGCTTTATTAGTTGGAAGGTGTATGCCTGTGATTGTGGAATGGCTGATTTGTGGGTGCATTTAAGTAATCAGTTTGATATCGGAAGGATGACCATAGTTGGATAGTGTTCTTCCAGTACCATCTACTTTACTTCTATGTCGAATCTTGTATTTATCTGGTGACTGAGACAAACCAGAAACAAAGTCAGATTGGTCGAAACACAGGATGTGAATCCGAGAGCTCGCGATTTGTGCCAGACTTTATTAATGTTTAGTTTTCTCTTTGCTGGATGTTTAAGCTGCGTCACTTTCCTGTATCTGCGATCGCTCTTGTATGAGGGATGTTTTTAAAATAGGGTACGGTAGGCAATAAAATAAGAATTACTGAATATTTTGGTTAACTGACTTTTTTATATGCCTTAAGTTTTCTTTCCACGCGGTTTTCACAGTTAATTAAATTCTCAATCTCCTAATAGAAATTCGCGCCAGTCCGTAAAACAAATATACAGTTTCTGAGATGCATTTACGAGTATCTGTACTTAAGATTACATTGCAGAAGAAATTCCGTTATGGTATCGTTGGTTTCATGGGGGGGGGGAGGATTCAAACGTTTGGTTCGGAAGTCAGATCGGTATCATAGAGTAGATGAAAGAAAACAATTGTTATCTGCAAGTTAATGTGGTGTTAGACAAAATAGACGACTCATTTATGTCTTCAAGAAGCTTTCGTACATGTGCCGCAAATGTCCCTTAAGATATTATCACAACTCATTTTCAATACAGAAAAGTTTAACTCGAGAAACAGTTATACGTTTCCTAGATAGGCTGGCGGCGGAATTCTGCGACAAGGTTCCAAAAACATTATGCTATGCTGAGACAAATACTTAAAAAACACTGGTAGAAAAGTAGTGTAAGGTTCGAAGGTCTAGATAAAAAATAAACTATCGAAAAATATTTAGTACTTTAGCTCGTACTTTATCGCAAAACGGACCTTCTTTAAAATACCCCTTGTGTCTATATACAGTGTTATTCAAAAAGAAGGAACAGATTTTAAATATTCATTTTTAATGAACGATAATAGATAGCAACGCATACAAAGCATCATTGAATAGAGAAAATTTTAAAGTTTGATGCCCCTAACTATTAGTTCCATTCAGTGCCTACAGTGGCGCTGTGTTTGTTTACGAGAAAATGGCAACGCCACAGGAAAAGTCGTTTTGTGTGCTGCAGTATGGAAAGAGTGAATCCATTGTTTCATTGCAGCGTGGATTTCGTTGTAAGTTCTACAAAGAACCACCTCGTCATAAAAAATTTACAATTGATACAATAAATTCGTAGAAGATGGTTGCGTATGCAAACGGAACAGCACTGGTCGTCCTCGCATAACAAATAGTGCTCATTTTGAAACACATAAAATAACATTTTGAACTTTCCTCTATTCAGTGATGTATCGCATGTGCCGCCATCTATTGTTGTTCATTAGAAATCACTATTTAAAGTCGGTTCCTTCTAACCCTGTATTAGCGCCAAGTATTGCAGGGAAAAGCATAGCAACTAGGGTGAATTAAGAGAAATCGAACTTGTCCTCCGCTGCTGCATCTCGCTTCACAATTTCGTATGTGACTTTAAATGGAAGAGAAAATCTGCTGTTTAAACGGTTCCTATTTGTGTTGATGTAAAGAATTTTCTGTAAGGAATTGGAATACAGATGTTTTCCATTTATCATCGTAGAAAATTCAGGTTCCGAAAAAAAATGTGGTCAACTTGACCGAATGCTCCACTTGCAGAAATGGTCAGCTCCACAAGTTTCACCGTATTTAATTTAGAAAGGATCAAGGTGGATGTTGTGGTTCTTCATGCTTGGCTAACTATGATTTATGAACCAGTTAATGAGCGATTTTGGGAACTGCTAACATTTATCAACAAACAGACCTGTTTTAAGAATGGATATAAAAAGCCTGAAATGTGACAGTCATGCCACAGTATTTATACATGTTTGCAGTATGCAGATATCTCTTATATATAATAAAGCAGGTAAAAACCGATCCTTCTATCCATCTAGCATTGAGGATAATAAATGTTTGCTTAGGTCCCAAATTAAACAATACAAAGTTACCTACATGTAAGATGCGGAAGCAACATTCGACAGTTTGTCTCACAAATCAATTATTGTAAGATTAGCTCATAGGGTTGGAGAATAAATAGTAAATAAATCTGCTGAACGCTTTTGCGTATTTCTTCTGGATTCCCAGTCGTACAAAACTCACTGCAAACAAAGAGAATTTCGTAGATTATTCACAGAAAAATCAATGTATTTATTTTATTCAAGCGAATTTCTTAAGCATATGGTAGTTTAAACAAACTCATTAGAATAGCTTTTGAAAAAGTAAAAAATACCGTAAAATTTCCTTACACGATTTTGATGTGAGCATACATTTTTCTATCAAAGATTGTGAGCGCTCTAGAGCTAAACCTTTTAAGTGTAAAGGAGTTTAAAATACTGAGCATTTTGAGATAAAATTCCTATTTTTAATTAATTTTTCTTGAGAAAGAAAAGCTGAAATAATGCTAGCGCACTCATTATGAATATGAACTGAATATGCACACCTGAGTATGAACTTTTCTTACAGAGACAGCATCATTTGTAACACTGCTACGAGGAGCACTATTTATATTTTGAGCCTAATAATTAAAACAAAGTAATTTCTGATTGAAAACTGCTTTATTGTTTTTCAAAATATTCTCCATTATGATCAATACACTTTTGCATCCTTTTGAACGATTTGTCAAAGCATTTATTGCAGTCTTCTTGAGACACCTCCAAAACATGGTTTTTTAAGGCAGCAACGGCTTCTTCTGCCAACGACAATCGTTGTCCACGCAATTTATTCTTGATGTTCGGGAACAAAAAGAAATAATTGGGTGCCAAATCAGGACTGTATGGCGGATGACCCAACAATTCGATGTTTTGAGCCTTCAAATACTCTGTTGTTAGACGAGATGTGTGTGCGCTCGCATTGTCTTGATGAAGAACGATCCTACGTTTCTTGTTGGTTTTCCTTACTTCACTGAAGACTTCCGGCAAACAAATGGTTGTGTACCATTCGACATTGACCGTTTTACGTTCTTCTAAAGGCACAGTTACCACATGGCCAGTTTTGCTAAAAAAGCAGGCGACCATTTGCTTCGAAGTGCCTCGAGTGCGAACAACTTTTGTTGGATTTGCTTCATCTTGAAACACCCACACAGTTGACTGCTGTTTACGTTCCGGCTCATACGCATAGAGCCATGTTTCGTCATCTGTTACACTTTTATATACGTTTTTTGAGACACCGCCATTGTATTTCTTTAGCATTTTTGTACACCAATCGACGCGAGCATCTTTTTAAGATTGCGTCAAGTTATGTGGGATACGAGAGCAAACCTTTTTCACGGCTAAATAATCATGCAATATTTTATATATGCCGGTGGAACTAATGCCTAGGGTTGCCTCAATCTCACAATATGTCGCATGACGATCTTTCATTATTAGATTTTGCACAGTATCAATGTTTTCTGGCACAACTGATTTTGGACGACCTTCACGAACTTCATCATTGAGCGAACGGCGGTCATGATTAAGTTCGTTATACCAGCGTTTCGCAGTGGCAAAGGATGGAACTTCGTCGCCAAATGTGGAAGTTAGTTGATCGATGCACTCTTGTCTTGATAATCCACGTCGAAGGTCGTAATAAATCATTGCACGAACATTTTCATGGGTTAATTCCATGTTTTTGTTGACAAACAATTTTCAAGTTAGTGTAAACAAAACAAATGACGCTCTATTGACAAAATGTTTGAAGTAGATTATGGTAAAAAATGTCAAACTTTCCATTGGAAACGTCAGATGGCACCTACAACATTCAGGGTTTCAAAGGCTCAAAATATAAATGGTGCCCCTCGTACAAAAATAATCTTTCAGAGTGATGTTTGAATCGTACCTAGAAACACTTTTTTTCCTGGATTTAGTGCAACTTTTCCGAGCTTCCACAGGCAACTTGCTCACATACTTTTCATTCGCCTTATCCAAGTTTAAGGCGGATTTTGTTTTCAAAATAAAATATCGAAACAATCTGTAGAATTTGAAGAATGATTGGAGCGGGACCAGATTAATGATATTCCACTATCTTCCAAAATATACCTACAGAGTGTGTATAAATTCCTACAGCACACTTTGAGGGCTTGCAGGTAACATTTTTAATAAAGCATTTCCGGAAATGTACCGTTTCCTTGCTACAAGCAATGTATCGCCACATCACGCGTTGAACTCTCCTGTGTTTACTGTTTCAAAGAGCGGAGCGAAGGATGTACATACGCTGTTGTTGCATACTTCTGCGTTCGCTTTAAAGAACAGCTTGAGTTTTTTTTGGTTTAATATTATTATTTAACGCTCTTTCTTACACACGACACCAGAGGCGGTGGGTACTAATGATTATTGGGAAAGGAAATTTGGGAAACAAACGTTTCAAGCCTAGGTTTAGGGTATCTCTTCGCTATTTGCCAGTTGTGAGGACCGAAGATGATCTGAAGGGGAAAAAGAAAGAAAAAGAAACACCTTTACTCGGGGAGGACGTTTCTGACAACGGCTCAGCGTGGTGACTGCCGACTTTGACACAAAGATTATATCTGCATATCATATTCCGGTAGACACACTCACAAACACTTCATCCGCCGTTGACATAACCCGCATAAACAGTCTTTCACTGACACTACGGGGCTTCATTTGGCCTCACAGGAAATAATCCAGGGGATTCAAATTCCATGAACGTACAGACCGTTCACCACGACATGCCCACCTTCGGCCAAATCGTTCAAGACGACCTCGGGCCACGCGTGCAAAACAAGGTGATGCGCCAACATTGTTGAAAGCATATGTCTTGCCGATTGTCCAATGACACACCTCCCAGCAACTAATGCAGTATGTCCTGAAGGAAAATCAAATGCGCACCATCCGCGAGGTTAGGTGGAAAAAGGTATGGCCCATCCCTCGATCGTCCGGAAACCTGCCCACACATTGATGCCGTATCGTTCCTGATAGCCACGGGTCACATACCTCATTGGTGCAGCAGACGCGAAAGTTCAAAATGTGCTGTGGTGATGTAGCGGGAAAACAGTTCGTTTCAGGATGTGGCCTCCTGTTCAAAATGTGAGCTACTCTGTCCCCGCTATAAGCCCTCAAAGTATGTCATAGGAATTTAGATACACTCTGTGTATTTATATAAAATGCTTGCAAGAGCAATGTGACGTTAGCCACAAAAAGGGCAACTAATTATGAAAACAGAAATGCGAATGCTGCCAGGGTTACAGCTTGTACGACTAAATATAAGTAAAGAAATTAGGATTACATGTTACATATAGGATACGGTAAAGAGAACAAAGGAAAGAAGAAATGGAGAGAGCGTATTTCAAGCATGCTAATTAACGTCTACCAAGATTGCCATGGATATAGAGCAAAGTTGAGAACAGGGACCTGGTGTTAATACAAGAAGAATATTTAGGAGAATATACTTTATATAAAGGACAATTTTGTGTGAGAAACATATATTGGAGCAAAACTCTCATCCAAGACAAATTCTGTAACTGTGGTCACATCCCTTGCCCCTTCAAGCAAGCTACAACTTTCCCAAACACTTTCTTTCTCAGTAGGCCGCAGCCAAGTGAGCAAGATTATCGCTTTTACAAATGGTGGATCTGTTCACTGGGTGAAAATATACTGGCCGTGTCGTGACATCCAATAATTAGCAACCGGATTAATGTCATGCCTAAGCTACTAACTTTCAGCATAACTATCTGAAACAAGAATTAACGGTCGCACATCGTTAAGTCAACACAATGCAGGCTTGAAACTCGTCACTAGTGTGCACCATTGTTCGAGCATGCGTGATGCATTCCACTGGTACCAGGTGAAATTAAGGCTTTCAATAGGAAACCAGTATCGGCGAATATCCGCAAGGGCGTTGTGTTGCAGATATATGCACATTTGGATGAGAAAGGTCAACTGCTTATGCATATAAGAATTTTTCAAGGAAGATTAAAGCTGCCGTAATTGGAAGTTGGGAGTTTTCTCAAGAACAACACAATAAAGAAAATGTTGGTTATTTAAAAATTAGAAAAGGAATGTTTCAACATTTCTAGTTATTCATCACAACCTGTAATTTATGAAACGGAATTTGTAGTTGGCCGAATTGCTGAAAACATTATTATGTTTACTGCAGCAAACATTTGGAATAGATATTCATACTAAACTTTCGCAAACGCTTCATTTTCCGATACGAAACTTGGTGCAAGTAGTAATGCGTTGAGCATGCAAAGTGACTCATTTTCGTAACACTTCAAACTTGATGATTAGACACTTGCAGTTCTGCATAACGTTTCTTTAATTATTACATTTATATTGTTTTAAAGCTTAGCAGCACAAGGCCTTCCATTAATGTATGCATTTTGATACCTGTTCTTCTATTTATTTATCGATCACGCTAGTAAAATAAAATTACTTTCAATTAATGCATTTTATTTTGCTAAATATTATACGCAAATACGTTGAAGTAGACAAAAGCATCTTTTACCATTAATTCCCTTGCTGTACTTCTCGACCCTGAGTAATTCTTGTTTTACTCTATGAGAAATATAATAAATGAATAAAATTTCCATATATCATCACATCTTATCTTATCACTTAAATCTGTGGGTTCTACAATAAGTTTAGCCACCCTAAAGGACCTAGTTTAACTCTAGACTGTATATTACGTCATAAGTTATATAAATTTATAATTAAACATTGATAAAATGTTTACACTTGATATAATGTGACCACGCCTAATTTACAACTTTAACTCTGGTGTAGAGTTTGTCATGAATGACAATTATCATATAATTTATATCAGTATTTGAATCTGGGAAATCATTTACATATCAATACTAACTTAAAGTATTTTTGTATATTTACAGAGCTTATTTATTTCAATGCCGAACAATTACTGCAGTTATATTTGGATTGAATGAAATCCTCCTCTACTGTTAAAGTTATTTTCAACACTAATCTGAACTTATTTTTATTATAATGCAGATATTTTATAGATAATGGAAGTGAATTAATTAATACTATGAATTCCAGTAGGAACTATTCTTTATTTCTTGTTGTCTTTTTTTGAAATGCCTACCTATCTGTTTTCTTTGATATTGATATCTCAATTTTATAAACATTTCTGAATTGTGTGGGTCACAAACAAAATTACAGCTAAAATATACTCCCAAGATTATGTTAAAATTTCAAAACTTTTAAATAGTGATTTACCAGGAGTTGATCATTTTGCCCTTGAAATTATTTTAACAGTTTTTCTCATAGGAACAGTATTTTTAGCCTATACTGAATTTACGCACATTATTCCATTAGTCATTAATGGCTGCAAATAAACATAATATATTGTTTCTAGAATCCTGTTATTTGTAAAGCTAATTAATAATCCGATTGCATAAAATCAGAACTGTTTGAATAAGATATAATCAGCACCACCATTCCAATTCATATTATGATGAAAGATACTAACTTAAAAGTATTTTTGTATATTTACAACGCTTATTTAATTAAATGCCGAAAAATTACTGCAGTTATATTTTGATTGAATGAAATCATTTAGTGTCGAGGTATATTGTTTACACCATCTCAATTTCAATAACGGAAGTGAATTAATATTATGAATTCTAGTAGAATATTTTTTTTAAATGCCTACCTGTCTGTTTTCTTTGCCATGGATATCTGAATTTTATGAACATTTCTGAATTATGTGAGCCAGAAACAAAATTAAAGCTAATATGCTTATAAATACAATTCTTGAATATTCACCTAAAAAAACTTAAATGCTCACAAGTTAATGTTAAAATGTCAGCAATTTTAAATAGTGACTTACCATGAGTTGATCAGTTTACTTCTTCTTAATACCTTTTCTGCATAAGAACAATATTTTTAGAGTCTACTGAATTTACTCACATTATTTCACAAGCCGCTAATGAATTAAAGTACACATAATATACCGTTTTAGGATATTATTTGTAAAATGAATTAATAATCTGATTACAAAACACCAGAACTCAGTTTGGGTAAGATATAATCAATAAGATACTTCCAATTAATATTATGACCATTAATAAAATCAACAAATTGTACGTTACTAAACTCGGTGATATCACTGTCTTCATATTTTATCTTTAGGTCTGATATATTCCTATTTTTGTGTGCAAAGGAATGCAGTTTGTAATTTTTCAAAGGTTTGTGAAATTTGTTACTTTTAAACTAATTATTTAGAGCCTGAAAATATCATGGTTTAAATTTGAGACAGGAGTGATTATACTTCTTTAATGAAAATACTGTATCATATGCAAAACAACTGAATAAGCATGCTTGTTTATTACTGTTATTCAATGATTTTGCATCGATTATTGCAGATATAATCAAAGTGATATATAATTATAGGGTTATTATTACAATAATTATCACCATAAAAATTTACGATTATTAAAACTGATATTAATCCTACAGGTCTACTATGGCAATCGCCGCTTGTTTCTTAAGATCTTCCACACTGTTAAATTAGCAATGTTTTATGGTTGCAAAGTAAGAACTATCAGCGTGCTTCTTTTGAAACCAAGAAATAAATAATTATTTGTGCTAGTACTACATCTATGAACATCCAAAAATGAGAGTTTTTATTATATACACGGAACATAAAATATATAGTGCACTCAAAACTTTAATGAGCTGTGTCAAATCGTTATTAAGAAATTAATTTTTATTCATAGTTAATAACATTTCGAAATGTAACATAACATGCTCCTTGGATTCTACGGTTTATCGTATCGCTCCCAAATTTTTAATTTCAGCTTATATAAAAACATATATAAATTGTTGTGGGGGATTTCTTAATTTTAATTAGTTTAAGAGAAAAATTCTGATGTGTTACACTCACATGACTTTCTCTACTCTTGTACCAACTATTTTTCCAAACGCTTATTCTCCATATGCTTCATGTTAATCTTATTGCTAATTTTCTTGTAGATACAAGGAGAATTGGTAGGCTTTAAGCGATAGTCAAATATTTTAAGAGCTGGTTGCTATGTGCATTACCAGGACAAAAAAAAAAGTGAATAACGAATTCCCAATTTGAGAAAAAGTATAAGTATTCGAAAATTTAAGGGAATAACAAGCAATATCTCGGAAATGGTTCACTCAACAACAACAAAATGTATATTACATAAATTGTGTATTCTAACGCGATCTACATTTTTTGTGTAGTAACATTTTGTCTATCTCTTATGGTTTACGAATTATGCAAAAGTCGTTCACAATGAAGAATACTTTTGGAGACATTCCCAGAAAATTCAAGATATACATTTTATTTTTAATGAAATTATCTTAAATATATGAGATTTTAATCAAACTCGTTAGAGCCATTATTGAGAAAATTAAAAGTTTCGAAAAATGTTCCATGTAAAGGGTAATCTAGGGTGGGGGGGATTTTCTTGAAAACCTTCGTGTCGCATCTCTGGAAGATACTGAACCTAAATACCAAGTTTGGTGTTTATCCGACTGTTCGGTTCTGAGTTATGCTGTTCACAGACACACAAACGGACATGTTTCCAAAAATGCTTTCTTTGGATTTAGGGGCCTCAAAATTTTTGGTGGAATACAATACTTCCCCTACTTACTATACGTAGTAGAGAAAGTAAAAGCTATAAACATCTTATTGAATTTTTCTACATTTTCTATCTCGATTATAGGAAATAATTTTATTCTGAACTATTTAATACTTTTAACTAGTGCGCAACAATTTTTAAATCCATAATACCTGATGCTCCCCAAGCGGTGCCTTTCCTAAATGCTGATCAACTAAATAATAATTTGTGGCTTTAAAATTATTTATATAAAAAACCAATTATATAGCATGCAAGTACAAGTTATAAGCATAATAAACATGTAAAACAATTGAAAAGTTTGACACTTTTGTTCAAATTTCAGATACATTGCCTTAAACGAGGTTTTTGAAGCGCTTGCACCAAAAGCTGATAAAATATCGATAAAAATAATAGTAAAATTGAAACATGAAAAAGATTACTGAATTATAAGAAGAACGAACATTAGAAGATCCGAAAAAGGAAAATTAGGAGGCATGAGTAGATAAAGAACAGGAGCTAGTTAAATAACTTTCTTAATTGCATTTGTGTTTCGTAAGAGTGGAACAAAGAAATAAACTGGATCACCGCCCAAGGAATGAAGAGTGGGCAATTGTAAGACCCAGATGTGTATGCTGTTAGCGTTACCTGCGGTCACACGTGCTTGTTGTTGTCTGATTATTGTTTATTACTCGTTTCTTATTCTTCTACACGTCCGCTTTACCACGTGACCTCCGGTGACCTCTCCGACTACCTACTCTAGTCTTATTCGAATTCTGAATCAGTACCCCTCCCTTGATACCTACCTACCTAGGACTTGCCCTGCCCTGCCCATACCTCGGCATTCACCTCGGTTTAACCTCCAGGGGGTCAACCGCCAGTGTCGGCTTCTCGTTTCCTATATCTCTTGGACTACAAAGATAAAGTCGACCGACGAGCTCTATTGCCAGACAGTGGGTGTGCCGCACAAACTGTCCATCTATTTCTCGGGTTTTTTATCGAACCAATCCTTATACTGCACAGATAGCATATCATCACTCAAGAAAGTCATATATGTAAAACATACACAACTTTCCCTACCCATTATCATTTCGCATGTAGGTTCCCTATATATTACACTATTCATATAAAAGTTGTTCCTCTATGCACTTTACGTTAACCACGATAAAATTTTATGACCAAAAATGACATAGTGTGCAATAGTATACCTTACATGCAAGATGCGGAAGCAACATAAGGTCATATCGGTGGCTTACCTTTGGAAGAATTGCTCATCAGCAGTACTGTTTTACAGGGTGTTAATCACATTAAATTCACATACACACACATTCAAACTGCTGTTCATTCTTCCAGACTCTAGGGAGGATGGGGAATAATCCTGCCTAAAGAAAAATTCCCACCCTCCAGCCGAAAATCGAACCCGGGACTTCTGGATTTAGAGGTTAGCATGCTAAGAACCAGAACACAAGAGACAGCCTATTCGGTTTTTGTTTTTAAACTCGTGCATAAAACGGGACTCGTTCATTTTCAAATGTTTCTGGATGGTCACTAAAGAGACAAGCAATATTTCAGAAACAGTTAATGCTACTAAAATTTTATTTAACAAATTATGTATTTAAATTATCTCCACGTTTTGCTAGTGTTAATCTTATATGTAAGATGGACCATTTAAGTTGAGACTGTACAACGTCTCCAAAACTGAGCGTTGTAGAAAGAAATGTCTTGAATAAAAGTTGCTTGATATTATGGAGGCAAGTGAATGCCATTAGTCATGTTTTACTTCGAGGACGTTGTGATGGTCATTTTAGGATCAATTTAATTTCCTTTATCTTTTTTGTGTTTTTTCTCACTCTGCATAAAAAACTAAACAACATTTGTATCAAGCACTTTGCAATTGTTCGTACACCAACGTAAATAAGAACGAAAATCTATGGAATGTTATTTGAGGGTCGTTACGTTTCGTAATTGGGAACCAATAATTTTTATTTTGTTTCCTTCTCCTCATCACAAAATAAACAGTTTTTATAAACTATTTTCTAATGAGAAAACAACATACAAAATGTAGGTTCCCATTTAAAAAATAAAATTGTCACTAAAATGACCATCATAACGTCCTCCAAACAAAACACGACTAATGGCATTTACTTTCCCCCATAATATCAAACAACATTTATTAAAGACATTTCTTTTTACAACGCTTAGTTTTGGAGATATTGTACAGTCTCAACTTAAATGGTCCATCCTGTATATAATTCAATGAGAATGAAAAGAAGTTGACAAGAACTGTATATAAAACTACAAATTGTACATATATTTGTCATGTTAATGATAAAAACACACGAAACTGCAAGCAGAATCGTTTTGGTGGGAGAAATCTCTGGAAAACCTTCGTCTTGTATGCTTAAAAGACACCTAAGTATAAGTTTGCTATTTATCTGACTTATGCAGTTCACATTTAAAAAGGCATACGTACCTACACAGGTGGCCGATTTGTTTAGGCATGGACTCGAATGCTAGGTCCGCGCTTCAATTCCCCCTACCTAACTGAGGTTTTAACAAATTTTCTTTAGTAAGCAATAGAAACAATTTTACTACACCAAACATATGTAGATTTCGTTAAAACACACGATTTATGTCAAATTATTTTGCGGAGTTAACTACTTCTTTGTTATTGGTTTGAACTTTCAAACACTTATACTTCTCTCAAATGGGAAGTCATTATACGTTTTTTTTCTCCTGGTCATGCAAAGAGAATGGAATTTCGGAGCCACCATATAACGACTAACCCTTGACTATCTTAGGGCTATTGCATTTCCCTATTCCCATTGCTCCTACAAGAAAATATGTAATAAAACTATTTCTACAAATGATTATCTCGATTAACTCGAAGGAAATGGTTTGCTGAAGATTGGGTAGAGAAAATAATGTGGATGTAACGCATAAGAGTTTTCATCATATATTGTACTACAACACCTTAGATACTTCGCAGAAATGTATTACATATTATATTTTTTAGCACAATACTAAAGACGAAAAATAGGAGTCTTGGAAAAGTAATTTGTGATAACAGAACAAACAGCAAAAAATTCAAACTTCCATGCACGCCACTGTCATATATCTGGTAAATATCGGAGCACTAGTAAGACTTACGACCTTATTTCCAACTGAATAGCACACAAATGCATTGGCGTGCAACCATGTGTTTATCATGGTATTTTACAGACTATTTCAGTGGTTAAATGGATAATGCTCATCGTTGTTTATTAAAGTTACTGCTATAATTAAAATTGCTGTTATAAGAATATTCATTTGTGATATTTCTAAAATACGCAATTTCAAGTCGACTCATGTGAAATTTTAATGCAGCAATCAGTGTTTAATGCACAATATGCGTACAAAAATTTAAGGATATTTTAAAATTAGTTCCAAGGATATTATGTTTATTGTTATTTTGTACTGTTTTATAAAAATGTTTTACACGATGCAATTATTTTTTTTAAAAAATTAAATTTTATAATTACACTCTTTAATGCTATATTGATGTGTTGTAGAAATGTTGTAGAAACAAATGTTTGATTATTTTACTAGTTTGGGGGAAAATAAATGTTAAATATGAGACCTCCTAAGTTTTTTGCTTAAAATGTACACAATATGAATATCATTGTATAATAACATCACAAACAAGCACACTAACAAAAAACCCATATAATATTTATGCTGTTGTTTGTCTATTCCCGTCGACTGTCCACTCTGACCTTGGGTGTTTCCTGATTTTCCCTGGTCGGTAGGCGAATACTGAGGTGGTTTCTCAGCTACCACGATTGCCTTTATCATTTCCATTTCATTCCGTTTCCTTCTCATCTTTCAGGTGTGCTTCGTTTCGTGGCGTATGGTGGTGGCGGAATAATGACGCGGATGCCTAATCAATGAAGCAGTACTCCCCATGGACACTAGGGGACTGCTTGATCAACGGGTTGTTGGTTGATCGCCCTCTCTAGGCAGCTCCTGCATTGGGACGGGTCTTCGAGCCTGGAGCTGTTAGAAAACTTCCGCACGTCTTTGTGTCCTGTCAATCTGCGGCCTGTAGCCTCCTGTGGCTCCTTCATTTCATCCCTTCATAGGGATGGTAGCCACAATAGATCTATGTAGGTCGCAGCACGTGAAGTGTCGTCCGTTATATAACCTATACCTATAGATTTTAGTTTACAAGGAGATATAAACAATTTAAAAATAGAAATGTGCCGACAAATGAAAGCCCGAGAAAAGAGAGTTTAAAAATGATAACGCTAATTGTTACCAAAATAATTTATTGCATATGCAGGTCCTCGTTCATAATTTTCTGCTCTTCTACGGTTAACTTAGTATTTGAGGCCTCTCTTGATGTATTTTTTACATTTGCTACTATAAAACCTATATGCAACTATAGTATGAGGTTTATAGTGTTTAATCAATATTTATGCTTTTGGCAATTTTGGCAGGTGGATATACTTAAATAAGCTAGTTCCATTTAACTGTAACTTGCATTTTCGACTAGCATTCATTTAAAATTTCATAACTAGAGTTTAGCATAGTATGCATATGTATATTATAAATAAAATAAGATTTAAAAATGGAATTTTTGGCTTCCCACTACTTACCTAGCACTGGCTATTTATCCAGCATAAAAAACATTTCTTATATGATACATTCACATTACTTTCTCTACTCTCCATCGTTTATTAGTGGGTACACAAATTATTCTTACTCAAACTTATTTTTCTATCTACTACATTTTAATCCAAATAAACCTTTGCAAAAATAGATAATTACACACTTCGTTATAGTTACAAAGGGAACAGCGATAGTCAAATGTTTAAGAATTAGACGCTATTTGCTGGCCTTAAAATTCCATACTGTTTCCATGCAATCGCAACAAACAACTGAATGTTGAAAGGACTTTAGGAGAACGTCCAAGAAATGAACAATTCAAACCTTTAATAACGGGTATCTCAGAAACGGCTAATGTCGCAAAAAAACTTATTTTAAATAAATTGTGTGTTTTAAAGAGATCTACATTTTTTGTGTAGTACGTTTTTGTCTATCGCTTAACGTTTACCAGTTAAGCAAAATTATACAAAATTCCCTCTGAATGAAGAGGACTTCATAGGCTATTCCAGAAACTTCAATATATCTTTCATTTTCGATGTAAATTTAATATATGATATTTTAATCAAAAGCGTTAGAGCTATTTTTTTAGAAAATAAAAAAAATCGAAAAATATATTCGATGTAAAGGGTAGTTTGGGGCGGGGTATTTTGTTGAAAATCTTCGTGTCGCATCTTTGAAAGATATTGAACCTAAATACGTTTGATATTTATCAAATTTTTCTTTTTTGAGTTAAGCTGTTACACACACGGACATGTTTCCAAAATGCTGTATTTTTACGTGAAATCTCGGTATCGAATTTTTGGGTGGAATGCAATACTTCCCCTACTTACTGTAAGTAGTAAAGAAAGTAAAAATTACCATTAAATAATCAGTTACAGCTTTCTTATAGCACTGTGGATATTACAGACTTGTTTGGAACTATCTGGACAACAATAGTTTCCGTTGTATTGCTTTATTCCATAAAATTAAAGAAATATGGCTATTTGACCAGCGGAAAGCAGTGGAGCACACACTAAAGTCAAGCACATCAAACAATAAACCAAACATTCCAACATCTTAATCAAAGAGTTCATAAATGTCGTCCGACAACATTTTTTCTTAAATATTTCCCTAATGGGAGGAGCAACTGGACATCATAAAAATCTGGATGCCCCAACAGGTTATACTGCTTCCTGCCAAGAGGATATTCGACTGGTGTATTCTGGGCTTTTACAGTCACAGAAATAACCAGTTGGTGACGGTTATTGCAAATATTTTAAAATAACGTTACCATGCTTCTGACAAATCCTATTAGATGTAAAACGTTTTTAGCAATCTATATTGTACTCTCTCATTGCCCCTTGCATATCTTTTAAACGATTACTTTGATTAGTTATTAGGAAAACAATAGACAAGTAAAAATTTAAAGATTTTCTGAAATATAAAAACTAGTTTTTTTGTGTTATGGAAGAAGTAGTGATTAAATTATTATTATTATTATTATTATTATTATTATTATTATTATTATTATTATTATAACTTTTGCTAGAATGACTAGAATCCGTTTCTTATATAAATTTACTTGTCACATTTGCTTATACTATTTTGATTATTTTGACGAGATGACAAAGAAGTTATACCAGAAATTTGGAGGAGTTATTTTTGTGTTTGATCAAGAGTTAATGTGTTTACCTTCGTAGTTAAATAATGATTAGCACGATAAGATGTGTCTTTTGTTTGCTTAATTGCCTACTATGAAACATCAGAATGCAATGTGATGGAACTCTGCATCAATTGCAGGCAACATATTTGCGATATTCCCCTAAACTATACGAAATTTTGTTTCATCATTAAATTCTATCTGTCAATAAAACTAATGCTAATGCAATAAATTAGTGTCTTTTAATAACGAACCTAAATATTTTAGTAAGGAACTACATAATGGGCAATTTATTAATGTTCTCTTCATCCAATTTGACCATATTGTATTTCCTTACAGATAAATTAGTTCTAACGGTTTCAAATGGATATAGGAAAGCAGCACAAAATTAAAATGTTCATATTCCAGTTCCTAATGATTATTACATAATTTTTTTTTGTCAAGAGAAAAGCTTCCAGTTTTAGTAAATTGGAAAAGTACGTAATGTTTGGTTAATAGCAATTTATTGTATACGCTTTAAGTGTAACTCTGGTTTTATTTAATAAATCATTATATGAATTTAGAAGGGGTTACCATTAACGATTTGTTTTCTTTTTCATGTAGTCACAAATAATAGTTCGCTTAAAAGTTAAGAGATACCATTTATCATTTATTTTCATGAATATGACAATTTACTTGCCCATCAAAGTTTAAAAAATACGCCTGTAAAATAAGTATTTTTGGGCAATCTTTAGCACTTGGAATACGATACATTTATTTTTTACCCTTTTTGACCACCTGCATAAAAATTGTAATAAGAATGAAGAGGACTTCGCGCTTATTTACGAAAACTAATAGCTGTGTTTTATTAATTATACAAATATCTCAAAATATGAAATATATATTAAAATCATAAGGGCTATTTTTGTGAAGATATAAAATAACGAAGCATTTTCAATGTAAAAGGTTGTTTGGGCTTGGGGGAATTTTCTGGTAATCTTCGAGTTGCATCCTTGAGAGACGTAATGTAACCATGAAGTTCGTTGCTATCCGATTTTTCTTTTGAGTTAGAGGAAAAGAAAGCAGGGGATCATCTAAACAAAAATCTTTTTCTGCAAATTGGGAGTCTAAGGGGGCTTTAAAACGGTAAAATATATACCTTGAATGTTTAAGTAGAATAGACTATTTCCTACCATAAGTGGCGGTAGAGAATTTAAAGGCAGGGGAAGGGATAACAAACAAGAAAAAAGCCCTTGAAGAAAGAGAGGGAGACAGAGAGAAAGGATCAAAGACAAATCGAAGAAGGGATGGAAGAGAAAGATGAAAACAGGTAAGAAAATGAACGCGTTCATTACTGATATTGGCAATAGGCCTGCTACGAGCTGCAATTTATTTGTTGGAAGAAGTGATCGAAATTCTCGGCCGCACCAGGTGTTCTTCAGCAAGACGATCGAGTGGCATTCAGACGGGGCAACGCCCGAACTTCGCGGTGGGTGATGAGAACTTCTCAGCCACAAAGTATCCTGGCAATCATAACACCATTACCGCAGTATAAATTGTATGTGGAGACTTTTTGTTGTCTCTGCGAATCACTCACTTGCTTCTCCTCAGGACCAGTTCTAGACTCGTCTCTACGTCCAACAGAAAAGGAATAAGAAGTTGGCACAGTCGGGTTTGCACCTGTTGCTTTCTGTCATCGTCATTCATCAAGCATTAGGTCATAGATGGGTTATGAGGCTCCATTAGAACTGCCTGAGCGTAGGAAGTGGCTATATCTCGTTTGAATACACGGCTTTCAAAGGTTAATTTGATTTTCAGGCACTTAAGTTGCTTAACATATGCAACTTAGATATCTTCACGCCAGTTCTTGAGGGCGACGTAAGTCAATCCATCAAGTTCTTTGCTTACGGAGATTTCTTTTGTAGCCTCCGTTATCCAAGAAACAGAAGATAATTTACAAAGAGTAGTGTATAAATTAAGCCAAAATGCTGTGCATTATAATTTAACTATATCGAGAAATAAAATAAAGCTAATGGTCTTTAAAGGGAAGAGCCACGTTGGATCGAAGATACTAATAAATGAGAAAATATTGGAACAAGTATCAGACTTCAGTTTCTATGATGTAATATAGTTTTAAATTCGGAAAATACATTGAGATGTGAGTTAATACAGTTTAAATCATTTGTGGAACAATTAGAACAACTTTAGGAAGAAAAACTAATAAAGGAACACCATTAAATTCTATGCGATTATGACTGCGCACACTGTATTATTTGGCTCCAAGTCGTGGACAATAACAAAATGAAATGTATGAGGTATGTAAGAGGTTTGCTAAAGCTGGTAAAATAAGAAATGAAACAATAAGATCAGATTTGAATATTTTCTCAGCAAACGACAAGATTGATGAAAATAAAACAAACTGGAAAGTCACGTCAACAGGATGGAGATGATAGATTACCAAAGAAGATAATGAATTATCAACCAAAAGGGAAAAGAAGTTTGGTAGACCTCGCAAAAGGTGGTTTGATGGTGTAGACCGGAACAGGTGATATCGCCTAATCCTTAAAGGGAAGAGAAGTAGAAGAATAAATGATACTTTCTACCATGGGGTATCCCCAGGGGATAGCCAGATATCATTGAAGTCTTCTTTTTTTTACGCATTTAGTACAAAATCATTCCCAAACACTCGATTAAGAATATTAGGCCTTCATTAGTGGCCAGCGTTAGAATTTTAAACTATAGGTGCCGAGTGCGAATCCTGAATCCTGCCTAGACGGTCAAGAGAGGAGTTCCTTTATTTTTCCTACCATTTACCAGTGATAAGTAGAAGTATTGTATTTCACTCAAAAATTCGAAATACATGCTAAAACGTCCACGGAATTTATCCTACTGCAAACAATCTCTGAAACAATGAAGTTTTTTATTGATTATTTCTTTAAAAAAAAGGTTCTATAATTTTTATTACAGTGGCATAAACTTCAGATATTCTCATCATCAATACAATTTATGTGTGAAGTTTCCTATAAATATCTGGTGAAGTTGGTTTTCGTGATTCTTTTTTGTAATCTGTAAACCGTAAGAGAATAGATTCACTCTAGTGCAGAGAAGCTGGAGCTATAGTTAAGATATAACATTTATTTCATTTAATCTTCTTCGTAGTATTAGACTTCTCCGAAATAACCGCTATTGTATATTCAAATTTTACTAAGTTTTAATGTGCATTCCACTAAGCCTTAAGAGGTCATTAGTCGAAAAATATCGAACTTTTTATCAAAATTAGATTGCTAACTCCCCACGTACTAAAAAATACATATTAATCCAATGAAACCGTAACTCACTTATTCACCGTGAAGTGTATAACGCTTCCCTTTATTCCCATATTATTTTCTTGTTATAAAGGCCAGTGATTAAAACAACGTCCAACGTGTTCATCTAAAGTCTAGAATACTGAATCCCTCATGAACAATCCCATAATCAACTTTACATAACCAGCGTGATGGCTCAGCCGGTAGTGTCTGATGCTCGCATTCGATTACCCTTAGACTGGCATCACTGGGTGGCCTTGGGTTTTTTGTGGTTTTCCCAGGTCGGTAGGCACTGCTAGGGTGGAATATATACTGCCACAATTTTCCTGTCACTCATTTCCTTTCATTTCATTTCCTTTAATCGTTCAAGGTTGCAGAGCCTGGTATGTGGCGTTTGACGCATACGGTAGATATGCTTTAAGGAGAGAAGTATTTCTTTCCCGGAATGGAACCTTCAGCCCGAATCCGGATAGGGAGGCATCGAAGGGACGTCTGGGGAAGCTAAATCCGGAAACGATAGGGACCGCCCTGGACACTTTCTGCCACCGTCAGACTTGGCCGCCTTTGGTACTCTCTCGGAGGTTTGAGGTAATGCATCTGTGAAATTTGGAAAATCCACGGTATACAGGGTGGACCATTTAAGTTGAAACTGTACAATATCTCCAAAACTAGCGCTGTAGAAAGAAATGTCTTGAATAAAAGTTGCTTAATATTATGCGGGAAAGTAAATGCCATTTGTCGTGTTTTATTTGGAGGACGTTGTGATGATCATTTTAGGGTCAATTTAATTTGACCCTAATTGTAGGCTCCCATTTTAAAAAAAAATTAAATTGGCCCTAAAATGACTATCATAACGTCCTCCAAATAAAACACGACTAATGGCATTTACTTTCTCCCATAATATCAAGTAACTTTTATTAAAGGCATTTCTTTCTACCACGCTTAGTTTTGGAGATATTGTGGTCACGATTTAAATGGCCCACCCTGTATAAGATATATTTTTGAAATTTATGCCAGTTATTACACAAAACAATTAATATATCTACCATGTTTCAAAATTCTAGCTTCAATGATTATTTATATATTAATTCTTATTGTGTAAATTTATTGTTTTAATAAAAATACTCATTGCATTTTTAAAAATATTCACATCCATTCTTTACAGTAAATGAGTTTATAAAAAGATCCCTCATATCATATTTTTATTAATCCCTAATAATTGCAGAATAATTATTAGTGTTTGTAACCTCAAAAATTTCTATTTTCAAAAGTTAATTTATTTCTCAAAACGGTACATTATTTTAAAAACGTATACGGTCATTTTCTTTAATTACTTTTAGAAGGGAGTACAAAATTTTGAAACAAATTGGTAAAAAAATATGTTATAGAGCATTTTGAGTATGGAAAAATGCTAAAAAAACAAATTGTGAGGAAAAAAGGTTTAAAATAAGCGTGAGTCTATCCATTTATAGCTTCAGTTTATTGGTAATTTGCGTGTACTAAGTGGGAAAAAGACATGCTTTCTTAAAGTTTAGAATTCGTATTATTTTATTATAAAATTTTAATTTTGACCAAATTTCTTAGATGGATTACCTCAATAGGTCTAGCCTAAGCTGGAGTGCTGAAATTGTCCTCCGTTTCTTAACCCTAATCCGTTTTACATCAGTGCAGTGGAATAAAATGGAATGGAACGGAAAGTGTATCGGAGAGAACTCGGTACTGATTCAGGGTATGCGGATACTGTACCTATGCCCCACGGCGCCCCCGGGAAGGAGGGATGAGGTGAACCAGGAGTGATGGTACAGCAATGACGGGGTCCCTACAGTTTCCGCCGGACAGGCAGACCGGGGATCCCGCCCCACATAGGGTCCAATGCTCCCCGTGGGGGCGTTCCTTAGACCCGGCAACCAGCCGAAGGTCCAAAGACGGAGAAAGTTCAAGACAGCATTCTTTTTCCCTGTCACGCTGCACCGAAACACCACTGCCGATATTTCTAACCCTGAAATAGACCAAACGCGGTGAATCACGAATGAAATTTTTAATGGGACGGGAACAGGAAATTCGGGGGATGCAAGAAACCACTCCAGCATTCGCCTGACGATCCGGGAAAACCCCTAAAATACACATAGGTTAGAGTGGGCGGTCGTCAGGGATCGAACCGGGACCTCCCGAATGCGGTCCACAAACGTTACCGACTGAGTATACCGATGGGTGCAGTGGAATAAGATACTTTGCGTTCATAATTTTCTCAGTTATAGCCAAACTTCTATTTGATAAGTCGCCATAACGCATTATCATATCTTATATTTCCACGAGAATTTCTCAAACCCATTTACTTTAAACACCTCTGACTCTTTTTTTTTTCATCTCTCTTTTTTTTTCTTTCCTCAATTTCTCGTTCTTTTTTAGGAATACGCCAATTCTCATACTTTTGATCTCAGTTTCCTGCAATAAAAACCAAAAGTTTCAATTAACGGTACAAAATTAGTTCGTCCATGATCCATGCATTCATAAAGGTTAAATATCACAAGATAGCTGCATTCGACTGGCATTGCTTTAAATCGCCAGCAACTGTTGCACGAAGAAGGTAGATAGATACAGGAAGATTGCATTAGAATACGCTCTTTCAAAGGATAATTCTTCGCGATAAAGTGAAAGAAAAAGTCTGATATAATTTAATTTTATGAAGATCGGTAATGTAATAAAGTGAAACGTAGTCATTCAGAAAGCTGCGGTGCTTATTTGAAGATAGCTATAACACATTCCCTCTAAATACTATTTTCTTTTATTCCTCTTCTTTGAAATAAATGTTATCACTTCCGCGTGCTGCAAATGCTCTTGGCAACATTATATATGTAATGGGATGGAATCCTGTTCTTGCAGCCCGTGGATGTGCTGCAGTTCGTCATGTTGAACTTTCTTACAATTAGTTTGCATTGCGCAATATTGCAACTTAGTGTAATAAACCCAAATCTATTAAATATAGAGCAAAGATAGAGTTTTATTCCTGAAAATAATTTTTACACGTGTTCTAGCTCTTTCCAACCTGTATAGCACAGAGTTAAGTACGAGGATGATAATATTTTTGGTACATCAATTGTTATGACATGTAATGGGTGTAATACATCAGCCCTTTAAAAGAATATTTTGCGTTGGTGACCAGACGGTGCCTGGGCCATCCATACTTAGTGAACAAAAGGACAATGGACAGAATGCAGCGAGGTGGTTGCCTACGCAGTTTACCACTAACACGTAAATATTACATGTCATCTTAAGTTGTTTGACCAATGCGTAAAAGGTGCTGCCTAAAGCAATATATTCCAATATACCGTATAAAAAGCTCTAGACGCTGAAATCTTTGGAGGCTGGCGTTATTACTCGTAGAACAGAATCTCAGCAATTTGGACTGTCATGCAAACACGCTTTTAGGTGCGTTCATTACTGTAGATCATCTGCTAGTGCGATTGTCCCTTCGTTTGTTAACGAATATATCACACATGCTGCTGAAAATATGGCTTGAGTTTTATGTATAAGAGTTTGAAGAAAACCAGTCGATATTTTTCAAATGTTTAAAATAACAGACGATAATAATAGTATTTTATGTAGAGATCTTTCTAAAATGTGGAATTTTAGGCGAAAAGTTGCATGTGTGGAGTGCAAATTCAGCATCTGCTAGAAAATTTGTACAGAAATTTCAAATTTGACGGATAAGCATTGATTAGGTATATGGAGAGATACAAAAATTTAACATACATAATAAGCATTTTATTAATGCTACCGCAATATTTTCAACATAAAATGTCATCATCACCATCATCATGATGCAAATGAATGCAAATAAATTTAACGTATGCACAATCAGGATCATGTTAACGCTATCAATATTTATATTTTCAAAATTAATGATACGTCGTAAATTTTCACCTACAGTAAATGTAGATGCTTAAGCTTAGTAGAGGGTAAATTTTTTAATCGTATTTATTATTAACGCACAAAATAATAAAACTATTCTGCCACGGACGACGTACATGTCGTTAGTAGAAATCTTTGACTCTACATTATGTATAATAATACTTATAATTATAATTATTATAATTAGTTTTTGACAGCTCGTAGTAAATCCTGGATCATCTAACACAGGATGCTCAAACTAGAAGTTTGAAACATTATAACTCGTCAATGCTACTAAATTTCATTTTCACACAAGTATTTTAAGTGGATAGGAACTACACATTTCAAAATTTAATATATATTTTAAACTCAACAGTCTAGAAATTAGACAGCGATAGAGATTAGTAATACATACAAAAACATTTATTTATTTTCAGCAGTTGGAGGTATTTCCTGAGTTAATGTTGTTCCTTGTGTGTTATGCAGGTAATCTGCTATTGACACAAAATGATAAATCATGCGCGATTCGTGTTGGCGTTGAATAAAATAAATAACCGTCGCCATTTGTGTAAAATATTGACTATGAACTGAACAATTATCATTCAGATGTAATTTATTTTACAAATTAATCACCGGCTAAAGATACTGTATAATAGGCAGCGGCTTTACTTTGCGTGTAAGAATAAAAAAGCTCTCTATTGGATTTTTCTTCTTACTTGTATCATAATAACCATTATATTGATAGTTCCTCTCTGAAAACTATGAGTCAGTGATAAAGAGCTCACAAAGACAGTAAATATTTATCTATGTTTCCCCCCTTTCCTTTCTTTCTTGTCATGGAAGTTAAATCTGCCTTAACATCCTTTGTTTTCCTAGTTTCAAGTCGAGTGTGGTTCGTGAAAGCCAAATTTTTCACTTTGCGACAAAATAGCCAATTAAAAAAATTGAAAACAGTATTACCCACAGTGACCTGAATTTGAAGAAAAAGAACATTTATTAACTGAAATATATTTGAAATGCAGTTCCATGCCCATAGAACTTTAAATTATCTTGTTTAAGAGAATAAAATACCATAATTTTTAGCTACGATACTATATCAATAGCCAAAACTTATTCTGGAAAATAATTTTTGTAGGAATCCTCAAGTTGCCTGGAATAACCTTGAAACAGCAAGAGAAATATAAGATCTACAGGTTTTTCAGGACGCTTATGCAATCGTTAACCGAGTTCTCTCTTGCTGTGAGTCATGCCTTCTTTTACGAGTTACACGCTACTGTTTACCTTCATAAAATGCTTAATAACAAATCCCTTCATTCTTAACGTGGTATTCTTCGCGTTTTAGACATCGCTATCTTAGTCATCGACGTTTCTACATTTTTTCTTTTCAGATGTCCTTATGGAGTTCTCGATTCCTTCTGCTTACTTTTTAAGTTGATTCTGTTTTTTGTTCGTTTTATTCTCTATTATTTTTTCTTAAGGGTAGATTAAAACCCTTATCCCACCAATGTTAAATTTGCTAAATTCATGACCCATTAACTCAAAAACTATTTAAGATATGTTTAATGAGATCTTTAGAAGATGCAGATGCATACATTCTAAGTTCACCGATTACTTTTATCCAATAAATTTGTTTATTAATGAAGATAGAAGTTGTTTTCTCAATTATACCATGTTTGATAAAGATTTATCGCAATTATTTTTTAAAAGAATAACCAAATATCTCATTAAAACCATAGTAGATTCACAACAGCACTTAGAGTTTGTTTTTATCGTCCTAAAATCTGATTTAGCTATCTTAAATGCTTTCTGAGGAAACGAAATTATTTATACCAGAAAATGCCACTCACAAAAAAAACCCTGTTCAAAACAAAAGTTGAGAAAACAACCCAAATATATTTGCAAAGAAAGAAGCCACATGGCTTAAGAGTACAAATGCTGCAAACTTAACAGCAGTACCAGTTTGCAGAGCAAAACTTCTCCTAACAGGTTAAAGTTTACCTGTCTACTCCAAGTGTGTAAGTTATTTTTTTCTGTAAAGCGGTGCAAAATTCACAATATAAAATGGCAAATGCAGTATCACTTTTAAAAATACATTTAAAACGCAACTTATATGTCATAATGATAAAACATATATAAAATTAAATAGAAAGTTGTAATTTATAAGACTGCGTAAAAACTAAAAATGTCATCTTTTTGAAAATTTTCTCTATTTAGTCTCCCCTTAATTCGCTTGAAGCCTACCTGAATGATTTTATTCTAGGAAGTATTTATAGGAACTTTTGTGGAGTTATGAAGGGAATATAGTTAAAGGAGTAAAATAGTAAAACTTGCCAAAAAAAAAGACATCTTTAGTCTCTTGTGTATTCCTGTAAGCTGGAATTTCCTCTTTATTTTGATATATGCTTTATCATTGTGAGTGTAATACTTGTATTCTAAATAAATTTAAAATGGTACTGCAGCTGCCATTTTGTACTGTGAATTCTGCTTCACTTCACAGAAAAAAAAAATCATAACTCCTATACTCTTTGGAGTAAAGAGGCAAACTTTAGGGATGTTTTGCTTTACAACTAAGTATAACAGCTTCTGTATGCCAAGCATGTAGTTTGTTTCTTTGTGAATACATGTGAGTTTGTTTTCTCCATTTCTGCTTTGAACAGCCTTTTCTGTGAATAACATTTTCTGGTATAAATGGCCAGTTTTCTTAGAAACTATTGAAGGTAGCTAAATTAAATTTTAGGATAATAAAACGAACCTCTAAGTGCTGTTGTGAATCTACTTTGGTATTAGTAAGATGGTTTATTACTTTTTAAAAATAATTGCGACAAATTTTAATCAAAACTATTGAACAAAAGTAGAACAGTGAACAGCATCCAAATTCTGTAAACGTTTCAGTACTGATATCATAAATAGTTTCTGAGAGTCCTGAAATTGGGAGCTTTAAAATTTAAGGTACGTGACTTTTAATCTCCCTTTGGAGGGTAGTTACAAAAGACTTCAGATTAGACACCTAAAGTTAAATTCTAAGTTATTGGGTAGAGAATATAATTATATTCCAATGCAAAATATCCATCCATTTGTTTTCTTTCTCTACCATTTATTTAAGGTAGTGAATGTACAGAATTCGACTCCGAAATTGCATGTTGAATCCAAAACATCTGGTGTAAAACAACCATATAACTTTGTCTACTCATTACCAGTTCACAAATATCCCTTACATATTATAGTATTCATGGAAAAGAATTATTCTTCAATTCACGTTAAGCATGATAAATGTTTGACTAGAAACTATTCAGATTTTATATTATATTACCTGAAAGAGGTAGAAACAAAGTTTTGCTGTTTATATTGAGCTCAGTGTTTGTTAACAAAGATCTGTTGAGCAAAAATAACAGCAAAAAATAAATCATAAGAATCAAGGCAAATTATACACATGGCAGCAGAGCACAACAATAAAAAATTGAAGCATACTACAACATATGTTTCTGAAATAGTAGGTTTCATTAAAAGAGTTATTCTACATGAGCAAGTGTTCTCATTGCAAGTCTTTTACACATATTTGATATCTATGAGAATTTTCGTTTCTACTATGTTTACAGACAAACACAGAGAGGAGGGAGGGAGGGAGGGAGGGAGAGAGAGAAAGAGACGGACGGACAGACAAACAGAAAATGTACTAAAATATTTTTTCCCGAGGTTTTCATTACGTAAATTTCCGGTGGAATCTTAATATCGAGCTTTGGGTCGAATACAATACTTCCTCTACCTGAAGTATTTAAACAACAGGGAAATTAAAAAACATGTGTAGAAAAAATGTGTGTGTTTGTGTGTGTGTGTGTGTGTGTGTGCGCGCGCATGTGTGTGCAGCATAACTCACAAAACAAAAACTCGAATAAATACCAAGTTTGATTCTGAATGGTACAGACATGTGAAATTTGGAAGTTTTGTTGTAATGTCCAAAAATGCATTTGAAGTTTAGAGTGAATTACCAGTTATATCTTTTGTTCTCGGAACTTTTTAAACCCCATCACGTGATCATTTAAATCTCCGTGAGCATACGATTTAATGCCCTATAATTGTTTAAAATGAATTTTTTTCAACTTTAATTTTTCAGACAATTTTGCATATTAGCAGCTCCACACGATGCAATTTGTATTCGTATTGTTCAAATTTTCAGAAAAAAAACAGAAGGAACGATTAAAAAAGCTTGCACGTGATTTTTACTACACTTTTAAACTAATGAATACATAACATTAACTTGACCTCTTAAAATAAGTTATGTGCTTTAAACATTTAAAATTTTGTAGGGAACAATCAGAACTGACAAATATTCCATAGTTAAGTTTTCTTTATTAATATTAGAGCATTAATGAGTATATTTATGGATCCGGCATAGTGTGAAACTTTGATTAGTTAGCCTAACAAGAGTAATAAATACAATGAGGATATCCACATGAAATTTAAACCTACTTATTTATAACAGAGCAACGCGTGGAAGAATTTAAAAAAAACTCGTTTAACAAACTGCAGGTTTCAAAAAATTCACTTTGGTTATAATTTTAAGAAGCAAGGCGAAGATTTTAAAGGAATTCTCAAACTCCAAACAAAGTTTAATGCTGAATAAGTTCGTTATTTCTCATTGATTCCTAAATGGTTGCATCGATTTCGATCGAAATACCACGTTGAAATATTAGCACGATTAGTGAAATATATATATATATATATCCTGGATTCTATGCACGTAGGATATGAAATTCTTTTCATTCTTTTTATTAGATTTTTATAATGAGATACCATAAGAGGTAGACAAAATCATACTGAAAGAAAATACATGATTTATATCAAAAATATTTCGGTGACAATAAGCAATTCTGTTGTTTTAAATTTTGCCACATGCACTGCAGTTTGAAATGTTCCATGGAAGACCGTTCTTTGCTTCGTGTCTCACTGTGAAATTTCCTAATTGAAAACATTTCTGGTAAAATTATCCGTATCAGAAAAGAAATAAACATTTATGAAAAATTTAGAAAATAATTATGAAATAAATAATAGCATTCTGATGTGTTACATTCATATGGCTTTCTCTAATCACTATAGTTTATTTCTTATCTCCTTTACAAACAAGTATAGCATAAGCATATTTTTCTACATACTTCATACTAACTAGATAAAGCTTGCATAAATTATTCATTACCAGGCAGAGGGGTTTTAGTAAGAAAACCATCAACTTAGGAATGGAAGCGACCTTGCAGTGTTCTCTGTAAACAAATATGAACAGTTGAAGGCACCATACACTGCTTCGAAAGCAGGTTCATCAAGATTACGCAGTATCGGAAGAAAACAATGTAGATATGTTTAGCTAATGGTAGTGTGCAATAAAGTTACTTCATTATTTAATTAAATTATTAATTTACATAAATCTGAGTTACATTGGCTTTTATGTTACTTCGTGAGTTTTACAATGTACAATAATGCATTTTCGAAATATATTGAACATAAATCGCATGCAATTAGCACGTAGGCATTTGTTATATTTTGAAAAACTATGTTCCATATTGTGACGTATTAATAATTTGGGGGTTTCGTTGTCATTACCAGACATACTGTTGTTCTACACTGTCATTACCAGGCACAATGTTGTTTTCCTTTTATGTTGACTGGGATGGCGTCACTCCTTTGCTAGCCACGAGAGGTGGATATAGCGTCTGTCTTACTGAGAATTCCGAGAGAAGCGGATCGAGCGTACAAGCCGGCTTTTGGATCGGTGGGCATCTTCCCTCACCTTTCATATTTAATAATGTAGTAATCCCAAACGGTTGGGAAATAAATTTAGGAATGTGTGAGTAGATTTGTGTTATGGATTTTGTACAGTGAAAAACCCACGCCTTCCTCTCAACCTCCACACCACGTTTCGGCCCTCGGCGGCAAAGTGAGTATACGTTCCCTTAATGTAATTTAATTATTCATGTGAACCTTTGGGCCCCTACCCAGCATGTAACAATATCACCCGACGTAGTAGAAGCAAATAAAAAACGAAATATCAGACTGGCCTGAGATTTCCTGCCTCATTAACTCGTTCCTCGTTTTACACATTTCTGTGTACCCTTAATTCTTTACTTTTAAGTGTTTTTTGTCACCTTCTCTCTAAAGCTCCAGCTTTACACCTTACTTAGTGTTTCTGAAACCTGTTCTATTGCCTCAAAACTTCTGGAATCTTTAGTGTCTATGCTTGTAAATACAAATGTTATTGTAGTTGAAATATTACTGAAATCATTCTTAATATACGAAAAAATCTTGAAACAAAGTTGGTGAAATTATTTCCTTCACTGAGCGTATAGCAGCATTTCTCTTTCGTCAAGGGCGTTAATTACTTTAACAACTTTGTCGTAATATTGAGCTTAGTATATCACAGCCTGTAGCTATGTCCCCTACTGAGTTGCAACTGGTTCTGGAGGCCAGGAGACTTTGCGAAATGTGTTTTTCATGTTGGCTAGAAAGATATCAACATCCGGAAAACAGCCTCCAATTTCTTCCGCAACTCGGTAACAACTATGTGCTAGACATGTTTAATGTATAATGTGGCATAATGTTTAAGATAATATTTTAAACACTCTTTGAACTCTAAGTGACATGTGTTACATCTGATGGTTTGTGCTGATGTTTTCCCTGCCAAATTCCGCCACAAACGATGCTAATTGTAATTATGGTTTTGGTGTGTGATTCTTCTTTTCTTTAGGCATATTACCACAGTTCTCCACTGGTTTGTATGCAGCGAATAAATGGAACAGTTGCAACCAAACCGAGTGTTGTGAAAGGAAGGGGAGGAGTGTATCTGCCACAGTACCAGACGTCGCCTATACTCCGTGCGGTAACATGATTGCTCTGTTTACTGTCTAAAACCCATTTGCCTGGCCATTAAACATTTCGTTGTAGGTACAAGGAGTCAGGAGGTTGAAGCGATAGTCAAATCGCTATACACTGGCTTTTCAATTACATATTCTTTGCATGACATAGCGAGAAACAAAAATTATGACCATGCGCCTCAAATAATATTTATAGTAACGAAAATTTCAAACTATGAGCAACAATATTTCGGAAATGATTAATTGTTAAACATTAATGGTGTTTTAACTAGATCTGCATTCGTTGTGCAGTAAACGTTTGCTTGTTCTCATGGTTTACCAGTTATGTAATATTATACAGAATCCATGCAGAATAAAGAGGACTTCGTGGGCTATTTGCAGGAAATTCAAGATATACATTTTATTAGCCATGCAATATCATAAGCATAAAAAATAACAAAATATTTTGCATGTAAAGGATAGTTTAGGGTGGGGGATATTTTTTAATATCTTCGTGTCGCGTCTTTGGAAGATGCTGAACTTAAATGTTAAGTTTGATATTTACCAGACAATTCTTCGGATTACTCAAATTCTCAATTTGGAATTATATTTTTACACACAGACAGAGAGAGAGAGAGAGAGAGAGAGAGACAGAGAGATACACACGCGTGCATGTGTTCGTTATTCCGAGAATACTTTTCTTGGGAGGTGTGTACAGTGCATCTGAAAACACATATTTTCTGTGAAATTTCTATATCAAATTTTCGAGTGGAATACAATTACTTCCTCTGAAGTAGGATTATTTTTGGGAGTAGTTGTATTGTATTTCGACTGTTGGGGAGCCCAACTTGAAGTAGTTGCAACCGCCGGTATGATAAAAAGTTTCCGGTGGCCCTTGCCCCAAGTTTAAAAATATTAACCTTGTAATATGACTGTTTCTTTAAATATTATATATTTATGTTTGCCTCGGCTGCGTCAGTATTAATTTATAGAGACATGTATTTCTTAACAGGGCCTGATGCGGCTGAAGAATGTAGACTTACGCAGATTATAATTTTACATCACTCCTTTTATTAATTCTTGACACGATTTAAATAACACTTCACTGATATAGAGAGCTGTGAGATTATTTATTAATTACTTGCACTTTTTAACACGTAAACTATTTTTGTCTCACACTAAATACGTATTAAACTTCTCGAGGACGCGTCTCGCGTCCGGTTAGGAACGCTGTCTGCTAGCAACTGACTTCTGAATTTGTACAATTTGCCCTATTTCAGTTTCTGATTGGCTATTCCTACTCCAAAGCATACTTTTACTTAACTTAAGCTTTTTTCTGGTTGTTGATTGGCTATTTTATAAACTGTCTCAAAAAATTACATTATTGTTGCTCCAAGAATTACCAGTAGCATTATTAAACTTTCTAATTCATTATTGCCTCAAGGTTAACTCATTGTTAGCAACTTTTAACCTGTTATTCTCACAGCTCCTACATTATTAAATTAGGCAATACGTTCACATAACATTATTAAACATGTACACAATAATATAAACAATAATACAATGACTGTAATATACACTTTTTTTATATATTGTTACATACACATATTACTTTAAGGCGGGCTGTCATTGAATTTTATATTATATAATTTGACTGAAATTATTCAATAGATACGTAGTGGAGATAGTAAACAGCAGAGAAAATCATGTAAATGTTACAAACAAGAACTTCGTCAATGTTAAGCATATTTTATAAAGAGATGAAGATATAAGCTCGATGATGCCATTTGAACCATACGGTGAATGGTTTAACATGCAGAAACGCACGCATACCCCATGGTGAGTAAATTCGCCACAAGACATTGTCCATTGCACGAACATCTGCACAAAATTTATTTATTCAGCAATTACATGTAGTTTTTCGCCGTCATTCTCCTATGACACCTCATTAGTTTGTATTACTGAGAAGGCCCCATAACGAACCGGCGGCGGAGAAAAGGATGCGCGATAGAATTCGATTGGCATATCGATTCATGATCGAGAGAACTGGGATAAATTATAACTTGCTATTACACGTGTAATATATTGTTTTGACTGGATGGTAACCTCAAAAGACCCGCTTGTTGTAGGTTATCTACCTACCGGATATACCTTTTTGTGATTGCTTATCGTAAAACTTAGTTGTAGAAGAGTTACCTGTCCGCGGGGCAGCACAGTCGTTCTTCAGTCGTTAACACGTATGTACTAGCCGAACTTGGCTTCGTAGGCTGGTTTCTGTCCCCTGCTGAACCGAAGCAGCAAGGAAGCCCCCATTTGGCTTTCTCACACTGAACTCTATTTTAAAAGCTGGGCTGCAAGCATTAATAATACATTGCGATACAATTGTACCATTGGAGTACGAGGAAGAATTTGAAAACACGAGACGAAGTAATTTTTAGTTCCGAGGTTCTCCAATGCACTTAACATATTGCTACTATATTTTCGACAGTAGTGAATAATAGAAATAGTACTTATGCAAAAATAAAATTAATTACTAACAGCTGTTGAAAATTGGTTCCAACATCAAGATCACCAACATTAACCTTGGTAGCAAATTGAAGATCGATTATTCACGTCTGGTTGTTAACCTTAAAAATCCGATGTGTTACACTCACATGACTTTCTCTACTCTTGTACAAACTACTTTTACAAACGCTTATTCTCCATTGTTAATTGAGATAAAAATTTGCGGAAACTATCGTAATGCTAATTTTCTTGTGGATGCAAGGGGAATATGGTGGGCGTTAAGGGATAGTCAAATATTTTAAGAGCTGGTTGCTATCCATTCTCTTTGCATGTCCAGGATATAAAAAAAATCGAATAACGAATTCCCATTTGAGAAAAAAAGCATAGGTATTGGAAAATTCAAACAAATTACAAGGAATATCTCGAAAATGGTTCACCCCACAAAAAAATGTATATGTTATAAATTGTATGTTTTAACGAGATCTACATTTTTTGTGTAGAAAAATGTTGTCTATCTCTTATGGTATACCAGTTATGGAAAGGCCATTCAGGATGAAGAGGGCTTTTGGGGACATTCCCAGGAAATTCAAGATATACATTTTACTTGCCATGAAAATATCATAAATATATAATATTTTAATCAAAACCGTTAGAGCAATTTTTGAGAAAACTAAAATTTTCGAAAAGTGTTTCATGTAAAGGGTAGTCTGCGGTGGGACATTTTCTTGAAAATCTTCGTGACGCATCTTTGAAGGATACTTAACCTAAATACCAAGTTTGGTATTTATCCGGCTTTTCCTTAATGAGTTATACTGTTCGACACACAGACACACATGCACACAAACAAACACACACACGGACCTTTTTTTTCTAAAAATGCCTTTTTAGTATTTAGGGAGCCTCAAAACCTGCATTTCCGGTGAAATATTGGTATCGAATTTTTGTGTGCAATTCAGTACATATCCTACTTACTATACGTAGTAGAGAAAGTAAAAAAGCAATAACTTGCAGCTCGTACTTGCTGCTGAATAAATTAAATCGTATTAGCAAACAAAAGGGAAGTAAAGACCAGATACGATTTAAATAGAACAATTCAGCTATCAAATATCATCTTGCATGTCCTCAAAAACAAATAAATCAAAAGCTAGAGGATTTAATATAGTTCATGTACATACGTGCAGTACAGTAGATAAAACACACAAGTAGGTTAGGTTACCAGCACTAAATGCAGGAAATTCAACTTTCCACCATAACAGCATGAACAATAAGTGGATACTAAAATCTGATGTGTTACATTCACATAACATTGTGTACCCTCTATAGTTTATTGATGGATAAGCAAACTATTCTTACGAAAGCTTATTTTTCTATCTACATCATTATAATCGAGATCAACCTTTGCATAAATAGCTACAACTATTAGGACAGTCAAACATTTAAGAACTGTACGCTATAGACTGGCCTTAAAATTCCATACTCTTTCCATGCAATCGCGAGAAACAACAGAAAATCAACAGGATTTGAAAGGAATGCGAAAGTATTGAACAATTCGAACCAATGACGGATACCTCAGAAATGGCTTATGCCACAAAAATAGTTATTTGAAGTAAATTGTGTGCTTTATAGAGGTTATATTTTTTGTATAGAACATTTTCGTCTATCGCTTAACTATCCCGGTTATACAGGATTAAGATCTTCCTTAAAGAAGAGGACTTCACAAAATATTCCCAGAAAATTCAAGATATACATTTCATTTGTCATATAAATATCTTTAAAATATGGTATTTTATTCCAAGTCGTTAGGGCATTTTTCAGAAAATTTTAAAGTTTCTAAAAATGTTTCGTGTAAAGGGTATTTGGGGTGGAGAGAGTTTCTTGAAAACCTTCGTGTCTCATCTTTGGAAAATATGGAACTTAAATTTATCCAGCTTTTCCGTTCTGAGTTATGGTATTCACACATACAAATACAGACCTTTTTCGGGGTTCAAACACGTATTTCCGGTGAAATCCCGGCATCGAAATTTTGGGTGGTATGCAATGGCTTTTTACTTACTATGTACGTGGTAGGAAATAAACAAACAAACAAACAAAAACCCGATTCCGACGTACCTACTACATTATTTACACCCACAATTTGACGTTATGAGTACCTTTAGGATCCTGTTCTGTAGTTGTACAAGACGCTTATTTACTCGTACCTTACCAGAAGTAGATATATATGTCACTTTCACTCTTAACGCTTTAGTGGACATTCAGTTTTAGCACCTGCAAATACGAGCGGATAAGAAAAGCTTAATAAACTATATGGCGATGACAAACGTTCCGCTATTTGCTACTTCCTTCCTGTGGATGGCTATTCACGCAACTCATATCCCCTGACAATTTAAATTATGGAACATGCACTAGCTAGGTATATTCATTAAACTGGTTTTTGGTAAAGAACGAAAAAACGGAATGAGATTATACGGGCCCATCTGCGCTGGACATTAAGAATAAACCACAAAAAATTATGTAGCATCACACGTGGAGCACCTGCCCTCTTGTATTTAATGATGAGGCTGTATTAAAAAGTAACCCCTTGGAGTAACTATACGCCGCATGTAATAGATTATTTCTAATCAATACACAGCACAAAAGGAAGCTCCATGAGTCTATCTCAACACGATAATCATGACTATCAGTGGTCTTTGCATTTGGTCTTCCTCTCTGCCTATCCAAGACAAAGAAATGAACGCATTCCACGTAAAAACATCTGATGTGTTACACTCACATAACTTTCTCTACTCTTGTACAAACTATTTTTACAAACGCTTATTCTCCATCTACTTCATGTTAATCGAGATAAAAATTTGCAGAGTCTATCTCATTGCTAATTTTCTTGTAGATGTAAGGATAATATACTTACAAGGGCAATTTGGTAATACAGTAGCCTTTAAGCACATACATATCTCTTAATAGCTGGTTGCTAGGTGCAGCACCATTCCCTTTCCCACAGATTAATACTCCAAGACAAAAAAATGAATAACGAATTCCCATTTGAGAAAATAAGTACTGAAAAATTTAAGGGAATAACAAGCAGTATCTCGAAAATGGTTCACTCAACAACAAAAAATGTATATGACATAAATTGTGTATTTTAACGCGATCTACATTTTTGTGTAGTAAAATTTTGTCGATCTCTTATGGTTTGCCAATTATGCAAAAGTCGTTCACAATGAAGAATACTTTAGAAGACATTCCCAGAAAATTCAAGATATAAATTTTATTTGTCATAAAAATATCTTAAACGTATGATATTTCAATCAAAATCGTTAGAGCCATTTTTGAGAAAATTAAAATTTTCGAAAAATCTTCCATGTAAAGGGTAATCTGGGGTGGGGGGATTTTCTTGAAAACCTTCGTGTCGCATCCTTGGAAGATACTGAACCTAAATACCAAGTTTAGTGTTTATCCGACTGTTCGTTTCTGAGTTATGCTGTTCACAGACACACATACGGACATGTTTCCAAAAATGCTTTTTTTTGGATTCAGGGGGACTCAAAACATATATTTCCGGTGAAATCTCGGTATCGAATTTTTGGGTGGAGTAGGTACAACACTTTCCCTACTTACTATACGTAGTAGAGAAAGTAAAAAAGATATGTAAGACTCGCACGACCCTTTTACTTTCTCTGCCACGTACACCTAGGTAGAAAAGTAGGTATTGGATGCCAAGATTTTATCGGAAATGTACGTTTTGATGTCTCCTGAATAAGAAAATAAGTTTTAGAGAAAGGTCCGTCTGTGTGTGAGGGTATAATAGGATCAAAACCTCATTCTAAAGGTGAACTTTTTTCTCGATCTTCAATATTTCTATAAGAAATTAGTTTAATAATTAATAAAACTGTTTTTATTGATTTTTTGTTGACATGTACCTTGAGAAAAGTTTGCAGCATATCTCAAAAACGAAATGTTGGATAAATACCAAACATATTTAAGGCCACTGGCTTCGAAAGATGCGACACAAAAATTTTATAGAAAATCCCCGCAAGCCAAACTACCCTTTATATGGAAAATTTATAGTTATTTTAAATTTTCTCAAAATAGCATTAACGAAGTTGATTAAAATACTAAATATGTAAGTTATTTGCACGCCAAATAAAATGTGTATCTTGAATTTTCTGGGAATAGCTTGTGAAGTTCTCTTCATTCGTAAAGAAATTGTATAAGTTTGAATAACTGGTAAACTGTAAGACATAGACAAACACGTGCTACACAAAAAGGTAGATCTCCTGAAAGCACGCAATTTATTTCAAATAACTTTTATTTTTGTGGCAGCAGCCATTTCCGAGGTATCCGTTTTTGTTCGTCAGAATTTTTCAGTAGTTCAAGGTCAGGATTTAGAGACCCGCTTCGGTTTCCTGTATCCAGCGTGCCCACAACGAAATGTGCAATGAAACTATTTCTGTAAACATTTATCTTTGTTAATATGAAGTAGATAGAAAAATAAGCTTCTATAAGAATAGTTTGTAGAACCTATATATAAATAAACGAGAAGGAGTAGAGAAAGTTATGAGTATGTATATATTAATTTTTTTGCCCCATCTTCAAATAATAGTTGTTATCTTTACTAGATCACCGTTATTTTATACACAAAATTCGGAATAAATTTCCATTGTATCGTCATATAAACAAAACTAAGAGCTCTGGCTTTGTGTGCTATTCTGAATCTAAATGTACAACCACAGCACCAATTTTGGTATAAGTTTACACAATGCTGTGATAAAAAATATCTAGGTTTGCAGCACTACACAATTAAAAGCATTTCAGAAAACAATTCCATAATGGACATTATTATGTACACTTTAAATTAATTATTACATTAGTGTTAGCTGTTTATAGTTGTAAGCAGGCATAGAAGTTGGTTTCAAGTTATCTACACACAAACCATGTATCAATACAAAGAATATCGGTCAAGTGTCACTGAACAGGCAGGTTTGGTGAGGCTATCTGTAAACGGTAACAGACTGTACGAGGGATGGGTGGTGGTTTGTAATCTGCAACGTCCCTACCTCAAGTCCAACAACAGTTCAACCTCATTTCCTTTCGTCCTAGAAATTCGTATTTCTGGTTATAGGTATTACTTTCGTGTTTTCTTTTCTTTTTTAAATTTGAGTATTACTAAAGTATTTTTATAATAAATTAGCTTTTAAATTTTAAAATTCGTTATATCTTTTTGATTTTATCGTCATAAACATTAATGTAGTAAATTATACTTATTTATATTACGTTTTCTATAAATTTGCGTGTTGTGTACGCCTATTTGTGAAGATACCCCTCCACAATTTGAGATTTTCTCATTCAGGGCTAGAAACTAGACATTATTACTTATAATTTATATATTATTTCTCTAGCAATAAATACCGAAATGCTATCCTCGACAACAAATCGATTAAAAGTTAGTGCTGAAAGCAGACTGTATTAAAAATGTTAGTTTTACTTTTCGCTCTAATAGCTACTCAACTTTTGTATTGGATATCTTATAAGGCGCGGTATAAGGTCAGTATCGATAATTTCTTTTTTCTTTTATGAAAACATAATATTTTTATTTTTAAATGAAATATCTTTATGAGATTCCACATACCTTAAACTACTTTTCACATATTTTCTGCCATTATTGAGGCACTTGCAGCAATTTTTCGTCATAGAAAGATACTGCCTATCTATGTTTACACATTTTTTACATCATTATCATCATCGAAATGTTAGCCATCAGGTAATTTCTTCAGATGAACAAATACATTAAAATCACTTGGTGCCAAGTTTGGGCTGTAAACAGGGTGTCAAATGACGCGTTGGAATATTGCAAATCTTTACGACCTTCATTGCAATTTCTGAGCTGCTTCCTCAATATTCCAACACTCAACATATTTTCTATACAAACAGTTAGCGATGAAGGTCTTCTGCTGTAATGTTTCTTGCATTTTTCTGAAGATGATGTGACAGCAATGCAGCCACTTCCATAAGAGGTGGCATCCTTCTATGATGGTATACTAAAATTGTTTCCTGTTATGAAGAACCCCACAATAATGGCGCAAACTATTTGGAGAAGTGGATTAAGATGTGTAGAACCACAAAACATAAAACACTTTGAAAATATTTATCTGCTTAGTTAAACAAATTATTTGTATTTACTTTAAAAATTCGCTTCGTACTTTATGCAACTGGTCAGTTATGAGCTCATGTAAAGATAAAAAAGGGGAATCCTTCATTTTCCATGGTTTACAGATGGCAGCTTATCTTGGCTTCATTCAGCCCGTTAAAGCTTCAACACAAAACAACGTATATTTCAGAAACAGCTAATGGTACAGAAAAGTTACTTTGATAGTATTCGATATTTTAATGAATTCTTTCAATCAGCTCTTATGTATCTCTCATGTCTTCTTAGAAATACAAAATATAAAAGGGACAGGACTTCACAGGCGATTTACAGAAAATAAGACAATTTATCAAATCGATTTTTCAGAAAATCAAAAATAATTAAAATTCTTTCATATAATGGCTTTCTGAGGTGGGAATGTATTTGAAAATTTCTCGTTTAGCAATCTTAATGGAGTCTGGTACAAGTATCACTTTTTCAATTTAATCTAACTTTTCGCTTTATATTTAAACCGATCACTAACGGATATAGAGGAAGTGAAAACTTGGTCCATTTTATTAGATTTTTAGATTCAGAGGACTTTAAAACATGTATCTACCGACCGTTAGTAAGTGACCGAGAAAGTAAACAATTATTGGCGGCTAAGAATGTTACACTTTCTGTTTCACGCGGTCTAACCATGGAATGGCACTTTGCTGAATTTAGTCGTAATATATTACCTGGCATCTTGGTGACCTTCTTTCAATGGCACCTGAACAAAAGACCTGCGCGATGTCACCGCAAATCACCAGCCTTTCCAGAAGCAATGTCCAGGCTACTTTCCAAGAAAATAATTTTGTGTCACGACCTTGCTTGCATTTCAAGGATAACCACTGATCTTGTGTAGTTTCTTTGCGGAATTCCAAACGACTGTTTTTACCTCATATCATACTTTGTTTGAATTCTGATAAACCCACAAAATGACAGCTAACAAATGCTCTTGACTTTATACACATATACAGTACATAATGGCGTTCAAGCTTTAAATTAATATTTGCGCCTTTTATATCCAGAAGTAAAATAAGTAAATAGTTGGAAATGTAGAATCAGGCTAAAAAATTCAATACAATCCTGAATATGAACCACGGATCTTCGGCTTAATGTGGCGCTACTCTAGCCGGCTGATGTGTTATATTCACATGACTTCATCTGTCCTCTATCGTTTATTAGTGGATATATTATTAGTGGAATTATTCTTACGATAGTTTATTTTTCTTCCTACTTCATTTTAATCCAGATAAATCTTTGCAGAAATAGCTACATTACACATTAGGATGCAAAAGAACAGCGATAACCAAGTGTTTAAGAACTGAAAGCTATATGCTGGCCTTAAAATTCCACACTGTTCCATGCAATCGTGAGAAACAACTGAAAATCGATGGAACTTAAAAAGAATGACAAAATATTGAACAAATTGCCGTTAATAATGGATATATCCGAAAAGACTAGTGCTATAAACAAATTTATTTGAAATAAATTGGTGTTTTAAAGAGGTCTACATCTTTTGTGTAGTATGTTTTCGCCTATCGCTTAACGTTTACCATAATTTCTTCCAAATTAAACGAACTTAACAGGCTATTTCCAGAAAATTCAAGACATACATGTTATTTGTAATACAAATATCTTTAATATATGGTATTTTAATCAAAATCGTCACAGCCATTTTTTAGAAAATCAAAAATTTCGAAAACTCTTCCATATAAAGCGTAGTATAGGGTGGACGATTTTCTTGAAAATCTTCGTGTTGCTATTTGGAAGGCATTGTACCTAAATACCAAGTTTGGTATTTATTCGACTTTCATTTTTGAGTTATGCTGTTCACAGTCACACAGACACATACACGGACCATTTTCTAATTGTTTTTAATTCAGGGAGCTTCAAAACATGTATTTGCAGTAAAATATCGGTATTGGATTTTTGGGTGGAATGCAAACCCTTCTCTACTTGCTAAGCACGTGGCAGGGAAAGTAATAAGCTTTAGTAAGAGTAATTTGTATACCCACTAATAAACGATAGAGGGTAGAGAAAGTCATGTGAATGTAACGCAGAATTTCTTTTTGGGTAGTACGATTTTGTTATTTCTTACGTTTTAACAGTTCTTTCAGAATGAAGACGAATTAACAGGCTGAGAAAATTTACAATGTACGTTTTATTAGTCATGTGAAAATCCTAAGAATATATTATTTTAATAAAAGTCGTTATAACCATTTTTGAGAACATGAAGAATAACAACAAATTGCGATATAAAGGGTAGTTTTGAATTGGGAAATTTTCTTGAATATCTTCAATTGGCATACCTACTTAAACAGTGTCTGATTTAAACATCAAATTTTGTAATCATGCGACTTTAACTGTTTGCGCGCGCATACACATGCACAGAGAAGCACCTTGTTTTAAAATTGCTTTTTGGGGTTCTCTCAATACGGAATTCTAGGATCGGATGCAGCAATGCTATACATTTGGCGTGAGGTAGAAAAAGCAAACATTACAATCGTTTGTGCGCAGCTAATGGTATGAATTGATTATGAACATCCCTTGAGAACGCATGCTGTTCATCTTCTTTCGTTTCCTTGAGAAGGGCCCTTCTCTTCGTTTAATGAACTATCGTAGCCCTGTACAAAAACAAGGAGTTGATATGTTTAATTTGAACACAATAAATATTAATGAGTAATGACAATTGAGATGGATCACCCGTAAATAACCATCATCTGACTTTAATAGGAGAAGAAGAAGGTAAAAAAACTAGTACTAGCACCGCTGCCGGTAATTTACTATAAATGCATCCTGAACTTGAAACACCTGCGTAACACAAAGGCTATTGCTTGTGAAGCATAAGGTATGTAAAGAGACTACAATTGTTGTGCTGTATGGTAGATATGCAGGAACATATTCATTCCCACGAGACTTCCAGGAAGTAACCCTTTAGATAACAGAAGTAACCGTGACTACCAAAATGGAGTAATGGAGAGAAGGTGGGGCATCTCATGCTTGACGACGAAGAATATAAACAAAATATTAACTGCATATCTATGGGGGGGGGCTAGAGGAAATATTGTATTCCATCACCGAGCGAGGTGGCGCCGTAGTAACGTGGGCAACTCACCTTCGGGATGCCCCGGGTTCGATCCCCGAGGACCGCCCACCTTGATCCATGCGTTTTTTGTGGTTTCCCCTGGTCGGCAGGCGAATGCTGAAGTGGTTTATGTTCTACCACGACTCTCCTGCCCTCATTCCCCCTACCCAATATCTTCCTTGTCATCTGTTCCAGGGTTATAGGAGCAGGCAACTCAGCGGCTGCGCGGTGGCTGTGCGCTCTGTAGAGGCTTCTTTCTGACGTCGTTCCAGGGACATCTCGGTTAGATCCGCCTTAGGGTGCTTTCGGGCAGGCGCTCCTTCCCTCCCGGAGGCTCGGGGCCTGTAAGTGGGCCCGGACGTTGTTGGATGCATTTTCAATATGGAAACAAACAATAGGGACCCTGTCTGCGCTTGCTCATGTCGCCATGCGGATATGGTTGCCCTTCAGGTCTCTCTCCTCATCCCTCCCTTCTAGGAGTCACGGTAAAAAAAGAAAGGGCCGGATGACCTGCGTGCAGGGCTCCTCCGTTCGTTAGTACCTTTACATTTACCTTTATTCCACCCAAAAATTCCATATTGAAATTTCACTGGAAATACAGATTTTGAGGGCCACTGAACAACTCTCCCCGCCAAGTATTTTTAGAAAAAGATCCTAGCATGTATCCGTGTGTTTGTCTCTGAACCGCATAACTCGAAAACGAAAAGTCGAATAAATACCTACCAAACTTTGTATTAAAGTTCAGTCTTCCAAGAACGCGATGAGAAGATTTTTAAGGAAATCCCCCCAAGTCAATCTACCCTTTACAACTAAACATTTTCGTTTGCTTTTATCCAAGTTTTCTCTAACGATTTTGATTAAAATAGTAAAGATATTTGCATGAAAACTATAGAGTATATCTTGAATTTTCTGTGGCAACTGTTTGGGAAACAATCCTAAAAATGTAAATTTTAAGAAGCTCATCATATTATATCAATTTCAAACAAATTTGCAATGTATAGACCAATAATTCTTTTACAATAACGTATAATACGTATAAACTATGTAACTAAATAGAAAAGAAAAAGAAGGAAATTTAAAATAAAGAAAAATTATTAATTCACTTCTAATACACTTAATAATAATTGCTGAATGCCAGCAATAAAACATAACTGATATCCGGTTATTAACGTACATTAAGACTTATTCTCCCCAATGAAACTGTACCACTGGTTTCCAGTGGTACTCTTACCTGGTGTCCAATACAATAATTCTGCCTTAAAAATATTTTCCTAATCTTTAAAACACCTAAGCTTCTTTATCTAATTTTCTTATAATAGTCCTTATTATTCCTTATCTCCCTCCAGTATTTTTATTTAACTAGGTTTTTAACAGTAATTTACGTTTTCAACTGTTTCTTCTATTTACTTTCATTAAGATTTTGTTTAAGAAAGCTTTTAAATTTAGTTACCTTCCTCATGCTCTTATATGAAAATTGTTAACATTTAAACCAAAGTATTACCTCACGGTTCGTTTAGTAATTGCTTATAAGATTAACACTTAATTAACACTCTTCATTTAACAATTTTAGATAATATTAATAAGAATTTTACTTCTTTCTCCAGTAATAAACAGGGTGGACCATTTAAGTTGAGACTGTACGATATCTCCAAAGCTAAGCGTTGTAGAAAAAATGCCTTGAATAAACGTTGCTTAATATTATGGGGAAAAGTCAATGCTATTAGTCGTGTTTAGTTTGGAGGACGTTATGATGGTCATTTTAGGGTCAATTTAATTTTTTAAATGGGAACTTACAAATGACCATCACAACGTCCTCCAAATAGAACACGACTAATGGCATTTTTCCCCATAATATCAAACAACTTTTATCAAAGACATTTATTCCTACAGTGCTTAGTTTTTGAGATATTGTACAGTCTCAACTTAAATGGTCCACCCTACATGTACATATATATTATGTATATAATTTTTAACTCTAAATCTTTAGATGATCTACAATAGCGAACTCAGATACAGGTGATGCACCCACATCTCGTTTACAGTAAGCAAATTTTAGGACCATATGCTAATAATCAAGCCAGTCTAACAGTTGGAATATTTCCAAACCTGACCCTTCAATGGAATAACGAGGAAAATGCTTCTGATTACTAGCGCCGACACTCGGCCATTGCATATTAAAAAGTTACAGCAGCCTTGATGATAACTGCTGCAAGGCCACTCGAAGCTAGTTAATGAATTCACGATGCGTCAAAGCCTCGGAAGTCTAGATATGCATATGTTAACAGCGACCTCGACGGCTTAACTATTATGAGTAATTTGTGTATAATGCAAAGAAAATAGGTATGCTTACCTTGAATTTCTAGATATTATGGGACTTAAGAAAATAAATGCTTCCCGGATTCTATTGTAAATTCTAGAAAGAAAATGCATTTAAATAATTTGATGTCTAAGAGTCGCATGGCTTTCTGTATTCATTAGCATTGCATAGGTACATAAACAATGTATTCTTTTATCCACTTTGCGTAAATACATTATTTAAACAAATTTGCCAAACATTAATTTTTAGTGTTCTGTGCAACCTTATTAATCAGAACTTCCTCTTTAATGTGATATATATATATATATATATATATATATAGTTTTAAAAATGGTACTACAATTCACAGGATAAAAATCATAAATATTACCTATACACTTTGGAGTAAAGATACACTTTAGCCCATGTTTTACGGGAAGTGTTGTTTTACATATTGGTACTACTGTTGTGTATGACAGCTTCTGTGTGCTCAAGCCATATAGTTTCTTTCTTTGCAAATATATGAGAGTTAATTTCCATTATTGCTTTGAACAGTTTTTTCTATGAATAACAATTTGTAATAAATAACCGATTTTCTCAGGAACCTTTAAAGATAACTAAATTAAATTTTAGGGTGATAAAAACAAGACCTAAGTGCTGTTGAGTATTTTAAAAGAAATAAATGTTGGTAAGTTTTAATCAAAACCTGGTATAATTAAGAAAATAAACATATACTCCTTAATAAATAAACGTATTGGATAGAAGTAAATCAGAAAACTTAGAAAGCATGCATTTACATCCTCTAAAAAGTTTAGTCTGATACCTGCAATAGTTTTTGAGATAATGGATCATGAATTTAGCATATTTAGGATTGGTAGGATAGGGCTCTTAATCTCGGTTTGTTATATATAGGATGCGGAGACGATACTCAAATGTTTATGTGTAAGTCGACTTTTGTAATTTGTATTAAAACTCGTTAATTATTAACCGCCAAGAGAATGTTTATCTGGCGAGTGGCAGCACAGTCACAGTACACACAGGTGGACATGACTACGTTTTTAACTTCGGGCAGGTGTTAATAGTTCTATTTTGAATTTTGTTATCTTTCTCTTTTGAAACCACTGCATCTCAATAAACCGAGATGAAATTAGAGTATTAATTATTGTTTAAAAAATTACACAATGATCTGCAAGCGTTTAGAGACAATGTGAGTATACTTCCTTCTCTCTTCCTCTTAAATCAGTTATTTCCAACTGTCGCCACCATAAGGCATAGAAATCTGACTAATACGAGCTTGTGAGGGCAGGAGAATATAAATCATACATTTTTTTCATGGTGCTCTCGTTTCGTTTAATCATTAACATTTATCATTTCCGATATTAGCAGTTTAAGTATATGTAAACTTAAAAAATAAAAAGGAGAAGGGAGATATTTCATATACTCGTATGTTAACGACATTCAAATAACTGATGCGCATATTTAAACCCAAAGGAAGATGAGAATGTCAAGGCAACATTATATTTTAAAGCCACAAAATAGAGAAACGTGGGTGCCTCAGTGCAACAAGATGAAACAGGCTTTAAGGCCTAATCCTAGAATTCGATGATGAATTCTTTGAAAGATAAACTGTTAGTATCTTACCCTTTGTTAGTGTTTGATCATTTTCTCTGGCTTTCAGTAATGTTGAGAACATACCTGCAACAAAAGAAAAAAACAGCAAATTAGTGAATCATTTATTGATTTTGTAAATAAGACATTTTCTACATACACATAAAACATGATAAAAGCGAATATGAATACGAGAAACTGATAACCAGTTTCGGCTGGAAGAGGAGAAGTCTAGAGGGAAGAGTTTGTCTGAAATCAAATAAAAAGCAGGTTTTGGAAGGTCTTATGACTATGACAAAAACGAGGTTTTCTAAAAGGGCAGAATGACACTATAGCTGAAATGCAAGTAAGCTCAAATTTTAAAAGAAGTATTATAAGACTCAAACCATGAGAGAGAAAACCCCATAGCACGAAAGCAGCTATTGTAGTGACCCATACATTGCTGTTTCTCAAAAAATATCTTAGTATCATTCCGATTGAATACGAAAACTAGTTTCTGGACTATGTTTCAAATTGGTAAGCGTCAGAATATGGGTAGAAGGATAAGGACATAGAGTAGAGGAAGTATTGTATTCCACCCAAAAATTCGACACCGAGATTTCACCGGAAATACATGTTTTGAGACCCCCTGAATCCAAAAAAAACATTTTTGGAAACATGTCCTTGTGTGTATCTTTGTGTGTGTGTGTGTGTGTGTGTGTGTGTGTCTGTCTGTCTGTGAACAGCATAACTCAGAAACGAACAGTCGGATAAACACCAAACTTGGTATTTAGGTTCAGTATCTTCCAGAGATGCGACACGAAGGTTTTCAAGAAAATCCCCCACCCCAGATTATCTTTACATGGAACATTTTTCGAAAATTTTAATTTTCTCAAAAATGGCTCTAACGATTTTGATTAAAATATCATATGTTTAAGATATTTTTATGACAAATGAAATGTATATCTTGAGTTTTCCGGGAATGTCTCCAAAAGTATTCTTCATTGTGAACGACTTTTGCATAACTGGTAAACCATAAGAGATAGACAGCATTTTACTACACAAAACATGTAGATCGCGTTAAAATACACAATTTATGTCATATATATTTTTTTTCTTTGTTGAGTGAACCATTTTCGAGATATTACTTGCTATTCCCTTAAACTTTCCAATACTTACTTTTCTCAAATTCTTTATTCATTTTTTTTTGTCCTGGTAATGCAAAGAAAATGAAATACTCCACATAGCAACCAGCTCTTTAAATATTTGACTATCGCTTAAAGCCTACCAATTCGCCTTGCATCTACAAGAAAATTAGCAATAAGATTAACATCTCGATATCTCGATTAACATGAAGCATATGGAAAATAAGCGTTTGTAAAAATAGTTTGTACAAGAGTAGAGAAAGTCATGTGAGTGTAACACATCAGATTTTTTGTATAGGTTTACAGCTTCAAAATGGACTATAGGTCTTTAGGAGGGATGCGATGGAAATGTTCCTTTGTAAGAGTGAAGCTTTACTCAAAGAGTGTACAACTTTTCGAACGCATTTTACAGCTATTAGCAGTAACTGCAGTGACATGTGGCAGATCATCGTCATTTTCACGCTAGTCATCTGTTGATCTTCACAATATGGAACAATGGTAAACCGAGAGAGACCGATTTCGTGGTCAGAGCTGTGTGGTAGTCAGTATTTTACGTTCTAATTCTGTTTTAACCGGTGCAACTCACGCACCAGCAGTCAGCAATCTTGCTTCCCCGTCTTTGTCTTAGAATTCCAATTCTTCCTTTCACTCCAATTACTTTGGGAAATGCAGTAGCTTGACCGTCAGCCTTGCGTGCCGTAACCAGCAGCAACAAGTCTCTCTCTCGCTTGCTCTCTCGACAACCACCTGCCAGCACTCCAACCTTTACTCCAATTACTTCCTCTGCCATTGCAATTGTACGAGATTGATCGGGCCACATTAACTCATATTACGTGACAATGGCTTGTACTCTTAAACCTGTTTTGGTTCCACTTATACCTATATCACTAAGTCGCAGGGGCGGCTGGTGACTCTGATCTTTGGTGGTTCACAACATTATCCTTGCAATTTGAAATGTTTTAAATAATAAATACGGAATAAGTTTCTCACTATATCACTATAGGCTGATTAATTTACGCAAATATACAAGAAATGTGAATTCACAATATATAACACATGCACATTTCATGAAGATGCTACAGATCGTTCACGCCATGCTTTGTCCATGTATCTTCACCACCAAACAAAACGCAAGGAAAGCAAAACAGGGCGCTTTTAATATCGCAACCACTTATCCAATCATATTTTTCATATACATAGCTGTTAAAATTCCTGTTAAAGCTTCTTGTTTTTGTTTGAACTACCTGAGTAATTTTTAGGTATGGTGTGGGCCTGCCAATGCGTTTAATTTCATTCTTTTCCTCCAAGTTTAGCGTTGAAAACGGTTGCATTAAAAGAAACTGAATGGAATTCATTGTTTCTCCTTATAGCAACGTTTACCTGTATTTAGCTAAATAAACCACTTTGATTCATAAATTAAAACCCGATACACACAACACGGCACAAACCAAGTGGCATACAGGCAACGTAATTATCAGAGATGCAAGGTAACTAGAGTATATTCAGAGATGCAGTTCAGTAGATAGAAGACCGGAAGTGAGCTAAACTTTTACTGGAATTCAATAGCTTGCTCTGTGTATGGGTCGAAACGAAAAGTATTGCTCCTGTTGATCATCCTGCTCTCTGACTACTAGATTAACCAAAACATGCAGCTTATGTCCCTCAATCCCCCCCATACACCCTTGCGTTCACTTGGTTCGTCATTCCCTATACTTCACCATTATACCAATGTGGGTCGCAGCCGGGAGTGCACTACTTGGCACCTGCAAACAATACAACGTTTGCCAAAGTCCACTCCACAAGATCATGTCAGAATGATAACCGAAATGTATGAATCGTATACGTCAGAGGTGGTGAAAACGTGACTCGTGAGTTATTTTGACTCGCAGGCGCACGTTCTCTCTCTGCAACCGTCCGTTTGTTTTTCACATGTTACTGAGTGATGCAGTGCGTGTTGCATATTTGGTGACTCGCGGAAGGAAGGCGTTTTCGCCACCCTTGGACTATACGTTATTTACATTAAAGGGAGAGCCAGGACTCTGGTTGTAGCGCAAACGTGCTACCATATTAAAAAGCCGCCCCTGCTAAATCGTTAACTTCGAATTGCATTTATGACAATAGTGATATCTTTCAAGAGAAAACTCTCACTTCTTCGGTCGGAGTCTTTCAAGTGATGCCCTTCAACCTTACATAAAGAAGTTTGGCAACTATCCGAATGTTGGTGACCAGACGTGCACTAGGTCTTGTCATTTTTACTTTCTCTACCACTTATGTATAGCAAGTACTGCAAGTATTGTATTGCACTCAAAAACTGGACATCAAGATTTCATCGGAAATAGAAATTTTGAGACCCCTGAATCCCAAAAAGGCAGTTTTAGGAAAAAATTTGGATGTGTATTTTGTAGTGTTTAACGCCTATTCTTACTACATACGCACCACAGACGGTGAGCATTTATATATTCTTTATTGTCGCTTCAACTTTAAATAATATCGCGACTACTTTAGAATACAGAACATGATTACAATGAAAATACGTTTTAAACAATAGTAGTACATAAAACAGGTTTCTAGATGGGTGTGGTATACATTGTTATACAATTCTGTCGCTTTCATAAACTTCTTGGTTGTGCTGAATTTAGAGCGTCTGGTGGGCTGTTGGGGATGTCACATCTTTCTCTGATTTGTACATAGCGACGGCAGGCTGTAAGAAGATGTTGAACTATGAGGTTGGATCTGCAGAGGTCGCACATAGGAGAAGGTCACGGTTGAGATGTCTTTGCGGTTAAAATTATAGTGTAGAAGTTTGGACTCGAAATGTAGACATGTAACTTGCATCTACATGTGACTTTCCATGTTTGTCACCATTGATTAATGCAAGTCTTTTGATGAAGTTGATGAAGTCCCTGTGTGGGATCTTGATATCCTGAAGGGGATGTTTGGTGGCTTCCTTGGCTGCCTGATCAGCTGATTCATTACCCAGAATTCTGACATGAGACGGAGTCCAGTGATACATGAAATAAATTATTATTGGGAAAGGAAACTTATGATGGAAACTTTCTAGGCCCAAGTTTAAGGAACTTTCCCGGCATTTGCAAGTTATGAGGACTGAGTAAAACCTGGAAAACACCCCAGGGAGGACGGTCCTGGCGGGATTTGAACCGCGGACCTCCCGCTCACGAGGCTTTAACGAGCTCAGCCACTAGTGTCGGCGTGTGTGTGTGCAGCACAATTCAAAAACGAAATGCTTCATAAATGCCAAATTTGGTGATTAAGTTCAACATCTTCCAATGATGTCCTGTGCCGTGGGTTCGATCCCGCCCATGGGGGATGCGTGATGCCACATCACCTCCCCGTATCGGTTGGTTGATGCCTATGTGGTCGTGAGGCTGGTAGTCGGATTGGCAGGTCTAGGCCCTTCATAGGCTGTAGCGCCACGGGATTATTGTCTTCCAAGAACAGGACATAAAGATTTTCAGGAACATCCCCCAACCCAAAACTACCAAGCTTTCTGGAAAGTTTCTCAGTTTTTAATTTCTCAATAATGCCTCTTAACGATTTTAATTAAATTGCAATACGTGTGAGATATCTGCATGACAAAATGTATATCTTGAACTTTTTATTAATAGGTTGTTAAATCCGCTTCATTGCGAATGGATTTTGTATGATTTTGTACAACTTCTTCGTCTTCCTTGAGGTTTGTTGTACAATAACTGGGGTAAGCGGCTTGTTCACCATTCTAAGTACATGTGCATGCCATCTTGAATATATTTTTGTATTACTTCTAGGGTACAAGGTACTGCAACTCCTCCCTGATATCCACATTCCATCTATGGTCCAGTAAATTATATCTTGCAACCGGTCTTAGAAGTTTCATCTCAACTGCTTCTAATATTTTTTTCTGTTGTGTAGTCAAGGGCCATGTTTCCTATCCATAACACAATATTGGCATGTCCATTACTTTGTAGAACTTAAGTATAGTTCGTTTCTTACTTCTTTACAGAGAGTTTTTTTATTTTCCCTATTAATTGTTGAAAGTTTTATTTCCATATAACTTATATGTCCATAACAAATAGTGCATCCTAACCATTACAGTGCATCTGCACCATAAAGAGCAAGAATAATAATAATAAATAGCAAACCAATAGAACAAGCGAATCAGTTCACTTACTTAGGATGCTAAATTTATGTACAACATTTGTGTCATTAACCACAATTTAAGTGGGGTGGAATTTCATAACCAACATATAGCGATTCACTATTTAAAGATCTGATTATTGCTTCAGTCTCTTGTATACCCTTTGTGTCTACAACGAAATGTGTAACAAAACCATATCTGCAAACGTGTATCTCGATTAACTTAAGTAAATAGCAAATACGCTTTTGTACGATTAATTTGTTGAAGAATGGATAGAGAAAATCATAGTTAGATACCAGACCTCTATTTAACCGATGCATATTCTGTATACTACTTAGGTTAAATAATAAGACCTCCTGAGGTGTTGTGTATATCGGACCATTCATTGTTAGATTAGCATACATTCCCTGACAGAGATAAAAATGAGAGGTTATAGTATGGAGACACCTGGGTATCTTCTGAACGTATCCACAAAACACCCATGACCTCACCCCAATCCGTAAGAGAAACAGCGAACGTTAATAAGATTACACAGTGCATTAGGTCCTGAAATCTGTGACTCATTTGTGTCGTAACCGACAGAACAAGACAAAGACGCAGCAGGGTTTCCTAACTATTTGTTATCGAATATCAAGATATTCCCACTTATGTATATACTTGCCACCTTGTACAGAAATTACTTTACTTAAGCGACAAACATTTAGTTTAGTTTCAGGGTAAGACCATGATCGTGTCTGGGAACTCTTATACATACATGACTGCACTTTTCGGAAGAAGAATGCCGTTTTTCACTACACTTACTATGTCCATTGCCTATGCAGCAATTATTGACCTTTACTTCAATTCATCTAGTTCTCACAAAATAAGAGTCTGCTTTATCCTTAATGCTTCCGGAATTCATTTTGTGTTTGTAGATCCTAAAGAAATTATTAACAATTCCTATAAAACGTTGTTGATTCTACGGTTTGCCGTAGTAAATTTTGCATCTATAGTTACAAAATTTTAATTTAGCTTTCAAAGAAATTAAAAAGACATAAGTTTTTTTATGGTAAATTCAAGATGCTAATTTTATTTTTCATGGGTTTCTTAATAGTCGTATAGCACATTAATAAACATTGTTACATCTGCTTTTGAGAGAATGAAAAGTAAAAGGATAGTTGAGGTTGGGGAGAGGTTCTTGAAAATCTTTCCCGTGCATTCTGAGAAAATGAACTCATGTATAACACTTTACTTTGTCTTTCTAATTTTAAGGGTTAACGAGATTATTCTGATTATTACGGTTATACACCATGAAATATCTTATCATAAATAGGATCTATAATCTCAGTTATTCCCGTTGCCATATTTATGTTAAAAACAGACTGGAAAGGGAAAATATAATTGTTTTTGGATGAACTGAAGCAACTCAAATAATTTCCGAATTTTTGATTATTAATGTTGTGTATATAATTCGTAGTGTATCTGTGGCAACATTGTGACGTGGAATGCTCCTGTCAAACATAAAACATTCCTTGAGCCAACTGTTGCAAAAAATATATTTAATTCCTTTCCATTCACTTCTGAAATAAAAGCTTGCTGGCGTCGTTGATTCTATTAAAATGAAACACCTATTGGAAGGCTCGGTTGCCTTAAATCTACGGTACTCTGCTATAATGACTAGAATACTGTTTATTAGTTAGCATTTGCCAATGGCGGGGATTTAAATTACTACAAACATCCACGCAAATTCTAACCCAACGTGTCAAGTCACATGCTCCCATCAAGGTGGTGGTCTCAAGGCTGCCCTATGGATAACCTGAACGGATAAAATACGGACGAGAGGCTGACACGTGTATGAGAGCGGGCGGCCTAGAGGTCATCCTGAGGTGGACTGATTGAATCTCTGGCAAGCCAATGTTTCCTGTCCAGCTACTTCCCCCAACCTCAACATGAAAAATAGTTCGAAACAATTTATCATCTTATGACAACAACAGTACTGGCTACTAGCAGCTCGAAAGTATAAAAAAGTGCTTTGAGTTTCGACACTACTTAAACTTAATATAAAAGAAGAAGAGAATATCTAGATAAATCAACAAAAACGTTCGCGTGTTTATTAAATATAAAGGAGCGTCATTGCGGAGAAACTTATTGCTCGTAGAAGCCTCGGGTACAAATCCATTAGATCCGGGCAATATGACCGAGGAAGTCTTTGCGGTGTTTTTTCGGTTATGTGTACGCGAATGTTCTTATCATTTCCTTCTTCATCAAACCCTGCTTTGGGATGATCATCCAATATTGGGATCCCTTGTTTGTCGATAAAAATCTAAGCCAAGATGCTTAGCTTGTGCTGTAAGAGCTCGCGATGGACCAGAGTAGAGTCAGGTATTCTGGTTTAAAAAGAATGCTGGACTCAGGATTTGAGTTCAAGAATACTTCTACTACTATCTATGAAATATTCTCAGAACTGTTAGGTTGGAGGTGGTGATCGCGAGATAGTTATGATTAGCGAAGCCCAACCTGTTCTCTTAAGAGCTAAGGTTCAAAGTCCATAGTTTATCAACCTACTATACTTGAAGAGATTAAGCTAAACCATTTAGTCCTTGGCAGCACGAATGGAAATGAGTGGGAAGGGAAACTTCCTTCATCACTTTTCTCTGTAAGGTTGGGCATCCCTAGTTATGATAATTCTTGTGGCCCCAAAGAAAAATTTATACGAAATGTTCTAAACAATGACAATTTTTTTCCCACGATCGGGGCTAAATGTTGGTTTCTGGGTTATCAAAAACGGGAGAGAAATATTAACTCTACGTCTGTGAATGATTTACATAATACCTTAATCAACAAAAAACGTCATCATACCGAGCGGGATGTCTCAGGCAGCAACGTCTTGGCCAGTATTCGAGAGATCCCGGGGTTGATGCTCGGTGACTGTCCACTCTGACCATGGGATTTGCGTGGTTTTCTCCTGGTCGCCTAGGCGAAGGCTGGAGTGATGTATTCTACCACTATTTCTCCTTTCCCCATTTCCTCTCATTTCATCTCTCCTTTTCACGTTTCAAGGTGTTTTCAGGTCCTGCGGTGCTGACGGTGCGGGGCAGATGGCATGGGTGCTTGTGCATTGGAAAGATTTCTCCCCATGAACGCCAAGGGTGCGTTTGTCCCTCCCGTTAGAATCGCTTCGTCGTCCTCTCTCAGTGCGCGAGTGTTCAAACTGGAAGTATTAAGGACATATTCGCATCTCTGTGCGTCTGTCTGCCTGAGGACCTGAGACCTTCACCTTATTCCTGCCTGCCGGGGGGTGTACCACAATAGATATGGCTGGCCGCAGTGCGCGAGGTGTTCCCCTCCGATGAACACATTCTACATTCTACGTCATCATCCGCCCATATCGTAGAAAACTTGTTCTTCCGCATTTCGGTGAAATAAACCAGCGAGACATTTTCTGAATACATTTGTACAGTATTTATCACTTTTTAATACGAGTGTACGCTCTTTCGTATAACCTGGATTTTTGCGGTAACAAAGCACTAACTACCTCACTGGTAGCATATAGTCATATCTTTTGGTTCTTCAGAATTATCCGTTTTGCATTTAAGTTCGCAAAGTAAACAATGCAATCTATATAAACAACAATAATGTTGCGAAACATATCTTTTCTATCATTCTAAAACCCCTTATCCCTTGTCAATAATTCCAAAGCACCCCAAAGAAATACAACTAGTTCCAGCGAAATTCAGTAAAAATAAATAAAATGCACAATTTAGCTCCGGGATGGAAACAATATTTTCCTCTCAGTGCATTGTAGCCCTCTAGATAAATCCAATTATGTACCTCGTGGAAAATTATCTGTTTCTCTCCCTTAATGTAGAGTATACTATTAGATAAACCTAAAAACTACTAGGTTGAGGCAGTATTTTTAACATTTAAATGATTTCAGTCTAATTATATAATATATAAATTTAATAACAGCCCGCCTTAAAGCAATATGTGTATGTAACAATATATAAAAAGTGTATATTGCAGTCATTGTATATGTTTATATTATTGTATACATGTAATAATATTATCTGAATGTGTTACGTAATTTAATAATGTAGGAGCTGTGAGAATAATAGGTTAAACGTTGCTAACAATGAGGTTACCTTGAGGCAATAATGAGTAAGAAAGTGTAATAATGCTACTAGTCATTATTGGAGCAACAATAATGTAATTTTTGTGACAGTTTATAAAATAGCCAATCAACAACCAGAAAAACCTTTAGTTAAATGAAGGTATTCTATTGGACTAGGATTAGTCAATCAGAAACTGAAATATAGCAAAATTTACAAATCCAGAAGTTAGTTGCTTGTAGAACAGCGCTCATAACTGGATGCGTTGCTAGCAGACAGTGTTCCTAACCGGACGCGAGATGCGTCCTCGAGAAATATAATACGCATTCAGTGTGAGATGAAAATAGTTTACGTGTTAAAAAGTGCAAGTAATTAATTTAAAAAATCTCACAGCTCTCTCTATATCAGTGAAGTGTTATTTAAATCGTGTCAAGCATTAATAAAAGGAGTGAAGTAAAATTATAATCTGTGTAAGCCTACATTCTTCAGTCGCACCACAACCCTGCAAAGAGAAACATGTCTCTAACAATAATACTGACGCAGCCGAGGTAAACATAAATATATAATATTTAAAGAAACCGTCAAATTACAAAGTTAATGTTTTTTTTTTAAATTTGGGACGAAGGCTACCGGGTACCATACGTGCGGTTGCAACTACTTCAAGTTCGGCTCCCCAACATAAGAACTACAATACAATTCCTACTTCAAATCGGCTTTCCATACGTGAACAACAACCTTCTTCAAATTGGCGCCCAACGTGGGGCAAATAACAACGTAAAAATAACAATACAACACCACAAAACAAAAGTAATTTCTTCAAATTGGCGCCCAGCTGCGTGGGGCTTGTCAAATTTTGGGCCGCTTCAGTTGAAGCAGTAGCAGCTAACAATACTTTTAGAATGCAACACTTTCTACTAAGTGAGAAAGGCAGATAACTAATTCCTTTTTACTTGTTCCTGCTTTTATTATTTCCGTCCTGAAACCTCGGATTGTTTTTTCTCAAGAGTTTTTCCTCGCATTATTAATGTTTCTGTTTTAACCAGAGTATTTGCATTGGGCAGGCACCGCTATCGCTGTAACAAAAAGCACGAAAGCGGAGCAACACCACATGAAATCTAAAATGATTCTCGATGGACCACGGTCATCTCAACTGACCTATGCCATAATTATAAGTGTGCCACTACCGCATACGTATCACTGTTTGTTGGTTACCAATTCGGACACTTTTTTCACTTTTCAATTTAGCAAACTTAGGTTTGACTGTGAAATTACGAGTGTATTTTAATGCACGATGCCAATTTTGGTTAAAATACCTACTTCAGTCATTGTTTATTTTATTTATTAGGATCTAAGTATAAAGTATATGCGATCTTTCTCCTTTTTAAGGAAATCTGCTCTTAACTTCTGCTTTATCTTATTATTCTCTCACAAATATGTATTCGTTAGTAAATGTCGCAGAACTTATGAACTCTCTTAACCTAGCATTCGATGGTCATTGCTTCAGATTTTAAAATATTTTTGTCTGATTTCTGTCAAAGTAATGTTTCTTCTATGTTTATGTTTTCTCTCAAAAGTATGGTGGTTTAAATTTTACTTGGAGGATTTTATTATTTTGATTTTATTTATTAATTTTTAAAGTGCATGACCTACTCTCAAACTATTTTTAGATTCTATCGAAAAGAAAGATATAGACGTTATGAACTAATACAGCAGTTCTCTTTTGTCGAACATCTTCGAAACCGTTGTAAACTCTTCCTCACAGCTATGACTGTCTAATTACTGGAGTACTATTGAATCAACCAGCGTCAATAAAGCATTAGCAACTATGCTACCGACTGCGCCTGAAATACGAAATCAACGTCAAATGTTCGTTTACCTATTTGTTTTATGTTTGTGATTAGTGATTACTATTGCATTTGTTTTATTTATTCAACTTCAACCAGTCTTTAATTCGTTGCCTCTTAAATTTAGGTGCCTAAAACACTTAATTTACCTGCAGTAATTGCTTGGTGCTTCTGAAATGTTTGACACTGAACGTTTACAATTGTATCCACCACTAGAAATTAAATTAAACTGAGTTTTATTTATGGACGCTCTTTAACTGCTATGGTTCTTAGTGTCCCATTGTATATTGGGGTGAAAGACAAGAAATGTTGCTCAGAGACCTCTTTATCGGACTTGAGGTTCTTTTATGTGCCGCAAATCTACGACATGCGACCATGGCTTTACTTCCCTTACGGAGGTAGCCATGCTAAGGATTTTTTCGGGCGTAAAAGTCCTTAGCATGGCTGGAAAAAAAGCTAGACGTAAACGCCGCTGGACTATATATTATATTAATATTTTTAACTACTGCAATTAAAGTTAAAAATAGGTATAATGTAACTAAAATTGTAATTATATTCATAGGTTTATTATATATTTTAATAAAAAAAATCATTAGGGCGAAAACTTGCAGTTAATCTATTTTACATATTTCTATTTTCTAATCTATTCAGTTCATCATCCTTAGCACAAGATCTGTAGGAACAGATATAAGAAAAAATGGGTACCCTAACATCCACAGTTTCCATAACTTTTCAGATCATTCTCGTCAATAGTACTTGCAATTGAGAAATGCCTATCTGAACATGGAAAAGAATAATAATTTTGAAAAAATAACTGGCTAAATTTTCTGCAGTAAATGTGTGTTTTGGAAAATTAAACAGTGAACACAAGAACATAAACAGAAACCTAAATGTACTGAAAATATTTAGAGCATCACACAAAGCTTCCAACCAAATTCATTCAGAACTTCACACATAAATAACAATTTCGGATGCAGAGGACAGGAATGTCTTGAAAATTGCATTCCTTACTTGCATTTCCCTTTTCACTGTTTGTAAATAATGGACCAATAACTGGATCAGCGCAGGTGCAATAGATGTATCGATTTAAAAGAAGACGGAGAGGCATTACACAACGTTTTACACAATTCTATTTGCAACACTACCAGCTTCTTTACACAAGACCTATCGGTGAAAGGCGAAACAGAGAATCGACGCAGAAGCACGTTAAGTTCATGACCTAAGAGGATAAAATCTGCCGCTACTGTAAGCTTCTTACGTTATAGCGTCTTTGCCTTCCTGTATACCTCTGCGACTGTTGTATATTTATTACTCTTAAATCTCTGTTGGATAATAAATGATATCTGAACTAATGTAATACGATAAATTTTTCTTTTTGAAAAGGTTCCTCAAACTGATTTACTAAAGTTCAATTTGATTAGTTTCCTTTCTTGGAGAATCGATGACATTGTTAAACAGTGTTCCAGGAAACTCACTAGAACAGCTTAAACGCTTTAATTACCTGATAAAAAACTTGAAAAATATCAAATGATTTGTGGCACTATACATAGGACGCTAAACTTAAAAGGAGAATTGTCTACTGAAGACACTAACATTAAGTTTTATAAAACGTGTATTTTCCTCTTCTTCTTTATGGATCAAAAATGGGTTAACATAAAAAAGGTTCAGAAACAAAATACAAAGTGCCGAAATGACATTTTTAAGGAGAACAAAGGGATGCGCAAGATCTGATGGCTTCCGAAATGAAAATAGAAAGCAATTAAAGATTTTCAATATGAAACAAAAGAATAAAAGCACAACGCGACAACTATATATGAATAGAACGAAGGAACCCAGACTCACAAAAATTACATTTAATTATAGGGTGATTGAAAGAAGAGATAGCTGTAGGAAGGCTGAAAGGATACGATCGAAAGAGCAACCGTGAAGCCGAAACAGGCAATCGCCTACTCCATGTAGTGAAGAAGAAGAAGAAGAAGAAGAAGAAGAAGAAGAAGAAGAAATTAAGCAGTTAGTGACCATTAGGTTATAACTAAACTGCATTAAGGCTAAACAATGCTGTTAAAAGACTATAAAGTTTGCAATTAAAGACCTAATGGAAAAACTTATAATTAATCATGTTTTTCTACGAGAAAGGAAAATACGTAGTTACTTAGTTGGCGTACCCTCCTCATATATAGGGCTTAAATCCCCTACAGCCATACCTAGGGCCAGAGGCCTGTAGCGTAGCAGACGAACGTGTAATCAGAGAATAAAGAACCCGCACGGAGGATCGGCCCCTAGCCAAATATGAGATTGAGGAAGAAGACGATATGAAATGAAGGCGAAATGGATGAAAGGAAATGTGTTTATGGAGCAATTGATGGAATGAATGGCGGGGGAAAGCGGATAACCCGGAGAAACCCGCCCAGTCACCTCTTTGTCCACCACAAATCCCACATGCAGGTCCCTGGGATCGAACCCGGGCCGCCTTAGTAGCAAGCGAGCGGTCAAACCACTCGTCCACAGCGCCGCTTAGAAAGACTTATAAATCCACATTACGCTGTTCATAAAACCTTAAAGGAAGGAAAGTCTTATGTGAAGCGATTTATTGCCCCATTTTTGTTCTCACGCATAATAAGATCATAGATGCACGCATAGCATTACATTTGGAACGTGCTATTTTTAAGTGGAAATAACGCTATAGAATTATTAAAATTGACTGTCAGCAATATTTTGGGAAATTATTTCAAAAGCTGTTATTCTTGCGAGGTGTTCCATATAACCCTTCCTGATTTAATGTTGATTTCAACCAAATTTAAAGTATGGGATATAAAATTTCCACTTCATGCATTAAGAGATTCATAAGTTCATCCTTACAGACGAGTAAATGTACGGATGGATGAAGTAAATAGCTGTTCCGCAGTTGCAAATGCAGTAAAAGGAACAGGATTATTTTAAAATTCCTTTCAGTGTACTTGTTACGAGAAAATGTGTAAAATGACAATTTGGTAGGTATTTTGAGGCCCTTTTACTTTCTGTTTTCTTTAGGAATAATAATAATAAATAATAATACTAATAATGTTGTACACCTGATTACATAATCTTAACAACAAATATTTTTTGTATTTAAATAAAACAGACTATGTTTGTGCATTAACCGTTTCATTTCTTCAATCGTTTTCTAGCTTTGCTCCTCAATCGATCAAATCACTGATTACAATTTCAAAAAAAAAATATAGGTTGTCTTTTTGGAGAACAAACTTAACCTGTTTTCATACATTCTTAAACAAAAATAAGTGCAAAAGACCTACGTACGATTTACCCAAAGCTTAAGATAACCTCCGAATGAATAGTAAAAAATGTAAATTTACACATGTAATTAGAGTAACAGAAATATAAGTGGTAATTTTCGATTTCGATGAGTAGGTTACACATATTATTGTGTATAATGGGCTACACCTAAGCAAATAAATAAATAAAGAAACCGTTTAACATGTTTGTATGTATAAGTGTGTGTGATTTATGATACTTGGTATATAACACATCTTAGATACCACTTAGTGAATAGTCTATATGGCATAGTAACTACTTACTTTCTCAAAAAGAGAGGTTGGCTGAAGTCGAAACATCTTACTCTGAGTCTGTTTCTTTCTTTCTTCTTATTTTTAAATGTTATACAACGAAAGCTTATAAGCCTAACGTTTCCGGCAAGGTTTGTTATTTACAACATTTCAATAAGATACATATTTTGAAAGTTACACCAATTTTTCATTACTATTATTCATGTACGAAAACAGCAACTAACGTAAAAGATGTAGTCACAATGTCAAAGCAAAACATAAGGATCAGGCACACGGTTATGTATCTACTATTAATCCTTTGGTTATGTCCAAATTTATATAAGATCCCCCAAAAGTTTTATTCACGGTTTTGAAAATGTAGGATTACAAGGTGTGAGAGGGAGAGTGTATCAAAAAGACAGAAATGGAAGAGATAGGGAAAAATGAATCACTAAAGAGGAAGGGAGTGGAAAGATGAGAATAAGAATGGAAGAGTAATAGAAGGCAGAGTAAACAAAACAAACAGCGAGACAGAGAGAGAGAGAGAAGAATCTTAGCAGGAACAACGCAAAGAGGCGAATTTTGCTAGTGAATGAATGAACAAACAAATAAGCAAATAAATTTCTTGAACTGAAATTATGGAAGCATTTTTGATGAGCTGTTCCTTTCCTCCATGAAAATACGTGGGTATTTTATTTTAAGCCCTAGAATATCTTAACCATCTTATTCAGTTTTAGACAGCTGGCAATAAAAGTAGAGATTTTAACACGAGCCACTTTCCTAGAAATGGAAGATTATAACAGTCAATAGAATAACATTTTTATAACACTCCATTGTTAATACCCTCGTTTGCGATGGAAATATGTATATTAAGTAGAGGCCTTGTAACGGTTAATATAATGGGGATTATTTGAATGACTTGGAAAGGAATTTGGCAGAACCAGAAGAAATGTAGCAAGCAGCAGAGGATAACGTTGTATTACCAAATAAGTCCTGGCTTTTTTAGATTATACAGTGTTATAATAAAATTGTGTAAGTGATCGTGTCGCCAACCTGGTGCTATGAAGGTCAAACAACAACGAAGGCCAAACAACTGATTAGGGCTCGCCATTGACATGTCCAAATGCATACTGTTATTTCCACACAACTTTCGGCTGGATACTTAATAATTTAATATTCAGGGCTGTATAAAAAGTAATATATGACAAAACACACTAAAATTATTTTATTTTGCTCGTGGTAATGATACACTTGTCTTTCAGCCTCATTTCGCAAACATTCCTACTCGCAAAATAAAATTCCAGTTTTAACACTTGTATCATAAATAATTATTATCGTTTTATCCTTGAATTACTGGCGTTAATGTGCCACCATTCTCCAAGTTGAACCAGGATGGCAAGGACGATGTCCATCGATGCACCTTACTTCGGGCCCGAATCTGTAATACAAGAAGCCAGCTTATTTCTCAACAATACTATGTTATCTTTCGAGGATGAGTGATGCTGTTTTGAGATGACTGTAAGTGAAAGGTACGATACTCAAAAGCAGTTAATCACTGTACGGTAGATTGGTTCATCGCATTTATCTTCAGAGATAAGCGCTAACCCAGAAATTTACTTGTAGGATAATTTTAGGATTGTACCGTGCAGCATCAGGGATTGGCGTTTTGTGGCGTATTTCTTGAGTATGTATTAAAATTACAGGATTTGGGTAATGGTTTACAGTTTCTGGGAATAAAACTCGAAATCATGTATGATTTTTTTACTGCCTGTATATAAAATGTAAGCCAATCAAACGGGCTGGTTTTAAAATTTAAATCAATCGAGTGATTTTCATGCTAAACTGTGAAGTGTGTTAAGTAAAGCAAAAACACAAGGTGTAAAGATTCGTATAAAATATTTTGGAGGCGGATTCCTAATAACAAAACATAGAAAAAGTTAATATGTGAAAATTGAGGCAGTATTTTTAAAACTTAAATAATTTCAGTCTAATTATATAATATAAATTCAATAACAGCCCGCCTTAAAGCAATATGTGTATGTAACAATATATAAAAAGTGTATATTAGTCATTGTATATGTTTATATTATTGTATCCATGTGTAATAATGTTATGTGAATGTATTACGTAATTTAATAATGTAGGAGCTGTGAGAATAATAGATTAAAAGTTGCTAACAATGAGGTAACAATTAGGTAACCTTGAGGCAATAATGAATTTGAAAGTTTAAATGCTACTAGTCATTATTGGAGCAACAATAGTGTAAAGTTTGAGACAATTTAAAAATAGCCAATCAACAACCAGAAAAAGCTTTAGTTAAATGAAGGTATTCTATTGGAGTACGATTAGCCAATCAGAAACTGAAAAGGAGAACATTTTACAAATTCAGAAGTCAGTTGGTTGCAGACAGCGTTACTAACAATACGCAAAAAGTGTCCTCAAGAGATTTAATACGTTTTCGTGTGAGACGAAAAATAGTTTACGTATTAAAACGTGCAAGTATTTAATAAAAACATCTAACAGCTCTCTCTCTCTCTCTCTCTCTCTCTCGCTCTATATATACATATATATCAGTGAAGTTTTATTTAAGTCGTGTCAAGCATTAATAAAAGGAGTGAAGTAAAATTATAATCTGTGTAAGCCTACATTCTTAGTCACACCACAACCCTGCTAAGAGAAACGTGTCTCTAAAATAAATACTGACGCAGCCGAGGCAAACATAAATATTAAATATTTAAAGAAACATTTAATTACAAAGTTAATATTTTTTTTAAACTTGGGGAAAAGGCCACCTGAAGGTACATTTGGGGCGAAGGCTACCGAAACTGTTTACTATACGTGCGGTTGCAACTACTACAAGTTCGGCTCCCCAACAGTTGAAATATAATACAACCCCTACCAATACAAAAGCTCCAACAACACAAGGTGTAAAGATTCGTGTAAAATATTTTGGAGGCGTATTCCTAATAACAAAACATTGAAAAAGTTAATATATGAAAATGACCTTGAAATTCCTACATTTCAGAGTTACATGACTTTACTGCTGATGTTACAAAGAATAAAGCACATATTATCAAAATAGCTCGAAGTAACTTCCTCTTTGTTCGGGACTTACACCAATCAAGGACTTTAGATGTCCCCAGAGAAGTAAATACATTAGATACAAATCAGAAGATTGAAAATTAGGCATTCAAAAATGATTTTCTACTTCTTGTTCTTCAACGGATTGCACTCCACTTTGGAGGGGACACAAAGACACGAGTCAATGCCTTGGTTCAGTAGCCTGTCGAGGAGCAAGCAAACTGTGGATCATAGCATACCCAGGATGGGTGATCAGCCCAATGCATGACAGATATGGCGGTAAAGAAGAAGAAAATGAAATGTAGTGATGAAAGGGATGATAGGAAAATTTGGATCAAATTATCCACACAGCATTCACCTAGCGACCGAGGAAAATCGCGAAAAAAAAATACAACTTCGGTCAGGTTGGTCGGTCCCAGGGGTGAACCTGGGACCTCCCGATAAAGTGAAAGGGAGTAACATCGTTCATAAACCACATTCTTTGGTTGACATCTAGAGATGCACAATCCATTATTTGATGGAGAAACTGATACTAGACCTGAGAAACTATAACTGTATCGGGTGGATAGAAAAAAATGGGACCAAGAAGATGATCTTGATAGATTCTACCCCAAACATTTAGACTGAAATACTCTTGAAGTTTCATTAATGTTTTCGATGACCCAGATAGATTGTTATCGTAACTGAATATGTGCCGGATTTTCTTAATCCTTCACATGTATTTATTTTCCCGCGTACGGTTCGGGGTATTGTCACTAATATTTGCCGGTTCTCTCCAGGGGTCGGTCGAGCTGTCCCTGCCTATCCCTTGTTTGGGAATTAGGGGTAGCGGCACCGTCGCTTCCTGGCGCTCTGTCCGGTTTCTCAAAAAGTCACGGAGTGAGTGTGCTGGTTCGCGAACTTGTAAACTTTCCCCACACGATTCATTCTTACACGCGTAATGTAACCCTCTTTGGCCTGTACATTTCAGACCGTGTTCTTTGTTCCTGCTCAATTTTGCGTAACAGCTCTCTTTATGGGTTTAGAATTCTTAACCTGGAGTTCAATGTAATTAATGATTACCACTTTAAATGTTAACTAATGTAAAATGACGGGTTTCTCAGTCGATTTATGGGCAGCTGTGTAGTAATACTTCCTATTCCTTTGAGGCAGTATTTTTAACACTTAAATAATTTCATTCTAATTATGTAATATATATATAATTCAAAAACAAATTGCCTTAAAGCAATATGTGTATGTAGCAATATATAAAAAGTGTATCATACAGTCATTGTATATGTTTATATTATTGTATACATGTGTAATAATGTTATGTGAATTATTAGGTAATTTAATAATGAAGGAGCTGTGAGAATAATAGGTTAAAAGTTGGTAACAATGAGGTAACCTTGAGGCAATAATGAATTTGAAAGTTTAACAATACTACTTGTAAGTCATTATTGGAGCAACAATAATGTAAATTTTAGTGACAGTTTATAAAATAGCCAATCAACAACCAGAAAAAGCTTTAGTTAAATGAAGGCATTCTATCGGACTAGGATTAGCCAATCAGAAACTAAAATGAAGCAAAATTTACAAATTCAGAAGTCAGTTGCTTGTAGACAATGTTCCTAACCGGACGCGAGATGTGTCCTCGAGAAATTTAATACGTATGTTGTATGAGAAAATATTTACGTGTTTAAAAAGTGCAAGTATTTAATAAAAGAATCTTACAGCTCCCTATATCAGTGAAGTGTTATTTAAATCATGTCAAGAATTAATAAAAAGGAGTGATTAAAAAATTTAAATTTGTGTAAGCAATACATGCTTCAGTCGCACCACCCCTGCTAAGACATTCATGTTTCTAAAAAAAAATATAAATACTGACAGCCGAGGCAAACATAAATATATAATATTTAAAGAAACAGTCAAATTACAAAGTTAATATTTTTAAATTTTGGGACGAAAGCTACCGGGGTACCATACGTGCGGTTGCAACTACTTCAAGTTCGGCTCCCCAACAGTTGAACTACAATACAACTCCTTCAATACAACAACTTCTTCACCTTTTATTGTGTTGTTGGGGCAAGACAAAGACTAAAAACGAAGGTCTGAAATGTTCAGCAAGATACTTTAACTTTAGAGTCTGTAAACCTTATGACTATTTATTTTATACTTTCTCTACTACGTATAGTAAGTAGGGGAAGTATTGTATTCCACCCAAAATTTCGATACCGAGATTTCACCGGAAATACATGTTTTGAGACCCCCTGAATCCAAAAAAAGAATTTTTGGAAACATGTCCGTGTGTGTGTCTGTGTGTCTGTCTGTGTGTCTGTGTGTTTGTGTCTGTAAACAGCATAACTCAGAAACGAACAGTCGGATAAACACCAAACTTGGTATTTGGGTTCAGTATCTTCCAAGGATGCGACACGAAGGTTTTCAAGAAAATCCCCCCACCCCAGAGTACCCTTTACATGGAAGATTTTTCGAAAATTTTAATTTTCTCAAAAATGGCTCTAACGACTTTGATTAAAATATCATATGTTTAAGATATTTTTATGACAAATAAAATGTATATCTTGAATTTTCTGGGAATGTCTCCAAAAGTATTCTTTATTGTGAACGACTTTTGCATAACTGGTAAACCATAAGAGATAGGCAAAATTTTACTGCACAAAAATGTAGATCGCGTTAAAATACACAATTTATGTCATATACATTTCTTTTGTTGAGTGAACCATTTTCGAGATATTGCTTGTTATTCCCTTAAATTTTTCAATACTTTTCTCAAATGGGAATTCGTTATTCATTCTTTTGTCTTGGATATGCAAAGAGTTATAATCTGTGGCAAAGGGAATGGTGCTGCACCTCGCAACCAGCTATTAAGAGATATATATGTGCTTAAAGGCTCCTGTTTTTCTATATTGCCCTTGTAAATATATTTCCCCCTACATCTACAAGAAAATTAGCAATAAGATAGAGTTTGCAAATGTTTATCTCGATTAACATGAACTAGATGGAGAATAAGCGTTTGTAAAAATACTTTGTACAAGAGTAGAGAAAGTCATGTGAGTGTAACACATCAGATTTTTTCACATGCATTTGCCATGAGGTGGAAATATATTTCCTAATTTATATTTTCCGTGTCGTTTGTGGCGGTCCCTGGGTGAATGATTTCCCCTGCTTAGTTATGGAACAAGGATAGGGCAGTGTGGAGGTGGTGCAAACATCAGTGTAAAACGGGTATATTTTCTAATTTCTTTGCTCTAAGAAATAAAAAAAGAATCAAACAAAGTAAGACGTACGGCATGGTCTAACTTAAAGAACAATATTAGTAAAATGCGTGATTCGGTACAGTGGGGCATCAAAGTTTACAACGCTTTGGAAATGGTGATGAATGTGCATTCCATAGGTTGCCAAGCCAACCAAACAGGAGTATCACATCGTGTATTAAATGTAAAATAATTCAAATTGTCGACCTCCTCTTTAGTTACAGAACTTACCCACATTGGCAGAGCAAAAGTTGACGCATATGGTCACATGCGTATGGTTGTGTTTGTAGTATTTCAATCGCAATATTTCAACCCGTTTTTGTAACTTAATTCACCAACTGACTGTGAAAGCTTCTTTACAAAATGTGCAACGCATATCTATAAGCACATCTGAAGTTTTAAACTTGGAGTCCTATGCGCCCAAACCAAACTTTTCCGGACACGAGTCCGCTTTCTCGTCTCGCACAGCATATAAGCGTTAGGGTGTTGCTTTATCATCCGGCATAAATAGTACGTAAGTGATAAAAAAAACACGACATCCTCAGTAAATATTTGACAAAAATAGCTTTGCGACATTTTTGTATTTATAGATGCATTCTTTCAATAAATGTTTTATGTAATAAAATTATAGGAAAATATCTATAAAGAGCAGCAGTACGCTAGGTCGAGAATCCGACTTATCTAAAACATTTTAAAATAGCGTAACCGACGAAACACCTTCTAAAGCTATAGCAGCAAGACTAGTCTCGAAACAGAATGTTTAATGTATAGAATATTCCTACCCAAAGAATCTGATTTGACGGCACAAAATTAACTGCCTTTGAGCATATCAAAATCGTTTTAGTTGAATGAGCATAAGCTGCACTTTAAAATCTCAGATATTCCATCTAGCCAGATTAACTGTAAACCAGTACATTTTATCAAATTACAAGATGCTTTAACAGGCTCATTAGCTTTGCTTGAATGCGACATATAGTATTTATATCCTTCAAGTTTACGGTGTAAATGCAATATCCTTGAGGTTGGTTCCAGTTTGGGCAGATTGCATGTGACTTTCTTGTTTGCCTTTGCCGTTTCCAGATATTCCAGTTCAAGGAAAGATATCCTCTCAAAGCACAGCCCTAAATATCGCTGACACATCTGAAAGGTTTTTGGTAATACTGACTAACGCAGCTTTGGAAGGCAAGTGTCGTAATTAATATCACGGAAAGAAACACCTTAGGGGGCGGCTGGTTTCGAAATTATAGCTTAGTGTGAAACTGTTACTGATAATATTGCCCAAGTAAATGTGAAGGGAAAAAGTTTCGTTGGAGGAAATATATGGTATTAACTCGTATCTTAAACCGCTCCAAATTACCGCTGTTGTTTGCAGTATTGCTAACGGTGAAGGCAAGGATGGAAATCAAAGTTCCTTGTGTGTTTTTGTGAAATAATTATACATATATTTAATATTTCGAAATGCAGTATCTAGTTACTGGTGCTAACAGCTCTGCAAGAGCAGAGATGGCATAATACTGCAGCGTTTATGTGCGTGTATTGTCACGCCAGACACATTATTGTGCCGTTGGCGACAGTATTGTTGGGGTAATTCTTTCGGCTTTGGGTTTGAAGTTCGTCTGGCGTGACGACTCACCACCTTCTGGCTGGCGATCCTAGCATCGGTGGAGAGTGTGGGAGAAGTGAGCGTTACTTCTTTATGTGTTCTGTGTTGAGCCGAGTGTTGAGTCTGAAAGGTTGCATGTGAATTGTATGAATGTAGTCTCGTGTGTGTAGCTCCTCCCCTCAATTTCTTCCTTTTTATCTTTTGTATGTGATGTAGGGGCACCGCGCTTATACTGAATAAACCACAGGTAATGTGATTAATGTGAAATTCTGTGTATTTTGTTGTAAGTATCCCACGCCTGCTCTGGAATGTGTTGTTTAAGATTCTGGTCCTTTTGCTGCCTCTGCAACTATGCCTCCCAATGTGCATGCTGGGGTAACTAAAATTTAATATCTAGCTGTAAATCTTTTGGCCTTACCTCAGTATGTAACATATTTAGTTACTGGTGCTAACAGCTCTGCAAGAGCAGAGATGACATAATGCTCGTATAAAGCAAGTATGGTTGAAGTGGCTTTGCCAAAGTTAGTAAAGTATGAAATTTACTTAAAGTATTGAATTCCAATATAAGTATAATATATCCATGCATTAAAGCGTGTAGCCATGCTTACAAATCTTAAACTTGCATTCATTCTTTTTGAAATTCTGACTAAAAGCTCTTTTTCTTTATTTACGAAACATTAGTACCAATACTTCCTAAATTTGAGTTTCAACCAATTATCCTTTAGAGATTCTACTTTTCCAGCAGAAGGATATAATAATAATAATAATAATAATAATAATAATAATAATAATAATGCTAGCATTACCCGAAACGTCAATTTAATTTGACCCTAAATGTAGGTTCTCATTTAAAAAAATTAAATTGACCCTAAAACTACCATCGTAACGTCCTCCAAACAAAACACGACTAATGGCATTTACTTTGCCCCATATTATCAAGCAACTTTTGTTCAAGACATTTCTTTCTACAACGCATAGTTTTGGAGAAATTGTACAGTCCCAACTTAATTGGTCCAACCCTGTATACGGCTTCAAAAAAGCAACACGCAGTTATAGTTCCACACAAAATGCAGAAACACCGTTCAACTGTTTATACCACAAGAAGTTGGATTTTGTTAATAAAAAGCTTAGCCTTTTTCTACTCACTGTTTCACAAACTATTCATTCGAAAGTTTATTCTTCTATCTACTTCTTATTAATCCAGATACGATTTCAAAACACATTTACGTACACATTTGGTTGTAGGATATAGTAGATAAAGCGATAGTCAGATTTTTAAAGACCGTGTCGCTATGTGATGGCTTTGAAATTCCATGCTCTTTGCAAGACCACCGAGAAAAAGAAAAAGACAGCATAGCGAGCGATTTACCAGTTGGAAAAGTATAAGTATTTGAACATTCAAACCAATAATGAGGAATATCGCGGAAATGGGTAACTCCACAAAAAAAATTTATTTGACGAAAATGTGTGCTTTAAGGAGATCCACATTTTTATAGCAAGATTTTGTATATCCCTTACGGTTTACCAGTTATACAAAAGTCATTTAAAATGAAGAGGACTTAACAGGCTATTCCCAGAAAATTCAAGTTATACATGTTGTTTGCCATGCTGATATCTTAAATATGTGGTATTTAAGTCAAAATCAACAGGCATCATATCTCTTCTTTATAATTGTAAATATTAGGACAACCACATTAATATTGCAGAGTGTCAAAAATATTGTATGAGGGTTGAGTTTCTGTTTTTCTCTTCCAAAATTTAAAAACATTGGGGTTGCAACTGGCAAAATTAAGATACATGTGTACCCTAAGTTCGCTTCTTGTTTATACGTTTGAACTAAATAATATTACAAGATAATTAGATCACTGATGTATTGTATTTTAATACTGAACAAAAATTACATTTAAATATGCTAATTATATGCATGGAAGTGTTAACAGTTATCTTATAAACCGATTCAAAAGGAGATGAATGAAACATTATTATACAATTATACTCTATGGACGTCTTTAGGGTTGGAGAATTTCATGAAGATCTTCGTCTTACTTTCTTGAAATATGACAGCCTTGAATACGAAGTTTAACATTATTCAGACTTTTCGTTTCTGAATTATGCTATTTGTATAAGAAAAACACACGCTTAAGTTGTTATACTGTTTTATTGAACCCCAAAGAATGCATTTAAATTGTATTGTACTTTTAGGTTCTACGCACTATTTCTTTTTCTTTAAGAAGAAGAAGGAGGAATAAAATTCATTCCAAGCCAAATCTGCTAAGTTCGCCAGCTTCCGGCCGGCCATTTGCTGTAAGATAAGATAGCTGAAAAATGGCAGCATCTAATTTATGCATGTTGTCTCCTGACTTCAGTGAACGCTGAAGTTCAATCACCAATTTTGCTTGCTGTAAGTTATTCACCATATTGCGTTAGGAGTGGTTGGTGATGTAGCTTGAACTAGGCAAGTATCTACGATTATATAGTGTAATATATTATTTTAAAACCTATTTTACTAACTTTATAGCTGTAGGAGACGTGTCTTTAAAGCATGTACCGATAATTTTTTTAAAAAAACACAACATTATTATCCAAATACTTTATTATCATTCATTATCTTATCCTTTACCTACTTCTCCACATACCGCCGTTATCCAGGCACTTGTAACGGGAAACTAGTTAAAGAATGATGCCGCCTGTGATGAAAGCCGAGTCTGCATTTCTTGTGTCACAACATCATTGTCGTTGAAATGTTTTCCACCAAGGAATTTCTTCAGGTGAAGAAACAGATGAATGTCGCTTGGTGCCAAATCCGGACTGTAAATAAGGTGGTCGAATTGTACCCAACAAGATCTTGAGTTTGGCTGTGTGTGTGGCCGGGCATTGTTGTTTTCCATTATTGCTTCCCCATAAACCTCAAACAATTGGGATGAATGTTTGCTGCGTAATATTTCTTGTATTCAAAAAACGAATCATTGATCTGATTTCACAGTTGGCGGATCGTTCGATTGTTTTGAATATTTCTAAACGCTCTAACAACAGGAAAATACAAAGTGATGATCATTCACAGTTGCGTCTGGCTTCTCATAAATGGGGGAAGTGATCGCGCATGCTCAAATTCGCGACTGCAGCGCTGCAGCGGCAGGTACTTACTTTAAAAACACGCCTCGTATTATTAGAATTATGCTTTTGTACTTACGTACCTACGTAAGGTACTTTCGCGCCTAACTGTCGTTCTTTTGATTTGACAATTTGAGGCTCTCAGTGAGGGTCACTGAACTGGCATCAAACTACTTTTTTTATCAACGTGAATTCTATTATAAATTTGAAATTATCACTGTGGTTAATTACTATTTACAGGATAACTAAATCATTTTTATGCACATAATTAGCATATTTCATTGAAATTTTTGTCCAGTATTTTAGAAACTTAGTATCAGTGATCTAATAATTTTAAAATACTATTTAGTTCGAACGTGTACACAAGAAGTGAACTTAGGGTACATATGTTTCCTAACTTTGCCAGTTTCAGCCCGACTGTTTACAATATTTTTTATACTCTGCAATATTGATGTAGTTATACCAATTTTTACAATTAATAAAACCTTTCTTGAAAATAAATTTTCCTAACATGGTGTACTCAGTGATACTTTATTATAATAAAAGGAATACTACAGGATGATTTATGAAGAACGTCACATTTCTTTCTTTAATTATTCTGTAAGAAATTCACACAATGCCCCAATTTTAGCAGCAAATTAAGCATAATGCTCTGGCGTTTCGATTGCCTGTTACTAGATGCGCAGATGCTCATGTTTTATTCATCATTGTTAATTTTATTGTCGGCAACTGTTTTAGAGATTTTGTTCTAGTCATGAAAATGGAGCACACATTAAACGAACGACTCTTCTTTGTAAAGTAATACTGGATTGCGAATTCAATTAAAGCTGCTCAAAGGGCATACCAGAGAGAATTTGGTGTTCGGAATCCTCTCCAAAGAAACACAATACTAGGACTGGTAAACAAATTGGAAACAACTGGATCTCTGGTGAGTGAAAAAGGTAAAACTCGTTCAATTGGGCTTCCTACGGTTGTTGTTGACGTAAGAACACGACTGGATCATTAATTCGTTTGTCGCAGGAGAAGGGTACAGCTACTCAATGTGTCAGAGAGCTGTGAAAAGTGCAGGCCTAAAGCCGTATAGGATTACGGTTGTCCATCAGTTACAAGAACCAGATAAGGATAGACGACTGAATTATTGTCGTTGGTTTCAGGCGTTCATTGTGCAAAATCCCACCATATTATCTATCACATGGTTCACAGATGAAGCATGTTCCATTTATCCGGCTATGTAAACTCAAATAACTCACGCTATTGGGCCAGCGAAAATCCACATGTTATTCATGAAGCACCTATGCATCCGGTTAAAATCGGAGTTTGGTGCGCAATATCCGCTCAGAGAATAATAGAACCAATTTCTTTTTTAAAACAATGTGAACACGCAGAGTACCGACGGATTTTCATAGAGCTTGCTGAGCAACTAGACGATGTAGAGCTGACTCAAGGACGGCGCTACATGCCATACATCAAATGAATCCATGACACTAATTGCAAGTTTCTTTGACGCTCGGATAATTTTCAAGAACCTGTGACCACCGAGATCTCCGGATTTGACATCGCCGGACTTCTTTCTATGGGGTTACTTAAAAGACAGTGTTTATGCCACACGTCCCCAGACTTGGACGATCTGAAGCACAACCTTACACAGGAGATTCAAGCTATTGACAACAGAGTCCTCCAACGATTGGCCAGTAACGCGGAACGACGTGTTGAGTCGTGCCTTATGCAGGATCGAGGACATTTTCAACATTTTTTATAGAGATAAATAACCTCCCGAATGTCCTCTGCATTTCAGTTGTCGCTAGCATAACTCGTTTTGAAACAATTAAAGAAATAAGTGTGTCAGTTCTTCATAAATCACCCTGTATAAACAGCATCTTGAGTGTTTTGCATCTCTTTGGGAGTTTAGAACCAGTTCTTTAAAGTTTACTAGCTAATAAAATAAAATGTGGAAAGAACTGCTGGAAGTGGAAGGCTATTTATTACTGTATCTAATAACGGTGGAGAAACGTGGTGAGCTCCTTGTGGAATTGATGAGCATCAGTTATCTCATTACCCGTTTGTGAGCACAGGTAATGAGCGCAGGGAAGCGAGTCAGGAAATGGAAGCTCCAGATAGGCTCATGTTGCAAATTCCTTCGAGATGCCCCAAGGGGATGATACGCAGATAAACGCTACCAAGCACTTAATTGAAAACATCCGGTTTATTTTTTGACAAACCCCATTCATCTTCTTCACGATGCTATCAGACTTTACGCGTTTGAAATTATTTCTAAGCTTTTCAAAATCTCATCTACAACTATACTCATTTACAAATGTTAATCCTCATAATATCAATGCTAAATTGTTTAAATTAATTTGGCTGCTGAGGAGAACGTAGGGTATATTGTGATGATTACCTGTTAATTATTTTGACACACATAATTAGTCTTAGTTGCATTACAGTGTTTTTATATTTAAATTAATTTCCGTAAAATTCACCTCGGAATTACTTCTATTACTATTTAGATAGTTGTATATTTTCCACAATTCGTGATATACAGATTTAATAAATAAAAATGCATTTGTGAATCGCCGGTAAAACACATAATTTGAATATACAATACCAAATGCATTGTTTTTGGAAGTTGTGTAGAGAAAACATCATTATTATTCAGATCAAAATATATTATATCCGACCTTTGTCCTTAGATTGTCCAACATTTCACTTTGAGGATTATTAACTTAGAAGTTGTACTATAATGCGTGGTCTTCCACATAATTAAAATACTGGCAATGTTAATTTGCCTTTGAAAGTTTGGATAAATGTATTTTGAATGATGCCACATGAGTAAATGTACATTAAAGTTTGTAAGCACTATAATTTCTACATCATAATCACAGGCTTAAATATGAATTAGTTTGTAACATAGAGATACTTACCCGGTTACTATTATTATTATTATTATTATTATTATTATTACAATTATTGTTACACTACCACTACTACTACTACTATCATCCCTATTGTTAAGGATTTACCATTGTGACTTGACTTAGAGTTTAGTTTACCTTTTATGATTTCTGAACTTTCTATTAATTAATTATTTATTTACTGCTGGAAAATCACTACACGAAAGAGAAACAATAATGGTTAATCTCTATCACCACTCCTGAATGAGAAAACATCGTAAAAACCTTTACATTTTGAGGCAAATGTAGAGTATGCATTTTTTCTTAAATTCTTACCTTTATACTTTGGGTGCTTAATCGGTATAGTACTGATATGATCAACTGGAAATATAATTCTCGTTCCAAGTTTAGTCTTAAAACATCTAAATTCGAACTGCCATACCAAGACAGTTAGATAAATAATTACTGAAATATGTACATCGGTTAGATTTTTGCACATACGCAGCGACAAATGTTGATAAACATACCAAAAGCTAATGACAAGTTTAATTCACAAAACGTTAACGTTACGTTTGTTGATAAAATGAAAATATTGCTGAATAAAGATAATAATGTTGATAGAATGATACCGTCCTTTGATGGGACGAGTTGACCCTCACAATTGAAGTAGCCAGAAGTACGAACATCTGCAATGAAAACAACTACGCAGATGTAGCAAGCAAACCGCAGCTTGCTGGTCAAGTTTCGCTAAAAATAAACACACGTTTGGGTAATTAACGTATATTTCGTAAGGGTTCCAATAAATGGCCCACATGTTTGCACCACCATGAAAAGCGACACGCAACCTCCTCGAAATTCGCAAAAGTCGTTATGCAAATGCAAATACTGCGGGAGATTACTGGCTATTTGGAGATGCAGGCGTCACTTCTCTTGCGGATTAAGGGGCTTTACGAAAGGCAGCCACGTTAAAGATTTATTGCAGTGTAAAATCTTTGCAAGTATGTCGAATCTCAGAGAATGCATAACATGCCTCGGTTCCTGAACTTTGCGGGTTTACTTTCATCGTTAAAGTTGCTAGTCATCTTTCAGGTTTAGGGCGCTCTGTACAACCGGAGCGCCTGTAACAAATTGACTTGGAATTAGTGCTGCTTTTCAGAAGCTGTGCCTTGTCAACTGAAAGCCCCTTGAGAAAATCTGGCCACATTTTCACTCTGGCGGAATCTAGAATGTTGGAAGGCAGGATATATTTGAAGAGAGAGAGGATAAAGCTTGTGGATGATTCACAAATCACGACTATGGCTGAAATATGGATCCATAAAAAGTCGCGCTCAGATTCTTAAAAATTATTTCGCATTTTTCGAGTCAGCTTCGCGTTGCAAATTATGAGGGCTGTAAAGGATCACATATTGGTATCATCCCTCAGAGCTAGAGAGATTATTCAATACATGTTGTGTCATCGTCTCCAAACACAACATGGTAGTGTTGTGTTTGATTGGTAGTGTCCTTTCAGATTGTGCTTGTTACGGTTGGATTAGATTTGAAAAGCTTAGTGTTTCAAATCATGGCATTCCAATCCGATGCACTACTGTTGAGCTACTGTGATGAGATACTGCACACAGATTATTCCATCTCATTCATGTATCTTAGTGAACTTTCAAGGCTATCTCATAAATTGGAATGTGTCATGTATTGCTATTGAAGTACAATTCAGCATCGTCATTGAAAACCCTTCAAATGGATCTCTTATACGTAAATTCACCTCCACAATGGATGGTTTTTAATTTCTCAATATACTCATTAGCTTATAATAATTAACTTTTTTTCGCCCAACCTAATATTCCACATACGAAAGTTAAAACGATATAGCTTTTGTTTAAAGCACAGAATGTGGGAAAAATATAAACGCCCATAATTTTTTAACTTAAATTTTTTACTATTAATGCAGAACGTAAAACATTTTGTGTGTCATACCGTTTTTGAGATATTAAGTTTTTTTATTTGTAACTTGTCCTTTTGATATGGTTGTACAAAATGTCCCTTATGCCAAACGGTATACCGTGTCTGCCATAAAATTTTATTTTGAACTTAAAAGCTCAATACAAAGGTGTTGTATAGGCAATGATTCATTTTATTTAATGAATAAGCAAAAAAATGGTTGTTTATAAGTGAGTAGCTAAAGTCATAATTTACATGATCCAAAAATAGAAGTTTTGTTAAGCAACCGAAAACTAGTTTGTATTAGTTCAAGTCATTTCGTTTTGACTTAAACTGAGAAGTTTTTTTACAAGGATCAAGTGAGAAATGAAGTTGAATCTCTCCGGAATCGTATTACACACAGAAAACTTAAGCATAATATATTGTTACCTCAATTTTTAATCCTTTGGATCACTCTACCTACTAAGTGTGTGTGTGTGTGTGTGTGTGTGTATGTGGGCCTTTTGTGTTTTGTTTTTAATTTTACTCACTTGAGATATGAAAAACTGCTTAATTGAAAATGAACTACATGATTTTTTGAAGAGTATACAACAATTTTTAAATTCTTATTATCTGAAGCGTTCCTGAAGCTTTCAAGCATGTACATTAAAAACTGGAACGCAGACTATTGAATAGTAAAATATATTGTGAAATAGTATAATGCCGAAGAAGGAAAGAAAGAAAGACAGAAAAAAATAGAAAAATTTATTTTGAAGTTTATCGTGCTTTATCCGAGGAAATTTGATGTGTTGGAGATTTAAAAGTATTAAGAAAATAACAACGTAGCACGAAGTACAAGGTATATACAAAAATATAAATTTCCTTCATTTCTGTCAAATTTCGCCAATGGAATGCCTTAAAATTCTTATCTATGAACTTATGAATAAAACCAACTCAAACATACTTCGCAGTACAAAAAATTTTCATTGCAGTTTTAATTATTTGTATTTTTGTAGTCTTCGTGAACATTTCATATAAATTGCATGAAAACTATCCTGTAGGACATTCTGAGTGAAAGTGCTGAAAAGGAACACTACTGATTGGAAACTGGAATTTCGTTCAGGTGTTCAGGAATTTCGCAGAAATTGAAATGGTTTTGGTCATTTAAGGTCGTTGTGCTTGAAATGTTAAAGGAACGGAAAGAATAAACAGAAGGCAGCGACATCGGAGAGACGGAAAGGGTAGCGCTCAGGTGAGTGACTCAAACGTCAAGCACAAAGTGACCACTCAAAACGACCCTAAATGTCACTTTGAGGTAAATCCGTAAATATTTCTGAGCACACCACCTCGCCAACTAACCTTGCAACCCGAACGAAACTTCGATTTCGGAACAATGGAGTGTTCCTTGTGAGAAAAAAAAATGACACAATTTTAAAATTGTAATGCGCTTCGTTTTGGCTTCATAGCTTATTGATATCAAAGCCGTTAGGTATAATATTTTAAATACACACAATTAAATGTAACTGAAACTATAGTTTTTATAGACATTTATTAACGGACGCAGTATAAACTCCCTAGCGATTCTGCACCGGCCACCTCTCTGGCTTGTGTTTACTACAATCGGGTGCAAAAAAAGCGTGCCGATATGAGGAACCGCGGTTTAAGTTGGCAATTAATAATTAACACGCCTCAGCCGCACATTCCTCCCTCATTCAGTTACAGAGGTTAATGCTTGATGCCGAACCAATAAGAGCCAGACTCATTCAGGAGCTAGTATGGACAGTCTTTAGGAGGCATATTGTTTCAACCATTCTGGTGACATATATCGATTCTCAATCCCTTTCATCGCCCAGCTAGGCCTGACCTTTCTTCATAGGGTAACGCTGACGTATCGGATTTCAACTAAAACCAATTAGAGGATAGCTCACCTAAGGCGGACGCGGAGCACAAATGATGAGCTTCTGCCAACATTCAAGAATGGAAAACACTAAAAGTAACCAAAGGTATCGACACGTTTTTTGTTTTTTTTTTTGGGGGGGGGGGCATTCAACTGTACCTATGCTAACTTGCACTTCTGATTTCCTGGGTTCAATTCCAGGCTGGAGAGTGAGAAGATTATTCCCTGTTCTCCCTAGAATCTGAAATTATGAATGTGAGATTAATGCGTTCGCGTGAATTTAATGTCTAAAAAGAAAATCTAAAGTAATATAAACCCACGATTAACGCAATAGTAAATGAGAAAACATCAGTGCCGCGGAGCAGTTGTTCCAAAGCCCAAGCTGTGAATCTGACCTCAGATATTACATGGGGTGAAAAAAAAGTAGTGCATCTCCTTAAGATTAAGAATTTTGTAGTACAAATTGCTACATTCTGGCGTAAAGTGAAAACCACGTTATGATTTCAAGACAATTTCAGTTCAACATCAAAGCGATGTTAAATGTTGGCTACAGAATTGGAAGAATTTCGCTGATTCATTATGCTGCTGTTTACTGCAATGCAATGAGGAGATGTTGGAACGTTTTGCAGTGATTTACACGTCAGCAAATGCAAGGTGGCTGAACGGTTGGTCCAGATGACTGTGATCGTGGAAAACTGGCGGTAAATAAAGACAACCTCCTGACGCTAAATGACACAGCACCATCAACAACGGCAGCAGCAACACGCTGGGACAATGGCTGACCTTATCGCTGTTGCCACCTTTAAACAGGTGGGAAGTAAACGGAGCAACAACGGCTGACGATGATGGAGCCTCCAGACAAGACATGACACAGCATCGCTTTACCCGGCATGCAAATAACTATGTGATTACAGCTCGCACCGCTGAGTCAACGCGCGGCCACAAAACCCTGCTGTCAGCCCCGCGTATCTCCTCTGCTATACAATTACTTTGGGCCGAAAATTCGCCTCACTTGGCTTGCTGATGAAGAGATCAGACGGAGTGACATCATGGGAGTAACCGCCTACAATGATAAGGCAATACAAGAGCTACACGAAGCAAGCGTAGGCGTCCAGATCAGCTCCCCTCAAGAGCTCACCCTATTTGTAAGAAAACGTAGTTATAATGTTCTATTTAGAAACTGTGACGTTTAAAACTCACCCTATCTTACCAACTGATATAGTTCTGGGCGGGGTTTAACATTTTTGTTGCATTCAATAAGAGCGCCCATCTGCCCGTCCTTACGAAACACCTTATGAAGATGCATACTTGGTCTTTCACGAGTACAGTTAATCCAACTTGTTTTTTTATTTGGGTTTAAAAGTGTTATTTTAAGGGTTTAAATAAGCAAAGTTAATAAGGGAATTAAACCAAAGTTATTAATAAATTTCCTGCAATTATATTTGCTGCTAATCGAATGGCAAGAGTTCCTGGACGAATTATATTTCTAATTGTTTCAATAAAAACTATAAATGGTATTAATATATTAGGAGTTCATTCACTATCTGTTTACCCTCCTCTTATGTAGGACTTACAGGCGGGTGCCTGGGGTCAGAAGCCCGTCGAGGAGCAGACACTCATGGATCAGACAGAACATCCAGGATGGGTGATCAGCCCAATGCCTGGTATGGGATGAAGGAAGTAGATGAAACGAAATGTCGGTGAAATGGATGAAAGGAAAGGTGATGATGGAGCAGTTGGTGGAATGAATGGCGGGAGAAACCGGAGAACCCGGAGAAAACCCGCCCAGACGCCGCTTCGTCCACCACAAATCCCACATGCAGGTCCCTGTGATTGAACCCGGGCCGCCTCGGTGGCGGTCTAACCACTCGGCCACGGCGCCCCTAATATATTAGGAGTATCTTGAGAAATTAGATTCCGGGCTTTTTGGCCGTAGTTGGCATTATTTTATCACGTCGACCACGAGCATAAAGCTCAGAATCTGTTTCTATTGGACCTCATGAACAGTTGCATGAAATTTTATCCATATGAGAGTGAATAAAATTTGTCGAGATCTTTCATACGGCTAAAGCTGATACAAAATTGAAGGTAGTTTATGTCTGACTCCTAAAAATTTACGATTTTTAGATGAACTGTTGCACCTACACTCTTGAAGTCTGTTACGTTTCAGCTGACACATTTTGAATTTGAATGATATCGGAATAAATTTAAGGATCATTTATAGAGACCCTCCTAAAAATTTAAGACTTTTAAGCAATCCGATATAGATACGTATGTGTAGTTGTGTGTATATAGGATAATCTCGGAAATCACACAAGTGATTTGGATAATTCTTTCACCATTCAAAAGCACTGTTTTTCCCGACGGACACAGCGTATAAGAGAGCTTCTATTTCCAATTCCTAAATGCCTAACGACTAAAAGAGATTTACAGCATCATGAAAGAACATGCTTACGAAGAAACTGACTTTTCGTTAAGAATGCCATGGGTAGAAACTAGTTGTTTTGTTACTTCACAGAAAATGCATGTAAAAAAATCTGATGTGTTACACTCACATGACTTTCCCTACTCTTGTACAGACTATTTTTACACACGCTTATTCTCCATATGCTTCATGTTAATCGAGATATCGAGATGTTAATCTTATTGCTAATTTTCTTGTAGATGCAAGGGGAATATGGTAGGCTTTAAGCGATAGTCAAATATTTTATGAGCTGGTTGCTATGTGGAATATTCCATTCTCTTTGCATTACCAGGACAAAAAAAAATGAATAACGAATTTGAGAAAAAGCATAAGTATTGGAAAATGTAAGGGAATAACAAGCAATATCTCGAAAATGGTTCACCCAAAAAAAAAAAAAAATGTGTATGACATAAATTGTGTATTTTAACACGATCTACATTTTTTGTGTAGTAAAATTTTGTCTATCTCTTATGGTTTACCAGTTATGTAAAAGACGTTTACAATGAAGAATACTTTTGGAGACATTCCCAGAACATTCGAGATATACATTTCATTTGTCATGAAAATATGATATTTCTATCAAAATCGTTAGAGCCATTTTTGAGAAAATTAAAATTTTCGAAAAATGTTGCATGTAAAGGGTAATCTGGGGTGGGGGGATTTTCTTGAAAATATTCGCGTCGCATCTCTGGAAGATACTGAACATAAATACCAAGTTTGGTGTTTATCTGACTGTTCGTTTCTGAGTTATGCAGTTCACAGACACACACGCACACACAAACACACACACACGGACATGTTTCCAAAAATGCTTTTTTTTATTCAGGGGGTCTCAAAACATGTATTTCCGATGAAATCTCGGTATCGAATTTTTGGGTGGAATACAATACTTCTACTTACTATGCGTAGTAGAGAAAGTAATAAGACAATACCGCGGATATTTAATTCTAAGCAATATACCTAGATGATAATGGTTTAGCAATTAACAATACACGAGGTACGGCAAAATTTCCTCTGTGTATTGATATCGAGTTCATAATCACTGTGTGCTAAATGATGTATAAAGGTAGAATATTGTGTCCAGCGTAATATTAGAAATTGATCAACCAAAGTTTATAATAATCAACAACTGAGAAGATTGTTTCTCTCAATGGGTACAGGATATATGTCATTTCTATAATGTTTAAGATGCAAGTCTGGGTTGCTGAATCTTCATGTTCAACTCTCTGGCCCAATTTCGTTGTATATTGTCAGGGACTCATGTATTATATGAAAGCTGAATATCCCATATACACGGTGGCTATCTAAAAATTATTCGATCATTCCTGTAATTGTTTCAGAGCTAAAACATACATGTGGAAAGATGAAAGAAATCAGAGCTAAAGCATCTGCCGATATTTCATATCTGTTTCCGTGAATGTCAGGAAACTTTTAATCAGTAATTAGGAATAGCACGGAACTTTATAAAATTACGTTATAAGGGAAAAGGGATAATATTTACCATTAAAACTACTAGATCATCGTACATGATTTCATCAAGAATAGCGAGGGAGGTAAATGAAATTCATTAAATCGTCATTCGAGGTTTGAGAGGCCACTGATGCCGCGCTGGGTAAAGCCATCAGTGCAAGAGGCTGAAGCACATTTCGTGGTTTAAATCGTACAAAATTAAAGGCACTTTATATGTTGAACCTTTTATAAATATAGGATTCTTGGTATTTTTACCAAAAATATTCATAATCATAAATAGTGCATAACACTGAATTATTTTCGACAAAAAATGACCCCACCTGAAAGTTAACTCATTGCTTACATTTACTATCGCGTTTAAAGCTTAAGCTCGGCACCGTGGCCGAGCGGTTAGACCACTTTCCACTAAGGCGGTCCGGGTTCGATCCCAGGGAATCGTATATGTGGGATTTGTGGTGGACGAAGCGGCGTCTGGGCGGGTTTTCTCCAGATTCTCTGGTTTCCCCCGCCATTTATTCTACCAAATGCCCCATCACCACATTTCTTTCATCAATTTCACCTTCATATCACCTCCTTCCTCGCTCTCATATTCGGATTTGGTCTGATCACTCATCCTGGTTCTTCTACCCGATCTATATGTCTGTCTACTCTCCGACAGGCGTCTGACCCCCCGTATAGGCTTGTAAATCCTGGTGGTTGTAAGTCCTCCAAATGGAGAGGGTAAACCGAGAAAGAATAATTTTAAAGCTTAGAGCTCATTTATACTTATAGTCATTTATGAGAACTGTCCAAATGCGAAGGCCTTCTCTCCTATCTTTTGGAAACATGAAAAGTACAGAAATATTACTAGGTAGCATCAAAGTCTCTAAGTTTGACAGCCCTGGCAGCAATAGTTGAAAGTTTGAAAGTTTCATAGCTGTTTCAAAACTCATCCTCTGTGATGGAAGAAGGCCACCAGTGGTGCCGATACAAAGAGGATTTCGGAGGGAGGAAGCTTAATGACTAAATTGATTTAGGATAAAAACAGATTCTCTCACACATACCAGTAGAGGGAAGTTTGCCTATCAGTAGGATATATAGGAGAGATCGAGCGCAGTTTTTTGCGTTTATATGGGAAAGGATAGGAAAAACGAGGCTAGATGTGACGGTTCAAGGAGGAAAATGCGTTTATATGGGCGAGATAGGGAATACGAGGACTGACGCTAGGCTAGACAGTGGTAGGAGGGGAGTGCGCTTTATATGAGAAAGATAGGGTTATGTGAGAGATATAGGAAAACGAGGAAAGGTGTTAGGCTAGACAGAAGTCAAGGAGTAGAGTATGGTTTATATGAGAGGTATAGGAACAGGAGAAGAGGTGTTAGGCTAGACAGGTAGTGTAGCAGTAGGAATATGGACTTATATACAGGAGAGATAGGGAATACCAGGGCTGATGCTAGGCTAGTCAGATGCTAAAGGAGGGAGGGCTATGCTTTATACGAGAGAGATAGGGAATACAAGGAAAGATGCTATACTAAACAGGACTTGAAGGGTAGAATATGAGCGATTAGCGAACCGAGGAGAGGTGCTAGTATAGGAGTTTTTAATGATGGAGTAGGCGTTTATATGCGAGAGATAGGGAATACGAGGGTCGATGCTAGGCTAGACAGTGGTAGGAGGGGGAGTGCGCTTTATATGAGAAAGATAGGCAATACGAGGGGAGGTGCTAGTCTAGACATTGTTTGAGGATTAGAGTATACGTTTATATGGGAGGTATAGGAAAACGAGGGGAGGTGTTAGGCTAGACAGATGCTGAGTAATGTATGGTTTATATGAGTGGTATAGGAAAACGAGGAGAGGAGTTAGACTAGACAGAGGTCGAGGAGCAGAGTATGGTTTATGTGAGAGTCATGGGTAAACGAGAGAGGCGTTAGGCTAGACAGAGCTAGAGGAATAGAGTATGGTTTATATGAGAGGTATAGGAACAGGAGAAGAGGTGTTAGGCTAGACAGGTAGTGTAGCAGTAGGAATATGGACTTATATACAGGAGAGATAGGGAATAGGAGGGCTAGACTTGAAAGCGACTTTAGACGTGAACTTAGTGGAAAACTGTTTCATGTCAATGTTAGAACGCTAATTCTAGACATGCCCATCACGTAACCTATTCAGGGAAAAGGTGACTCGTTCAGGGGAAAAAGGTGACTGCTCAGGGAAAAAGGAGGCCCACAAAGGGAAAAAGTTGACTAGCAAAGGGAAAAACGTGACCAGTAAAGGGAAAAATGTCACCAGCAAAGGGAAAAAAGGCGACCACCAAAGGGAAAAAGGTGACCTGCAACGGGAAAAGCTAACCCACTAACACTAACAGGTAAGTAATTCAGGTAGTATCACAGGAGGCTAGATTCCAGGGTTGGGTATAGCATAGTTTCATATTTCAAGGTAATTCAGAGGGTATCGTAGGTATTTAGGATGATTCAAGTAACATAGGTGTTTAGAGTAATTAAGCAAGCATTACAGGAGGGTAGGTTCCAGGGGTTGGTTATAGCCTAGTTTCGTATTTTACAGATAGTTCAGGTAATATCATAAGTATTTGGATAATCAGCATAGTTTCACAGACGCTCGTAATAATTTCGATCAGAGATTTTGTATCACGGCTATTTAAGGTAAATGCAGCTGATTCAGGTTGTATCAATGGTATTTGAGTCATTTTAATAGGCAATTCTGATAGTATCACAGGTGCTCGTACTAATTTAGAGCAGGAATTCGTATCTGAGCTATTTAATGTAATTTCACACGATTCGGGTAGTATCACAGGTATTTAAGTCATTTTAACAGGCAATTCAACTAGTATCACAGGTACTCATGGTAATATAGAGAGTAATTCGATTATAAAACTTTTCTCATCCAACGTTACAACAATTTATATACTTTTTTCTAAATCTTACGAACTTATTATATGTTAAACACTTATTGTACAATGCGGAGAGGGATAAACTGCATATTGGTTCACAAATTGAAAAGCTTTACGTCAACATACCTTTATTTTAGTTCGTTATAGATGTCTCTCCCCTTTTATCTAGGCTTGAGACTAGCACTAGGATTGCTCCTAATGGCAGGGTTACCACCTTCCCTTCCATCTTCTTCTTTCTTCATCAGACGCCAGCTATCTGCATATACAGCACACAGATACCTTCTTTTTTAAGATTGTAGACTCACTAGAAAATCTTTATCTTTAACTTACATTCTTTTAAGCACTGTTTGTAATGGCGTAATGTCCATACGCATATGTTGTTATCCCGTCCTCAGCAATAATTCTTTTATCATCAAACGGAGTCAATGCAATTTTATTCACTTGTACTGTAGCAAGGGCATGCTTTCGTGATAGGATCAGATTCATAGGTGTTCTGATGATTTCACTGGTTTTAAGACAGTCTGTATAGCTGTCAAACGAAATGTACTGCTTAATAGCGCTACGTTTTATACCTTTAATCTTTTTTATCATTGACCCTTGAATATCTAAGGCATACATCTTAGGACGTAGTCCAACAAAGCGTAGGATGATTTTGCTATTAGCCTCATCTTTAAATTTTCCCAATACCTTCTTGTTCTGAGTAGAGTAACATATATGGTTGGCAGGGTAATCAGCTGTATCGAGATGTTCAAGAAAACGTAGCTTGTCCTGGTACGCATCTTCAGTTGTTACATGATGAATGAACGAATCAGTGTCCATATACATAAGCTTCAGGTTTTCAGCTCCATAATAAGGCAACAAAACGTCGTAATGATAGTTATACATTAATGTCTTGGAGATGTCCAACACACTCATACCAATGTATATAGGCTTGTTGAATACAATCTGACGAGAGGCCATATGTACAGCAGCTAGATTATCAGCATATATCGTCCTGTCGATAAACGTAGGCTTGGCGATCAGCTTCTCTAGAGTTTTTTCATTGGTCACCAGTCGTATATCCATACGATTACGCAGGTTCTCCATAGTTTTTCCAAACATAGCGTTGTTAAAGAGTTTGTAGAGATCCTTCTCGAAATCATTTGCAGCTTGTTGTCGTAGCCTGTTGTTAAATTCCACATAAGGTTTCAACCACTGAGACTGTCGGAATTGTAGCACACGATGGATTTTTGTTAGTCGTAGTCCATGACTAAGAGCTTGCTTCAAAGCCATGTAATGCACTACATACTTCTTTCGAGGTCCAAGATGAGGTATCAGTTTCTTTGTAGATGATTCCAATGGTTTCATACACTCTGGCAGGAAAGGTAGATCGTTGTGTAGATCGTGAAGTTCTGCAGGATACTCGATGTCGACTTCTAATATGTACCCATGAGGATCATCTTCTTGTAGTGTTTCTAAGTTGATTTCTTCAGGTGACACCCACTGAAATCCACCAAAAGGAAGGGCGTGACACATTGCCCACCCATATTGGTTATTTGCGTCCTCGTATGTGATAAATTGGGTTGGTCTCGTCGGATCAAACTTCTCCATATAAGTGTTATTAGCCTCAGCATACCGATGAGAAACTTGGCATAAACCTCCTCTTATACCTGATTCCACCATGAGTAGTTGATCATAATCTTGTAACAGTTCCAGCTTAATTCCAGTATACAGCAACATGGCGTCCCATGTAAGACCTGGAGAGGTAAAATAATGGGCAGGATCAACTTTGTGTGTTTTAAGGGTTTGCTCTCTGAACGTCTCAAAGACGTCAGCTAGAAGAAGTACATCCGAAGTTAAGTAGAGATCGCTGTACTCTCCCAGGTTTCTCACATTAAACAGCTCCCATACATTTCTAGCATGATCGTAGTCAGCATCAGTAATTTCTTCTTCATTTAATCTATTGTAGAAGGAGTCCTTAGGAGGCAAGCAGCTCTCGTTCAGGGCATCCCATGACGTAACAAAATCATATGGAAATACACCCTTACGGGTCATCAACTTCAATTTGTCTTCTCCAAAGTACTTTAGCGTTTCAGGATACGAGGTTAGATTTTTTACCAACTTATCCAAGCTTGTACTGAGGAATCGGAAGCTATCCACAAATCGAAGCTTTATATCTCCTACATACTTGGTGAATGAGATATAGCTTTCTTCAGAGTTAGGAATTACCTCCACACGTTCACTTGTACAACCCAGCTCCTTAACAATGAAATGAGAGTCATATCCGCTAAGGTTATGCATGAAGACTGGTATATATTTAGGTGTTTTACAGGCTAAATTACATTCATTATGAAGACTTCCACGATATTCACCGCTGATGTGATCATGGTCGCGTACTTTATAGTTCTCTTCTGTAAAGGGTTTTCTACACAAGTAGCATGTCGTAGAAGACTCGAAATCCTTTTGCTGTTGATCCGTAAGTTTCAGAGACTTAGCAGATTTGTATATATTACCAATCATTTTTGCAAGAGATGTAAGGTACAGCATAAACGTCTGAGCAGCATCAGCACCACGATACACATAGGGATGCTTAGGAAGATCAGTTTCGAGATGTTCAACACTGGATGTAGGTTTCACGTAAACACAGAAGCTCATTGGTGTGTGCTCTTGATAAGGTGTTGTATAGGAAGTTTCAGGATTGGGTGTACACGTATGGCATGGAGTGAGAATACTCTCAAAATCCGCATAGATGACATAAGGTACTTTCAGCATCCTCTCAACGTTTTTAAACTGTACAATTGATTTCTCCTTGGTAGGCATAACTACCCTTGCAACACCATGTCGAATACAGACGGCTGCATGTTCTTGTAGTTTTTCCTGTCCACTTCGTCCATATCGATCATCAAAATGTGTAAAGCAGCGCTTACAAGTATAAACCCGTCCATTATGGTTAGTTTTCTGGCGTCGAACGAGTTTCTCAAAATTCCTTATATACACGTAGTGATGTTTTCCACTGCTATCATTCAATAGTAGCAGGTCGCGATGTTCAGGTAGTTCAATATCAGCAACCTTTATCGGATACACTTCATGCTTCTCATCCAACCCGAAAACGTTAATAGACATATTGTTAAACTTCTCAAATTTAGGTATTTGAGAAAGTGGAGTAGGGTAGGAAACACAGCTGAAGTCGTACTTGTCTTGAAGTTGTTTGTATTTGCTCACACGTTGCGCATCCTTCCCTATGAATTTAGCTAATATAGAGTACATGAAACATTTATCGTCGGTAAAGTTCTGAATGTTTATACACGCTTCTTTAGCTCCGACAGATGGCGGTAGTGGTATGTAGCTACTTCCTCGTAACGGGTTGTACTTGTTGATACGAAGTCGAACTCCTTCCACAGCAAGCAAAGCCCAGCTGCTACCCTTAAGCTGAGACTCCTCCATTTCAGTCACCAATTTCTTGAATTTCACTTCCATCGTTGACTCCAGATCAGTTTCCAGGAAAACAGCTTGATTCCGTGTTTTAAATGTTTTGTCACAGGTTTCTCCAATACTGTTAACAAATCGACACTCAGCCAGCAGATTAATTTTAACACTCTTATGAATGCTAAGCTCTTTATGCACAGCCTGGATTATACGTTGTTTTGCCTCTTGCAGATACATATTTAGGTCCTTAGCTGATTCGCATCGTATAAAATACGATTTCAATCGTCCTTCGAACGAAGTTTCGTATTCTTTCATATCACAGTCCTCCATTGTTGACAGTAACTGATGTTTAGTTGGCTCCAATCTTCTTTTCTTCTGAGGGCTGCTTATTTCACATATATCTTCGTGTCGCTGTCCCTTATAACAATCTTTGAAGGTTACATTACAATGTTTACATTTGAAGAGCTTCTTGCAGCTCATCTCGTGTCTTCTCTTGTCATAACCTCGGAGGAACTTCTTCCCACATTTTCCGCATGCATATCCAGTAGCGCTTGGAATAATATCCTTATACGCTGAGTTATTCATCTTTATTCTTGATGTAATAACGTATTAATCACTGATCAATAAAATGTAGACCTCTTCACCTTGACACCACTTTAGAAAGCTGATTATTCTTGGAGAGAACACGATGTTAACACCTCAAGACTAATTAGCACAATGAAGTCCAATGCCCTAGATCACCATATTTATAGAGGGAGCACGAACCTTTTAGATCAATCATAAACTCGCTCCATAACCACCTGTATATGATCGCTCAATGTGTACTAACCCCCCAGCCATATAACCTCAAGTCTAGAGACAGGATGTTTATGACGTCACACCCAGAGACAGGATGTCTAGCAGCATCAAACACGTTTAAACTCGTCTCATAACTACCTGCTTATGCTGTCACACCAGCAAGAGAAGTATTCCCACACGCTCATTCAGACATATATTTCAAATTCAAGCCCACCACCACCATCACCACCTATTGTACCAAGGTTAATTCAAGCTGTATTATCACAATACTTAAAAGTAAAAGCTTAAAACGAAACCTAGAAGATTTTCCCCCTTATTTACTTAATTATTTCATGTTTTTATTCCCTTTTCAATTCTTCCTTTCCATCTTCTCACAGAAAGACCATTCATTACATTTCACTACAATCATGAGAAAAGCAATTTTTCCAGAGTTACACAGATTCTAAGCTTCTAAATCGAACCCGGTAATACTTTTAATAAATGTATTTTAGCTCCCCAATATCAGCATCTACCATTTAATCTTTACTCGAACCTGATATGATCCATAAGCTTGAAGATATATGAAATCACCCTTCGGGATTCGATCTGAGTACTTTAAAGTAATATTTGTCACGATAACGATATTTAAGGACTAGATACTCTTGTTTGCGTTTACCTTGACATGTTTATCTAAATTAAATTACCAGTTATTAAATTTTTGCAAGTAAATTTCATTGAATCGGTATTCGAACCCAGAACACCAGGAACAAGATAATTTATAATATTAGTCTGACATGTTAAACAAAGTTGTATGCAATTACATCATCGATCTAAGTGATATATTCTAGTGTACAGAGGAACATTAAGAAAGTCATTAAAAGATGGGGAATCGAACCAAGCACAACTGATTGGCAATTATACACAGCATTAATCACCCAGTACAGAACCTATCAATCATGCTTTGCTACACTCCTCTACCTCACTTAGTTCCCGAGATAATGAAAATTTAAAAATTAAGGATCGAACCCAGGACGTCAGGTATCTAATTACACATTTACAAGATATTACCTAATAACATAAACGCAATAAAGTTTATTTGGCGTCTTTATCTTAATTGGTTTAGGAGTTATTAAATTTATAATTAAATTCCATCGAATCAGTATTCGAACCCAGAACACCAAGAACAAAATAATTTACAATATGAGTTTGGTATGCTTAAAGGTGCTGTATGTAGTTACAGCATCAATGTAACTGATATTTTCTAGAGTATAGAGTAAAATTAAGGAAGTCATTAAAAAATCGGGATTCGAACTAGAGACAACTGATTGAAAATTATATACAGTATTAATTACACATTATAACAGCTATCAAACATGCTTTGGTCCATTCCTCTAGCTTTCTTAGTTTCCGAGATAATGAAGTTTTTAAAATTAAGGATCGAACCCAGGACACCAGGTACCAAAATATACATCCACAAGAAACTATCTAATGACATTAATGTAATAAAGTTTATTTGAGGTCTTTATCTTAATTAGTCTCTGAGTTATTAGAAGATGAATTTGCATTCACTCCTAGGATTCGAACCCAGGCATCCCGGTCAACTTGCAACAATGTCCCAATGACGCGGCGCATTCCAAAGAATTGATTAGTTTTTATCCCAATGTTCTATCTCTTGTCATTCAGGAGATATAAGCGATTAAACAGTAGAGATAATATGGGCGGAGCTTGCCGGCATAGATCAAAAGAACTTTATCAGATGTCGGCATCTCTCTGTGCGCTCAAACATACATATTATCTCTACTGTTTAATCGCTTATATCTCCTGAATGACAAGAGATAGAACATTGGGATAAAAACTAATCAATTCTTTGGAATGCGCCGCGTCATTAGGACATTGTTGCAAGTTGACCGGGATGCCTGGGTTCGAATCCTAGGAGTGAATGCAAATTCATCTTCTAATAACTCAGAGACTAATTAAGATAAAGACGTCAAATAAACTTTATTACATTAATGTCATTAGATAGTTTCTTGTGGATGTATATTTTGGTACCTGGTGTCCTGGGTTCGATCCTTAATTTTAAAAACTTCATTATCTCGGAAACTAAGAAAGCTAGAGGAATGGACCAAAGCATGTTTGATAGCTGTTATACTGTGTAATTAATACTGTATATAATTTTCAATCAGTTGTCTCTAGTTCGAATCCCGATTTTTTAGTGACTTCCTTAATTTTACTCTATACTCTAGAAAATATCAGTTACATTGATGCTGTAACTACATACAGCACCTTTAAGCATACCAAACTCATATTGTAAATTATTTTGTTCTTGGTGTTCTGGGTTCGAATACTGATTCGATGGAATTTAATTATAAATTTAATAACTCCTAAACCAATTAAGATAAAGACACCAAATAAACTTTATTGCGTTTATGTTATTAGGTAATATCTTGTAAATGTGTAATTAGATACCTGACGTCCTGGGTTCGATCCTTAATTTTTAAATTTTCATTATCTCGGGAACTAAGTGAGGTAGAGGAGTGTAGCAAAGCATGATTGATAGGTTCTGTACTGGGTGATTAATGCTGTGTATAATTGCCAATCAGTTGTGCTTGGTTCGATTCCCCATCTTTTAATGACTTTCTTAATGTTCCTCTGTACACTAGAATATATCACTTAGATCGATGATGTAACTGCATACAACTTTGTTTAACATGTCAGACTAATATTATAAATTATCTTGTTCCTGGTGTTCTGGGTTCGAATACCGATTCAATGAAATTTACTTGCAAAAATTTAATAACTCGTAATTTAATTTAGATAAACATGTCAAGGTAAACGCAAACAAGAGTATCTAGTCCTTAAATATCGTTATCGTGACAAATATTACTTTAAAGTACTCAGATCGAATCCCGAAGGGTGATTTCATATATCTTCAAGCTTATGGATCATATCAGGTTCGAGTAAAGATTAAATGGTAGATGCTGATATTGGGGAGCTAAAATACATTTATTAAAAGTATTACCGGGTTCGATTTAGAAGCTTAGAATCTGTGTAACTCTGGAAAAATTGCTTTTCTCATGATTGTAGTGAAATGTAATGAATGGTCTTTCTGTGAGAAGATGGAAAGGAAGAATTGAAAAGGGAATAAAAACATGAAATAATTAAGTAAATAAGGGGGAAAATCTTCTAGGTTTCGTTTTAAGCTTTTACTTTTAAGTATTGTGATAATACAGCTTGAATTAACCTTGGTACAATAGGTGGTGATGGTGGTGGTGGGCTTGAATTTGAAATATATGTCTGAATGAGCGTGTGGGAATACTTCTCTTGCTGGTGTGACAGCATAAGCAGGTAGTTATGAGACGAGTTTAAACGTGTTTGATGCTGCTAGACATCCTGTCTCTGGGTGTGACGTCATAAACATCCTGTCTCTAGACTTGAGGTTATATGGCTGGGGGGTTAGTACACATTGAGCGATCATATACAGGTGGTTATGGAGCGAGTTTATGATTGATCTAAAAGGTTCGTGCTCCCTCTATAAATATGGTGATCTAGGGCATTGGACTTCATTGTGCTAATTAGTCTTGAGGTGTTAACATCGTGTTCTCTCCAAGAATAATCAGCTTTCTAAAGTGGTGTCAAGGTGAAGAGGTCTACATTTCATTGATCAGTGATTAATACGTTATTACATCAAGAATAAAGATGAATAACTCAGCGTATAAGGATATTATTCCAAGCGCTACTGGATATGCATGCGGAAAATGTGGGAAGAAGTTCCTCCGAGGTTATGACAAGAGAAGACACGAGATGAGCTGCAAGAAGCTCTTCAAATGTAAACATTGTAATGTAACCTTCAAAGATTGTTATAAGGGACAGCGACACGAAGATATATGTGAAATAAGCAGCCCTCAGAAGAAAAGAAGATTGGAGCCAACTAAACATCAGTTACTGTCAACAATGGAGGACTGTGATATGAAAGAATACGAAACTTCGTTCGAAGGACGATTGAAATCGTATTTTATACGATGCGAATCAGCTAAGGACCTAAATATGTATCTGCAAGAGGCAAAACAACGTATAATCCAGGCTGTGCATAAAGAGCTTAGCATTCATAAGAGTGTTAAAATTAATCTGCTGGCTGAGTGTCGATTTGTTAACAGTATTGGAGAAACCTGTGACAAAACATTTAAAACACGGAATCAAGCTGTTTTCCTGGAAACTGATCTGGAGTCAACGATGGAAGTGAAATTCAAGAAATTGGTGACTGAAATGGAGGAGTCTCAGCTTAAGGGTAGCAGCTGGGCTTTGCTTGCTGTGGAAGGAGTTCGACTTCGTATCAACAAGTACAACCCGTTACGAGGAAGTAGCTACATACCACTACCGCCATCTGTCGGAGCTAAAGAAGCGTGTATAAACATTCAGAACTTTACCGACGATAAATGTTTCATGTACTCTATATTAGCTAAATTCATAGGGAAGGATGCGCAACGTGTGAGCAAATACAAACAACTTCAAGACAAGTACGACTTCAGCTGTGTTTCCTACCCTACTCCACTTTCTCAAATACCTAAATTTGAGAAGTTTAACAATATGTCTATTAACGTTTTCGGGTTGGATGAGAAGCATGAAGTGTATCCGATAAAGGTTGCTGATATTGAACTACCTGAACATCGCGACCTGCTACTGTTGAATGATAGCAGTGGAAAACATCACTACGTGTATATAAGGAATTTTGAGAAACTCGTTCGACGCCAGAAAACTAACCATAATGGACGGGTTTATACTTGTAAGCGCTGCTTTACACATTTTGATGATCGATATGGACGAAGTGGACAGGAAAAACTACAAGAACATGCAGCCGTCTGTATTCGACATGGTGTTGCAAGGGTAGTTATGCCTACCAAGGAGAAATCAATTGTACAGTTTAAAAACGTTGAGAGGATGCTGAAAGTACCTTATGTCATCTATGCGGATTTTGAGAGTATTCTCACTCCATGCCATACGTGTACACCCAATCCTGAAACTTCCTATACAACACCTTATCAAGAGCACACACCAATGAGCTTCTGTGTTTACGTGAAACCTACATCCAGTGTTGAACATCTCGAAACTGATCTTCCTAAGCATCCCTATGTGTATCGTGGTGCTGATGCTGCTCAGACGTTTATGCTGTACCTTACATCTCTTGCAAAAATGATTGGTAATATATACAAATCTGCTAAGTCTCTGAAACTTACGGATCAACAGCAAAAGGATTTCGAGTCTTCTACGACATGCTACTTGTGTAGAAAACCCTTTACAGAAGAGAACTATAAAGTACGCGACCATGATCACATCAGCGGTGAATATCGTGGAAGTCTTCATAATGAATGTAATTTAGCCTGTAAAACACCTAAATATATACCAGTCTTCATGCATAACCTTAGCGGATATGACTCTCATTTCATTGTTAAGGAGCTGGGTTGTACAAGTGAACGTGTGGAGGTAATTCCTAACTCTGAAGAAAGCTATATCTCATTCACCAAGTATGTAGGAGATATAAAGCTTCGATTTGTGGATAGCTTCCGATTCCTCAGTACAAGCTTGGATAAGTTGGTAAAAAATCTAACCTCGTATCCTGAAACGCTAAAGTACTTTGGAGAAGACAAATTGAAGTTGATGACCCGTAAGGGTGTATTTCCATATGATTTTGTTACGTCATGGGATGCCCTGAACGAGAGCTGCTTGCCTCCTAAGGACTCCTTCTACAATAGATTAAATGAAGAAGAAATTACTGATGCTGACTACGATCATGCTAGAAATGTATGGGAGCTGTTTAATGTGAGAAACCTGGGAGAGTACAGCGATCTCTACTTAACTTCGGATGTACTTCTTCTAGCTGACGTCTTTGAGACGTTCAGAGAGCAAACCCTTAAAACACACAAAGTTGATCCTGCCCATTATTTTACCTCTCCAGGTCTTACATGGGACGCCATGTTGCTGTATACTGGAATTAAGCTGGAACTGTTACAAGATTATGATCAACTACTCATGGTGGAATCAGGTATAAGAGGAGGTTTATGCCAAGTTTCTCATCGGTATGCTGAGGCTAATAACACTTATATGGAGAAGTTTGATCCGACGAGACCAACCCAATTTATCACATACGAGGACGCAAATAACCAATATGGGTGGGCAATGTGTCACGCCCTTCCTTTTGGTGGATTTCAGTGGGTGTCACCTGAAGAAATCAACTTAGAAACACTACAAGAAGATGATCCTCATGGGTACATATTAGAAGTCGACATCGAGTATCCTGCAGAACTTCACGATCTACACAACGATCTACCTTTCCTGCCAGAGTGTATGAAACCATTGGAATCATCTACAAAGAAACTGATACCTCATCTTGGACCTCGAAAGAAGTATGTAGTGCATTACATGGCTTTGAAGCAAGCTCTTAGTCATGGACTACGACTAACAAAAATCCATCGTGTGCTACAATTCCGACAGTCTCAGTGGTTGAAACCTTATGTGGAATTTAACAACAGGTTACGACAACAAGCTGCAAATGATTTCGAGAAGGATCTCTACAAACTCTTTAACAACGCTATGTTTGGAAAAACTATGGAGAACCTGCGTAATCGTATGGATATACGACTGGTGACCAATGAAAAAACTCTAGAGAAGCTGATCGCCAAGCCTACGTTTATCGACAGGACGATATATGCTGATAATCTAGCTGCTGTACATATGGCCTCTCGTCAGATTGTATTCAACAAGCCTATATACATTGGTATGAGTGTGTTGGACATCTCCAAGACATTAATGTATAACTATCATTACGACGTTTTGTTGCCTTATTATGGAGCTGAAAACCTGAAGCTTATGTATATGGACACTGATTCGTTCATTCATCGTGTAACAACTGAAGATGTGTACCAGGACAAGCTACGTTTTCTTGAACATCTCGATACAGCTGATTACCCTGCCAACCATATATGTTACTCTACTCAGAACAAGAAGGTATTGGGAAAATTTAAAGATGAGGCTAATAGCAAAATCATCCTACGCTTTGTTGGACTACGTCCTAAGATGTATGCCTTAGATATTCAAGGGTCAATGATAAAAAAGATTAAAGGTATAAAACGTAGCGCTATTAAGCAGTACATTTCGTTTGACAGCTATACAGACTGTCTTAAAACCAGTGAAATCATCAGAACACCTATGAATCTGATCCTATCACGAAAGCATGCCCTTGCTACAGTACAAGTGAATAAAATTGCATTGACTCCGTTTGATGATAAAAGAATTATTGCTGAGGACGGGATAACAACATATGCGTATGGACATTACGCCATTACAAACAGTGCTTAAAAGAATGTAAGTTAAAGATAAAGATTTTCTAGTGAGTCTACAATCTTAAAAAAGAAGGTATCTGTGTGCTGTATATGCAGATAGCTGGCGTCTGATGAAGAAAGAAGAAGATGGAAGGGAAGGTGGTAACCCTGCCATTAGGAGCAATCCTAGTGCTAGTCTCAAGCCTAGATAAAAGGGGAGAGACATCTATAACGAACTAAAATAAAGGTATGTTGACGTAAAGCTTTTCAATTTGTGAACCAATATGCAGTTTATCCCTCTCCGCATTGTACAATAAGTGTTTAACATATAATAAGTTCGTAAGATTTAGAAAAAAGTATATAAATTGTTGTAACGTTGGATGAGAAAAGTTTTATAATCGAATTACTCTCTATATTACCATGAGTACCTGTGATACTAGTTGAATTGCCTGTTAAAATGACTTAAATACCTGTGATACTACCCGAATCGTGTGAAATTACATTAAATAGCTCAGATACGAATTCCTGCTCTAAATTAGTACGAGCACCTGTGATACTATCAGAATTGCCTATTAAAATGACTCAAATACCATTGATACAACCTGAATCAGCTGCATTTACCTTAAATAGCCGTGATACAAAATCTCTGATCGAAATTATTACGAGCGTCTGTGAAACTATGCTGATTATCCAAATACTTATGATATTACCTGAACTATCTGTAAAATACGAAACTAGGCTATAACCAACCCCTGGAACCTACCCTCCTGTAATGCTTGCTTAATTACTCTAAACACCTATGTTACTTGAATTATCCTAAATACCTACGATACCCTCTGAATTACCTTGAAATATGAAACTATGCTATACCCAACCCTGGAATCTAGCCTCCTGTGATACTACCTGAATTACTTACCTGTTAGTGTTAGTGGGTTAGCTTTTCCCGTTGCAGGTCACCTTTTTCCCTTTGGTGGTCGCCTTTTTTCCCTTTGCTGGTGACATTTTTCCCTTTACTGGTCACGTTTTTCCCTTTGCTAGTCAACTTTTTCCCTTTGTGGGCCTCCTTTTTCCCTGAGCAGTCACCTTTTTCCCCTGAACGAGTCACCTTTTCCCTGAATAGGTTACGTGATGGGCATGTCTAGAATTAGCGTTCTAACATTGACATGAAACAGTTTTCCACTAAGTTCACGTCTAAAGTCGCTTTCAAGTCTAGCCCTCCTATTCCCTATCTCTCCTGTATATAAGTCCATATTCCTACTGCTACACTACCTGTCTAGCCTAACACCTCTTCTCCTGTTCCTATACCTCTCATATAAACCATACTCTATTCCTCTAGCTCTGTCTAGCCTAACGCCTCTCTCGTTTACCCATGACTCTCACATAAACCATACTCTGCTCCTCGACCTCTGTCTAGTCTAACTCCTCTCCTCGTTTTCCTATACCACTCATATAAACCATACATTACTCAGCATCTGTCTAGCCTAACACCTCCCCTCGTTTTCCTATACCTCCCATATAAACGTATACTCTAATCCTCAAACAATGTCTAGACTAGCACCTCCCCTCGTATTCCCTATCTTTCTCATATAAAGCGCACTCCCCCTCCTACCACTGTCTAGCCTAGCATCGACCCTCGTATTCCCTATCTCTCGCATATAAACGCCTACTCCATCATTAAAAACTCCTATACTAGCACCTCTCCTCGGTTCGCTAATCGCTCATATTCTACCCTTCAAGTCCTGTTTAGTATAGCATCTTTCCTTGTATTCCCTATCTCTCTCGTATAAAGCATATCCCTCCCTCCTTTAGCATCTGACTAGCCTAGCATCAGCCCTGGTATTCCCTATCTCTCCTGTATATAAGTCCATATTCCTACTGCTACACTACCTGTCTAGCCTAACACCTCTTCTCCTGTTCCTATACCTCTCATATAAACCATACTCTACTCCTTGACTTCTGTCTAGCCTAACACCTTTCCTCGTTTTCCTATATCTCTCACATAACCCTATCTTTCTCATATAAAGCGCACTCCCCTCCTACCACTGTCTAGCCTAGCGTCAGTCCTCGTATTCCCTATCTCGCCCATATAAACGCATTTTCCTCCTTGAACCGTCGCATCTAGCCTCGTTTTCCCTATCCTTTCCCATATAAACGCAAAAAACTGCGCTCGATCTCTCCTATATATCCTACTCCTATCACTTGATAATAGTATATCTAAATCATTTGCTGCCAAACATTAATGTGCTAGTTTTCTTTGTTGCTATTAAGGTAGGGTTTGAGTGATGCGTTGGAGTCGTTTTGTCCAATTTTTTTTTTCATATGAAGATCTAGTGGGGGTTTTAACTCCCAATCTCCCTCCCTTCGCTGTGCCACTTTTTATCCTTTTCAATGAATATCATGGGCAGTATTGATAGGTATTCTTTGCAGTGACGGCACTAAAACTTCTAATGTAGTAGTCTCTCTCTCTCTCTCTCTCTCTCTCTCTCTCTCTCTCTCTCTCTGGGGTGGGCATAGGGAAAATAAAGGGAACAGTATTAGCGAATATACTCTTTGACTCAAGTATCACCGACGCGGATGGCCGAGGTCGTTAAGGCACGGACTCGCGATCGTCAGGTCTGCTGTTCAAATCCCATCAGGTTGAGGTATTTTCCAGGTTTTCCTTAGTCTTCATAATTGGCAAATGCCTGGGAGGTACCCTAAACTTACGCTTTGAACATTTCCTTCCCAAATTTCCTTTCGTATCATTATATCCACCGGCTCTGGTGCGTATGTAGTAAGAACGGGCATTAAGCACTACTAAAAAATTAAAATAATAAAAACATATAAACACCTACTGCCTCCAGTCATTTGTACCGCACAACCAAGCTCAGTATTGTATATGTCACCATGTGTTTTTTGCAGCATACGCGGACTTTGGATGCAATATTCTTGTACGCTGGTGCATTTAGAATTTCTAATCATCAGGTACTGTAGTGTATATTTTATTATTTCTTACATTTTAAGTATTTGCTTAAATAGCACTGTCCTACAACTTTGACGATTATTCGAACTATACTAGAATTATATGATAGAAAATTAAGAAATTTACTTCACAACTAATGTGTTGAAAACCATTACTTTTTATCTAGTAAGTAAAAACTGTTCATAAACTTGTGCTTCTTCCTTTTCTTGCAATGTAATTAGAACTATTCTTACTGTTGCTCATAGCAACCTGTTCATGTACACGAATAATAGTGAAAAACCTATACAACTTTTTAAATACTGGTCCTATTTGAGATTTTACAAATAAAAAAAAACTTGTCAGAACCATAATATTTACAAACTTTGCTTGTGTAACACTTACGAAATCAATAATAAGCTATATAATTTGACAGTTCTATTATTTTGTTCTACATTTTCAGACCCATCCCATCCCCGCTTTGGAGCAAGTAATTAAGATTCCATCCAGTTTATTTCTAACTGGAACCTAAATTATGCTGTATGTCAAGTTTCATAAAATATGATTTTTGGCTTCAAGGTAAGGTAATATTAATTATATATCGAAAATGGAAAATTAGCACAGAATTTGGGTCGCAGTTTTATTATATGTAAGGATTAAGTTGTGTCCTCCCATCCCTTGAATTCTCAACACCGCAAAATGCAAATATTTGTTGCTTGGGCTTCCATTAAGAAGAACGAATTAGAAATGTAATTATAAATGACTCTTCTCCACTTAGTAACTGGCAATTGGTTGTAGTCCTATCAAAGCAATCCGTTTCTTTACCATTTACATCTCTTTAGAATGGAGTGAGACTGTTTCTGTCTCTGTATCTACAACTGGCGACTCCAGTGTTTTGAGCCGCAGTCGCAGCTTCGAGATGAAAGGATCAAACAGAATGACATCATGAGAGTAACCAGTTAACAATGGCAACGCAACAGAGAATCTGCTTAAGGCGAGAGGTGCCGTGGTAAAGAGATCATCTTGTTTTAAAGCATAGTATTTTGCCGAGCAGACGGGTGTACTTTTAGCAGCCTGTTGCTAAGATTAATCACGTTAGACCACGAAGCACAGCTGGTAGCGAAATGCAACAAAAACCTTCTGCTACTTTAGGTACATTGACCGCTTCTCTTTCGGTTAGATCCCTCCAGCAATGAGTAGCGCTTTCTTGTCAAATGGTCGCTTCCAATTTCTGCATTGCGTTCCGGATTAACAAACACTCTTTATGTAATGATGCTTAGCCAGCAAAATGATGGCCTTAAACGAATGTTGACCCTCCCTACATCATAAACATAATCACGTGATTAAGGATTTAGTTCTTTATCGACAGTTGCACCCATGAAGCACACTTTCTTTTTCTTCTTTTCTCCTCCTTTTGATAGTGTTTAATGCCCGTTCTTACTGCATACGGCACCACAGGCAGTGAAGACAGATAATGCATGAAATGATAATTGGGAAAGGTAATTTGGGAAGCAAATGTTCCAGGGTACTTCCCCGCCATTTGTCAGTATGAGGACTGAGGAAAATCTGGAAGAGCCTCAGTCAGGGAGGACGGTCCTGGCGAGATTTGAACCTCAACCCTCCCTTTCACAACTCCGTGCCTTAATGACCTCGGTTACCCGTATCGTAAGCTTTCTTCTGCATATGTGCCCCTCAACACTTGCTCTCAATAGATACCACTTCCATAAACTTTATATAAATGGACTAAGTGTGTCGGTTTTACATAGATATGGTGCTAAAACTAAATACTAAACTCCGTGGCGCAACAACTTGTTGCCGGACTAAGGTCTGCCACCCAGCCGCTGCGTCCTCTATCTCTGCCCACAACAGGCGTCATGAGTGGGATGCAGTACTAGAGGGTGGGACGTAGTCAGCACCCCGGGTCCCTCCCGGGCGGTATATGCGGTCTCCTTAACCCGGAGTCGTTACTTTTCAAGTAGGTCTTCAATTGTGCCCTTAGGAACCTTACGAGGCTGAGTGCACCCTGGTCCACGTCTCCCAGCGGAAGAAATTCCCTACGCTGGTACCGCGAATCGAACCCGGGTCTCCCGCTTGGTAAGCAACAGCGCTACCACCGCGCTAAGGAGAGTAAGTGATAATACGGGTAAGTGATGCAGCTTTTTAAAATTTATTTTTGATCATTTCGACACCTTGGTCTCACCGCGGTGTTTCAGAAACTATTACAATATCATTAAAATAGTTACTTACATTTTTACAACTAATCAACTTGTCTGGTTAGTTCACGACACTGGAGAAATCAGAGATACAGCTTGGTGTCTACATTTGGTGTACAGTGGGCAATCCACAAGGATGTGCTGGATGGTTAAGGATGTATTACAGTAGGCACAAGTTGGAGCTCAGTTTGGAGTGGTCTATTCATAAACAGGAAATGGCTATTTCATTTCGACGTTTGAGTGTTCGAAAAAGTTGGAAAACGTTCGTAGATATAGGCTGAGCGAACTTCATGGAGTTTTCTAGGTAATGTTTTAATGCATTGATACCGTAATTATTGACAGGAAGATACAAAGAATTAAATAAAAATAATAATAAGATAGAAAAATAATTGCAATAAATAATTTCCATTTATAGAAACAATGCACAATGGAAGAGAAAAAGGTTGCAACTTTGTAAATGGTTAAGAAAGTCAATACCAGGCAGATTACGGGTTCAGGAATAGTAATTACTTAAGGTGTAGAGCAGCTAATGTAATTAAGCATTCCGAGAAACTTAAATCATCAAGACTCAAGGTTCAGGTAGCTAGAATTCAAGATGTTAAGAAATAAGAGATGTAAACTGCACTTAGGCCTGTTCGGATAAATGAGAGAAAGAATTCTTAGAAATTGGTAGTGAAAGAATAAAAGTAAGATTTGGCAACTTATAATTTAGAAACTTTGATGGGGCAGTTATAAAATAGGCGGGACTTAACTAATAAAAGAGCGTGTATTGTTAATATTAGCGTATTTCTTTTCTTCTCTTTTGTGTAGAGCCTTAAGGGCTTACAGTCTTTTACCGTGATCGTAGTTCGTAGCGCGTAAGACCGCGCTGCGTTTTCAGTTACTTCGCGTAAGCCGCGAAGGGTTTTGCCGGTAAGCATTTTAGCGACTCACAGCAACTTACGCTTCTAGTTTCTTTTATTGCGGTAACAGTTATTTCAAACAGTAAAATTGATCTGCAGAAGTTAGCAGGTATAATAACAGAATTGTTATAGTTTCAGTGCTGCGATTCATAATCAGTTTCATTCTGTATCTTCAGACGGTCGGCAACTCGCTTCAATTTTATCCCTTCACACTACGTTGAGGCAGTATTTTTAACACATGAATAATTTCAATTAAATTATATAATAGGTAAATTCAATAACAGCCCGCCTTGAAGCAATATGTATGTAATGACTTTTAAAATGTATGTAACAGTCATTGTAAATGGTTATATTATTGTAAACATGTTTAATAATGTTATGTGAATACATTACGTAATATAATAATGTAAGAGCTGTGAGAATAATAAGTTTAAAGTTGCTAACAATGAGATAACAATGAGGTAATCTTGAGGCAATAATGAGTTTGCGAGTTTAAATGCTACTATTTATGATTAGAGAAACGATAATGTAAATTTTGTGACAGTTTAAAAAATAGCCAATCAACAGCCAGAAAAAAACTTTAGTAAATGTAGGTATTCTATTGGACTAGGATTAGCCAATCAGAGACTTGAAATGCAGAAATTTACGGGTTTGGACGGTTGAAATATGTTCAATTGCCTGCAGACCTTGGTAGTGACCGGATGGAAAATGTGTTCTCTAAAGAAATATTACGTATTCGTGTGAAACGAAAATTAAGTATACGCGTTAACAAAGTGCAAGTATTAAATGAAAGAATCTCACAGCTCTTGATATCAGTGTAGTGCTATTTAATTTGTGTAAAGGCTTAATAAAAAGAAGTGAATTTAAACTTAAAATCTGTGTAAGCCTACATTCTTGTCGCACCTCGCCCTGATTAAGAGAAACGTGTCTCTAAAGTAAGACTGACGCAGCCGAGGCAAAAACAAACATAAATAATATCTATAGAAGCAGCTTAATAATATCAGTGTAGTGCTATTTAATTTGTGTAAAGGATTAATAAAAAGAAGTGAATTTAAACTTAAAATCTGTGTAAGGCTACATTCTTGTCGCACCTACCCCTGATTAAGAGAAACGTGTCTCTAAAGTAAGACTGACGCAGCCGAGGCAAAAACAAACATAAATAATATCTATAGAAGCAGCTTAATAACAAAGTTAATATAATATTTTTAAACTTGGAGTGTAACAACAAAAATGCATCTTCAAATCGGCTTTTCATACGTAGCAGCATATTACGTAAGAAACAATCATCTTCAAATTGGCTTACCAAAGCGTGGTGCAAACTCCTTAAACAACAACTTCAACAACAAAACATTCTACTTCAAAGTTCACGCATAGATACGTAGACAGATACTTTATTTGCCAAGACAACATAACTGGTTGTATAGCTACGTCAAAAAAATTACAATATAATAAAATGCATACATTTTACACAAACTTTCAACTGTCCTTTAGAAAGCCATTTGCATTATACACTGATTTCTTTAGTAATGCTGACCTGACGTTTTCTTTAGTGAAAGAATGTGCAAACGTTTAATATTCTTGGGGGCTATTAAAAATATTAAGCACTATCACCTCAAAATAATTTTGTTTTGGTATATTTACATTTATTAACAGATATTACTATTATATCTAGTTGGATAATTATGAACTGAAGAGCACATCGTATAATTAAATATTTCTTTTCCACAGAGAAGACATTCAAGTATGAATATTGATGGCAAGGTAAGAAATTTAATTTTATAAAGAAAGATCTCATAGCTAAACCACCGAAGCAGCCGGCAGCAGATATTGGAGACGACGTCAAAAGGTGACACCAGCCATTCGGCTTCAGCAGAGAAACAATAAATGGGCCACAAACAGGAATCTTGTCGCTTCCTTAGCGATTTAATTCGCTATTTCATTGTCTTCTTTACCTGTATGGGACAAAACTACCGTTTTCTAGTTTCGTTAATTTTGGAACTCGAGAACCAATGTTACGTATCATCAAATTTCTGGTTGGCTAGTATTGCTCTCAAGGAATCGGTGAAGTGGGCTTTATATGGAGACTGATTTATATGAAATAGAGCATGTTAGTGCTAAACGATAAAAATAAGTGGTGGACTTCGTCTACATTTACGCCATCAATGTCCTCGGATCTCATACCATTTTATTTATTTTTTGTATGGATAAATCAAATCTGTCAGTTTCTGCTCAACACTGCAACAGAGCTCATAGCCAGAATCGCGGTAGCTGGTGTGGAAATCAGGGAGCAATGAGATATATTAAAGGAATTAATGTTCTTCCACACAAGCCGTTGGACAAGTGTTGGACAGGGTTGGAAAGGTAGAATCAGATTATTGAAAAATTCAATGCCATAGCCGGGATTTGAACCACGGATCTCCCGGTCTCCGCCCGGTTGCTCTGAACGCTGAGCTACCGTGCCAACATGCCGGCACGACACTAAATTCTCCAACTGATTCGTGTTTTTTAACGGTAAACCACAAGGAGATCTGAATACAATATCAATACTTCGGAAGGGAAGTAAAGCCGGTGGTCCTGTGTTGTAGATTTACGGCACGAAAAAGAACCTCAAGCCTGATAAAGAGGCCTCTGAGCAAAATTACCGGTCTTTCACGTCCAATATAGAATGGGACGCTAAGGACCACAGCAGTTAAAGAGCGTCCATAAATAAAATTTAATTTAATTTCAAATTCATCAGTCCATGGTAACATGTGCTTAGCATGCAGTAGTGAAATTTGTGGAAATTTACGCACTTAACAGTAAAATTACTGAATTACCTCTCCATGTAAAATTGCAGGATTCGTTATTTCGTACAACTGATGCCTAATAATTGTTTTGTCATAACCATTTGTGAACTATGCTGTATTTTGTCAGAAGAAATACTATATTTTGAAAGTCCAAGTATCCATCTTTTGTTTCCCTTGGAATCATCATGACTGGCATTTGTCCGCAAAGCATTTGCAATAAATTAGAATTAAACTGAGCCACCATAGAGTGCAAAAGTAAAAGGCTTCCACTAAAGGGAGAGCTATCCAAGAGTATAACCTCCGTTGTAACAAGCAATGGAACAATACATTCGTAAATTACAATAACAACTGCATTTATCCTTCATATTCGGTTATATTACCAGGAGGATGTTAAGAATTTAGTACTTGAAACCTAGTAAGTAAAAACGCCCTTGTATCGACGGCTGCTCAAATTAGAGCGTTTTCCATTTTCCCACTTACGGTTATAAAACACGTAATGGTTATAAGAATTATTGTAGTTCAGTTAAAAAAACCAGATATAACGCAATTCTTTCCTCCCTTGAAGGGCTTAACTGAAACAAAATGAATATTCCATGTAAGAAACCCATTATGAGTAAGTTTCAAGGAGCTTGTAAGCGCCCATAATACAATAATAAAGAGGCTATCACAAAGAACAATTCATTTTTTATAAAACGTTTAATCGTAATTCTAAACTACATTTTTTTATTATTATTAGTGATGAATTGAAAGAAGTTTAAACATCAAAATATGCTTTTTCCTTCACCTAAGCGGTAACCTTTACGAGTAATTTATAGAAATACAAGAAATTTTGCGCATATTATTTAAATTATAAAATGGTTTAATGCTCACCCAATCATAAACGTTTTGAAAACTTAAATTTGATAAGTTCCGTGCGAAATGATGTAATCCCGAAACGGTTAATTATTTAACACAAACTGAGCATTATAAGAAATTTTATTTTTTACCTTTAAGGGATTTTTATATATCTTTTATGTTTTCTGATCATATCAATCCAATTAGAATGAACAGGTTATTCATAGAAAATTCAAGTTAATGACACATTTTATTTATATATCAGTTTGGGATGAAAAGCTTCAAGAGCCAGTATGGAAACTAAATAAATAATTGTTCTATATGAATGCTTAATTAAACCTGTTTCGTATAACCTCGCACCGCTGACACGTATTCTTCCGCGTTCCCTTTCCTCTGTTTGGCTAATGTAAACCTTTGAAAGTTGATGCATGTCAAACAAGCCCTGTGTAATGCAAGGTCAGGCGATAAAAACACTGTCATGATAGATGCGCGTGCTTTCGTCGTCCTGAAAGGCAGGCTTAAACCGAAGGATCCTCCTACATATTTGCTGATAAGTATTTACATGCTGATTCCTAGGTCAGAGCACCTGCCTGCTTGCGAGTGATTCCGGATTCTTAGCCAAGGTTATAACCTAGAGTCTGCAAGTATGAATAAGAGGGTGAATGTGTATGCGATTTAATGTGTAAAATCCAATGAAAAATCAGAAATCCGATGACAACTGAATACGAGTTAACCACATTTGCCGATAAGCAATATGTTCCAAAGGTGAAAGGCGCCGGTATGACCATTGCAGTTATAGACGGGGTATAAATAATTAAAAAAAAATACATGCATTCCGTAACTCTGTTACATACATTCATTATCTGTTTACCCTCTTATGTAGAACTTACACCCCCCCCCAGGACTTACAAGCGGGTGCCTGGGGTCAGAGGCCCATCGAGGAGCAGACACTCATGGATCAGAGCATCCAGGATGGGTGATCAGCCCAATGCCTGGTATGGGATGAAGGAAGTAGATGAAACGAAATGTTGGTGAAATGGATGAAAGGAAAGGTGATGATGGAGCAGTTGGTGGAATGAATGGCGGGGGAAACCGGAGAACCCGGAGAAAACCCGCCCAGTCGCCGCTTCGTCCACCACAAATCCCACATGCAGGTCCCTGGGATTGAACCCGGGCCGCCTCGGTGGGAGGTGAGCGGTCTAAACACTCGGTCACGCCAACTCTGTTATATACTATATTTAATTCGTATCGTTATGAAAATGTAAATCTGACAATTCTCTAAGAACGTAATAAAATAAATGACCATCTTAAATAAGGAACTAGTTCGTATCGCACAACAACCTATTCTAAGACAGCAAACAATGAGAGGTGACTAGTGCATGTGACATTTAAGAGATACGGGGAAAAGTTATATGTAACAGGGTTTAGGTGGGAGTGTTATGTTCGTTAATCTTAATTACTATAGCACCATCCTGCAGGATACTCTTAAAACGACACTAAAACTAAAATAACTAGAAGATGCCGCACTTTTGTATTCTCTCTCTCACATACACCAAACACACAGTCGTTGCTCTAACTGCTTTTAGATTCAGGGGACCGCAATACATGTATTTTCGTTAAATCCGGATACAGAATGTTTGGATCGAATGCCGTACTTCTCCTTCTCTTAGGTAGATGGTAGTAAGTACATGTATGCTCTATAGAATCCTTATGGATTGAGAAAGTCGCGTAACTTCAATACATCACAATTTTTAAGAATGATTTTCACTTGCTATTTTGGTTACTGAGGAAGCGACACACCCATTACGAAGGAATGTGTGTTGTTTGTTCTATTCCAAGGAATCTCCCTTTTGTACCGTGGCCCCTCCCATCCTGTCAATAGCTCTTATCAGTGTCGCTTCTCAAAGGTGTTTTTTCTTTAACCTCCTGAGCAAAGCGGCAGCCAAGGTCGCTGGCTGGCTTGACCTGTGCCTTTCCTATAAGGAAATGTAGCTTTTCAGCATTCTTATACGGTAGCATGCATACGTACCAAAACATAAGGCGGGAATGCACGCACATGGATCCTAAATCAAGGTTAATGAAGTCAGCAAGCGTAGTCATTGAAGGGCGTGGATGAAACCCACATACCTGTGTTCCTCTGCTTTATGATGTGACACAGCAGACCCTCGTTCGTTAATGAATTATTTATCGTGGCATTCAGTTCAGGGGACCTTCGCTTCCAACGATGAGTCGGTGATCAAAATATTAACGTAATGTTCGACATTGGTTGGAACACAATGTTTCCCAATGCAGAGAAGGATTTCTGCACAGGTAAAATAGATACATGCATAACTATAAGTTGCAATACCGGAGTGATTTTCAAATTATCGATAAATCCTCGAGTCGTGAATCAGTAAAACCCATGAGTTATTTATGCAACAAGTGGATAGTCTTAATGAGTAAGGCAAGTGTCATATTAAGATTATCCACGAGTTTGATGCTATAATATGCTGTGCAATCTTAGCATTATAAATTATAGGAAATAAATTATTAAATAATTCGGCATCCATAGCTGATCTAAGTGAGAGCTACTTCATATGTTATGAGATGCTAAATTCTCTCCTTGCCATTCATTTGTTAATACCTGGCGTGTTGAACCGATAAAAGCTTCCTTCCTGAGAGAGAATTGAGCATGCATGATGCAGCCTATAATCAGCACAGGATGATAAGTAAGTATAAATTCAGATCTTATTTAATCTATATTTAATAATGCACATAAGTTATTGCGAAATTGTTAAAAGTTATTTTTTGCAGTCATATTCAGGCTCTAAATTGGACAGAATCCCTACTGAAGTAATTAGGCAAGAACTGAATATTTTTGCAGTGAAGGATAAATTAGAAAAACAAAAATAAAAATGGAAAGAAAATTTGGAAAGAATGGAAGAAAAAGGGATTCCAAAGATGGCCTTACAACATAAACCTATAGGAAAGAGGGACATAGAAAGGCCAGTTAAAAGATGAAATTGAAGCCGGAACAGACGATAGGCCTAATCCTTGAAGGGCAGCAGAAGTTATTGTATCTTCTTGCTCAGAGAAACGAATATAAAATGATTTCATTTTCTCTCTAGAAGCAACTTGAAATGGCGGTATTAGTACCGAGCGGGATGGCTCGGGTGGCAACGTCTGTGGCCCGCATTCGAGAGGTCACGGTTCGATTCCCTGTGACCGCACACTCTGGGTTTTCCCCTGGTCGCCTAGGCGAATGGTGTAATCTACCGCGATTTCTCATTTCCCTGCTTTTTCCTCTCATTTAATCTCTCCCTTTCATGTTTCAGGTGAGTCTTCGGGTCCTGCGGTGCTGGCGGTGTCGGGCAGATGGCGTAGTTGCCTGCTATTGGAAAGCTTTCTCCCCGTAAACGCCACGGTGATTTGTCAAGCCCGTTAAGGTCGCTCTCGGGATTCTTCGCCTCTACTAGTGTGCGCGTGTTCAAACTAGAAATATTAAGGTCTTCTGCATGTCTCTGTGGGCCTGCAAACCCGCGACCTCCTAGGCTCCTTCACCTCATCCCTGCCTCCCGGAGGTGTAGCCACAATAGATTAATCTGGTCGCAGTGGCGAGGCGTCTCCCTCTGATAAATATATCTTACCTGTATTACGTCATTGCTATTGCTCTTATGTCATAATGGACCAATTATGCAGATTCTGAATGCAGCAACAATCTGTTTATAATGATAGACTTGCATTAAATAATAGTTCAAGTGCATGCAATAAACATTAAATTAACCTCAAAACACTATTACTGCAGCTAAGCTTTTATGCATTACACACTTACATAATTTAAATTAAAGGCGCTGCTCCATATTGCAATAAATCCTTGTAATCTCATCACTTAACTTTTCTCATATTATCTACTCAATCTGTATAAATATTTGCGAACTGCTGTGTTGGTGTTTACTTTTTTTCAGTCCATAACTTTTCACTTTACAAAATTGTTGAAATTGACTCCAAACACACTTTCTATTCATTTCGTTATTCTGAGGCTTAACCTGTGGAATTAATTTATTTACTTCCTGTTTTGTAGCATGGCCAAACCGTATTGTTTGGATTTAATGCTTGTTTCCACTGCACACAAATATGTTCATTAAACCTGTCGTAAATGTTGTTTAATTACCCACAGATAATAGAGTATGTCCTGAATTATCGATATAAAGAATCACTATTGGTTGATATCTGACACTTTCTAGCACATGAATGGTCTGTATCAAATGATTGACGCATGACTGGAGTAGTATCAAAAGAGATTTTCAGATTATCGAATAATTCACGAGTGCTCGATATTATGACTATTTCAGGATTAAAATTAATATACGTAATGCGGTTATTACAACAAAATATACATAATACAAGTAGTTTTATTTACGTTCTGCTTAAAAACATCTCACATCGCGATGTATTATAGGTATATACTATTACTATCAGTTGCTGAATACTTCAGCAATGTTTAACCTTAAAGTTAAAAGCTAAATGTCACATTAGTAGAATAAAAATATCAACCCTCTGGGGAAAAAAGTGTATTTTCAAAATAGATGTACACATTCTGTGACACTTCACCAAATGTTTATGTTCCCATTTTGTTTTGAAACCCCTTAATCGGAAACAAATGACGGAGTGTTTAGTGAGGTTGCGTTTAAACATGTGGGATACAATATTAGTTACAATAATTCCCTGCAATTTCGCCGCAGTTAATTATATTCAATGCGTTCTCAAAAGCTATTCGTTAATGTCGTACTTTACGTCATATGAAGGAAAAGGTCATTATGACATAGCAAGATATCAGGAATAAATCAAAGTTGGAAGGTGTATTAACGTCGCAGAGACAAAGATAACAAACAAAAACGGATCGTAAAAAGTATACAAGACGTTAAAACTCTAATAGCGTCCCTTTTGTGTCGGAAAAATAATTATTTGTGTGAATATTTTGTAAAATAATCATAACAATTTTAAACTTTATGGGCCTATCAACATATATTACCCTTAAATTTGTAAATAGTACAAGCATATATAAAAAGTGCCGAAACATTTTCTTCAAACAAGTGAAATTTCAACTCCGCATGTGCAAAGAATCATAGTTTAAATAGTCTCTTATAAAGCAAACCAAATGTGAAATATGGCGACAAAATATCTTGAAATACTTATATACAAGATGGACCATTTAAGTTGAGACTGTGCAATATCTCCAAAACTAAGCGTTGTAGAAAGAAGTTTATTTGAAAAAGTTGCTTGATATTATGGGGGAAAGTAAATGTCATTAGCCGTGTTTTGTTTGGAGGACCTTATGATAGTCATTTTAGGGTCAATTAATTTTTTTTTAAAATGGGAACCTATAATTAGGGTCAAATGAAATTGACCCTAAAATGACCATCAGAGCGTCCTGCAAATAAAACACTTAATGGCATTTACTTTCCCCCATAATATCAAGTAAACTTTATTTAAGGCATTTGTTTCCACAACGCTTAGTTTTGGAGATATTGTACAGTCTCAACTTAAATGGTCCATCTTGTATACTCAGCTCTTTATATGCAGTTGCTCGTGACTTGTTTCAAGCATACAGACAGACGGACAGAGACCACCTAATTCGTGGACGCTCCGCAATAGTGAACACATATCAATAGAAATGAACTCCTAAGACACTAATTTGGTGTACAAAATTAAATGAAAAACATAAAACCAAGACCCATAAGAATTACGGATTGAGGAAATAAAATAAACACTCAACCCGCAGCAAAGAAATTGGAAATATATAGTTACGAACGACAGCACAATTGTCAAAATAATACATTACCGCCCAAAAGTAAATCGAAATCAAGGAAGACTAATAAAGAAGCTTTCAGAACAGTAAGCAGCCGGAACGGATTGAAAAGTTCAAAATGAAAGAAAAAAAAAGTAAATAGTGAGTGAATAATTGAATGAAGAAATGAATGAATAATTCAATCAAAAACATGAGAAAGCATGTGTAAGCGCAGTTTTTTTTTTTTTTCACCTGTTCACTGAAGTATATGGCAGCTAAAACCATGCTCAAAACAAGGTAACTTACTTGATAGTTATACTTTAAAATTAATTTAATGAAAGTACAAAAATAAATAGTGTTAATTACTAGTAATTCCAATTTTAGTTAAGTTGTTAGATGAATATCAAAATAGTAACCTTTGTGTTCAAAATGTCTGTCTTGCAGTTACTTTCTTGACTACAGGCCACATTTATCGCTCATATAATTTTTACTTTCTCTACTACGTAGAGTAAGTAAGGAAAGTATTGTATTCCACCCAAAAATTCGATGTCGAGATTTCATTGGAAATATATGTTTTGAGGCCCCATGAACCCCCCCCCAAATAATTTTAGAAAAAGACAAGTTTATGTGACTGTAAACGGCATAACTCAAAAACGAAAAGTCGAATAATCATTAAACTTTGTATTTAAGTTCAATATCTTCCAAATATGCGGCACAAAGGTTTTCAAGAAAATCCCCTCACACCAAATACCCTTTACATGGAACATTTTTCGAAATTTTTTATTTTCTAAAAATGTCTGTAATCATTTTGATTCAAATACCATATCTTAAAGATATTTACACGAAAAATAATATGTATATCTGAATTTTCTGGAAGTAGCCTGTGAACTCATTCAGAAGGAATTTTGCATAACTTTGTATAGCTGGTAAACATTAAGCGATAGACGAAATCTAGTGATTCGAATTGTCCAGTACTTGCCATTCTTTTAGGCCTGTGGTTTCAGCTGTTCTTCGTGATGCCATAGAAAGAGGCCAGCACAGAGCTCTAAAATTTTGATCATCACTATTAGTTTTATATATCTACCGAAATATGTACTGCATCTATTTCCGGAAAGGTTTATCTCAATTAAAATTAAGTAAATAGCAAAATAAGCTTTCGTAAGAATAATTTGTATACCCACTAGTAAGCGATAGAGGGTAGAGAAAGTGTGAATTTAGGACATTCCCCTCCAACTCGAAGCCTTCAGGACGGTAGGTAAGGACATTACCCATCACCACGAAATTGATCATCATAAATCTACAAGCCTATAAATGTAAATAAAAGCTCAGATTACCAATAATGTCTCCAAATCTCTTTCATGATGCAATATTAATTTATGAAGGATGATCCAACATACTTATAAGTTCTTGACTGCAATAACGTAGAAAACAGCAATAACACCATGGAATAGAAGCAATTAAACACAAAATATAAATTCCATTGCAGGAGTAATGCTGCACAGTATTGTGTTGGTCACCCCTGTGACATGATTGCTACCTGCAGTCATTTTGACCCTCCTCTAGCAACCTCCAGCGGCTGACTGGTTATTGTCATACAAAAAAGAAAGCGGGTGGGAAAATCACTCAAGGGTCAGCCCTCCACAACACACATTCAACCTTCTTCCTAAGGTGAAAAAGATTTCTTGACACTCAAGACGTGAATACAATATTTTAAACTTGTGGAAGTTTCTCTCACTAGCTAATAGTTCTTTCTTCTGGCACACTACTTAAGCAGACAGGAATGCCACGTTTGTTATATCTTTCCTAACAAAAAGGTAGATAAACACCTGATCAACAGAAGATTGTCATGAAGATATTTAAGAAATCCTAAGTGAAGTAGTAGCAGCAGTAATGTTAATGGAAAACTTAGGCTTTAGATCTGGCCCTTATCATTATGAATTTCTATTTCAAATTTCCAGGCCAGAGCAACATACGACAGAAATATCATTTTCGTAGAATTGACACTCGATTGCATATGCTGAGCATTAAAGTAGCATTTATCTTCACGTAAAATTAGACAAGGATGGAGAAGAACGAAGGGGAGAAGAATGTCCAATGAAATCTATTTGAAAACAGAACAACTCAAGCTCTTCTGAAATAGAATCTGCCAAATTGTATAAGGTGTATAAAAACTTTTTTTGTTGGTTTTAAGTTTTCGACTGCAGAATATAATCGTTTAATGTTAAATATTGTTTATAATTTAATTTCATTAAATAATAAACCTAGAAAACATCGCCAAGTGGGAGCACAGAGAACATCATGAAGTGATATGTTTAACTCAGGATGGAACAGGTCAACAGGCCTATACCTCATGGAGGAAAAAGAACAAGAAGAATGTGTTCTGTCACCACTCAAATGTTTACCATTGAAGTTTTCGTATTATTGTTATATTTCATTATAAGCAAGTAAAGAATCTGATGCGATACATACACATGACCTTCTCTACTCTCTTTATTAGTGAGTATACAAACTATTCTCTTATTTTTCTTTCTTCTACATTTTAATCTAAATAAACCTTTGCTGAAATAGCTATATTACACATTTCGCTATAGATACAAAGAGAACAGCGATAGTGAAATGTTTAAGAACTGGACCTATATTATACTGGCCTTAAAATTCCATACTGTTTCAATGCAATCACGAGAAACAACTGAAAATCGCTGGGACTTAACGTTTAATAACGGCTATCTCAGAAATTGCTTATGCCATAAAAACTTATTTGAAATCAATTTTGTGTTTTAAAGAGATCTATACATTTTATTTGTCATGTAAATATCTTTCATATATGGTATTTTAAATCACAATCGTTACAGCCATTTTTTAGAAAATCAAAATCCTTGAAAAATGTTCATGTAAAGGGTAGTTGGGAGTGGGAGGATTTTCTTTAAAATCTTCCTATCGCATCCTTGAAGGATAATGAACTCAAATACTAAGTTTGGTATTTATCTGACTTTTCGTTTTTGAGTTAATGCTATTCACAGACAGACACACGGACATGTATCCAAAAATGCTTTATTTGGATTCAGGGGCCTCAAAACATGTATTCCCGGTGAACTCTTGGTATCGTATCCTTGGTTGGAATGCAATACCTTCTCTAGCAAAAATCTGATGTGTTACACTCACATGACTTTCTCTACTCTTGGTTACAGGGATGAGACCTAGAAGGCTAACTGTCGCCTTTCTATATGAGAGCGGCACTTGGACTGGACGGCACCCTAATGCCATCTGCACGGCACGAAGCAGAAGATCCGGTTGCGATGCGCTGGGGTCCCTGTGGGCACGTGACGGAGCGGGTGGTTACAGGGATGAGACCTAGAAGGCTAAATGTCCATCACATATCGTTCTAAGAGTTATCCACTAACAGATCCGTCGCGATAGACCAAAGAGTTAAAGCGACGTAAAATAAATAGAGTAAAAAGAAATAACTTTAAAGAGCTTTTGTCTGCCAAAGGACGCGTCACAAATGAAATGAGGAAGTGAAGACAAGCGCTAAAAGCATTTAATGTGAATGGGTGTAAAATAAAAATAGATAAAACCATAAGAAACACATACAGCAGAAAGGCTACCTAAAATGATAACATAACAACAACCAGTTAATGGAAAAAGAAAGAGGAAGCCCAAACCTAAGATTGAGATAAGTAGAAATAATATCAAAACGTTGGAAGATGATGATGATGATGATGATGATGAAGCTGGTGGTGTTGTTTCATGTTCCATAATGGAAAGCTTATAGATGAAGAACAAGGACGGAGAGTATATTAGGTTTCGGAAGGCAGCTAACAGGTGCCTCGTTCGTCAATAGAAGCACGGAGAACCCCAGGGGGTAACTTTCAACTCGATAGAGGAGCAGTAAACAAGGCAGATGTCCTCACTATTCCGAAGCAACAGTGCGCATGTCTCCACCAATTTGTCTCTTGTTCCGCCATATAACTTATCTTTTTGTTCAATTCCAATAAAAACCTGTTTAGCAGCATCTGTCAACATCGACTGTCATCTCTTTATACTTAGTCATAGTTTCAGAGACTTCGCAGTTGCTTCGATTGGTTATCTAAGTTTTGTTCCAGTGATATTCCAGACTTAGTCCATTCTTCTTCTCCGTATCTCTTACTTACGTTACAGAAATGCTATATTACACTCAAATGGCGATTTAACAGTTCCATGTTTCTGACGATCCCCGAATCCAAAAACGGAAAGCTGTTTAGAAAAGGTTTTTTTTTCTGCGATTATTAATATTCTAGTGTTTGTTGTGAATTCATTACTCTAATTTTCTTTATATTTAGAGATTCTGAATAAGCACTGTTTTACACTTATTAGAATACCAGCCCAAAATAAAACCCTCCGTCGGGATCTCCTACCCTAGATAGTTTTCTTCCTGGGTCACAGAAGTACTCTTCTAGTTTGCCATCTCTTATACCCTTACCTGGTGTTCAAAATAACTTCTCGAACAAATTAACGCTTTAGACAAGGTCTGTCTCTCTCCAAGTCTTTTTAACTACACGACATTCTTAGAGACGAAGTTTTAGTAAACTCATAAAGTACAATAAATGCTCTTTTATTTGCGGATGATAAATTTCCAAGAAAACGAAGACAGTTCACAAAAGGGCATATAATATGTGAAGACGAAAGTTATAGCCATCATAGGGAAGCATCCAATTAGAAGCAAAATAACAATAAACAACACCATTGAGAACAAGCGAGCCATTACAAATATTTGATTGTTACATTACCTATGACTATGATAAAGACATCAATATTAAAACACAATTTCAGAAACAACATTTCAGAATATATGATTACCAGGAGCCTAAGAAAAGATTAACAAGTTTGCTGTATGGATGCGAAACATAGACCCTAAAGAAAAACTATGTTAAGAGAATACAACCAGGGCAAATGACATTTCTTAGAAGGGTAAAAGGATGTACAAAATTGCATAAATACATAAACGAGGATGTAAGGAATAAACAAAACCTATTCATAGTTATAGAGAATATAATAGAATACAGGACTCGTTGGTTAAACCATCTGAGTAGGACGAATAAGAAACTACCCAGGCACTGAACTCAAACCACGCGGGAGAAGCGATGCTGGCCGACCAACAGCAAGATGGCGAGTTGAGGGAACAGCAGATTCTCATACTCCATCAAGTGAAAAGAAGAAGACAAATTAGCAATTTTAACCACATTAGCTGTAATATATTATGTGGCAGAACACCTGATATAGAAAAAAATCTGATACGTTACATTCACATGACTTTGTCTACCCTCTATCGCTTATTCTTCACTCTATCTCGGAAATAGCTGACGCCACAAAAATTTTTCTGATGTGTTACATTCACATGACTTTCTCTATCTCTATCTTTATTAGTGGGTACACAAAGCATTCTTACATTCTTCTATTATTACATCTACTACATTTTAATCCAAATAAACCTTTGCAGAAATACCGCATTACACATTTCGTTATGAATGCAAAAGAAACAGCGATAGTCAAATGTTTAAGATCTGGACGCTATATGCTAGCCTTATAATTTCATACCGTTTCCAAGCATTCTGACTGTTAAAAGGACTAATACCCAAGAAATGAACAATTCGAACCTTTAATAATGAATATCTCAGAAATGGCTTATGCTACAAAAAAAGCTTATTTAAAATAAATTGTGCTTTAAAGAGATATACATTTTTTGTGTAATCCACGTTTTAGTCTATCGCTTAACGTTTATCAGTTATACAAAACTATACAAAATTTCTTCCAAATGAAGTGGACTTCACAGGCTATTCCTAGAAAATTTAATATATACATTTAAATATCTTTAATATATAGGATTCTAATCGAAATCTTTAGAGCCTTTTTTAAACAATCTAGAATTTCGAAAAATGTTCCATGTAAAGGTAGCTATGGTGAGGATTTTCTTGAAAATCTTCGTGTCGCATTTTTGGAGGGTACTGAACTTTAATGCCAAGTTAGGTACTTATCCCACTTTTCATTTTTGAGTGCTGTTCACAAACACACGTACACACGTACATTTTTCTAAAAATACTTTCTTTTTTGGATTCAGGGAGCTTCAACATATTCTCAGTGAAATCTCGGTATCGAATTTTTGGGTGAAAAATGCAATACTTCCCCACTATACGTAGTAGAGAAAGAAAAAAAAACAAATAGTTATTTGAAACACATTGTTTTAAAGACGTATATATATATATTTTTTTTGTATGGTACGTTTTCGTGAATCGCTTAACTTTGCCAATTATGCAAGATTCCTTCCGAATGAACTGGACTTCAGGCTATTCCCAGAAAGTTTAAGATAAACATTCATTCACTCTAATGAATTCCATTAGTTCAAGCTGCCTGGGTGAAGTTTTTATTCCTTTCTTTCTCTTTCTTTCCTCAGTGTTTAGGACGAATATCAGCAGTTTAGATTTCCGAGCTTTTTTGCTCATTCAACTCATACTTCGTTAGTCTGGAATAATCCGTTCAAACACTAAATTTATAAGTAAATATGGATATAAGGGGGAGAGAGAGAGAAAAGCGCGCACAAGTAATAGATCTAAATTTTTCTGGAATAAAATACATTGCATCCTTGGAATATTTTTTACTATAAAAACTATTGTCCAAGCAAAATTTGAATAACATATATCTCTAAACTATGGCTTTTACATGTTCTTTCTACATTTGCTTTAATGTGCAATATATATTATGTATAAATAAATACATATACACCAGGTGTTAAAAAAGTATTCCATATTTTAATAGGTGGTAGTATGGACCAAGACAAGAAAAAAATGTCCAGGAAACATGGGTTCTAAAATGAATACCTTAAGAGTTATAAGCACGTGTTCATCTTTGCTACTGTGAAACTTCTATTGCAAGCTCTTTGCTATTACGTATGACCTTCAAAGACAGAACAAATGAGGACACATTACTCTGTTATTGTCCATGGATGCAGCATACAGTAAACATCTGTTAGTGTTGTTACTGTAATCCGTATACACAGTTCTGGGCAAGTGCAACGCTTATTCTTATTAGTTCTGATGGAATCAGTTTGTGTTTCGATAAGTTTGTGAAATGCTTTTAATTTGTAGTTTTATCTTGGAATCTTTGGTGTATGCAACACCCAGGAAGGCGTAATCGATCTCTACCACAGCATCCGTAACAACCTAGAGTCTTTCAGACTGCGTGATTCCCTGAGACGTCAGTCAGAAGCGTGCCTTACTATGAATGGACACCATATTGAGCACCTCCTTTAGCGGTGGTTCACAGATGCAGGTCGTATGTAATAGCAAGCAGATTACATTAGAAGCTATGCTGTTTCAAGTAGCAGAGTAATGTGTCCTCATTTGTTTACTGCATTCTATAGGTCACACGTAATAGCTTGCAGTAGAAGAGATGTTTCACAATAGCGAAGATGAACATGTGTTTATAGCTGTTAAGGTACGCATTTTAAAGCCCCGTTTACTGCAATTTTTTTTCTTGTTTTGGTCCATACTACCACTTCTCAAAATATGGAACCTTTTTTTTAACATCCTGTATAATCGATTAAATATTGTCGTTTTTTGGACATACCAGACAACTTAATTTTTGAAACACAATTTTAACAAACATGGAGCAAAAGAGGAGAAATTGGAGACTAGATTCGAGGGAAAGAAAGAGAGATCTCAGTATAAGAAAGAGTAACGCAAGTATAGTGAAGGCTTCCGCTAGTCTCGGAATAACTGACATATCTTTGGAATTTCATGGGATATATGGATTAGATATACAATGCGCTTTCGTTATGATAGCTCATTGGTATTGCGTCGGAAGTTTGGAAGTATGAAGTGGAAATGGATATGAGAAAATAAACTTAAAGAAAGAAAAAATCTGATGTGTTACACTCACTTTCCCTACTCTTGTACAAACAAGTTTTACAAACGCTTACTCTCCATCTACTTCATGTTAATCGAGATATCAATATGTTAATCTTGTTGCTAATTCTCTTGTAGGTGCAAGGGGAATGTGGTAGGCTTTAAGCGATAGTCAAATCTTTTAAGAGCTGGTTGCATTCCGTTTTCTTTGCATGTCCAGGACATTATAAAAAAAAATAACGAATTCCCTTTTGAGAAAAAGTATAAGTATTGGAAACTTCAAACAAATAACAAGGAATATCTCAGAAATGGTTAACTCGACAAAAAACTGTATATGACATAACTGCGAGTTTTAACGAGATCTACATTTTTTGTGTAGTAACATTTTGTCTATCTCTTACGGTATACCAGTTGTGCAAAATTCATTCAAGATGAAGACGACTTTTGGGGACATACCCAGAAAACTCAAGATGTACATTTCATTTGCCATAAAAGTATCTTAAACATATGATATTTTAATCAAAATCGTTAGAGCCATTTTTGAGAAAATCAAAATTTTCGAAAAATGTTCCATATAAAGGGTAGTCTGGGTTGGGGGATTTTCTTGAAAATCTTCGTGTCGCATTTTTGAGAGATACTGAACCTAATTACCAAGTTTGGTATTTATCAGTTTTTGAGTTACACTGTTCACAGACACACGAGCCTTTTTCTAAAAATGATATTTTGGATTCATGGGGCCTCAAAACATGTATTTCCGGTGAAATCTCGGTATCGAATTTTTGGGTGGAATGCAATACTTCTCCTACTTACTATACGGAGTAGAGAAAGTAAAAAAGAAGTTATGGACAAAGCCGCCTATTAGAGGTTTAAGGCGGCATACAAAAGGGAAAAAAATTAAATTTGAAAGCAAGCCTTTTAGAAAGCTAATTAAATTTACTGGTAGGAACGATTTAGCTTCAAAACACGGTTACATATTGTAAAATAACCTTTTGATTTTCGGCTATTTATGGGGGTTAGTTTTTATTTTTAGTTGAGGTCGAAGACCGCGGTGACGGAAAATCGTTCCAGGTATCTTAGGTGAGCAAAAACGCAGTCAACTCAAGGACGATCACCAACCCTATTCTTTTTGCTTCCGTTTCTCTTCTTTCATAACAAAGGTAACTTTCAAATTTTTGTGACTTTTCGGAAAGATAAGGTACACTATTGTCTGACTTTACCTTGAGCGTTTCGTTATTACTCGTATACCTGCATCATACGTATACCTATTGATTTTTATGTCAAATAACGACTTTCTCTGCCTTAGAGGACGAGCCTGAGTAAGCAGACATTGCTACTGATGACAATAATGAGATTTACACATCTATTTAAGGACAAAAAGTCCTATTCAGTCGATGTTAAATCTACTAAATTCATAACTCATTCTCTCAGAAACTATTCAAAACATTATGCTGAAATTTTTACAGATATAGATGCATGCCTTTTATGTTCACTAAACCTCCTTTAATGATAAAATTGTATTTTTAAGGAAGATACGGTTGTTTTCTTACTTATAGTGTCTTCTAGTTAAATTTATCAGCAATTCTAAAAACAATTATCAGCCATATTATTATCACAAAAGCACTTGGAGGTTAGTTTTATCATCCTAAAGTTTAATTTGGATATCTTCAATAGCATCCGAGAAAATGTCATGCCGAGAAAACACCGTTCAGAGCAAAAATGAAGAAAATGAGCTCGCATATTATATTTGCAAAGAAATAACCACATAGCTATAGCACACAACAGCTGCCATACTTAACAAGAGTACCAATTTGTGGAGCAAAACTTTCCTTAAAGGATTGGGCAAACTTTACTCCAAAGTGTGTAGGAGTTCAGAATTTTTACTTTCTTTTCTACGTATAGTAAGTAAGGGTAGTATTGCATTCCACCCAAACATTAGATACCGAGATCTCACCGAAAATACATGTGCTCTGAATCCAAAAAAGCACTTTTAGAAAATATCCGTATGTGTATCTCCCTGTGTGTCGGTGTATGTGTGTGTGTGTGTGCGTCTGTGAACAGCATAACTCAAAAACGAAAAGTCGGATAAATACCAAACTTAGTATTTAGATTCAGCACATTCCAAGAATGCAACACGAAGATTTTCAAGAAAATCCCCCACCCGAAAATTCCACAGCCCAAACTACCCTTTACGTGTCACATTTTTCGAAATTGTTTATTTTCTAAAAATGTCTGCAACAATTTTTATTAAAATACAATATATTAAAGATATTTACATTACACATAAAATTTATATCTTGAATTCTGTGGGAATAGCCTGAGAAGTCCATTTCAATTTGAAGAATTTTTGTATAATTTTGTACAACTGTTAAACGTTAAGCGATAGACGAAATTTACACAAAATTGTAGAGCTCTTTAAAACACACGATTTGCCTCAAATAAGCAGTTTTGAGGCATAAGCCATTTCTGGGATATCCATTATTAAAGGTTCGAATTGTTCATTACTTGGTCACTCTTTAACGCTCTTTCAGCATTAGTTGTTTCTTGCAATTGCATGGAAAGAGCATGGAATTTTAAGGACAGCTTATAGTCAACATTTGACTATTACTGTTCCTTTTGAATCTGTAACGAAATGTGTAATGTAACTATTTCTGAAAAGGTTTATTTGGTTTAAAATGTAGTAGACAGAAAAATAAACTTGGTAAAAATAGTTTGTATACCCATTAATAAATGCCGGAGGGTAGAGAAAGTCATATAAATGTAGCACATGGTGAAGAGTTTACAGAACAAAAATGGTAGATACAGTACTATTTTTAAAAACATTTAAAATTTTAGGATTGTACTAATAATGATAAATATACATAAACTAGAGAGGAAATTCCCCACTAATAAGACTGCATAATAAAACTAAAATCATATTTTGCCAATTTTCGCAATTTAAACTCACTTTCGGGTGTATGATCTTTACCTTCTCAGTCGAACTTCTAATATGCACAAACACGTATGTTTTCGAACGTTTCCCTCTCGCCGTACCCTGCCAGTCCGCACAAACCAATTCGTGCTAGAGATAATAATGTAATTTTACAATCTTACCAGTTACAGCTTTAAAACGTCAGGCTAATAAAACAACTTACCAAAGAGCCAAAACTGCAATAAAATTTAAACATGCACTTTATTACCTAAACGAGTAAAAGGAACATGCAAAATAAGAAAAAATACACATTTTCTACTGTCAAACTTCCGTTTGTAGTTATGAGAACGGTTTGAACGTTTTATTTTTCATATGAATTTGTCTGCATGCAATATATCCTCTCCAACAGTGGCGTTAGACGTGCATGAGATTTTCCAGCTGCTGTTACAGTAACGAATGCAAAGCAGTCTGCTCTGGTGTTCCACCATCTGCCAGCTTGCTTTTTTAATATAGTTTAAAATGGAGACATATAAATCTTGTTTGTACCATGAGACTTGCTTCTAATGACATTTTATTCACGGGCACCTTAAAATGCACTGCAGCTTAAAATTTCACAATTAGGCAGTATAAAGGAAGGCAGCGATAACATGAAACATTTTACTCTACAGAAAAATATTGTTATTTTCAGCAAATACCAATCAGTTCCAGTACCGAAAAGTCAGCCAAAACAACATAGACAAGGCACACTAGTGCTCCTGGTGGCAGAACTTGGAGTTTTCCAATCAGTTACTTAGTTCAATGGAAATATAGGTGCTCACGTTTGCGTTTCTCCGGTTTTTAGGCAATACTTCATTTAATAATGGGACAACAGAGAAAACTGTGACTTAATGCTCGAAGTCATAAATATTTACACACTATTATAATAAAATTATGAACTTGACTGCACACGTTTTGGTTATGATGTTTATCCAATGCAAGATGAGGAGGGGCAGGCTAAAACATGAGTGTTTACCGAATGCAAAGCATCCCACTGAAGAGCACAATAAAAGATTATCTCAAAATCAGTCTGGTCTTTTAAATAGTAAACAAATTCGATTTCAGCTTTTTCTGAACTTCGACAGCTTCTTTTTCCCAAAACGCAGATTGGCAGCTCTGACATGTGTATTTCCGAAAAAAAAATACATTAAAAGTTACATTATATTCCAAAGCTCGAGGAGCTATACAAATCATATTTTATATTTTAATCTATGCCTTTTAATTAAATTTCCTATTCTTCGTCTAAATAAGGGTAATAAAAATCTTTATATTTTGTGACACGTGATGGTTTGTACCTTTTCTTGTGACTTGTACTGAAAAGAAAGCGCATTCAGTTGACACATTTATCCCCATTTTAATAGAAATCCCACGTATATCATAACTTCATTTTTATTAAGTGATTCAGCTGATACGTGTTCCCAGGCCGCTACCTAGATAGCGTATCACCGGCCAATTCCGTGTCAAATATTCAAGTTTACCATATTGTCACTTAAGGGTAATTCTTTTCAGTCAGTTATGACTCCTAACTAATGATATCAACCGCTGGTTAAACCTTTCCTCAATTACGCCCGAACGAATTGGAAAATAGACCAATTTGCAAATACATTTTCATGAAAAGAAAATTGGAAATCAAGTCAACTCACGTATACTAAAGACTTTATTTGGCCTGTATTGATACTTATATAATATACGGTATAACTGTCTGGGTAAAATGATCCAGATTGTTAAAACATATTAATTCTGAAAAAAGTCGATTAGACTGATATGCAGTAAGAAAGACATAACTCATTTAAACCACTACTTAAAAACTTAAATACTTTAGCAGTTGTGTTGTCAATATTTGTAATGGAAGGTATTTCGTATACAAAAAGTCCATTAAATAGTTCAGTCCATTCGCATAGCACCAGGAATGCAAACAATTTAATGATAGATTTCTGAGAAAAAAATCTTATGTGTTAAACGCACATGACTTTCTCTACTCTTGTACAAATATTTTTACAAACGCTTATTCTCCATATGCTTCATGTTAATCAAGATATCGAGATGTTAATCTTATTGCTAATTTTGTTGTAGATGCAGGGGGAATTGGTAGGCTTTAAGCTATAGTCAAATATTTTAAGAGCTGGTTGCTATGTGGAGTATTCCATTCCCTTTGCATTACCAGGACAAAAACAATGAATAACGAATTTGAGAAAAAGTATAAGTATTGGAAAATTTAAGGGAATAACAAGCAATATCTCGAAAATGGTTCACACAACAACAAAAAATGTATATGGCATAAATTGTGTATTCTAACGCGATCTAAATTTTTTGTGTAGTAAAATGTTGTCTATCACTTATGGCTTACCAGTTATGCAAAGTCGTTCACAATGAAGAATACTTTTGGAGACATTCCCAGAAAATTCAAGATATACATTTCATTTGTCATGAAAATATCTTAAACATATGATATTTTAATCACAATCGTTAGAGCCGTTTTTGAGAAAATTAAAATCTTCGAAAAATGTTCCATGTAAAGGGTAATCTGGGGTGGGGGGATTTTCTTGAAAACCTTCGTGTCGCATCTCTGGAAGATACTGAACCTAAACACCAAGTTTGGTGTTTATCCGACTGTTCGTTTCTGAGTTATGCTGTTCACAGACACACACACGGACATGTTTCCAAAAATGCTTTTTTTGGTTTCAGGGGCCTCAAAACATGTATTTCCGGTGAAATCTCGGTATCGAATTTTTGGGTGGAATACTCGTACAATACTTCCCCTACTTACTATACGTAGTAGAGAAAGTAAAAATACTATAATAAGAATAGTATTGTTGAACTCGCTAAGACACTGTACAATATATTGCTTTATCAGAAACAACTTATGATTTATGATAACTTTGGAACTGAAGTAAAAGCATTGTTATTAGATTTAGTTTCTAAGATAAAGAATATCTGGGATTATTAAGCTAAGAGATGGATGTATTTATATTATATTATTTTGTGACATGATCTTATGGAGCTAAATTAGTGTAATGTGTATCCTTGATATTTTTCATGCATTGTAAATATCTCAGCAATAAATTAAAACACTATATTCAAATACAATATACAATTAGTGACACCAACTTATTACGCGCGATTTTTACGATCAATATGGTCCGTCTGCTTTCCACAGAATGAAATTTTCTAGGAGAGTCGAAATTCTGGGAAACCACTAATTAGGTGCTAAAAATAAATAAAAATAGTTTGAATGGAAATCTTGCACTTAGGTGAGATATTTATTCCTGCATGTTTCAGAAGCCTGCTTATTTTCATTCATTCTTTGGTAAGTCACTCCTGAGAGACTTCTTGAATGGTGCATAGCAGTGTTTATTGTAAATTTCATGGATTTTGAAGCTAGAAAAGGTGACCAACTATTGATATGCAACCGTAGTCAGTATAATTATACAATGCTATAAGACAGACATTTAAAATAATAATAATAATCATTTCGGAAGCCAAAATTCCAAAATAAAAGATTCCTTAAGCTAATAGAAATGCCTCAACAAAGACAGATGTTAAATTCACTCTTGATATTGAACACTGTAGTTACACTTGGAGTCCCAAAATAACTCGTCAGCAACTACACGAATTTATCCACAGCGACTCCAGGGAGTGTTCATCTCCAATTTAAAATATTCTAGCAGTCAAATTAACCGAGAGAATATTCTCATTTATAATATGCAGAAAGCACACACGATATTACAGTTTACTTGTTCTGACGTATTTTAAGATTTCATGTTCAACTTTTTTGTGTGTGGTGTTTACAAAATTAGTTCAAAGGGATTTAGTAGATCAAATTTGTTTGTACGAGTAGGCTGCAAAAAGTAAGTTACACAAGTTGTCCGACGCTAAGACCATTACGCAACAAAAGTGGTAAATTGTGAATAGAGTTGATGTTGAGGGCTAGACAGTTCTGCTATCGTGCTGATAAGAGGTGCATAATAGTGTGAGTGTGCAATGGCGCGTCGGCTGGAAACACATTCCAAAGTTAAATACGTGGTGCAGTACGATCCTTTCGGGCAAAATGTCTGATGCTAAACTTAAGTACAAGCTTCCAGACTTGTTTTCTGTTTTCTCCTCTGAGCTCTATGCTATCAAACAAGCTTTGATTTACATTACCTCAGCACAGCATAAACACAGTGCAATTCTAACTGATTCACTAAACACTCTTCAGAGTATCCGAGACCGCTCTACTGACGTAACATTAATCCAAGATATCCAAAGTCTTTACAACCAAATTATCACAAATAATTAAGAAGTTATATTCTTCTGGATTCGGTCCCACTGTGGAATATCAGGAAATGAGGAAGCAGATAGGGAAGCCAAAAAAACAGCTTTGCTACCTCCAGTGGAAGAATTGTCAGTGCCCTACAGAGATGCTCAGTTATTTTGTTTAGCAGACCAACTGTCAAATGGAAGCAAAACTGGGCCATTAAAACATCAAGCAAACTCCACGTAGTTAGGAAAGGCTCCACAAAACCCTGCACATTGCAGACTCTAAAAAGAAAAGATCAACCACATTTACAAATAGGCCATTCACACTTAACCCATTCCTTCTTACTCGCCAAAGAAAACGCTCCTCACTGCGAGACCTGCAATTGCCGCATCGAACACCTCATCACTAAATGTAGAGGTTATACCATGGAGAGAAGAATACATAACATCCCTGAAGATATATTTTTAGCTTTAAATAACCCTACTCATTTCAAAAACATTATTTTTTTCTTGAAAGACATCAAACTGTATAACAAGATTTAAATATAACACATGAAATAAAAATGCTTGATAGGTAGTAGGTTTCACTGTTCAAGCTGTATTCAAGACTTAATAATGTGAAATACGTTTATAACAATGTATTAAAATGATTGTGTTATTTAATCAATGTAAAGTATACAAGTATTATTATTATTGTACTCGTATGTATGGATATAAGTCGCGATATGACCTAATAGTCAAAGCGACTATAAATACAGAAAAATAACCACAACAATAATGTCTAAGTTGCAAAGAGATTTACCGTGAAGTTCTGGCGGAGAATGAACCAAATGCAATGTCGCTTCCAGCAATTGTAAAATGGTGCCAACAATTTGAACAAGGCCGCACATTTGTGGGTAACGTTGATCGGGAAGTAAGACCATCAACATCCACCATAGACGATATCCAGGAAATCGATGAAATGATTCGCAGCAATTGCAGAATGAGTATCTTAGACATGAAAGAACATGTGAGTGGAAAGGAAGTTGCCAGTGATAAAGATGTTCAGAGTCCCAATGGCTCCATGACCCAGGAGCGCATTTCTATCGTCAAGGAATATAGCGACTGATAGAAAGTTCAGATCGTTATATACAGAAACATGGTGACTTGTTTAAAAATAGTGTTATGTATCTGTATCACTTTATATTATAATGCATCATTCAATAACAGTACTTAGCCTGGCATAATCATGTGTAACTTATGCCGCAAACCGCAGTGAAAATGGTTTTCATCTGACGGAGATAAATGCAAAGTCAGGAATTATCAACGCTTTTAGTGAATTTTCTCACATTAACGTCTTAGTTTTCTCAATTTCACAAGTTTATTTCTTGTACTTTAAATCATATGGTGATATTGTCAGGTTTGTTACTAACTAAATACGTAAAAATTGTAAGCAATGATTTGAAAAATTTTGCCTAATTTAAAAAAAACAACATAAAACTAACAAAATAAAATCTGGAAATACGTCAGAACAAGGAAAGTGTAGGTAATATGGTTTGTTCTTTCTGCATATTAAAAATGACAATTTTATCTCCGATAGTTTGGCTGATGGAACTTTTAAAATGAAGACAAATGTGTAAAAGGGAGGGATCACTGGTGTAAAAGGATAAAGGTAAAGGTAATTACTAAGGAAGGGACCCTGAAAATGCGGCAAGGCACTGCAAGTAGGCCCCAATGGGTCCTTTGTGCTTCCACCGTCGACGCAGCTGTCCGCCTTCCCTTTTCTTTTACAAACAAAATAACAGATATTTTAAAAATGTAATCCAAGAATTGGTCAGATGTTTTCTTCGTTACAAATAGTGGAGAGTTCAGAAGTTGAACCTTTCTTTATCTGATATTGGATTTTACCTTTCTCATCCCCGAGAATCTCAAAGATAGCATTTTTTAAGTTTAACATTCAAACACCATAAATGAAAGGGTTTAGTAATTAATTTCATAATCCCCTATTCGTTGTTTCCAAACGATTGAATGTCAATCCCACGCATTTGAGTGTACCATAAATTAAATTGACCATCGCGCTTAAATAAAAGCACAAGGGTACAGGGTGATTCCGTTTGAGATGTCAGAAAAGTAAAACGTTATATACGAGGGTCATCCAATAAGTAAGTTTCCCTGTTTTATAAAAAACCATTACACACAATTGATCATGTTGAATTAATTTTATTTATATTGTGCAATCCTTCTGTTACTTTTCTACATAGTCAACATCTTTTTCTAAGCAAGTTATTCCAAGCCAGTGTTGTACCAGCTCGGTCCTGTGCTTGCAACCAGCTGTTCACTGATTTGACTTTATCATTGGCGTTAAAAGTGCTTACCTTTGAGTTGCAGGAACATGTGAAAATTACTTGGGCAAGCTTCGGTGAATACGAGGATACGAGAAAACTGCCAAGTGGAATCTTGACCCAGGCGGAGCTCAGAAGACTCAACTGGAAAGTTTTTTCGCATCCTCCATATTCACTAGATCTTTTCGCAAGTGATTTTCATACGTTCCCCTGATTCAAAGGTCATCATGGAGGTAAGCACTTTAAGATGAATCAGAAGCGAACCAGAGTCCGGGCCTGTGCTCGTAACCAGTTGTTCACTTCTGATTGAAAGCGGAAATGATAGAAATTAACGAATGATGTTTCAGACTTCATAGGCGTAGCATGGCAGCACTATCGTGCATAGGAGACGAAATGGTACTCAAGCTACAACGGTTCAATGTCATGCGAACTATTCAAATGTAACACGGTGCGAACCCAGAAAGCTTTAAGATGTCAATATGCACTATCGGAGATTGATAGACAGTACCTTAAGATGTTTCCATACCATATTCAACAGAAGCAAGCTTTGATGCAGCGTAATTAGAAGCCTGTTCTAAAGTTTGCTGTCATGATGTGTGAGAAGCAGGAATCGGACGATCAGTGGTTAAATCGTTGGACGTTCATAGACAAAGCCACATTTCATGTGAGTGGCTGAGTCAACAAGCATAACTGCATTATTTGGAGAACTAGGAATCCACACGTCTCATATGACACATTTCATATACCATAAGATGCACTGAGCACGCACCGGCAGAGGTCGATGGATTTTTTTCGGGCGTAAAAGTATCACAGGTCTCAAGAGTGAAGTTTGAAGCATCACTAATTGTTATCTTCCATATTTTCCGCTTATTTTTCAGCAAACTGCATTAACCTCTTAAATATAATGTTTTACTTTTCTGACAACTCAAACAGGTCGCCTTGTACTTCTTGTGCGCAATTCATGCGTCGTATTATAAGCGGGAGGAAGCAAGGGAAGAAAGCAATTACGATAATAGACGTTACGGATTCGATTTCCGACTGGGATGACAGAAGTTATGTTTAACTAGAATCATTCCCTCCCCTCTTCATAGTCTGGAAGTATGTAGGAATGAATGCGGATTTCATAGTAAAAATTAATAAAAACAAACCTTAAAGGCCTACAGTTCAACGAGTTACTTATAACTCCATCAGTTGTTATTCAAGTCAATGTCAGCATACAAGTTAAAGAGGGCTATACTTTTATTTACAAATATGCATTGCTAAGCGCGCTGCATAATGAAGCCTATGGGATCTGGATTTGTCCAATTGTCCCAAAGGCTTCCATGCACACAAATTGCGATACAAACATTATTTTTCGAATTATTTTTATATTTGCTATGAGTTAGTTATATTTTAGACACTGACAATTTTCAGTTCATTTTAACATTCCAAATAAATTCCCTTAACTTTTTTAACTGAGACTGACCGCTAAATTTCCTACTTATTACGCAGCCATTTTTCTCCTGCATTCATCAGTTCCTTCACAGCCCATCACAATATGGACCCCAAATTTATTATCCCCACAGATTGGACACGTGCTCTATGTAATACTACCTCAACCTCTTAGTTTCTAGACCCCTAATTTAAACCATGCAATACTTTTTTTTTTGCAGAGACTAAATATTTTTCTCTATTTAATTCCGTCATCATTTTATGAAAAACAAAGATCTGTCATTCATTGCAGAGTATTTATAACATCTTTATATTTGTATTTTCATGTTTGGAACGAACCTATATCCATAATCCTCTCAGCATTCTATTGCCTTGTAGCCAAATATCACCTAAACCATTCTTCTCTAGTTGATCCTTAGCATTGCTCAGCCAATTGACAGAGCTCAAATATTTTCTTGGTTCTTAAGGCAACATTTTCTGCTGGTAACTTGTACCATAGTATTTTCCTTATTATTTTAGAGAGGGCTAATACAAATGAAACTATTTAAAACAGCGGTAAGAAGACATAGCAATAATTTTATATCCGCCTATATTCTTTTGCGAGCACAAACTATGTTTTCGAAGATGTTCAAACCTACCAAATCAAGAAGGCTAATGTTCTTGTAGCAAATTTAACTAATAGTGAGTACAGTCTCACTTTTCATTTTAGAAACAAACAACATCTTGGAAATAATACGGATCAAAAAGCAAATAAATTTCCGTAAAGGTTTTATCCCTCTCTCAATTTTGGCTATCCTTCAAGTTCTTCAGAGGCGAGCATGACAACGGTTCGAAAGAACGCTTTAATTAGTATTTAAAACTTTCCAGTAACATACGCTGAAGGAATATCAAATAAAAATCTCATGTACAGACTTGGTGGCACTAATTTGTTTAAAACATGAATATTCATGAAACTTCACTTGTTCATTAATGAGTTTGTATGTAGAGATTATTATCTAAAATAATGCACGAGCATAACCTCATGAATGCAAACATAAATAAATCATAAGCATTAAGACTGAATTATTTACGAACTTCAAGCATAACAGAGGCCATGTGGGGTTTCGTGAATGTAAATGTAGAACGGCTATTGAATACATATTTCTTTTCTCACATTGGTGAAACAGTGTCGATATTCTGAATGTCACATGCATCCAGTACCGTCATGGAGGCTATAGATTATAATAGACATTATTTGCAAAAGGAGTAATAAGCCTACAAGATGCAAAACACACCATCCGTAACGTTCTTGTTAAGAAGATTGTTACCGTTATTCTTTAAGATCAAGAGGCAGTAAAAGTGCATCCATTTTCAGCCAGTAGTAGTATTGCGAGAGAAACAACACGGTTCCGGCTCTTAGTATTGTTAACCATAATTTTCTTCCTCTCAACAAGATGATGCTTTTATGATGTTACAGAATACCAATAGCGCAGAGAAACTGGTTAGCGGTTTTAACAAGTTGTTAAACTTTAACCAGACATAACAGAAGAGGTATGAGTATCGAGAATACCATAGGTGCAATATCGATACTGCTATCGAACTTTAAATTGAGTTTTATTTATCGATGTTCTTTAACTGCTATGGTTGTAAGCGTTTCGTTTTATACTGGGGTTGAAACACCGTAAATTTTGTTCAGAGGCTTCTTTATCAGGCTTGAGGTTCTTTTACGTACCATAAATCTACGACGCGGGACCACCGGCTTTAATTCCGTTCCGAAGGAAGCCATTTTAAGCCCGAAAAGAATTCATTGTCTTCCGTTGGGTCTGAATGCGCCACCTTGGGAAATGAAGCTAGCATGGTACCCCTAGATACGGAGAACGACATCAAACTTAAAATAAACCTTTATGCCAAACTGGTAGTCTTTCTAGCGAATTTACAGCAAAAAGCGGTGGCAATTTCTAGTAGTCTTCAAATATAATTTCAAGTTTTATACTACATCGGTTAACGCGCGTACATTAAGGTTCTTCCACTTTCTCATTCACTGCAAAAATAGTGCTCAAATGCAGTTACTACAGTAGTGATGAATTGCGTTTAAAATGTTTACGGATAAAAACAACTCTAGCCAGCTGGCCTCGTAGCTTAGTCGGTAGAGCACCTGCCTAAGTGTTAGGAGTCCCAGGTTCGATTCCGGCTGGGGGTGAGAATTTTTCTCTAGCCAAGATTATTTCCTATCCTCCCCAAAGTTTGGACGTATGAATGAGCGTGTGAATGTGTGCGTGATCTAATGAACAAAACCCAAAGTTTACCAGCAATCGACCAAGCGAATACAAGTGAACGCTAGCTTCTGTATTTGGATACAGAAACCTTGCCAAGCGAGATTGTTCCACGGTAACGTGAGAGATTTGCATTCGGGAGGCCCTGGGTTAGATTCTCGTTGGCCGGCCACTTGGGTTTTCCTGGTAAGTCGGCGAATGGTGGTGTGGATTGCATAATACCGCGAATTTTCCCATCCTGTTGTTTCATTTCATTTTATTCCAGGGTCGAAGGATCAGGCGAGTGGATGGCGGGCAAGACGTATGGCGGTGACACTTTGAGAAAGTGTCTGCCCTGGCGCGTGCGTGACGGGCCCTTAGAGACCTCTCCGTGGGGAGAGTTAGTGCATCGGGATGTAATATCTGAAGAAGTTAAGGACTCCATCTGTGTCCGAACATGCCGTCCCGGATCTGGCCGCATGACTAGAATTCAAACCATGGATCTTCAGCTTACGGGCGATGTTGTACCGTTTAGCTATTGTGATCTGTGGTACCGAAATGCGCAGAATTCTTTTATAAAGGTCTTGGGCTTGCGCACCAAGCCCGGGGGAATCACTCCTGAAGAAATATGGGGAAAAGAGAATTCAAATGTCAAGCCAGCTGAGACCTCTGACGAGGCTTCTGTAACCAGTCAGTTTTCTAGTCCTGCTATCTAGCATTGGAGCTGCAGCGATGAGTGATAGCTCAGCGTTAGATGGTGTCAAGAGAAGCAGGCGCCTGTTGGATGGTCAACTTGCTCAGGGACCTCAGCAGAGTATGATTTTTTTAATGTGCAAATAAATATCACACGAGATCAACGGCTTTACTTCACTTCCGAAGGAACGTTGCTAAGGAGTTTTACAGCCGTGGTATAACAATTATTTCACAGACAAAAGCAAAAGTGTATAAAAGTCCCCAAACGGTAGCAGACTTGTTAATGTAGCTTTCTTTGCTTTAGGTTATTAAAATTAGCTTATGTCACGTATAAGTACATTTTCTTGCTATACCATGGGCAAAGTTCTTGCTCTACTTGAACCAGATCGACTGGCTTAGGAAATTCATTACGACGCAACACATAAAATGTTTTTTGCACAAAGACCGGAATTATAGTAACAAGGATTTCCCCCGAGGAGAACAATTAAGGTGTGGCTACTAAATTATCAACACTTGAGAAAGAAATTACGATAATAACTGGAAGTATCTGACGTAGATATCGAACTGAATGATTATTGGGGAACGTGCGTTTCAGCACCACGCCTGACTATCTGGAGTTCATAGCCTTGTGATATGCTGCAGACGAAAAAAGTAGGAGTATTGGCAAATAATCTTAACCTTCGCTCTTAAATTGACTGTCCTGAAAATGATTGTCATTTTTAATTGCGTGGTGGAAAGAGATAATTCAATTCTTTATAGATTATCTTACCGGTTTCGGCTTGATTTATTTGGTACATAAGGAAATTGTATGGAAGTATGTCGGCTGGAATAAGGATTTTTGTTAAATCATAAATGTACACTGCAATGCAGACAAAGCCATTAAATTATTGCACTTCACAATAATTACTCCTATAAATATAGATTATTTTTGTCTTGGCAATAAAGATGACAGTCATTTATAAAGGGCTAGCACAGAAGGTTTAGACCTTTTGTCTTGTGCTGCTCGACAGTCAAACATGTTTCTGATTATTTTTGTCATTTGTTGACTCTTATCATGGGTACAAGTTTTCCAATACTGAAACTTTGGAGACAACATAATACTATATGTTAATATCAAATGGTGATTTCATTGTTGAGTCCCTCTGTGTATTCAAATTTGATTCTATCTATATGCATAAATTTACGACTTGGCATAATAATCACAACAGATCATTTGGATTTTGTGAGAATTTCAAACAAGCTTCACATTCCTTCATGTAAACCCAGAATTATGTTAACATTAAATGGTGTTGTGACGACCCTCTATGTATTTAAAATTATCATATCCAATTGCATTAATTAATGATTTGATATAAGCATTACAAGTGATCCATTTGGGTGTAATGGGATTTGGAAGAAACGTTTTGGTTCTTCATGCAAATCTAGATTCCTCCACTTTCCCCTTTTTGTCTCCAAATATTAAGTATTTGTCTTAATACTAAAAGCTAATATCTTCATTGTCCCGAAACCTTCCTACTATTCACTATTCCATTCAACCCATTTCTCCTTCCCATTTGGTGCTCCAGATTCCCCCTCTCCCTATTCTTTATCTTCCAGCAATTTCCTTGGTACACTCTTCCTAAGCTATATAGTATGCTCCATTATTCTCCATATTTGCACTTTCATATGCTTTCAAATGCTCTCTCTGATGTGGGTCGGCATGCTGACAGATTCGTCCTCTCTGAGCGGTTTCCCTTAAGGGGGGACTCGGGATTTGTAAGCAGCTTGAATGGCGTTGGGTGGATTCAATCTGGAATCGTCAGGGGCCCCGTCCACGCTTGCGCACGTCATCTCCCGGATCTGGTCGCCTTTCAGGCGTTTCCCACATCCCTCCCTCCTTCCCTGCCAGGGGTCGTGTTAGAAGCACAAATAACCACATTGGCCTACGTGCGGTGCTCTACCCTGGTTTCGAGGGGCCCTTCCATGATATTTACCTTTACCCTTTACCTTTACACCATTATATACACATCTCTCTTTCACAAATTGAAATTTATTACGCTACAAATCTGCATTGTTTCAAAAAAAATTACAGTTTTCTATTTTCGAAAGTTGGTCGTCTTATGACTAAAAATTACTTTATGTAAAGCGGTCTACTACAATTTCTACACAGGGAACTGTCTTAAAATGGTAGAATTTAATAGTTAATGCGAAATAAATTTTCAAATTACTCCACAATATCTCAAACATAAATAATAAATATAGTGTTCAACCAAGAGTATTATTTTTCTTTACTAATTTTAGCATCGATATAAAGTAAAATCCATGACAAGTAGCTTCACTAGTTCTTTACAACGGGTTTCATATTCAATCAGCTCATGTTTCCCGCGCACTGTCATAGCATTTGCTTTAGAAAGAGGTAAACCTTTTGTTAGGATGCCAAAACGTTCGTGTTGTATTTAACTCCAGCATTTCCTGTAGGTGGAATAAACAAAAAGCCAAAGTTGACCTTAACAAAAAACATGGTCAATGAAAGGGTGAAATGCCCTCCATTTTCCTCGCCTGAAAGGAGAGAAGCTATTAATAATGCATCTGTGAGACTTTTACAGCAAAGTTGCAACAACCTCAACGCCACCTGTTTAATGGGACGAGAAGTCACGCAGGTTTTGAAAAGAATGACAAATGGTTTTACAGGTCCAAGTATGATGAGACGTGTATAATTCAAGGACAGGCGAAAGTCTTCAAAATAAATGGACATATTATGCTTCCGTGATCCACGCACAGGGCGTAATGACACGGGGGCAAAACGAAAAGAATGATGGGGAGCAAGGAGTAGGCGTCGCAGATGACTGTGAAGAAGTCTTGCAACAGACAAATTTGATTTGTAACAGCCACATATTTTTCTGCATCCATAACCGTTCCATATATCTTAATAAAAATGCTTCCTTCTACAGATAATTCTAGACATCTGCATAGAAACAGGTTTAATCAGGTAGAACACAGATTTGATAACGTGTGAGGGTGAGACAATACTTAAGTGCTTACAAAAACATTGGCAATGTATGACAAACAAAGACTGGGCATTTATCCCTTGAAAGGCGCATCACTCAGTGTTAAGAATTTAAGCATACAACAGCAAGTATACTGAGTATAGTGTATTCTAACTAAATCCACAGGTTTCTTATTATTTTCTATACCACGTACCCAAATTTTCGATACCGAGATTTCACCGGAAATACATGTTTTGAGCCCCTTGAATAAAAAAAAAGTTTTTAGAAGCATGCCCGTGCGTGTGTCTGTGTTTTTTTTAACTGATTTATTACTACATGCCCCATAACAAGTGTAATATTAAATGCATGTATATCTAATTGCACTTAATGTATACACTTTTAAGAGTTGCCTGATATTTCTCTATCGCTTTTGTTGTTTAGTTTGTAATGTGTGTGCCTGGGAACAGCATAACTTCAAAACGAATATATACCAAACTTGGTATTTAGGTTCAGTATCTTCCAAAGATGCAACACGAAGATTTACAAGAAAATCCCCCAACCTAAACTACCTTTTATGTGGAACATTTATCGAAATGTTTGGTTTTCTAATAAATGGCCCTAACTATTTTCCTTAAAATACCAAACATTAAAGATATTTAAACGAGAAATAAAGTTCATATTTTGAATTTTCTGGGAATAGCCTATGAGGTCATCTTCATTAGGAAGGAACTTTGTAAAACCTTGTATAACTTGTAAACGTTAAGCGATAGACGAAAACGTACTACACAAAAAATGTAGATCTCTTTAAAACACACGCCATTCTTTTAAAGTCCTGTCAACATTCAGTTGTTTCTCGCGATTGTATGAAAACAGTATGGAATCTTAAGCCCAGCATACAGCGTCTAGTTCTTAAACATTTAACTATCGCTGTTCTCTTTGTATCTATAACGAAATGTGTACTGTAACTATTTCTGCAATGGTTAATTTGGATTAAAACGCAGATGAAGTGTAGAGAAAGTAATGTGAATGCTTTACATTAGCTTTTACTTTTTACTGCATATGCTTTATAGCTTCGCAATTATTTAGTTTGTCAGGAATGCATGCGCTAACTTACCAGAACAGTATTCTATTGACAAGGTGGATATCAAAGTTTTAGATAAATTTTGTTTTAGGTGTAATAGTTTCCATACTATAGCCATAAATATTTAACGAATAAATAAATCCAATGTAATTGTACAACATTTTCATACATATTTTAAACTTGCCTTTACCTTAGCAATAACCAGGTAGAGAAAGTAGGAATTCAATGGAGATTTTAGCAGAAAAAACTAACCTCCCACCCAAAAGAACAAATTTTTAGAATAAACTTGTTCTGCGAACAATATTAATTAAAAATGAAACATCAGTCGAATTTGAGTTAGACGCCGCTTAAGGATGCAAGTATTTGCAATGTAACGCCCAACTCAAAACTACCCTTTACGTGGAAAAACCTCCTTTTATAATAATATAAGTACTTATATTAGTATAAATTCTAACGCTTTTTCTGTTTATACTGTTGGTTACAGTAACTGCGCATATTTTGTACATGCTGTGACACATTTACTAATTCATGAACTTATAAACGAACTTGTGCAATTGGCTTTTGTGACCTTTCAACTTCGTATGAGCTGCTTTTGCTAGAGAAGAGTGCAGATTGGGCCATATCTAAACTACTTCACCTAAGTTTAAACGCAGATTTGATTGATTATTATTATTGTTGAAATCGTTCTTGGTTCTGTTCTTTGTGTTTCGCTTTTATTTTGAATGTATATAATAATGTAATTATATTAGTAATTTATAGAAATTCGAGTAATTGGAAGAGAAAGCCGTATGAGTGTGGCACATTCGATTTTAAAGAATATGCATTAATATTTTGCAGAAATTTATCGAAACAGCACATTTTGAAACCTGAACAATGAATTATTAAAGGACTAGGAATAATTGTAAAACATATTACTTTCTCTACTACGTATAGTAAGTAGGGGAAGTATTGTATTCCACCCAAAAATTCGATACCGAGATTTCATCGGAAATACATGTTTTGAGACCCCCTGAATCAAAAAAAAAAGCATTTTTGGAAACATGTCCGTGCGTGTGTCTGTGAACAGCATAACTCAGAAACGAACAGTCGGATAAACACCAAACTTGGTATTTAGGTTCAGTATCTTCCAGAGATGCGACACGAAGGTTTTCAAGAAAATCCCCCCACCCCAGAGTACCCTTTACATGGAAGATTTTTCGAAAATTTTAATTTTCTCAAAAATGGCTCTAACGATTTTCATGAAAATATCATATGTTTAAAATGTCATGAGAAATGAAATGTATATCTCGAATTTTCTGGGAATGTCTCCAAAAGTATTCTCCATTGTGAACGACTTTTGCATAACTGGTAAACCATAAGAGATAGACAAAATTTTACTACACAAAGAATGTAGATCGCGTTAAAATACACAACTTATGTCATATACATTTCTTTTGTTGAGTGAACCGTTTTCAAGATATTGCTTGTTATTTGCTTAAATTTTCCAATACTTATACTTTTTCTCAAATGCGTTATTCATTTTTTTTATGTCCTGGACATGCAAAGAGAATGGAATGCGCCACATAGCAACCAGCGCTTAAATATTTGACTATCGCTTAAAACCTACCATATTCCCCTTGCATCTACAAGAAAATTAGCAACAATATTTACATCTCGATATCTCGATTAACCTGAAGCATATGGAGAATAAGCGTTTGTAAAAATAGTTTGTACAAGAGTAGAGAAAGTCATGTGAGTGTAACACATCAGATTTTTTTATGTCCTGGACATGCAAAGAAAATGGAATGCGCCACATAGCAACCAGCGATAAAATATTTGACTATCGCTTAAAAGCTACCATATTCCCCTTGCATCTACAAGAAAATTACAAATAAGATTGACATCTCGATATCTCGATTAATATGAAGCATATGGAGAATAGGCGTTTGTAAAAATAGATTGTACAAGAGTAGAGAAAGCCATGTGAGTGTAACACATCAGATGTTTTTGTCTTGGATATGCAAAGAGTTATAATCTGTGGCAAAGAGAATGGTGCTGCACCTAGCAACCAGCTATTAAGAGATATGTATGTGCTTAAAAGCTACTGTTTTTCTATATTGCCCTTGTAAATATATTTTCCCCTTACATCTACAGGAAAATTAGCAATAAGATAGTCTGCAAATGTTTATCTCGATTAACATGAAGCATATGGAGAATAAGCGTTTGTAAACATAGTTTGTACAAGAGTAGAGAAAGTCATGTGAGTGTAACACATCAGATTTTTTTTGCTTCTAATGACCATTTTATGTAGCGGAAATAGCAGATTCTATGTACCCCAAATTTTAATTATTTTGTAGTTGAATATATTTTGGGCGGCGCCGTGGCCTAGTGGTTAGACCGCTCGCCTCCCATCTAGTCGGCCCGGGTTCAATCCCAGGGACCTGCATGTGGGATTTGTGGTGGACGAAGCGGCGTCTGGGCGGGTTTTCTCCGGTTTCCCCCGCCATTCATTCCACCAACTGCTCCATCATCACCTTTCCTTTCATCCATTTCACCAACATTTCGTTTCATCTACTTCCTTCATCCCATACCTGGCATCGGGCTGATCACCCATCCTGGATGCTCTGTCTGATCCATGAGTGTCTGCTCCTCGACGGGCCTCTGACCCCAGGCACCCGCCTGTAAGTCCTGGGGGGTGTAAGTCCTACATAAGAGGAGGGTAAACAGATAATGAATGAATGAATATATTTTGGCACAGCAACTCAGTAAATATGAATCAAGACCTACATGCGAACCTAAGCGTGTACCCTATGAGAAAAATAATAAACGCTTAAAAAATAAATTAATAATAATAATAATAAACAAAGATTACGTCTGCACAAGAATGCTGCAATCAAAGCTGTTCTTACAATAAAATAGGCATTAATCGTCATATGTAATACAAAGGTTATGCTGACGTAAGATGCTATGGAAGGAAGATCTGGGAAAATTGTCTACCTAATTACGAGCAGTTAGACTAGAAGATGTGCTTTTTTTTCACGAACCTGTTTTCAGCTTAGATGAGAAAGAGGCAGTAGGCTTCTCCACGAAACCTTTTGTGCCTTTCAAATACAACTGGGTCACCGAACTCTTACAATGCATGTGTCACAGTACGGTGTCTACATCGGTAATGATCAATGCTCCTATTTGCGATTATATCGTTTATAGGTAGATGTTGGTAGATACACAGTGCTCCTGGCAAGGTCTGAAGTGTAAACCAGGAAAGCAAACAGAGCGTTAAGAGAACTGTCTTTGATACTATGCTCCCAGTTGCAGATGATCCTGAGATTAGGCTAAAGACCTGTATCTGGTGAAAGGAACGGAGCCGAGTCCACATTGTTAAGGTCTATAGGGTGTACCGAAAGTCAGGTGAACGATATTTATGGGGTATTTGACCTCTTGGTTCTTAAAACGCCATCGTTGATTTAGGTTATCTAAAACGAGCCCTATAAAAATAAGATACTCGAGTTGAAATAAATATATTTTAGGTTTTGACTACAATATTTTAAATCATATAAGGAAATAAGTGAGGTACAAATTTTCTGAGTTTTATCTATTTAAGGTGCTGCATCTGTGAAATTTAGAAAATTCACATGTAAGTTATCTTGTTGAAAGTTGTGTTATTATTAAGCTATTACAACAGAGACAGTAAAATGAAGCAGATATTAATAAAGAGCTCAAAAAATAAATTCTAAAACTTACTAAGGAATGCTAAAACAGAACTTCAATGGAGTAGATAAAGAGTTTTATGTATTGTATATTTATGCACGCATTATTATTGTATTATGATTGAAAACACCATTTGTGTCGTAAAATTTGCCTTGAACATGTTTATTTTAGAATGTTAATTACAATTATAGTTATTATCTGACAGGTAAAAAAAAAGTTAACACTGTTTAAAATGCGTTAAACAAAATGAACGAAAAAGATTGATTTTTTGAAGATGTATTTTTGTTGTTCCGCTCCAAGTTTAAAAAAATAAATATATTAACTTTGTTATTACACTGCTTCTATAGATATTATTTATGTTTGTTTTTGCCTCGTCTGCTTCAGTATTACTTTAGAGACACGTTTCTCTTAATCAGGGCGTGGTGCAACAAGAATGTAGGCTTTACACAGATTTTAAGTTTAAATTCACTTCTTTTTATTAAATCCTTGACACAAATTAAATAGCACTACACTGATATTAAGAGCTGTGAGATTCTTTTATTTAATACTTGCACTTTGTTAACAAGTATACTTAATTTTCGTTTTACACGAATACGTAATATTTCTTTATAGAACACATCTTCCATCCGGTCACTATCAAGGTCTGCAGGTAACTGAACATATTTCAACCGTATAAACTTTTAACTTTCTGTATTTCAAGTCTCTGATTGGCTAATCCTAGTCCAATAGAATATCTGCATTTTACTAAAGCTTTTTCTGGCTGTTGATTGGCTATTTTTAAACTGTCACAAAATTTACATTATTGCTGCCCTAATCATGACTAGTAGCATTCAAACTCTCAAACTCATTATTGCCTCATGGTTACCTCATTGTTACCTCATTGTTAGCAACGTTAAACTTATTATTCTCACAGCTCTTACATTATTAAATTACGTAATGCATTCACATAACATTATTGAACATGTTTACAATAATATAAGCATATGAAATGACTTGTATACATATTACAAATTATTACATACATATTGCTTCAAGGCGGGCTGTTATTGAAATTACAAATTATATAATTTAATTGAACTTATTCAAGTGTTAAAAATACTGCCTCAATACTGAAAATGTTTATAATGTCATGTTTTTAAAAACAAATTAAATTTGTTTATATTTGACAGCAACTTTAAAGAGTTGATTACCGTGTAGTTTGTTCAATTAGCCCTAATATTTTTTTAATTATCATCATATAAAGATTTTGTGTTCATCCAAAAATGAATTTGACTGAAGAACATTTTCGTTCTCTAGTCGAGTTTTACGGGCTATGATTTGTTACTATTTTAAGTCGTCATTAACTCCTAAACAATGTGAAGATCGGCTTAGAAATGCCGAAATTTGGTGAAGGAGCCCAATCTAAGGCAACAATTTATAATTAGTACGTGAATTCAAAATAGATCGGTTTTTTCTTAGTGATGAATTCTGTGAAGGACGCTCAAGAACTGCTGTTACTGACGAAAATATTACCGCTGTTGGAGCAATGCTTGAAGAAGATCGATGACATATTATGAATTTATTCGGGCGACATTGGGAATGAGTCAAATCCAAAACATTTTACCTCAATAATTAGACGAGAGAAAACTTTGTTGTTGATGGATTTGAGGCAGTATTTTTAACACTTAAATGATTTCAGTCAAATTATATAATATGTACATTCAATAACAGCCCACCTTGAAGCTATATGTGTATGTAATAATTTGTAAAATGTATGTAACAGTCATTGCATATGCTTATATTATTGTAAACATGTTTAATAATGTTATGTTAATATATTACGTAATTTAATAATGTAGCAGCTGTCAGGATAATAAGTTAAACCTTGCTAACAATGAGGTAACAATGAGGTAACCTTGAGGCAATAATGAGTAAGAATGTTTAATAATGCTATTAGTCATTATTGGAGCAACAATAATGGAAATGTTGAGACAGTTTAAAAATAGCCAATCAACCACCAGAAAAAGCTTTACAAGTTTATGCGATTGAAATCAATTCAGATGCCTGCGGACAGCGTTACTAACCAGACGCAAAAAGTGTCCTCAAGAGATTCAATACGTATTCGTGTGAGACGAAAAATAGTTTACGTGTTAAAAAGAGCAAATAATTAATGAAAGAATCTCACAGCTCTCTATCAGTGCAGTGTTAATTAAATCGTATCAAGCATTAATAAAAGGAGTGAAGTAAAATTATAATCTTTGTAAGGCTACATTCTTGTTGCACCACAACCCTGCCAAGACATCCGTGTCTCTAGCAAAAATACTGACCCAGCCGAGGCAAACATAAATATATAACATTTAAAGAAACAGTCAAATTACAAAGTTAATATTTTTTTAAACTTGGGGCAAAGGTCACCTGAAAGGCTACCGGAAACTGTTTACCATACATGCAGTTGCAACTACTACAAGTTCGGCTCCCCAACAGTTGAATTATAATACAACTCCTTCAATACAAACTACTTCAAACTGACGCCCAAAGCGTGGTACAAAAAACGTAACAAACCATCAACTTCAAATTGGCGTCCATACGTGGAGCAGATAATAAATTACTTTCACAAATTGGCGCAAAACGTGGGGCAGAAACTACTTCTCAGATTCCATTTAAACTGACTTCCAATAAAAATAACAACGCATTGATTGGTGCAGTCTGGAAAACTTATAAGTGGCACTTTAAATTTCGTTTGGAATGTCGTTACTGGTGATGAAGCTTGAATTTATTGTTATGATCCTGAAAAGAAAAGCCAATCGACTCAATGGGACTTTCGAACAGAACCTAAGCCTACAAGATGATTGCTAATTTTTTTCCTATTTTTGTTATTATAGCATTAGAAGATTGACGTACTGTTACTGCCGATTTGTACACAAATGTCTATTTACAGTAAAAATTTGAAAAAGTTCGTGAAAACCGCCCAAAAGGAAAAATAATGTTACATCATGACAACGCATCGTCGCTACAGCAAAGCAACTGAGTATCTGGATGCCTAAAGGTCAGCACCATGAACCCTCCTCCATAAACTCCTGACCTAGCATCTTGTGATTTCTTTTTCTTTCCAAAAATTAAAGATAAAATGCGTGGAATCACTTTTTCGCCATGAGATGATGGTACCTGAAGTACCTCAGGAAGAGTGGCACCATTGCTTTCAGGACTGGTTTCATCGAATGCAAAAATGTATTGATGTTAAATTGGAATATTTTGAAAAACAATAAAATACTTAAACTTTTTAAAACTAATCCTTGTTTATTTTATAAAACCTTTAAGTATCACCCACGGATACGGGAAAACACATCTATGAATGGGTTATCAGACAAAACGTTTTTGTCATGGATGTGACTGTTTAATATAATAATAATAATAATAATAATAATAATTGCTTTATCCCATAAACTATGATTATGCAAGTAGAATAAATACTACATTTGTTCTTACTGTTCATTTCTCAATTAAAAAAACCCTGCCATATATCCAACAGGCAAAAGAAGGCCAAGCCGATTCTTCAGTTAACAGAGTTGTCAGTTTTCGGCTTTTGCGAATAATTGCTAGGGAGGTGCCCCCAGAAGAAGGGAGTGAGGAAAAGTGGCAACAGTTGAAAATGTACACCCCAACGATTCCTCTATACGGTTAGTTAGGTGAGGTAAACCTAGGGTAAGGTTTTTTAACTTATTAAATGAACAATATTTAATTTTAAAAGAACGGTCATCAGTTGAAGCTTTCACTTTTGTACTTCTACACAGGAGAAAAAAGTATATCCTTTATGTCATGGACGCGACATTAAATAGACATCACAAATAAACCTAAGTATTTTCTTGAATATGCTTATGAAGGCACAAACATTACTTTTTTCACATTGGTTTATCTATTAAACAAAGGCATAACCTTGCTCTCACTGAGTATTTTGTGAAACATAAAAATGCTGTCATGAACGTGAAGTCAGGGACGTGATACATTTGTCCTTGTGTCTATAATAATTATAATTGGAGTAATTCTAAACTAAATAATAAGAGAATGCACAATGCTTAACCTACTTATGTGAAACAGGGTAAGCGAATTGATACAGTTCTGTTGTGATTCAACCTTGCCATATTGAAGAAAAAAATGACACTTTTTTGTTGTTAATTTTTTATAACACAAAATATATTGAATATACGAAAAACTAACTATATGTTGTAATTCTATGATATCTAAACTAAATATGCAATGTACTGGTGATAAACCCTTTTTATGTCATTTTTATGTGATGTCTAATTTATGGTAATTAACACGAAAGCAGAATAATCCTTTAAAAATAGAATATGCTTTCAAATAATGTTTTGTAATAAGTGCATATTTCAAGCTATTGTCAGTTACTTTATATTTCAGACAAGTGTTTATTTTAATTATGAGGGTCCAGTATCAGAAGGCGTGTTATATTTTCCTGTTAATCCAAACAATTTATTTCATCAAGCTATCTCTGTCTTCGAAATTTTAATGATTTCAGTGCATCATCAAAAGAAGTATGATTTGGATAGTCTTTCCGTAGGTATATTACCATTAAATGCTTTTCAGTTTTGTTAAATATTTTATGAAAATAAGGGTATCATTAAAACATTTCAGAATCAGATGAAAAACGGCTGGTTTGGCACTTCAAGAAAACAAGCTGACTTTAAAATTATCTCGATGACCTTCGCAATTAAAACATAACAAATGTCGTTTTCCTCAAAAGAACAAAACTTTATTAAATGCTTTTTTCTTGCAAACTTGTTGTTTCAAAGTTCTAAATGTTTTTAAACAAAACCTATAAACGATGATTATGATAATGATGTTGATGACCCGAAGACAAGTGATAAATTCGTGGCGCTACAGCTCACGAAGTGCCTGAGCATGCCAACCCGACTTTCGACCCCACGCCCACGTACGCATGGCAGAGGTGGACGATCATCCAATCGATATGGCAAGGGTAATGTGGCCAGCATCACGCATCTCTCAGCTGTAAAGTTGACACACGAGACCAGGACTGCTGCCTATTGCAGCTCCTCACTTTCCTCACGATGCTGAGTGGGCACCAGTCTTATGCCAGGGACTTAAATTCCGCATCCCCATGGGTGAGATCGAACCCGAACACCACGTTCCTGCCCACTGCGCCACGGCGCAGGAGCCGAAGGCAGGTACCACCCCCTTAAATTAGGGCGCCGATGACAACCACGACTCACTCAATGCTGTACCGAAAAACGTGATACCGTTATGGTTTACTATTTTCCTTCTGCAGTATGAGAATGAAGTGATATCACATACAGCCACCCTTGAACCCAGGAAGAATTAAATAAATGAAAAACTCCTGACCGTCACGTCCCGGCTGAGAATGAACCTGGCTCTGCGCCTACCAAGACCGCTGGCTATTACACTAGGGGATAGACTATTATGTATGTTCCAAATGGTTAAAAAGATGGAAAAATGAAAATAAAACGGGGAGAAAATTAGATTCCTCGGGTTGACAGAAAATGATTCGAATCTCAGTTACAGTGATTCACATGAATAAGATTTTTTCACGGGTTTTCCTTATCCTCAAAAGTTGGATGTCGGGTGATTCTAAGCTCTAGAGACCCCGTCTCCATGGGTCCATATGCTAAATTCATGATCTATTATCACAGAAACGATTTAAAATGTCAACTGAAAATTTTAAGCGATGTAGATGAATACCTTTTAAGTACATTGATCTACTTTTATCCAATAATGTTTATTAAGGATATTTTTCTCAATGGTCCAATTTCTTGATAAAAATGTATCAGCAATTATTCTTTTTAACATAACCAAGCATGTTATTAACACCAAATTAAATCGAGAAGAGCATACAGATAATCTTTTATCACCCTAAAATTTAATTCTGAGAAAGCAGGTCATTTATACCAGAAAATGTCATTCACAGGAAAAGCTGTTCAAAGCAAAAAAGGAGAGCACACATAACTGCCACACTTAATCATAGTATCAATCTGTAGAGCAAATCATCTCCTAAATGATGAGCTTAAGTTTACCATTCCGCTTCAAAATGTATAGAAGTAATGATTTTTTCAGTGAAGTGGCGCAGAATTCACATTACAAAATGCCAGATTTTTTTCCTCGTGATCAGAGGGAACTCGGCACTGCTCCAGTGAGGGTATCGTACCTATGCCCCCAGAAGGGGGCGCCCCTAGGGTGAATTACCGGACGGCCGGAACCAGGAGTGACAGGACGGCAATAATATAGTCCCTACAGTTTCCAGATTGAGACGCCCCGACAGTCGGACAGGCAGTCCGGGGACCCCCGCCACGCACAGAGGGTTCAACACCCCTGTCCGAAGGGACGGTCTGTTTACCCCGGCAGTCAGCCGAAAGCAAGGGACGGGCAAGATTCCACAGAGATCCTCCTCTTTCCCTGCCACATCTCATCGAAACACATCGCCGACACTTCCAAACCTAAAACAGACCTAAAGGGGTGAATGATGAGTGAAATTATGAAGGAACGAAATGAAGAAGCAAGAAATTCTAGGGCTGAAAGAACCACTGCAGCATGCGTCTGACCACCCGGAAAAGAACCCGAAAATAACCATGGGTCAGAGTGGGCGGTCCCCGGGAATCGAAACCGGGACCTTCTGAATGCAAGTTGCGTGTGAAATGCCAGATGTAGCACCATTATTAAAGTATATTTGAAATATAAGTATTGTGCCTAGAGTAACAAAATAAATATCACATTAAAAAGGAAAATCCAGCTTATAAGACTGCACAAAAAACTAAAAATGTCACTTTTGAAAACTTTCGCTTAAAAGAAAAGAAAAAGAATTAGAGCTTAGCAGATAACCGCTAAACCACAAAGGGTGACGAATTATCCTTTGTTCTAAAAACTGAAGAGTTTGCGGTATTCCATTTATAATTCTCAGGCTTGCATGTGTTTTACAGATTATTTTCTTACAATTTTACAGCAAAGTAGTCCAGATTTCCTTCATTTGATTTCACAGATACCAAACTCTCTTGTCAGCGGTAACCTTAAACATCTCCTACTTCCTGTTTGAATTCGTACGTGCATTGAATCATGTTGAATAGCAAAGCTGCAGGGTAGCAAGGAGGCCAAATTCAACATAAAACAACAGGTCAAGAGGTGCGGTAAGGGCAAAAGATACGAAGCTACCTATCCGCAACGGTCTAGTGCACTTGTAAACACGCACTCGTTGCTCCCAATTGTAGGAAGCTGCAATATCCAGAAGGCATAATACCAGACATTGGCTGCTCCCTAAAACACTTCCCTATGAATATAAGCGTGTTTTTCTCAGAAGCTCCGTTTTGTCATATAGTAAGGTTTATATTATAAAGAAGCCTTCTCAAGCACTGCACAGGAACAGCGTTTAGTGGACGCTCTTGCTGAAGAATACTCTTGCTGTTTTGATATAAGGCATAATAGATTGCATTTATGGCGCTGCAAACCCTTCTAGAATAAGTGTGATGTATGAGGAGGAATGACTGGGTAACCGGTGATACCACTTTGGCCACCTATGGCAGCTACTATTAAACCTAGTTGCAGCGGAAATGTTTAGCCCTTTCAATACTAATAGGACTCATATGTCCCATTAAAATTTTGAAGACTTCTGTTGGGTACAAGATGCACATTATTCAACATTTTTAACTGTTCCATCCGTTCTATACCCTCTACTTCCAACTTCAGTTGGCAATAATGACAATGGGAGCGCAATTTTAACGTATTTAACCGCGGCATGTTTTTTATTTTATATGCATTTTCAGCGGAACAACATCAACTATTTTCTACTCCATAGCATTCTCAACGAAAAGGCAAAGATTTCTTTACCAGTATGTTAACATTCTACTACATGGGTTTGTAAATCGTACTTAGCAATGCATGAATTGAAATGAGAAGGTGCTTTATACCCATGTCTGTCAGAAAGAATGGGGCTTTACAATGGTAAAAGAACTATCAAAACCGGTTGAGCACTTTTTAAGATTACCGTAAATACGTACATCCATCCACAAACATACGCGCGTGCGTGCATACATACATACAGTAGTTAACTCAGGAGAATGGTTTTGTCATTGAACTGCAAGCGTGCAATGGATTAGAGAGCTTCTTGCCTACGATACAAATAGCGTAACGCAGCAGTTCAGAAGTATTGTCAACAAGTGCAGTCTCACATGTGTATGGTCATAATTATATTGTTTTACATGTATGCAGGTTTTACAGGTTTACTTATTGGAAGTATGATCATAATTGTTTTGTTTGATGCAGTAATATAATGTATTACTGCTGTTACTTCGCGTAATATTTATTGTCCCGGGAAAGAAAGGATAAGTACCTTTGGAACAGGGTGTAAAACAATAGAGCGAGAGGGAAGAAGAATACAGCGCTAGCTCAGGTTCGCTTACGTCAACCCCAAGGTCATAGCTAAGCTGCTGAGTCAAACACAGTAATACGTGGATACATACAGATTGTCTCTCTTTATAATCTTAGCATAAAAACCAAAGAATTTATCTCTGTTTTTATTTTTAACAGTGCTATAAAGCTTTCAAAGATTTCTGCTCTCTGCATAAATACGCAATATAAAATAATAGAGCAACAATTACTCTAGGAGCTATAGCAAAAAGCATGTTGTTCTTCCAAGATTTACTGACTAACAGCTCGCTCCAATAGAACTGCATTCCACTACAGAAGCTTGCATAATTTATTATACTTGTAGTGGCAATGAACAGAATATATGCTATCTTTGGTATTCATAAACAAAAGAGAACAAAACACAGATGAATGTAAACGAACTTAACTATACCAGAGTAAAAGCTTTTGATTTATAGACAGTAAAAGTGCTAACATTTTATCCAATAAAACGTATTGGATATAATACAGAAACACATTCTGTTGCACTTCTCGCAAAAGTAATGGCAAAATTTGCACAAAATTATACAGATCTATAAAAACGTTACTAGGAGCCAGTTGCATAATTTTACCAATATTATTAATATAAATTTATAAATTACAAGTTACAACCAAACAGTAAGACAGTTTATACTAAAAGCTCAATTTACTAATATAGGGTGTCCCATAAAGAACGCAATTTTAATTTAATAATAAAACACAGCAATTTGAAAATTGCTATTATTATATCAATATGAAGCACAAAGCCTGCAATTAAACATGAAATAAAATATCGGGCAAATGTCTTCCACGGCTTCGTCTGCACACATCCACTCCGAGGACAAAATTTTCAACGACTGTAGAGCAAAGTTCCGCTTGAATTTCACCCATGATATGCCTAATTTCTGCCTTGAGTTGGGGGATGGTTCATATATTGTTCACATAAACACAAGATTTGACTTACCCCCACAAAAAATAATCACGTGTGTCAAATCACAAGATCTTGGTGGCCAGTTCTGATTGCCGTTCCGAGAGATGACACGAGCAGGGAATATTTCTCTCAGCAATCTTGTAGTTTCAACGGCAGTGTGGCAGGTTGCCTCATCCTGTTGGAACCACAAGTCTTCCACATTCAATTCTTGCAATTGCGGCCACAAAAACTATGTTATCACGTGGCGATAACGATCACCCTTCACTGTCACTGCTTTTCCATCTCGTCTTCAAAACAATATGGCCCAATTAGTCCGAGCCCATAATCCGCACCAAACAGTGACTCGTTCTGAATACAGACACTTCTCACAGACCATGCGAGGATTCTCTGCGCCCCAAATCCGGCAGTTTTGTTTAGTACCATAACCATTAAGCTGGAAGTGTGCCTCGTCACTAAATATTATTTTTTGATGAAAATCGCTATGGAATTCTTGTTTGGTGAATAAATAAACTGCAAATGTTCGACACTTCAAATGGTCCATCGGCTTCAGCTTTTAGGTTAATTGGATCTTAAAAGGATGCAAATGCAGATCTTTTGTTAAAATTTGCTGCAAACTGCTTTTCGAAATGTCCAATTGTTGGGAACGACGGCGAATGGGCTTCATTGGGCTCGTAGCAACGCTCTGTCTGACTAGGGCGACATTCTTTGCCGATCGAGGAGAACGACATCAGGTGATTTGAGGTAACTTTTGATCCTGTATCTTCAAATTTCCTTACCAGTCTATGCACCGTTGATAGGTGAATTTGCCTACCAAAAATTACACAAAGTCTTCGAACGGTCTCTGCATAGCATTAACCATACTTGTAATGCATTTTCAAAATCTGGATGCGTTGATCCTTCATGTATCGTTCCATTTTAGCTGATAATCATACGCAAAAATGACAATTGACAGTGAAAATCGTTAATCGCAATATAAACAGATGACAATGCTTAAATGCAAACTAACAAATTGAAAGAGTCGCGGAATTTTAAATTTGCGTTCTATATGGGTCACCCTTTATTAATAATGACATTCTGCAAGTCAGTGCCATAAACTACGAATTAATCAACATCACTAGTCCAGTTTCATAATCACTACAAAAATGGAGACTAGGTGCAACGGACAATTTTATAATTGTTATATTAGTTGCGGGAACGAAAGTAAAATTAACGCACTGTGTGTACGTATTCTGCCTTTTCCTCAACATGAAAAAGACAAAAGCAAACTATCTTGCGAATCTTGCAACTTGCGCACTCTAACTTCACGAACTTGGGTTACTTCGAGCGAGCGGTCATCAGGCGAATGCTCGAGTGGTTTCTTTCCTGTCCCCGCCATTTCGTTACACTCATATTTCATTCATCCTTCACTCCGCTTGGTCTTTATCAGGGTTAGAAATGCTGGCGAGGTGGTTCGGTGTAGTGTTCAAAGGAAAAAGGATGCTCTCTGAACTTTTTCCGTCCCTCGACTTTCGACTGGTTGGTGATGTATAAGAACCACCCCCGGGGCCGTTGGAATCTATGTGGGGGCGGGGTACCCGGTTTGCTTGTCCGCCTACCGGGGTGTCTATATCTAGAAACTGTAGGAACCTTGTTATTGCTGTGCCGCCACTCCTGATTCCGGCCGCCCGGTGTGTCCCTCCACCTCATCCCTCCGTGCCCCTCCTCGTGAGGCGTCGGTACAATATCCTTTATTCTTGCATCGGTGCCATGTCCCCACCGCTTCGCAATCCAATCCAATCCTAGGTTAATTCGAGCCTTTCATTGTGGTTAAACATAAAGAGAAAATAGTGGAAAACAAAATGCACTCTTTATGAAAAGCCTTGTAATACATCACTGTTTGTGAGTGAGATCTACATCACATCACTCATGTAAAGATAAAGAAAATTATAAGAGAGATTCTTTCGGCAAAGAATAATGAAAACTGCCTCTAGCTATGTTTTTCTCAATTTTTAATTTTTAAGAAAGATCGCGTTTTCTTAATATTGAAATGTTTGTCATTCGTGCCGTCTTTAACTGTTTTCAAATTTGGAGACATTATACAATTGTGGAAAATGTATTGGCGTTCACATTTTGCAATGTTGGTAGTGATTTTACAACAGGAGCTTGTATTATTCACTAATGCTGTTAGTAGGTGTTCGTGTAATTTTTAATTTCTGTTCAAACCATTATGCAAAAGAAATATTTTACAAACTGGGAATTAAAAATAACGTTGCTTTCCAGTATAAGGCCCCAGAAGTTAAAATATTTGGAGATTATTTATTTATTTACGCTTTTATAGATGCTGAATTTAATTAAATTAGCTGAAAATCCACATATTGACTACGGCGACAATTTGCTTTCTAAATAAAATCATGAGCACTTGTTCAACATAATAGCTTCTAAACTTAACGATGCCCTGATCGACATTCGCTTAAGCCAACGTTTCACATACTTAAACAAGTAATAAACAGCTTCTAAAAAGGTGCTTATATGACAAGTTAAAAGCTGCATGTAAAGGAAATAACAATTGAGCAAATACAGATCAAGAGCCACTATAATGCAGAATTAGGTATAAAAGTAATCCATTAAAGTAAACAAACTAAGCTACAGAAGAAGAACTTCTTTTAAGCAGTGTTGAATGCCCATTCTTACTATACACGACACCACAGGTGCTGAAAGCTGATGGTACACGAAATGAAGTAAAGATGGGAAAGGGATTTTGGGTAGGAAACGTTCCAGAGACGTTTAGGGTACCTCCCCGGCATTTGCTAGTTATGGGAACTGAGGAAAACTTGGAAAGAAACCGTCAGGGAAGACGGTCCTGGCGGGATTGAATCGCGGACCTCCCGAATGTAGCCAGGTTCTGTGCTTTTATATCTAATTTGTAACTTTAATTCTTTGTTTGATTCTGACCCGAGCTATGTGGAGCGGAGTGGTTCCGAGTGGTTCATGACAACAATTGTGGTTCAGGTTCAAGAGCTGCCAGGCTCAAAACCCTTATAACTGGCTAAAAGACCGAAATTTATATCACGTATTCCTCAGTCGTAAGACAAAGCATTCCGCAAATGAAGACCGGGACTTAGGAGCTCACGAGATTGTAAGTCGGCGTTGGGGTACGTTATTTTAAAATAAATTTGCAAACACCTGGTGGTTACCGGGAGAATGTGAGTCAGTTGCAGAATTTCATGCCATGGTAGCTCAATTGATTGGAACAGTGGTACGAAAGTCGAATATCCGCAATTCAGTCCCGGCTATGCGATTGAATTCAAGTTGATTCTACTTAACCAGTTTTAGCCTAAACACGACGTATAGAAGAGCAACTAATTAATTTTTATTCGGCGTTTCCACTTGTCAGAGGTTGCCTCTTGTTGCCTGGTTCCAGCCTTGTCTATCCGACCAGAGGTCATGTTGATGTTTCTTTGTCGCATGGCTCGTGCAACACCTGCCCTCTGTGTTTGAGGTTTACCACGTTTCTTTTTCTTTCTTTCTTTTGTTGTAATGTGTGTTTTTGGTTGTTTTGACTGCTGGTCTTATCACGAAGTTTCATAATTTTATAGCAATTACAACATTAACACAGAAGTTTACATTTTTGCACATTATCATACATATTAATATCTTTAAGAAACTGTGAAGATTTTATCTTTTCTGTTTTGTTGTCCACATTTGGTGTACAATGGGCAGTCCACAATGATGTGCTGGATGGTTAATCTTTCCTTTGTGAGACCACTCTAACATATTTTTGGCCATCTTATATTGGGCATTCTCCGAACGTGACCACATCATTGGAGAATCCTGCCTTCCAATCTATCAACTGCGGAATCTTGTTGATGCATCCTTTCTCTTATATTCTCATTCCTCACTTTCTGTATTCTGAAAAGGCGGCAGCTTCTCCTAAACCATTCATTTCCACCGCACACTGCCTCTCCTTCTGAGATTTTGTCAAGAACCAAGCATCACCTCCGTATGTCATGATGCTTTCAGTAATAACTCTTACAATTAATTGTTTGTTCCTTCATGAATCTGTCTACTCCAGAGTTAATTAATTCTTCCGCGAATGTTCCTTCCTGAAAAATATGCACTGGTTTGAGCTAATCAAACATCCAAGGTATGCTGACACGCAGTGTCTGCTCGACAGGTGTGTGACCCAGCACCGATTTTGTATGCCCTTAGGGTCTAGTGTTCTACAACAAGAGACGGGCAGTTCGAGAAAGAAAAAAGGAAAGAAACAACATGAGAAAGGCTTTCACAATCAAGCACCAAGGGATATTTAATAATGCAGCAAAGATACAGAATCATTATTGAGTAAATTTACTTACCTACATAATTACGCTCTTAGGTGAATAAAATAGACAAGCTTATCTCGGGTATGAACGCAACTTTCCCCATGGCAGGTCTTAGGCGCCAATTCGCAGTATAACTCTGTGAACGCAGCTACACGCCATTGTTTTTCTCAGAGTTCGTCCTTCATCCCCGACTCTCTCACATATTTCTCCCAGCACAGAAAACAGAGCAAAAGAGAGGGAAAGCGCATTCACCTGATGGAACAGAAAATAGCCGCACACTGAGGTCACACAGGTTTTTGTAGCTAAAGTATAAACCAGCCGTGAAGCTACTGATGGATGTTAATGTGAGGCGTGCTTAATGGCTCTCTACATGAAGCAGCATTCATGCTTCTTCATAAAATGCAAACATTCCGCGATTAGCCGCTTATTTTAAACCTTCGGAAGAAAAACAAACAGAAAAAACAAATATGAATTGGTTGAAGAAGGATCCTATTTCAGTGGCGGTACATAAAAATTTTACATTCTTGGAAAAATACAAGTGAGAAATATCCAAACTAATACGAGGGGCATCCAATGAGTAATTTTCCTGTTTTATAAAAACATTACACACAATGATCACGTGGAATTAATTTTATTTATATTGTACAATCCTTCTGTTACTTTTCTACATAGTCAACATCTTTTCCCAATCATTTTTGGGGACGTGACACAAGTTTTTCCAAGTGAGTGTTGTACCAGGTCGGGTCCTGTGCTCGCAACCAGCTGTTCAGTGATTTGACTTCACCATCGGTGTTAAAAGTGCTTACCTTTGAGTTGCAGGAACATGTGAAAATCACTTGGGGCAAGCTCCGGTGAATATGGAGGATACGAGAAAACTTCCAAGTTGAATCTTGACCCAGGTGGAGCTCAGAAGATTCAACTGGGAAGTTTTCTCGCATCCTCCATATTCACCAGATCTTTTCCCAAGTGATTTTCACATGTTCCCCTGACTCAAAGGTCATCTTGGAGGTAAGCACTTTAACACCGTGACGAAGATGAATCAGAAGTGAACAGCTGGTTACGAGCACAGGACCCGACTTCCATTTCAGTTTTTTCTGAATTCATAATTTCCGCCATTTAATCTTTATGTAGGCTAGATTTATATAAAAGAATGACGTTTTAGATCAGCAGAAGGTAACGTATAGGTTAACTCTACAACGAATTGCGATAAATTGAAGTATGAGATTTGTATTGTGAATAGATAATGAGAAATTAATCCTGTAAAAAGACATCATGAAAAGCAAACTCTAATCAAACCAAGCCGAGTTATTAACCATTTGCAAATACAAAGGGTAATTGCCATGTGATTGGACTTGAAACCAAAGTGTGTAACAATGAATATTATCGCACTAGTGTTAGAAGTTCTACTTTTAGGTCATGCTGTCTAAAAAGTAAATTATTTACATTTAATGTAATTGTTTTAATTAGTAAGTCCTTGACAATAACTATTCACTGTAAAAGAAAACGAAGTAAGAAAAAACTACTAATGCCTTTATGTGTCACTATTGAAACCATTTTACACTAAGGACCTGCATACGCATCCTAGACCTTATCTTACCAAAAGTCTACATATCGCAGCAACCTCCAAAACAAAGTTAATCCATAAAAATGTTTATATCGAATGTGATTGGGTGAATGGCATTTAACTTTTTAACTTGTTCCCCTGTTTTTCCCAGTTTATTATTAATGTTTTTTTCTGTATATTCTATCGCTTATTACCGCAAGTGCCGCTATACGTATACAACACACAGCCTCACAAACACCCAGACTCAAACCTGCGACCCTCAGCTTGGCGGAGCGCCGAAGCTATACGCTTCAACGATCACGGCTACGAGGGCTAGCACATTAAATAAGACGCTAAGTATTTCTAGAAGCATCGTCCGTTAACATCACATAAAAATATTATTTGAGGAAATTGAATTTTATAGGATAGAGGAAGACATTAAAACAAATACAATAAATTAAAAGCGAGGTAATGGAGTTTACATTTATCTGCACATATATTCCAGATGTTTGCAGAAGCTTCACAAACGTTTGATCTGCAATGAATCTTGAAATTATATTTTAAATATATAAAATAATTAAGCACTAAAACAAATCTCGCTTATGGGAAAGCTGATTAAGAATAAAGGCTGTACTGCAAACATATGATGGATGCAACTGGGTGGAGTTTTGAGGACTAGACCACGTACAGAAGGGAGTGATTTTGGTTACAACCTAGGAAAATAATGAGTGATATTACGACATTGTTATTTTTGGCAACTATGGATTTATCTGCAATTTGCGTGATTCACTTCCAACATGTACGTCCATAGCACTCTATACAGAAACGAAAACTCTTCATCATCCAAAAATAAATGTATGAGGTTGATTTCTTCAACATATTAAAATAAAACAACAATTCGATAAAACCCTAATTGTTTCCTGCGTATTTTTCATCAAACTACGAGGTAATAAAACATGTTTCAAATGTCAATGTTTATTTTGCGTTTTATTTTAAAACAAAGGAGGTGTTTGAACTCCCTGTGTGGCCGTTGAAGATTTAATAAAATGGTAGAGAGCCACGTGCAGTCTTCCCCATAATTTCCGCTGACGGCATGCGCCTAAATTGGGAGGGTCAGTGTTTAGCTCCCCTACAATCCCTAGGGGCGAGACTTCCGGCATGTAATTTCACAAGTTCACACCTCCCTTACCTCCAATTTGCTGAAACGATTTATTGATATCCTAGCCACCTCCGCAGTCATCAGTTTTAAATGTGCGTGTTTTTCAGAACAAAACCCGATTTTTTTTAAATTACAGCTGCCTTGAGTAGCCTGGTCATATTTGTGGTTTTGATTTAGAAACAATAGTTTGGTATTAACTTGCCTATATTTGGTTTTTACATTCGATTTTGTCTTTTCACTTTGCATTACACTCCATTTATTTATGCGTTCACACTTCTAGACTGCGAAGGATTGTATTGAACAAAAACTCCCCCGTTACTCGGAGAACGAAAGCTGGGACCTCTGGGTTCAGAAGCCAGCACAGTAACCATTCGGCCGCCAAGAAAAACTGTCCTTTCACCTACTTTGCTTGCAAAAACTGGACAATTAGTTCATTGTTTCTAAAAAAAACAGCGAATTTTGTATGCATGTAAAACAAAACAAATAATAATAATAATAATAATAATAATAATAATAATAATTTAAATTGATTATATTCACATGACTTTCTACTCGCTCTTCTACAAAATACTCATACTAAACCTTATTCTTCTATCTCCTTCATGTTAATCGAGATAAAAATTTGCAGATTGTTACTTATACATTTCGTTACAGACATAATAGGAAAGCAAAGGCCATGGACTTAAGCACAGATCGCTATCTGATGGTCAAATCCATCGTTATGTGATGGCTTTTGAAATTATTCACTTTGTATGACCGCAAGAAAAAAAATCTGATGTGTTACACTCACATGGCTTTCTCTACTCTTGTACAAACTATTTTTACAAACGCTTATTCTCCATATGCTTCATGTTAATGGAGATATCAGATGTCAATGTTATTGATAATTTTCTTGTAGATGCAAGGGGAATATGGTAGGTTTTAAGCGATAGTCAAATATTTTAACGCTGGTTCCTATGTGGCGCATTCCATTCTCTTTGCATGTCCAGAACATAAAAAAAATGAATAACGAATTTGAGAAAAAGTATAAGTATTGGAAAATTTAAGGGAATAACAAGCAATATCTCGCAAACTGTTCACTCAACAAAAGAAATGTATATGACATAAATTGTGTATTTTAACGCGATCTACATTTTTCGTGTAGTAAAATTTTGTCTATCTCTTATGGTTTACCAGTTATGAAAAAGTCGTTCATAACGAAGAATACTTTTGGAGACATTCCCAGAAAATTCGAGATATACATTTTATTTGTCATGACAATATCTTAAACATATGACATTTTAATCAAAATCGTTAGAGCCGTTTTTGAGAAAATTAAAATTTTCGAAAAATGTTCCATGTAAAGGGTAGTCTGGGGTGGGGGGATTTTCTTGAAAACCTTCGTGTCGCATCTCTGAAAGATACTGAACCTAAATACCAAGTTTGGTGTTTATCCGACTCTTCGTTTTTGAATTATGCTGTTCACAGACACACAGACACACACACGGACATGTTTCCAAAAATGCTTTTTTTGGATTCAGTGAGTCTCAAAACATGTATTTCCGGTGAAATCTCGGTATCGAATTTTTGGGTGGAATGCAATACTTCCCCTACTTACTATACGTAGTAGAGAAAGTAAAAATAATACGACTGAGCAGTTTAAAAAAGTATGAAGATTTGACAATCCAAACCATAATAAAGAATATCTCGAAAATAGTTCATTCCACAAAAAATTAAATTCATTTGACATCGATTGTGTGTTTAACAAGATCTACATTTTTTATGTAGTAAGTTTTTGTCCTTCTCTTACTACAAGTTATTCAAAACTCATTCAGAATGAAAAACACTTCACAGGGTAATCCCAGAAAACTATTCTTCGTGCAAATATCTTAAACATATGGTATTTAATCAAAATAAAAAATATTAAAAATGAATGCAAATTGTTCCATTTAAAGAATACTTTGGGGTGTGGGATTTTCTTGAAGGTCTTGGTGTTGAATCCTTGGAAGACGTTGAACTTAAATACCAACATTTCGTTTTTGAGTTCTGCTGTCGGCAAACGCGCGCGCGGATCTTTTTGATAAAATGTTTTTTTTGGGGTAGGGAGTGAATCTCGGTATCGAATTTTTAGGTGGAATGCAATACTTCCTCTACTTACTATACGGTTTTCAGCTCTCCAATGTTTCATAAAAATAAGCTACTGTGATGTCTTCATTCATTTTAAATCCTCTGTTCACGCATTAGTGGCGGCGCCGTGGCCGAGTGGTTAGACCGCTCGCCTTCCACCAAGGCGACCCGGGTTTAATCCCAGGGACCTGCATGTGGGATTTGTGGTGGACGAAGCGGCGTCTGGGCGGGTTTTCTCCGGGTTCTCCGGTTTCCCCCGCCATTCATTCCACCAACTGCTCCATCATCACCTTTCCTTTCATCCATTTCACCAACATTTCGTTTCATCTACTTCCTTCATCCCATACCAGGCATCGGGCTGATCCCCCATCCTGGCTGTTCTGTCTGATCCATGAGTGTCTGCTCCTCGACGGGCCTCTGACCCCAGGCACCCGCCTGTAAGTCCTGGGGGGGGGGTGTAAGTCCTACATAAGAGGAGGGCAAACAGATGATGAATGAATGAATGTTCATGCATTAGTCATTGCATTTCATTAAATGGTATGATATATCTTTCTTGATTTTTTTCTGGTATAAAACCCAATGTTGCATGCGTAACCACTTATCTTATATCGGGTGATGGAGAGTCAAAACCATGGATTACGAACGTAGAACTCTCTTCAAAGCTCGTTTTAGGTATTTAAAATGGCGACTAATAAATTGAGCTTTATTTATGGACGCTCTTTGACTAGTATGGTTCTCAGTGTCCCACTCCATATTGGGCGTGAAAGACCGGTAATTTTGCTCAGAGGCCCCTTTATCAGGCTTGAGGTTCTTTTACATGCCGTAAATCCACACACGGGACCACTTGCCTTACTTCCCTTCCGAAGGAAGCCATGCTGAAAAATCTGATGTGTTATACTCACATGACTTTCTCTACTCTTGTACAACCTATTTTTACAAACGCTTATTCTCCATATGCTTCATGTTAATCGAGATATCGAGATGTTGCTATGTGGAGTATTCTATTCTCTTTGCATTACCAGGACAAAAAAATGAATAACGAATTTGAGAAAAAGTATAAGTATTGGAAAATTTAAGGGAATAACAAGCATTATCTCGAAAATGGTTCGCTCAACAAAAAAAATGTATACGACATAAATTGTGTATTTTAACGCGATCTACATTTTTGGTGTAGTAAAATTTTGTCTATCTCTTATGGTTTATCAGTTATGCAAAAGTCGTTCACAATGAAGAACACTTTTGGAGACATTCCCAGAAAATTCGAGATATACATGTCATTTGTCATAAAAATATCTTAAACATATGAAATTTTCGTAAAATGCTCCATGTAAAGGGTAGTCTGGGGTGGGGGGATTTTGTTGAAAACCTTCGTGTCGTATCTCTGGAAGATACTGAACCTAAATATCAAGTTTGGTGTTTATCCGACTGTACGTTTCTGAGTTATGCTGTTCACAGACACAGACACACACACACACACACACACCGACATGTTTCCAAAAATGCTTTTTTTGGATTCAGGGGATCTCAAAACATGTATTTCCGGTGAAATCTCGGTATCGAATAGTAGAATAAGAATGCCGATACGGAAACAAAGGATTTTGCCGCCATCTGATAAGGTTCTTTGATCTATGCCGCTAGCCCCGCCCCCTCCCTTTGTGCGCTACTATTTGCCGCCCGGTCGCGTGGCGCTAGCTCCGCCCCCTTCCCTTTGTGTGCTGATCTAATGCCGACAGTGTCTGTGCCGGCAGGTTCTACCCCCTCCCCCATGCGTTCTACTGTGGCATCATGACTTGATGGAATTGTTTTCTCGAGTCCTGCCGCCCCTCGGCAAATTAATTAGGTAATGTTCGTCAAACATTTTTTTTATGATTACTAAGGTCTGCAGATTGCATCCTCGAGCAATTAAGTTTTTTGATTAATGAATTGTTGACTGGAGCTTGAGTATAAGTAGTCTGCTCACGGTAACAGTCTGTCATGTAATGAAACACTGCAGCCTTCTTGTATCTGGGGAAATCGCTTGTCCATTAGCTGAACATGTTAGACGCTTTCAACACATTAATAGGCTTTTAAGTTTACATTCCGGATCTGTTTACATACATTAGCGATCAACGACATACTTCCGTCTGGAGGTAACGGTGACACACATTAGCTGACCCGTTAGACGCTTTCACCCCATTAGCGAACAATGTCAGTAATTGTTTTCCTAAGTGCTCTGCCCAACACTCAACACTTTAGATTTTAGCGATGGAAATGATATAAAAAGCAGCAGCTTCTCCAACGAGTTCCAAGTTGACCAGGATGCCCGGGTTCGAATTACAAATTCAGCTTCTAATAACTCAGAGACTAATTACGATAAAGACATCAAATAAAGTTTATTACATTAATGTCATTAGATAGTTTCTTGTGAATGTATATTTGGGTACATGGTGTCCAGGGTTCGAATACCGATAAAATGTAATTTAATTATAAATTTAATAACTCATAAACTAATTAAGATAAAGACGCCAAATAAACTTTATTGCCTTTATTTTATTAGGTAGTATCTTGTGGATGTGTAATTAGATACCTGACGTTCTGGGTTCGAGCCTAATGTTTAAATCGTCATTATCTCAGAAACTAAGAGAGGTAGAGGAATTGACCAAAGCATGATTGATAGCTCCTATGATGGGTAATTAATACTGTATATAATTTTCAATCAGTTGTCCTTACTTCGAATCCCGATCTTTCAATCACTTACTTATTTTTTCTCTATACTCTAGAATATGTCACTTAGATTGATGCTGTAACTGCATACACAACCTTTAAACATATCAAACTAATATTGTAAATAATTTTGTTTCTGGTGTCCAGGGTTCGAATACCGATAAAATGTAATTTACTTATAAATGTAATAACTTCTAAACTAATTAAGATAAAGACGCCAAATAAACTTTATTGTCTTTATATTATTAGGTACTATCTTGTGAATGTGTAATTAGATACCTGACGTTCTGGGTTCGATCCTAATTTTAAATCGTCATTATCTCAGAAACTCAGAGAGGTAGACGAGTGAACCAAAGCATGATTGATAGCTCCTATAAGGGGTAATTAATACTGTATATAATTTTCAATCAGTTGTCCTTACTTCGAATCCCGATCTTTCAATCACATACTTATTTTTCTCTATACTCTAGAATATATCACTTAGATTGATGCTGTAACTGTATACAGCACCTTTAAACATATCAAACTAATATTGTAAATAATTTTGTTTCTGGTGTCCAGGGTTCGAATACCGATAAAATGTAGTTTAATTATAAATTTAATAACTTCTAAACTAATTAAGATAAAGACGCCAAATAAACTTTATTGCCTTTATGTTATTAGGTATTATCTTGTGGATGTGTAATTAGATACCTGACGTTCTGGGTTCGAGCCTAATTTTAAATCGTCATTATCTCAGAAACTAAGAGAGGTAGACGAGTGAACCAAAGCATGATTGATAGCTCCTATGAGGGGTAATTAATACTGTATATAATTTTCAATCAGTTGTCCTTACTTCGAATCCCGATCTTTCAATCACTTACTTATTTTTCTCTATACTCTAGAATATATCACTTAGATTGATGCTGTAACTGCATACAGCACCTTTAAACATATCAAACTAATATTGTAAATAATTTTGTTTCTGGTGTCCAGGGTTCGAATACCGATAAAATATAGTTTAATTATAAATTTAATAACTTCTAAACTAATTAAAATAAAGACGCCAAATAAACTTTATTGCCTTTATGTTATTAGGTATTATCTTGTGGATGTGTAATTAGATACCTGACGTTCTGGGTTCGAGCCTAATTTTAAATCGTCATTATCTCAGAAACTAAGAGAGGTAGACGAGTGAACCAAAGCATGATTGATAGCTCCTATGAGGGGTAATTAATACCGTATATAATTTTCAATCAGTTGTCCTTACTTCGAATCCCGATCTTTCAATCACTTACTTATTTTTCTCTATACTCTAGAATATATCACTTAGATTGATGCTGTAACTGCATACAGCACCTTTAAACATATCAAACTAATATTGTAAATAATTTTGTTTCTGGTGTCCAGGGTTCGAATACCGATAAAATGTAATTTAATTATAAATTTAATAACTTCTAAACTAATTAAAATAAAGACGCCAAATAAACTTTATTGCCTTTATGTTATTAGGTGTTATCTTGTGAATGTGTAATTAGATACCTGACGTTCTGGGTTCGAGCCTAATGTTTAAATCGTCATTATCTCAGAAACTAAGAGAGGTAGAGGAATTGACCAAAGCATGATTGATAGCTCCTATGAGGGGCAATTAATACTGTATATAATTTTCAATCAGCTGTCCTTACTTCGAATCCCGATCTTTCAATCACTTACTTATTTTTCTCTATACTCTAGAATATATCACTTAGATTGATGCTGTAAATGCATACAGCACCCTTAAACATATCAAACTAATATTGTAAATAATATTGGTTCTGGTGTCCAGGGTTCGAATACCGATAAAATGTAATTTAATTATAAATTTAATAACTCCTAAACTAATTAAGATAAAGACACCAAATAAACTTTTATAGGGGAAAGGATGCTCTCCTGAAACATTAGGTCTCCAGATAGAAGTATTTATAGGGGAGAGATAGGGAATACCAGGGCTGATGCTAGGCTAGTCAGATGCTAAAGGAGGGAGGGATATGCTTTATACGAGAGAGATAGGGAACACAAGGAAAGATGCTATACTAAACAGGACTTGAAGGGTAGAATATGAGCGATATAGCAAACCGAGGAGAGGTATTAGGATAGGAGTTTTGAATGATGGAGTAGGCGTTTATATGCGAGAGATAGGGAATACGAGGTTCGATGCTAGGCTAGACGGTGTTGAATGAGGGAATGCATCTTATATGAGAGAGGTAGGGGAATATGAGGAGAAGTGCTAGGCTAGTCGGGAAGGTCTGAATGAGAGAGTATACGTCTATATGGGAAAATATAGGGAAAACGAAGGTAGGTGCTAGGTTGAGAGAGTCTTCAAGGAGGAAAATGCATTTATATGAGAGCGTTAGGGCATACGAGGAGAGGTGCTAGTCTAGACATGGTTTGAGGATTAGAGTATACGTTTATATGGGAGAAATATGGAAAACGGGAGAGATACAAGGATAGACAGAGATTGAAGGAGGAGGAATGTAGGTTTATACTGTAATATAGAGAGTAATTCGATTATAAAACTTTTCTCATCCAGCCTTACAACACTTTTATATACTTATTTTCTAAACCTTACAAACTTTATATTTGTTAAACAGTAGTGCGCGAGACGGAGAGGGACAAACAGTATATCGGTTTACAGTGAAGTATACATCCTAACCTATTCCCACCTTGTTTGTTCTGGATCTTCTCATTGTCTATCATCTAACGTAAACACGTAACAAGACGTAACACAGGAAATCATACATATGGCACATTAAAAAAATAAAGGTATATATAATGAAACATAAACAAGTAGACAGAGGGTCGTCGATACATAGAAAACCAGGAGTTGTATGTACTGAGACCATAGATTAGTATAGGCAAACAACAAAGAAGTGAATTTATAGTGTAAATAGCCAAATATTTTCAAATATTATTATAGTCTAAAAGTATATAACTTAATTATGTATCGAGTATTGAGAAATAAACGTTATTCATTATTCACTAATCTCAGATCACTGCAATTGTATTGAATCAATTCACAATTGCTAATGCCATTCAACTTTCATTCGTCTCTGATACATAAACAAATTGCAAAATGGAGAAGGACGAAAGTAATAAAAAGACTCAGGCAGCAAATTTTAAGAAAGAAGAGAAAGATATATGACCGACATTGTTTTGGAACACAAATTAGTCTTGAAAATAAAATGACTGATAGCTCTGCTAAGCGTAAGGAAGAGACATGGAAATAAATTGCAAATGAATACAATTCTAGGTTGGAAAAGAAGATAAACAACATTCATGTAAACCAATTTTTAAAAATCAGTTTAACTGAATACATGTAAAAAAACATATCACTTTACAAAAAGTAATGCAGACAACATTTATTTTTATAAACATTATCCTATTACATTACTTTACAAAAAACCATACATATTTCCTAAAGGCAAAGGTGATAGTCTAGACATTCTAAACACTCAGTTATATAATCATATACATCACACAGAAAGAGACCTGCATTATCAGTAAAAAAACTAAACATCTCAACAATGTCTGAATGATGTATTTTATAAGTACAAGTTTTTTGATATTTCAAAGTTCCTGTTAACCATAGCAGTAATTGATTAACACAATTTCTCGATCCTGTCATGCTATAACTTTAGATGCTTTCAGCTTACTTATAATTTCCTCAATCTCTTGTGTGTGACTATTATTACCAGCATCCCTCGACGCAATTAGTAACCTCAATATATTTACTAGTCTATTCGGATTTTCAAGCGTTGATATCACTGAATCATCATCATCTGAAGATTTCATATTCTTGCAACTTCCGATGTATCCAGATTTTTCACCAACAGTAGTCTCCAGTGAAGGACAGAGGCTTGATCCGGTATAACATTCCCCTCTATACATCTTCGGATCTTCAAGTGCAGGTGAGAGAGTCGATTCAGTATAACATGTTGCTCTATGAAACTTAAATCTTGACAAAGAACGATTCTTAAAAATCCGCCCGCATACACAGCATCTAATAACGCGTTTTCCTCCATGTGTAATGTATGAAAAATCGTGTTTCTCATTCGTCAGTTGCACAGATTTTCCCGGGCAGTAGTTCATGCTAAAACTAAAAGAAATTAAATGAATACGTGAATGCTAACGCTCGAAGGAATTAAAAGCGAATGAATGAATTCATAACACGCACCTATGTATTTATCCAGGATGAGGACGACGGAGGGAATTGCGATCAATGCATAGCAGGGAGAAAGGATACTCTCTTGAAACATTAGTCATCTAGACAACTATTGTTCACGGAGCCTGTAGACGTCAGGTTGAATGGGACAGACCTCAGGTTCAAATCTTTAAGGGCACGGACCCAGCCTTTTGCCTGTCATGTATACTAAACCATCCTAACAGCGCAACATTACGTTACAACGACACGTAACCAGAACATGGCGAGTGCGAGCATGGAAAAAAGGATGCTCTCTGGGAACATTACTGGAAAAGGATGCTCTCTGGAAACACTAGTCATCCACACAACGGGTTGTCCCTAACATTTCCAGATTTCGGGTCGTTCAACATCGTGACGCGCCCCTGTCATCTACATTTCGACGAAATTTTACCTCCTGAATTAAAGTTTGGTGATCTGTATAGACCTGTACAACATGCATTACGCTATGTAACAGACTCATCACGTTATGTAACAACACGATCACGCTAGGTAACAACATGTTCACGCTATGTAACAACATGATCACGCTATGTAACAACATGATCACGCTATGTAACAACATGATCACGCCATGTAACAACATGATCACGCTATGTAACAACATGATCACGCTATGTAACAACATGATCACGCTATGTAACAACATGACCACGCTATGTAACAAAACGATCAAGCTATGTAACAACTGATCACGCTATGTAACAACAACATGATCATGCTATGTAACACCCTGAGCACGCTATGTAACAACATGATCACGCTATGTAACAAACTGAGTACGCTATGTAACAACATGATCACTCCATGTAACAACTGATCACGCTATGTAACAACATGCTCAAGCTATGTAACAACTGATCACGCTATGTAACAACATGATCACGCTATGTAACAACCTGAGCACGCTATGTAACAATCTGATCACGTTATGTAACAACTGATCACGCTATGTAACAACTGATCACGCTATGTAACAACATGATCACGCTATGTAACAACCTGAGCACGCTATGTAACAATCTGATCACGTTATGTAACAACTGATCACGCTATGTAACAACATGATCACGCTATGTAACAACATGATCACGCTATGTAACAACATGATCACGCTATGTAACAACATGTTCACGCTATGTAACAACATGACCACGCTATGTAACAAAACGATCACGCTATGTAACAACACGATCACGCTATGTACAACACGATCACGCAATGTAACAACTGATCACGCTATGTAACAACCTGATCAAGCTATGTAACAACTGATCACGCTATGTAACAACATGATCACGCTATGTAACAACCTGAGCACGCTATGTAACAACATGATCACGCTATGTAACAACCTGAGTACGCTATGTAACAACCTGAGTACGCTATGTAACAACATGATCACGCCATGTAACAACTGATCACGCTATGTAACAACACGATCACGCTATGTAACAACACGATCACGCTATGTAACAACCTGATCAAGCTATGTAACAACATGATCACGCTATGTAACAACATGATCACGCCATGTAACAACTGATCACGCTATGTAACAACATGCTCAAGCTATGTAACAACATGTTCACGCTATGTAACAACATGATCACGCTATGTAACAACATGTTCACGCTATGTAACAACATGATCACTCTATGTAACAACATGACCACACTATGTAACAACATGATCACGCTATGTAACAAAACGATCAAGCTATGTAACAACACGATCACGCTATGTAACAACCTGATCAAGCTATGTAACAACTGATCACGCTATGTAACAACCTGAGCACGCTATGTAACAACCTGATCACGCTATGTAACAACATGCTCAAGCTATGTAATAACATGATCACGCTATGTAACAACATGTTCACGCTATGTAACAACATGTTCACGCTATGTAACAACATGATCACGCTATGTAACAACATGACCACACTATGTAACAACATGATCATGCTATGTAACAAAACGATCAAGCTATGTAACAACATGATCACGCTATGTAACAAAACGATCAAGCTATGTAACAACCTGAGCACGCTATGTAACAACATGTTCACGCTATGTAACAACATGATCACGTTATGTAACAACATGATCACGCTATGTAACAACATGATCACGCCATGCAACAAAACGATCAAGCTATGTAACAACCTGAGCACGCTATGTAACAACATGTTCACGCTATGTAACAACATGAACACGCTATGTAACAATACGATCACGCTATGTAACAATCTGATTACGCTATGTAACAACTGATCACGCTATGTAACAACATGATCACGCTATGTAACAACCTGAGCACGTTATGTAACAACATGACTACGCTATGTAACAAAACGATCACGCTATGTAACAACTGATCACGCTATGTAACAACCTGAGCACGCTATGTAACAACATGACCACGCTATGTAACAAAACGATCACGCTATGTAACAACTGATCACGCTATGTAACAACCTGAGCACGCTATGTAACAACCTGAGCACGCTATGTAACAATACGATCATGCTATGTAACAACCTGATCACGGTATGTAACAGCCTGATTACGCTATGTAACAACTGATCACGCTATGTAACAACATGATCACGCCATGTAACAACTTGAGCACGCTATGTAACAACATGATCACGCTATGTAACAACATGAACACGCTATGTAACAATACGATCACGCTATGTAACAATCTGATTACTATGTAACAACGGATCACGCTATGTAACAACATGATCACGCTATGTAACAACCTGAGCACGCTATGTAACATCATGATCACGCTATGTAACAACCTGATCACGCTATGTAACAACATGCTCACGCTATGTAACAACTGATCACGCTATGTAACAACATGATCACGCTATGTAACAACCTGAGCACGCTATGTAACAACATGATCACGCTATGTAACAACATGTTCACGCTATGTAACAACACGATCACGCTATGTAACAACACGATCACGCTATGTAACAACATGGACACGCTATGTAACAACATGAACACGCTATGTAACAATACGATCAAGCTATGTAACAACCTGAGCACGCTATGTAACAACATGATCACGCTATGTAACAACATGAACACTCTATGTAACAACCTGAGCATGCTATGTAACAACATGATCACGCTATGTAACAACCTAATCACGCTATGTAACATGATCACGCTATGTAACAACATGATCACGCTATGTAAATAGGGTGGACCATTTAAGTTGAGGCTATACAATATATCCAAAACTAAGCGTTGTAGAAAGAAATGTCTTTAATAAAACTTGATTGATATTATGGCGAAAGTAAATGCTGCTAGTCGTGTTTCGTTTGGAGACCGTTATGAGGGTCATTTTGGGTCAATTTATTCTTTTAAATGGGAACCTACAATTTGGGTCCCATTTAAAAAGACCCTGAAATGACCCTCACTACGTCCTCCAAGCGAAATACGACTAGCAGCATTTACTTTCGCCATAATATCAATCAAGTTTATTAAAGACATTTCTTTCTACAACGCTTAGTTTTGGATATATTGTATAGCCTCAACTTAAATGGTCCACCCTATTTACATAGCGTGATCATGTTGTTACATAGCGTGATCATGTTACATAGCGTGATTAGGTTGTTACATAGCGTGATCATGTTGTTACATAGCATGCTCAGGTTGTTACATAGAGTGTTCATGTTGTTACATAGCGTGATCATGTTGTTACATAGCGTGCTCAGGTTGTTACATAGCTTGATCGTATTGTTACATAGCGTGTTCATGTTGTTACATAGCGTGTCCATGTTGTTACATAGCGTGATCGTGTTGTTACATAGCGTGATCGTGTTGTTACATAGCCTGAACATGTTGTTACATAGCATGATCATGTTGTTTAATAGCGTGCTCAGGTTGTTACATAGCGTGATCATGTTGTTACATAGCGTGATCAGTTGTTACATAGCGTGAGCATGTTGTTACATAGCGTGATCAGGTTGATACATAGCGTGATCATGATGTTACATAGCTTGCTCAGGTTGTTACATAGCGTGATCATGTTGTTACATAGCGTGATCCGTTGTTACATAGTAATCAGATTGTTACATAGCGTGATCGTATTGTTACACAGCGTTTTCATGTTGTTACATAGCGTGATCATGTTGTTACATAGCGTGCTCAGGTTGTTACATGGCGTGATCATGTTGTTACATAGCGTGATCAGTTGTTACATAGCCTAATCAGGTTGTTACATAGCGTGATCAGGTTGTTACATAGCATGATCGTATTGTTACATAGCGTGCTCAGGTTGTTACATAGCGTGCTCAGGTTGTTACATAGCGTGATCAGTTGTTACATAGCGTGATCGTTTTGTTACATAGCGTAGTCATGTTGTTACATAACGTGCTCAGGTTGTTACATAGCGTGATCATGTTGTTACATAGCGTGATCAGTTGTTACATAGCGTAATCAGATTGTTACATAGCGTGATCGTATTGTTACATAGCGTGTTCATGTTGTTACATAGCGTGAACATGTTGTTACATAGCGTGCTCAGGTTGTTACATAGCTTGATCGTTTTGCTGCATGGCGTGATCATGTTGTTACATAGCGTGATCATGTTGTTACATAACGTGATCATGTTGTTACATAGCGTGAACATGTTGTTACATAGCGTGCTCAGGTTGTTACATAGCTTGATCGTTTTGTTACATAGCGTGATCATGTTGTTACATAGCTTGATCGTTTTGTTACATAGCATGATCATGTTGTTACATAGTGTGGTCATGTTGTTACATAGCGTGATCATGTTGTTACATAGCGTGAACATGTTGTTACATAGCGTGATCATGTTGTTACATAGCTTGAGCATGTTGTTACATAGCTTGAGCATGTTGTTACATAGCGTGATCAGGTTGTTACATAGCGTGCTCAGGTTGTTACATAGCGTGATCAGGTTGTTACATAGCTTGATCAGGTTGTTACATAGCGTGATCGTGTTGTTACATAGCTTGATCGTTTTGTTACATAGCGTGATCATGTTGTTACATAGTGTGGTCATGTTGTTACATAGCGTGATCATGTTGTTACATAGCGTGAACATGTTGTTACATAGCGTGATCATGTTGTTACATAGCGTGAACATGTTGTTACATAGCTTGAGCATGTTGTTACATAGCTTGAGCATGTTGTTACATAGCGTGATCAGTTGTTACATGGCGTGATCATGTTGTTACATAGCGTGATCATGTTGTTACATAGCTTGATCAGGTTGTTACATAGCGTGATCGTGTTGTTACATAGCGTGATCGTGTTGTTACATAGCGTGATCAGTTGTTACATGGCGTGATCATGTTGTTACATAGCGTACTCAGGTTGTTACATAGCGTACTCAGGTTGTTACATAGCGTGATCATGTTGTTACATAGCGTGCTCAGGTTGTTACATAGCGTGATCATGTTGTTACATAGCGTGAACATGTTGTTACATAGCTTGAGCATGTTGTTACATAGCTTGAGCATGTTGTTACATAGCGTGATCAGTTGTTACATGGCGTGATCATGTTGTTACATAGCGTGATCATGTTGTTACATAGCTTGATCAGGTTGTTACATAGCGTGATCGTGTTGTTACATAGCGTGATCGTGTTGTTACATAGCGTGATCAGTTGTTACATGGCGTGATCATGTTGTTACATAGCGTACTCAGGTTGTTACATAGCGTACTCAGGTTGTTACATAGCGTGATCATGTTGTTACATAGCGTGCTCAGGTTGTTACATAGCGTGATCATGTTGTTACATAGCGTGATCAGTTGTTACATAGCTTGATCAGGTTGTTACATAGCGTGATCAGTTGTTACATTGCGTGATCGTGTTGTACATAGCGTGATCGTGTTGTTACATAGCGTGATCGTTTTGTTACATAGCGTGGTCATGTTGTTACATAGCGTGAACATGTTGTTACATAGCGTGATCATGTTGTTACATAGCGTGATCATGTTGTTACATAGCGTGATCATGTTGTTACATAGCGTGATCAGTTGTTACATAACGTGATCAGATTGTTACATGGCGTGCTCAGGTTGTTACATAGCGTGATCATGTTGTTACATAGCGTGATCAGTTGTTACATAGCGTGATCAGTTGTTACATAACGTGATCAGATTGTTACATAGCGTGCTCAGGTTGTTACATAGCGTGATCATGTTGTTACATAGCGTGATCAGTTGTTACATAGCTTGAGCATGTTGTTACATAGCGTGATCAGTTGTTACATGGAGTGATCATGTTGTTACATAGCGTACTCAGTTTGTTACATAGCGTGATCATGTTGTTACATAGCGTGCTCAGGTTGTTACATAGCATGATCATGTTGTTGTTACATAGCGTGATCAGTTGTTACATAGCTTGATCGTTTTGTTACATAGCGTGGTCATGTTGTTACATAGCGTGATCATGTTGTTACATAGCGTGATCATGTTGTTACATAGCGTGATCATGTTGTTACATGGCGTGATCATGTTGTTACATAGCGTGATCATGTTGTTACATAGCGTGATCATGTTGTTACATAACGTGAACATGTTGTTACCTAGCGTGATCGTGTTGTTACATAACGTGATGAGTCTGTTACATAGCGTAATGCATGTTGTACAGGTCTATACAGATCACCAAACTTTAATTCAGGAGGTAAAATTTCGTCGAAATGTAGATGACAGGGGCGCGTCACGATGTTGAACGACCCGAAATCTGGAAATGTTAGGGACAACCCGTTGTGTGGATGACTAGTGTTTCCAGAGAGCATCCTTTTCCAGTAATGTTCCCAGAGAGCATCCTTTTTTCCATGCTCGCACTCGCCATGTTCTGGTTACGTGTCGTTGTAACGTAATGTTGCGCTGTTAGGATGGTTTAGTATACATGACAGGCAAAAGGCTGGGTCCGTGCCCTTAAAGATTTGAACCTGAGGTCTGTCCCATTCAACCTGACGTCTACAGGCTCCGTGAACAATAGTTGTCTAGATGACTAATGTTTCAAGAGAGTATCCTTTCTCCCTGCTATGCATTGATCGCAATTCCCTCCGTCGTCCTCATCCTGGATAAATACATAGGTGCGTGTTATGAATTCATTCATTCGCTTTTAATTCCTTCGAGCGTTAGCATTCACGTATTCATTTAATTTCTTTTAGTTTTAGCATGAACTACTGCCCGGGAAAATCTGTGCAACTGACGAATGAGAAACACGATTTTTCATACATTACACATGGAGGAAAACGCGTTATTAGATGCTGTGTATGCGGGCGGATTTTTAAGAATCGTTCTTTGTCAAGATTTAAGTTTCATAGAGCAACATGTTATACTGAATCGACTCTCTCACCTGCACTTGAAGATCCGAAGATGTATAGAGGGGAATGTTATACCGGATCAAGCCTCTGTCCTTCACTGGAGACTACTGTTGGTGAAAAATCTGGATACATCGGAAGTTGCAAGAATATGAAATCTTCAGATGATGATGATTCAGTGATATCAACGCTTGAAAATCCGAATAGACTAGTAAATATATTGAGGTTACTAATTGCGTCGAGGGATGCTGGTAATAATAGTCACACACAAGAGATTGAGGAAATTATAAGTAAGCTGAAAGCATCTAAAGTTATAGCATGACAGGATCGAGAAATTGTGTTAATCAATTACTGCTATGGTTAACAGGAACTTTGAAATATCAAAAAACTTGTACTTATAAAATACATCATTCAGACATTGTTGAGATGTTTAGTTTTTTTACTGATAATGCAGGTCTCTTTCTGTGTGATGTATATGATTATATAACTGAGTGTTTAGAAGATCAACAATTGGCGCACTATAGTATTTACCAATGGCTTCCTGCCCCAGACTAGCCGAAAACCCGTATTCTTATGCTTTACTCAGTAAATAAATTGGTATTACCGAAGGATGCAAATGGAGGGTAATACACATCGTATAGAGCTGCTCAGTACGATCCGTCCACATAAAAGTTCAAATAATGGACCAGCATAATGCAGGAGTATGGCATCCCGAAGATTGAAGACTTTGTCACAAAGGGATGTGTTGAATATTGTAACAAAATGCCTTTGCCTTTAGGAAATATGTATGGTTTTTTGTAAAGTAATGTAATAGGATAATGTTTATAAAAATAAATGTTGTCTGCATTACTTTTTGTAAAGTGATATGTTTTTTTACATGTATTCAGTTAAACTGATTTTTAAAAATTGGTTTACATGAATGTTGTTTATCTTCTTTTCCAACCTAGAATTGTATTCATTTGCAATTTATTTCCATGTCTCTTCCTTACGCTTAGCAGAGCTATCAGTCATTTTATTTTCAAGACTAATTTGTGTTCCAAAACAATGTCGGTCATATATCTTTCTCTTCTTTCTTAAAATTTGCTGCCTGAGTCTTTTTATTACTTTCGTCCTTCTCCATTTTGCAATTTGTTTATGTATCAGAGACGAATGAAAGTTGAATGGCATTAGCAATTGTGAATTGATTCAATACAATTGCAGTGATCTGAGATTAGTGAATAATGAATAACGTTTATTTCTCAATACTCGATACATAATTAAGTTATATACTTTTAGACTATAATAATATTTGAAAATATTTGGCTATTTACACTATAAATTCACTTCTTTGTTGTTTGCCTATACTAATCTATGGTCTCAGTACATACAACTCCTGGTTTTCTATGTATCGACGACCCTCTGTCTACTTGTTTATGTTTCATTATATATACCTTTATTTTTTTAATGTGCCATATGTATGATTTCCTGTGTTACGTCTTGTTACGTGTTTACGTTAGATGATAGACAATGAGAAGATCCAGAACAAACAAGGTGGGAATAGGTTAGGATGTATACTTCACTGTAAACCGATATACTGTTTGTCCCTCTCCGTCTCGCGCACTACTGTTTAACAAATATAAAGTTTGTAAGGTTTAGAAAATAAGTATATAAAAGTGTTGTAAGGCTGGATGAGAAAAGTTTTATAATCGAATTACTCTCTATATTACAGTATAAACCTACATTCCTCCTCCTTCAATCTCTGTCTATCCTTGTATCTCTCCCGTTTTCCATATTTCTCCCATATAAACGTATACTCTAATCCTCAAACCATGTCTAGACTAGCACCTCTCCTCGTATGCCCTAACGCTCTCATATAAATGCATTTTCCTCCTTGAAGACTCTCTCAACCTAGCACCTACCTTCGTTTTCCCTATATTTTCCCATATAGACGTATACTCTCTCATTCAGACCTTCCCGACTAGCCTAGCACTTCTCCTCATATTCCCCTACCTCTCTCATATAAGATGCATTCCCTCATTCAACACCGTCTAGCCTAGCATCGAACCTCGTATTCCCTATCTCTCGCATATAAACGCCTACTCCATCATTCAAAACTCCTATCCTAATACCTCTCCTCGGTTTGCTATATCGCTCATATTCTACCCTTCAAGTCCTGTTTAGTATAGCATCTTTCCTTGTGTTCCCTATCTCTCTCGTATAAAGCATATCCCTCCCTCCTTTAGCATCTGACTAGCCTAGCATCAGCCCTGGTATTCCCTATCTCTCCCCTATAAATACTTCTATCTAGAGACCTAATGTTTCAGGAGAGCATCCTTTCCCCTATAAAAGTTTATTTGGTGTCTTTATCTTAATTAGTTTAGGAGTTATTAAATTTATAATTAAATTACATTTTATCGGTATTCGAACCCTGGACACCAGAACCAATATTATTTACAATATTAGTTTGATATGTTTAAGGGTGCTGTATGCATTTACAGCATCAATCTAAGTGATATATTCTAGAGTATAGAGAAAAATAAGTAAGTGATTGAAAGATCGGGATTCGAAGTAAGGACAGCTGATTGAAAATTATATACAGTATTAATTGCCCCTCATAGGAGCTATCAATCATGCTTTGGTCAATTCCTCTACCTCTCTTAGTTTCTGAGATAATGACGATTTAAACATTAGGCTCGAACCCAGAACGTCAGGTATCTAATTACACATTCACAAGATAATACCTAATAACATAAAGGCAATAAAGTTTATTTGGCGTCTTTATTTTAATTAGTTTAGAAGTTATTAAATTTATAATTAAATTACATTTTATCGGTATTCGAACCCTGGACACCAGAAACAAAATTATTTACAATATTAGTTTGATATGTTTAAAGGTGCTGTATGCAGTTACAGCATCAATCTAAGTGATATATTCTAGAGTATAGAGAAAAATAAGTAAGTGATTGAAAGATCGGGATTCGAAGTAAGGACAACTGATTGAAAATTATATACGGTATTAATTACCCCTCATAGGAGCTATCAATCATGCTTTGGTTCACTCGTCTACCTCTCTTAGTTTCTGAGATAATGACGATTTAAAATTAGGCTCGAACCCAGAACGTCAGGTATCTAATTACACATCCACAAGATAATACCTAATAACATAAAGGCAATAAAGTTTATTTGGCGTCTTTATTTTAATTAGTTTAGAAGTTATTAAATTTATAATTAAACTATATTTTATCGGTATTCGAACCCTGGACACCAGAAACAAAATTATTTACAATATTAGTTTGATATGTTTAAAGGTGCTGTATGCAGTTACAGCATCAATCTAAGTGATATATTCTAGAGTATAGAGAAAAATAAGTAAGTGATTGAAAGATGGGGATTCGAAGTAAGGACAACTGATTGAAAATTATATACAGTATTAATTACCCCTCATAGGAGCTATCAATCATGCTTTGGTTCACTCGTCTACCTCTCTTAGTTTCTGAGATAATGACGATTTAAAATTAGGCTCGAACCCAGAACGTCAGGTATCTAATTACACATCCACAAGATAATACCTAATAACATAAAGGCAATAAAGTTTATTTGGCGTCTTTATCTTAATTAGTTTAGAAGTTATTAAATTTATAATTAAACTACATTTTATCGGTATTAGAACCCTGGACACCAGAAACAAAATTATTTACAATATTAGTTTGATATGTTTAAAGGTGCTGTATACAGTTACAGCATCAATCTAAGTGATATATTCTAGAGTATAGAGAAAAATAAGTATGTGATTGAAAGATCGGGATTCGAAGTAAGGACAACTGATTGAAAATTATATACAGTATTAATTACCCCTTATAGGAGCTATCAATCATGCTTTGGTTCACTCGTCTACCTCTCTGAGTTTCTGAGATAATGACGATTTAAAATTAGGATCGAACCCAGAACGTCAGGTATCTAATTACACATTCACAAGATAGTACCTAATAATATAAAGACAATAAAGTTTATTTGGCGTCTTTATCTTAATTAGTTTAGAAGTTATTACATTTATAAGTAAATTACATTTTATCGGTATTCGAACCCTGGACACCAGAAACAAAATTATTTACAATATTAGTTTGATATGTTTAAAGGTTGTGTATGCAGTTACAGCATCAATCTAAGTGACATATTCTAGAGTATAGAGAAAAAATAAGTAAGTGATTGAAAGATCGGGATTCGAAGTAAGGACAACTGATTGAAAATTATATACAGTATTAATTACTCATCATAGGAGCTATCAATCATGCTTTGGTCAATTCCTCTACCTCTCTTAGTTTCTGAGATAATGACGATTTAAACATTAGGCTCGAACCCAGAACGTCAGGTATCTAATTACACATCCACAAGATACTACCTAATAAAATAAAGGCAATAAAGTTTATTTGGCGTCTTTATCTTAATTAGTTTATGAGTTATTAAATTTATAATTAAATTACATTTTATCGGTATTCGAACCCTGGACACCATGTACCCAAATATACATTCACAAGAAACTATCTAATGACATTAATGTAATAAACTTTATTTGATGTCTTTATCGTAATTAGTCTCTGAGTTATTAGAAGCTGAATTTGTAATTCGAACCCGGGCATCCTGGTCAACTTGGAACTCGTTGGAGAAGCTGCTGCTTTTTATATCATTTCCATCGCTAAAATCTAAAGTGTTGAGTGTTGGGCAGAGCACTTAGGAAAACAATTACTGACATTGTTCGCTAATGGGGTGAAAGCGTCTAACGGGTCAGCTAATGTGTGTCACCGTTACCTCCAGACGGAAGTATGTCGTTGATCGCTAATGTATGTAAACAGATCCGGAATGTAAACTTAAAAGCCTATTAATGTGTTGAAAGCGTCTAACATGTTCAGCTAATGGACAAGCGATTTCCCCAGATACAAGAAGGCTGCAGTGTTTCATTACATGACAGACTGTTACCGTGAGCAGACTACTTATACTCAAGCTCCAGTCAACAATTCATTAATCAAAAAACTTAATTGCTCGAGGATGCAATCTGCAGACCTTAGTAATCATAAAAAAAATGTTTGACGAACATTACCTAATTAATTTGCCGAGGGGCGGCAGGACTCGAGAAAACAATTCCATCAAGTCATGATGCCACAGTAGAACGCATGGGGGAGGGGGTAGAACCTGCCGGCACAGACACTGTCGGCATTAGATCAGCACACAAAGGGAAGGGGGCGGAGCTAGCGCCACGCGACCGGGCGGCAAATAGTAGCGCACAAAGGGAGGGGGCGGGGCTAGCGGCATAGATCAAAGAACCTTATCAGATGGCGGCAAAATCCTTTGTTTCCGTATCGGCATTCTTATTCTACTTCGAATTTTTGGGTGGAATACAATACTTCCTCTACTTACTATACGTAGTAGAGAAAGTAAAAATGGCGACTGGTAAAAGCATTAGTTGATTCCTTAACAATTGATGAACGATACATGGCCTGCTTTAAAATGCCTGTATTTTGTTTATAAGGGAAGGAAATAAACTTCTTGTTAGGAAAGCAAAAGATGCAATAAATAGCACGAAATTATTTCAAATAATTGCGAACTGCTCATAAATTTCGTGAATAGACGAAACGCAGATAAACTATGGCAGGAAACACTTTACAAAATAGCTTTGGTAATAAGTTCTCTAAATAGCTGTTTAAATCCATCAGCGATATTACTATACAGGGTGCTCACTGAACTATTTCGCCTCCAATAGCGTTTTAAATAATTTGTGTTTACTTAGACGAGAATTAGTAACTACATTGCATTAAAAAAATTCAAGTGAGTCATCCCATATTTTAATATCGTTCCACTTCAAAGGTATCTCACCATTCTCTATTCTTCTGTCATGAAGTGAACAGAATTTTAAGAAAAAGGTGGTGAATTGAAGCTAATGGAAACACTTTTAGTTTTGGTTCCTAGTATGTCATTAACAAGAAATTCCAGGGGTTCCCATAGGTAAATTGTACTGCCATTTGCTAACCTTTCAATTATTTTATAAACAATTGATATTTTGTTATTACATCACTAAGTAAAAGACAACGTTTGTTGATTTGACACCAACAGACATAGCTTTAGGTCAGATGCAACAACAGTTTTTATAGAACGATTTGGAATACAGGTATATGTTACACCAAAGTGTAAAACTCTTCAACTTCTTATTCTACTCAGAAACACATTCTCATAAAGATATAATTATTGAACTGCTGTTTAAGCCAGATATTTTTGCGTTTTGAGATGAGGAAAACAAAATGAATGAATTAACTGAGCTTTATTTATGGACGCTCCTTAACTGCTGTGGTCCTTAGCGTCCCATTCTATATTGGGCGTGAAAGATCGGTAATTTTGCTCAGAGGCCTCTTTATCAGGCTTGAGATTCTTTTACGTGCCGTAAATCTACGACACGGGACCACCGGCTTTACTTTCCTTCCGAAGGAAGTCATGTTAAGGATTTTTACGCCGGAAAAAAATCAATCGCTATCCGCCGGGTTTGAACTCGCGACCTCGGGAATCAGAGGCTAGCATGCTAACCACTACACCACGGAGGACGATTCAAAGCGAATAGTAAACAACTGCTAAACTCTTAAACCATCATGATATATCAAAAGGCTGTTATGTTCCTTTTCTTAACTAGAAAACCGTACTGAAACGAAGGTCAACCTGAACGGCATGAGATCTCAATTAGGCAAGGGACTATCAAAAGTAAACCAAGCAGATCCTTCAAGAATCAGTGTTGTCAGTTTTCGAGTTTTGTGGATACTACTAAGGTGTAGGAAGAGAGAGAAGAGGAACAACTTTATAGTTGAACTGGCAACAGCTGGAAATTTGTCATAAACACTCCTGTCTCTCTGTGATTGTGGGGTGAGGAAAGGGTAAGAACAAGGTTTTCTGCATGAAACGATCAGTAAATACAATGTCCACCATTGCAACAACATTCTTAACCTGAGTGTGAGCTTTCAAATGAGCTATTTCGTTGAAATCTGTAAGCCTACTTAGCGTATGTATTTTTACGCATTAATTAGTATACACTTTATAAAGACTGTTTCAACAGTTATTCTAAAATATAGGTACATATACTATACCAAAGGAAATATATTTAAGCGGAATCAGTAAACAGAATTTCTGGCGCCAAGTAATGATGATGGCAGTAATATAATTGCATAATTGCTCTGTACACCAAAATTACAAAGTTTCCATTGCAAGGATCGTGCCGATTTACGACCTCTATATTACTTTGTAGTAAATTGTAGAGAAGAGATCACGCTCTTCATGTGTTTGCATTCCACACCTTCAAGTCAAATCACGCGATACTGTGGATCTTCCGTTATCAAGTGTTCACCTGGATTAGATAGCCTCTTATCACCTTGTTCGATATGGGAAATATTGACCAGCAAAATGAGATACCATGATATAACCCATACATTTGTTTAACATCTTATCACGAGGGTTTGGAGCCGTTGACCCATTAACAGTGGATCTGAATGTTTCATAACGACTACCACGACATTTAAACAATTTACAATTCAAAATTATTATGGAACCTGAACTGCTGAAAGAAATTAGCACGAATCAAACTGTTACATTTTGTACTCTATTCATGTATGCAAAGTATGGATATTTCTGTTATTCTTTAGTTGCTCTATAATATTTATAGAACTTGTTAAATGTTTTTCTTTTTTGGGGGAGCACGATAAAATTATACAGAAATGTGCAGAAATACATATGCCATAGAATTAAATTCTCAGGCTTGGGCACGTAAATACCTCTTTGAACTGTTCAAAATATTTGAATAACGCTTGTTGTTGCAATTATATCCACCTTTAGAAAAAAGAATGAGCAGCTTATCGGAATATAAGTTCTTAGTTCCGTTAGGCTTTGCGGCCGTTTCACACTGTCATCTCTGCGAGTGAGCTTTTAGTTTCATTCTTCTGTTTGTGTATAATAGTTGAGCAGTTAGCTGTAAGCAGATATCTTGCAGAAAGACCTACCAAGATTGGAGTCTTGCCCACAAATGTGCTTTCTTTCACATAAAGCAATGTTTATTAAACGTGATTTGAATTTAAGGCATTTATATTCACACAAGAATTGCATTATATGTTTTTATTGTTATATAAATTAATTATACTTTTAGAGCAACCGCGCGGACAACCGTGTTCAAATCCCGGCTGTGGCTTTGAATTTTTCAGTTGACTCTATATTAAAAACTTGCATTATATGTGTTTTATAATTTTCAGAAAATTGCATAACATTTTCAACCTTCTTATGTAGAGCATTTTCGAAATGAACATGCATTTAGTAGAGCAGATTGTTTGTGGAATGCTTACAAGTATCACCGAAACGTAATATAAAATGACGGAAAAATAAATGTGTGAAGTCGTGAAAATTGAGGGATTGAGAAGGATACTGCACATAAAAATAAGTTAGTTTTGAAAATGTTGCACAAAAAAAGCTGAAAATTCGTTTGATTTTCCAAAAATAACAAAACTTACAAAAAGAAAAACATTGAAAATTGCGAAAAACATGTAAACTGTATAATTGCTTGATTTTTAACTACGTAGCGTCATTGCTAAAGGTGACACAGTTTATTTCAGTTATTTACTTAAAATAACTGAAATGACGGTTTAAAATTTAAACTTTCCCCAAATGAATCCAAATACTTGAGTGATCTCCAGGCTGTTCCTTGCTACACCTAATATTTTACGCTACACTTAATATTGCGTATTGAGGGTGTCACAGGTGAGACCATACTAAAATCTGATCCATTTTCTGTCAACTATAAAATTGTCAAGAAAAGCGTGGATTCCAAGCACATTCCTTGTTATTGGAATTTTGTGTAGCGAAAGAGGATTCAAATTTCTGACGTGGCACTGGAGGCTACTTGCTAAATTCCATGTGAAACGTTGACGCGGTTTAAAATCTGGATGCATGTGAAAACGCATGTTGTCATCCTTTTTGTATGGATAGCATATGTTTCTCCTGTTGAATTTTGCACACAATGGTTCCGTCGTGTGGAGAAATCTAAAAAGAAAGTGCAACATGTCGATGAACGGCGCAGTACACCTTTTGAAGGTCATGTGACTTAAAAATATACTTATTACAACCTAGGATTAATATTTTCAAAAATTTGTATCTGTGAGCCCTCAGAGGCTTGTACAAGTTTGCTTTCCTGCAAAAGCCTAATTTCTCTCGTAAATAACAAGCTTGCATATAATAGTAAGTTAAATTAAAATACGATCTCATCGAGCGGGATGGTCAGCCGGAGTCTGAGGAGGTTCCGGGTTCAAATCCCAAGGTAACTATGATTTTTTTTCTTCGTGATTTTCCCTACTCGCTAAGCGATTCTTACATACCATGAGACTGTCTTTCATTTAGTTTCCTCTTCGTCTTCTTTAAGAATTGCAGGGCCAGGCGCAGTGGACTAAAAATGAGCTTTTGTTTACGTACGCTCTTTAACTACTATGGTTCTTGGTGTCCCATTCTATATTGGGCGTGGAAGTCCGAAATTGTTTCCTCAGAGGCCTCTTTATCAGGCCTGAGGTTCTTCTGGTATCAGCCTCAGGTTCTGAGGCGCCGTAAAACTATGACACGGAACCCTTTTGAAGGAAGCCATGCTAAGGATTCTTACACCCAAAAAATCCTTCTCCCTCAGCCGGGTTTGGACACGCGAACTCGGGAACTACAGGTAGCATAATACCCCTAGACCACGGAGGACGGACGACACGCAAGCGGTGGTAGTGTACTTTAAGGAGAGAATTCTTTCACCGGGACCTTCTGGGCTTCAAAGGTGGAAATAGGGGCACCTAGCCGCAGTGTATTATATGGAGACAGAGACACTCTGTGCTGCGCCTGCCGTCGTCAAATCTGGCTGCCCTTAGAACTCCTTCATCCCTTCCTCTTGGAAGTTCAGTAGCTGCAATACGTTTAGATATGGCAGCAGTGCTGAAATCCTACTCCGTTGTTGCCATATACTCTAAAAGGTATCACATTACAAAGTCTATACTGTATTAGCGCGCATAATGGGCTCCTTTGAAACAAGAAAATAGAACTTTTGAAACATTTGCGTGAGTGTGCGCGCAAGAATAGTCAAACAGATTGTTATGATACTTGATATATTACATAACTGAGATTCCGATTTGAACAAAGACATCCTAATTACCTTCCCCAAAGGGGGTTCTGATACATACAAAATAAAAACAATAAAGCAATACTCACTTGTCATTAATAATAAACATTTTAAGCGTTGCATTTCTAAAAACTTCAATTGGATGAGTATATAAGAAGTCATACAAATTTTTCATTGCAGTTCTTCTTTTAAGATTCAGGTTGCATTAACACAGCAAAAAAAAAAAAAAAAAAAAAAAAAAAAAGTTTCATCCATTTTGAAAACATTATATGTCATGTAAGTTGCACGGAGAGGATGGTGGAGGGGGAGACAATGGAAAGAGAAAGAGGGAAATATTGAACAAGCGGGAGGAGACAAAAAGGAGATTGGTGGCGATAAAATAAATACAATTGTTTATAATCTCCTCTTTTGCGCTTCACTATGCACTGGACTTTAATTAAAGATTCCATCAGATGACATAAAGATTTAAATTGCATTAGCTACCAAAAATCCATTCAACGAAAGAACGATAGTGTACCGTTACAGAAGCATGTATATTGAATGTCATAGATGTAATTATAGTGTTACTGCGCAACGATAAGGGTAGAAACATTAGTGTGACTCCACACAGATTTTGTCCATACAGCCCATTTCTTAGCTGCCTAGAATTTTCCTGCAGAGAGTTTCTTTAGTAGTTTGTGATGTAACACAAGGTGTAGTTCATAATGTAAAATCAGCATTATCAATACTTCAGAAATAAGAGGTATTACTGTTGCACACAAAATTGAGGTTCAAGCAAGGGTTTTTAAATTCAGCCCTTAGGAAATTCCAAAGTTATCTGAAAGTATAATTTTCAGACAAAGCAAAATGTTTTTTATAACCGGAAGGGCGCTTATTCACTTAAAATAACGCTAGATAAAACGAAACGTCGCTGACTTTGACCGTTGCAAAATTCTAGTTAATAAGACATACAAAAGTAAGCTTTTAAACAACGGATTGTCATTTCCATTTAAGTGCTGTAGTACTAGACTGAAAATGTAAGACAGATTATTGTCTATTGCATCCTTAAACTGTTCTGGTTCCAAAAGTTTAAGATAATATCGCCATTAAACCCTACCATTTCGGTGTAACTGCAGTTTTGCTTGTAATTGCAAGTGCATAAAATAGGAGAGATGTGAAGTGGTTTTAAGACAATTTAATTCTCAAGGGAAAAAACGGGGTTTCTATATTTAATAAAATTAAAGAACATTTTAAATAATCGTTATTTAAAATGATGTTTGACAAGGTGTTATTAACGCTTTTGATTAAACCCTTGTAAGAAAGAAAATAACAAAAATCACCCATCTTATGTCATTTTTTCTTCTTAATTTTTTTCTTCTTCAAAGGATTCCCATCCTCTTTGCAGGATTTACATCCCCAAGGACCTACAAGTTAACGTCTTCGGTCAGTAGCCAGTCGAGGAGAAAGCAAACTCTGGATCTAGCATATCCAGGATGGGTAATCAGTAGGGCTGCGACATCGGAGGCGTTACGCGGAGGAAAGTGTATAGAATAGGAGGATAAGGGTGTAGCGGTAAGGGCTGTTACTGACCGCGCGCGATACATTCTATACAAGAATAATTGTTTTATTTCTGCAATACTATTTACTCGTATAACATATACAGCTAAAATGTCTTTATTAAAACGTTAATGCAAAACGCTGCATCAATGTGGGCATTGATAAGATTCTATGTCAATTTATTGCAAAGAATTATAACCCGCAGCTTTGTATCCTGTAGTTTATATAAGGGAATACCGGCAGAAATAAATGACGTGCATAGTTCATTAATCGTTTGATTTAAAAATCACCTCCATTAAATTTCTGATAATGTAGCAGTTTATCCTCAAATTTTGCAATACAAAGTTTATGTGTTTCTGTGTTGACATCTCTTCGCACATTACTAGCTCTACTATGCGCAGAAGCAATTGTGCTATTGCATGGATTGCAATACAGGTTTTCTTTAATAATATAGAAAACATTTTCCCTATACTCCAATATATAGTTTTACAACGTTGTTGACTTTCTTACCCTTTCCTTTGGCATTTCGTCTGCGTGAATACTGTGCGGCGACACTTTCAAACCCTCTCGTAAATAGGATACCTATAAACAAACGTAACGACTCTGAGATTGCAGCCCTAGTGATGAGCCTGGTATGGCGGTGGAGGAAGAGATGATAGGAAAATTTACGGGTCAAATTATCCGATTCAGCATTCGCCCAGCGACCGAGGAAAACAACGAAAAAAAATCTGATGCGTTACACTCACATGACTTTCTCTACTCTTGTACAAACTATTTTTACAAATGCTTATTTTCCATATGCGTCATGTTAATCGAGATATCCAGATGTTAATCTTATTGCTAATTTTCTTGTAGATGCAAGGGGAATTGCTAGGCTTTAAGCTATAGTCAAATATTTTAAGAGCTGTTGCTATGTGGAGTATTCCATTCTCTTTGCATTACCAGAAGAAAAAAAACTCAATAACGAATTTCCATTTGAAAAAAATTATAAGTATTGGAAAATTTCAGAGAATAACAAGCAATATCTCGAAAATGGTTCACTCAACAACAAAAATGTATATGACATAAATTGTGAATTTTAACGCGATCTACATTTTATGTGTAGTAAAATTTTGTCCATCTCTTATGGTTTACCAGTTCTGCAAAAGTCGTTCACAATGAAGAATACTTTTGGAGACATTCCCAGAATATACATTTCATTTCTCATGAAAATATCTTAAAGATATGATATTTTAATCAAAATCGTTAGAACCATTTTTGAGAAAATTAAAATTTTCGAAAAATGTTCCATGTAAAGGGTAATCTGGGGTGGGGGGATTTTCTTGAAAACCCTCGTGTCGCATCTCTGGTGGATACTGAACCTAAATACCAAGTTTGGTGTTTATCCGACTGTTCCTTTCTGAGTTATGCTGCTCACAGACACACAGACACACACACACATACACACAGACACACGGACATGTTTCCAAAAATGCTTTTTCTGGATTCAGGGGGTCTCAAAACATGTATTTCTGGTGAAATCTCGGTATCGAATTTTTGAGTGGAATACAATACTTCCCCTACTTGCTATACGTAGTAGAGAAAGTAAAAAAAAAAAACCTTTGCTCCGGGTTTTGAACCCGGAATCTCCCGAATGCGAGTCGCACACGTTACCGCGGCGCCAACTCGCTCGATATCTTCTTAACCTGAACAGTAAGAACATTGATTTGATCTAGAAACATTGACACATTTTTAGAATTGTTGATAGTTATATTGTACTATCATTTATCTGAATCTCAGTTGCGTTAAAACAGCGCACCGACAGCACCTTTTGTTTTCAATCTGATATTTTTATGTGATCCATTTTATAAAGCTTTACGCAAGAGGAAAGGTGGAGTAAAGTAGTGAGCATTTTTGTAACTATACATAAATAAACAAAGGCATTTGTTCGACATCATCTCACATGCAAGTATTGTGTCCTATGTTTTAAAAATCCAGGTTCCACCTATTGTATCTCGTACAGCGTATAAGCTTAGCCGACCAGGATCTAGATCTTGTAGCTCTTATCTGTCCTTAATCTACGTTGCACTGTTATTGTTTTGCATTTCTGTGATCTATTACCTTGCTGATCTGAAACAGATCGTATTTATAAGATTTATGAGTGTTTCGCTACTAAATAATAATATGCTTTGATTTTAATTATATGTAACTATCAATATTCAAGCTACTACATTTTATATTTTTTGTGCTCTTTTTAAAAGAAGCTAGTAGGGGTATTAAATTAAACCACTTCTTAACATTTAGCTTGATGGCAAGATAAAACATTCTGGTTATGTTTCCTCAGGAAGCGAGACAATTCGTTGTAATGTTAGCCCTGAAATCTAAAGAAATAAAAGAACGGAATATAACATTTCAAGGTAGGCTATTTAACTATGTTGAAATTTAAACCTGTAATGGCGAATATTTCGACAATTACCACGTACATAGTGGATAGTGAGGGTATTACACTCCACTAAACATTAGGTACTGACGTCTCACTGGAAATACATCTTTTGAAACCTTGTATAAACAAACAATGCATTTTTACTTTCTCTACTACGTACTGCAAGTAGGGGAAGTATTGCGTTCCACCTAAAACTTCGATACCGAGATTTCATCGGAAATGCATGTTTTGTGGCGCCCTGAATCCAAAAAAAAGCATTTTTGAAAACATGTCCGTGTGTGTGTGTGTGTGCGTGTGTGTGTGTGTGTGTGTCGGTCTGTCTGTGAACACCATAACTCGAAAACGAAGAAGTCCGATAAATATCAAACTTGGTATTTGAGTTTTAGAATCCAGGGATGAGACATGAGATTTTCAGAAAATCACCCCATCCCAACTCCCCTTACATGGAACATTTTTCGAAAATTTTTATTATCTCAAAAATGCTCTAACGATTTTTATTAAAATACTACAGGTTTAAAATATTTTAATGGCAAATGAAATGTTCTTGAATGTTCTAGAAATGTTCCCAAAAGTCCTCTTCATTCTGAATGACTTGCATAACTGATAAAGCGTAAGATACACAAAATTGTACTGCACAAAAAATTTAGAGCTCGTTAATACACACAATTTATGTTATACACATTTTTTTAGTCGAGGAGTGAACCATTTCCCAGATATCCCCTGCCATTTGTTGAATTTTCCAATACCTACCGTTTTCTCAAACGGGAATTCGTAATTTTTTTTAATTTTTTTTTTTATGACTTGGACATGCAAAGAGAATGCAATGCTCCACATAGCAACCAGCTCTTAAAAGATTTGACTATCGCTTAAAGCCTACCATATTCCTCTTGCAACTACAAGAAAATTAGCAATAAGATGGTTTATGCACATGTTTATTTCGATTAACATGGTAGATGGAGAATAAGCGTTTGTAAAAATAGTTTGTACAAGAGTAAAGAAAGTCATGTGAGCGCAATACATCAGATTTTTAGAAAAAGGTCCGCACGCGTGTGTCGGTTAAATACCAAACTTGATGTTTAAGTTCGGCCTCTTCAAAGATGCGACGCGAAGCTTTTCAAGAAAAGCTCCTCACCCGCAATTAGCCTTTACACGGAATATTTTTCTAAATTTTTTATGGCTCTAACGATTTTTATTAAAAACCCATATATTAAAGATATCTACATGAGAAATAAAACATATATCTTGAATTTTCTGGGAATAGCCTGTAAAGTCCTCTTCAATCGGAAGAAAAGTTATATAATCTTGTATAACTGGTAAACGTTGTGCGATAGACGAAAACGTACTTCACCATAAAAAAGAAAGTAGATCTCTTTAATACTCAGTTTATTTCAAATAACTTTTGTTGTGGCATAAACCATTTCCGAGGTATCTGCTATTAATGGTTCGCATTGTTTAGTACCATCATTCTTTTAAAATGCAGTCGAATTCAGTTGTTTCTCGCTATTGGAAAGAGTATGAAATTTTAAGTCCAGCATATAGTGTCCAGTTCTTTAACATTTGACTATAGCTGTTTCATTTGTATCCTAACGAAATTTGTAAATTAGTTACTTCTGCAAAGGCTTATTTCGATTAAAATGAAGAAGATAGAAAAATAAGCTTTCATAAGAACAATTTATACACCCACTAATAAACGATAGAGGTAGAGAAATTTATGTAAATGTACCACATATGTTTTTCTTAAAAAGTTCGTGTCCTTTAATGCGACTTAAAAAATAACTTTACGAAGAATTTTATATATATTGTTTTATGTGCGACTATTTCAAATTGTTGATATTCGTATCAAAATCGTTAGATGATTAACTGTGCCGGTTACTTCCCCTCTGGACGTTCCATATATCGAAAGCTAAAGGGAAATTTTCGGCACTTACGATTTCCATTTTCCGCGATGCCTCTTGTTGGTCGCCTCGGACGTCTAGCAAGAGAGAGCTAGTTAGTGCGAGCCGTGCGACGGGGCAGCGAAGGTGTTTTACCTTTTACTATGTGTAATTGTGGTATCGTATGCACAGTTACGTGTTTGGTTGTAGAGGTTGAAATTAAAGAAGTTTTATTTGGTTCTAGTTAGAAATTCCTTTAACTTTTACAAAATTTTCCAATACAGAGTGCTCTCTTTTAGCTTCCAGTCATAAATTATTTACTGCTCCTTTTAAAATCTGTAGACTTTTACAGACTTTTGTTGCAATTTGTTATGTTGCGAGAATGCCAAGCCACAGACTGCTTCTTCCTGCTGCTGTTGACGTGAACCTCAGACATTTAGCTGAATTTCAGGTATATTATTTCGTGAGAAATACTTCACGTTTAGGAATTCGCGAAATTATTTTTAATCTTAAGTGAGCTTTGGTGCTTTTTATTCTCTATTGTAATTTCTTGCCACGCTTCACGTCGTAACTGTATTTTTATGTATTTTACTAAATTGATGTCTAACTTGGAGTTTCCTTGAGGCTTTAGAGTGTGTTGTACATTATTGTTATTAAATATAGGAGATTGTTGAAATGCAACTCGTTTAATTGATCCCGAACCTAGTTTTATAGAATGCATTTGGGGCACCGTGAGAATTTTCCGCGGCGAAAATGATTCTGGTCGTGCTGGGATGGGCATAATACTTTAAAAATTTCCTGAAAATGTTTCTCTTGCGTCCTCAGGAAACGCTAGTACAAATTCTGTACTTTTCGTTTCCGAAGTACTTGGACAGACAAGACAAATGCGACTATTGATACACTCACGGTTGCATTTATCTAAAATTGCCTTTTAACTTTCTCTTTTGCTTACCTGCGGACCCACAAATTTGATATCCAGATTTCACTGAAAATGTAAGCCTTGTGGTCTCTTGAATAAAATCAAAGAGGTATTTTTAGAAGAAACGCATATGCAGGTATGTGACTGTGATCACCATTACTCAAAATGAAAATCAGTCAAATAGCAAACATATATAAGTCCGATTCTTTCAAGGTTATAAATAGAATAGTTTTATGAAATTCACTACACCAAACAACCCTTTAAATACAAAAAAAAATATTTTTTATTTTCTGAAAAATGACACGAAGGGTTTGGATTATAATATTACATATCCGTGATTTTGGTTTGACGAATTAATCGTTCACATATTTAAGAAAATGAAAACTTAGAATCCTTTATTTTAGTTTTTTATACTCAGTGTTAAAATTTCAGTGAGATAGGTGAAAAATTGCACTACGGCTTAAGTGCTCGAAAACCCGATATGATATAGGTCTTGGATATATAAACGTTTGTTCAGAAGCCTCAGTATAATAATGATGCGTGGTCTTCTAAAGCATTTGTGCAGATTTTGAAATGCTGGTGCATAATTAAATCTCTGTGTATGTATATAAGTGGATATAATAATCCTATATATTATAAGATTTCTGAACGGAAGTATGATTTTTGTGTTTTCTGGAACTGGTAAAATCGTTAACGCCATGACGTTTCTGGGAAGAGTGGATATCAATAAAGGCCACTTTAGCGTCGATGGGCAATTATGAGCAGGTAGTATCTTGTTGATAAAATTTAGTAGAGCAGCAACACTTTCTTCAAGACAGTGGGTGAAAACAAGTTGTAGATAAGGTGGGCATACTTGGGCGGAACCTAATTCTTTCCTCTAATGACAAATGATTGTGTCGTATAAACTAGTTGTAAACTAGATGCTTTAACAGTCTTTTATTCAGCTTGGGAGTCATTTCCAAGGAATATTTCATTTTCATCTCCTTGCTTTTATATGAATATTATAAGAACTACACAGGACAAGAAATAAGATGTTCACAAGTCGGTCGTCAAGTTTCCTCTGTAATGTTCAGAAGACAATGTAGAACAGGAATATGGTTAAATATATAAAGAGAGAAGAGGAAATTCAAGGGTGGAGCAGGTCCTGAATTTCCAGATAGCACTTACGTTCAAGCGTCAACAAATCCTATCTCTTTTCAAATGTCGCTCTACTGAAGTGTCGCAAACTCCGCGAAAGACAAGGTTTTTGGAACTCTCAGAAGATCTTATGGAGCTTAATGCTGATCGCAAGGAAGGTAGGTAATAGAGGCACCCTGAAAAAAAATACTTGATTGCTAAAAGATTCCGCCTAGAAAACCTAAGGAAAATTAGTTGAGTAGACAGGTACTTCGGTGAATAAGCCGTGCTGTGGAAGTAACTACCAGCAATGTGTTAGATTATAAATTTTATCCCCTCATCTAAAGTTTTTGAAAAATTCGTCTTCAAATTATAAACAGGAGAAAGCAGTTGGATCATGAACGTATTGAGAAAACTGCCTTATAGTGTTTCATCCAATCCTAATTAAGCAACAAGGTATTGAGATGTTACGTCTTTAAATGCAGAACTTTGAATGTTTCGTATTATGCTGCTATATATCATGTGAAACTTTTAGTTCATCTTTAAGAGCACTTTTGTTTCTTTTCATGCATATTAATAACTTCTTTCTGAAATTTAAAACCATCTCTTCTGAAATTCTACATAAATTCGAAGTAATTTATTAAAGTCAGGTGACATATGACTTCTCAAAGTGGATGACTATAACTAATTGAATCATCATAAGAGGGCTGTCCCAGAAGTACCCGACCTAACAAAGAAAACAAAAATTTTGGGAAAAAACATGTTTATTTCTCTACATAGTCTCCTTTCAGCTCAATACACTTTTTCCTGTGATGTTAAATCGCTTCGATACCTTGCTTATAGTGAGAACCGTCGAGTTCTGCAAAATAACCACCAACTGCAGACTCCACCTCTTCATTGTTGTCAAATCTTTTACCTGCAAGCTATTTCTTGAACTTTGGAAACAGAAAATAATTAGATGGGGCTAAATCTGGCGAATAGCATGCATGAGGAAGCAATTCGAACTTTAACTCATTGATTTTGGCCATGGTGATAAGGATGTGTGAACTGGTGCATTGTCTTGATGAAACAAAACTTTCTTTTTCCTAAATGCGGCCGTTTTAGCTTGATTTCATCATTCAAACGCTGCAATATGTTCGCATAATACTCGCCATTGATTGCTTTTCGTTTTTGAAGATAATCAATGAAAATTATCCCACGCGCATCCCCAAAAAATGGCGTTATGAACTTGCCTGCAGATGGAACTGTCTTTGCCTTCTTTGGAACTGATTATCTGCTTTGAATCCACTGTTTTGACTGTTCCTTCGTTTCAAGTGTGAACTGATGGACCCATGTTTCATCCATGGTTATGAATCGACGCAAAAAATCGGCTTTATTACAGCGAAACATCGCCAAACACTCGACTGAAACATACTCACGACGCTGTTTTTGTTCAATTGTGAGTAAACGCGGCACCCATCTCGTGCACAGCTTTTCATGTCCAAATTTTCAGTCAGTATGCGATGTACAGCACTTTTTAAAATGCTTATTCGCTAGCTCGCGCACTTTCAGTCGACGGTCATCCAATACCATTTTGTGGATTTTCTTCACAATTTCTGGCATGGTCACCTTATTTGGTCAACCACTGCTATGTTCGTCTTGGAAACTCGTACGGCCTCGCTTAACTCTGCCACCCAATACTTTACTGTCGTAAATGAAGGAGTAGACTCCCCTAGAGTAGAATCTAGCTCAGCTTTAATATTAGTTGGACTAAAACCTTTCAAAAGAAAGTATTGTATCAATAACGATGACCAGTTTTATCCATATTTACAAATTTGCTGAGAGCGTTCACTATTGATGGCTCCCAAACAATTACTAAACAATGTAGCATTGTCAAACTTCAAACTTAAACTTTATAAGGTTGGTACTTTCTACTACAGTCATTTGTTTGAAACAACAACCGCGATCTATACGTCAGGTCGGGTACTTCTAGGACTGCCCTCGTATTGTATAAAGAATTCCTCTTCTGTGAATTTTCTAGGCATTCAGTTATGTTCAGTATATCCATGATAAATTAAGTATGGTATTCATTCAGTCTCGAAAGTGAACCACTAGAGTGTTATCATAGGTTTTTATTGACGCTTTAACTACTACGATTCTTAGAATCCCATTCCTATATTGGGCGTGAAGACCGGAAATTTTGCTCAGAGGCCTCTTTATCAGGCTTGAGGTTCTTTTACGTGCCATAAATCTACGACACGGGACCACCGGCATTACCTCCTTTTCAAAGGAAGCCATGCTACATGGCTTAGAACCGAAAAAATCCATCGCCCTCCGCCGGTTCTGAATCCGCGTCCTCAGCAACTAGGGTCTAGCATGTACCTAGACCACGGAGGACGTGTTATCTTAGGTAATGGTCTACATGAACAACATAAAATTCAACTCGCGTCCAGTCCAAAACATCGTTCTGCTAGGAGGAACGTTGTTCATAATTAGTACATAATGATATGCGAAAGAGAAATTCAGAAACACACCCTGGATACTAAATGCTTTCCTTGAAGACCTTGAAGATAAAATTCTTCAACAAGCTATTAAAAATGATAATTCTTTCCGGGAAGCAGTTATTTTGTTTGCGCTTTATTTGTCAAGAATATTTTCATTAATGCTTACATGCTACCTGAACGAAGGAGCAAATGGGATGATTACTTTATTTACATAGTCAAGGTTAATCTCTGTAGTTATATTGAAGGCGTTTACTTTAGAAAAAATTTGTGAAATTGTTCACATTCATATTCACTCAGCCATTCATGCTTCCCCGTTTCTTGGTAGGAGAAAAAAATAACCTTAAGAATCGGAGAGTGAACCAGACTTGAAGAATTCAATGACGGAATTACAGATTTTCGACTCTCCGTGCCGATGTTCTTGCCTCTTGACTACCATGGCGATATGCCTTTACACGCATTAAGCTTTCTCATCTGTTTCAAGTAATCCGATAAATCTTCATGACAGCCCGGAGTGGAAGAATAATTATCAAATGTACACAAAAATTCTCCTTCTGAAGCCGTATTTTGAAACGACTATTTAGAACGTGCATGTCATATACTGTTGAAGCAACATACAGTAATAGCCACGGACAAACTAATACGATAACTCATTAATGTAATAAGATATCTAATTCAGAGCTTCTCAGCATCAACACATTAATAATTTCTTTCTTTAATATTTTGTTCTAAGTTTTACGTGTTATGTATTTTCTTTGCTAATATTGTACGTATAATAATTAAGAGGGTGTTAAAAACACATATATTCATAATGTAAACATGGTAGAGAATAAGTATATACCGTTATAACATATAGAATATGATATGAGAGGGAAAGGCCATTGTTAGCTATACAACCAATAATAAAAATTACGAGAAATGCAGTAGCATCTACGTAAGCATGTAACGAATCTTGGATTCATGAATTAAGACAATGGAAGTCTGTAAAAACACACAACATAAACTGTTATTCGATGTTATTGGATAGTAGCACCAATCAGGTGCATTAATACATGCCTATAATTCAAATACTACGTTAAGAAAACGGTTGAAGGGAACGCTAACACAAGCTTGTCACTTCGAGCAGGAAGGCCGTGTACAAGCGCGTCTGTAAATAGACGCTAAAACTACGTATTTAAAGTCTGCCAGTTATACATATTTTAACATGACAAAGGTAATAAGTGTTTGTGAAAATCTACATGTGGTTTATCTAAAATAAAAGTGAAATAGTTAAACGGAATACGTGTGTGCAAAAATATTTTAACATTCTCCATACCCAACCTGATAAGACACAAGTGCTCTCCGACTCAAATACAGCAGCCGTGCACAATTATAAAATAATAATTACAACATACCAACACACACACACACACACGAGAATACAGATATACGATCATCAGATTCCAGTCTACGAGAACATCGTGATACATCACAAGAGTACGGACACCAAAACGACCTACAGGTACGTAATACAGCATCCATTATCTCCCAACAGTCCTACCACGGAGGAACAGCTACACTGTTCATTAATTCATTCATTCGCAGGGAATGGCCATAGGGTGCATAGGTACCTGCCCCGCTACTTCCGGGCAAATTGTTTATGTAGCACTCGCATGACTCTCTACTCTTGTACGAACTATTTTTACAAACGCTTATTCCCCATCTACTTCATGTTAATCGAGATAAGTATTTGCAGAAACTATCTTATTGCTAACTTTCTTGTAGGTACAAGGGGAATATGGTAGGCTTTAAGCGACAGTCAAATCTTTTAAGATCTGGTTGCTATGTGGATCATTTTATTCTCTTTGAGAAAAAGTATAAATATTGGAAAATTCAAACAAATAACAAGGAATATCTCGGAAATGGTTCACTCGACAAGACTGTATATAACATACACTGTGTCTTTTAACGAGATCTACGTTTTTTGTGTAGTAACATTTTGTCTATCTCTTACGGTTTACCAGTTATGCAAAGTCATTTAGAATGAAGAGAACTTTTGGGGACATTCCCAGGAAATTCAAGATATACATTTCATTTTCCATGAAAATATCTTAAACATATGATATTTTAATCAAAATCGTTAGAACCATTTTTGAGAAAATACAAATTTTCGAAAAATATTCCATGTAAAGGTTAGCCTGTGGTGGGGGATCTTCTTGAAAATCTTCGTGTTGCATCTTTGGAAGATACTAAACTCAAATAGCAAGTTTGGTATTTATCCGACGTTTTGTTTTTGAGTTATGCTGTTCAGACTGGCAGGCAGACAGACAGACAGACACACACGAACATGTTTCCAAAAATGCTTTATTTGGATTTAGGTCATCTCAAGACATGTATTTCCGGTGATATCACGGTATCGAATTTTTAGGTGGAATGCAGTAATTTCCCTACTTACTGTACGCAGTAGAGAAATTAAAAATTGGGAGGGGAGACACACACACACACACACACACACACACACACACACACACACACCACATTCTGGACATAATACTTAACTTTTTTAGCTGATTTTTGTTATTACGTTGTGGTTTTTTTTCTAAGCACAAAATAAATTCATATTCATTCATCATTAACACTTCACATACACTCTGGAGTTTAATTTTTATTACGACTATTCGTAATGGTAAATTCTCAGGCTAACTTTAACAGTAGATCCTGGAGGCAGTCAACAGTTTTCGTCATGCGTTATAATCTCTAGAAAGCCAGAATCGCGTAAGGGAGCCTTTAAGTTAAAACTTATATCAAGATACCGTTTACATAATTATATAACTAAAGTTTTACGGTGTTCAGAGTATGTAACTTCATTGTCACAGAAGGCATTATAATCTGCGTGTGTAAAAATGAAGAATTCGACGAAGTTCTCACACCATTTCTGAAAATTGCTTAGCGTGCCCTTCCGTTTTTAGGTGGCAACTCTAACAAAGCAAGGTCGCTCTGTATAAGCAATTATAAAATTATTTTATGCTGTCTGTGACCGTCATTCTGTGATCTTAAGGACCACTGCCATAAAAGGAAGCAATTGCAGTGTGAGGAACCTTCAAAGTTTCTACCCAAACGCGACCTTCGAAGCTTAGGTGCTATAAACTGCAATTTTCAACTTGCAATTACCACCAAAACGTATACCCAATTACGTTAATTAAACCTACATGAAGTAAATGACGGCTTGCTTTCAATCAAGCTCTCGGTAGATGAACTTAGTGAAATTTCCGAAATATAAAATCTGCAAACATTAATTTCAAATCTTAAAGCTGGTAAATGTTATTATATTTTATAGAAGAAGGAAAGAAAACCATTATTGTGCTGCCCAAACACTAGGGTATCACTTTCAAAAAGTTCTAAGGATATGTCGCAATAAAGTTAATGAATAGTAACCGAGCGAGGTGGCGCCGTGGTAAGGTGTGCAGCTCGCAATCGGGACGTCCCAGGTTCGATTCCCGGCAACCGCTCATTCTGACCCATGGGTATTTCGTGGTTTCCCCGGGTCAGCAGACGAATGTTGAGATGGTTCATCTTCTACCACACCCTCCTGTCCCTCATTTCCTGCCCAACATCTTCCTTGACATCTGTTCCAGGGTTGCAAATATGGGGCGTGTTCGGCGGCTATGCGCTCTGTGGTTTCTTCGCTGGCATCGTTGCAGGACTACTCAGGTCTCTCCTCAGAGTGGGCCCTGTGGGGGGGAGGACCGCCGGGGTCTCGGTGGCTTATAAGTGGACCCGGAGTCGTCGGATGCGTTCATCTGGAAACTTAGGGATCCTGTCCACGTTTGCGCCCATTGTCATCCGGATATAGTTCGGGTCTCTCCCTTCATCCCTACCTCCCTGCCCCGCTTCTTAGGTCCCACCGTTCAATTGCTGTATCTACACTGATTTATGACTCTGAATGCTGCACCGTGTGAAAGAGACACCGACGACTAATAGAAGTAGCAGAAATACAATTTCTACAAGGAATTGCAGGATAAAGAAGGACTGATCACATACAAGATGTTGCCATTAGAGATAAACTGAAGATTTTTAATATCCTAGACGAAATTGTGAATTCAGATCAAAATGACATGACCATGTACAAGGAATGGAAACAGACACCCTAAGATATTCTACAATTATAAAGCCAAAGGACTTTAGGACGGCCAATTATACGATTGAAGATTTCCTGAGAATGGAACGGTTTAGGAGCAATCCCTGAAGTTGAACATAAACCTTATCATTTGGAAAGCAGAGAATTATTTTAAAATTCAAAATAATGCACATAATTTGTTTCGATAAAAATTACAGCTATATATTTACATTATATCGTGTATTATACAATAAAGAAGCGCACTCTCTAACCCCATAACCATTGCACTGAACAAATGCAATTACTGGCTGTTTTATATATAATAAAATACTTCTCGGAAGAAAGTGGAGATGTGTCCTTTTCCAATTATCGATTCAATTCTGTGCCAGATAACACGAACGCTATAGATTTTCCAGCTTTGACATATGCATACTGGTAGGACAGCCAGCCAAAACTAAAAAAATTGAATTTTTGCTGTTTTGAACATTAAGATGGGTACAAAAAGAATGTATAGTCAAAAGTATCTAACTTATTAATTTGCATACTGTCAGTAATTTTTATTTAGAGCACGTCCCTTTTTTCAATATTTCTATATCTATTTCCTGCAACAATAGATTTCTGAACTCACCTGTGGAAGAACCACAAAAGAGCCATAATCCTGAAGACATAATCCTGATACGGTTCTACGGTTCTAAATAAGTCAAGTTTTCTTAATGAAATAGTAGATCTGTTTTTCTCAGTTTATTAAACGTTTACATTCAGTTACACGTTGTTAGTACACTAAATAATGAGGCTACAGGTGCGAAAAGTTTACTGCTTATTAATATTACCCTAATAAGTGAAAGTATGAATATAATTTGCTAACTAATCTAAATAGTTTATTTAAAAATAAGATTTTTTTAAAAACTCTGACGGGATACAGTCACAGAATTGCTCCACCCTACGATAGAGGGTATACAAACTATTTTAATAAAGCTTGTTTTTCGTTCTACTATATTTTTATCCAAATACCCTTGCAGAAACAGCTACACACATTTCGTTAGGATACCACGTGAACAGCCATAGGCAAATGGACACTATATGAAGACCTTAAAATTCCATACCGTTTCCATGCAATCGCTAGAAACATCTGAATGTTGAAAGCACTTTAAATGTCGAGCAAGAAATGAACAATTGAACCATTTATAACGGATAGCTCGGAAATGACTCCTGCCACAAGGAAAGCTTTTCGAAATAAATTGTGCTTTAAAGAAATCTACATTTTTACTTTCTCTACTACGTATAGTATGTAAGGGAAGTATTGTATTCCACTCAAAAATTCGATACCGAGATTTCACCGGAAATATGTGTTCTGAGACCCCTGAAACCCAAAAAAAAACATGTCCGTGTGTGTGTGTCTGTGAACAGCATAACTCAGAAACTATCAGCTGGATAACCACCAAACTTGGTATTTAGGTTCAGTATCTTCCAGAGATGCGACAAGAAGGTTTTCTAGAAAATCCCCCCATCCCAGATTACCCTTTACATGGAACATTTTGCCAACATTAATTTTCTCAAAAATGGCTCTAACGATTTTGATTAAAATATCATATGTTTAAGATATTTTCATGACAAATGAAATGCATATCTCGAATTTTCTGGGAATGTCTCCAAAAGTATTCTTCATTGTGAACGACTTTTGCATAACTGGTAAACCATAAGAGATAGACAAAATTTTACCACACAAAAAATGTAGATCGCGTTAAAATACACAATTTATGCCATATACATTTTTTGTTGAGTGAACCATTTTCGAGATATTGTTATTCCCTTAAATTTTCCAATACTTGTACTTTTTCTCAATGGGAATTCGTTATTCATTTTTTTTTGTCCTGGTAATGAAAAGAGAATGGAATACTCCACATAGCAACCAGCTCTTAAAATATTTGACTATCGCTTAAAGCCTACCAATTCCCTTGCATCTACAAGAAAATTAGCAATAAGATTAACATCTCGATATCTCGATTAACATGAAGCATATGGAGAATAAGCGTAAAAATAGTTTGTACAAGAGTACAGAAAGTCATGTGAGTGTAACACATTAGAAGTTTTGTGTAGTACGTTTTCGGCCGCTGCTTAAAGTTTAACAGTTATACAAGATTATACAAAACTCCTTCCGAATCAAAAAGGACTTCAAAGGCTATTCCCAAAAAAATTCAAGGTATATATTTTATTTATCATGTAAATATCTTAATATATGGTCTTTTAATAAAAATCGTTATAGCAAATTTTTAGAAAAATAAATTTATGGAAAATGTTCCATATAAATGGTGGTTGGATTGGGGGGATTTTCTTGAAAATCCTGGTGTCGCATCCTTGGAGGATACTGAGCTTAAATACTTGGTGCTTACCTCACTTTTGGTTTTTGAGTTATGCTGTCCACAGATATACACACGGACATGTTTCCAAAAATGCTTTGTTTGGATTTAAAAGGCCTCAAAATATGTATTTTCGGTGAAATCTCGGTATAGAATTTTTGGTGGAATGTAATACTTTTCCTTCTTACTATAACTAGTAGAGAAAGTAGAAACTGTCTTATATTATTATAACTGAAGGTTTGAAAAACCACCTGTTGCAATTTCAGGAACATAACTCTAATAATTGTTTAATAAAGTGCACCAGAAATCTGTAACAACAACATAGATATATATAAGGAAGGCTGTCTTATCTTTATAGGTTCTAAGAGTTGCATTTTATGCACAACGCTGGAAGGCTGAGAACGGAACTCGGTATAACAGAATTCTACCAGGTGTGGCCACGCTAACATTTAACGCCCAAAACTGCGTCATATTTAGAGCAGGTGAAACGGTACTCACGATAAGCTATTAACCTCTTACAGTTCGCCAGCAGCAATTTGTTTAAAGAATGTATAATCATAAATTACGAAATAGAAGTATTTGAAGCGAATTAGGAATGAGCTGCTATGTTGCCGAACTTGCTCTGGTTGGTTTTAATACTTATCGCCTTCAATAAATAATTCGTATGTAGGTATTTTATCGGCATTAGAAGATTTAAATGAATACGTTACATTTTTCATTCGCTAGAAATATTTCCAAAGTAATGTCGTAATTTGTTTTATTGGTTTGCTTTGAGACATAAGAATGCCAAACCACTCGTTTGATGTAACAGATATATAAATGTTATGAAATATAGGTAGATTTCTTACCGATCGAGAAGCTTAATGGTAACGTGTGAGGCTCGTATTCGGGAGATCACGGGTTCGATTCCCGTCGGACCTGCCACTCTGACCATGGCTTTGTGGTTTTCCGGATCGGTAGGCAAATGCTGTGGTAATTCCCCTTCTACCACGAATTTCTTTTCTTTTCTGGCACCTATTTCAGGGTTGCAGGACCAAGCAACGGCAGCTGGTGTGTTGCGGCAGAACGGCGGAATTTGCGGTCTAGAAAGATTTCTCCGTGGGAATGATTCCCCCATAAGGGGGGGGGGGTTCCGACCCCTTCAGCTGCCGGGTGCGGGCGCTGCGGACCCTGAGCACTCGTGGTACTTCTGACGTTACTAGAAGCACTCGGGCCGAACATTCGAAGCCTTCCCGCAAGGAAGTTGTTCGTGCTGGGTTGGACTCGGCGGGGCAGTGGTTCCCGAGACCCGTGGGAGATAGGGTATGGTTTCCATGCAAGTGGGGTTGTGAGACACCTCAATGTCCTCTGGTACCGCCCTGGATAGCCGGGAGACAGCGTGCTAGATTGCTGTCCACCCCACCGAGGTTATCGGTAGTCGCCCTTTTGGGATGACGCGCGTAAGTGGCGTATCCACTTCCATCCTCGCGCAAGCGGGTGGGTCTTTTTAGATTCTAGGTGTTGGCCACATGGTTAACCCCCACGATGGCGCTAACCCTGGGATTTAGAGGGGGCCTTGGGCTAAGGCTCTTGCCCTGGTAGACCTACGCTAAACATGTGGGAATGACTCATCTATTCTCGGGACTTCCAGCTTGCAGGTGGAGAGGTAGCCGGCGTCATGTTGGAATCGTTAGGGATTCCGTCCTTTCTAGCGCACATCGTCGTCTGGATCTGGTCGCCCTTAGGGTCTCCACTTCATCCCTTCCTCCCAAGGATCACGTTGGAAGCAGAAATGACCCTACGTGTGATGTTGTGCTGCAGCTTCTGGAGGCCCCTCCGCCTAACTACTAATTGTTCGTGTTCGTCTTCTTCAGACGTTCAAGGATTAAGCCGAGCCTCAATTCTATCTCTTCTCCGACCTTCCGACATTTTTCTTCCCTCTCCCTAAACTGATATTAGCTGATTACGGTATTCTTTGGTCATCCATTCTAAATAATATTCCTTCCACTTTGCTTACAATGTTTTATATTTAGGATTTCCAAGCCTCTCTAATAGTAAAGATTGGGAATGCTATCTCTAATCATAACTCCCATTAGAGGCATCAAAAATTCTCATCTGTTAAGCTTAAAGCCTTTTCTCATCCTGTAATTTTAACATCCAGGTTTCGAAACAAAACATTATCGTTGGTTTCGGAATTATTGTAGATATATTTCTCGTAGTGACTTTTCCGAATTTCCTTCTTATTAGTTCATTTATTTTATTATATTCATTTAATTTTGTATCTATATAATTGTTACCTAAAAATGTTCCAACCTGCTTTACTATTTTCCATCTTTCACAACTTTATCCTAAATGACTCTTTTAAACATTCTATAAATTCACCATTAAGATTGTTTTTGTAATAGCTATTCAACTCTGCAGCCCTTGATAATTCTTATACTCTGCATTTTGGTCCTTTATCCTTGGCCAAATAGATATAGGAAGGCCATGAAATATGATAGTCATTTAAATTTAGCATAAAGGTTACCTTTTATTAGCATTATCAGTTCTTCATAGCTTGATAATTCTTATATTATACTTTCAGTTTAGCATTCATCTGGCATATCGGCGACGCTTATATGACCCTGGGAGCTGCTAGAGTCGTTAAATAAACTTAAAAATTAAATAAAGCACAAAAATCCCATTCGTTACATTAAAATCAGCAAACTTTAGGACAGGTATGGGCGAACCGCGTATCACATCCAGGAGGGAGGACCGTGGAGGACTGTGACGTAACCTAGCTAGCTATCCCTCGCAGTGGCGAAATGCGATTCTTTGTTTGAAAAGCTGGTAATGCCTGTTTATTAAAATGCAAATGCATTAAATGCCAAAACAAAATGAAATTCTTTTTTCACTATTATTTTTACAATTAGGGTTTGAAACCCAGAATATCTCTTCAAAATATTTTTTATTAAACTGAAAAAATAAATATATCCCCTATAAACTTGCAGAAAAATTAACAAACAGTACTCAATATTCACAGATTTTACAGTTCTTATACACAGCACATTGCAGCATCTTTGAACGTTACACAATATGAGAACAACTCTTGTGCAATGAATCTCATAATTGCATACAACAGGTTCCACCACTGGGTTAGAGGATTGTTTGTTGCAAACAACAAACGAGAAGGAGAAGGGCGAACGTCGCCTGTCACGCGGAGTCAGGGATGTTCGTTCATACCTGAACTAGGTAAAGCTATAGTCAGATGTTTATATAGTGTTGCTATGTGATGACTTTGGAATTTCATGCTCTTTGCATGACCACGAAAAGATAAAATGTCCGTTGAGAAAGGTATAATTATATGAAAATTAACCAATAACAGGGAATATATCGGAAATCATTAACTCCGCAAAAATTGATTGACATAAATGGTGTGCTTTAATAACATCTACCTACATTTTTTATGAGACTCTTTTTTTTCCCTGTAGCTTACGGTTTAATAGTTATATACAAAAGTCATTCACAATGAAGAGAGTTTGTCTCTTCTGAAGGGCAGTAAAGTCAGTGGTCCCGTGCCGTAGATTTACGGCACATAAAAGAACCTCAAGCCGGATAGAGAGGCCTTTGAGCAAAATTTCTGTCTCACGTCCAATATAGAATGGGACGCTAAGAGCCGTAGTTGTTAAAGAGCGTCTATAAATAAAACATAAAAAATGAGAACTTTACACGCTGTTCCCAGAAAATTCAAGCTATATATTTTATTTGCATGGAAATATTTTAAACAAAATAGTCAAAGCCATTTTAAGAAAATCAACAATAACCAAAATTTTCCATGTAAAGGGTGGTTTGGAGTGAGGGGAGTTACTTGAAAATCTCCGTGTCGCATCCTTGGAAAACACTGAACTTAAATATCACCTTTTGTGTTTAACCAACTTTTCGTTTTTGAGTTATACTGTTCACATGCACACTGACACATGCGCGCACCTTTTTTGTTTCTTTTTTATTCAGGAGTGTGAAAATATGTATTTCTGATAAAATCTCGGCATCGAAATTTTGTGTAGAATACAAAACTTCCTCTACTTATTATGTTAAGTAGAAAAGAAAGTAAACATGGGACCAAAGTCATAAATACAGATCCTTCAGTGAATAGATAGTAGGTCCCAGAGGACATGGAGGGATAAACAAACCAAACTGAATAGTAGATGACCAGCGCAGTGCTGTGCCATTAACACAGAAATGATTACACATAGCTCATAGACTGACAAGTTGACGTAATGCTGTTGTATTTTTTTTTTTTTAATTCTGCCACTAAGTTTCACCATGAACAAGATGCTGATATTTTATAACTCCAGCTCATATTAGCGACCACATAATATGCAACTTTCCCCCATAACAGAAGTGCAGGTGATAATTTACAAGAACCATTAATCAAAGCGTGAAGTCCATCCGTTGCCATAATTATAGAACTGTGGCTTGTATCCGCCAGCTATTTTCATCCAGCAGAATGACGACTGCCATTTTTGCAGTTACCTACTGTAGGTGAATGGTTGTGCATACAGCATCGAACTCAAACACCTCTGCTGCATTACAAGCTTTCCAGGTCAGATTTAAAGTTCGCATCCATTCGTAATCGTAAAGATTTATTTGTATGTGGGTGTGTGTATATAGGATAATCTCGGAACCACTCAACCATTTTTGGTAACTCTTTCGCCGTTAAATCCATCGACTATTGACAGCTTCTAATTCCAATTATATTAAATGACTAAAGCATTTTCAAGATCTGGACATGTTGGAGGACTGCGCGAGGTGGTGCCGCGGTAACGTGTGCGACCTGCATTCGGGAGTTCCGGGTTCGATTCCCGACGACCGCCCACTTTGATGCATGGGTTTCTCAGGTTTATCTGGGGTCGGCAGGCGAATGCTGCGATGGTTTCTTCTCTACCACGACTTCCTTTCTATTATTTCCCTTTCATTCCGTTTCCTTTTCATCTTTCAGGTGTGCTTCTAGGTAATGGAGGATGTGAGGGAAGTGAAATGTTGTGGGGTAAAGTGAGTAGATATTAGTGATAGAAGAAAGAAGGTTTAGTGTTTGGTTAAAAGAGGTAAAGATTTAATTTATAATGATACAATTTTAAAAATTGATATATAAAAAAATTAAAAGGGAGATAATGGAAAATTAATATTGGGATTAAACAAAACATTATAACGCAAATAAATAAACTCAAATGTATAAATAATACATAAATGATTTAAATAAAATATTGAATTACTATACATTAAATAATTACTATGAGAACAATGAAATGTTATAAATAGATACCTTTAACTTTATAACAATTTTTAATTGTTAAATAGAATATAAGTATAATAAACTTATTAAAATGATCAGTAGTTTAGTAGAAGGTTTATGCTAACTACCAGTACATTTTCGCTGGTTTCCAGTGAATATAGTTAAATAGAAGTAGATAGTAGTTGCTTACCAGTTGCTAAGTTTGCTGATTTCCAGCAAGTGTAGATAAATATAGAATTTAGAATTTAATTAATTTTCTTTTTTTGTTACGCTTTTACCCTAATCTAATAATTTCGATTATTCTTACTTTCTTTTCTTTTTATTTATTATATTATTATTATGTAGACATTGAGTAGTTTGTAGTTATTTTATCTGAAAAAATAATCTAAAATGTAAATGTGTTGAGAGAATAAATGTAAAGTTTGAACGTATGTGCCGGTGTAGTTGCCGGGATATATTCAGTTTTATTTGTTTATGCTTCTAGGTTTCGTGGCGTTTGTCTGTGCCGGACAGATGTCGTGGTGTATCCTCAATGAAGAGTATGCGAGTAAGTTCTGAGCGTTTTTAGAATTGCTGCTATCTCATTATTTTAATTGTATAGTTCCTGTAAGAATGTTAAGCCTATATTATAATGTTAGCATAATTTTAACTGCTTTCTTTGAACGCTCTAAATTTAATTGCATTAAATTATGTAAGCTTATTACCCGCGGACACCAGATGGTAGCTTGATAGGTGGGTCGTTCTTCGCCCCTCTCGGCGGCTCCAGTAATGGGACTTTAATTGAATTGAGTTTTTACTTATGGACGCTCTTTAACTACTATGGTCCTTGGCGTCCCATTCTACATTGGGCGTGAAAGATTGGTAATTTTGCTCAGAGACCTCTTTATCAGGCTTGAGGTTCTTTTGCGTGCCGTAAATCTACGATACGAGACCACCGGCTTTACTTCCCTTCCGAAGGAAGCCATGCTAAAGATTTTTACGCCCGAAAAAATGCATCGTCCTCAGCCGGATTTGAAGCCGCGACCTCGGGAACTAGAGGCTGGCATGGTAACCACTACGCCACGGAGGACGACAGCAATAAGACGGGTTTGCGAGCTTGGAAATGTTAAAGACTCCCGCGCGTCTCTGTTACCTGTATGTCTACGGCCTACGGCCTCCTGTGATTCCTTCAGCTCATCCCGTCCTTCTGGGGAGGTAGTCGCAATAGATCAATGTAGGTCGCAGCGCGCGAAGTGTCCCCTCCGTTGAATCACCTCTATCTCTATTTAACACTTGAGAAGCTGGCTTTGGCTTTTCGTTCATCATGTCAGCACAAAATTGCTGAAGGAGGCAAATATTCTATATAACTGGAGCACCAAGAATGATGACTTAGCAAAATTTTTACACTGGAAAAATATTGCAAAGCATTTAATAAAATCTATTTAGTAGGTACTTCGAAAATGTAAAGTATTTGTACATGATGTGAAACTTTCCTGAAATTTTTAAGCAAACTAATAAGACATTACAGCATCTGCATCGCAAATTGAGAAAGAGGTCTTGATATCAAAGTGTGAAGTATTTAAATGATCACATTATGCCTTAGAAGATGAAATACTCTACCCAAATGTACAAATTCCTGAGAAAACGAAGAGGTTAGCCAAGATATTTCTTTCAAGAATTTCTACGAATTTCCCTAGTGTATTACCTAAAATATTGCATGTTTCGGGTCCGTTCTGTTAATTTTTCACTTTTTTTTTGTGAACACTTAACTGCATAAAATGTTTTAGTTTGCATATATAAGCATTTAAATCTCCCAGTATTTTATATACCCCATCTCGTTTTCGATAAACTCACCTGAATACACTTTCGAAACAGCAAACTCTAAACGGAGGTTCAGAAGCCGTAGCGCTTTGGGTCTGTGTTTCAATACTGATGTGCGTAAAATTTAAATATTGATCCCAGAATAATACTTGGCATGATCTTCACGAAATTGGTTGCAAGAATATTGAATTTGGTTAACTACACTTCAGAAAGTGTTGTATTTGCATATCTAGAAACACCCGGTATTTCAGGCTTTCAAATTTCATATCTGAATAACTTGTTCCATATTACTGAAATATTTAATAATTTTATTATTTATTCTTGCAATTATTGCACATTTGATGCCAGGAATTCTTAGGAAAGATAAATGATGAGTGACTTTTGTTTCCTTAACCTTATATTTTAAGTATAAGCATTGGAGCATGGATTTAATGTTATGATTATTATATACTTGATTCTATCTTGAAGTCACTTTGTCCATCTGAAAGTACGCATGGAAAAACGCAGTTGGTTGTATTTGTAGGGTTGAAATAATATCAGAGATTAAAGAAAATGTGCCGATATATTTCAGGTTTGGTTGAAATCGATGCAAAATTAAGTATGGTCGACATAGAAGGCCTCCTAAAAGTTAACCATTTAAGGAATCATTTCACAAAATACCCACTTTATCAACGCGTTATTTCTATTACAGAATTACCCACCTGAAGTTAGTTCTAGATATTTTGCATTGCCTATTTCATTCATACACTATTCAGTGCCTATTCCATTTGATACTGATGAATAACATTTAGCGAGGCTTCAGATATCGAACAACCAGTTCGTTTATCTTATAATATGCTTGTGATTTTATCATATAAAATGTTTAATTACTGAAGCGTATTAGCATCAGTACGCAGTGATTAATAGGCTACGTCATCCAATTGTGCTTTAAACAAGTGTCAACCTCCAGATAAATTATACTCTTGAAAAAATAGTGTCTTTTAATGAGCTCTGATTTTAGCTAATCTTAATTTTGAGATTAGCTATTTTCTCATTCCAACTGTTGGTAGCAGTGGTTAGTGTCCTGTTTCACATTCGATTGTTTATTCATTTAGTATGCCGTGATCCGACAGCTGAGACAGCTGTGTTTTATTTGAACACAAAAATCTGATGTGACACATTCACATGACTTTCTCTACCCTCTATCGTTTATTAGTGGGTACACAAACTATTCCTCTAAACCTAATTTTTCTATCTACTGCGTTTTAATCAAATTAAACCATTGCAGAAATAGCTACATTACACATTTCGTTATAGATTCAAAGAAAACAGTGATAGTAAAATGTTCAATAACTGGACGCTATATGCTGGCCTTATACAAGATTATAAAAATTTCCTTTCGAATGAACAGGACTTCACAGGCTATTCCCAGAAAATTCAAGATATACAGTTTGTCATGTAAATATCTTTAATATATGGTATTTTAATCAAAATCGTTAGAGCCATTTAAAAAATAAAAATGTAAAAAGTAGTTAGGATGGCGGATTTTCTTGAAAACCTTCTTGTTGTAGCCTTGGAAGATACTGAATTTAAATGCCAAGTTTAGTACTTATCCGACTTTTCTTTTTGTATATGCTGTTCACGGACACATACACGGACTTTTTTCTAAAATGATCTTTTTTTTTAATTCAGGGGGGCTTAAAGCATGTATTGCCAGTGAAATCTCAAAATCAAATTTTTCGGTGGAACACAATACGTCCTCTACCTACAAATTACGTGGCAGAGAATTATTTATATAACCGTTTACATTTTATTTATGGAATAGTCTTAATAAATGTCATTGAGGCTATGAGTTTCATTAGATAAACGAGTGCTTACGTGAATTTACCGATAGCATTACCTATGAAACGTAATCGTAGGATTACCTATGATAAATGTCCTAATCCTAATTATGGCTCCGTTTGATAACTAAAACGGGTTCCTTCGCTTAATTCTGAGAAGCAGTCCACTTGTACATTCCCAGCACTGAGTTATAAGGTCAAGTAGCAACACAGATTTAGGATTCAAAACATGGAAATATTTCATGCAAATAATTACACTAAATTCCATACTTGGGAGTTACGCAAGAATTGTACCTTGAGAGAAATTTTTTATTTGCAACACGCGCAGTTTTGAGTGAATACTAGGTATTTTATAGCCCTACGTGCAGAGCCAAGAATGCGGCGGGAATCCAAATTTAAACGAATGTCGGTGTCATACATCTTTACTTTCTCTGCTGTTTATTTTATCCAAACATACTGCATCGAGATTTCACCAATAGGTACTTCAAATTTTAAAAAAAAGTCTGTTACATTTATGACTTTTGTACTCTCTATGGCTTATTAGGGGTACACAAATTATTCTTACGAAAGCTTAGTTTCTATCTACTTTATTTTAATCGAGATAAACCTTTTCGAAATAACGGAATTAGATATTTCGTTTCAGATACAAAGGGAATTGAGATAATCAATGTTTCGGAACTGGGCTCCATACACTGCCTTAAAATTCCATATTCTTTTCATGACAACCGAAAATAAACAGGACTTTAAACTGAATGTTTAACAATTCAAACCATTAATACGGAATAATTCGGAAATAGCTAATGCCACAAAAAAGATATTTGAAATGTTGTGTTTTAAAGAGATCTTCATTTTTTGTGGAGTAAGTATTTGTCTATTGCTTAAGAAATACCAGTTATACGAGATTATATTGAATTCTTCCGAATGAAGAGGACTACATTGACTACTCCCAGAAAATTCAAGGTATGCATATTATTTGTCACGTAAGTATTTTTAAGAATATGGTATTTTAATGAAAATTGTTAGTCCCATATTCTAGAAAATAAAAAAATTGAAAATTATTTCATCTAAAGGATTGGGGAGGATATTATTGAAAATTTTCTTGTCGCATTTTGGAAGATACTGAACATAAATGCAAGTTTGGTATTCATCCGAATTTTTGAGTTATGGTGTTAACAGACAGACAGACACACACACACGCCGATCTTTTTCTATAAATGCTTGTTTTATTCAAGGGGTCTCAAAACATGTATTTCCGGTGAAAGCTCGATAGTGAGTTTTTGGATGGAACGCAAGACCTTCTCTATCTACTATGTACGTAGTAGAGAAAGTAAAAATCATATAGGATGTATATATACTTGTATTGTACTCGTATGACATTCGCCACTCACTCTTCTATAAACTGTTCTTACAAATTCTTGTATCTACTTCTTGTTAATAGAGATATTTCCTCATTACACATTTACACATTTCGCTGTAGATATAATATAGTAGGCCAAAGCGATAACTGTTTTCAAAAGTGGGTCGATATGTGTTTGCTTCTGTAATTTCGTAATCTTTCCATGACCACGAAAAAAAAGGAAATTAGAAGAATACTAATAGCAATTTTGAAAAAAGTATAAAGCGTTTGCAAATTCAAACCAATAACAAAGTGTATCTCAGAAATGGTTAATACCACAACAAATTTTATTTGATATAAGTTATGTACTTTAACGATCTAAATGTTTTGTGTAGTAAAGCTATGTCTATATCTTACGGTTTACGAATCATACAAAGGTCATGAGAATGAAGAGGACCTTACATATTTGCAGAAAATGCAAATATAAATTTTAGTTGTTATGCTTTAAATACCATGTTTGGTACTTAACCGACTTTTCGTTTTTGAGTTAGCTGTTCATACTCCATACATCAGCATTTTCCCTAAGAATGCTTTTTTTTCTTAATTTAGGGAGTGAAAATGTGCATTTTCGATGAAATTTCAATATAAAAGTTTTGGGTGGAATGCAATACTTCCTCTGCTTATTAGCTAAATAGCAGGGAAAGTAAAAAAAAACCACATTTTAATGAAATATTTATATGCATATTTCTCTCTCTCTCTCTGTGTGTGTGTGTGTGTGTGTGTGTGTGTGTGTGTGTGTGTGTGTGTGTTCGTCTGAAAAAGAATTATGTATAGTACCAAACATCGTATAAAATCTAGACATGTTTCAAGAATGCAAAACAAACATTTTCATAAATTCCTCCACGCCAACCTACCCTTTATATGGGAAAGCTCTATTGCTAACTTTTTATTTTTTTAAAAAAAATGGTTCTATGGATTTTGAGTTTCATATAAGGGTGGACCATCTAAGATGAGAGTGTACCATATCTCCAAAATTAACCGTTGTAGAAAGAAATGTCTTTAATAAAAGTTGCATGATATTATGGGGGAAAGTAAATGCCATTAGTCGTGTTTTGTTTGGAGGACGTTATGATAATCATTTTAGTCAGTTTAATTTTCTTTAATGGGAACCTACAATCAGGGTCAAATTAAATTGACCCTAAAATGACCACCACAACGTCTTCCAAACAAAACACCATTAATGGCATTTACTTTCCCCCATAATATCAAGCAACTTTTATTCAAGACATTTCTTTCTACAACGCTTAGTTTTGGAGATATTGTACAGTCTCAATTTACATGGTCCAGCCTGTGTATTATATATTGTCATTACAGTTACAACATATAGTTTCTGTAAGCAGCCTGTGAAGTTATCTATTGCATTTTATATAACTGGAATGTAATACGAGATAAACAAAAATATAGAGATAATTGAAATATGCATCTTGTGTCAAATAACATTTCTGATAGTAACAGCCCATTTGGAACTGTTCGTTGTTGCATGTTTGTTTTCACAAGCAAAACTTTAGTTCGGCGCGCCGTTTTGTTGAACACATTGCTAGCAAAAATTGACTTGATATAAACAACTGTGTTGCTTCCACATTTTACATATAACCAGGATCGCATTGCCTAATTTGATCCTGTTTCAAGGTGAGTACGTATTTATTTATTGTGGTTACCTCAGAGTTGATTGGATTTTGGTATGATTGGTGTAACACAGAAGGAATAGCTCTGAATTAGTCATGGGTAGAGAAAGTCGTCTGTGTGACATGTATCAGATCTTTTTTTAGAATGTTGTAGCTTTACTCTTCCGACTCTTCCTCTGCAGCAATTTAGCTGCTTATCTTCGGACTTAGGAATTCGTGGTTAAGCTTCCGGATGAGGTTTTCTTCCTTGGTCTAAGAGTAGGTCACTCCGAAAGCGATATAGTTTTATCTAGTAATACTCCAGCACGCTTATGCAAGAGATACACCGAACTTCAAATTCATTGTGAAAAAGGGGATTCACAGGTTATTGAAAATACATATTTTATTTACCAATCCAGTATAATGGGTTTTAATCAAAATCGTTATAGGTATTTTTGGAAAAATAAAAAATATGTGCAGATAAATGATTGATTGACACCCTCAAAATGTGTGCTTTACGTTTGAGGTTGCTATGAAGTTTTAAGTTAGTATTATCAGAGTTTTTGTTTTCTGTTTACGAGGCTGTTCAGACAGATTCACATACACATACATAAGTAAACGAATGTTTTTTTCTAAAACCGATTTTTTTGTGGCTGGGAGACTTTAGTGTAGCCCATAGACGAATTTTCGATTAAATCTGGATATTATTTTTTGAGTGCAATTTTCCTTAAGCATAGTAGGCGGTGGGAATCTGATATGACGCATCCACACGATTTTCTCTACAAAGACAAATCCACTCATATTAATTTTTACCTAGGAATTGTTTCAAACTAAGCAAGAGGGAAACAGTATTCAAATGTTTATTCTTGGTAAGACACTATTACGATGGAAACAAAAGAAACTTGGGGGAGAAAGAATCACAAGCTTTCAAGAATATCTGCTAGGTGACGCTTATGAAAAGTCAGTAACCGTAATATGGAATATTTCGAAAACAGCTAACGCTACGAAAAAAAATGTATTTAACGTAAATTGTGTGTTTTTATTGAGCTCTACATTTTTGGTAGAGTAAACTTTTGTCTATCTGTCGGGATTTCTATGTTAAATTATATAAAATTCAATCAATTAAAGGAAGTTCATAGAACATTCACAGGGAATTTGAGATATACATTTCCCATGTCAGTATAGTAAACATATGACACTAATAAAAATCCTTAAAGCCATTTTTGAGAAAATGATAAATACCGAACATTTTTTATGTAAAGGATAGTATAGTTTGGGGAGGGATTAATTGAAAATATTCTTGTCCCATGCTGAACCTATATACCTATTTGGTATTTCGTAGGCTTTTCTGTTTTAATAATGCTGCTCACAGATATATACATACATACATACACACACACACACACACACACACACACACACACACACCTTTTTCTAAAAATGACTTTTTGGGGTTCAGAAAACATTTCCTGTGAAGTCTTCTCGATATCGAATTTCTGGATGGAATACAATACTTCCTCTTACCTACTATAGTTAGGTGGTAGTGAAAGTAATAATACCGTATACGAAAGTCCACACTGAAGTCCCTATAAAACAGATTAGGTAGCACAAATCCCCTGCCTGTTATACATCAAAGCCTTTCTATTTTTGAAACTTGCAATTAAATAATTAGTGTGCACGATTAGATAAACATACACTTTAGACAGCTGCTGCTAAAAGTAGAGCTTTTAACACGGACCACTTATATTTAAATTGAAGGTTATAACACTCAGTGGAATAAAGTGTTATAACTAGAGCTCGGATTTTTGCATATTTGCATGTTTTATCCCTTGATAGACGTATGCAAGTAAGTAATAAATTTATTCCAAATTGTAAGGAGTTTATTACGGAAGTTTTATAGTGTAAATACATATTTAAGGGGTTAGTGCATATTTAACTAATTTTTGCATATTTTTGCATATATTTTACTTTTTCAGCAATTATTCATGAAATACGAATTTGTATTTCACAATGATACCTTAAGAGAAAGAGTGGGTTCAGAGAAAATTTCTCTTTTGTAGTTCTGTTTGTGTAGAACTGTTAAGCTATCATGTTTCTAAATGCATAACAGGTCGCTGAAAATGAGAACATAGCTATCAACAACCAGCGCTTCCTGACATAAAAATGTGCCGTCAACAGATAAACTAGATAGCGTTCAACAATCATGAGGCAAATCTTTAAAGTTCGGCGAGGCCACTGTTACTAGATACGGTTTGTATTAATGTTACACAAACGAAGCCGTCTGACGCAGCAATAACATTTCCAAGAAATAAATGGTGCCGTTTTCAGTCACTCTTAAACTTGTAACTAGTGTGTATTCTGAAGTTTAAGCAGTAGGAAACGGAATATTACAATGCCTAAGGAGAAGAGCAGTAAAGCCTACTTGCTTCGAAACTGGATTGATGGAAATCCTACTCTAACAACACATGGAAATATAGTACTGTATCAAGCGTGTGAAAAACATGTAAATTTTATTGTTGTATTTTCAGAATATTTTAAAAATCAACGCGATTTTCGTTAGTGAGTGTTGGTTTTATTTAACTAAAATAACCTCATACTATTTTTATACAATTGTTATAGGTGTCCTGCGACAAAAAGTTCCAGATTATGCAACATCTACAAACAGCTACTCATAGACATGCTATCAATAAAAATGTCTCCAAGATCCAAACAAACTTACCAGCAGCATTTTCTGCAAGCAGAAGTGGAAACGATGACAGTAATAATTTTTCCAAAGATATCTGCAAAGCATTAGTTTCAGCCAACATTCCTTTGAATAAGTTAAATAATATGGAATTTCGAAATTTCCTGGAAAAATATTCCGGACGAAAAGTTCCTACGAATCAACAATAAGGAAAAACTACCTTGGCAAAGTTTATGAAGAGGTAAGTTTAAAAATTTATTAAACAAAGTTAGTTTGTGTATCAACTACCCCAACAACCTCCCCAATATTTTGAGCTTTATAAAAATTTGTTATATATTTTTAAACTTGTTTCCCCTAAAACTGTGCCACCAAATTACACCCTTTATCTTTACTAATTTTCAACATAATAACTATTTTTTCAGGTAATACAAGAAATAAGAGACGATATCGGCGACTCAAACTTGGGTTATCTGTAGACGAAACAACCGACTCGTGTGGGATTATTGCCAATGTCGTCGTGGGAAAAATGACTGAATCTGAACCAGGAACGCCACATCTCATTGTCTCCAGGGTACTGGAAGTAACAAACCATTCGACGATTGCTAGAGTTGTTCGTGATGCATTACGTGTTTTGTGGCCTGCTAAAGAAAATGAGGAAAAACCCTTGGTGATAATTACAGATGCAGCAGCATACATGCTTAAGGCAGTTAAAGCTTTGCAGGTATATTATCCTAAAGCAGTTCATATGACTTGTTTAGCACATGCTCTCCACCGGTTAGCGGAGGAAATTCGAGCGAATTTTCCAGAAGTAAATGCCTTAATTTGCTCTGTGAAGAAAGTGTTTGTGAAGGTGCCATCAAGAGTGAAGTTATTTACTGATATGATACAAGATACTGGTTTACCCCCAGAGCCTATCCTCACGAGATGGGGAACATGGATTGAAGCAGCTCTATATTACAGTGATCATCTGGAAGATGTGAAAAAGGTGCTCGACGGGATGGACAAAAATGAAGCTGCAAGTATCCCTGCTGCAATGAGTGCTTGCAATGACAAGGGTCTCCAGAGTAAATTAGTGTCTATTAAGACCTACTTTAGTAAAATACCAGCCGCAATCAAACATTTGGAAAAAAAGGAATGTCTTTATCTTCTGCCCTGCAAGTATACGAAACAGCTGTCGCCGAAGATATACCTAGAGAAATAGGAAAGTGTCTTCGTAACAAAATTTAGAAAATTGAAGCATGAAATCCAGGTTTAATGTTTCTTCGGGATGTGAATAAGGTGCTACACAGAGAATCTGAAAAAGAACTTAATGCTTATTCTGTAAGTGACATAGCCTCTTTCCGATACTGTCCCGTGGCTTCGTGTGAAGTAGAGACATCTTTCTCTTCATATAAAAACATTTTACGCGACAGAAGAAAGTCGTTTCTTCCTGAAAACTGTGAAAAATATTTAATTGTTTATTTCAATAAAAACGACTAATGGTAAACTAGACTGAAAGAAAGACTAACAAATATTAATTTTGTTAATGTCTCTGTTTAAGACTGAATTTACAATCTGATTACTTCATCAAGATTAATAAATGTGAGAAAGTTAAAATAATATGCTTTATTTTAGTGCATATTTTAAAGTTTTTAGAGCATATTTACAGATTTTTAGTGCATAGATGCATGCATATATTCATACTTTATACTGCATATAAATCCGAGCTCTAGTTATAACACTCCATTGTTACCACTCTTGTTTCTTGTGATGGAAATTTTGTGTGTACTAAGCGGATACCATGTATTCATTAATGTAATAGTGGATTATTTTAATGATTCGGAAATGGATTCAGCAGAACAGGAAGAAATTTTGCAAAATGCGGAGAGTATAACGTTGGCATTTTTTGTTTATTTTGAAAGCTTATAGTCGCTTGAAAATATTAGTCATATCGCGACTTTACAACTTTTTATAAAATAAATATTTAACAGTAAAACAATGGTCTTTTTTAACATACTGACAGTTTTGAACCATTACAATAACTAGTATAAAATTGTGACACTATAATTAATCAAATTGATTGAACATTATATACTTTTATATACATTTATGCTTTTAAAAAATTCAACCATCTTAGGGAACATCGAATAGTTGAGTGCTGTTTGTAAATAATTGGGTATCTCGTAGTATTGCCTTCATTGATCGTATTGTGGACATTCCACGATTATGTGTTTCATCATTAACAGTATCTTACACTGGTGGCAGATGGGTGGTTGGTCCTTTAAAGAAGATAACTGTGTGTGATCTTGGTATGACCCATTCTCAGTCGACATATTAAAATCTGGTCTTGTATGGAAGGAGAATTACTGGAAAGATGTGTCGAAAAGCTCGATATTTTATCACGGAGTTTGCTTCTCCTGTCTTCCACTGTTGGTAGAGCTTCTTTTTAATGACTGAGATAACATCATGGGCTGATGTAGTTATAGTTGGGTCACTTAGTGGATGTTTAGTGACTTCTTTTGCTGCCTGATCGGCCAATTCGTTGCCTTGTATTCCAATGTGGGATGGAATCCATACTAGAAACACTTGCTTTCCTTGCTTATTGGCTCTATGAAGTAGTGATTGAATTTCTTGTGTAAGAATATGGGTTGATGACAGATTGTTTATTGCAAGTAGTGCACTTTAGAATCCGAGTATATAACAAATAACTTTGAAAATCGAGTATTCAAAACATAAATCAAAGCTTGTTTAATTGCAAACAGTTCACTTGAGAAGTCTGAATAACATAGTGTGGTCTGGATAAACAACAGCACAAGCATTTCTATCATTTCACTTTGATCCATCTGTGTAGATTGCTGTATGTTTTCCGTATCTGTCATGTAATTCATTAAATATTTGGCGATAAACTGAGGAATGCGTGTGTTCTTTGGATAAAATGTTCAGTTCGAAATTTATTTTAGGTGACGTGATTGGCCAGGGCGGGAATTGTTACTAAAGAAATCGAGGAAACAATACGATATATTTTGTTAATGTGCAAGGCAAAAAGCGTAGATATAACTATTCTTACTTTCTCTACCACATACATAACAGGTAGAGAAGGTATTGCATTCTACCCAAAAATTATATACCGAGATTTCACCGGAAATACACGTTTTGAGGTCCACAGAATAAAAGCATTTTTAGAACAAGGTCTCTCTCTCTCTGTGTGTGTGTGTGTGTGTGTGTGAACAGCATAACTCAAAAACGAAGAGTCGAGTAAACACTAAACTTAGTATTTAGGCTCTAAAGATGCGACACAAAGATTTTCAAGAAAATGTTCCCACCCCAAACTAACGTTTAAATGGAATATTTTTCGAAATTTTTTATTTTCTAAAAAAATTGCTCTTAACAATTTTGATTAAAATATAATATATTAATGATATTAACATGAAAAATAAAATGCATGTCTTGAAATTTCTGGGAATAGCCTCTGAAGTCTTCTTCATTTGGAAGGAATTTTGAATAATCTTGTATAACTAATAAAAGTTGAGCGATAGACGAAAACGTACTACACAAGAACTGTAGATCTCTTTAAAACATGCAGTTTATTTAAAATAACTTTGTTTTGTGGCATCAGCCATTTTCAAAATATCTGGTATTAATGGTTCAAATTGTTCATTACTTGGTCCTTTCGGCATTCAGCTGTTTCTCGGAATTGCATGAAAAGAGTATGAAGTTTTAAGGCAGCTTATAGCAACCAATTTTTAAACATTTGATTATCGCTGTTCCCTTTGTACTATAACGAAAAGTGTAATGTAGCTATTTCTGCAAAGTTTATTTGAATTAAAATAAAGTAGATAGAAAAATACGCTTTAGCAAGAATAGTTTGTAACCCACTAATAGGCAATAGAGATTGAAAAAGTCATGTGAAATGTAACACATCAGATTTTTTATTTATAAAACGAAAATGGGGAAAAGCCAGAACTATATTCTTTTTTTGCCACTGTTGTCAGCATCGGTGCTATGAAGGTCAAATAATAATGAGGCTAAGTAACAACTGGCTCCATTACGCATGTCCGAATGTATATCTTCTGCTGTTTCCACACACATTTCAGCTGGATATTTTATAATTCAATATTCAGGACTGTCTAAAAATAGTGTATGACAACACATGTTAAAAGATATTTTTTTGGTCGAACACACTATAATAACTGATTACATGTGACGTAACTGAAATGTTATGACATCCACAATACCTATGCGATTCATGTATAATCTTACTCGGCGCCGCTCGCAGCTCCTCTATCGCCCATACCTTTTGACACCTTCAAAGTAGCAGTCCACTGGGATCCATTCCCCAGAAAAACAGTGAAATATGTCAATAAATACGCGTGGATTCAATAGTGCTGCCGCTGCACTACTTGCACACCCGATCAAGGTGCTGCCATCCAATCAGCATTTAATTACACACAATAACAAGGTAAGATCTTTCGTAAAAACTCAAAGTTTTGAAATTAGTGTGGTCAACCAAACACATTCGTATACAACTCGACTTTAATGATAATTAAGACGCTCCAATGAAAATTATGAAACTTGCTAACGTCCGTTTCATAAACATACTCGCGTCTTAATTACTACCATTACAGTCTTGTTGCATTACATACTATTATTATATTACTAATAAAACTGCACTTTTAACACTTGTACCATAAATATGTACATGAATGCTTTTTATTTAAAAACAAAACACCGGTTTTCCACTGTAACGAACCGCTATTTCATTTATGTGCTACTCTACATAGTTACTATATTGTCCCTCATAGTCACGCAGAGACATGTGGCAAGCCCAGCGTTCATAATGGCTATGATAAGCTTATCACCTTGTTGGAACCACACAGTGTTATTCAAGAGTTATATCTGCGCTCATTTCTTTCATGCAACCGAATTTCCTTTTGCTTTTAACTCCTTTGTTCGCAATGGTGCAATTAATATCGAGGAAATAACGCTTGGCTTATTTTTTTATGAAATTTGATATCAGACATTGAACTACTAAGTTGCAACGTCACTCTCTCCTTTTGTTTCCCATTCTTTTTTATTTTTTCTGTATTGGGGCCTCTTTCGTGAACAATGTAGTAGCCAAATTTGTTTTAGAAGTTGCTGTAGCTAGATTTAATATGTAGATTTGTCTTTTTGACAGCTTTAATGGCCTTCGTGGCGTTAGAAATCTATTTAATTCCCTTCCAAATGAGCTGAATTATGAACTGTATGACTGATTATGCAACAAAAAGTATGCTTTGAATGTTATTAAATTCAACTGTTAGATTGTTGCTTACCATTTTGGAGAGATAAACTCAATTCCTTTATAAGAACGTTACGGATGCCACACAATGGGCGCTATGTCACATTGCATGCTATAACATTTTACACAGCTAATAGTAAATGTAAATCTTATAACACAAGACACTTTAAACGTTGAAAATGATAACACTGCTATAGAGTCCTAACACTTCACTCTTTTGCCAAATGTGGAGGTCGAAAAGCAATTTTAGGAATCTCTTTTGGTTTTATGTTCTTAATGGCAGTCTTGGAATTTAGATGAAGTGATTTATTTTCAGTAGTTAGAAACATTCCTTGCGTTATGCAGATATGTAGATATGTTTTATAGTAATGGTGAATTGCTTGGTTTTGGAAATCGATTTGCAGAACCAGAAGCCGTAACTTGTAATTTGGGAGTTGCTGCTAAAGAAATATATGAAACAGTATGACATTGCATATATATCGGATTTCAAGGTACAATGTAAAAAACGCTCGAAATAATTAGAGTGATAATATGTTGGAATATTTTGAAAAAATCGATTTGCATATAAGGTAAAATGATTTACAGATATATAGGGCGGTATCAAGCTACTGTGTAACATGCACTTTAAACTATGCCATTCCTGACATGTAAATGTTATTTACCCGTTAACTTCTAGTATACTCTTGACTAATGAATATATAAACTGGCGGCGCATATAAACTGCAATAAGTATATAAAACCCATTGTGTAGTACTATTCGCTACGTTGCTTTAAAACACAAGACAAAACTGGCGCATGCGCAAAATTCTTAAATGTTCCATTGCAGATATCACTGCATTAAGTGTCGTCCTCCATGGACTAGTAAAGTGCTAGCCTCTAGTTCCCGATGTCGCGGGTTCAAACCCGGCGGAGAACGATGGAGTTTTTCGGCGTAAAAATCCTTAGCATGGCTTCCTTTGGAAGGGAAGTAAAGCCGATGGTCCCGTGTCGTAAATTTACGGCACGTAAAAGAACCTCAAACCTGATAGAGGCCTCTGAGCGAAATTACCGGTCTTTCACGCCCAATATACAATGGGACGAAGGACCACAGTAGTTAAAGAGAGTCCATAAATAAAACTGATTTAATTTAACTGCATTAAGTATTGAAGCATTTGTGATCTTAAATGTATACAAGAAGTAAAGCTTGATTTGACAATAAAGCTTTCTGTAAATATTTGAAGTCGTAGTATTTATAGTTGCGTATATACGAGTAATAAGTGAATGACACATTGAAGATGAAACTTTTGACCTCTTGAAGATATTGCAAGAGCGTTTAAATTGCGTTTTTGTTAAAAACAAGTATAACCACAATTTTGCTTCATACATTTGTAGATGTTGGAATAAACGATGAATACCGAAGGGAATTCTCTTGGGATGTTAATCCAGTAAATTCACTTTCTCCTGTTCGACTTTAAAGCCTACATAAAACCAAATAGTAGACGGTATCTGTGTAAATTAAAATGACATTTCGGAGGCGTTACGCCATTATCAAGGCTACTGGTTTTGATAATGTCCTGTTCCTGCCAACGCAGCTGCGACGCAAAAATATCATTTCATTATGCCATTAAAGCCATTCACGGTGTGGCAGTCCATAAAAGCAAATAGCTACATTTATTTCGACGTAATTACTAGTCTGGGACAAAATTGTTCAACACAGGTGTTCACTTCTAAATAACGACGGTGGAATAACTTGTACTGATACTTTGAAACGTATTTCTTAGTAAATAACCATTATCATGTTATGTAATGTCGTCTATATGCCATCATAGGTGCATAAATAGTGGTTCTATTCCCAGCAGGGGTGGGGAACTTTTCTTTATCCCGAATCATTTCCTATCCTTCGTAGAGTCTGGTAGCATGAATGTGTTCAATATAAAGGTTAATGAAAAAACCAAAGTCAAAACCTCCGATATAACCATACAAGTTAAAAGGGTTATACAAATTAAACAATTAATAATACGACTACAATGTTAGACCTACCTCTCAAATGCTACATATTCCGTAACGTTCAGACATACCATGAAAAGAAACGCAAATAATATCTACCCCTGTGTGCACGCACTAATTTCGAATTTTAACTTCTCTACTGCTTATCTATGGTAGGTATAGGGGTATTGCATTCCATTCAAAAATTCGACATCGAGATTTTTTCGGAAATCGGCGTTTTGAGATCCCTGAACCCAACAATAGCATACTTAGAAAAAGGTTTGCGCGCCTGTTTTGTGATTTCTGTGAATACAAAACGAAAAGAAAGCAACACAAAGAATTTCAAAAAGCCTACACCCAAATACTCTTTACATGGAAAATTCTTATTTAGACAGCAAGTAGAACATCTAAAACAGAGCACACGAGCTAAAACTTTAGATTATTGTATCAGTGTGACCAACTTTGGTTTCAAGTCCAATCACATGGCAATTACCCTTTGTATTTGAACATGTTTAATAAGTCGACTTGGTTTGATTAGGTTTTACTTTTCATTATGTATTTTTACACGGTTAATTTCTCATATGGCTCGCATTATCTGTTCACAATACAAATCGTCATCCTTTAAATTATCGCAATTCGTTGTAGAGTTAACTTATACGATATATTGGCAGCTTTCTTTGATTAAAACGTTACTCTTTAATCTAACCTACATAACTATTAAATAGCGGAAATTATGAATACAGAAGAAACTGAAATAGAAGAGAAATTACAGAAGCAGCATAAAGAATAACAGTAGAAGCGCTTACCCCCAAAAAACCAGACAACAATATGATATAACATTTAATCGCTTCACTGCCTGGTGTAAGGCAAAACATGGTGAAAGTAACATCACTGAAAATGATTGCTAGCGAATGATCAAACCATCTGTCATCTCGCTTTTAACTCATTTCTCTTGTTTCAAGAACACGTTCTAAACGTGATTTCTGTTAGTTTCAGGGATCAATAAAATAATATTGATATTTTACAAATTCGAGCGCTGTCTAAAAAATAGTATATGCCACACGTGTTAAAAGTGGCATAGGCACAGGCCTTTGTTGCCCAAACATTGCTACTCGCTAAATAAAACCCTACTTAATATCTACTATTATCATTTATTTTTAAAAAGGGGCTCTAACGGTTTTTATTTTCTTTTTTATGCTTAAGATATTTTCAGTACTAATTAAATGCATATCTTGAATTTTCTGTAAACTCTGTGACGTACTCTTCATTCTAAGTTGAGATGAGTATAATGTTCTATAAATGATAGATCAATGAGACCATACACCATACAATCCGAAAAATGCAGGGCTTTGAAATAAACAGTTTCTGTCGAATTTTCTATAGCGTTAGCCGTTTCCTAAATATTCGTTGTTACGTCTTTAAGTTTCCAAAGTAACAAACAAAACAAAATTGACTTGTGATATGCGAGCAATTGTAGTTTGTTTCCCATATTGTGCACGCAACCAAGTCTGTGATTGCTATACGTCAAACATTTATTTTACTTATATAACATGAATATAAGAATAATTTTATATGAATAGTATAAATACAAGGATGATACGGTTATAATTGTCAGAGAAGTTTGTGTGAATATAAAACACAGGTTTTTTTTCTTTTAACTCGCTTTCTTTATTTTTTCCCCGGCTTTGTAGTGAATTTTTTCCGTAAAGCGTTGGTTGTACATAAAAGAAGTGAGCTTATAAAAACCATATCAATCAGGCCGGGAAAAATCTGTAAGCAAACAACTCAATCGTGTCGCAATAAATCTGCCAGGATTTAGTGATTATTTCTAAAGAGTTTGCTTGCAAAGAATTTTGTGTTGCTGTTTTGTGGAAAATATTATCTATCAATTCCACATGTATCCCAAAAAAAACAAAAAAAAAAAACAAGAAAAACTGATGTGCTACACACATATGACTTTCTCTACTCTTGTACAAACTATTTTTACAAACGTTTATTCTCCACATGCTTCATGTTAATCGAGATATCGAGATGTCAATCTTATTGCTAATTTTCTTGTAGATGCAAGGGGAATTTGGTAGGTTATAAGCGATAGTCAAATCTTTTAAGCGCTGGTTGCTATGTGGCGCATTCCAATCTCTTTGCATGTCCAGGACATAAAAAAAAATGAATAACGAATTTGAGAAAAAGTAGAAGTATTTGACAATTTAAGGGAATAACAAGCAATATCCCGAAAATGGTTCACTCTACAAAAAATGTATACGACATAAATTGTGTATTTTAATGCGATCAACATTTTTTATGCAGTAAAATTTTGTCTATCTCTTATGGTTTACCAGTTATGCAACAGTCGTTCACAATGAAGAACACTTTTGGAGACATTCCCAGAAAATTCGAGATATACATTTCATTTGTCATGAAAATATTTTAAATACATATTTTAATCAAAATCGTTAGAGCCATTTTTGAGGAAATTAAAATTTTCGAAAAATGTTCCATGTAAAGGGTAGTCTGGGGTGGGGGGATTTTGAAAACCTTCGTGTCGCATCTCAGGAAGATACGGAACCTAAGTACCAAGTATGGTGTTTATCCGACTGTTCGTTTCATGCTATTCACAGACAGACACACAGGCAGACACACACACGGACATGTTTCCAAAAATCTCGGTATGGAATTTTTGGGTGGAATACAATACTTCCCCTACTTACTATACGTAGTAGAGAAAGTAAAACGATATTGCGAGTATTTCACGCAATGATACACCATCTGATACGGACCTTAAAATATTAAAATTTTAATTAAATATTATTGGCCTTTCTTTAATACATTTGTGACATGTATGTGTGGTTAATGTATGAATATCATATAATAACTTATGTATGTCAAAAATATGTAATGAGAGATATGTTTGTAATTTTGTATAAAAGCCAGTGTTAGGAGTTAACGACTTATGTCACAAAACATATCCAAGTGTTTTCTCTTACGCAAGGAACAATTATATCACAGGGTCATACTGTCAAGAGGTCTAGAGGTTGAAGTTCCAGCCAGGGTCTTGGAATTTGTACATGTATGTGTGTCTCTTTAAGAAAATATGTATTATTGTGCTAAAACAATCTCGAATATTCCAGTGTATGTACTTATGCAACACTAAATGCTTGATTTCAGAGTTTTACAAATGCTCCTACAAGCGGCAAGTCCGAGGGACTCGTACCAAGAGAGCTCTACAGGACAGTTCTTTTAACAAATAACCTTCTCTCTTCAGTGGATGTAATTCTCTAAAACCATCCGAGCACCTCCTGCTCTCCTTGAGTACGACTTAGCTCGAACTCCGAACCAACAACTAACTATCCTAGCACTTCGGTGTTAAACCTATTAATCCCGGTAGATGTGAGCATTTCTTTTCCTATAAAAGCCGCTAGCGCAAAGAATTATGGACTTGGAAAGTTATATTTTGACGCACTTTAAGTTTCACTTGTTTCCTAATAAAGACACCGTAATGCTCTTCTTATTCAAGTGCACAAATGCTAATAAAACTTCACATTTTGTTATGTTTAGATTTGTGTGTGAACTTTTGCTTAAGTTATAACATCTATGTACAGCGATATGTCTACGATATTTTCTAAGTACTAGGTCTTCGGTATAAAACATGACCGTTCGCACGGGTTGAGCGTCAGAGATGCCGGCTGGCTTACCCATTCCCCACACATCGCACTCACGACAGTCTTTTTGTCCTTCAGTTAACGTGTAGTCATTAGCGTCATTAGTCCACTTTCATTTGCGAAGATGGAAAGGAAGGATGTTCTTTAGAACAATGTATATTTGTTATGTAAATGTTATTTTAAATACGAATCGGCTCGTCGCGTTCGCTAACAATTCAGCCTGAGGTTTCCTACACAATTGCCTCCTTCCAGGACTTTCAATTCAGATCTTGTGAATAAATTTGAGACTACTTATTTAGTGCAAAGCAAGAAACACACGCGAAGACGTACAGTGTTAACAGAATAAACATTAGACAAAAATGGCGAGAATCTTGAACGTTCGCCATGAAAATCGCCATCGAAGTTAGCACAAGTTGGGGTTTTAGTGATTTATGCATATACGCATTTGCTATGAGGTAAGAGTTCATTTTGTTATATTTTACGAACAGACTTACAGGAATACAGTGCTGGCAGGGCCAGTTGTGGCATGTCGTGCTACCCAGACGCAAAACCCCGTGCGAGCGGTTAGTTTTATACCGAAGACTCGGTATTTTCTTTAAGTAGTCCCCCAGAAGTTGCGTCAGGCCGTAATCTTTCCATGAATGTTAACTTTATCATTGCTTTTAACGCATTTATTTCAGGGAATCTAGTTTAATCTAAAATCAGAGCACAGCAGTGCATATTACTTTCTCCCATATATATAGTAGGTAGAGGAGGTATTGTATTCCATCAAAAAATTCGATATCGATATTTCAACGGAAATACAGTTTTGAAACCTGAATAAACGTAAAGAATTTTCAGAAAATGTTCGTGTGTGAACAGAATAACTCAAAAACGAAATGTAGGATGAATACAGAGCTTGGTATTTATGTTCAGTATCTTTTAAGGAAGTGACACTAGGATTTTCCATAAAATCATGCTACCCCAAACTACTATTTACATGAAAAATGTTTTATTACTTCTAATTTCTGAAAAATTCCTCTAATTCTTTGGATTGTAATGTTTAAGATAGGTACGTGGTAAGTAAAATTATCTTGAATTTTCTGCGAATAGCCGATGAGGTCCTCTTCATTCTGCCTGAATTTTATGTAGTTTGTATGACTGGTATACCGCAAGAGATACACAACAACCTACTACATAAATATATACAGGGTTATTCGAAAAGAAGGAACATTTTAAATATTAATTTTTAATGAACGACAATAGATAGCGACACATACGACACATAATTGAATAGAGGAAAGTTCAAAGTTTTAAGCCCCACCTATTAGTTCCATTCAGTGACTACAGCGGCGCTGTGTTTGTTTACGAGAAAATGATGACGCCACAGGAAAAGACGTTTTGTGTGCTGCATTATGCAAAGAGTGAATCCATTGTTTCATTGCAGCGTGCATCTCATAAGTTTAACAACGACCTGCCTCGTCATAAAAAGTTTACAATTGATACAATAAATTCGTAGAAGATGGTTGCGTATGCAAACGGAAAAGCACTGGTCGTCCTCGCCTAACAAATGGTGCTCATTTTGAACACACACAAAAAACTTTTGAACTTTTATATCTATTCAGTGATGTATCGCATGTGTCGCCATCTATTGTCGTTCATTAGAAATGAATATGTAAAGTCTGTTCCTTCTTTTTGAATAAGCTGTAGATAGATTTCTTTAAAACACACAATTAGTTTTTAAATAATTTTTTTGCAGCGTTAACCTTTTTCGAGATATTCGTTGTTATTGGTAAGAATATCTAAATCTACTTCATATAAGTACTTCTTTGAACGCTCTTTTGTTTCTGGTGGTCATGCAAAGAGTGTAATTTCAAAGTCAGTATATAGCGGCCCACATTTTTAAAGATTTGATAATGGTTTTAGCTTCATGATCTACAATGAAATGTAAACGTCCACCTCAGATTGACATGAAGTACAAAGATAAATAACCTGTAAGAATAGTTTGTAGAAGAGTGGGGAGAGAGAGTCATGTGAATGTAACAAATTTTTTGTGTAAATATAATTCACAAAAACAGACAAATCTCTGGGGGAATAACTGGAAGCAGAGCAATGAAAAAGTGGCGGCCTAGAATACAACTTAACGGTAACAGAAATTGAAAATTACGTGCGTGGAAGTCTTTTCGTAGCACAATAGCTATCGCATCGCCAATTATGCCGGTTTTACAAGTCGTTTTCTTATCTAGAAAGTGAGCTAGCTTTTGCCTTTTTAGGACGAGGAAGGCATGGTGAGGCGTCCCAAACGAGATCGAACTAAAAGCGCCTGGTAATTATGTGTGTGTGTGTGTGTGTGTGTGTGTGTGTGTGTGTGTGTGTGTGTATGTGTGTGTGTGTGTGTGTCTTTTTATCGTCCAACCGCTTACAAACCACAGCTTTTGAGTTAAATATTATGTACATACTGGAGCTTCTTTTTTTATTTCATTCCTTTTCTTTTTGTCTTTCGTTCTTTTAAATCCTGTCAAAGTCGTGCTTCAAAAATTAGTAACAGCGTTCCTTTTCAGGTGTATTATAACAATTAGGTAGGCATACTAATTGATAAAATATATATTTTAATGCCCAGTAAAATAAAAGGTGAAAGAAACATATGAACCAAAGAGAATACTTCATTCACTGTGCAAGAAATATTCTACTTACGTAATAGCTTTTTTAGATTAGAAATTTAATGATTTGTGTGTTCACCATAAATGCATATTTAATTTTTGTGCTCTCTCTCTCTCTCTCTCTCTCTCTTCGCAGCTTGAACCATCAGAATCTACGCCTAAGCCAGCAGCGTAAAATAAAGTTATGCTATTTAGGCGTTCAGAAATACATAATCTCTCATGGCAACCGGAAAACAAAAGAATATTTTGAACTGATTTCATCACTCCAATAATAATTGATATAACTCCTGAAATACACATTATGTCGAAATTTTCTAAAACTGTCAGAAAAAAAAATTACACTCAATACTTTCATACAGCATTAAAATCTCAATAATAAGGGAGATACATAATTTTTACTTTCTCTACTAGGTATAGTAAGAAGGGGAAGTATTGTATTCCACCCAAAAATTCGATACCGAGATTTCACAGGAAGTATATGTTTTGAGGTGCACTGAATGTATATAAAGCATTTTTGGAAACATGTCCGTGTGTGTGACTGTGAACAGCATAACTCAGAAACGAATAGTCCGATAACACCAAACTTGGTATTTACGTTCAGTATATTCCAGAGATGCGACCCGAAGGTTTTCAAGAAAATCCCCCACCCCAGATTACCATTTACATGGAACATTTTTCGAAAATTTTAATTTTCTCAAAAATCGCTCTAACGATTTTGATTAAAATATCATATATTTAAGATACTTTCATGACAAATAAAATGTATATCTTGAATTTTCTGGGAATGTGTCCAAAAGTATTCTTCATTGTGAAAGACTTTTGCATAACTGGTAAACCATAAGAGATAGACAAAATTTTACCACACAAAAAATGTAGATCGCGTTAAAATACACAATTTATGCCATATACATTTTTTGTTGAGTGAACCATTTTCGAGATATTGTTATTCCCTTAAATTTTCCAGTACTTGTACTTTTTCTCAATGGGAATTCGTTATTCATTTTTTTTGTCCTGGTAATGAAAAGAGAATGGAATACTCCACATAGCAACCAGCTCTTAAAATATTTGACTATCGCTTAAAGCCTACCAATTCCCTTGCATCTACAAGAAAATTAGCAATAAGATTAACATCTCGATATCTCGATTAACATGAAGCATATGGAGAATAAGCGTTTGTAAAAATAGTTTGTACAAGAGTACAGAAAGTCATGTGAGTGTAATACATCAGATTTTTAATTTAATACTTAATTAAAATCCTCATTTTGGGAAAAGTAGTGAAGTTCTCACATAGCCTGCTCTCTAGGTGGTACCCACAGCATGCTACGTATAAAGTTCCATAGTAAGCGAGATTTTTTACTTCAACATAGTCTATTACATAGGTTAACATAAAACTAGAGTAAAACATACCCTGAATATATGCATTTTACTTAACACCACCTTCAAATTAAACCGCTCTGGCAGTAAAGTACTTCTTCCTTCAGTCTTATACCCCATTTAATTCTTCTACTTCAAGGATGGACTTTAAGCGTCTAATTCATAGTCGTTGCTTATTTCAAGGAAGTCCTTAAACAGCGATTTTTAATACACAGACGCTATTCTTTCAGGGAAATAAGGAAATCTCTATTCATATAAAGAAGCTCCGATCTCCTCTTATATGTCACAAGGAGAGCTGACGCCATCTTGCATCAATTGCTTACAACGCAGGTTAACGATAACAGCGATTTCGTGGAGTATATGGAATTTCGTAACGAAATTGTACTGCGCATTAATAACGAATTTGCGTGATTTGCAGAATACACTTGAAAGCATGGGGATGCTGAATTTAAGAAGCGATATTAGTTTACCAAAGCCGCTGTTGTAATAATGTCTCTGCTAAACAACGTAACCTTAACAAACAGAGGTTATAAAGTCGCAACATGAGAAAGGCTTACTTGGAAAGATAATGTATAGGATCTCAGTGCTATAACACTATCCAATTTTTTCTGTTCAAACGTTTTACCATTTATATTGTCTAAAGTCCTTAGGTTCCCAGAAAACGAAATTTCGCAGCACTTATTCAGAATCATTTAATAAAATCCTAAAAATAAAATGCAGAAATATTTATGCAATAAATAAAGTACATCTCTGCATGCTTTTCTCGATAAAATTGCCTAATTTGCATAATCACTAGGGTTGCAATGAATCGCTTAACAAGTCACACATCTTTACTATTTAATTCGCAAATATAGGTTGGGTTATCAAAATCTTGAACAGAGGTTTACCGATTTCGCGTGTAAAACCGCTGTTAAAGCCAAACATTGTAAGTTATTGGGTAATTTTGATTTTCTGATTACTGCTATTATTAGTTATTGCTTAAGCATCTGTTTTTCACATAAGCAACGGCTATGAATTCGAACCTAAGCCTATTCCGCCTCAAAGACTGTCTTCCCAACGTAGTGTTGGTTTTCTTATTTATCTTTCACCTCGTGGAGTGTAAAGAAATACTCTTTCTTTCTTTTTCTCTCTCTTTCTTAATTTTAAACTCATTCTTTCAATGTGCTTATACTATTAAAGATTTGCAATTCTTCTCTAATGTCAGTGAAGTACCTTTGTTCTCTTAGACTATATCCTAGTATTCGTCTTAAAAATCTCATCTAGATTTTTTCCTTGCTCTATTTAGGGCTCTCTCTCTCACTCTCTCTCTCTCTCTCTCTCTCACTCACTCACTACCATAGAAGTGAAACAGCTAGAACTTAATAAAATCTTAAAATTGCCTCTATTATTGTCTTGGTTTTCAAACTTCTGTAAATAGTACTACACAAGTATCGAAATTTAGGTAAGCTGTGTTCTTAGTAAGTTTCTATAAAACGCGCGTCACATACTAAGTACGTCCAACTTCTCTGCTGAAGCGAACCTTTGTTCCTTAAGAACGTATTATTGGCAATGTTGGGGAGACGGAGGAAGAGAAGTTGCTAAATAGTGTGCTTGAGGACATACGCTCTACTCCTCAAGGCAAAGAACAGAAGTATAACGGCAAATTTAATGGCATAGCCAGATAAATTTCTGTTTATTTTCTATTCTGCTGTGGGTAACTTACCAAAATACAAAATTACAGAAGTACTGATTAAAGTTTATTGTATATAGGGATAAAAGTTAGGACCATTTTATTTTTAAATGTTTATTCTTAAATTGTTTTGAAATCTCTATAAAATAAAGGTTGGTGGGCGAATCAATGACATTTCTTAATAAGAAGGAACTTTTTTTAAAGCATAAAATATGTTGCGACAGTTTTATATTTGGCCTAAATGCAGTTAAGTCTAATTTTTTTTTTCTGACGACGGAATTAAATCAAGAAACTTAGCAAAGGATTGTTGGAATATTGTATATTGCCTTCACTTTCGTTTTGAGGATATTATATATTACTCAATCACAAGGCAATTGCTATGGCGCATCGTTCCTCCGCTTTTATTGACGTAAATGCGACTCTGATGTATTTGAAATGAAATCAACTGTCCCGTTCCTGAACCACGTGATGGTCAACGCATACGGATGTCCCAACCGAGGTCTTTAAACCACCGAATATCAAACAGTCCGTGACTTATCAAGCTCTTGCAGTCATTGCACTGAAGATAATTTCATACACTGAAGATTTTTCTTTTGGCTGCTCTTTGATGTGAAGACTAATTACATTCAGGGGTGCCGCTCCTCGGTTGTTTTAAATCGTTTTCTAATTTTCTGTTTTTTTTAAACAAGAAGTGGAGGGATTCTGTGGTTTTGGGTTATTTGAAAAAAGAAATTTAAAATATCAACTGCAGTTAATCACAAATACTTCTTCAAACACACAATCAAGGGTGTGTGTATGTCTTGAGCAAAAAATTTCAATCTGAAAATGTCAGACTTAGGTATTTTATGGATAAGTTGTTGCTTGAAGAAGAATCTTAATTCTCAGATAGTTTTGTTGACCTAGAGATGTTGGACTTCAAAATACCTTTTAAGAGATGAATACATATATAGGTGAAAGAGTTATGACATTGTATATGATCCAGGTGAGTGTACTGGCCGTTTCAAGAGAGATTACACGAATTTTCTCGTGGAACTCTGCATGCAAATAAGGAAATGTTTTCCTCTCATTGAAGAGGGAGTTGTTGCAAGCTAAAAGTTCTTGGTGGAAGTAGCATTTTACGTTAGTCTATTTTAAATTTAGCATTACAATTTTCAAATCGTCTTCAAGAAAATAAACTTCACGAATTGGACAAGGAACATCAATCGTTTCTTCTTTGAAAAGAATTATGCATTACAGAATGTTGATATCTCTTATGAAATATAGCAAATGCGTTACTTAAGCCAAAATATTGCTTATGACAAATGTAATAGTTCTTATTTGTTCATCTACAGTGGAGAATATATTTTTACAAATAAAGCATTAGGAAAATAAAACCGCCAACAGGCACTGTTAAAAATAGAATGATTATGAAGTAATTGTTAGAAGTGACGCGGCATTTAACGCGTTGAAGCCGAATAATAAAATGTATTAAATGGTCAGTATCTCTATAATAATCAGAAGATGGAAGCTCAGACAAGTACTACTGATATGGAAGGTGATCTAAATCATAATTCAGACGAAAAGGAGGATGATCTTGATCTATTAAAGGATAAAATATATTTATTATATTCATGCCATGTACATGCAATATATGTTTATCTTTGAATGTAAAAGTTTTATAAATGACCTTAAATTAGCAATATTTTAACGAAAAATCATTTCATAAAGCGAATAATATGACATCGTGTCTCCAAATATTTATACAGGGTTATTCAAAAAGAAGGAACAGACTTTAAATATTTATTTATAATGAGCGACAATAGATGGCGATACATGTGATACATCACTGAATTAGAAAAGTTCAAGATTTTATTTTATGTGTTCAAAATGAGCACCATCTGTTATGCGAGGAGACCGGTGCTTTTCAGTTTGCAGACGCAACCATCTTCTACAAATTTATTGTATCAATTGTAATTTTTTTATGATAAAGTGGCTCTTTGTTGAACTTTAACAACGAAATGCACGGTGCAATGAAACAATGGATTCCTCTTTGCATAATGTAGCACACAAAACGACTTTTTCTGACGTTGCCATTTTTTCTTAAACCCAGCGCCCCTGTAGGCACTGAATGGAACTAATAGATGGGGGCTTAAAACTTTAAACTTTCCTGTGTTCAATAATGTGTTGCATGTGTTGCTATCTATTGTCGTTCATTAAAAATTAATATTTAAAATCTGTTCCTTCTTTTTGAATAACCCTGTATATAAATAATTATTTGCACTGTGGGCAGGTTGCTTTAGTTACATCTTGGGTTAATTCAACAGGCAATTAAACTATGTAAGTGACAAACCTGACTGCACTATGCAATATGCCTTCCTTGGCAACTTCCTTTTTCAGACTACCTTAACTTCGCGCCTGCTTATCATTAGTGGCGGAAGACACAAAATGACCTTGTTATTTTTATTTTTATGTATTTATTCGTTTTTCTCGACTAGCCAAATTTCTTGGAACTAGACGACCTTCAAACTTTGTTATGTTTTAAAGTGGCATGAGGAGATTCGTTTTTAGGTGCGTTCTTACTACAGGGCAGTAGATATTAGCATCGCTTTGTCACCGTCCATGTACGGAGATGAACTTTCATATTGAACAACATATTTGTTGAAATTTTGCTGATACAAAATTAAAGGTGTCTTTTAGGGATTATTAGACAAATTGTTGCAAATATGCAGTTTGTGTAAGATTTTGGTTGAAATCTGGACAAATTTCAAGCGCTTTATGTGCAGAACTTCCTTGCTCGAACTGCTGTACTTACGGGTTGAAATTTTACGAATAACGTATATGAAGTTTAGTTGCTATTGGCGTAAAATTAAGGTTATTTTTAATGTAGAGCGCATACAAGTTTATTATTTTTATGTAAACCATTGCATCTGAGTTTAAACGTGGTAGAAAGCATTACAAAAATAAGCGTCGTTTACATGGAGACTGTCCTAAAATTATGATTGTTGTGCCAAACCGCTTATTCCTGAGATGAGATTTTATTTATGAGAATTTGAATTAATGTGTTTAATATTTGGTTGAAATCAGTACAAGCTTAAGGGCAGTTTATTCAGAGATACTCCTAAAAGTTACAAATTATTATGTATCGCACTATTTCCATGATAAAACGAATGCATCTATAACTTTGGCGTATTTCTGATTTTGTTTATATCAAGTTTGTGAAGAAATAGCTAATTTGCATGCTAATGTGCAAGGAAAATAAAAACACGATATTCACCTTACTCTTATAGGTAGTCTATTCCTTTTTCTCTTTATCAACTTTATGATTATTTTCTTTCAAGGAATGTTTATATTCAGATTTTTTCCTGGAATGCTACCATGTAGCCGATGCGCTCTTTAGCATTTCACTACATTTGGAATGTACTGAAACAAAATTGTTGGAAATTATTATAAGGAATGTAGCGCAAGAAAATTTAGCAAGGGAATGTAAAACAATAGTACTGCATAACAGAATTGCGTACCACAGACATTTCTTACCTCACCATGATAACCTCTCCGTTAAACCACGTAAACATACACCCTAATTTCATCATCTCTTCATGGATCAGGAGACATTTCACGTTCCTACCTCGTGTTTCTTTCCATCGGTCTTCCATATCTCTTTTTCCGTATGATTGGTATTCATATATCATTTTGGTATACCATATTTTGTTCATCCTCTGCAAATGCTTTCTCCACGTTTCCCCATATTTTTATTTTGATATTCATAGGACAAATACCTACGACCTCTCTGATTTCTTAATTATTTATTTTATCCACCATTGTACACCCTTTAATAGCTCTGAGTAATCTAATTTCTGAAGCATTTATTTTATTGCATTACAGTCCATGTTTCACAATCATACATTAGGGTTGAAATCGCCTGAACCTCTGAACTATAAACTATTAAGGTTCACAGATAAAATTACCTACGGCAAGCAAAATATTATAAAATTGTTATACATTTACCTCTGTTTATATGAAATATATCTGAAAAAATGTGATACATTCACATAACCTTCTCTACCTCTATTTTATTAGTGCGTATACAAATTATTCTTACTCGAGTTTGTTTTTATATCTACTTCATTATAATCCAAATAAACCTTTGCAGAAATAGTTACATTAAACATTTCGTTATAGATACAAAGAGAACAGCGATAGTCAAATGTTTAAGAAATGGACGCTATATACTGGCCTTAAAATTCCATACTGTTTCCATTTTCGCGAGAGACAACTGAGTGTTTAAGAGAATGAGTAAGAAATGTACAATTCGAACCTTTAAATACGGATATCTCAGAAACGGCTCATGCTACAAAAAAACCTATTTTAAATAAATTGTCAATTTTAAAGTGATTTACATTTTTTTGCAGTACTTTTCGTCTATCGCTTAATGTTTACCAGTTACACAAGATTATACAAAATTCCTTGCGAATGAAGAGGACTCTACAGTTATTCCCAGAAAAGTCAAGATATACATCTTATTTTTCATGTAAATATCTTTAATATATTGCATTTGAATCAAAATCGTTAGCCACTTTTTAGAAAATCAAAATTTTCTAAAAATGTTCCATTTGGAGTGCGGATAGTTTGCCTAAAATCTTCGTATCGCATCTTTGGAAGATATTGAACCTTAATACCAAGTTTGGTATTTATCCGACTTTTCGTTTTTGAACTATGGTGTTCAAAGAGACACAGACACACACCAGGACGTTTCCAAAAATGCTTTATTTGGATTCAGGGGGTCCCAAAACATGTATTTCCGGTATTATCTCGGTATCGAAGTTTTGGGTGGAATGCAATACTATACGTGGTAGAGAAAGTAAACATAATAATGTTGGATATTTGTTTCCTAAATATGCTACTATGGCTTTATTTATCACGGGTTTTTTTAGGCGTTATATTCGTGGTCGTTATCGTAAAGGTAAGTGATAGTTCGCTTATGTTCATTCAACATTAACGAAACTAATTCTGAATAAGTAGGTAAATACAAATTATTTTTATATCCTTTATTAATAATGTAATTATTCCCTGAGAACAATGCAGTGCAAAGTAATGAACAAGCTTTCTAGAAAAAAATATCTTGTTAAGGAAATAGTCGCATTCATAACAAGGTTTAAAATACCCATATAAATGTGTCAAAGCCTTTATTTAGTTATGACTAAGACGACAAATGTAAACACTTTTATTCACAGAAAATAAAACACTAACGCGAATATTTTGTAATCACAAAGATTAGCAAACATGTACGAAGAAAACCTAATTCTTTAAAATGACCATATACCTTGAATTTTTCGGTTTTATTTTTTATTCGTTTTCAATTTCAAGAAAACCACACAATTTTCGCGTAATTTTAAAATACTGATTTGCTACAGACCGAATGAAAAGATTCTGGTTCATTTGAAAGACAACTCCTTCCCGTCAGTAACACATTTTACTAATTTCTTTATAGTAGAATAACTTTAAATCAAATTTGAAAATATAGGTAGACTTATGGATCCGAAAAAAGACCCAGGATGGATGATCAGCTTAAAGCCTGGTACGACAGCGAGGATGGATATGGTATGAAATGACGGTGAAATGGATGAAAAGGACGGGTGATGATGAAGCAGTTGGTGGAATGGATGGCGGGGGAAACCGGAAAACCAGAAGAAAATCCACCCAGACGTCGCAGGCCACATACGTTTCCGTGGGATCGAACCCGAACCGCCTTGATGGGAGGTCCACGTCTAACCATTCGGCCACGGCGCCACTATACAATTATTTAACTCGTCTATAAGTAATAATTTTTTCACTAGAAAGTTGAAGGAGACGTGAAAAATGTAATATCATGGCGAACTCGAACCACCGATAGCAACTTTTCGTGCCTGTGCTCTATCCCTGAGCTACCGTGAGGAGACAAACTTTTCTCACTTGATTCACATAGTGCATAGTTGCACCTACAAGGCGATCTCAATTACTGCAAGATAGCCAAACCTTGAATTTTAATGATATTTGTCTATAACTACCTAAAATGTGCAGTCATAGTGCCTAAATATACCGAAAGCTTAACACCTTTATAGTTTCTTTTCTTTTTTTGCACGGAACTGCCTGAAAGAAGTAACCTTTAAAAACTAGTATTTATTTTTAAATTTATATCACTCGCAGAAAGCCTGTAAGCGCAGGGATTACAACGTGGATTCGAGCCAACAATGAAATACAACCCATTACGGCTAGCCGCCAAAACTTAGCACGCCTTTGGTCAACGTTTGATTACTTAACGAGAATGACCAATAGTTATTTTAAATTTCACATTTGTGTTTGTTAGTAGTTCGGTTCTAATATTCTTTATGTTGACCTGGACTATAAAGAAAAACAACGCCGAAATATAAATTTTCGAAACCTCATTTAATTTATACCAGACTGGTGGCTTAAAACCATCTTATATAAAGACGGGAGCATCACTTTTTGTCGAACAAGTAAGAATTAAAACATTTTCTTCATTATGGTTCTAGTAACCAATCCTTATGGATATTAAACTATACTGCATTTAGACGAATTAAGGAGGGAATGGCGAAAAAATGAACAAATTACCAAAATACTGCCTCTTTGATTTTGCTTTTAAAATTAATAAAACTAATTACGAACTAGTTGTGCTTGTGAGAGAAATATCCAAATGCAAACATAGGTCCCTGTGTAATAAAAAAGAACGGTTAATTTAGTGCCTAATTTAATACTTTTGCAGCCTTTTCTCTTGTTTAAAGCTCCGAGGTCTAGAGATGAGATAATTTATAGGCGACTTGCAATGTGGACATTTCCAAGCGTTTAGTTGACTGCATTATTAGGTCTAATTTATATCGATAATCATTTAATGTGCATTCGAGTACCTCCACTCTATGTGGAAAACAAATATCCCTGGTTCCATATGAATCAATCTTCTAAAGTGTTAGCAGGGATAGCATATAAAAGCAAGGTTTCCGTATTTGTATATGAATTAAGGACAATAGGCGAAAAAAGGAGAATTGTTGGATGTTATGTATCTCATTCTGAATTTTCCATTCTAAATATTTTATATACTAGTATTTAAAACAATATTTAGTTTAGAATAAAATATGCATGTTTTTATGTTTTTCTTAACAGAGAAGCAAGTTTTAGATTTTTTGGATCCCTTCAGTTGTTATTTGGTAGATGTTAAAATAGGTGTTTTCTTCCTTTAACATTGTATCTCTGCTGCACCACACTCCCATATTTCACATTTTTAAAACGTGGTTCTGATTAAAAGCTGGAATGCTACAACCCCACGCAGTGCAAGAACGTAACATTTTTTGGAAACACTGTTGGCGACACTGGCATATTCAAAAGCGAGTGTTTCCGCTTCCTGTTCCCGTTCATAAAGCAAATTTCAAGGTAAATGTGTAATGTAATAGAAGTTTAGATGCATGTAATTACGAATTCTTTAGACCTGTTCATTTTCTACATAATTTTATTTAGTATAAAAGAAAGTTGGAATGTTTTACATATATATATATATATATATATATATATATAACGAGGGGTGTCCAATAAGTAAGTTTTCTTATTTTATAAAAAAACATTACAAACACATGATTATGTTGAATTAATTTTATATATATTGTACAATCCTCCTGTTACTTTTCTACACAGTCAACATGTTTTTCCAAGCATTTTTGAGGACGTGACATAGGTTTACCAAGCCAGTGTTGTACCAGGTCGGGTCCTGTGCTCGCAACCAAGCTATTCACTGATTTGAGTTCATCATCGGTGTTATAAGTGCTTACCTTTGAGTTGGAGGAAATGTGAAAATCACTTGGGGCAAGCTCCGGTGAATACGGAGGATACGAGAAAACTTCCAAGTTGAATCTTGACCCAGGCGGAGCTCGGAAGATTCAACTGGGAAGTTTTCTCGCATCCTCCATATTCACCAGATCTTTTCGCAAGCGATTTTCACATGTTCCCCTGACTCAAAGGTCATCATGGAGGTAGGCACTTTAACACCGTGACGAAGATCAATCAGAAGTGAACAGCTGGTTAAGAGCACAGGACCCGACCTGGTACAACACTGACTTGAAAAAATCTTGTGTTACGTCCCCAAAAGTGCTTGGAGAAACGTGTTGACTATGTAGAAAAGTAACAAAAGGATTGTACAATATAAATAAAGTTAATTCAACATGATCAATTATGTGTAGTGTTTTATAAAATAGGATAACACTTATTGGATGATCCTCCTGTATATATATTGTGATAGCCAACTACAATGTTAACAGAACATTTGATAACTTAATATGCAGTTTCATATTACTACAGTCTATAGCAACAATCTGAGTAATTTCAAAATGTGCGCCAACAAAGCAATAGTAAATAAAATTCCTACTGTTATTTGTGTCTTTAAAAACCCTATTACACGAACCTCAAATGTTATTTACTCGCTGTAAATCTCCTCTAAGATACTATGTTTCTTCTATTTTCTTTATACTATTATCATTGCTGTACGCAACATATTTCGTTACTACGAACCATTTTGCTCGACTCTTAAGAGAGTAGCCCAAGAAAATGGCTGCGACACATCCGTCGTGAAACTCCCGCCCGAGGATAGTTCAGATGCAAAAGGAGCAAAACAAAATTTTGCTCTCTGTCTCCATGGGTGAAATTACCTTTAGAGAAAAGCCGCCTAGGGGTACGTAACTGTTATGTGCCAACAAACCATAATTAAATTCCATCATGTTGTTTCCCACATAGTTGGAGGTTGTCTTAATTACCTCTGAGTAACGACGTTGCGACGAAAAATTGAAGACTGCCATTCTGGTTTCGCAGAAGTTTGTATTCGCGAAAATGTTTCTTTTACTTTTATCAGTATAAACTATTTGAATTAATGGAGTTAATCACTTGATATTAAGAAAAACATGCCGAATTTCATTCAACAAAAACATCAATATCATAACTAATTTAGTTGCTCAGGACTGGCATTAAAAAAATCCAGTGTCTACCACTTATAGAATATAAAAACCTGTATAGTTTTGCGATTAAAATTATTTTAGATGTATTTAAGGGTTTAAAAATATCGTACATACATCGGCATTCTGTTTTTATAATTTAGTTCAGAAATCCACTGGTAATTAAATTTGCCTACAATTAAACTTGACCATCTCTCTTTAACGTTTAATCTTTCATAAAATTGCATTGTTGTTGCTAATTGTTCCCGAAATACTTATACAAAGGTTCAAACAGCCCAAAAGGGACAAAATATGCCGACAGTTTGTGCCCATTCCTTACCATGCTTTATTTTTTCAGTCCTATTTATTCTTTGTGCTTTAGGTAACTTTTATAAAAGAGCCTACAAAATTATATATTAAAATGCGAAAAATGAAACGTTTGTTTTCGTGCTTCTGTACTTATTTCTTTTTAATATTGCAATCCTGGATCAAATCATATGCCTAATTCTTGCTGTCAAGTGTTTAAATCCCTTCACATGATAATTTAAATAATATTGCGTAATTTATTTCAGTAAATAGTAAAGTTTTAAACTCGATTTAGTCACCTTTAAGAATGTTTTACATATCTTAACAATCAGTGACTCTCTTGATGAAATTGTCAAGAAAAGAACTTGAAGCATTTCTGCAGCAAACTGTAAAATTTTACTTAGCTTGCGATATAGCTATTTGTCTCTAAAATGTTATAATTGAATAAGTTTTGGTAAATGTAATTTGACCCAAAACGACTACAATTCATGCATTTGAAGATAAAATGTGAATTAAGTTTTGAATCTTTGATAAAAAAAAAAACGCTTACAATAAAGTGCTTTGAGGTCTAGATTAAATTTTAGGAATGTATGCTAACTTGGTCATAACGTGCAGTATTTTGTAAAAATAGAAACCTGCTTTCTAAATTTCTCCAGAAATATTGGATTCAGCCTATTAAAGTGATGCCCTGCCTGAATTTGAACTCATATTTTATACACTTTCAGAAAATTTCATAAACATAGCTTTGAATTTTCTAAGAAAGTTATCTAGAAACGCGTTTCTTTTGTTTATGTAAGAGGTTTACTATAAACAATTGATGCGTGCGCTTGGTGAAAATAAACTTGCATATCATGTTTTCATGGACACATACTGATAATGTGTATGTATTTAATCATCGTTAACATATTTAAATTTTGTGGTTTTTAATATTAAAAAATTTTAAGACTCATTAGCAAGTGTCAGGATATGTTTAATTTTGCGTATTTGTTTGAAAACACTGTATTTCTAGCCATAAACAACCGAGATCACTGTTACAGCTCATTTACAATAACGAGGAAAGGGAAACAAAACGGGAAGGATTAAATTAAAATGTGATGTTGAGAATTAGCGGGAAACTTATCGGAGCTTGAAAACGGGAAGAGGAGACGTGTTCAAGTTTCAAGTTCTCCTTTCCTGATCCCAGGCACTGCATATTGTATTAATGTTCTGCTTAGCTGTTTTCATGTAGGCCGTAAACTAACCGATGCTGGAGTTCCCTCTAGTTGTATGCATAAAAGCAAAATCGGAACAAATAACAGAAAACAGAGAAAAACAAACTTTCATATTATAAACGTATTAGGATTACGGTTTAGCAAGAGGAATCGGAAGTAATATTGGTATGGCTCTTAGATAATGTTCATGTATCGAATTTCCTGTTGTGTTGGCAGAACTGCAAAAGACGAAACAAAATAGTTTGATAATAGATAAATGGCATTCTAATATGCAAAATTGACTTTCCACATTGTTATTGATATTGTCGTGGACAGGTGCTCGTGTTCCTGGTGCAAATATTGCATAATAATAGAATAAATACGAATAGTAATTGGAAGAATACTCAACTAATTGCGAATATAGGATAAATAAAAGCGTCAGCGTTGAAAAACACAAATAATTACTTGTTATCTTCAAAAGACCTTGCTTTTGGTACTAATTATTGCTACGCTAATTAAAAAATTCGAATTTAAATAATGCATAATTAATGGTCTAACATTTGAAAAAGAAATATTTTGTACAGCAGTTTTCTTTACTGTGTATTTTAAAGTGGAACAGAATGCTGAAATAATTCTTCCAGACCTCTGATAGTCCTAAACCAAAGCCGCAAATAACATCTACTGACAACAAAGTTAAAATCTTTTGCGCCTGTAAGACGACAATTTATACCTCACTTATCTTGCTTTTTTGTTTAATACATTACTATTGCTTAATGTTTGTCTGTGAATTAAATTGGTTTAACATGTCATTTTCTTGTAATTTCCTTAAATATATGATTAATTGCGTTTTCAACTGAAATTTTAAAAGAACTACGTCACGTATCACTTGTTTAGCGTATTCGACGCGTTGTAGTCAGAGAAGTACAGTAAAAACACTGAACATTTCTATATGTTTTCTTTTATGGTATAAAATATAAAAAAGCATTACAACAGATAACTAAAACCGAAGCGGTAAGCAAGATCAAGGCTTGTTAAATGCTCACGACTTCCTGGACCTGACAAACTGCAAAAAGAAAAAGTGTGTTCGTGGCTCTAATTGCTAGTCATCTGTTTAGTCCTGAACTTGTCATTCTGATATTAATCTGTGATATTAAGTTTCGCGTAAATGGACATTGCGTTCATCAAAATGGCTGGGTTTTCATAGAAGGACCGTCTAAACAATATCTAAACAAGGAGAATTTTCAGTTATGTAAACTAGTGAAGACATTTTGAAAACAAGCGAACCATAAATTACTATCCTGCTAAGATAGCAGAAACAATTTAAATGTTTAAAACAGTTTAGGAATAATAAATGTCATGATTTACATTTCTTTATTGAGTTCGCAAATGATAATTTCATTTTCGTTAATGTGCGGATTTTCTGACACAACATTTCCTTTTTTTCTCTACAGTAATACATGAATCCAAATAATTGTATTTATTTGATAGGTATAATGGAATTAAAGGTGACAAAGAATAGTTGGGGACATGAATAATCATAAATTAATTGACAATATTTCGCAAACTATTATGAACACTTTTTACGTGCAGATGGACCTTCACAGGCGAGGAGGAAACCTTTATGAAGTGTTACATTTTATTATTGTTCTTGTTTCAGTAAAGTTCTTTTAAAAGTGTTATATTGTTTAAATTACATTGATTTTAGGTTAAGGTTATTAAACTGTTTATAAGTATAAAATATTCATTTTGAAAACCGATATGAAATAATTTCAAGTTGTTTTTAAAGCTGCTATACAACATTTGCTGTTCTAGCCTCTAGTTACGTCTCTAGGGACTAGGAATTTAAGCTAACTGTGTATAAAAACGTAGAATTTACCTGAGTAGCACCATGCGGGCCAGACCACAGGACTGACCGTATCCAGTTCCCTCATCATACAAGGGACGAAGACACAGAAGAATGTTGTTGAGGGCACGTTAGCAATCGATGGCAACTTTCAATGTATCCAACGCACTACATTTGGCGACAAAAAAAGAACTGTCAAAACGACGTTGATGCTGTTCCACTCAGCTAAAAGCACATTTACTTGTTGTTACACTTCACGTTCTTGCAGTATGTAGACACAATAACGATGTTTTCCACAGGGGTTACATCAGCGTGAAGGTTAAGAAAGCACAGAACACTGTTTAGCACACGTTCACCTTTAACAGTGCTAATGAGAAGACCATGAACTCCACATAAACAACTTGCTACGGTGTCGGAGTGAAGCTCTAGGTTTGAAAATTAATTTGCATGCCTTTTTGCTTTTTCAAGAGTATTATTTGTCACAGAAAAACAAAATAATCACTCCGTCGTGCGTGTTAATCAATGTTGTTTACAGCTACCACTTTTAGAGACCCTAATATCGAAGGACATCTGAGCATCGCACTTGTTTTTCGTTCTTTTTGCTGCACAATACAAACAAGCACGTAGCGAGGAGCGGATTCGCAAACAGGTGCCAACATATGTAACACATCGACGCAGCGTCGTATGATCTCTGGAACTCGCTGCAAAATTAGCTTAAAACAAACACGCAGCGCGGTCGCGCGTCACAGGCTCTGACAATCCACCTGTTCGCCGTCCGAGCCACTACGACTGCCACAATCGAATGAGTCGAGCTTGGTCGCGTGAAGTTTTCTTTCCAAGGTGTAGTTGGTTAGGTACACGGTAAATGGGTTGAGGGGAGGGGGAGGGAAGTGAAGTGCGCGGTGGGGGGAAAAGCAAGGTAGAAAACAAGTGCGAAGCGGCATAGCAGCACATCAGCAGAAGCAGTAGGAGCTTCATCACATGCAATAGAGAAAGAGATAGAGCATTAGACCTTGTACTCGGAAAGAATGAGATGCCTAGCCGACCCCTGTGACCGACCCCGAAGAAGACGTGATGAGAGCAGTGCAGGCCGGAGAGAAGGAAGGCGTTATTTTCAAGCCGAGTCTGCGGCAGGTAGCAGGACTAAATGAGACAGAAAGAAACAGGTAGTAGGGACATAACACACACCTACCTGAGGGCCATCAAAATGTACTAACGCTGACATATCTTGTGATGCATTAATCTCTGGAGGACGACGCCGATTTTAACCAGATGCCAGTTTCCTGTATACATAAATATCGCCCACTCAAAACTTTTAAATATTATTAATGATCTTAGCTCCAAGGGTGTGTGCGTGAGTTGAATAATTGGACACCTGTAGTCAAAGTGTGATATTTCGAAGCACGAAAGTCGAAAACAAATGCAATATGCTGAAATTCTGTTATACATATCTTATTCTACGGATAGAATAGTCTTTCACATACATATATTCATGAAGAAATTAAAATATGACATACATGGTGGTGCAGTTAAAATTATCAAAAATACGTTAATAGGGTCTAAGGTTTACCGTTAAATTCACGAACGTATAGGAGCTTATCTCGTACAGAATGTTAACAATTATTATTTACATATGAATACTTTACCTATTCATTGATCTTAAAGCTGCAATAGACAAATGTCAATTACTGTAAGTAATGCTAAATAGTTTTAACTGTCGTAATTACAGTATTGCACTTTTATTTTGTTATTGGGTATAACGGATATACATTTACATAACCTCAAATCATATTTTATTAACAATTATTTCCTTTTGGAATACTCATTAATTAAATGTGCAGTTGTTAAAAGTGTAGTTATCAAAACTGAATTAAGGAATCCCAATTTGCTTTGATATAATGTCATGTCGTATTTAGAAAATGAAGATGTGGAAGCCGAATTTGTAATTCCATTATGTTTTTCGTTAATCTGTAGATATGGTTAGCACACTGAGAAAACAGAAGAAAGTTGCAATAATCTTAAAATAAAAGAAAGACCCTATAAAATTATCGAGAAGTATTGTTGTGGTGGGTTAAAATTCAACATTTCATTACATTTCATTGGTCGAAACAGAATGACCTCACACGAATGGAACACTGGCCTTAAATTTATGGAATTATCATCTCTATTTTCCGTAGATTGATGGACTTGTAATGGATTTCAAATCTATTTTATAACCAATAGAAAACAATTTTAATAAAAATCATTATTTTTAGTTGAGCAACAATCGTGATCACAGTAAAATAACGCATGTGCGATTCAATAATATCAAGCACAGAACAAAGTTGCCTAACTTATTTATTGTTTACGTTTTATTTATTTTTATTAAATTTGGGTGACAAATATTTAGAAACATATCTATCAATGCTGAAGTGGGTTGATATGGCCCTCAAGTATGTTGGATAAACAAAGTTAAAATCTGACTGGCTCTGCCGTCCAATGGCTTCTAGTTCCAGAGACTTGCGGTTCGATTCTGGACTAGTGAGGGTTACATCAGTTGAGATTATTCCTTACTTTTCATAAAGTCTACAAATGAGAGAGAGGAATATATACGAAAAGTGTTCGCTGCTAACTTAAATCGATACTATAATGGATTCTAGTGAACAAAGATATTCCGAAGGGCGTGACAATTAGCATATGCAGAAGGCAGGGATTTTACTTAAAGGTTCCACTCTAGTAAAATAATTTGATATTCCAACAATATTATGTAATTGTTCAACTCTGAGCTTTCTATAGAATTTGTAAAACCCACTTCCAGAATGTGCTCAATATTTTTCAACGCCAACAAACCTCAATGTTTAATATAAATTTTAGGTGGTACAGTCACAAGTCTGCTCCACTCATTTCAAATTCACATTAAAAGGTGATTCTTCTAGCCACTTTACGTTATGGACGGCACAATTTTGCCTAGAAATGGCTTCAAATTAGTTAACCAGTACCTAGTTAGTTACAGTATGCGGAAACAGCGTTCAAATGTTTACAGTAAGCATGGAGGAATAAATTTTAAGATTTTAATCACCTAGAAATTAATTACATGGTCGTAGTAACGAACTCTTGTAAAGTTTACGCTTATAATTGCGAAAATGTAGATAATCATGCGTTGTGGAAAATTCAGGGAACATATTTGACACGAATTCTATGTTTTAATGAACTCCAAATTTTTAATTAAGTCTTAGTCTATTTCTTATAATTTTCTAGTTATGCAAAACTATACACTAGGCAAAATTCATCCAGGGGATTTTTTTTTTCATTTCTTTTAGACATTTTATTCCTTATGTCAATATGTCAAACATATAACATTTAATCAAAAAAGAACCTTTCTGAGAACAATAACGAAACATAGTTACGTTTTTTCCCTTTATAAGTGTAATTTGTGATGGAGGAATTTCGTGAAAATATTCGTGTTGTTTACTTGCAAGAGGCTGCTCGTGTGCATATGAGGTTTGTCCTTATGCCGACTCTTCGTTTTTGAATTAATGTTATTTACACACACACACACACATACACACACATACATATTTTAGTAAAAATGTTTTATTTTGTTTTAGGGAATCTCAAAACATGTATTTCAGCTGAAATCTCTATATCGAATTATTGGGTAAAGTAGAGAGAGGACAAAAAAAAATAATAAACGAATTGTCTCCGTGATGGAAGTCAGCGTATTTGCTTTTCAACCCAGAGGTCCCGGTTTCCACGCTGGAGCGGGAGACTTTATCTTTAATTAGTATCATTCTCTACCAACTACATTGTCTGACAGAATGATTGCGGGTGTCGGTGTGAGTGTATGGCAAAATAAATAAAACTTCCAATTCAAGTACCGTCAGTCGGGGTGAGACTGGTGCACTTTCTGTGTTTTTTATATTTCTATTCTGGAAGCCGATACTAGGATCCGAGGAAAGGCTTATAAAAGGTCAGGTATACGTTATTATCTAATGCAGGAATGACCTCATATTAATAAACAAAGTATGTACCAACTGCATTTTGAAATAAAAATTTTGAAAAATGTGGAACAATCCCACCCAGACTTGGGGTGACTTTGGTCCACATTGTAAATACACTGTTTGTAGGAATATATTCTGCTCTGGATCAATGTCACCCCTGCAGTATGCAAGGTAGGACATATAGAAATAAAGGTATGCCCCAAAATCTGGTTTTATTTTGTTGCCCCTAGTGGAGTCTTCTTGAAACTCCTGTAGCTGTTTCAGTGTAGCCAACATATGTTCTTTAACACATGGGAACCCACACAATCCAAATTTCCCCACTGATATTGAGGCAGGAAAACTATAATTAAAATTACCCAAAATGGAACAATCTCACCCTGCAGGATCAATCTCACCCCAGTTGACGGTATCACAATAGTATCTCAATTCAAAACCATCGATATGACCATAAAAGTGGTCTACACAAATGAAACAGTAAGAAACAACACTGCCACTGTGGTCGAATGGTCAGCGTTCTGGCCTTTTAACCCAAGGATCGCAGGTTCGTCTCTCGGCTGGGGCGGAAACATTTTCTTTTAACCTTCACTTCCGCAGAACCTGGAAGTATAAGTGTGGAGTGAAAGTGAAAGTGTTTAATAGTAAACAAACAAAAAGTAATAAAAATCTAACGTTAACAACCATGCTAACACCATAAGTTATTTCTGGAGTCAAAGCCCCGATATGACCATGGAGGCTTCAGCGGAATATAACTTGTTTTTAAAGTCCAAATCACGGTTTGACTTCATTAGTTAAAAACGGTTATACAGAATATTTTAGAACATAAGCGCACAAATTCTAATGCTGCCTTTGCACTTTAAAAGAGTTGCTACTTGTCAACTTATTGCAATTGTTGTTAAGTGCGTCCAACTGTTGTGAAATGTCTGAAACGTAGATGTGGAGGGAAATAACTATAAATGTTAATTATGACTATAAGTGTAAAAGCACTATAAGTTTGCAGGAGAAAATTTAGACAAATAATTTGAAATAACGTGAAACAGTTTGTGACTTATAGAATTAAAATCTGCTATCTCGTGCTTTAGGTAACCCGGTTTTCCTTGATACCGCAATTCTTGAAGGGAAATACATATAAATAATTAAATAAAGAAATAACAGTAAAGTCAAGAAATAATTGCAATAAAGAGTTTCCGTGATTTAAACCAATGTATAATTTAACAAGATTGTGTTGAAATATTTGTCCGGAAAGACAAAGAAATTAGGAAGACAGGTTAGCAAAAGTCATTAGTATCAGTCGAAGTAGCGAACGCATTAGCTTAAGGATTTCTGTGAACGCAGTTAGGTTTAGATTCACGTATGCCAAAGTTCTGAAAAATCGAAACGAAAGATATTTCCTGAGATTTTAGCCAGCCCTCTGGTAACAGTAAAGAGACGTGCATGAAGAAAATTGTAAGTATTGGCTCAGGTGTGAGTAATAACGTTGGTGGGGGAATATGTAGGCGCAGCTAAAAGTAATAAAGGCGTGCAATTTTAGATCAAAGTGTTACTCTACTCTGGTACCGTCAGTGGTACTTACAGTCGTTCGTGCACACCTTACCGCACACAGTTGTGCATACATTAGTATCTCTGGTACCGTCAACGGTTCTTGCTCGTATGATATTTTAAGCACACAGTAACACGCTTTTGTGAGTAGTGGCTATCGCGAGGGATCTTGCCGGTAAACACTTTAGCGACTCACGGCAGGTTACACTTCTAGTTTCATTTATTGCGGAAGCAGTTATTTTCCGATCGTAACTTTGATACTGCAGAAGTCAGCAGGTATAATATTTCAATTGTTGCAATTGAGAGTGCTGCGATTCATAATCAGGCTATTTTTTCCTTCAAACGGTCGGCAATTCACTTCAATAACTCAAATATTAGTTCACAATAAATTTCTCAGCCAATTTAAACTGCTGTTGTCCTTCACAATACATCCACCTATACCCTGAGTGGAAATACTCATAGCTCAACCCTGAGGCAGCCGCAGCAGAATCAACAGCAGATACTGTAGGTGGTAACGACATTCCTGCTTAAAATTGTCACAGCATCATCGGGACATCATGATACATCCTCCGCCTCTTTTTCTCTCCCTTCTCTCTCTCTCTCTCTCTCTCTCTCCCCACACACACACACACATATACATACACACAAATAGAGCATCTCTTGCTCATAATATCCCCATAAAACCATCGTATTAAATCATAAGCAGAAAATGTGTCTGCCTACCTCTGTGGTGTGGTGTAGCGTGTCTGCCCCACATTCAAGAGATTTCGAGTTGGATTCTCGATTGGGGTGAGTTACCTGGAAAAGGATTTCTTTATTTCTTTTCTTCTACAGAGATTGCCCTTATCCTGAGGAGATGAACATCAAGTAACTCTAAGCTTTATGGACCCCTGGCTCATTTGAGCATAATTTCACTCTAACATTCATCCACCGTTATTGATGTCCCATATATACACCTAAATCATATACTTAATATATATGTATGTAAAGTTAAATTTGTTGGATACTATATTAATTTTCCTTTTGAAACTCCTGACCAAAAATACGTGTTTTGAGGCAAGCATATTTAGAACGAAAAAATTAAGTTTGTGTCTGCCATTTGAACAGACTAACTGTAAAACACGAGGACATGATGTAAATAACAGGGTATGCATCTGAATTGAGCATTTTCTAAAGGCAAAAGGCAAGGATATTTTTATGGAATTCCTCCTGCAAAAACAACACTTCATTCCTTCTTTCCTCAAAATGACTCCGAGGGTTTTCATTAAGTATTCATATAGTTACTCAAGAAAGTATTCGCCTGCACTTTAAAAAATTATAGCAGGCAAATTAATTGAGATAAAACCTAATTCTTTGGAACATAAAGATCAAATGGCAGTTTTTCAGATCCTTCATTTTATCACATATAGATTTTTGGTAAATATGCTAAAATGACAACTTTTGGAGTTTTCAAAATTATATTTCATGCATTGGGTAGAGCATTTTTTGTGCATAAATCCACACTCTTTCATCGACATCTGGCTTAAACTGATGGAGAAATAAATTCGTGAAGTCGTAAAAAGTGAGTCGAAAATGAATTAAGGCAAAAACGTTGAAAATTTTATTCCTTCGTCAAATAAAATCCTATTTTCACCGCAAAATCAAGTAATGCAGAAAAAATTGCTCTACTCAATGCATGTAAGATATTTTTGAAAACACCACGTATAAAAGAGTTGCAATTTTGGCATATTTTTAAAAAATTTACGATAAAATGAACGATATGAAAAACGATCAAAGCCCGTAAACTGTATTGCGATTTGATCTATGTTCAAAAAAATTAGATTTTCCGTCCATTAATTTTTAAATTACAGAGTAAGTAGTATGTTTGATATTTGATTCGGCAGATGAAATATATATTTTCTGTTGTTGTAAATAGCCATTTTAAAATATTGTTTTTGTGATTTTAACAGAATTTATACAACTATAAAATATAGAAAATAAACAAAATAGAAAAATGCAGATTTAATTAGGTTTTATCATGTACATTAAGCCTTTTATATATCACCACTATTCCTATAAAGGCTACTATTTTAAGCGAAGACTTCAAAAATATGTTAGAACACATTTGTTGCTTCTCAAAAAAATAAAAGATGCATGTTTTAAATCCCTGCCTATTGTCTCAACCTACCTCTGTGCATTGCAATAATGTTAACCGAAATGATTTCTTTCAGAATATTTATCAAGATGAACAGGGAGTTGAAATATAAGCTTTCCAACCATTTGTAGAATAGCTAGGAATTAATTCGTAGGTGTATAGAAAATCGTGTGACTGTTACACGACATATTTTTTTCTCTGCATTGCTGCCTCTTAAGCAGAGAGTTCAGAAACTTGTAGGTTCCTGGTTTGCCTGCGTCGCAACAGGTGGTCTTCGGAGTTGAAAAACAACAGGAAGGGAGAGGGGAATCCATTGAAAGGTGTCTATTGAAAGAGATGTTGTGACTTCTGACGTGTAATGTTTGAACTTCTTCAAATATTCTTCTACAGGACTGACACGTAAAGTATAAATTATTCCAAAGCTCTCGCTTAGAATTGACTCACTAAAGAAACAAGTGAAGTTCTGTATTTCACGTAATATCCATGCAATTTCGTTAGGGTATACAATTTGGTAAATATTATACACTATATTAATAGCTGTCATTACCGTTAACTAATTTTTTTAACCTTCGCAAATTTACTCACGGAAAATTTGACAAAAAGCTGTATAGAAGCTCCAGTTAGACAAGTGAATAAATCGTTGAACTAAAAATCAAGGCAGTCACTCATATTTAATTTATGAGCAATGTAAAAAAAAACCAGGAATTTTTATTTCAACAGAGTTATGAAAACTAATTTTAATAACATTTTATTTTTTATTAACATTCCAAACAATTTTAAAGCCTCTTACGAATCTTTTTTCTGCGTCATATTTCCTTTTAAATTAATGAATTCCAAAATGATATTTTCATCCCATGAAATTACACAAGCACCAAAAATAATAAACATGATTAAGTTTTTTCTGATCCTTTTTTCCAACCTTCTATTATAAACACAAAAATAAACTAGTTTAGTGATTCTGGGACTGAGTTTTCAGCAGGCTTTGTACAGAAAAGTCGAATTTTGGTTTCTTACGTCAAATATTCTTTGAAATTCAAGAAAGCTATTCCAATCAAATTTTTGGCTCAGCACTTCCCATTGATGCTAACGTAAGGATTATCCAGTTTGATTCAAGCAATCAAACTGGATAAATACCGTATCAATGGCTAAAAACACAATTTTCTAAAAGCAGCATTTTTACATGTGCAAAACGTCCATGTGTGCGAGATTTTCCACTAATTTCAAAGGATAAGTTTGTTTGTTTAGAACATCCAGACTAAAATTCCGAGATGCAAAAACTTAATAATTATTATTAAAATTCAAGCTGTGATAAATTGTTAATTAAAAAAAGGTATGTTCATAAAATAATGTCACCCTAATTGACAAACTATATATAATCTCAGGCTTATTTATAACAGGTTAAAGGTATGGAAAATTGTGTTTTAGTTTGTTTCTTATTTGCGCATTAGAAACTATTTAAAAATTAGTATCTCTCAGTTTAGATGTCCAACGTGATATGCTTTATACTAACACAGTTACGAATATATAGTGTATCAAAAATAAAGAAAATCTAGTATACATGTAGAATTTCGAAACTCAGTTCCAGAATAGCTTTATAAATTTTTTTAAGTCCCGCTTATAACTATTTTAACTTGTGACAGACTTGATTACAAAAGTAGACACATTTTTGTTGTGTCTAAATAACGTCAGATTAGAAGAAGAATGAATGATAAACGAGATTATCGCCATATTTCTAGTAAGTTATTTTCTCTGAGGAAGGAAACTGTAATCACGCAATGAAAATTAAGACTATATACACATTAAATAATCACAAATAAAAATTAAAACTTTTCTAATATAAACATTCTCAAAATTAGTAAATATTTCTTCCTGTCCAGATATATCTTCCTTCAGAGCAAGTATAGACAGTGAGAGAACATTTATAAAAGGAAATAAATAAATAAATCACAAGCGATTTGTAACAGATATAATAATGACAAATTAAAAATTCCCTTGAATGTACTTTATACTATCTTCTGAATACGCCAAAATGTGCTCTGGATTATCCATATATTATTCTTAAAATAACTGAATTTGTATATTAAAATAAGTACAAGATAACAGGTCACAAAATTGCCCGAGAGTTGAAGAGGCTAGTTTCCACATTCTGATTTTCATATTTTCTTAATATCACACGTTTATGGATTTATATTATATTTATGTTCTTAGTCCTATTTTAGACTAAGTTACTAATGTAGTCTTATTTAATTTAGAATTACCTTAACGTTTTGAAAATAACTGTGTGCTTTTAAGTTAGAAAAAGTGGAAAAACCTCATCATTGGTTTCTAAATAATAATAATAATAATAATAATAATAATAATAATAATAACAATAACATTAAAAATTTATTGTTTGAGCAAGATATACATTTAGATAACTCTCTAATACCCCTTCATAAAGTAGAAACTCGTCATTATTTGCAAACAGTAATTAAAGAATGAGCTTAAGTGGCATTTATTTTAAATTTGACATTAGCTCTCAAATATAATTTTTATTATCGAAATTATAAAGTAAAACGCATTAACAACTTTTATGTTTGGGAATTTAACTGTGTACAGCGTTGGAACAAAACTGCTACTGCGATTAAAAGCTACAACTATGGTATATGACAAATATGTTCTCTAATCGCTTTGAGTTTACATTTCTACGAAATCAGCTTAAATGTGTGCCTGTTTTAGTATAAAGTTCAATAAAGCGTTATAAGTTTGATGGATGGCAAATACTTTTAAATTCAGTACGCAGGCATTTTAAGGGTTAATCTACAGTGAGGATCTAATATGGCGTTCCCGGGAATGGAAACGAAAAAATTAAAACTTGATAAAGTCTTCTTTTCGGTATTCAAAACCAGTAAAGCCCTTAATTGTAAACGCTCACGCTGTAACATGCATATTTTAACTCTGTCGTCCTCGTTCCGGTTTCCGTTCCAGGTTATTGTGAACCAGTCTTCATAAACTTAGCATTTAAACAATAAATATTAAAGTTTTCGCTTTTAAGGGATTAAGGGCCGTTTTCACCAACCGATGTTAAAAATGCTCCAAATATTTTTTGTTAACACGGTGTTCAAAGTTTAAGATAAGGTTAAAACTTTGCGTTTCATCAAGCTTTTACAGCAAATTGTTAGCTAACATATTGTTAACATCAAAGATAGCTGCGAACGCTAGCTTTAGAGAAGGCGGTGACCGAACTACACTGCTTCTGAACGTGCTCCGGTGCACTTTTGTCTACGTTTCGCTGCGCTCTCTGTGTTAGTAGCAGACAACTATTTACATTCATGGCAATTGCCATGTGATGTTCCCGATTGTTTGAGGTTAGAATCGCGATGTCCCTGAAATAAATATTTCACCGTTTGAAACGCGTTAATTAAAATCTGGTTAATAAGAATAAACGTATTATCAACTGCAACAAATCTGACGGTCTTACATTAAAGAATAAAATTGCAGCTTGGGACAAAATTCGCGAGTAATTTAATTGGAATGAACGCGTTTTTCTTAAGACCAGTAAGCAACTGCGGCAATTTTATGCTAACATAAAATGCAGCACCAGAAATGTTAGGTGCAAAGAGCGTGTAAGACGTTTAAAACTGATGGTGAACACTGCATTAAAATTAAAATGGACGAAAGTGTGTTATCGCTGATTAATCAAGCAGACCCGAAAAAAATTAGTGTTTGATTCTTGAAGCAATTCCTTTGGTAATCTTTCGGATAAACCACAAACGGTAGCTTTGGAAATACCAACATTATCACCCACCAAGTAAATGAAAAATGTTAGTAGCATAAAATCTAAGTACCTAATTAACACTTGTAGCTTAGGAGAAAGAGGCATGCTACTATTGCTAGTATTCTAATCTCTTGTATATCCCATAAAACCATGCTCACGACTCCTTGAACAGCCTATATTACTTTAAACATTCCTCCTTTTGCAGGGTTTCAAATTTATTATGATGTACGACTACTCTTTTATTAGGAATGACATTAAAAATGTCAATTGTAACAAACTCGCATCAACAGGTTGGTTTGCGGCAGACATTTTTAAACTTCTGTTTGTTAGACGCCTTAACACAGGGGTATAAGGATGTTAGCTTAACACCGACTTTAACACGTTGTTAAAGTTAACAATGTTTGATGAAACTGAATTTGTGTTAACTTCAGTGTTAAATCAGCTTAACGTTGTGTTAAAATTTAGCATCTGTTGGTGAAACCGGCCCTAACAAATTTTAGAGCTATGGTAGTGATTAACAATAGCATTTTAGAGCAAGCAATTTATTTCTTAGGATGGCATATTTGTCTCTTTGATATGAATTATAAAGTTATATGTACATTTCAGAAACTGTTTCTAACTAAAAGAAAAGAATGTTATAATATAATTGTATAAAATTATGTCAGTCCTTACACTCTCTCAAATGGATGTGAACTAGTACTCTGTTATATTACTATGGATAATGATTTTACTCCTGGCAAATTTCACTATTAGATTTGTTTATATTATTGATTTTTCACAAGGAATGTAATTAAACATTGCCATTTATTGTAAATAGTAGTTGCTGTGTATTTGAATTCAATTTTTTAAAATGTTTCTTTATAAATTAACCAAGTAATTTAGTAAATATTTAATTTAAATTCATCTTCAAACTAACCTTCTGAATTTGAAAAAGCAGCTTTATATTGATATTTGCTGACCGTGATTTTGAAATATTTCAATTTACTTTTTCCTTTTTTTTAACACATCCTGTTCTTTTGTTAAAATTATTCTACTATTAGGAAGGCGGAAACTGACTCATATATTCTACATTATTCTCAAATATAAGCGGTTTTGAGAAAATTATCTGTAGTATTCGGAGGAGGGATTGGCAGGTATTCTAAAGGGAAACGCTAGCTGCTAAAATTTGTGAACCACTGCTCGATAATAAAAACTTCACTATGACCAGCATTTGTTTTTTAACGTATAGCAACTGCGCTTCTCACTACGTCTACTACTTCTCTACTACTTCTCTACTACGTATAGTAAGTAGGAGAATTGTATTCCACCCAAAAATTTGATGCCGAAATTTAACCATAAATACATGTTTTGAAGCCCATTGAATCCAAATAAAACATTTTTTGTAACATTTCCGTGTGTGTCTGTGTGCCTATGAACACAATAACTCAAAAACGAAAAGTCGGATAAATACCAAACTTGGTATTTAGGTTCAGTATCCTCCATATTTGCGATACGAAGATTTTCAAGAAAATGCCCCTCCCCAAACTACCCTTTACATGGAACATATTTCGAAAATTTTTATTTTCTCAAAAATGGCTCTAACGACATTCATTAAAATACCATATGTTTAAGATATTTTTATGGAAAAAGAAAGGTATAATTTGAATTTTCTATGAATGTCCCCAAAAGTTCTCAGTAGAGATAATATGTATGTTTGAGCCCACAGAGAGATGCCGACAAGCGATAAAGTTCTTTGTTCTACGCCGACAAGCCCCGCCCCCTCCCTTTGTGTGCTCACATGCCGCCAGGTCTCGTGTCGTTAGGCCCCGCCCCCTCTCGCTTTGTGTGCTCACCTAATGCCGGCAGTATCTGTGCTAACAGGTTCTACCCCCTCCCCCATGCGTTCTACTGTGGCGTCATGACTTGATGGAATTGTTTTCTCGAGTCCTGCTGCCCCTCGGCAAATTAATTAGGTAATGTTCGTCAAACATTTTTTTTATGATTACTAAGGTCTGCAGATTGCATCCTCGAGCAATTAAGTTTTTTGATTAATGAATTGTTGACTGGAGCTTGAGTATAAGTAGTCTGCTCACGGTAACAGTCTGTCATGTAATGAAACACTGCAGCCTTCTTGTATCTGGGGAAATCGCTTGTCCATTAGCTGAACATGTTAGACGCTTTCAACACATTAATAGGCTTTTAAGTTTACATTCCGGATCTGTTTACATACATTAGCGATCAACGACATACTTCCGTCTGGAGGTAACGGTGACACACATTAGCTGACCCGTTAGACGCTTTCACTACATTAGCGAACAATGTCAGTAATTGTTTTCCTAAGTGCTCTGCCCAACACTCAACACTTCAGATTTTAGCGATGGAAATGATATAACAAGCAGCAGCTTCTCCAACGAGTTCCAAGTTGACCAGGATGCCCGGGTTCGAATTACAAATTCAGCTTCTAATAACTCAGAGACTAATTACGATAAAGACATCAAATAAAGTTTATTACATTAATGTCATTAGATAGTTTCTTGTGAATGTATATTTGGGTACATGGTGTCCAGGGTTCGAATACCGATAAAATGTAATTTAATTATAAATTTAATAACTCCTAAACTAATTAAGATAAAGACGCCAAATAAACTTTATTGCCTTTATTTTATTAGGTAGTATCTTGTGGATGTGTAATTAGATACCTGACGTTCTGGGTTCGATCCTAATTTTAAATCGTCATTATCTCAGAAACTCAGAGAGGTAGACGAGTGAACCAAAGCATGATTGATAGCTCCTATAAGGGGTAATTAATACTGTATATAATTTTCAATCAGTTGTCCTTACTTCGAATCCCGATCTTTCAATCACATACTTATTTTTCTCTATACTCTAGAATATATCACTTAGATTGATGCTGTAACTGTATACAGCACCTTTAAACATGTCAAACTAATATTGTAAATAATTTTGTTTCTGGTGTCCAGGGTTCTAATACCGATAAAATGTAGTTTAATTATAAATTTAATAACTTCTAAACTAATTAAGATAAAGACGCCAAATAAACTTTATTGCCTTTATGTTATTAGGTATTATCTTGTGGATGTGTAATTAGATACCTGACGTTCTGGGTTCGAGCCTAATTTTAAATCGTCATTATCTCAGAAACTAAGAGAGGTAGACGAGTGAACCAAAGCATGATTGATAGCTCCTATGAGGGGTAATTAATACTGTATATAATTTTCAATCAGTTGTCCTTACTTCGAATCCCGATCTTTCAATCACATACTTATTTTTCTCTATACTCTAGAATATATCACTTAGATTGATGCTGTAACTGCATACAGCACCTTTAAACATATCAAACTAATATTGTAAATAATTTTGTTTCTGGTGTCCAGGGTTCGAATACCGATAAAATATAGTTTAATTATAAATTTAATAACTTCTAAACTAATTAAGATAAAGACGCCAAATAAACTTTATTGCCTTTATGTTATTAGGTATTATCTTGTGGATGTGTAATTAGATACCTGACGTTCTGGGTTCGAGCCTAATTTTAAATCGTCATTATCTCAGAAACTAAGAGAGGTAGACGAGTGAACCAAAGCATGATTGATAGCTCCTATGAGGGGTAATTAATACCGTATATAATTTTCAATCAGTTGTCCTTACTTCGAATCCCGATCTTTCAATCACTTACTTATTTTTCTCTATACTCTAGAATATATCACTTAGATTGATGCTGTAACTGCATACAGCACCTTTAAACATATCAAACTAATATTGTAAATAATTTTGTTTCTGGTGTCCAGGGTTCGAATACCGATAAAATGTAATTTAATTATAAATTTAATAACTCCTAAACTAATTAAGATAAAGACGCCAAATAAACTTTATTGCGTTTATGTTACTAGGTAGTATCTTGTGGATGTGTAATTAGATACCTGACGTTCTGGGTTCGAGCCTAATGTTTAAATCGTCATTATCTCAGAAACTAAGAGAGGTAGAGGAATTGACCAAAGCATGATTGATAGCTCCTATGAGGGCAATTAATACTGTATATAATTTTCAATCAGCTGTCCTTACTTCGAATCCCGATCTTTCAATCACTTACTTATTTTTCTCTATACTCTAGAATATATCACTTAGATTGATGCTGTAAATGCATACAGCACCCTTAAACATATCAAACTAATATTGTAAATAATATTGGTTCTGGTGTCCAGGGTTCGAATACCGATAAAATGTAATTTAATTATAAATTTAATAACTCCTAAACTAATTAAGATAAAGACACCAAATAAACTTTTATAGGGGAAAGGATGCTCTCCTGAAACATTAGGTCTCTAGATAGAAGTATTTATAGGGGAGAGATAGGGAATACCAGGGCTGATGCTAGGCTAGTCAGATGCTAAAGGAGGGAGGGATATGCTTTATACGAGAGAGATAGGGAACACAAGGAAAGATGCTATACTAAACAGGACTTGAAGGGTAGAATATGAGCGATATAGCAAACCGAGGAGAGGTATTAGGATAGGAGTTTTGAATGATGGAGTAGGCGTTTATATGCGAGAGATAGGGAATACGAGGTTCGATGCTAGGCTAGACGGTGTTGAATGAGGGAATGCATCTTATATGAGAGAGGTAGGGGAATATGAGGAGAAGTGCTAGGCTAGTCGGGAAGGTCTGAATGAGAGAGTATACGTCTATATGGGAAAATATAGGGAAAACGAAGGTAGGTGCTAGGTTGAGAGAGTCTTCAAGGAGGAAAATGCATTTATATGAGAGCGTTAGGGCATACGAGGAGAGGTGCTAGTCTAGACATGGTTTGAGGATTAGAGTATACGTTTATATGGGAGAAATATGGAAAACGGGAGAGATACAAGGATAGACAGAGATTGAAGGAGGAGGAATGTAGGTTTATACTGTAATATAGAGAGTAATTCGATTATAAAACTTTTCTCATCCAGCCTTACAACACTTTTATATACTTATTTTCTAAACCTTACAAACTTTATATTTGTTAAACAGTAGTGCGCGAGACGGAGAGGGACAAACAGTATATCGGTTTACAGTGAAGTATACATCCTAACCTATTCCCACCTTGTTTGTTCTGGATCTTCTCATTGTCTATCATCTAACGTAAACACGTAACAAGACGTAACACAGGAAATCATACATATGGCACATTAAAAAAATAAAGGTATATATAATGAAACATAAACAAGTAGACAGAGGGTCGTCGATACATAGAAAACCAGGAGTTGTATGTACTGAGACCATAGATTAGTATAGGCAAACAACAAAGAAGTGAATTTATAGTGTAAATAGCCAAATATTTTCAAATATTATTATAGTCTAAAAGTATATAACTTAATTATGTATCGAGTATTGAGAAATAAACGTTATTCATTATTCACTAATCTCAGATCACTGCAATTGTATTGAATCAATTCACAATTGCTAATGCCATTCAACTTTCATTCGTCTCTGATACATAAACAAATTGCAAAATGGAGAAGGACGAAAGTAATAAAAAGACTCAGGCAGCAAATTTTAAGAAAGAAGAGAAAGATATATGACCGACATTGTTTTGGAACACAAATTAGTCTTGAAAATAAAATGACTGATAGCTCTGCTAAGCGTAAGGAAGAGACATGGAAATAAATTGCAAATGAATACAATTCTAGGTTGGAAAAGAAGATAAACAACATTCATGTAAACCAATTTTTAAAAATCAGTTTAACTGAATACATGTAAAAAAACATATCACTTTACAAAAAGTAATGCAGACAACATTTATTTTTTATAAACATTATCCTATTACATTACTTTACAAAAAACCATACATATTTCCTAAAGGCAAAGGTGATAGTCTAGACATTCTAAACACTCAGTTATATAATCATATACATCACACAGAAAGAGACCTGCATTATCAGTAAAAAAACTAAACATCTCAACAATGTCTGAATGATGTATTTTATAAGTACAAGTTTTTTGATATTTCAAAGTTCCTGTTAACCATGGCAGTAATTGATTAACACAATTTCTCGATCCTGTCATGCTATAACTTTAGATGCTTTCAGCTTACTTATAATTTCCTCAATCTCTTGTGTGTGACTATTATTACCAGCATCCCTCGACGCAATTAGTAACCTCAATATATTTACTAGTCTATTCGGATTTTCAAGCGTTGATATCACTGAATCATCATCATCTGAAGATTTCATATTCTTGCAACTTCCGATGTATCCAGATTTTTCACCAACAGTAGTCTCCAGTGAAGGACAGAGGCTTGATCCGGTATAACATTCCCCTCTATACATCTTCGGATCTTCAAGTGCAGGTGAGAGAGTCGATTCAGTATAACATGTTGCTCTATGAAACTTAAATCTTGACAAAGAACGATTCTTAAAAATCCGCCCGCATACACAGCATCTAATAACGCGTTTTCCTCCATGTGTAATGTATGAAAAATCGTGTTTCTCATTCGTCAGTTGCACAGATTTTCCCGGGCAGTAGTTCATGCTAAAACTAAAAGAAATTAAATGAATACGTGAATGCTAACGCTCGAAGGAATTAAAGCGAATGAATGAATTCATAACACGCACCTATGTATATATCCAGGATGAGGACGACGGAGGGAATTGCGATCAATGCATAGCAGGGAGAAAGGATACTCTCTTGAAACATTAGTCATCTAGACAACTATTGTTCACGGAGCCTGTAGACGTCAGGTTGAATGGGACAGACCTCAGGTTCAAATCTTTAAGGGCACGGACCCAGCCTTTTGCCTGTCATGTATACTAAACCATCCTAACAGCGTAACATTACGTTACAACGGCACGTAACCAGAACATGGCGAAGGCGAGCATGGAAAAAAGGATGCTCTCTGGGAACATTACTGGAAAAGGATGCTCTCTGGAAACACTAGTCATCCACACAACGGGTTGTCCCTAACATTTCCAGATTTCGGGTCGTTCAACATCGTGACGCGCCCCTGTCATCTACATTTCAACGAAATTTTACCTCCTGAATTAAAGTTTGGTGATCTGTATAGACCTGTACAACATGCATTACGCTATGTAACAGACTCATCACGTTATGTAACAACACGATCACGCTAGGTAACAACATGTTCACGCTATGTAACAACAGGATCACGCTATGTAACAACATGATCACGCTATGTAACAACATGATCACGCCATGTAACAACATGATCACGCTATGTAACAACATGATCACGCTATGTAACAACATGATCACGCTATGTAACAACATGACCACGCTATGTAACAAAACGATCAAGCTATGTAACAACTGATCACGCTATGTAACAACATGATCATGCTATGTAACAACCTGAGCACGCTATGTAACAACATGATCACGCTATGTAACAAACTGAGTACGCTATGTAACAACATGATCACGCCATGTAACAACTGATCACGCTATGTAACAACATGCTCAAGCTATGTAACAACTGATCACGCTATGTAACAACATGATCACGCTATGTAACAACCTGAGCACGCTATGTAACAATCTGATCACGTTATGTAACAACTGATCACGCTATGTAACAACATGATCGCGCTATGTAACAACATGATCACGCTATGTAACAACATGATCACGCTATGTAACAACATGTTCACGCTATGTAACAACATGACCACGCTATGTAACAAAACGATCACGCTATGTAACAACACGATCACGCTATGTACAACACGATCACGCAATGTAACAACTGATCACGCTATGTAACAACCTGATCAAGCTATGTAACAACTGATCACGCTATGTAACAACATGATCACGCTATGTAACAACCTGAGCACGCTATGTAACAACATGATCACGCTATGTAACAACCTGAGTACGCTATGTAACACCATGATCACGCCATGTAACAACTGATCACGCTATGTAACATCATGCTCAAGCTATGTAACAACTGATCACGCTATGTAACAACACGATCACGCTATGTAACAACCTGATCAAGCTATGTAACAACATGATCACGCTATGTAACAACCTGAGTACGCTATGTAACAACATGATCACGCCATGTAACAACTGATCACGCTATGTAACAACATGCTCAAGCTATGTAACAACATGTTCACGCTATGTAACAACATGATCACGCTATGTAACAACATGTTCACGCTATGTAACAACATGATCACGCTATGTAACAACATGACCACACTATGTAACAACATGATCATGCTATGTAACAAAACGATCAAGCTATGTAACAACATGATCACGCTATGTAACAAAACGATCAAGCTATGTAACAACCTGAGCACGCTATGTAACAACCTGATCAAGCTATGTAACAACTGATCACGCTATGTAACAACCTGAGCACGCTATGTAACAACCTGATCACGCTATGTAACAACTGATCACGCTATGTAACAACATGCTCAAGCTATGTAACAACATGATCACGCTATGTAACAACATGTTCACGCTATGTAACAACATGTTCACGCTATGTAACAACATGATCACGCTATGTAACAACATGACCACACTATGTAACAACATGATCATGCTATGTAACAAAACGATCAAGCTATGTAACAACATGATCACGCTATGTAACAAAACGATCAAGCTATGTAAGAACCTGAGCACGCTATGTAACAACATGTTCACGCTATGTAACAACATGATCACGTTATGTAACAACATGATCACGCTATGTAACAACATGATCACGCCATGCAACAAAACGATCAAGCTATGTAACAACCTGAGCACGCTATGTAACAACATGTTCACGCTATGTAACAACATGAACACGCTATGTAACAATACGATCACGCTATGTAACAATCTGATTACGCTATGTAACAACTGATCACGCTATGTAACAACATGATGACGCTATGTAACAACCTGAGCACGTTATGTAACAACATGACTACGCTATGTAACAAAACGATCACGCTATGTAACAACTGATCACGCTATGTAACAACCTGAGCACGCTATGTAACAACATGACCACGCTATGTAACAAAACGATCACGCTATGTAACAACTGATCACGCTATGTAACAACCTGAGCACGCTATGTAACAACCTGAGCACGCTATGTAACAATACGATCATGCTATGTAACAACCTGAGCACGCTATGTAACAACCTGATCACGCTATGTAACAACTGATCACGCTATGTAACAACATGCTCAAGCTATGTAACAACATGATCACGCTATGTAACAACATGTTCACGCTATGTAACAACATGTTCACGCTATGTAACAACATGATCACGCTATGTAACAACATGACCACACTATGTAACAACATGATCATGCTATGTAACAAAACGATCAAGCTATGTAACAACATGATCACGCTATGTAACAAAACGATCAAGCTATGTAACAACCTGAGCACGCTATGTAACAACATGTTCACGCTATGTAACAACATGATCACGTTATGTAACAACATGATCACGCTATGTAACAACATGATCACGCCATGCAACAAAACGATCAAGCTATGTAACAACCTGAGCACGCTATGTAACAACATGTTCACGCTATGTAACAACATGAACACGCTATGTAACAATACGATCACGCTATGTAACAATCTGATTACGCTATGTAACAACTGATCACGCTATGTAACAACATGATGACGCTATGTAACAACCTGAGCACGTTATGTAACAACATGACTACGCTATGTAACAAAACGATCACGCTATGTAACAACTGATCACGCTATGTAACAACCTGAGCACGCTATGTAACAACATGACCACGCTATGTAACAAAACGATCACGCTATGTAACAACTGATCACGCTATGTAACAACCTGAGCACGCTATGTAACAACCTGAGCACGCTATGTAACAATACGATCATGCTATGTAACAACCTGATCACGCTATGTAACAACCTGATTACGCTATGTAACAACTGATCACGCTATGTAACAACATGATCACGCCATGTAACAACCTGAGCACGCTATGTAACAACATGATCACGCTATGTAACAACATGAACACGCTATGTAACAATACGATCACGCTATGTAACAATCTGATTACTATGTAACAACGGATCACGCTATGTAACAACATGATCACGCTATGTAACAACCTGAGCACGCTATGTAACATCATGATCACGCTATGTAACAACCTGATCACGCTATGTAACAACATGCTCACGCTATGTAACAACTGATCACGCTATGTAACAACATGATCACGCTATGTAACAACCTGAGCACGCTATATAACAACATGATCACGCTATGTAACAACATGTTCACGCTATGTAACAACACGATCACGCTATGTAACAACACGATCACGCTATGTAACAACATGGACACGCTATGTAACAACATGAACACGCTATGTAACAATACGATCAAGCTATGTAACAACCTGAGCACGCTATGTAACAACATGATCACGCTATGTAACAACATGAACACTCTATGTAACAACCTGAGCATGCTATGTAACAACATGATTACGCTATGTAACAACTGATCACGCTATGTAACAACATGATGACGCTATGTAACAACCTGAGCACGTTATGTAACAACATGACTACGCTATGTAACAAAACGATCACGCTATGTAACAACTGATCACGCTATGTAACAACCTGAGCACGCTATGTAACAACATGACCACGCTATGTAACAAAACGATCACGCTATGTAACAACTGATCACGCTATGTAACAACCTGAGCACGCTATGTAACAACCTGAGCACGCTATGTAACAATACGATCATGCTATGTAACAACCTGATCACGCTATGTAACAACCTGATTACGCTATGTAACAACTGATCACGCTATGTAACAACATGATCACGCCATGTAACAACCTGAGCACGCTATGTAACAACATGATCACGCTATGTAACAACATGAACACGCTATGTAACAATACGATCACGCTATGTAACAATCTGATTACTATGTAACAACGGATCACGCTATGTAACAACATGATCACGCTATGTAACAACCTGAGCACGCTATGTAACATCATGATCACGCTATGTAACAACCTGATCACGCTATGTAACAACATGCTCACGCTATGTAACAACTGATCACGCTATGTAACAACATGATCACGCTATGTAACAACCTGAGCACGCTATGTAACAACATGATCACGCTATGTAACAACATGTTCACGCTATGTAACAACACGATCACGCTATGTAACAACACGATCACGCTATGTAACAACATGGACACGCTATGTAACAACATGAACACGCTATGTAACAATACGATCAAGCTATGTAACAACCTGAGCACGCTATGTAACAACATGATCACGCTATGTAACAACATGAACACTCTATGTAACAACCTGAGCATGCTATGTAACAACATGATGACGCTATGTAACAACCTAATCACGCTATGTAACATGATCACGCTATGTAACAACATGATCACGCTATGTAAATAGGGTGGACCATTTAAGTTGAGGCTATACAATATATCCAAAACTAAGCGTTGTAGAAAGAAATGTCTTTAATAAAACTTGATTGATATTATGGCGAAAGTAAATGCTGCTAGTCGTATTTCGTTTGGAGGACGTAGTGAGAGTCATTTCAGGGTCTTTTTAAATGGGACCCTAATTGTAGGTTCCCATTTAAAAGAATAAATTGACCCAAAATGACCCTCATAACGGCCTCCAAACGAAACACGACTAGCAGCATTTATTTTCGCCATAATATCAATCAAGTTTTATTAAAGACATTTCTTTCTACAACGCTTAGTTTTGGATATATTGTATAGCCTCAACTTAAATGGTCCACCCTATTTACATAGCGTGATCATGTTGTTACATAGCGTGATCATGTTACATAGCGTGATTAGGTTGTTACATAGCGTCATCATGTTGTTACATAGCATGCTCAGGTTGTTACATAGAGTGTTCATGTTGTTACATAGCGTGATCATGTTGTTACATAGCGTGCTCAGGTTGTTACATAGCTTGATCGTATTGTTACATAGCGTGTTCATGTTGTTACATAGCGTGTCCATGTTGTTACATAGCGTGATCGTGTTGTTACATAGCGTGATCGTGTTGTTACATAGCGTGAACATGTTGTTACATAGCGTGATCATGTTGTTACATAGCGTGCTCAGGTTGTTACATAGCGTGATCATGTTGTTACATAGCGTGATCAGTTGTTACATAGCGTGAGCATGTTGTTACATAGCGTGATCAGGTTGTTACATAGCGTGATCATGATGTTACATAGCGTGCTCAGGTTGTTACATAGCGTGATCATGTTGTTACATAGCGTGATCCGTTGTTACATAGTAATCAGATTGTTACATAGCGTGATCGTATTGTTACATAGCGTGTTCATGTTGTTACATAGCGTGATCATGTTGTTACATAGCGTGCTCAGGTTGTTACATGGCGTGATCATGTTGTTACATAGCGTGATCAGTTGTTACATAGCGTAATCAGGTTGTTACATAGCGTGATCAGGTTGTTACATAGCATGATCGTATTGTTACATAGCGTGCTCAGGTTGTTACATAGCGTGCTCAGGTTGTTACATAGCGTGATCAGTTGTTACATAGCGTGATCGTTTTGTTACATAGCGTGGTCATGTTGTTACATAGCGTGCTCAGGTTGTTACATAGCGTGATCAGTTGTTACATAGCGTGATCGTTTTGTTACATAGCGTAGTCATGTTGTTACATAACGTGCTCAGGTTGTTACATAGCGTCATCATGTTGTTACATAGCGTGATCAGTTGTTACATAGCGTAATCATGTTGTTACATAGCATGCTCAGGTTGTTACATAGAGTGTTCATGTTGTTACATAGCGTGATCATGTTGTTACATAGCGTGCTCAGGTTGTTACATAGCTTGATCGTATTGTTACATAGCGTGTTCATGTTGTTACATAGCGTGTCCATGTTGTTACATAGCGTGATCGTGTTGTTACATAGCGTGATCGTGTTGTTACATAGCGTGAACATGTTGTTACATAGCGTGATCATGTTGTTACATAGCGTGCTCAGGTTGTTACATAGCGTGATCATGTTGTTACATAGCGTGATCAGTTGTTACATAGCGTGAGCATGTTGTTACATAGCGTGATCAGGTTGTTACATAGCGTGATCATGATGTTACATAGCGTGCTCAGGTTGTTACATAGCGTGATCATGTTGTTACATAGCGTGATCCGTTGTTACATAGTAATCAGATTGTTACATAGCGTGATCGTATTGTTACATAGCGTGTTCATGTTGTTACATAGCGTGATCATGTTGTTACATAGCGTGCTCAGGTTGTTACATGGCGTGATCATGTTGTTACATAGCGTGATCAGTTGTTACATAGCGTAATCAGGTTGTTACATAGCGTGATCAGGTTGTTACATAGCATGATCGTATTGTTACATAGCGTGCTCAGGTTGTTACATAGCGTGCTCAGGTTGTTACATAGCGTGATCAGTTGTTACATAGCGTGATCGTTTTGTTACATAGCGTGGTCATGTTGTTACATAGCGTGCTCAGGTTGTTACATAGCGTGATCAGTTGTTACATAGCGTGATCGTTTTGTTACATAGCGTAGTCATGTTGTTACATAACGTGCTCAGGTTGTTACATAGCGTCATCATGTTGTTACATAGCGTGATCAGTTGTTACATAGCGTAATCAGATTGTTACATAGCGTGATCGTATTGTTACATAGCGTGTTCATGTTGTTACATAGCGTGAACATGTTGTTACATAGCGTGCTCAGGTTGTTACATAGCTTGATCGTTTTGTTGCATGGCGTGATCATGTTGTTACATAGCGTGATCATGTTGTTACATAACGTGATCATGTTGTTACATAGCGTGAACATGTTGTTACATAGCGTGCTCAGGTTGTTACATAGCTTGATCGTTTTGTTACATAGCGTGATCATGTTGTTACATAGCTTGATCGTTTTGTTACATAGCATGATCATGTTGTTACATAGTGTGGTCATGTTGTTACATAGCGTGATCATGTTGTTACATAGCGTGAACATGTTGTTACATAGCGTGAACATGTTGTTACATAGCGTGATCATGTTGTTACATAGCTTGAGCATGTTGTTACATAGCGTGATCAGTTGTTACATAGCGTGATCAGGTTGTTACATAGCGTGCTCAGGTTGTTACATAGCGTGATCAGTTGTTACATAGCTTGATCAGGTTGTTACATAGCGTGCTCAGGTTGTTACATAGCTTGATCGTTTTGTTACATAGCGTGATCATGTTGTTACATAGCTTGATCGTTTTGTTACATAGCATGATCATGTTGTTACATAGTGTGGTCATGTTGTTACATAGCGTGATCATGTTGTTACATAGCGTGAACATGTTGTTACATAGCGTGATCATGTTGTTACATAGCGTGAACATGTTGTTACATAGCTTGAGCATGTTGTTACATAGCGTGATCAGTTGTTACATGGCGTGATCATGTTGTTACATAGCGTACTCAGGTTGTTACATAGCGTGATCATGTTGTTACATAGCTTGATCAGGTTGTTACATAGCGTGATCGTGTTGTTACATAGCGTGATCAGTTGTTACATAGCTTGAGCATGATGTTACATAGCGTGATCAGTTGTTACATGGCGTGATCATGGTGTTACATAGCGTACTCAGGTTGTTACATAGCGTGATCATGTTGTTACATAGCGTGCTCAGGTTGTTACATAGCGTGATCATGTTGTTACATAGCGTGATCAGTTGTTACATAGCTTGATCAGGTTGTTACATAGCGTGATCAGTTGTTACATTGCGTGATCGTGTTGTACATAGCGTGATCGTGTTGTTACATAGCGTGATCGTTTTGTTACATAGCGTGGTCATGTTGTTACATAGCGTGAACATGTTGTTACATAGCGTGATCATGTTGTTACATAGCGTGATCATGTTGTTACATAGCGCGATCATGTTGTTACATAGCGTGATCAGTTGTTACATAACGTGATCAGATTGTTACATAGCGTGCTCAGGTTGTTACATAGCGTGATCATGTTGTTACATAGCGTGATCAGTTGTTACATAGCTTGAGCATGTTGTTATATAGCGTGATCAGTTGTTACATGGCGTGATCATGTTGTTACATAGCGTACTCAGTTTGTTACATAGCGTGATCATGTTGTTACATAGCGTGCTCAGGTTGTTACATAGCATGATCATGTTGTTACATAGCGTGATCAGTTGTTACATAGCTTGATCGTTTTGTTACATAGCGTGGTCATGTTGTTACATAGCGTGATCATGTTGTTACATAGCGTGATCATGTTGTTACATAGCGTGATCATGTTGTTACATGGCGTGATCATGTTGTTACATAGCGTGATCATGTTGTTACATAGCGTGATCCTGTTGTTACATAGCGTGAACATGTTGTTACCTAGCGTGATCGTGTTGTTACATAACGTGATGAGTCTGTTACATAGCGTAATGCATGTTGTACAGGTCTATACAGATCACCAAACTTTAATTCAGGAGGTAAAATTTCGTTGAAATGTAGATGACAGGGGCGCGTCACGATGTTGAACGACCCGAAATCTGGAAATGTTAGGGACAACCCGTTGTGTGGATGACTAGTGTTTCCAGAGAGCATCCTTTTCCAGTAATGTTCCCAGAGAGCATCCTTTTTTCCATGCTCGCCTTCGCCATGTTCTGGTTACGTGCCGTTGTAACGTAATGTTACGCTGTTAGGATGGTTTAGTATACATGACAGGCAAAAGGCTGGGTCCGTGCCCTTAAAGATTTGAACCTGAGGTCTGTCCCATTCAACCTGACGTCTACAGGCTCCGTGAACAATAGTTGTCTAGATGACTAATGTTTCAAGAGAGTATCCTTTCTCCCTGCTATGCATTGATCGCAATTCCCTCCGTCGTCCTCATCCTGGATATATACATAGGTGCGTGTTATGAATTCATTCATTCGCTTTAATTCCTTCGAGCGTTAGCATTCACGTATTCATTTAATTTCTTTTAGTTTTAGCATGAACTACTGCCCGGGAAAATCTGTGCAACTGACGAATGAGAAACACGATTTTTCATACATTACACATGGAGGAAAACGCGTTATTAGATGCTGTGTATGCGGGCGGATTTTTAAGAATCGTTCTTTGTCAAGATTTAAGTTTCATAGAGCAACATGTTATACTGAATCGACTCTCTCACCTGCACTTGAAGATCCGAAGATGTATAGAGGGGAATGTTATACCGGATCAAGCCTCTGTCCTTCACTGGAGACTACTGTTGGTGAAAAATCTGGATACATCGGAAGTTGCAAGAATATGAAATCTTCAGATGATGATGATTCAGTGATATCAACGCTTGAAAATCCGAATAGACTAGTAAATATATTGAGGTTACTAATTGCGTCGAGGGATGCTGGTAATAATAGTCACACACAAGAGATTGAGGAAATTATAAGTAAGCTGAAAGCATCTAAAGTTATAGCATGACAGGATCGAGAAATTGTGTTAATCAATTACTGCCATGGTTAACAGGAACTTTGAAATATCAAAAAACTTGTACTTATAAAATACATCATTCAGACATTGTTGAGATGTTTAGTTTTTTTACTGATAATGCAGGTCTCTTTCTGTGTGATGTATATGATTATATAACTGAGTGTTTAGAATGTCTAGACTATCACCTTTGCCTTTAGGAAATATGTATGGTTTTTTGTAAAGTAATGTAATAGGATAATGTTTATAAAAAATAAATGTTGTCTGCATTACTTTTTGTAAAGTGATATGTTTTTTTACATGTATTCAGTTAAACTGATTTTTAAAAATTGGTTTACATGAATGTTGTTTATCTTCTTTTCCAACCTAGAATTGTATTCATTTGCAATTTATTTCCATGTCTCTTCCTTACGCTTAGCAGAGCTATCAGTCATTTTATTTTCAAGACTAATTTGTGTTCCAAAACAATGTCGGTCATATATCTTTCTCTTCTTTCTTAAAATTTGCTGCCTGAGTCTTTTTATTACTTTCGTCCTTCTCCATTTTGCAATTTGTTTATGTATCAGAGACGAATGAAAGTTGAATGGCATTAGCAATTGTGAATTGATTCAATACAATTGCAGTGATCTGAGATTAGTGAATAATGAATAACGTTTATTTCTCAATACTCGATACATAATTAAGTTATATACTTTTAGACTATAATAATATTTGAAAATATTTGGCTATTTACACTATAAATTCACTTCTTTGTTGTTTGCCTATACTAATCTATGGTCTCAGTACATACAACTCCTGGTTTTCTATGTATCGACGACCCTCTGTCTACTTGTTTATGTTTCATTATATATACCTTTATTTTTTTAATGTGCCATATGTATGATTTCCTGTGTTACGTCTTGTTACGTGTTTACGTTAGATGATAGACAATGAGAAGATCCAGAACAAACAAGGTGGGAATAGGTTAGGATGTATACTTCACTGTAAACCGATATACTGTTTGTCCCTCTCCGTCTCGCGCACTACTGTTTAACAAATATAAAGTTTGTAAGGTTTAGAAAATAAGTATATAAAAGTGTTGTAAGGCTGGATGAGAAAAGTTTTATAATCGAATTACTCTCTATATTACAGTATAAACCTACATTCCTCCTCCTTCAATCTCTGTCTATCCTTGTATCTCTCCCGTTTTCCATATTTCTCCCATATAAACGTATACTCTAATCCTCAAACCATGTCTAGACTAGCACCTCTCCTCGTATGCCCTAACGCTCTCATATAAATGCATTTTCCTCCTTGAAGACTCTCTCAACCTAGCACCTACCTTCGTTTTCCCTATATTTTCCCATATAGACGTATACTCTCTCATTCAGACCTTCCCGACTAGCCTAGCACTTCTCCTCATATTCCCCTACCTCTCTCATATAAGATGCATTCCCTCATTCAACACCGTCTAGCCTAGCATCGAACCTCGTATTCCCTATCTCTCGCATATAAACGCCTACTCCATCATTCAAAACTCCTATCCTAATACCTCTCCTCGGTTTGCTATATCGCTCATATTCTACCCTTCAAGTCCTGTTTAGTATAGCATCTTTCCTTGTGTTCCCTATCTCTCTCGTATAAAGCATATCCCTCCCTCCTTTAGCATCTGACTAGCCTAGCATCAGCCCTGGTATTCCCTATCTCTCCCCTATAAATACTTCTATCTAGAGACCTAATGTTTCAGGAGAGCATCCTTTCCCCTATAAAAGTTTATTTGGTGTCTTTATCTTAATTAGTTTAGGAGTTATTAAATTTATAATTAAATTACATTTTATCGGTATTCGAACCCTGGACACCAGAACCAATATTATTTACAATATTAGTTTGATATGTTTAAGGGTGCTGTATGCATTTACAGCATCAATCTAAGTGATATATTCTAGAGTATAGAGAAAAATAAGTAAGTGATTGAAAGATCGGGATTCGAAGTAAGGACAGCTGATTGAAAATTATATACAGTATTAATTGCCCTCATAGGAGCTATCAATCATGCTTTGGTCAATTCCTCTACCTCTCTTAGTTTCTGAGATAATGACGATTTAAACATTAGGCTCGAACCCAGAACGTCAGGTATCTAATTACACATCCACAAGATACTACCTAGTAACATAAACGCAATAAAGTTTATTTGGCGTCTTTATCTTAATTAGTTTAGGAGTTATTAAATTTATAATTAAATTACATTTTATCGGTATTCGAACCCTGGACACCAGAAACAAAATTATTTATAATATTAGTTTGATATGTTTAAAGGTGCTGTATGCAGTTACAGCATCAATCTAAGTGATATATTCTAGAGTATAGAGAAAAATAAGTAAGTGATTGAAAGATCGGGATTCGAAGTAAGGACAACTGATTGAAAATTATATACGGTATTAATTACCCCTCATAGGAGCTATCAATCATGCTTTGGTTCACTCGTCTACCTCTCTTAGTTTCTGAGATAATGACGATTTAAAATTAGGCTCGAACCCAGAACGTCAGGTATCTAATTACACATCCACAAGATAATACCTAATAACATAAAGGCAATAAAGTTTATTTGGCGTCTTTATCTTAATTAGTTTAGAAGTTATTAAATTTATAATTAAACTATATTTTATCGGTATTCGAACCCTGGACACCAGAAACAAAATTATTTACAATATTAGTTTGATATGTTTAAAGGTGCTGTATGCAGTTACAGCATCAATCTAAGTGATATATTCTAGAGTATAGAGAAAAATAAGTATGTGATTGAAAGATCGGGATTCGAAGTAAGGACAACTGATTGAAAATTATATACAGTATTAATTACCCCTCATAGGAGCTATCAATCATGCTTTGGTTCACTCGTCTACCTCTCTTAGTTTCTGAGATAATGACGATTTAAAATTAGGCTCGAACCCAGAACGTCAGGTATCTAATTACACATCCACAAGATAATACCTAATAACATAAAGGCAATAAAGTTTATTTGGCGTCTTTATCTTAATTAGTTTAGAAGTTATTAAATTTATAATTAAACTACATTTTATCGGTATTCGAACCCTGGACACCAGAAACAAAATTATTTACAATATTAGTTTGACATGTTTAAAGGTGCTGTATACAGTTACAGCATCAATCTAAGTGATATATTCTAGAGTATAGAGAAAAATAAGTATGTGATTGAAAGATCGGGATTCGAAGTAAGGACAACTGATTGAAAATTATATACAGTATTAATTACCCCTTATAGGAGCTATCAATCATGCTTTGGTTCACTCGTCTACCTCTCTGAGTTTCTGAGATAATGACGATTTAAAATTAGGATCGAACCCAGAACGTCAGGTATCTAATTACACATCCACAAGATAGTACCTAATAATATAAAGGCAATAAAGTTTATTTGGCGTCTTTATCTTAATTAGTTTAGAAGTTATTAAATTTATAATTAAATTACATTTTATCGGTATTCGAACCCTGGACACCAGAAACAAAATTATTTACAATATTAGTTTGATATGTTTAAAGGTTGTGTATGCAGTTACAGCATCAATCTAAGTGACATATTCTAGAGTATAGAGAAAAAATAAGTAAGTGATTGAAAGATCGGGATTCGAAGTAAGGACAACTGATTGAAAATTATATACAGTATTAATTACCCCTTATAGGAGCTATCAATCATGCTTTGGTCAATTCCTCTACCTCTCTTAGTTTCTGAGATAATGACGATTTAAACATTAGACTCGAACCCAGAACGTCAGGTATCTAATTACACATCCACAAGATACTACCTAATAAAATAAAGGCAATAAAGTTTATTTGGCGTCTTTATCTTAATTAGTTTAGGAGTTATTAAATTTATAATTAAATTACATTTTATCGGTATTCGAACCCTGGACACCATGTACCCAAATATACATTCACAAGAAACTATCTAATGACATTAATGTAATAAACTTTATTTGATGTCTTTATCGTAATTAGTCTCTGAGTTATTAGAAGCTGAATTTGTAATTCGAACCCGGGCATCCTGGTCAACTTGGAACTCGTTGGAGAAGCTGCTGCTTGTTATATCATTTCCATCGCTAAAATCTGAAGTGTTGAGTGTTGGGCAGAGCACTTAGGAAAACAATTACTGACATTGTTCGCTAATGTAGTGAAAGCGTCTAACGGGTCAGCTAATGTGTGTCACCGTTACCTCCAGACGGAAGTATGTCGTTGATCGCTAATGTATGTAAACAGATCCGGAATGTAAACTTAAAAGCCTATTAATGTGTTGAAAGCGTCTAACATGTTCAGCTAATGGACAAGCGATTTCCCCAGATACAAGAAGGCTGCAGTGTTTCATTACATGACAGACTGTTACCGTGAGCAGACTACTTATACTCAAGCTCCAGTCAACAATTCATTAATCAAAAAACTTAATTGCTCGAGGATGCAATCTGCAGACCTTAGTAATCATAAAAAAAATGTTTGACGAACATTACCTAATTAATTTGCCGAGGGGCAGCAGGACTCGAGAAAACAATTCCATCAAGTCATGACGCCACAGTAGAACGCATGGGGGAGGGGGTAGAACCTGTTAGCACAGATACTGCCGGCATTAGGTGAGCACACAAAGCGAGAGGGGGCGGGGCCTAACGACACGAGACCTGGCGGCATGTGAGCACACAAAGGGAGGGGGCGGGGCTTGTCGGCGTAGAACAAAGAACTTTATCGCTTGTCGGCATCTCTCTGTGGGCTCAAACATACATATTATCTCTACTGTTCTCTTTATTCTGAATAACTTTTGCATAATTGGTAAACCGTAAGAGATAGACAAAATGTTACTACACAAAAAATGTAGATCGCGTTAAAACACACAGTTTATGTCGCATAATTTTTGTTGTTGCGTGAACCATTTCCGAGATACTCCTTGTTATTCGTGTTATTTGTTTAAATTTTTCAATACTTATAATTTTTTCCCCAATGGGAATTCGTTATTGGTTTTTTTTTTGTGTGCAATGTCCTGGACATGCAAAGAGAGTGGAATGCTCTACATAGCGACCAGCTCTTAAAAGATTTGACTATCGCTCAAAGCCTACCATATTCCCCTTGCACCTACAAGAAAATTAGCAATAAGATAATTTCTGCAAATGTTTATCTCGATTAACACAAGTAGATGGAGAATAAGCGGTTGTAAAAAATAGTTTGTACAAGAGTGGAGGAAGTCATGTGAGCGCAATACATAAGATTTTTTTGTAATTTTTACTTTCTCTACTACGTATAGTAAGTGGGGAACTATTGCATTCCACCCAAAAATTCGATACCGAGATTTCACCGGAAATATATGTTTTGAGATCTCCTGAATCCAAAAAAAGCATTTTTGGAAACATGTCCGTGTGTGTGTCTGTGTGTGTGTGTGTGTGTCTGTGTGTCTGTGAACAGCATAACTCAAAACCTAACAGTCGGATAAACACCAAACTTGGTATTTACGTTCAGTATCTTTCAGAGATGCGACACGAAGATTTTCAAGAAAATCCCCCACCCCAGACTACCCTTTACATGGAACATTTTTCGAAAATTTTAATTTTCTCAAAAATGGCTCTAACGATTTTGATGAAAATATCATATGTTTAAGATAATGTGATGAGAAATGAAATGTATATCTCGAAATTTCTGGGAATGTCTCCAAAAGTATTCTTCATTGTGAACGACTTTTGCATAACTGGTAAACCATAAGAGATAAACAAAATTTTACTGCACAAAAAATGTAGATCGCGTTAAAATACACAACTTATATCATATACATTTCTTTTGTTGAGTGAACCGTTTTCGAGATATTGCTTGTTATTTCCTTAAATCTTCCAATACTTATACTTTTTCTCAAATTCGTTATTCATTTTTACTTTCTCTACTACGTATAGTAAGTAGGGGAAGTATTGCATTCCACCCAAAAATTCGATACCGAGATTTCACCGGAAATACATGTTTTGAGACCTCCTGAATCCAAAAAAAGCATTTTTGGAAACATGTCCGTGTGTGTGTCTGTGGGTGTGTGTGTGTGTGTGTGCGTGTGTGTGTGTGTGTGTGTCTGTGTGTCTGTGTGTGTGTCTGTGAACAGCATAACTCAAAAACTAACAGTCGGATAAACACCAAACTTGGTATTTACGTTCAGTATCTTCCAGAGATGCGACACGAAGATTTTCAAGAAACTCCCCCCACCCCAGACTACCCTTTACATGGAACATTTTTCGAAAATTTTAATTTTCTCAAAAATGGCTCTAACGATTTTGATGAAAATATCATATGTTTAAGATAATGTCATGAGAAATGAAATGTATATCTCAAAATTTCTGGGAATGTCTCCAAAAGTATTCTTCATTGTGAACGACTTTTGCATAACTGGTAAAGCATAAGAGATAGACAAAATTTTACTACACAAAAAATGTAGATCGCGTTAAAATACACAACGTATATCATATACATTTTTTTTGTTGAGTGAACCGTTTTCGAGATATTGCTTGTTATTTCCTTAAAATTTCCAATACTTATACTTTTTCTCAAATTCGTTATTCATTTTTTTATGTCCTGGACATGCAAAGAGAATGGAATGCGCCACATAGCAACCAGCGATAAAATATTTGACTATCGCTTAAAAGCTACCATATTCCCCTTGCATCTACAAGAAAATTACAAATAAGATTGACATCTCGATATCTCGATTAATATGAAGCATATGGAGAATAGGCGTTTTTAAAAATAGATTGTACAAGAGTAGAGAAAGTCATGTGAGTGTAACACATCAGATTTTTTTATGTCCTGGACATGCAGAGAGAATGGAATGCGCCACATAGCAACCAGCGATAAAATATTTGACTATCGCTTAAAAGCTACCATATTCCCCTTGCATCTACAAGAAAATTACCAATAAGATTGACATCTCGATATCTCGATTAACATGAAGGATATGGAGAATAGGCGTTTGTAAAAATAGATTGTACAAGAGTAGAGAAAGTCATGTGAGTGTAACACATCAGATTTTTTTATGTCCTGACATGCAAAGAGAATGGAATGCGCCACATAGCAACCAGCGTTAAAATATTTGACTATCGCTTAAAAGCTACCATATTCCCCTTGCATCTACAAGAAAATTACCAATAAGATTGACATCTCGATATCTCGATTAACATGAAGCATATGGCGAATAGGCGTTTGTAAAATTAGATTGTACAAGAGTAGAGAAAGTCATGTGAGTGTAACACATCAGATTTTTTCACTTGTATAGCCCCCTTTAACTTCCATAGTTATATCGGGGGCTTAGACTTGAGAAACCACCAACGGTAACAGTAATACTTTTTAGAAGTCGGTTTTGTTTACGTTTACTATGAACCACGGTCGTGTTCATACTTGCAACTGCGGAGGATAGGGAATGACTCTAGTAAGAAAACCTCTCCTACTTCAGCTGGAAATCGAACCTGAAAAGCCAGAATGCACAACACTGGAGTACAGAGGAAATCAATGTCTAGATTTGTTGATGAAGGTGATGATAGCAAGATGTTTTACATGAAGGCACCTTAATGGCAATGCTTTGGGCTTGTGAGGTTCCTAATTCTGCCATAAACGGGTTTCTGCTCTTCGTTAAAAGCAATCGAAATCCTTAGCGTAAGCAATAGTTACAGAGAAATGGGAATACCTCCCATATATCCAGGTATACATTCGGTCCAAAGCTCAACTACTTTCTTTGTCAATCGGTTCTTAGAGGATTGCAGAAAAGATTATTGTTTCTGAATTCCAGGCAAAACGAGGGTGAAGCTTTCATTTCCGTATTTCCCAATTCCATGAAAAGAGTTGCCTATCTCTCGATTCTGAAGATCATCAGATTTATCAGATGTTGCTGTAATATCTCAAATGATTAGTAATACAGATCTTAAATGTAATCTTTTAGTACACTAGAGCACAGTTAATGTCTCCTAATTGTAAGTGAATTCTTTTCTGTTTTTCTAGACTCGGAGTCATATTAATTTCATCAGGTAACCGACATTAGGACAGTGGGTCACTCCATGGTAATGGGCATGACCTTTTGACTAAAATTCTGATGTTTTACATTCACTAAACTTTCTCTATTCTTACAAAATATCCTTCTACTTGCTTCATGTTAATCAATATAAACATTTACAGAAACTGTTTCATTATACATTTCATTAAATGTACAAAGGAAATACAGTAGGCTTAAGCGATTCTTTTAAATGCGGGTCGTTATGTGATGGCTTTAAAGTCCGTTCTTTTTGCATAACCACGAGAAACAAAACAAACAAAAAAAAAACACGGGTATTTTCTTGAAAATCTTCGTACCTTTGGAACACAGTGGATGAAGTATTGTAAAACCTTTGAATTTCTCGACATTGTAGTTAACAACTATGTATAGTAGATGGATGCATTGTAATTAGATAACATATTTTCAAAAATAGCTACCATGGCAACATGCCGGCATGCCATTAAATTCTCTAGCTGACTCGAATTTTTCCCGGTAAACCACAAGGAGATCTCAAATCCCGCCAACATGTCCCCCCTGACTGAGACTTTTCCTAGATCTTCCTTAGTCCTTGTAACTACAAAATTTCCGGGGGGTACCCTAAACTTAGACCTGGAACATTTCCTTCTCAAATTTTCTTCACCAATTATAGTTCATTTCATGTGTATTAGGTCAATTTAAAACTGGCCTGGTCTGAGTCACGGAGCTCCGTGAGCGCTCAGGACAGCCACTTTGTTCACAAGACTGTGTATGTTCTTGTAGTAGTTATAATGGGGAACAAAACTATAATCGCAAAACCTTTCCAAGAAAATAACTCGCATACGAGATTTCAAACAGATGTTTAGTGTGTTTTCTGTACTAAAAATTTGTGTAACTAGAACACACTTATTGATTTATAGTGGAGTATGAGTAAAACTTGTTAAATGCCACCTTATTGCAGCATATTAGCTCAGTGGTAGAAAATTCAAATCCCGAGGAGCTACTCAATTTCCCCCCCCCTTTAATTTTAAATGCATGAGTAAAATATAAGAGTTTCTTAATTGTTTACGCATGTGCCATTTATTTAGTAGTCTGTCATACTGGTAGATGGTAACCATGACATTAATTTATCTGTTGGGAGGAGGTTTCATACTCAGTAAATTTAACTTTATACAGCAAATTTCACCATTATTGTAATTGTATTTGTAAGCTAAAGAAGTAACACAAGCAATATTATTTAACTATATTACAAGAAAAGGAGTTGTAAAAAGTAAAAGATAACAATCCACTACGGAGAATCGACAAGCGCAGTGTGGAGGTACCCATCAGTGCCTGATTGTACAGGGTTATTCAAAAAGAAAAAACAGACTTTAATATTTATTTCTAATGAACGACAATAGATGGCAACACATGCGATACACCGCCGAATAGAGAAAATTTCAAAGTTTTATTTTACATATTCAAAATAAGCAAGCACCATTTGTTATGAGAGGACGACCAATGCCTTTCCATTTGTATACGCAACCATCTACGAATTTGTTGTATCAATTGTAAATTTTTTATGATGAGGTGGCTCTTTGTTGAACTTACAACGAAATGCACGCTGCAATGAAACAATTGATTCACTCTTTGCATAATGCAGCACACAAAACACTTTTCCTGTGAGTCGCCATTTTCTCGTAAACAAACACAGCGTCGCTGTAGGCATTGAATGGAACTAATAGGTGGGGCTTAAAACCTTAAACCTTCCTCTATTCAATGATGTGTTGTATGTGTCGCCATCTATATTCGTCCATTAGAAATAAATGTTTAAAGTCTGTTCCTTCTTTTTGAATAACCCTGCATTATAAAGTTAGTCAAAGCAGCGCACACAAGTTGACGGTTGTGAACCGCGCGCTCACTCGAAGGGACTTTGAAATAATTTAACTGTTCAAGAGACCAGGTGTACATATCACCAGTGTCATCGCCTCTGATGGTGTACGCAGTAAGAATGGGGGTTAAACACAATTAAAAAATCTGATGTGTTACACTCACATGACTTTCTCTACTCTTGTACAAACTATTTTTACAAACGCTTATTCTCCATATACTTCATGTTAATCGAGATGTTAATCTTATTGCTAATTTTCTTGTAGATGAAAGGGGAATTGCTAGCCTTTAAGCGACAGTCAAATATTTTAAGAGGTGGTTGCTATGTGGAATATTCCATTCTCTTTGCATTACCAGGACAAAAAAAAATGAATAACGAATTTGAGAAAAAGTATAATTATTGGAAATTTAAGGGAATAACAAGTAATATCTCGAAATGGTTCACACACACAAAAAAAAATGTAATGACATAAATTGTGTATTTGAACGCGAACGACATTCTTTGTGTAGTAAAATTTTGTCTATCGCTTATGGTTTACCAGTTATGCAAAAGTTGTTCAGAATTAAGAACACTTTTGGAGACATTCCCAGAAAATTCAAGATACCTATACAGTTCATTTGTCATGAAAATATCTTAAACATATGATATTTTAATCAAAATCGTAGGAGCCATTTTTGAGAAAATTAAAATTTTCGAAAAATGTTCCATGTAAAGGGTAATCTGGGGTGGGGGATATTCTTTAAAACTTTCGTGTCGCATCTCTGGAAGATACTGAACCTATATACCAAATTTGGTGTTTATCCGACTGTTCGTTTCTGAGTTATGCTGTTCACAGACACACAGACACACACACACACACACACACACACACACACACGGACATGTTTCCAAAAATGCTCTTTTTGGATTCAGGGGTCCCAAAACATATATTTCCTGTGAAATCTCGGTATCGAATTTTTGGGTGGAATACAATACTTCGCCTACTTACTATACGTAATAGGGAAAGTAAAAATGTGCATACATTAACATAATTTCTAAGCATTATTGGTTTGGGAAAGGTTTTATGGTTGGCTGTCTCCGATACATAGTTTTACCTTGGTGCAAAGTACTGCTGTTCTTATCTTCTGTAAACACTACTCATTGTCATGTAGCATGGCTTAGGTCATGCACGGGACAAATGAAGCAAGGCGGCGATGTCATGCGAAACGTGTTGATTTTACAAAAAGATGTAGAGGAAAGATCGATTCATTACTATCCATAGCCTGAAGTAGTTTACTTGTTATATTTAATTTGTTTATTGAGCCCCACGTTTGGGCGCCAATTTGTGGTAAATATTACTTATATATGTTTGTATTTAACATTATTGTAGCCCCACGTTGTGGTGCCAATTTGGAGTGGTATTATTTGTAATGTTTGTTTTTGTTAGCCCCACATTTGGGAGCCAATTTGCGATGGTAAATTTATAATGTTATTTGTGTATGTGTTTACTCAACATGGTGAAGCCATCTTGTGACGTGATTCATTTGTTCGGTTTGTTAGCTCCATCTGGTGTTAGCAATTTGCGGCAGTATTAGTGTTCGTTTGAAAGAATGCTACTGTTATTTTATTTAATTTTTGTTCACTGTCCTCCGGCTAGCTATGATCTTTTGGTCAAGCACTTCTCTTTATACAGGTTGTGTAAACGGAAAGGAATATTTTATCCAAAGATAACACTGATGAAGAAATTTGTTTTACACTTTTATTGTCGAAACACAGTCACTATCACATTTACACATTGATCTTGACACTCGCCAAACTGAAACTGTTATAATAACTTCATTACTGATCACTCTTAATTCGCGTACTTCAACTTTTTGTATAATTAACTTTACAACACTTTAGATTTTTCATAATTCTGCTACGCGTAACTTGTGAATCGATAGCCGACGGTTAATATTTCTGCTGGACTGAAGGCGACGTGTATCATACAAAATATTTTCGACGAACTGGCGGGAATGCGACATGTAGTGTACAAAGAATTTTGATGAACTGAAGTCGACGTGTTACGTGCAAATGTTTTCGATGAACTGGCGGGGTCTTTACCTCTAACCTACCTTTTATACTCATACACCTCGATATGCCTAAAGATTATAACTGAGCTGCAATTGGCTAATAAAACGCGCCAACATTACGTAACTTCCTCGTTTCCAATAATGATAAACAGCTCACCCCCTCGCTGCATTATTGCACGCTATTATTGTCAGTTTCAGTAAGGCAGTATAAACGTACTTCCCAACAATAATTACAATCAACAAACATCTCAAATCAATGTCACATAATAATGCATATTCATACTATAATCACTCTTTACATTTAAATAATTTGTGATACAAATTACTGCATCAAGCCTCAAGCATTTTTTGTACTGAAACGTACCGCAGAGTAATGACGAACAGCTAGGCTTCCTGTAAAATATTAATTCGTTCATGCTATTAAATGTTACATAAATACAAAGAAGTCAAGGAAAGCTTAAAATGCAGTGGGCTGGAGCAGATCTTGTAGGGAGTCTCGTCTACTGCATTAGTGCTACGAAAATAATGTGGACCAGAGGATCGCATGGAGTATTGTTAGTTATTCATATTAATGTTTTGTCCTCTAAGTTCCAGCCGATTGGTCGTCAGGTCTTCCTGAATCTCTTCTGCCTGTAGGTCTGTAGTATATCTTTTTTGGAATCCTTGAGCTGCCCATTTTCTGTGGATGTTCTTCCCAATTTCTCCTGTATTCTATCATTTATCCCGTATTGCAAATATATTTAAATTTTCCCTTTTTTCTTGGCTTCTTATTTTAGCTAATCTTATATGTCCTAATTGTGCTCTTAGGAATTTCATTTTGGTAGTCTGTAAATGCCTATAATCTTTCTATAGTACTGCCCAAGATTCAATATCAAACAATAGAACTGGTACCGTCATAACGTTATAAAACTTCAGTTGAGCATCGATCCGTGTTGTTTTTATGTTCTTATAGTGTTATTAACAGATATTTACTCATTTGTTATATACATCTCTAGATTGAGACTGGAAGATATTGAAAAACAAGAAACATTTGCAAGTTTTAATTTGAAAAGTTCTTTGGGAACATAAAGAGAAATGAAAGTAGACTGTAACAGAAACAATTGTGTTGATATATGTGACAAAATAGTGAGAAAGGGTTTTGCATGAGCTAGAACAGGGGTGATGAAATTGAAAGACTTAAGAATAGGAAGCGATCTAGAGAAATGCCCCTTGTGTGACATGAACGATGATATTTGGCACATAATTTTGGAATGTGCAGAAACAAATATATTTAGGCAGAGAAGTGAAATAAAGGAGTTCAAGGGAAAAACTTATGATAGTAAAATCGAGAAAAAAACATAATAGAAGTAGGAAACTTTTTAGGCAGAGTAAGAGACAAATATTGAGGAGAATTAGCAAGCAAGAGGGAGAAGAAAGTTAAGTTACTATAGGTATTGAACTTTAAGCTATACGTAGAACCAAATAGCTCGGCAACCACAGGGTTGGGTCCCAGGGGTTACATCAACTCAGTATAGAGATAAGAAGGTTAAAACTACAATTAAATAGTAAATCTTGTGTTATAGCTTATGTTGGTATCATTATTCTATTTATATCAAGAAATTGTGCTTTTAGTATTACAAATTACGTATTATATACATCTCTATCGTTATCATATGAACAAAGTTGAATTTTTTCTAAAATGTTGTTGCTGTGTGAAGATTCTCTTCCGTGTTTTGTTAGTTACTGAATCATCTGCATAGGCTAAAACATTAATATTATTTCCCGCTGTTAATATTTCAACTGGTGAACATTCTTTCGGCGGCGCCGTGCCGAGTGGTTAGACCTCTCACCGAGGTGACCCGGGTTCAATCCCAGGAGCCCGCATGGGGATTTGTGGTGGACAAAGCGGCGACTGGGCGGGTTTTTCTCCTGGTTCTCCCCATTCCTGATCACCCATCCTGGACCTTCTGTCTGCTCCATGAAAGTGTCTGCTCCTTGACGGGCCTCTGACCCCAGGCACCCGCTTGTAGGTCCTGGGGGTTGTAAGTCCTACATAAGATGAGGTTAAACAATGAATGAATGAACATTCTTTCCATCTTTTTAAAATGTCTATATAAATATTAAAATTTAGGTGATAATACACACCCTTATTTCACCTTTTCACCCTTTGTTAATTACCGTGTACAATCTTTTAGAATAAGATGTATTAAGCCTAAAACAGACACCTTAGTATAAGCGTTGCATGGAGTATTCACGCTTCTCCAATATCTCCTCCTATCAACTTTGTCAAACACCCTAGTTTACATTGCATAATAAAACTATCTATGTGCTGCACCATAAACCAGTGCTGTAAGACCATTCTGATTTACTTAAAGTAAATTCTTTTCTAAGTTTTTAATTCTTTCGACCCAGCTTAAAATATTAGTTGATACAACTTTCATACAAAGGTAGAATTATCCGCCCCAAACCTAAAGGGGTAACTGGATGGAGGGAAGTATTAAGATATTGCGTGAGATATGAACCTATGTCGGTACTGTCTGACATTGAATGAACGCTCTTGTTACACCTGTTGACACCTCTTAACATTGCTCGTATGCTACAGCCTTTTAGCTAGGCTTTAGGCGTTTTAACGCTATTGCTCAAAAGGCACACGCTATGGTATAAGCTATAGAAAAATGCGTACATTACTAGTTAAACATTCCTCTATGCATAGCATCTAAGGTTATGGGTAGAAGGGTATACAGTAGTACATCTCGCGCACTGCAACCTACATGAGATCTTTTGTGGCTCCACACCCTCCACTAGAAAGGAATGGAGTGAAGCAATCACAGGGGGCTGCAGTCAGACATGCCACAGAGACGCGCGGAAGTCCCTAACGGTTCTTGGCTCGAAGGTTCTCACCACTATAGGAGCTGTCCAGTGAGGTTGATGAATCCCCCAAAGAACCATGCAGCACTCTAGTGTCCTCGATGGATGCTCTTTCCCTGGAGCAAGCATCCGCACCGTGTGTCCGGCACCACCACACACCGCGAAATCTAGAAGCATACCTGAAACATGAAAAGGAAACGGAATTAAAGATATTGTACAGTCTCAACTTAAATGGTCCACCCTATATATATATATATATATATATATATATATATATTGTTTTCAGGCAGTGGTCTGTTCTACTTCTTTTTAATTTTATACTAATGATATGACAGCGAAGCATTTGTGAAAATTGGTCAAAAAGTCACAAAACTCATAAATTTGGTCTTTTGCGCTATAAAGTAATTCGGATCTTGTACTTCAGACCTTGTTTTGATCTAGCGCTGCTACAAAAAAGCATCACGTGACGATTGTGGATGTGGTGATGACCTCAGTTTCCCAAATAAACCCCTAATTGGCATAATTGGGACATAATAACCAGTAATTAAACTATAATATTTTCAAAATTGTTGTGTTTTCTACAGCTGACACCTGGTCAATTTTAGCTGGATAGCAGTTCAGAAAATAGAAATACATACTGTTTGGCGAATATTTAAACTTATTTTGTCGGTTTCATCTATTTTCTAACTTTAAAATGTTCCACACGATACAATGTTTTACCAGTCTGTAAAAATCATGGTTTTAATAATCACTGCGGAATGCGGGTATCTATTTACATTTCTTTCATTTTCTTCATTTTCCTGAAAAAAATTGTTTTTCTATGGAAGAGGCCATTCTTAAACCTTACTTTTTCATCCCTGAATAAGAAAGGACCAAACATTTACAGGAATACAAGTAATTATTGAATTGAAATGAGCGTAAAAAGGCATATCCCCTAAGTTTTAAAATTAAATCATGTGGGGCATCTTCAAAATCGCTGGGTTATAAAAAATTAATATCGAGAAACGTATTAAAGCTAAAAAGCTGAACTTGGTATTTTGCCTTTTATGATTATATCAAATAATTGGTAACAGCTAGAAGCAAATCTAAAGAAAGCTAGAATGTTCATTTTTACTTTGTCCACTACGTATAGTAAGTAGGGGAAGTATTGTATTCCACCCAAAAATTCGATACCGAGATTTCACAGGAAATACATGTTTTGAGACCCCCTGAATCCAAAAAAAGCATTTTTGGAAACATGTCCGTATGTGTCTGTGTGTCTGTGTGTGTGTCTGTGTGTGTGTCTGTGTGTCTGTCTGTGAACAGTATAACTAAGAAACGAACAGTCGGATAAACACCAAACTTGGTATTTAGGTTCAGTATCTTCCAGAGATGCGACACGAAGGTTTTCAAGAAAATACCCCCACCCCAGATTACACTTTACATGGAAGAATTTTTGAAAATTTTAATTTTCTCAAAAATGGCTCTAACGATTTTGATTAAAATATCATATGTTTAAGATATTTTTATGACAAACAAAATGTATATCTTGAATTTTCCGGAAATGTCTCCAAAAGTATTCTTCATTGTGAACGACTTTTGCATAACTGGTAAACCATAAGAGATAGACAAAATTTTACTACACACTTTTGCATAACTGGTAAACCATAAGAGGTAGACAAAATTTTACTACACAAAAAATGTGGATCGCGTTAAAATACATAATTTATGTCATATACATTTTTTTGTTGAGTGAACCATTTTCGAGATATTGCTTTCGAGATATCCCTTAAATTTTCCTATACTTATACTTTTTCTCAAATGGGAATTCATTATTCATTACTTTCTCTACTACGTATAGTAAGTAGGGGAAATATTGTATTCCACCCAAAAATTGATACCGAGATTTCACCGGAAATACATGTTTTGAGACTCCCTGAATCCAAAAAAAGCATTTTTGGAAACATGTCCGTGTATGTGTCTGTGTGTCTGTGAACAGCATAACTCAGAAACGAACAGTCGGATAAACACCAAACTTGGCATTTAGGTTCAGTATCTTCCAGAGATGCGACACGAAGGCTTTCAACAAAATCCCCCCACCCGAGATTACCCTTTACATGGAACATTTTTCGAAAATCTTAATTTTCTCATAAATGGCTTTAACGATTTTGATTAAAATATCATATATTTAAAATACTTTCATGACAAATAAAATGTATATCTTGAATTTTCTGGGAATGTCTCCAAAGTATTCTTCACTGTGAACGACTTTTGCATAACTGGTAAACCGTAAGAGATAGACAAAATTTTACTACACAAAAAATGTAGTTCGCGTTAAAATACATAATTTATGTCATATACATTTTTTTTGTTGAGTGAACCATTTTCGAGATATTGCTTTCGAGATATCCCTTAAATTTTCCTATACTTATACTTTTTCTCAAATGTGAATTCATTATTCATTTTTTTTTGTCCTGGTAATGCAAAGAGAATAGAATACACCACATAGCAACCAGCTCTTAAAATATTTGACTATCGCTTAAAGCTTACCAATTCCCCTGGCATCTACAAGAAAATTAGCAATAAGATTAACATCTCGATGAACATGAAGTATATGGAGAATAAGCGTTTATAAAAATAATTTGTACAAGAGTAGAGAAAGTTATGTGAGTGTAACACATCAGATTATTAACATTTGTAGTATTGTATGTATGTAGGTATATATTTACTTTTAGGCAGTGGTTCTGTTATACTCATTGTTAACTTTTCTACTGTATATATGTATAATGATATGAGTATTTTACGTGTTGTTTTACTAATGTCTCTCAAGGATTGCCAATAGTTTAGCTGAAACATATACCTTAATCCTTTTCTGCAATCTGTTTATTTTTAATTCTTTTATGCTAGTTGATCCCCAAATTTCTATACGATGATGTAGATGAGAGTGAAACATGTTGTAATAAATCCAGGGATGTTTTTCTTTTCTAACGAATGCTGTAGGTGCGATTGTTTTAATATTCCTACACGTGATACATTGCTGGAATGAAATTGGAAAGATGGCAGCTACGGTGAACATCCTACAAACACTAAATGAGATGCAGAGTTGTGTAAGCTTGAACAAAAGGGAGACATGCAAGGATAACAACTGCGGGTTATAATAAGCGTTTTAATTAAACTAATTTTGTGAAGCCATGTGCTCCTGGGGGTGCACGAGCCGCGAAAGATTAATGATACCTGATTTAATTGCGGTAAATGTCGAGAAGAAACACCGTGCCTCCGCCATGATAGTTCAGTAAGCCGTTCCCGTCATTAAATCATAGGACTGTCTCTCTTTATTCCACGTAACTATACACCAGATATAAACGAAAGTACACGGGAGATCCTTTGAGAATGGTTGCTTGTCTCTTTATAACTTAATTTCTGTAGCCCTCATCTAAGACAAATGGAAGGACATTTGATAAACTTACGATGTCGAGAATACATCAGAAATACATAGAAAGAAAAAGAATAAAAAAGAAGATACTTAAGTGCTTTAATTCCATATGGAATGAGCTCTCTATTCATGACAAACTCACATGTATCCGTTATATACGTGAATATAGTCGATATAACGTTATTTAAGTAAAATCTGGTTCTTCTACCCACGTTATGTTATTTAGAATATATTTTTGCCAACGAGTGATTTAAAATTAAGAAATACAATTTTAACTACATTAAACTACAGAAACAGAATTCTCTTCTTGTCCCAGTCTTGGAAGATCCTGAACTTTCACACACACACACACACACACACACACACACACACACACTCTCTCTCTCTCTCCCTCCCTTTCTCTCGCTCTACCCTAATTTAAAAATGTTTTTCACACAAACACAAACACGGAACGTTTTCACATTTTTTGTTGTGGGGATTTTACAGAACTCAAGCATACGTTTCCTGTAAATCTCGATATTCAAAATTTGAATGGTGTACAATAATTGCTCTAGCTACCAAGGTAATAGACAGAGAAAGTATAAACCTAAAATTAAGTACTTTCAGAAGAAACAAAAAAGGTATTCTATGTTGCGTGTACGAGCGATTCGTGTGCGTGCGTTTCTCTTCGCGTGTGTTCGTCTGTAAATAGCTCTAAAATAAAATTTATATTATTTAATTCACGCATCTTCACAAAGATTTTTTGCGCATTTCCGGCTCCCCAAGCGCCATTTGCTTCACATTTTCTCAAAAACAGCTGCGACGATTTTCATTAAAATGTCATGAATTTCAATATAGGTATAGCAAGGATAACATACAGATTTTGTCCATAGTGGTGGTTGTAAAGTCGTTTTCATTGTTGGTGAATTTTATAAAATTGGAAACCACATGAGGTAAAATATTGATTACATTACAATATGGACTTTCATTTAAATAATCTTATGCAATTTATCTTTTCTGAAATTTATATACTCGTCTTTTGTAAAATGATATAAAAACAAACAATTTATTTGCGACTTTCTCTACTATATGCCTATAGTAGACAGAGGAAGTATTGTTATTCACTAAAAAATCGATATCAATACTTCACAGGAAGTAGCATTATTGGAAAAACGTCTGTGTGTGTGTGTGTGTGTGTGTGTGTGTGTGTGTGTGTGTGTGTGTGTGTGTGTGTGTGTAACTTTTGTTTATGTGGTGTCAGTCTAAACGTGTCTGGTTGTTTGTGAACACCAATGCTTAAATAAATCTGATGTGTTACATTCACGTGCCTTTTTCCACCCACTTTTGCTTGTTAGTGGGTATGCAAATTACTTTTATGAACGTTTATTTTCCTATCTAAGTTATTTTAATCAGATTTTTGTTATAGATACAAAGGGAATAGCCATAGTCAAATGCTTTAAAACTAGACGTTATACGCTGGCCTTAAAAATGTCATGCTGTTTGCGTGCAATCCCGAGAAACAACTAAGTACCGAAAGGAGTTGAAAAGAACTACATAGTATTGAAAAATTTGAACCATTAATGACGGATATCTCGGAAAAGCGCTGATGCCACAAAAAAGTTATTTTAAATAAATTGTGTGTTTTAAAGAGATCTACATTTTTTGTGTAGTAAGTTTTCGTCTATCACTTAACGTTTACCAGTTATACATCATACAAAATTCCTTCCGATTTCACAGCCTATTCTCAGAAAATTCAAGGTATAATTTTGTTTTTCATGTAAATATCTGTAGTATATGGTATTTTAATCAAAATCGTTAGAGCCATATTTTAGAAAATCAAACGTTTCGAAAAATGTTCTATGTAAAGGTTAATATAGGGTGGGGAGATTTTCTTGAACATCTTCATGTCGCATCCTTGGAAGGTACTAAACTCAAATACAAAGTTTGATGTTCATCCGGCTTTTCGTTTTTGAGTTATACTGTTCAGACACACACAGACTTTTTTCTAAAAAGGCTTATTATTATTATTATTATTATTATTATTATTATTATTATTATTATTATTATTTATTCAGGAGGCCCTCAAATCGTGTATTACCGGTGGAATCTTGCTATCGAATTTTTGAATGGAATACAATACTTCCCCTACTCCATAGTAATAGAGAAAGAAAGAAAGAAAGAAAGGAAGGAAGGAAGGAAGGAAGGATGCAATAATTTATTTGAGTCACTCTCTTTAAGCATGCCAGGTAACGAATTTCAGGAAAATTCCCTATACCTTAAGGTACCCTAATCTGGAACTTTTCCTTCCCAAATTTCCTTCCTCATTTATCATTTAATTTCATGTATCATCAATGCATCCATGCAGTAAGAACGGGCGCTAAACCCTTCTAGAAAAAAACCGAACTACATATTTTATTTGTTTTTCTGTATTTAAAGTCGCTTGGAACATTTAGATCTAAAGAGATGAATGACATTTGAGAAACTTGGAAACCCGTATATTTAAATAAGTCCGGTTTCTACCCTGGAATCAGTTTACCTGGACAGCTTGACCTTCACCGAGATTCGAACTCGTGACCTCCGGATCACGACTCAAGCACGCTTACTTCTACACCACGGATACGGTGAACATAGGCAATGACTATCTAATGGAATGGAGTTTCATTCTACACAAGAGCTATAATCAAAAGCCTAACTTTACGATGATCTCCACATAATGGTGTTTATGGTTGGTAAGAGTACCTTCGGTTTCAAATCCGATTGGTATGCTTAAGTTGTCTAAGATTTCCATTGTTTTTTGTTTTCCTTCAGTCCTTAGAGTGAATTTGAGGCTCTTTAGGTCCCATAGTTCATTTATGCATTCCTTTCATTAATTATTTATTCGTTTATATGCACTAGGATAAAGTTGATCAAAGGTGGTCAAGTTTGTAAAGATAAAACAATTAAGTTGGAAGGAGACAGTTTGCGCTCCTTTCAAGAACCTGTTCTTCATGATAAAATGAAAAAATAGTTTCTGATACTATATGAATTATTAAATATTAACGTAAGTTAATATTTAATAATTCATATATTTACATATTATCCAAACCCAAAACAATTAGCAATGATTGTTTTGGTAGGATGTATATAATTAACTGAGAATATCATTTGAGGCATTGTGCGAGCGACTGGATGAAATCCTGTCCTTGCAGCGAGTAGACCTGCTGCATGTCACGTGCCTAACTACTCAGGGTGTCTAACGTTCTGCAGCGTACAGATTAGTGTTTTAAATACACTCTATGAAGTATATAACAAAACATAACCATGTTTTTGTTCCTCTAACAGAATCCTATACGCCCTTAAAAGGATAATATTTAAACCCTTTATAGTCTGCATATGAAAATATATCAAGCATTAATCACAGTTTTCTGCCAAACACTTGGCCTCCATTCGTTCCACTTTCACGTAAAATAAAAAAGGAAAGAATGGAGAAGGCGCACCACAAAGCATAAAAAGAAAAACCCAGGAAAGCAACGAAAGGAGAAGGTTGTTTCAGAGAAAAAAACAAAGAGGTGATGAATTTATGTTTTAAGACTAAGCTAAAATGCGTGTGAGGGCAATTCTTCTAACCTACCAGCATACAATCCTTTGTATTTACTTCTGTTTTGATTCATTAAGTAATATTTTACTGTAGGTTTTGGCCGTTAACGTTTGCCTCATTTATTCCCAAAAATCGAAATTTTCAGACAGAGAGACAGATTATAAAGAATAATAACGTTTGGCAATTTTAATGCCAAACGTTTTTGGGATCAGGCGTAAGTTATAAATTTAAATATATTATTAGTTTCTATAAATTTTCCCCCACATATAATAATGTGATACCCAATGAAATACAATAAGTCAGTGATTTTATATTCAATGCAATTCACGTTTATTGTCCTTTATAACATGTTATACAAATATTTACAATTCAAAACAGGTTTACGAACGCAGTCAGTGGTTATAAACAAATAAACGATTGAGAAAATAAAACAATATGAAATGATTACAATAAAAACAGTGGAAAAAACATAACGGTAAGTGGAAAAACAGATAAGATTACACTTGAGACCCAGTAGCATGTTACTACAGGAAATCGAGTAGAATACTATTATCGTTAACAAATTCTTCAACATTATAATGAGCTTTTTTATAAGTAATTTAGTAAGAAAATGTTTAAACTTGGATGACAGAGTATTATTCCTAAAGTTTATTAGAAGTTTACTAAAAAAATTGCTGACAATATAATCAGTCTGTTGTTCTTATAATCTCAATCTATGTGTTTGAGTTATTAGATTCTGTTTTCCTCTTGTGTTATGGTTATGTATTGATGAGTATTGTGAAAGTGACTTATTACGTCAAACAAAATGGATTTCAAGGGAAGGGTTAGTACAGTTTTAAATGCTTCCTTACATGAACTATTTATCAGCAAATTAGTTATGTATCTTACAGCTCGTTTCTGTAAAACAAAATTTCTTTTTAAGTTTGGCTTTGGACGTAGATCCCACAGCTCTATACCATATATAATGCAGTTTCTGCCGATACAAACTTTCATATATTACGTAACACGAAGAGGGCTGAACATATTTTAGTACCTATTTTGCTAATATGTACATTCCAAGATAATTTAGTATCAACTATTAAGCCAAGGATATTCACTGTTTCAACAGGTAAAACCATAGCTTTTCAGTGCCGTGAAACCCTTGCACTGAAAGAAAAAGAAAGCTAGTTACTTTGGTGTAGTTACAATATGCTGGTAAGAGCCTTTCAGTAATCTCTAGCAAAAGGTTGCATTCTCCGGCAGCTAGTATTCTGTTTTGCCGTTTTTACTTTCTCTACTACGTATAGTAAGTAGGGGAAGTATTGTATTCCACCCAAAAATTCGATATCGATATTTCACCGGAAATACATGCTTTGAGACCCCCTGAATCCCCCCAAAAAAGCATTTTTGGAAACGTCCGTGTGTGTGTGGTGTGTGACTGTGTGTGTCTGTGAACAGCGTAACTCAGAAACGAACAGCCGGATAAACACCAAACTTGGTATTTAGGTTTAGTATCTTCCAGAGATGAGACACAAAGGTTTTCAAGAAAATCCCCACTCCCCAGATTACCCTTTACATGGAACATGTTTCGAAAATTTTTATTTTCTCAAAAATGGCTCTAACGATTTTGATTAAAATATCATATGTTTAAGATATTTTCATGACAAATGAAATGTATATCTCGAATTTTCTGGGAATGTCTCCAAAAGTATTCTTCATTGTGAACGACTTTTGCATAAGTGGTAAACCATAAGAGATAGACAAAATTTTACTGCACAAAAAATGTAGATCGCGTTAAAACACACAATATACATTTTTTTGTTGAGTGAACCATTTTCGGGATATTGCCTGTTATTCCCTTAAAATTTCAATACTTAATACTTTTTCTCAAATTCTTTATTCATTTTTTATGTCCTGGACATGCAAAGAGAATGGAATGCGCCACATAGCAATCAGCGCTTAAAAGATTTGACTATCGCTTAAAAGCTACCATATTCCTCTTGCATCTACAAGAAAATTAGCAATAAGATTAACATCTCGATTAACATGAAGCACGTGGAGAATAAACGTTTGTAAAAATAGTTTGTACAAGAGTAGAGAAAGTCATGTGAGTGTAATACATCAGATTTTTTTTAATTTAGTAGTTACAAAGATCATTCCACTTCGCAAGATCATATTTTAATCTTGCTACCTCTGCTAACGTGATGTATGCTTTTAACTCATTTACCAGGCATAACAATTTGTTAACCAGTTGGCTTCAAGTTTGCTACACTCAAACCATTATACCACAACGAATCCTGTAATGATAATGATTGAAGTGTAGATAACATAGGCCAAAGGTCACTGACAGGTAGGTGAAAACATGCCCTAGTGCTCTCTGCAAACGCCAACAGACTGTACGAAAGATAGGGGATGGTTTATCTCCGACCTCTAGTGACAGTTCAATCTTATTTCCTTCCGTTATGGCTTTAATGCTTGGAAATTCCTATGCATTACTCTGTTTCTTAAAGTTTTAAATTAAATTTAGAGCAGAGTACGATGGATTCTTTTCCAACAGTAAAATAAATTTGGTAGAAATTGGCTTTTCTAAATGTTCACGTAACGTCATTTAATTTTCCCTTCAGACATATATAGCGGAAAACAGAATGCAGTTTTTCTGGGAAACATTTTCGATACAATATCAGGAACGTATGTAATATTGCTGATAGTAAAGTGCCAGACATATAAATATAAACTCAGTTTTTGAACCCGAATAATAAAGATTTTCCTAAAATATATACGAAAATTTTACCAAAATAATGTGTGAAGGTTTTTAAAACACGACTTGAATTCCACATACTGCAAATGGTAAAATTCGTTCCTACAACGGTGGTAGTCTTGTTACAGAATATGAAATTTCATATTTTGCCTGTATTTGTTTATTAGATATCACAATTTTAAAACTTAAAAAGTTGTACCCTCTATCATTAATTAGTGTGTATGCAAACTAATTTAAGAACATTTATTTTTCCAACTATTAATTTTAAATTAGATAAACTTTTGCAGAAATTACCAAATTACACACTTCATTAAAGATACAAAGGGAATACCGAGTCAGATACTTAAGAACTCTACGCTATATATTAGTCTTAAAAATCCATAGTGTTTCCATGCAATCACGAGAAACAACTGAATATCGAAACGATAACAAACGTATTGAACAATTCAAACCATGGAAATGGATTATCGCACAAATGTTATTGGGAATAAATTGTGTTTCAAAAGATCTACATTTTGTGTGTAGTACGTTTTCGCTTATCGCTTAACGTTTATCAGTTAAACAAGATTATAGAAAATTCTTTTCAAATGAAGAGAACTTCACAAGCACCAGAAAATTCAAGCTATACATTGTAATTTAAATGTAATTATTATACGGTATTTTAATAATAATCATTAGTCATTTTTGAGAAAATCGAAAATTTCGAAAACTCTTCCATATAAAGGGTATTTTGTAATAGCAGGATTTTCTTGAAAATCTTTGTGTGGCATCTTTGGGACTTAAATACCCAGTTTTGGTTTTTGAGTAATGCTGTTCACAGACACATAGCCACAGGGGGTCTGAAAACGTCTGGGTATCAAATTTTAAGTGGAATGAAATTCTCTACACTGAAGGTAAGCTGTAGAGAAAGTAAACAGTAGGCATTCACATAACTGCTACATAAGAAAATACGAAAGGAAGGAGAAAAAGAAGAGGGAACAACAGCACAAAGAACGATACATATAAACTAAAACAGCAATTACAATACTGGTATTAGCAGAGGGCAATTTACAGAAAATAAAACAGGACAGAAAACCCTGACAGCTGCGAAAAGAAAAATAAACTGACATTTAGCCTCAGAGACTTGTTTTCTGACTTTACTTGGCTTTTGCTCAACTACTTGTAAACGCATTTTTCTTTTCTTTTCTTCGGAGAAACATGCAGTTGACTTGACCTACCTCTGAGGGACTGCGTGGGCACAGACATTGTTCCTTATCAATTTCGCTATCACGACCGTTGTATATTAATCTCACGGAGCGCTCTAGATTAGACCTGTTACTCAGCAAGATGACTAGTAAGGTTGCGAAGGCATCGGTGACACCTGTCTCTTGTACTTTGATCACGCGAGGTGTGGAGGTTGAGTGGTTGAAGTTCAACAGCTTAGATCTCAAAGCAGAGGTCAAAATGCGCATATTATATGTCCAATTTTGTGATCAATTTCAAGCACAGTTCAATAAGCTTTTATGTTCCCAAAATGAGCGCTTCATCCATAAGCCAGGGCAAGCATAAGCCGATATTCATTTCACTAGAAACGCAAATCACACTTAAAGTAAATCAAATATGTCCTAAATAAAGAGTTCAGGTGGTGAAACTTATAATTTCTGTTTTTGTGCCGTTTCATAGTTAAAAGATCTGTTGTTTTTGTTTTATTTTATTTATTTATTTATTTGTGCTAGCTATCTTCCTTAGAACATGGCTATACATCAGTCCAAGCTGTTATCTTTCCATATTCAACCTATATTACATTCTTTAATTATACATAAAAATGATGATAATAATAATAGTAAAATAATAGTAGTAATACCAAAAAAATAATCTAATAATACTAATATTATAATATGATAGTATAATTACATAACTTAACATCACATGATGCAACTAATTCACATCTCTTTTTATTGTCCATAACCATTTCTTTTTTACTTTGGACAGGTATTCTCCTACCTTTTTACTATCCTTGTTAAAAATCTTGCTTAAGGCTACTTTCCTGTTCTGTTTTTACCATTTCCCATTATAGCTTGCTTTCTCCAATGCTCTGTACCTTTACAATAAAAAACGATATGTTCTAAATCTTCTCTTTCCCCACATATTGGACACTTGTTTTATTTATGGACGCTCTTTAACTGTTGTGGTCCTTAGCGTCCCATTCTATATTGGGTGTGAAAGACCGGTAATTTTGCTTAGAGGCCTCTATATCAGGCTTGAGGTTCTTTTACGTGCCGTAAATCTACGACACGGGACCACCAGCCTGACTTCCTTCGGAAGGAAGCTATGCTAAGGGTGTTTAGGCCCGAAAAAATCTATCGCCCTCCGCCGGGTTTGAACTAGAGGCTAGCATGATAATTTAAAAACCTATACTGTTACAGATTGCATCACTAAACTAAGCAATATTCTGTCAAATCTTAGAGATATTTTGATACCTTAAAAATGCATACCGGCGGCGCCATGGCCGAGTGGTTAGACGCTCCCCTCACCAAGACGGCCCGGGGTCGATCCCAGGGAACCGTACGTGGGATTTGTGGTGGACTAAGCTATGTCTGGGCGGTTTCTCTTGGGTTCTCCGGTTTCCCACGCCATTCATTCCACCAACTGCTTCATTGTCAACTTTCCTTTCATCTATTTCACCGTCATTTCATATCATTTCCTTCCTCGCTCTCATACTAGGCTTCGGGCTGATCACCCATTCTGGTTCTTTTATCCGATCCAAATGGTCTACTCCCCAACAGGCGTCTGTTCCAGGCACCCGCCTATAAGTCCTGAGGAATGTAAGTCCTACTAACGTGGAGGGCAAGGTAAGAAAGGTACTTTACCTTGAAGAAAAATCTTTTAGGTGTTTGGAAAAGAGTTATTATTCAGTTATGCAAGTGTTAAAGTTTACAGATCATTTAATTTTGCTTTGAAATCATGTTCATTATCATACTAATTATTTCGAGGCCAAAGGTTGTTAAATAAGTTTCTTATTACCAAAAATATGAGTTTAAAATGAAATTTTATTTCCTAAAGGAAACTATTGGCTTTTACGAGTTTTATTTGGTGAGATAAATACAATTGAAAAAACTACCATTCGTACACTTTTCATAAGTCCCTGATACTAAAAACAGCCACAGAATTTAATTTGCTTTTATTCCACGCCGAACCGGATAGAGGGCAGAACCAGAAGTACCCGACCTGACGTATAGATATCGGTTGTTGTTTCAAACAAATCTCTATGGTAGAAAGTACCAACCTTATGAAGCTTAAGTTAGAAGTTTGACAATGCTACATTGTTTAGTAATTGTTTGGCAACCATCAATAGTGAACGCTCTCAGCAAATTTGTAAACATGGATAAAACTGGTCATCGTTTTGTGATACAATACTTTCATTTGAAAGGTTTTAGTCCAACTAATATTAAAACTGAGCTAGATTCTACTCTGGGGGATTCTGCTCCTTCATTTACAACAGTCAAATATTAGGTGGCAGAGTTTAAGCGAGGCCGTACGAGCTGCCAAGACGAATATAGCAGTGGTCGACCAAATGAGGTGACCACGCCAGAAATTGTGAAGAAAATCCACAAAATGGTATTGGATGACCGTCGACCGTCGACCGTCGACCACCTCCGAAAACTACGAATGAACGAGCCTCTAATCGCATGAATCTAGTGTAAAAATCTGCCAAGAAGAAAATGTTTTATATACCGAATCAGGGAAGCCGGAACATTTAGGAATGTATATTTGTTGTAGCATTAAATAAGGGGCTATGCCAGTTGATTAATAACATTAAATTCCCTAATGAAGTCTGAAAGCTAAGTTTTGCTATAAAGTTTTCGAATTCATCTAGTATAACGTTAGACATTTTTGTTTATTTTGTTTTGTTTCACTTGCATGCCGCCTTCAACATCTAAGGTCACATCCATGACTTTGATTCAAGGAAAATTGCTTACCAACAACAGTGTTCACTCGTTCTACATCTGGTTTTTATCGTTGGCTTGACTCCTCGCTCTCTCTCTCTTCCTCCCCCTCACTCTCTCTCTCTCTCCAGGCATACACAATCCTTCGTATTCATAATTGTAGTCCCTAGCGAGGAGAGGGAATACTCCCAATTAAAGAAAAATTTCCTCTCTAGTCGAGAATCGAAACGGGACATCTGGTATAAGAAATTAGAATGCCTGACCACTCCGTCACAGAGACAATTTAAATTAAGTTTAAATTAAATTTTGATTTAAATAGAAACCTCAAGCCTCAAATTGGCTGAGTGGTAATATGACGATTCGGTTCTAGAAAGTCATTATGTGCATTCGAATTTTGCTTAGCTGTTAATTATTTTCCCAAACTTTTTTCAGTGTGGGTCTGGTATTGATATTTCAACATTTATTATTTATGAAACTTGCAACGAAGTTGCCTATATACCACTAAGACTTAAGGTCAGTTGAAAAGAACTAAACCTAATATTTGTAGCGTTTTCTTTGGTGTATTTGCGAAAGAAGTGGCATTAAATAAATCAAAAAGAGTACAGAGGAGTACATTAATAACTGTATGTTCATTATAAATCAAGAGGTACCCGTGTCGCTAGACTAGACCCCTAATCCATTCAACTGGATAGTATTTTTGATTATATTGTCTACAACGAAACATTTTGCATCAGCGTGCTACAAATTTATTGAAATTTGTACTATAGTGTGCGGTGATAAGAGCTTTCAGTACAAATTACTATCGTTTTTCTTTCTTCAGTCTTCAGCTGTGAGTTGTTTGCCATTAAAAAGGCACTTGAATATATATTGAAAACACTATCCATCACTTACCTAACAACAGTGACTCCCTGTCTGCGTTAAAATCTCTCCAAAATATGTACTCCTCCAACAGCATAGTCCAAGGCTCTTTTCTTTCTACACCAACTTATCTACCCTGAACAAACTCTGCATTATTGTTGTATGGGTACTTTCTCATCATAAAATATAGGAAATGAAAAAGCGGACACTGCTGCAAAAGAATCAATTTATCTACCAACCATAGCTACACCCTACTACGATGCAGTTACTCATTTGAAGAAACAAATAAAAGATCAGTGGTGGAATAGTTGGATACAGAACAACAGTAAACTTTACAATTTGCGCCAGACTTCTACTACAGAGTATCCAGTTAAAAACCTCAAATTTAGAAACCGAATTACAATAACCCGCCTACAAATTGGACGCTACCTGATAAACAGAAGTCCTCCACCCGTCTGAGTGTCAAACAGCACCAACAGTATAACATATACTGAGATGTTTAAAGTTTCAACAGCAGAGAAAACAATTTGGTATACCATTAAACCTTCATGCAGCACTCAATAATCCTTCTCACTGTCGAAATATTATCAACTTCATTAAAGCAATTGAATTATATAACTATATTTAATCAAAACGATTAAAAATGTTTTTGTTATTGTAAAATTACTGTAATGTTCATTGTGTATTAATTGTTCTTGTATCCCACTGTTATGTTTAATGTGTAATAACTGTAATTGTAAGGTTATCATTATTTACAATGTGAATTGTCATGTTCTTGTAAAATCGTGCTAATAAATGTTTGTAGAATCGTTCTATTGAATCTAAATGATCGCGATTAGACCAAAATGGTTAAAGGCACCTTAAACAAACAGATAAATAAAAAAATATTGACATTTCAAGTTATCTGCAGTTGCTATGCATGTTTGCAATATTTAACAATTAATGTTGATTAGACATAGGAACTAATATAATATATATTACAAGAAGTTTTGCTGTAGAATATATTTTCTAATAAAAGAGATGATGTTTTTACCCAAGGTTGTATAATATGTGGGTTGCGAAGATACAATGTTTACCTGGTATTAGAGCAAGGAACCGAAACAGAGAGACAAAGGTAAATAGATGATGTGCAACAAACCATCAAGAAAAATGACATAAGCAACTGCTAAAACAAAATCTAAGACTGTACCAGTCAGTGTGTTTGACAGTGATGTGTCATACTTGTACAGGATTAGATATATCTACTACAAAAAAGAGAAGAAATAGAAGGAAACACTTCAAGAACAAGTTAGATGGACATATGACAATACTACAGGGATGTCAAAGTCTAATTCCTGACTGAAGCTGATAGTTGTGACGTCGAGAAGGCAGTACAAGTTCTCACTGCTACGTCACTGGCTGTTTCGTCATTAAGCTCTTGAATAGCAAGTGAGACAGCCGTGCACGACAGATAATAAAGCAAATAATTCCAAGTAGAAGAGGTCAGATGTCCCGGAGCACTATAAGGTTGGCTGGAAACAGGAAATCAAAGTAATTACATAAGATGCTGTTTTGTTTTAAATGAAGTACTCTGTAACTCTCTGGTGCTGTTCATCCCAGAGTAAGAATTTCCGAATAAATTTGCTCAATCTGAACTACGAACAAATTATGGCAGATAATGATTAATACAGGCATACCAAATCATATTGTGGAGATATTTAAAGAAATATATAAGGGTTCAAAGATATGTATTAAACAATAAAATGGGAATTTTAAGAGGCACATATTAATATAGGAGTAAGACAAGGGTGGAGTACATCACCCACTTTATTTAATTTATATTTAGACAACGCAATTCGTAAATGGAAACAGCGGTTAAATATCTTAAATATAACTTCTGATTATAATAGAACAAAATTTCGTAATGACATTCCTATATGGTGATGACCAAGTAATCATTTCTGTTAACGAAGATACGCTACAAAGATCACTATTTGAACCACATAAAACTAAATCCATGGCTTTTCACGGAACCCATCCGTTGAATGTAAACTTGCATTAGATAACAATATAATTGAACAAGTAAACATATATAAATTTTAGGATCTTCAGTATCATATATTAAAGAAGGAGATATTGGAACTAAAATAGAAAATGTTTAAAAAATATGTGCAACAATTAAAAGAATTTTAAAAAATAAAGTGAGAAAGGATACGATGATGAAGTTTAATGGCAGTTCCAGTTGCTCTATATAGTAGCAAAACTTGGACAACAATAAATAGAGATAAAATCAGATTACAGGCAGAGGTAATGAGGTATTTAAGAACAGTATTATGAGTCTCTAGAAAAGATAGAATAAATATGATGACATAAGAAAACAATTAAGGATCGTTAACCTAAATGAAGAAATAGAGCAGAACAGACAAAAGTGGCTAGAACACGTAGAGAGAATGAATGAATGAGGAAAATACTCTACTATATACCTAAAGGAAAACGAAATGTCGGAAGACCCAGGAAATGATGGACAAATCAATAAATTAAACATTTGGAGCACGCAACAAGCCTTGGAAAGGTTTAATGCTTGGATGAAAAGAAGAAGACTAAGAAGTCAGATGTCCCGGAGCACTATAAGGTTGGCTGGTAACAGGAAATCAAAGTAATTACATAAGATGCTGTTTTGTTTTAAATGAAGTACTTTGTAACTCTCTGGTGCTGTTCATCCCAGAGTAAGAATTTCCGAATAAAATTGCTCAATCTGAACTAGGAATAAATTGTAAGCAAGTTAATGCGAAAATTAGGTGACTTGTCTTCAATGGCATACCCCAATGTTCGGTCTGCTTTATTGCGTTAACTGATTCAAGATATTCGCGTGATCAATAAAATGTATATCTAGAATTTTCTGTTTTTATAACGATGTATAATTGGTAAACCATAAGAGATACACACAATTTATTTTAATCACATTTTCTTTGCGGCATTAATAATCTGCTGCTCTTGGTTTGAATTTTCTAATACTTTTACAGCTTACGAAGTATTGACACCATTCATTTGTTTCTTGCGATATAATGGTAAGAGCGTGGTTATTCTTGTGAGTATAAATAAATGTATAATGAAACAATTTCTCATTAACATGAAGTAGATGAATGAATGATTTGTCTACGTTGTACTTACATGCAATTTATATAATGTTTATAATAAAAAGTGTTTTATTCAGGGAACTCAAAACATGTATTTCCAATGAAATATCCATATAACATTTTTGGCTGGAATACAATGCTTCCTCTGCTTACTAGGTACATTGTAAAGAAAGTAATAAACGATGGTGGGAGGAGAAAATAAGTATCAGACTTCATTTTGCGTTGGTATGTGTGTTATGCTTGGAAATAATAGCCATCGACTTCCGTCGGGATTATCATATTATATTCTGTTGCGGCGGCGCCGTGGCCGAGTAGTTAGACCGCTCACCTCTCACCGAGGCGACCCGGGTTCAATCCCAGGGACCCGCATGTGGGATTTGTGGTGGACAAAGTGGCGTCTGGGCGGGTTTTCTCCGGGTTCTCCGGTTTCCCCAGCCATTCATTCCACCAACTGCTCCATCATCATCTTTCCTTTCATCCATTTCACCCTCATTTCGTTTCATGTACTTCCTTCCTTCCACCCATACCAGGCATCGGGCTGATCTCCCATCCTGGATATTCTGTCTGATCCATGAGTGTCTGCTCCTCGACGGGCCTCTGACCCAGGCACCCGCCTGTAAGTCCTGGGGGTGTAAGTCCTACATAAGAGGAGGTTAAACAGAGAATGAATGAATGAATATTCTGTTGCTGTGACGAAAAATCAATGTAGTACTCTTGGAATGTTTATTATCCATGTTAAAAGAAGTGCATCATCTGCAGTAATGCCACAAGTGGTTTCTAAATCATCGATAAAATCTAGTCACGAAGTGACGAGAGAATTTATAGAGGATTGGGAAATCTTAAGTGACATTTGCTAAGACTGTTTTACGAATAAAATGAAATGACTTACTCAAAATTCATGATTATTATAATAAAATCATAAAACATGCATATCTATTTGCAATATAAGTGGCGTTGCTCTCGAAAACAAGTTAGAATCGTATGGTCACGTTTTGTTTGATCAATGCAATTTGATCATATAGGTATAATTTACTGCCATCTGGCGTGCGGAACTTGCAGTAGGAATTCGCTATTCTTATACCTATGATTGTAAGAATGCTCCTAGTTGAAAAAACATGAAAGTAATAAAACCCATATTATCAACATTATAGGTTATGAAATTCTTTACAGAAAAAGGCTGATAAATGTTAAGCTGTTTCAATTAATTGGTTAATTATGAACACAATTATCTCATTAATTTTATAGTGATTTGCTTGTACTCATGTTTATGCTATAAAAACAATGTGGAATGTCACATCTAAAAGGCTACAAGAAATGTATTTTAAGGAATGTCATATGAATCCATTTGAAGACCAGGAGTTTCAAGAGGCGAGAGATGCAAGGAATGCGAAAAGAAAACTGCTCCAGAACTTACCGGAAAAAAGAAACATTAGTGCAGTGGTTATAAAGTCCGAGGCATATGAAATAATGATCAATCTAGAAGGGCTTGCATGGATGAGAACAGGATCAATGTACCTGAGAGGGCTAAGAGGCAGAAAAAGCGGAATTTGTGAACTATGCGGAGATAGTGAAAACACAGAGCATTATATGACAGAATGCAAAGAATTAGCACAATGGAGACAAAAAGTATGGGAGGAAAAATGGGAAAAAATGGATAGAAAAATAGTAGCAATTAAAATGTTAAGATGAAAAGAAAAATAAGAATATAGGGGAGTTCTTAAAGAAAGTAAAGGAGAAATGGATTAGAAAAGTAAGAGATAAGAAAGGTAGAAGGGCAAACGGAGGAGGGAGAGGATGGATCATAGGTGATTTAAGGATAGCAAGGGCTATTCAGCTGAGGCATAAGGCCAGGGTGCCAGGCAAAATAATAAAACAACGTGATGAGAATAGCCTGAAGGATTGCAAATGAAGTTCTTCCTTATCACTGCGCAAAAATTGGCATGCCTAATTAATAATTGGTGCATATCTTCATTTAAAGTGTTATCAAATCTCGTCTCTGCCATTTTTATGTTTAAACATAACAGTATTGGTTGTTGGTAGCTAAGTCACTGCAAAATGACACTCCAACCTCTTCTGAGTATTAAAAACAGGAGGAGCCCAAAGGAGGAAGTGATAGATATTTCGATAAACTCTGAGTGGAATCATGGCCGTGATTGGTTAAAAAATAACATTCGTTCAAACGTGACTGGTCGTTATTTCCCATTTTCGGCATAAGTGAAATAATCTGCGTAAACTTACTGTTATACTCTTATTTATCGCTTTTTAACCTTCCAGTTCTTCTACGCTCCTTACCATTTCATCCATTACAACATTAAATAGCACAGGGTTCAACAATTCGCTTTGTCGTAATCCACCTTGAAGAAGGTGTTTTTCTGCTGTTGTTATCCCCACCTTTGGGAACAAAATTTGAGAAAGTGTTTTGTCTTTACGTTGGAGTTTGTTTATTTATTTCCATACTTGAAAAAAAACAATTTGAGAAAGTATTCTGTTGTTGAAGTTTTCGCCACGCTTTGGGCGTTAATTTGAAGAAGATTGTTTGTTACGTAATATGCTACTACGTATGAAAAAGCTGATTTAAAGATGTATTTCTGTTGTTACGCTCCAATTTTAAAAAAGTATATTTTAACTTTGTTGTTAAACTGGTTCTATAGATATTATTTATGTTTGTTTTTGCCTCGGCTGCGTCAGTATTATTTTAGAGACACCTTTCTCTTAATGAGGGCGTGGTGCGACAAGAATGTAGGCTTACACAGATTTTAAGTTTAAATGCACTTCTTTTTTATTAATCCTTGACACAAATTAAATAGTACTACACTGATATCAAGAGCTGTGAGATTCTTTTATTTAATACTTGCACTTTGTTAACCTATACACATAATTTTCGTTTCACCTGAATACGCAATATTTCTTTAGAGAACACATCTTCCATCCGGTCACTACCAAGGTCTGCAGGCAACTGAACATATTTCAACCGTCCAAACCCGAAAACTTTTGTATTTCAAGTCTCTGATTGGCTAATCCTAGACCAATAGAATACCTGCATTTAATTAAAGCTTTTTCTGGCTGTTGATTGGCTAACCTTAAACTGTCACAAAATTTACATTATCGTTGCTCTAATCATGACTAGTAGTATTCAAACTCTCAAACTCATTATTGCCTCAAGGTTACCTCATTGTTAGCAACTTTAAACTTATTATTCTCACAGATCTTACATTATTAAAGTACGTAATGTATTTACATAACATTATTAAACATGTTTACAATAATATAAGCATTTGCAATGACTGTTACATACATTTTTTTTATAAATTATTACATACATATTGCTTCAAGGCGGGCTGTTATTGAATTTACATATTATATAATTTAATTGAAATTATTCAAGTGTTAAAAATACTGCCTCAACCTGAATTCCTAATTTAATTTGTATAGTGATCTCCGAGTTGCATTTTGTTATGTAGATATTTCTTATTAAAGCGACAGCGCCTTATTGTTTACTAACGCAGAAAGTACGACAGTGCGATCGAACGCCTTTACTAACACAATAAAGCATATGAAGCATATGAAGCATATGATTTATTGAATTCGATCGCTTTCTCAGCCACCTGATATACAATAGTATATAATGTATTAAGGAGAGAAACAGATTATTTTCCACAAGGTACATAATTGGAGCCGAGGGGTACAAATGTAGTAAGGGAAAATCTGTTTCGATCGCATGGTGTATATACTACTTATTCCACGACTGGAGCTAACTTGTCGCGTTTTATTTATTTGTATCTTATTTATCTGGAAGTAATGCATTGAAACGGATAAGAGACTTTGGAAGGATTGACAGGATATGTAAAATGAGTTTTATATATGGACGCTCTTTAACTACCATGGCCCTTAGCGTCCCATTCTATATTGGGCGTGAAAGACAACTAATTTTACTCAGAGGCCTCTTTATCAGTCTTGAGGTTCTTTTACGTGCCGTAAATCCACGATACGGGACCACCGGCTTTACTTCCCTTCCGAAGGAAGCCATGCTAAGGTTTTTACTACACCACGGAGGACAACGAAAGGATATGTGCAGCATCGTTGTTCATATCGATTACTTGTTTACATTGTGGATTTAAATACAAAATGGATAATTATGAAGAACTAAAAGATTTAACGTGTGCTGTTAGTGTGGCAGTTAGCGGTTTATTATCGAAAAATCTGATGTGATACATTTCCATGGCTTTCTCTATCCTCTATCTTTATTAGTGGGTATATAAACCCTTGTTACTAAAGCTTAATTTCCCTATTACACATAGTAAGTAGGAGAAGTATTGCATTCCACCCAAAAATTCGATACCGAGATTTCATCGGAAATACATGTTTTGAGGCGCCCTGAATCTAAAAATCATTTTTGGAAACACGTCCGTGTATGTCTGTGTCTGTGGCAGCGTAACTCAAAAACGAAAAATCGGATGAATACTAAACTAGGTATTTGAGTTTAGTACCTTCCAAAGATGCGACACAAAGATTTTCAAGAAAATCCACCCACCCTAAACTACCCTTTACATGGAACATTTTTCGTAGATATTTATTTTCTAAAAAATTGATCTAAGGATTTTGATTAAAATGCCACATATGAAAGATATTTATATGACAAATAAACTGTATATATTGGAGTTTCTATGAATGACCTATGAAGTCCTCTTCATTCGGAAGAAATTTTGTATAATCTTATACAACTAGTAAACGTTAAGCGATAGACGAAAACGTACTACAGAAAAAAGTAGATGTCTTTAAAACAAACAATTTATTTCAATTAAGTTTTTTAGTGGCATAAGCCAATTCTGAGATATCCAATATTAAAAGTTCGCAACGTTCATCTCTTGGTCATTCATTCTCTAAGTCCTGTCAATATACAGTTGTTTCTCGTGATTGCATGGAATTTCAAGGCCAGCATATTAATATCCAGTTCTTAAACATTTGACTACCGCTGTTCCCTTTGTACTCGTATCTAAACGAAATGTGTAATGTAGATATTTCTGCAAAGGTTTATTTGGATTAAAATTAGTAGATAGAAATATAAGCTTTAGTAAGAATAGTTTGTAATCCCACTAATAAGCGATAGAGGGCAGGGCCGTATTTGGAGGGGGGTTTCTAGGATTCAAACCCCCGCCCCGAAACTTCTGACAGTTTTATTTATTTAAGTTCATAGCAAATCAATATAGGAAATATCGTTAGATAACAGTAGGTCTATTGCTAGTAGCACATTTACAAGAAAAAGGGAAACTTAACATCTTCGCCTTGTATAGGTAGGGAGACCATACATTCCGGTTTTCGAAGCAGTCTCTATGTTTTGTGCTGTAAGGTGAAATATCGTCATTCTGGTGAATTTTTCTTGTCTATATAATGTCTCCAAGCAATGTTTTTATCTATGTAATGTCTATATACTACGGAGTAGGTACATGGTAACTGTTTGGGGTGCTGTTAAGTTTAGATCTACTTGTGGAAAACCCACCCCGAAACTTTTTTCTGGGTACGGGCATGATAGAGGGTACTGCAAGTGATGTGAATGTATCACATCAGTACTTCTTAAAAGACGAAGCTAGCCTTAGATCAGCGATTTATTCCTGACCAGTATTATTCCATTTGAAGCAACAGAGAAACGGATGGAATAGATTTCTCTCGATCTCATCAATAAGGGTGTGGTTCCGCAAGTTTTCTAACGTGGATCAACTACCTCTGCGGCACTGTAGGTTAGGGCGTAGTTGCAGACATAGAGGGCACGGTGTCGAATCCTGGTTGAGTGAGCGTTTCTTCTATCTGACGGTTGAACTATGTGTATTATTGCCTCTTTTGCGTAAATGAGCCTACGAAGCGCCTGTTTCTAATCGAATCTTTGTCCGAAAAAAATTGAAAGTAAGAAATGCCTTCCTCTCAAAAAGCTCCATTAATCAATACAGATGAATCTATCACTGCAAATATTTTTCAAACAAAGAAGCATTGTTCATGCAGTTTTCACCGAAATAAGGCAAGCAACCATTAGTGTACACCATAATTCGCTAATTATCAGAAATTGAATTTCTAGCCCAAAATAGCGTTTCTTACTTTATCACGTTAGTAGATACAGAAGATATTGCAGCATAACTCAAAAACGAAAAGTTGGATAAAAACCAAACTTGTTACTTAAGTTTAGTATCTCCCAAAGTTGTGAAACGAAGATATTCAAGAAAGTCCCCCATCCCTAATTACCTTTTACATTGAACATTTTTCGAAATGTTTTATTTTCTCAAAAAGGCTATAACGAATTTGATTAAAGTACCATATATTAAATATATTTACATGATAAATAGAACGTGTATATTGAATTTTCTGGGAACAGCCTGTGAAGTCGTGTTCATCCGGAAATACTTTTTATATAATGTGTAACTGATAGGCGAAAACGTACCACACAAAAAATGTAAAAATATTTTAAAACGAACTTATTTTTTCAAACAATTTTGTGTGGCATACCTAAGCCGTTTCCGAGGTATCCGTTATTAATGTTCCGAATTTTTTTTAATTTATTTATTTTTACAATGTGGTAGTCATATCGCGACAATGTGTTGGTATCGGTATTTACATGCATAAAAACAATGTTCAATACTCTGTCCTTCTTTAAAGTCCTGTCGTCATTCACTTGTTTCTCGCGATTGAATGGAAACAGTATGCAATTTTAAGGCCAGCATGTAGCATCCAGTTCTTAAAACACTTGACTATCGCTGTCTCCTTTGTATCTATAAGTAAATACGTAATGCAGCTATTTCCGCAAATGTTTATCTGGATTAAAATGAAGTAGACAAATAAGCTTTCGTAAGAATAATTTCTACACCCACTAATAAACGATAGAGAGTAGAGAAAGTCATGTGAGTGGAACACATGAGATTTTTAAATTAACTCAGTATTTATTGACACATATACTTTATTTTTTAACTGTATTAACTCCATTTTCCTAAGTTTCAGTGAGAAGCAAACATAGCTGCTTTTATCAATATGGAGCTATCTTTTAAGCGTACAAAGTATGATTGATTTAAATTATGTAATGTAAGATAATTATTGAAATTAAAGAAAAAATATTAATTGTTTAGGCATATAATTTCTCTTTCCATTAGACATCAGACATCATAATTATATTCGTATTGTAGTATTCACTAAAAAGCTATTCCTCTGTTCAGGTTGCATTTTTGTCTATAAATGATTAAAAATTGAAATTTCGTTCGCATTTCATGAAATCTTGCATAACCATAATTACCTTTCTATTGATTGTGGCATTAAGTTAGCGTGTAGAATTTTCAAAGATTCGAGATTGCTATTTCGAACTGTGTTAGCTCTCAGTCGGTAGAACTAGTAGAGAATGACTTAAAAGATGACATTTTCACTATTTCGTTGATGCCTCCAATAATGACAAAATTGAATACTTTCAGTGTGTATTAAGTATTTTTCTGAGGTCGATGGGGTTAAAGAAAAATTGCTAACCCTTTATGATTATGCTAATAAAACAACTGATGATATTTTTGAAAACTGCGAAGTATTTTACATGAACACAACTTGAAAGTTTCTAATGTATCAATTTCGGCGAAGACAATGCAGCACTCTACTACGAAAAGTAGCAATCATTTTTCAGAATTTCATATTCTTAAACAGTAACATAATTAAAGCAAATTGTAACTCCCTCTCGTTATTCATATCATGACAAAAAATGCACTCAAATTGGTACTAGTACTAAAAGCTTTCTAATAAGTTCTCATCTTCCAATAAGAGATTTTATTTGTTATAGCTTATATATCAGAGTGTATTGAAATGGATTATAGATCTTTTTCTTCTCAAATTTGAACAAGTGATCTCCAAACTTCTTTTCAGTTTTTTTTGGACAAGAATATTGAGTGATCTCAAGGCATAATCCAGTTCGGTGATTGTACTTGTTGCCAGCTCTAGAGCGTTCCATTGCTTCATAATTATACTATGTTATTTTCTCTCTCAAGAGAAGAACAAACACATACATCCTTTAATATGGACTTTTGTAATAGGAGTGGACGAAGAATATGCATTTCATGCATAACTATATGAATTTTATTACAAGAACAGTTTTACGGCTCGAAAATTAAACAGTTCAATTTACAAATTTTTATGCTATAGATATTACAATTAAACAAATGTATGATTAGAGATTAAAGGATAGATTTGGAGTTAAAAGTTAATCAACTGAGCGAGATGGTTCAGGCGGTAAGGTCTGTGGCCTGCATTCGGGAAGTCGGGGGTTCGACTCCCGTGTCCGATCTTCCTTACCTACGGGGTTTCTTCGGGGTTTCCCCGGGTTACTAGGTAAATGCTGGGAAGGATAATTAAAGCCCCGGAATTTCCTGTCCCTCCATTTCACCTCCATTCTCATTTCACTTCAACTTTCATCCGGTTGGTCCCTTTCAGGATTGTATGAGTAGGCGGGAGGTCTGGCGTGTGCATGGCAGGGGAAAAGGAGGGAGGAGGAATATTAAATTTAATAACGTTTTTACTCCTTATTTTATTTATTTATCCTTATTTATAAAAAATATCTTTATTGGAAACCTTCACACCCCGGAATAAGGGACGGTCTCTGGGTCCTGGGCCCTCCAGGGGATGTAGGTATACCCACGTGGAGGGAGCCGGCAGCACCAGTGCTCATGCGGGGAGTTTAAATATGTTAATGGTAGGGACTCTGCCCTCTGCCTGTCATGCACCCTGGTCCGGCCTCCTCCTCTCGCCCGGGGCATAGGTACAAAAGATCCATATAGGTCGACATTCCAAGTTCCTCTCCAAATTGAATACTAATTCTAATCCTACAACTTAATCAAAATTTATAGAAAGTAAGCAAATCCGACCAGGATACATTTAGAAGTTGTGCTAGTAATGTTTATCGGAGGGGCCTTGACAAATGGTTCAGTTTTGAGAAATTCACTTTTAAGAAATTCAATATCTTGTCTAAATATGTAAGTGACCTTTGATAGCCTTATAAATATTAAAAGATCATAGTAAAGAAGTAAACGTGATAAATTGTACAATGAATTTTCACTTCTAAGAAATATAACTGAATGTCTTAGAAACCAATTTACCCGCTGACAAATAAATAAGTTAACTTCTTTAACAAATCTGCACTCTTACTGAAATAGTCGATTTGTGTTGTCCGTAACGCATATGTAGATCGAGTGTTTTCTGTAATGAAACTTGTGGACTGGCGAGAGAAAAGCTTCATGTAAAATTGGTGCAAAGTGGGCTTCTTATTAAAATAAGCTATAATATGGGTTGGCTGAATTCCATCAGAAAGCCCTAAATGAGAAGCAACTTCTAAAGGCTGCTGCATTAGAGAAGACCGCGGACCCACTGAATTGTGCTAAGGATTGTATTTAATGCTTTCAAAATGTTTGAATGCATCATTTGCAACTTACAGATAATTTCATGCACTTCACTTTTAAAACTGGATACCTCATGGCAGCCCTATCCATGTGGAGATCATTCCTTAAAAAAAAAAAAAAACTGTTTTCGAATCCATATTCATGAGAGATAATGAATGTACTAACAGATGGAGCACGAGATGGAAAATACAGTGTTGTTAATATATCAAAGAACGTTAAATTTCGACATAACATATCTTACCTCCCAGGTAAGTTTACAATTAGTATAATCGAATGCTGAAACTGTCATTAGTTTATACATTTGTGTGTATTTTTAAGTTTTATGTTTTAAGCTCTTCTTTATAGTGCCACAAATTTTGTCTAAATATTAATTTGTTCTCTGACACAGAGGATAGCACCTAATAAGGGCACCTTCTCTAGTGTTAAAGGAAATATCTGCAACGGTCAGCATGGTACAGATTATTTTAGCATCTATTTCGACATGGAGAATGAAAGTAACCCCTCTTTGTAGGGTAAATGAACAAAGGAGCCAAGTTAGAATATCCAAGATGACAAAATCACCTCTAACATAATTTTCACAAAGATTATGACGCCGCCGAGGGTTTATTTTATTGCTGGTTTTTGTTGATTGATTTCAAGAGGAGGCTGGGTAGACAAGCACAATATTTTCGTGTATTGTGTTTTAATAGTGGCAATAGAATAAGTTATATATACACATAATATTACTATTACGGTTTTTGTTCCTAAACCAACAATTCTGCCCTAGGAAGTATTTCTGAAAACAGAAAATTATTTATATCTGTCAAAGTACTTGCTATACCGACGAGTGACTGCGTTCTTTGTTATCAATGCAAGCCAACTTTACGTGCAAATTGAAATAACATTTCTGTTCTACCGAAGCTCTTCACTTGCAAGTAGACTGAACAACTCTACGCCTGGCCATCGGATTCAAACCTAGCAAGTGAAGAGGTAATATATAAATAGTAAAAGTTCTCATCTTGACCTTCGGAGGTCCTACGGATGACACATTTGGCTGCAGTTGTACCGATCTACAAATTCTAAGTTTATTTACATGTGCAGTGACCTGAACCATGCCAGAGTTTCACATTCACTGTTGCTTGTTCCCAATCCAAATAGTTCTGCTGATCTGAATACTGATTAATCAGTGCCTAAAATCTGTCTTGGAAGTTGAAGTGGTGATACACATGATGCAATTACACTTCCTTCCGCTTTTCTAGGACAAAATGGAAGTGAGCTATCATAAAATTCCCTATTCTATTAATGCTGAATATTAATGTATGTAAGGAATATTTTCGTAGAAACTGTGAAAGATAAATCCTTGCAGCTATTAAGAGATCGTAGACAATTTTATAAGCTTAAATTTTTATTTTGTCAAAAAAGGCTGTAAGTATTGAGGCAGTATTTTTAACACTAAAATGATTTCAGTCTAATTATATAATATATAAATTCAATAACAGCCCGCCTTGAAGCAATATGAATGTAATAATTTGTAAAATGTATGTAACAGTCATTGCATATGCTTATATTATAGTTTCCATGTGTAATAATGTTATGTGAATATATTACGTAATTTAGTAATGTAGGAGCTGTGAGAATAATAAGTTGAAAGTTGCTAACAATGAGGTAACCTTGAGTCAATAATGAATAAGAATGTTTAACAGTACTAATTGTGATTCTTGGAGTAACAATAATGTAAATTTTGAGACAGTTTAAAAATAGCCAATCAACAAACAGAAAAAGCTTTAGTTAAATGAAGGTATTCTATTGGAGTAGGATTAGCCAATAGAGACTTGAAATACAGAAATTTACAAGTTTAGACGGTTGAAATCAATTCAGTTGCATGGAGACAGAGTTACTAACCAGACGCAAAAGGTGTCCTCAAGAAATATAATATGTATTCGTGTGAGACGAAAAATAAGTTTACGTGTTAAAAAGTGTAATTAATTAATAAAAAGAATCTCACAGCTCTCTATATCAGTGAAGTGTTATTTAAATCGTATAAGTATTAATAAAAGGAGTGAAGTAAAATTATAATCTGTGTAAGCCTACATTCTTAGTCGTATCACAACCCTGCTAAGAGAAACGTGTCTCTAACAAAAATACTGACGCAGCCGAGGCAAACATAAATATTTAATACTTAAAGAAACAGTCAAATTACAAAGTTAATATTTTTTAAACTTGGGGCAAAGGCCACCTGAAAGTACATTTGGGGCGAAGGTTACCGGACCATACGTGCGGTTGCAATTACTATAAGTTCGGCTCCCCAACAGTTGAAATATAATACAACTCTTCCAATACAACATCATCTTCAAACTGACTTTCCATACGTGGGGCAAATACAACTCCTACAACAATACTACTATCTCTGTATTAAGTATATTATTTTTAAGATATTGCATTCCTTCAATTTTCTGTATGTAATTTTTAAGTCCTCTTCGTTCTGCATACGTGTATAACTGCGAAGCAATAAGACATAGAGAGGAAAATGTGATACGGGAAAAGTACATATTTCATTAATCTATTTTTAGATATTAAACATATCCGAAATATTCGCTATCGTTCATTGACTGCTTACAGTATGAAACAATGCGCTCTGAAATTTTAAGTTGCTGTTCTTCTACATCATATGATTCCATACCAAGATTAATATAAACGAGTTTGTTGTATACTAGATACACAACAGAGGGACCGACATCTCATCAACCAAAGGATAACGTGAGAGGAACAGAGGTTTTGCTAGTATGTTAAACTTTTAATATTTTCATTAAAACCATTATTTTACAGAAATATCTGAAATACAATATCGACGGTTTTGTGAGTGATGAAGTAAAGGTTAAACCATTCTAAGTCAAGGGGATTTAATTAGAATATTTCTTGAGAGAAGCAAAGTGTGTACATATTATAACAAATACATTGTTCCAGCATAATATAATATTAATCGAAATCTCCGCTAGCCACAAATTGTTTTCGCAGCTTTCTGGAGGAGTATATTAAATAAAAGTCCTGCTATACTGTTACAGATCCTATAATAAGTTATGTTACCATTCAGACATCGATCTTGTGCAGACATAAGTTAGAGAAGAGTAAATCACAAATGGGAAGTTGGTAGCGATAGACTGCCATATTTTAACATTCACGGAAGTAGTATTACACACTAAAAGTGGAAGCTTCTGTAGTGAAATAACCAGAATTCCAGATTTTACCGATAAATTGATGAGAAACGAAATTATGAATGAAGTGCTCGATTTTATCTGCAGCTGGATTAGTATTATTTTGGCTTGTTCAGAAACACCATTAAATAATGAAATAATATATATTTATATAAGTGTGCTTATAAAATAACTAATAAATTCACTCACAGTTTAGAATATCCGCCCTGGCGTGTTAATTTTCACAACAGTTGAGGAATGAAAATCAAGTTTAAGACAATTTTCGGAATATCGAATTGGCGACACTAAGGAAATAATAAAATTGTACTTTGAGGCGACGAAAGGAAAACTAACAAACTCGCATCACATATTACTGATCTGCTGTTACTATGCAGATTAAAATATTTCTCTTCCCAAATGGTTGCCTGATATATCAGCAAAATTACATAAATGGTTTTACTAAGATTGTTTTGTTATTTATAATATTCGATATATTTAGTATTTAAAAATAGTATGTTTATCATTTGTTTATAAACCCATATGTCAATGTGTATCATAATTTCTATTTGCTACAAGTACTGCGGCTCTAAAAGAGTATTTACTTTTTGTTTATCTTCTTTCGTTACTACGGAATAAAAAATTAAGCCTACAACAGCAGTATAAAATTAAAACTTGGGTTTGCAGTTTAAAAAGAAAGCGAGACTGGTTTGCAAAGAATATTATATATCTTGCAACATCTTCTATATATTCCATGTTGAGGCAGTATTTTAAAGATTTAAATGATTTCAGTCTAATTATATAATACATATATTCAATAAGAGCCCGCCTTAAAGCAATATGTTTATATAACAATATATAAAAAGTGTATATTACAGTCATTGTATATGTTTATATTATTGTATACATGAGTAATAGTGTTATGTGAATGTATTACGTAATTTAATAATGTAGGAGCTGTGAGAATAATAGGTTAAAAGTTGCTAACAATGAGGTAACTATGAGGTAACCTTGAGGCAATAATGAATTTGAACATTTAATGCTACTTGTGATTCTTGGAAGCAATAATATAATTTTTGTGGCAGTTTATAAAATAGCCAATCAGCAACCAGAAAAAAGCTTATAAAGGTGTTCTATTGGATTAGGAATAACCAATCACAGACTTGAAATACAGAAATTTACAAATTTAGGTGGTAGAAATCAAGTCAGTTGCTTGTAGACAGCGCTCATAACTGGACGCGTTGGTTGTAAACAGTGTTCCTAACCGGACGCGAGATGCGTCCTCGAGAAATTTAATACGTATTCGTGTGAGACGAAAATAGTTTACGTGTTAAAAAGTGCAAGTAATTAATAAAAGAATCTCACAGCTCTCTATATCAGTGAAGTGTTATTTAAATTGTGTCAAGGATTAATAAATGTAGTGAAGTAAAAATTATAACCTGTGTAAGCCTACATTCTTAGCCGCACTACTCCCTGCAAAGAAATCCATGTCTCTAACAATAATACTGACGCAGCCGAGGCAAACATAAATATATAATATTTAAAGAAACAGCCAAATTACAAAGTTAATATTTTTAAATTTTGGGACGAAGGCTACCGGGTACCATACGTGCGGTTGAAACTGCTTCAAGTTCGGCTCCCCAACAGTTGAACTGCAATACAACTCCTACTTCAATATTTAATGCACATACAGGCAATATTATCAGAAATTGGCAAATGAAATTATGTAACTTATATTTTAGAGCAGCTAATCTTATTTTCACTCTCATATTTGCAGCTGACAAGTTATTATATCGGATGAACAAAACCATATACTTTACACAGAGGATTGTTCGAATAAAATAAAGTACTAGACCAGTATAATTTTAAAATTTGCATAAATAAAACTATGGTAAGGTTTAAATTAACATTAAACAACGAAAATATGGAACAAATGAATAGGTTTTATTTTCTAGCTCGTCATGCATAAAATGAAAAAAAAAAAAATAGAAAAACATGATACAAATCCTAAACAGTGAATATTTAACAGTATATGTGGTACAATTAATAGAGTCCATAAGAAGTAAAGCAAGACGAGACATTAACATGCGATTTTACAGGGTGATGAAAGTAGCACTGTGTGTTTATGGTAATGAATAAGGGACATTATGTAAAAGAATAAGATGGAAGCAGAAAATAGGCATCCGAAATAGATTTCATAAGATCTAAAATATACCGAGAAAGGATGTAAGATAGCAATAAAATATCTGGAGTTTGACAGAAAAACTTTATGCCATATCGAAATCAACTGTGAGACCACGTAAAACGGACAGATTTCAAAAACGGATTATGGAATTTTGAAAAACAGGCAAAAGAAGCATAGGAAGACCTAAACAGAATGGATAAAACAATTTTAAGAAGTCGCAATAAAAGAACAAAAGGCTTTATTTTATGCCTTTACTGTACAATCGAGTGAATGGAATGGTATTTATATAGTACGCAGTTAAAATTAAAATTAAATTGAGCTCTATTTATGGACGCTCTTTAACTGCTGTGGTCTTTAGTGTCCCATTCTATATTGGGCGTGAAAGACCGATAATTTTGCTCAGAGGTTTCTATATCAGGCTTGAGGTTCTTTTACGTGCCGTAAATCTACGACACGGGACCGCCAACCTTACTTCCCTTCCGAAGGAAGCCATGCTAAGGATTTTTAAGCCCGAAAAAATCCATCGCCCTAAACCGGGTTTGAACCTGCGATCTCGGGAATTAGAGGCTAGCATGGAAAGTCCACAGTGATTGTTCTAAATGCCATTTAAGTTTCTTCTTGTAGCTCAGATAGAATAATGTTTCCTCCGGTACACATATTTTAGGGTTCTTTATCCCTAGGTAAAACCCAGGGGTTAAGGGTACCGTATAGTTGATTGTAGAAAAAATAGTTTATGATGTTTTATTTGAATGAGCAAACTCGTTTTAATTTTGACTTTATAATTCATTCTTTCTAGAAAATGGCAAAAGGGCATGACCAATCATAACAAACGTGATTCTTTCTAACTTCTAAATTTAATGACTAAACGGTAACGTTTTTGCGTCAGATTTTATTCAATGATAACAAAAAGGTTCAATTTTGCTTGTCTAAATAACTTAGTTTTATTTTATGTCAAACTTAAATTTAATTAAAGAAATTTGGGTTAATTTTCGCTCAGTGTAATAAAAATCCAAAACGAAATCGTAACTCAAACAAAGTGTCCATTCAGATTAAAGTAAAACTTTTATTCTGTAATGTAACTGAAACAGAATTAGGAAACAATGTGCGACAGTATTAGTGTTTGTTTTAAAGAATACTACTGTTTATTTGCCGCACGTATAAAAGACAATTTGTCGCGGTCACTTCGTGTTATCTTTTACTGAGCGCCTGTTATTTTATTTAATTTTGGGTTCACTGTCCTCCGGCTAGCTATGATCTTTTTGGCGAGCACTTATCTTATACAGGTGTGTAAACGGAAAGGAGTCTTTTATCCAAAGATAACACTGATGAAGAATGTGTTTTATACTTTTATTGTCGTATCACATTATGCACTTTCACATATTAATCTTGACACTCGCCAAACTGAAACTGTTATAATAACTTCTTTACTGCCCCTTATTAATTCGCGTACTTCAACTTTTTGTATAATTAACTTTACGACACTTGAGATTTCTTTATAACTTTGCTACACGTAACCTGCGAATCGATAAACTGTGCGATGTATTCAGCGACGTGTAATGCACAAATATTTCCGATGGACTGGACGAATTTGACTCTGACCTAGCCCTTTTTATACTCCTACACCCCGATATGGCTAAAGATTATAACCGAGCTGCTATTGGTTAATAAAACGCGCCAACATTAGCGTCTATTTTTATATCCAATGAAAATTATGAAAACATATGCTCTAGGAAAAAATGTTCCAGCAAATTCTAAGAAAAACGCGCCAATATTACGTCATTTTCTCGTCTCTAATAATGATAAACAGCTCACCCCCTCGCTACATTATTGCACGCTATTATTGTCAGTTTCAGTAAGGCCGTATAAACCCACTTCTCGACAATGCTTACAATCAACAAACATCTCAAATCAATGTCACACAACAATGCATATTCACACTACAATTACTCTTTACATTTACATAATTTGTGATACACATTACTGCGTCAAATGGGATCTGAAGAAAGAGATTATCTTTATTTCTACATAGAATTTTAATATCAATTGTTTCGCATGTTTTGAAAAGTTCTGTGGGTCTAAACTTTTATGTATTTCTAAGTTAACCGGTGAATAATTATTGCTGAAAATGTGAAAAAGTTCCGTTCATTAATATTTCTTCCTAAACTTAAATGTTAAGTCAGAAGAACACGAAAGGAATTCCGAATGCGCATTGCTCGAATGCCAAACACGTTTCTGTCATTTTTTGTGTCATTTGTTGCTTTTTCATAACCACATGGTTACTATTGAAGCTATTCATGTAATGAAAACTTATAGAACTAGAATGCATCAAATCGATGCTACATCTGAATATAGAACTTAAAACACTGCGTAGATAACCACTAAAATATGTTTGCATTTTTTAGATCCCTCTATGTTTTTAAACACCATATCAATTTACCTTGTAAACAGAGGAATATACAAAGTTTGAAGAATAATGAAAAATATGAAAAGTCAGGACTAAAGTTTAATTTGGAGAATCTAATTATACGATATTAGGGGAAGAAGAAGCAATAGTTGATCATTGTAAATAAAGCAGTTATTTAATATGTAGGCCAGCATAAATTATTAGAAATCATAATTGCTGACGACAGAAGGCATTTTATACAAATTGAAGAATGGTTACAAAAAGGAAAATTTGCAATATAACGTTTATGGTCATATTATGGGATGAAAATATTATGACTGAAATCATGCATAAATACAATTTATGAATCAACTATGACAAGTACAGCTTTATGTAGATTATAAATTTGGTTAATGAAAAATGCTATCAAATAATCCAATAATGGAAATGAGTTATTGGATGTCAGCAAGGGTTTCAAGAAGAGAAAGAGTAAATAGAGGATAAAAGTAAAATAAAATATATACACATTTAATGTGTTGTAGTTACATTATTTTTCTGTTCACTCTTCTACAAACTATTCATACAAAGATTATTATTCTATCTTTTTTTTCAACCAGATAAACTTTCAATACACCTTTACATACTAGTGTGGATATAAGAAGGATAGAGTAGGCTAAAATGATAGTCAGATTTTTAAAAACGGTTTGCTATGTGTAGTTTTGAAATTCTATGCTCTTTGCATGACCACGAGAAAAAACGAATAGCAAATTACCACTCGATAAAATTAGGTGTATTTAAGAATTTAAACCAGTAACAAATAATATCTCGGAAATGGTTAATGCCACAACAAATTTGACATAAATCGTGTACTTTAACGATATCTCTAACTTTTTCTGTGTATTGAGGTATTGAGGTTTTTTCTCTTTCTTACGGTTTATACAAAAGTTATTCAGAATGCAAAGGACTTCATAGAAAATTCAATGTATATATTTTATTTGCCATCAAGATGTCTTAAAAATATGATTGTAATAAAGATCCTCTGACTGTTTTTGGGAAAACAAAAAGTAACCAAACATTTGCCATGTAAAGAGTAATTTGGTGAGGAAAACTTTTGAAAATATTTGTTTCGTGTCGCTGGAGGATCTGATTTTAAATACCAAGTTTGGTATTTAACCAAGTTTTCGTTTTTGAGTTTTGCTGTACAAGAAGACCCCCACATTTTTCTAATAATACTTATTTTTATTCAGGGGCTTTAAAATGTGTATTTCGGTGAACGTTCGGTATCGAATTTTTTAGTGTTATGAGATATTTCCTCTACTTGCTATAGGTAGTACTTTTGTAGTAGGGAAAGTAACAACATTGTAGAAGATTATCAAGACAGCTAATACAGTATGGACATTGTTGAGAATGAGTGAAGAAACATTACCAAAGTTGACATATGAGTAGATTCCAGCAAGAAGAAGGAAAAGAGAAAAAAACAATGACAATATGGGAAAAGGGTATTATGTAAGTAACGGAGACAAGACAATTACGAAGCCAGTGGTTGGACAGAAGAGAGTGTGAAGTAAAGCCAGTGGTTCCATGTCGTAGATTTACGGCACTAAAAGAACCTCAAGCTTGATAAAGAGACTACTGAGCAAAATTATTGGTCTTTTACGTCCAATATAGAATGGGACGCTATGGACCACAGCAGTTAAAGAGCATCCATAAATAAAAGTCAATTTAATTTTTTTCAGAAGAGAGTGGTTTTGCGCACCCAGCTAGGTGGCACAGCGGTAACGCATGCGGCTCGCATTCGACGTGCCCTGAGTTCGATTCCAGGCGACCGCCCACTCTAGCCCATGGGCTTTTCGGGGTTTCCCCGGGTCGTCATATTTCTCTCAGCCCCAAATTTCCTGTCTCTGCATATTGCTCCATTAGTCATTTCATTCATTCTTCACCCCGTTAGGTCTTTTTCAGGTTTAGAAGTGTCAGCGATGGTGTTTCGGTGCGGCGTATCAGGGAAAAAGCATAGTCTCTGTGGAATTTTTTTCGTCTCTCGGGCTTCGGCTGGTTACCGGGGTATATGAACCGCCCTTTAGGGGGCATTGGGCCCTTTGTGTAGGGCGGAATACCCAGTCTGCCTGTCCGACTGACGGGGCGTCACAATCTGGAAGCTGTAGCGACCCTTTCATTGCTGTGCCGTAACTCCTGATTCCGAACGCCCGAGGGGTATAAGTACAATATCTTCATTCACTGCATCATTCCAGAGTGCCCTCCGCTATACATTTTAATCCATTCCATTCCATGGTTTTGCGCAGTGGGAAAAACCCATAAATGATTGTAAATTTATATTTGGCTGTCCATGTCACGTTATAAACTGAGTGAAGTCTTAAAACTATTTTCGTGTATGTATTATAAGATTGCTTAATACCCGAATCTTATAAAAGATACAAATGCATATACTTATTCAACCTGCATCTATAAGTAGAATATGCACATGTTTTCAGCTCATATTTCAAGTCTTTAAGGACTTATATAATCTCATTTTATTAAACTAATTACCTCGTCAGTTAAACTGTCAAGTATTCTTATCACGATCAAGCTGCCATGTACTGCAGAAAACGACAGAAAATAAAACAAATAACTGAGCTCAAAATTAGACACCTCACATTTGCATTTAATAATGGTAAAGAACTGCAATAATTTTACTGTAACAGGATTCACTGGTTTGCACCTACACAGGTGTACTGCTGAGATTAACGAGGAATTTCGCGGGTTTCACTGCCAAGAAATGTTAACGTCCATCTTGAAGACAGCGTTTCAAAGCTCTGGTGGGTCGTTAACTAAATCAATAAACACATTTCAAGGATATTGATGATAATGATGCTAGTCCACCACGGAAATTCTTCTCAGGTGAAGGTTTGCATATTAAGAATCATCTAGTTATGCATGTCATGTTACTTCACGAACTTTCAGAGTAATTTATTATCACACATTCACTTTGCTTAAGGCGCAAATGAAAAATGGTGTTCCCTGGATCTACTTTCTTTCTCGGTGCGTTAAATTGGGGTTAAGGTTCTAGAGGTTTTGTTGATGTAATGAAAGTATAGAAGGGCAAGCTTTCTATGTGTACTGTCATACTTGTTCCTATGAAAGTAATTTGCCGGATGTGTGGAAAAATAACGACAAAACCTACAATGAATGGTATTCGGCTTAGTTTCTGCTGAAGTTCAGGTCTCCAACAACACATAAAGGAACTTATTTTAAGTTAAAACCTATAACTCCAACTTTTACCCAAACTGAGTTATGAACATTACTCAGTTGCTGAGTAAATCAAAGCCCCAATTCCTTCATTTTTCTGCTTTCAACATAGTATAATCAGACAAATAGGAAAAATAAACTCCAATTCAATTCTGTATTGTTTCTTCGGAATATAACACCTCGAAAATAGCATTTTAATTAACACAATTTCTATATACTATTGTGGTGAACCCGCTGCCGATTTGCCCCGCCTTGCGGCAAGGAGTGGTTTCAGCGCCAGCTGTCGTATGGTTGGTTGGAAAGAGATGGGGGAGGTACTCTCAGCTTTTTAACTTTCGGAACCCTTATCGGGATGCAAGTAGATATTTTTAGAACTCTTCTCTCCCTGTCCTGTTACGAATCTTCTCGAAGGGGGCTTTCGGGTATGAAAGTAAGCTAGACCGCTGGCCTCGTTATTGGTTTTCTGTTGTTTCCTCAGCGAGTTCTTTCTGCATGCAAATAGCCCTTGTCACGAAGAGAGAGAAGAGAAGTCCTGACTTCGCCACGTTAGTGAGACTAGCGAAAGAGAAAGAGCGGGGAGGAGAGGCTGAGTTGCGTGCTGTTAAATTAAAATGATGTTACGTGCAGGAAAAAAGCAAACGCTATTTAAAAATAGATCTGACAAAGTCAATTTAGAGATTGTGAAAGGCTTAAACCTGAATGCAACTGAGCAATATGTTATATAAATTTGCAATGAGTTGGCATATGTGCTTAGGTAAAAGCTCATCTTTTCGTAAACATTGGTTTTCGGTGTCTCGGTTTGTATTTTCTCAGCAGAATATTATTGATGCCCCAGGAGTGATTCTTCTTTTTCCCGCAAAAGCTCGCCAGTAACTAAAACTTTGCTGTATATAAACAGTTAAGTTTAACTTTCACACTATACAGGGAAACACGTTCGTTACCTAGTTTGAAATAATTACTAAACTGTTAAAAAAAATCGTGTTTTATTAGACTTTTTGGCAGTTTATCATATTCGTTTGACTTCCAGTAAATCATTCATCAATTCAAAAACCAGATAATGTTGGAATATCATAATTCCAACTTCCACAACAGCTTGTGTAAAGCGTATCGGTTATCTAAACATTTAACATTTTTACCTTTTCAAATCAATACCTATATTGAAATATTTGTTACCAAAGAAACTAGACATTTGGATCAAAAGAGATCGTTTTACTTAACTTCAAGTTGATTAGCCTAGATGATATTCTTAGTCATCATTATCATCTCTTCATGGATTAGGAGATAATAATCTCCTGTTCCGGCCTCATGTCTCCTTCCATTTTTCTCACTGGTCTTCCAATATCTATTTTTTCGTATGGTTGGTATTCATATGCCTTTTGGAATATCGGGTTTAGTCCATCTTCTGCAAATGTTTCCTCCATCTTTCTCTGTATTACTTTATTTTGTCATTTATAGGACCAATAACCCATTCCTTTCTGATTTCTTCACTTTGTATTTTATCCATTGTTGTACACCCTTTAATAGCGTTGAGGTATCTCATTTCTGCCGCATCTATTTTAGTCTATGTTTCACAACCGTACATTAGGGTTGGAACGCCACTGTGTCATCAAATCTTAAGCTAGTTTCTTTTCATGTTCCTGGTTTTAGTGTTCTTACCAATATTCCACAATTATTTTGGAATTTACTTACTTTATTACTTAAATCTTGAATGTCTGGATACAATATACCGCATCCTAAATAATTAATTTTGTTATTTGTTCTATTGCTTTTGTTAACTATTACTATTTTGGATCTTAGAGGGTACTTTGCTTGTAAGGCCATTATTTTTATTTTATTAATTGATATCTGGAGTCCATATTTTGTTAGCATATTTCCTGGTTCAAAAATATTTTCTGCGAGTAATTTTCTGTTTCTTGGATTATTATCATATAGTCAGCATAGAATAGCATATTCATTATATTCTTCCTTCTTCTAGGTTGATTCTAGATGGTATTTTCCCTTTTATTTTTCTACTAATTTCGTCCATACTGCACCTTTGTCTAAAGGGTATACATAGGTAAAACTCCAATATGTATTTGCTTTATATTTATTATTTATAGGTTTTTAAGCATAAACAAGAAGCGCCCCACACATAAACAATTAAGAATTTTGTGAATTTTAATATTTATTCCAAAACAGGTGAACACTATAGAAAGAATTTTGGAAACATATTTTTTGTTACTCTTTAGTATGGTAGAAAAAATTATTAACTTTGTAAAAACATTTTGGATAATTTTAGGATACTAATCCAATGTAATAATTAAAAATAAATATCAACAATTCAGAAAAATCACTTCCAGCATTCTTTAATTTATCCCTTTTTAATTTTGCCCTAACGTTTTGAAGCAAATTGAATAAAAATTGAGTCGTGTGAAACATTTTGAATCTCCAGAAGTGTAGGAAAAACAGAAAGCGAAAAAATCAGCTTTGAAGTTTTAAAAGAGTTGATTGTTCACATGCACAGAGACCTTTAAAAGTCAGGTGACGCCACTTGATTATGCTACTACAAGTTCAAAGTAGTAGAAGATAAAAGAATCAATTTTTATTGAATTTTTGACAATGACCTATGTGTATCCTTATACCGCTATTAACTTTCATTTCCTGTGAAAATCCTAGTCTAATCTTTATTTTAGTTGTTTTGTACATATTTTGTAGTATCTTGATTAGATGTCTGGGGTACCCTTTCTCAGTCTTATTGTCCTATTTATGGTATAATTGAATAGCTAGACGTAACCGTAGACATCACTACAGCTGTTTTATAACATGTTTCAGCAGCGGTGAACACACAATGCAGGAATAAAGAGATTAGCAGAAACAATAATGAGGAACAGCGTTGCAACTGAGAAAGGAAGTCAGTTTCAAGTTTTTACCCCATAGTCAGTGCAGCATATAAGTTAATGTTTATAGTAACTGGTTGAGCGACCATGAGTAGCCTTGCTGTTAGACTTGGCTAGTTAGTCAAACCATGCATTACAGGGGTAATTCATTACATTAATAGTCGACTCCAAGAATTCTCTGTCGGTAAGAAGTAGTAACTCAGAAAGGAATAAACGAGAAGTAATTCAATGTTAATTTAGAAAATAAATGTCAACACTGTCTAGTTTTGTTCGGAGTTGTGAGAAAATGTGGAAACACTACAAATGTTCCTGACGTACCTAAATATACAGCGTATTCCTTTTATTAATACAGTGCAAGGGAATATCTGGACTATGTGTCACCAGTCGATCAATAAAGTCGTCTTTAGGTAATTTATCTACCTAACATTTTCAAAATAAGCACTACTCTCATCCTAATTATGTCTGTAAACACATACCTTCAGCAATATTTAAAGTCTTCCTGTGCAGAATATCATTGTGCTTCACAGTACACTTTTTCCAATCAAATCCGTATGCTCAAACGATAATTTTTTATATGCAAAACACAACATACCAAAGGAGCTAGCTTTAAACAGTCGACGGATTTGTTCATTGCTATAATTTTTTTTAAGCTTCGCAAAAATTGGCTTTCAACAAGTTGAAACACATAAAAATACACTTTGACAGAAAGTAAAGCACGTAGTGATAAACTAAATGTTTTAATTGGTATGTTAGATTTAATGTTTTTATTGTGCGTTTTCCAAGGAAGTCGGTACAGATATTTAGTAGTTTAAATTCATCTTCATTTTCAGACTTTGTTTTTATAAGATGCGACAAGTGTTACTGTCCTAAGGCATCACCAACACCATTACTACCACCACCACTACCACCACTACCAATGCCAGTACTATAACCAGCAATTATATTACTACTTCCATTACTACAATAACGTTACTTTCAAAACCACCATCACACTACTTCTGTAACTAACTTGCCACTACAATGCCACTACCACCACCATTGAAACTACCACAACCACATCCACTACCACTACGAAGTTACCTTCAAAACCACCATCACACTACTTCTAAAACTACCTTGCCACCACCACCACCACCACCACACTGTCACTACTATTACATTGCCACTACCACCACACTGTCACTGCCCCACCATTGTTACTACCACCTGACTACCACTACCAACCACAACCATTGCCACTACTACCATTAATGTCACTACCACCAATGACACTACCATCGCTCTGCCACTACACCATTAATATGACTACCACTACAAATGTCACTACTACCACACAGCTACTACCACTACCATTGCCACTACCACAACCACTACTATCATCACCATTAGTTATACATATTACTTCCACTACTACTATAACGTGACCTTCAAAACCACCATCACACTATTCTACAATTACCACCCTATCATTATTTACACTACTAGCATTACCACCATCATTTGCTATTGACCCCACTACCCCTCCCATACAGTATTATTAGCAGCAGCATCATAATCATCACCATCACAACTTTTACCACCCTGGTACTAACCATTACTAACAGCAATACTATTACGACTATATTAATTACCCACTCCTACTACTGCTGCTACTAATACTATTAATAGTAATAATAATAAAAATAGGAAATACTCGGACTAGCTAGAGGTTAAGTAAAAAGAGAAAGATAAAGTATGAAAGGGAAGCAAGCAAAGCTGATTAATCTAAAAAATGTCTTTAATCGCATCAAAACTAGGAACAACGCGCAATAGAAAGGAAATTAAACATAGCAAAGAAAGAACAATTCTGATTATTAACTGTTGCGGAGCATAGTTTTGGAATCAATAGCAAAACTTTGCTGTTGAAACTGTTTTTTCAACTTCGACCTTTAGAAAGGTTAGTAGAAAATACGTTTATTGCTGATATGAAGACATCAGAAATTTATGGTGCATGGCCGGGTGAAGCTGCTACAGGTACAGTGCTGAGCTTAATGACTCAGTCATACAGCCAGTGTAATGTAATCCTCCTGTGAAGATAACATCTTCATGAGAGCTCCAAGTTACAACAGTAAAGAGTGTTCTTTACGTCCCAATGGTACCCTTGGAAGTGTTTAACTCGGCACATCTTACATCTTCACTGTTCTCCGTGAGGTAAATCACAAGTTCTTTTCACAACTGCTTACACAAGACGGCAGTAACACTGACTTTTGGAATATATCAGTATTATTAATGCATCGCCACTATCAAAGAATTTAGCAGATTGTCTGTTGTGAACTGTGATACACCTTTATCATGCTTTTAATGCAGGAGAATAATTTGTTTCTTTGTTGTGGCGTCTGTTTCCCTTTCTTCATAGTCTAGCTTTTATTTTGGTTTTTTGAGTTCACTGATACTTGCTGAATGTTGCGTTATTCCTTAGTTCTTTTCAAATTCATGTTTCGTTTTGTCACAAAACAGATTATGTATTATAGTTATTGTATTATATAACATAAAAAAGTCACACAGAGAGAGAGAGAGAGAGAGAGAGAGAGAGAGATCAACCTAACTCAATAACGAAAAGTCCAATAAATATGTAACTTGGTAATTTAAGTTTGCTATCTTCTAAGGATACGACAAAAGTAGTTTTAAAAAAATCTTCCCATCCCAAACTATGCTTCATATGAAAAATGTTTCTTATTTTTTAGTTTCTCAGAAATGGATCTAACGATTTTAAAATACCATATATTTAAGATAGCTGCGTAACAAATGAAATGTGCATCTTGAATTTTTTTTTGGGAACAGCCCGCGAAGTTCCCTTCATTCGGAGGGACTTTTGTATAATTTTGTATATTATGTATAGCAGGTGAACATTAAGGAATAGATAAAAACGTACTGCTCAAAAATGTACATACATATGTCTCTTCAAAGCAGAATTTATTTGAAGTAATGCTTTCTGTAACATCAACCAATTCCGAAATATCCGTTATTGTTGGTTTGAGTTTTTCAACACTTTATAATTTTCTTAAGAGCTGTCGCTATTCAGTTATTTCTCGTAATGTCGTAAAAACCGTATGGAATTTCAAGGCCAACTTCTAAACATCTAAACTGCCCTATCGGTTTCCTCTAATACGAAAATTGCGCAACAAAACTTATTTTTATTATTGTTTTTTCATTTGTATCGTTTTATTATATTTTTGTTCTTTTTTGGATTAAACACACTCACATTCACTCTTCAAGATTCTGAATGGTATAGGGAATCATTCTGGTTACAGAAAAATTCGCCGCTCTAGCCGGGAATCGAATCCGAAATATTTGGGTTGAGAAGCCAGAACGTTGACCACACCAAGCTATTCCTATCTGCTTTTATCACACACCTTTGATTCAATAAAGGAACTACTTATATTATCTTTGGGTGATGTATCAAGGTTCATCAAACATTTTACATCATATTTGAAAAGAAAATGTTTATGTATATAATATTTAACAAAATACGACAGCAGTTGAGGAATGTGAGACTTTCTACTGGATTGGACGTCTCCACACACAGGTTTTTAGTGTATCATACTGTACATAATAGAAAAGAAATGTGCTTTGCAACAGAGGAATGATTATTTATTTCAGTTCCTTGTGTGTTACACTTACACTCTTGATGCCTCTCATAATTCGACTTTCGCAAAGCAATAGACATAATATATTGCAATAAATAACAAAATAACGGAAAATATGAGAACTACTCTGTTTTACAACATATATGTGTATCTCCATTAAAACTTTGGATATATATATAATTATCTAGGACACATGGCCATTGAACGATGAAAAATTAACAAAAGCATCTTATATTTAACCGTATTTGTTCTCAAGAAAGAACGTCTCTCAGAATTTCTGCATGAATGTTTGTTGTCCAAAGATGACAAACAGAAGTTCAATTAGCAATATAAAAATGGCTTCTGAAACTTCAGTATAAAAAGACTGAAGTTCTGCATTAAACTTTGAACCAAATGCCAACATTTTCAATCATGAAAGGTAATGGGCAGTAACTGTTTCCTCGAAATTAGTTTTTTATTAGTTATGTTTCGTCTAAGACAATTTAGTTAACTTTTAGTAATCTCCTCATTCGTAATTTCGAGGAGCTACAAAAGTATAAGAAACCGAGTGGGTTGCTCAGAAGGTCTTGGTTCGATTCTCGTTGAACCGGCTATCTTCATCTTGTTTTCCCATTTTCTTTACGTTGTTTCCTGGGTCGGTGGATGAATGCCGGGTGGATTATATATTACCATGAATTCCCTTGTCCCTAATTTCCTTTCATTTCGTTCTTTTCATCTTGCGGGATTGCAGGGTTGAACGAGTTAGAAGATGATGGGAGGCATATGCTTTGAGGAAGGTACTGTTTCTTCCCTTGGATGAGGATAAGGGGGCATCGAAGGGATGGCTGGGGATGTTCAATCTGGAAACGTTAGGGAATCCACTGCGCTACGCCTGCCGCCATCAAATCTGGCCGTTTCTCCCTTCCTCCCGGATGTTTACTGTGTGCAACCTTGGCCGCAGTGTCAAAATCCTCCTGCATTTCTGGACTCTATGGCCTATCCCCTACCAATAAAACTACAAGAGGGGTTTTCTGGAAATAAGATGAGTAGCAACTAGGATCAACCAAGAGATCTAATCTATTGTTAAGGCGCAGCAGTTTGGTATTAAGAGTATGCGGTTATAGCTGTACTCAGACTTTCTAACGGAAGCGCTTAGTTGTAAGTTCTAAGGGATTCAATTTCGAAGTCAGTAATACAAGAATCCAATCACTGTTTTATTTCCGAGAACTGTATCTTCTTAATTAACTCTAAGCCGTAATGAGGATGAGTGGATAACAAAGCGAGTTCCAGACAATGTGGGGCAAGATGGAAACGAAAGATGTTATCTTTACATCAGTACCTGACTTGTTGCCAAAGCTTTCTTCTGCAGCAGATAATAAATTCTGGCATAGTTCTGCAGCTACCCCACTGAGATGGACTCGGCAAGACGTAGGGCAACTTTTTAATTTCATCGGACCAATGAAAGATGGTTACAAGAGTGTGTCAAAATGCAGATGCATTTGCTTTACCATGAATTTAAAATATTCGGAGTATAGCACTATGGCCAACATTGTGTGAATTAAACTGGTTTATACTATTGAATATATTTATTTTGCTTTTTAGGCAGGATGAGGTTACTGAACGTTTACGTTTCTGTCTTTCTTTCAATAAAACCCTGCTCTTCCTGAAATGTCCTTTAAGATGAGATTAAGAGTGAAAACCGTCAAATATTACATATTACCTTTTCTGCCATCTCATAATTCCAGTTTTAATTATTTAGGCTGCATGTTGTATATATATATATATATATATATATATATATATATATATATATTAAATATACATGGGCCATATTGTACTCTGAATTCTGCATCACTTAACAGGAAAAAATCCTAACTTCATACTCTGAGTAGAGAGGTAAGTTTTACCTCGTCTTTTAGGGAACATTTTGGCATCACCTCCAAAAATGGCGGCTTCGTGTATCCAGACCATGTGATTTCTTTCTTTTCGAATGTGTGTCAGTTCCCCTCCCCCATTTTTACTTTGAACAGCTTTTTCATTGGATGCCGTTTTCTGATATAAATGCTATGCTTCACTGGAACTATTGAAGACAGCTAAATGACATTTTTGGATGATAAAAACGCCTTAATGCTATTGCAAATCTACTTTGGTGTTAGTAAGATTATTGATTATGTTTATAAAGATGTAATAGTTGATAAATGTTATTCAAAATTTGTGTAATTAAGAACTTTACTTCTCAGAAAGCTACATTACTGTATAAAATTAAATCGGTGAACTCAGAAGGCATTCTTCTACGTCATATAAACATTTCAGTCCAATATCTTAAATTTCTGAGATTGCGTCTTGATGCTATTAAATTTAATATATATAATCTCCCCTTAAGCCATGTCGTTGAATCAACTTATTCTTTAGATTAACGTTATAAAACATATTCGAAAGCTCTTTCATTCAGTATTAAGAAACCACGACATCCCTTTTCATAAATGGCAAACTTTTACTATAGTATTTCGTACCAGCTTTAAACTCTAAAAAGCATTTAAAATGACTTAAAGGAAGAATTGAATGGTACAAAAGATATATTCATTTCTGAGACACGTATTGGAATGCTAACTGCATTGAAATGTATATAAAAATCTGATGTGTTGCACTTACATGATTCTCTACTCTTGTACAAACTATTTTTACAAACGGTTATTCTCCATCTATTCATGTTTATCTCGATAAACATTTGCAGAAACTATCTTATTGCTAATTTTTTTGTAGGCGCAAGCGAAATATGGCAGGCTTTAAGCGATAGTCAAACCTTTTAATAATTCGGTTGCTATGTGGAGCATGCTATTCTCTTTGCATGTCTATGACCAAAAAAGAAGAAGAAAGAAAGAAAGAAAAAAGGAATAACGAATTTCCATGAAAGAAAAAGTATAAGTACTGGAAAATTCAAACAACTAACAAGGAATATCTCGAAAGTGGTTCACTCGCCAAAAAAATGTGCATGGCATAAATTGTGTGTTTTAATGAGATCTACATTTTTTGTGTGCAAAAATTGTATCTATCTCTTACTGTTTACCAGTTATGTAAAAGCCATTCACAATGAAGAGGACTTTTAGGGACATTCCCAGAAAATTCAATATATACATTTCATTTGTCATGAAAATATCTTAAATATATGGTATTTTAATAAAAAATTTTAGAACGATTTTTAAGAAAATCAAAATTTTCAATAAATGTTCCATATAAAGGATAGTCTGGGGTGGAGGATTCTCTTGAAAATCTTCGTGTCGCATCTTTGAAAGATACTGAACTAAATACCAAGTTTTCGTATTTGAGTTATGTTCACAGACACACACACGGACCATTTTTAAAAGTGTGGATTCAGGAGACCTCAAAACGCGTATTTCAGGTGAAATCTCGGTATCGAATTTTTGTATGGAATGCAATACAACTCCTTCAATACAAACCAACTTCATCAAATTGGCTCCCAAAGCGTGGGGCAAGTAACAACGTAAAAATAACAAAAATTTGAAGCAACAAACATCTTCAGGTTACCGCTACATTTCAAATAAGCTCGAAATCGAGAGCCTCTTATACGATATTTATGAGCGCCCCAAAACGTTCAGTTAATACCAAAATGTAATGTGTACCGAGTGAACTGGCTCTGCGGTAACGTGTGAGGCTCGCATTCAAATGCTGCCAGGATCGTCCTACCTGGCAGCAGTTTTTCCAGTTTCCTCAGTCATCATAACTGGTAAATGCCGGGGAGATACCCTAAACCAGGTATGCGCGTGTCACATCCAGGAGGGAGGGATACTCTAACGCAGCGGTTTCCAAACTTCTTGCACACACGACCACCTTTTCGATAATGAAATTATTGGCGACTCCTCCATTCACTTCGATGCTTAATCATTAAATTGCAAATTTTCGCGCACATTTCAACAACTTAAGTGCGAAGTTAAAGGATAAATTAATTGAGTTTTCTTCAGACCAAAGTTTAAAACTGACTTTCCAGAAGGAAAATGTGTGTCAATTCCGGCCAGCAAGAAGAACAGAATAACCTAGCGTCTGCCGCACTAAACGTACTTATTCCATTCTGCACCTCATATCTCTGCGAAATTGGATTTTCGTCAATGATGAACATCAAGACTAAATCTAGGAATAGACTGCAGTTAGAAAGTGGCTTAATAATGTACTAATATACAACAGACATTGAACGAATAATTAATAACAAACAGGCTCATACTTATCACTAATCACCCTGATGTGCAGTTTAATAATTAATGTTTTACATGAAATTGTACATGTGCATTTATTGTGAAATTGTGGTATTAATATGCTTCTTAAATACAAAACATGATTCTGTTTAAATGTAATATGTAATAAGTAATAAATTAAATTTTCCCCATTATTATAATAATTATTAACAATAAAGATGCTTTATTAATAATTGCAAATATCCACTGCGAATCCCCAGTTAGAATACCGCGGCCCCCTTGAGGGTCGTGACCCACAGTTTGGGAACCGCTGCTCTAACGTACTCTCTATCCGAACAGTGGCGTAATGCAATTCTTAATTTTGAAAAGCTAGAAATGCCTATGTATTTAAATGTAAGGAATGCATTAATGAGAAAACAAAATAAAGTGATTTATTCATTATTATTCATACAATAAATATCTCATACTTGCTATCAAACTGAACTAAATATAACATCGCTTATAAATTTTCAGGAAAAATGAACAAACAGTGCTCAATACTTACAGTTTTTATAGTAAATAAATATCTTGCTTCAATTGAAGTTGTTGAATTATTAATTAGATTCAGGGGTACTATCCCATGCTTTTTGCTTTCTCTACCACGTTAGAGAAGGTATTGCATTCCACCCAAAAATTCGATATCGAGATTTCACCGGAAATCGAGGCCTCTGAATAAGAAAAAAATCATTTTTTGAAAAGTTCCCGTTATGTGTCTGTGAACAGCATAACTTAAAAACGAAATATCGGAGAATTACTAAACCTGGTATTTTAGTTCAGTACCATCCAAAAATGCGATACGAAGATTTTCAAGAAAATATCCCACCCCTAACTTCCCTATATATGACAAATTTTTCGATTTTTACTTTCTCTACTACGTATAGTAAGTAGGGGAAGTATTGTATTCCACCCAAAATTTCGATACCGAGATTTCACCGAAAATACATGTTTTGAGACCCCCTGAATCCAAAAAAAGCATTTTTGGAAACATGTCCGTGTGTGTGTCTGTGTGTCTGTCTGTGTGTCTGTCTGTGTGTGTGTCTGTGAACAGCATAACTCAGAAACGAACAGTCGGATAAACACCAAACTTGGTATTTAGGTTCAGTATCTTCCAGAAATGCGACACGAAGGTTTTCAAGAAAATCCCCACCCCAGATTACCCTTTACATGGAACATTTTTCGAAAATTTTAATTTTCTCAAAAATGGCTCTAACGATTTTGATTAGAATATCATATGTTTAAGATATTTTCTTGACAAATAAAATGTATATCTTGAATTTCCTGGGAATGTCTCCAAAAGTATTCTTTATTGTGAACGACCTTTGCATAACTGGTAAACCATAAGAGATAGACAAAATTTTACTACACAACAAATGTAGATCGCGTTAAAATACACAATTTATGTCATATACATTTTTTTAGTTGAGTGAACCATTTTCGAGATATTGCTTGTTATTTCCTTAAATTTCCCAATACTTATACTTTTTCTCAAATTCGTTATTCAATTTTTTATGTCCTGGATATGCAAACAGAATAGAATGCGCCACATAGCAACCAGCGCTTAAAAGATTTGACTATCGCTTATAACCTACCATGTTCCCCTTGCATCTACAAGAAAATTAGCAATAAGATTGACATCTCGATTAACATGAAGCATATGGAGAATAAACGTTTGTAAAAATAGTTTGTACAGGAGTAGAGAAAGTCATGTGATTGTAACACATCAGATTTTTTTTATTTTCTAAAACATGGCTCTAACGATTTTGAATAAAATACGATATATTCAAGTTATTTGGATAATAAATAAAATTTGCATATTGAATTACATACGGGCAGACAGGCAGTACCTTTGTCTGCTACAAAATATGAAAGAGCCCATTCTTCCCTAAATGTCCACCAATTCCTGTGGAATGCATCTTGTAATTTGTAGCACTGTTCCACCACTGAATCACAAGACTGCTTGTGTGTTGCAAACAGTAAACGAGAAGGGGAGGGGTGAAGGTCGCTTGACACGCGCTGACACGCGGGGTCAAGAATGTCCAAACCTGCCATAAACTTAGACCTGGAACATTTCCTTTCCAAATTTCCTTTCCCAGTTATCATTTCAGTGCATGCATCATCATTGTCCACCGTCTCCTCTACCTTCTATTATTAGCGAGTATACAAACTATTTTTACTAAAACTTATTTTTATATCTACTCCATTGCAATCTAAATAAGCCTTAACAGAAATAACTACATTGCATATTTCGTTTAGATATAAAGAGAACAGTGATAGTCAAATGTTTAAGAACTGGAATTTATATGTTATCCTTAAAATTCCATTGTTTCCCTTAATCGCGAGAAACAACTGAATGTTGAAAGGACTTTAAAGATGACTAAGAAATGAACGATTCGAAGCATTAATAACGGTAATTTTTTATGCCACAAAAAATTTATTTGACATAAATTGTGTGTTTTAAAGATATCTACATTTTTTGTGTTGTACGTTTTCGTCTGTCGCTTAGCGTTTACCAGTTTTGCAAGGTTATGTAAAATTCCTTCCGAATGAAGAGGGCTTTACTGGCTATTCCCAGAAAATTTAAGATGAACATTTTATTTGTCACGTAAATATCTTTAATATATGGTACTTTAATCAGAATCGTTAGAGGCATTTTTAGAAAATCAAACATTTCGAAAAATGCTTCAAGTGAAGGGTAGTTTGGGATGGAGGATTTTCTTGAACTTCTTCGTGTGGCATCTGGAAGTCACTGGACTGAAATGCCAAGTTTGGTGTTGATCCGACTATGTATTCGTTTTTGACACACACACATTTGGATTCAGGTGCCTCAAAACATGTATTTCCAGTGAAATCTCGGTATCTAATTTTTGGGTGGAATGCAAAACCTTCTCTGGTTACTATGTAGTGGTAGAGAAAGTAAAAAACAAGGCTAACCAATGCCTAGCTGTAACGCTGGCATTCAGCATATTATATTTGTATTTTATTTTGATTTTTTTATCCAAGTTCTGTAGGTGCATCTCACGCAAATATTCAATACCTTCGAACTTATTATTACTTTTCTGTTTCTTCTGATGAGACTATTTTGTTGGCTCCCTTACTTTAATATAAGCGTACACTTGAAAGTTCAAGCGTGTGTGTGTGTGTGAGAAAATGAAGGTGTTGGATGGCTATACTATGACACATTGAACTTCGAACGAAACGAATCCACTGTAGTTTTTGCGATAAGCATGTGTCATTGTAGATTTTATACGTCATACCTGCTACCACGCCCTCATTAACTGATTACATTACTGCACTCATTTCTTTGGAAAAGGTTGCTGCTGAAAAGGCCTGCATACCTTACGGTTTTTATCTTGCTGATTTCTATGCCACATTTACGAATGCAACATTTTGAGACCAATAGAGAAGCTTATTCCTGGCCATTTCTATAGGTTTTGATGGATCATAGAAAGTGACAGGAGTTGGAGTCGGAGTCGGAATCGTTTCAAAGGAACGCTTCACTCGTTAGAAATGTGGAGTTTTGGAGTTCTGCTTTTGAAGTTCGTTCCATAGCATTTACTAGAAGTGTTAAAATGCTACGCAATAGTTCTGACCGTGCTAGTTCCAAAAAATACTATGTTCCAGGACAAACGTTGCAAAAATAACAAGTATGTCTAGGAGTATTTACACAAAACCGTAACACCAAACATTCTTGGTCCACCGTTACTTGACTGACACGGGCTCTGTCAAGTTATGTTTCTTCGTGTGTTACGAATATTTACTTTTTGATGTGTCGATATATTGAATGATCCACAATATTTTCTGCTACAATCGCAACATTATATGGATTATAAAACACTTCAAAGATATAAAAGAGTTATTTACGATACCATTTTGAAAAAGCTCTACTCTTCTTGAATAACTTTACAAGATAGAAGTTATTAGCACATAGAATGTGAAAAACTTCCAAACATTGCTTTTACTACCGTGAAAAGCCAACGCTGATTGATATAACCCGTTTATGGTGATGACCAGATGTTAAAGTCAAAACCTTTCAGTGACTGAGAGAAGGGGAAATGACAAATGTATAAAATGTCAAAAATTAAAAAAGTAAATTAATTTCCTAAACGTTAATTATTGAATACTAATTATAGCAATACTTTAAACTAACTCATGAACGAAATGTCGAATGAATAAAAACATTCCATATTTGAATCATACCTATTTAAGAAGGTGAATATTTTATAACCACTCCTCTCCATACTACATTTTGCATAGGAACATTTTCGTCATTTTTTATTTTCTTAAAAAATGGCTCTAAGGATTTGGCTAAAATATGTTTGAAATATTAACATGAGTGATGAAATGCATGTGTGAAATGTTATGTGCATAGCCCATGAAACCCTTTACAGTACTGTTGAATGTTGTATAATCTTTGCATACTGTTAAAAGGTTTAACCGTGAACAAACTTATTCCTGTTCTTTATTCTTTTTATGCGGTCGAATTATTTTTCGTGGTAATGGATTTACGTACTCGAATAATAGTAGCGAAAAATCTGTACAACTTCTTAAAATTTTCATCCCATCGAAAATTTATAAACAACAAACTTGTCAGAAACCTTATGCATATAAATTTTTATTATGTGACTTTTTAAAAATGAGTAATAAGGAAGATATCTTGAGTTTTTAATTTACGCGACATTAGTACCCTCCCTCTTTGGGGCAAGTAAAAAGATGCCAAAATTGGTACCTAAAATGTTATACTTGTAAATCACGTTTTATAACAATCGTTTTGGTTATTCTTGCGTGAAAAGTGTAACACACACACAATTGTAAGAGCACGATTTTGTCGTCAATTATTCACTCGCCAAGTAAAATTACTAAGGCTAAGGCCTGGCAAGCCGACAGCCGGGCTCACGCCCACTTAAGCGCGGTAGAAGTGAGAGATCATTCAACCGATACGGAGAGGTAATGTGATCAGCATCACCCCTCCCCCAGTCGGAAAGTTGACTCAAGAGGTCAGACTCGTTGCCTATCGCAGCTCCTCAGTTTCCTCAGATGCTGAGTGGGCATCGATCCTATATATGGATGGATACAATGAAAATTATCAGAACAAATTCGGATACAATTTTACTACATCAAAAGATATTGAGAAAATCTTGCATTATCCAGCCATTTTGGATGCTTTTTAATTACCTTGCACTTGGAAAAATAATATGCACTATGACAATGCGGTCACTAATATAAAGTATAGTCTAAGACTTAGTTGCTGACAAAGACAAGTTGCATTCTACAGCTCAACAATAGATCAGGGTTCAGAGAAAGAGAGACAGAAAGAGAGTGTGCGTGTTTTTAACACTTCATTTTGGTATTCCTCTCCTAAAATCATGATCTTAATGCGTACAATATGCGTAATGCGTACAATATATATAATATATATATACTTAGAAATTTAACTTGTACTTTAATAACTCGAAGAGCAACAGAGTCATTTGCAAATAATTAATCTTATTGTGGATTGTTGCTGTAGTCCATAAGTATTTGGATTGAAGAGCAATGAGTAACATCAAACTATATACCTACAAAAAGAGGTTTGGATAAATTAAATCTACTATACACTTTTGTTAATGTTTCATTATTTGCGCAACTCGAGTAACAATGAAACTATACAGAGTGAACCTTTTAAGTTGAGACTGTACAATATCTCCAGTAGAAAGAAATGTCTTGAATAAAAGTTGCTTGATATTATGATATCGTGTTTTGTTTGGAGGACATTATGGTGGTCATTTTAGAGTCAATTTCATTTTTATTTAATGGGAACCTATATTTTGTGTATTGTTTTCTCATTAGAAAATAGTTTATAAAAGCTGTTTATTTTGTGATTAGGAATAAGGAAACAAAATAAAAAATGTTGGTTACCAATTACGAAACATAACTTGACGTTCAAATGACCATCCATTGCGCTCTTCGTACACAGCCATTCAGAATTTTCGTTGGCGTAAGAACAATTGCAAAGTGCTTTATACAAATGTTGTTTGTTTTTTATGAGGAGTGAGACAACATAAAAAAGATAGGTTCCCATTTAAAAAAATTAAATTGACCTTAAAATAACCATCATCACGTCCTCTAAATAAAACACGATTAACTATTTACTTTCCCCATTAAAATCAAGCAACTTTTATTTAAGACATTTCTTTCTACAACGCTTAGTTTTGGAGATATTGTACAATCTCAAAATGGTCCATCCTATATAATTGAATTATGTTATGTAGGTATTATTTTAATCCGGAAGAAAACTGCATAAAATACCTAATGGGTTACTTCTTTAATCGGACAGTTTCAAATTTAATCTGTACTATCTATACTAATTATATTAGGAGATATTAATCATTAAAAGATTTCACGATTAAAAGGCACTGTTTTTCCAGATGGACATAAATTATAAAAGAGTTTCAAAAACAAAAATTTTAAAACGGGCCGGGAGTTAGGGGTTATAAGCATTCATGTAAACTAATTTCAATCCCGTTTCGTTGAATATCCATATAAAACTACATTTTTGGCACTTTATTGTGAAAATGACAAGATTATTAATTACTCCAGCCTAAAGGGCTAAAAAGGCTTAAAATCGTTTACAATTGAGCAATTGGAGTAGGGTAGTTGGATATCGTATTCATATTACCAAAATTTCATCCAATTTCACTGAACTTTGTTATCTATGAGTAATTTTTACACTTGATGCACTTGGGTTCTAGAATCTGAAACAAAAAATGATAAAGTACCCTAAAACTTTCAAAATTTTCCTCTACGCTTATTTTCAATCTCTAACATACAAATCGACACCCTCTATCTTATCTGGAAAAAGCTTTGCACACGTATGCTATATCATAAGTGTAGGTTACCTTACGATTCTCAAAAACTAGCCTTACCACATTTTTTATCTCTTGCAGATATCTGCATTGTTTAACTGCCAATTATGCTACAGGACCTGGAAAAAATCATAGGCTAGCTTGCGATTTCCAAAAACCACCCAAAGCTTATTTTCAAACATGTAGTACCTCGAAATTTTAAAAATTACCCTTACCCTTTATTTTATACCCCTGATAAGTAAAAACATTCTGCTTGCTCACTTGAACAATAGGACTTAGCGAAATTTAAAGGATACTAATTTAAAACAATCTGATGTGATACATTCACATGGCTTTTTCTAGCCTCTATCGCTATTACAAATTATTCTTACTAAAGATTTTTTTCTATCTATCACATTGTAATTCAAATAAATCTTTACATAAATAGGCACAGTACACATAAATACAAAGAGAACACCGACAGCCAAATGTTTAAGAATTGGACGCTATACGCTGCCTTAAAATTTCATACTGTTGCTATGTAATTGCGAGAAACAACTGCATGCTGTCAGGACTTTATAAGAATTAGCAAGTAATGAACAATTCGAACTATTAATAACGGATATCTCAGAAACAGCTTATGCCACAAAAAACTTATTTGAAATAAGTTGTGTATTTTAAAGAGATCTACATTTTTTTGAGTAGTATGTTTTGCGCTACCGCATAACGTTTACCCATTACTCAAGATTATACAAAAATTCCTTCCGAATGAAGAGGACTTTATTGGCTATTCCCAGAAAATTCAAGATACACACCTTATTTGTCGCGTAAATATCTTTCATACGTGGCATTTTAATAAAAATCTTTAGAGCCATTTTTTAGAAAATAAGATTTAAAAAAAATTTCCACGTAAAGGGTAGTTTGGGGCGAGGGATTTTCTTGAAAATCCTCGAGTCTCATCTTTGGAAGATACTGAACTTAAATACTAATTTGGTATTTATCCGACTTTTCGTTTTTGAGTTACGCTTCACAGACACACAAACAGCCACAGAGGCGTACAGACGTTTTACTATATTCAGGGGACCTAAAAACATGTATTTAGTTATATATATAACACATATATAGTGAAATCTTGACATATACTTTTTGGGTGGAATGCAATACCTTCTCGACCTACTATGTACAAACTGTCTCTAGCTTATGCCTTAGAAGTACCTGATCTATTTTATTCAACAATTTGATTCGTTAAAAATGAAAGGATGATTTTCTTAATTGCATCATATTTTATGAACATTTATGTTTGTAAATAATCAGCCATCTTACTTACACCAAAGCACGTCAGCACTTTGAGGTTGTTTTTATCATCCTAAAATTTAATTTAATTATCTTCAAAGGTTTTTAAGAAAACGGGTCATTTATACCTGAAAAACAGTCGATCATGTATGAAGTAGAATCTTCAGAATAGTGCAAAGTATATGATGTATAGCTGTGTGACTGTAAAGCTCCTACAGTTCTTAGGGTTAAATACTTTAATCAGGAAATCATGCAATTGCAAGGATTTCAAGAAATGCCGACTAAGAGATTTGCAGACTGGCGAAAGAGACAAAGATCTTAGGGGATTAAATGAAGGGAATCATAGTAGACCACAACTGGTCGCAGTGCATAGAGCATTTACTCGTATTACCTTCCCTATCTTATATACAGGATGATTGGAAAGTCAATACCTATTTTTAACCTAAAATATTTTAAGGAGTCATAGTTTTATTTTCATTCAATACATTATTAGGATGTACCATTTAGGTTAGAAGTTACATTTCGACGTATGCAATCGCATTGTCTACAAACTTCTAGAATGTTTTTGCAACGGAGTTTGTCCACGGAGTTTTGTAGCATTGCAAGTGGCAGATTTGCAAAACCTTCACGAACTTTTTGTTCAAGACTGTGACAACTTTCTCTGGCGGCTTCTCTTGTTGACTTTGTAGGACTTTGTTGAAACATTTTACATTGTCTTGTAATTTGGATGTCAAGGGTCTTCCAGATTGATTTGCATCTTTCACACTACCAGTTGTCATTAATTTCATATCAGTTTTTTTATTGTCTTTGGGTTAAGCGCTGCTTTCCTACCTCGCTCTTGCCTCTACCATCTCTGAACTTGCGCCACTGACCTCCAACCTCCACACTTCATACCTGACGGCAATCTTAGCTCTCTCTTCTACGCTGAGTAACCAGCCATTGTTTTGCTTGCACTCAATCAGCCTCTGAAATAAGCATGGTAAACCTCATAATAATCAAATTTATTTACATGTCAGCAAGAGCTAATGTAGTTTCCAAGATAATCTAATCTAACAATAGGTATTCACTTTCTAACACCCTGTATATATATATATACACTTGAAAATGTCATTCACAGGAATAGTTGTTCAAAGAAAACAAACTGGCATATATTTTCAAAGAGAGAAATCACATGGCTTGAGCGCACTACTAATTTCTGCAGCATATCCCATCTAAAAGATGGGTGAAAGACTACTCTTAAGTGTGTAAGTGTTAGTGTTTTTCTGTAAAGTACTGCAGAATTCGCCGTACATTTATAAAAATATATTTAAGATATAAGTATTGTATTATGATAAAGTATATATCATATTAAAATGGAAATTCCAATTAATAAGAACCCACTAAAACTAAAAATGTCATTTAGTCTCCCTTAAAAGGGAAATTTTATTAGGGTTGGTAACACCAGTCTGTTGTCACTGGTGCCAATTACAGGTACTTGCTTCCAATTTCAAATTGGTGCAAATTAGTAGTGTCCTTGAGGGAGTCAGGTATATCTGACATCGCACGCGTAATGGCATATACTTGTTGGTCTAATCATCCATTACTGCTTCCTTCCTGGAATTAACCTGCAAGGCTTGGTCTTGCCCAGGCAACCTTTAAGCCAGTTTAACTTAACGCTGGAATTTAGCATACCTGTCCTATTCTTCAACCACACATCTGTGTAATGACTTTCTTCATCGGAAATAAAGAACTAGATTTGCAACATTCTCCAAGATACGAAATGCTGAAATACAGGTACAAGTAATACATACGTTTGGAATATTTGTACCCAGAAGCAAACTTTTAACAAGATGTTGAGTTACATTTAAAATGAGATTTAATAAGAGCATTTTAAAGGAAACCAATGCAAAGGCACCACTTTAAAAGAAATTTGAATTAAAATCCATAGGTCTAAGAAATACGTATTTAACATTATTTGAATCGCTTTTGTGTGGAATTCACTTATGTTCCACAAGTTTTAGATATCACTGTGTCAAAAGGGTAATTTGGATTATTTTGAGGCAGTATTTTTAACACTTAAATGATTTCAGTCAAATTATATAATACGTAAATTCAATAACAGCCCACCTTGAAGGAATATGTGTATGTAATAATTTGTAAAATGTATATAACAGTCATTGCATGTGCTTATATTATTGTAAACATGTTTAATAATGTTATGTGAATGTATTACGTAATTTAATAATGTAGAGGCTGTGAGAATAATAAGTTAAAAGTTGCTAACAATGAGGTAACGATGAGGCAACCTTGAGTCAATAATGAGTTTGAGAGTTTAACAGTACTACTTGTGATTCTTGGAGTAACAATAATGTAATTTTAATGATAGTTTATAAAAATAGCCAATCAACAACCAGAAAAAGCTTTAGTTAAATGCAGGTATTCTATTGGAGTAGGATTAGCCAATCAGGCTTGAAATACAGAAATTTACAAGTTTGGGCGGTTGAAATCTTGTCAGTTGCCTGCAAACAGTGATTGTAACCAGACGTGAAAAGTGTCTTCCAGAATATAATATGTATTCGTGTGAGACGAAAAGTAACTTACGTGTTAAAAAGTGCAACTATTAAGTAAAAGAATCTCACAGCTCTCAATATCAGTGAAGTGCTATTTAATTTGTGTCAAGGATTAATAAAAAGGAGTGAATTAAAACTTAAAATCTTCGTAAGCCTACATTTTTGTCGCATCACGCCCTGCCAAGACTTCAATGTCTCTAAAATAAATACTGACGCAGCCGAGGCAAACATAAATATTTAATACTTAAAGAAACAGTTTAATTACAAAGTTAATACTTTTTTTAAACTTGGGGCTAATAAAATATCTTCCTAAATTGACGCCCAAAGCGTGATGCAAATAACGTAACAAACCACCTTTTTTCAATTTTAAGGAAGAAACACAAGAAGAATTCTAAGCCATTGCATTTTGCAATTGAGAACATTATCTGTTTTTATATTTATACATTATAATTTTCATTACTATGACTTGAGGTTGGATACTCATTACATTAACTCAGATATAAACTAAATACTTTTAATTGCTGACCTACTTTCACCAAGGTGATTTGGTTTTATAAGGCTGCAGAATTTTGTGATAAATTAACCATGGATGCAAGGATATTGCACATGAGTAATTTTTAAAGAAAACCTCTAATTGGAACGACTATTTTACTTGATTAATGAATACGGTATTGCAATGAATACCAATGAGGTTGTGTTACTCTTGATGTGTATTCATGTGATTTTACTCAAAATTGATAGACTGATTTAAACTGATTTTTCCGTTAAATGTGAAATTATTTCGGGTATTTAAAACGTTTATGGCCTGAACCTTCAATTAGTATAATTATATTACACCATAACGACAATTTTGAATAAATATGAAATGCTTAAACAAATTCTTAGTAATCAGTCATCGTTTGTAACAAAAATGAAAATAATTATTTCTATAACACTTTCAAGGAACAGTTTATTTAATGTACGAAGAATAATGACATCATTATCGCCACAAAGTTTGTAGTTTAGAAGAACGATAGTGTCACATATTATACTGAGAGGTATAATTAGGATCGTGACAATTTATTTAAGTACCGAGTTTTTACTTTCTCTACTACGTATAGTAAGTAGGGGAAGTATTGTATTCCACCCAAAAATTCGATACCGAGATTTCACCGGAAATACATGTTTTGAGATCCCCTGAATAAAAAAAAGCATTTTTGGAAACATGTCCGTGTGTGTGTCTGTGTGTCTGTGTGTGAACAGCATAACTCAGAAATGAACAGTCGGATAAACACCAAACTTGGTATTTAGGTTCAGTATCTTCCAGAGATGCGACACGAAGGTTTTCAAGAAAATTCCCCCATCCCAGTGCTCTAGCAACCAGCTATTAAGAGATATGTATAAGCTTAAAGGCTACTGTATTTCGATACTGCACTTGTAAATATATATTCCCCTTACATCTACAAGAAAATTAGCTATAAGATAGAGTATGGAAATGTTTATCTTGATTAATATGAAGTAGATGGAGAATAAGCGTTTGTAAAAATAGTTCGTACAAGAGTAGAGAAAGTCATGTGAGTGTAACACATCAGATTTTTCTTTTGTCTTATTGAACATATTTTGAACAACTGAGGGTATATCACAAGGGCTCCTAATTAATGGCGTGCTATCACATTACTCATGCTGATTTTGGGAATGCTTTATATATTTTCAGCATGTACCTTAATAATAGATTATAATACAGGGGGTAATTTTGCGAGTAGGAATGTTTGTGAAACGAAGGACTTAGGCCGAGTTTCGAAATCCTAAGACAGCAATCCTACGACAATTTTAGACAGCAGCCGAATTTGTAAAATATCAATAATACTATATTAATTCCCGAAACTAACAGATATGATGTTTAGAACGCATTCTTACAAGAGAAATGACGCTAAAAAGCAAGATGTCAGATGTTTTGATGTTTTGTTGATTCGCCAACAGTATTTTCAGTGAAATTATTTTCACCATGTTTTGCCAGCCAGTGAAGCGATTAAATGCTCTAATGCATTGCTTTCTGGATTTTTTGCGGGTAAATACTTCTAGGTTATTCTTTCTGCTGCTTCTGTAATTTCACTTTCATTTCAGTTTCTTCTGAATTCATAATTTCCGTCATTTAATCCTTTATGTAGGTTAGATAAAAGAATAACGTTTTAGATAAAAATAAAGCAGTATTAGCGTATAGGTTAACTCTAAACGAATTGCGATAAATTGAAGCATGACGATGTGTATTGTGAACAGATAATGCGAGCCTATGAGAAATTAATCGTGTAAAAAGACACAATGGAAAGTAAAAGATAATCAAACTAAGTCGAGTTATTAAATGCTAACACAAAGGTAATGCCATCTGATTGGAGTTGAAATCAAAGTTGGTCATACTGAAGATTTAGCTCGTGTGCTCTGTGTAAGAAGTTCTGCTTTTGGGCCATGCTATTTAAAACATTTTTAAAACTATTAGTGCTAGTTCTTTGCAATGCTTTACTGCCATGCTGATCTACTTTTATTTCAGGACTCCTGTGATCATCATTTATAAATTTGTAAGCTGGCATATTTTTAGAACATTAGTTATGAAACTTGAGAGTTTTGCGGGGTGGATAGAAACAGTTTCTTTGGGGGGGGGAGGAGAAAGTGAAAAAAAAACATGTGATCTAATAGAGAGAGAGAAACATATATTTACGTATGTACACTTAAATGGATGATCGATAAATAAAACAGAAAGAAAGAACAAGATTGCTCTGAGTGAAAGATTGACATTTTCAGTACATATATCCCTTTAAGGGTATTCAATAAAAAATTCTCAAAAACATTGCAGTTTTCTCCTTCTGTTCATTTAAATGCCCAAACGCGACGTTTAAATGGACAAGGACAAATGTGTGCAAATAGAGTGTGAAGTTTTAAAACTTGTTTTTCCCATATTCCTATTTGATAAATTTTTTTTCCAAATTGAAAATATTTCTCATAATGTCTATTAGTTTAAATTATTTATAAACTATACATACTTTCCAAAATTTACAAATTTAGAATGTTAATCACGTAAGGAATTTCGCAGATGTCCCACAGCTACATAGGACAACGAAAATTAGTTTTCTACAAGACTATGTTGAATAAATTCGTTCAACTAGTTTGATTTGAGTTTATTGAAATTGTCAGTTTGAATACTGAGTACCCTTAAATTGTATTAGAAACGTTACATTTAATTAAACATATACCTATTTATCTATGAAATCAGCGGATTGTCCAATATAAACTATCCTAAAACGTTACCATACATATTTTTACGTTCGTTTTCAATATCAAAGAGTATAAAGTGCTTTCCATTCACAAAATGTGGGCAGGGACATGCACATATTGTATTCCATCTCTTAAAAGCTGAAGTTTCCTTTTTATTTTTATATCTGTTGGTAATTTATTAACAGATTCTCCCAAAAAACATAAGTGTGTGTATTAATTACCAGGTATTATAACCAAGAAAATCACTATTATTATTGTTTACTTGGTGTATTTTGGTAAGAGAATGTGATTTTAAAAGGGATCTAACACTCAGATGGGTGGTTCCTCTGTATCTAAAGCATTACATTTATTTTTATTTTGTGTTAAATTATTAATATTGAAAATATCATTGACTTGTTTAATATAGTTGCCTGCTTATTGAAACATCTCCCCAACTTTCTTGCTTTAACCTTTTTTTTAAGCAGCAACTTAATATAGAACATTTTTGGATAAATGATTATTTTATGTATTTCTATTAAATCTTGTTTTATCCATACATCCTGGAGTTGTTAGGATTAATTACAGGACTACTGTATGTTTTGGAGCCTTGTTGCTAGCTCTATATTATTCCCAAATTTAAACGTTTTTGTGATAAAGCATCGATAGTAGCTACAGGGGATAAGGGTGGAGCTTATGAAGGGAGTCGCAGGTTACAAACGTTTCGTAACCACTGTTTAATTTGGTAGAGTTAAGACCATCATGCTCTCTCTTACATATCACCAAAAAAGATACACAAGAGAATGCACTGAAAAGTGATATAATGTAAGAATATAGTAACATATCAGGAAGCAGGAAAAATAATAAAAATATTTTTAAAGAATATAGCATTCCTGAAGAAAGAAGTTAGCAGAATAGGGCCAAGTAAGGTTTCTAAACTAAAGTGAAAACAAACAGATAAGAGAAATAATATGATGAACTATGTTAGGCACAAATTCCATTTCAATTTTGGGAATAAAGTTATGTACACTGAAGGCAGAGAGAGAGAGAGAGAGAGAGAGAGAGAGAGAGAGAGGGGGGGGGATAGCATTTAAAGTTTGTTAGTTAAAACATAATTCTATAACTTAATTTTAAAGCTATACAACGTCCACAATCCCTCAGATCAGTGGATAAAGAATTTCAGAGACGAGACACTGAAAATGTAAGATATGATGAATATAATTACGTTTTGTCAGGAGGAATGAAAAGGAATGCCTGGTATTTTATGTTTTATACTCGAATGACGAATTAAATAATTTCATTTATCTCCTCCTCATCTATGAAATTCCTATGCAACGATCTAGAGGATTTTTTTGGTGAATCCCTTCCCTATACCCCTAATAATTGCAATTTCGCACAGCCAGGCATTCCTGATATGGGTTGAAAAATTCCCGATGATTACGCAAAAGGCTATGAAGCATCAGCGGAACGTCTGACCTCCTTAATTTCCCTCCGATAGTCTCCCAACTTCCGGAACTGCTGCATAGTACTATTTGGCGATGGTGGAACAATTAATCCGTCGGAATGGTCGAGTAATTTCTTAGATAATCGCAGTAAGTGACATTTTAAAACTTTATGTCTTCTCTTTAGTCCCATAGTTATTTAATGACATAAACGCTATACCGTTTTCACATAACCATAGATCCTTAACATATGCAACGAAATAGAAATGAAGCTGGTGAATATGCAGATTCCCCACTCACAAGCCACCAAGTTAACCGCTTTGGAAAATATGTATTATCTGCGACCAGCGACAAAAATAATCTTCTCTGTTAATGTAAGACTGATTGATTTCTAATGTTAGCTGGATACAATTTCCTTTCTTTATGCAATTACTTAACGATCTTGATTATAACATACAAAGGAAATAAGGCAAAACGTTCTTACTTGAGGGATATTAAAATATGTTGGCACTGGTAGATTCGATTCTGTTTTGTTTTGCTAAATTGTGACTGTCTAAATATGTATTGCTTGGAATGAAATACACGCGGCATTTGCGTTATTTTACATGTGCATTGTAAAATTACTCTGTGTTGCTTTGTGTGGAGTAACAACTATTTTCTGCTGCATGACATTCGCGACTGAAAGCAAAGCCTTCTTCGCAAGTATAATCTTTTATAACTAAAATGTGTTCGTATTCAAGTACAAGGGTTTTATAAATGCTTTCTAATGTTTTAGTAATTTATGAAATGTAATTGGGTGTTTTATAGACTGTCGTCAGAAAGGAATGTATAACTGAGTTTCATAACAACACATGTAGTTCATATTAGTAATTTATTGCATACAATATATGTATAATTAAAAAGTCTTATCAAAAGCGTTTTATCCATAATAATGCAAAGGTCCTGTAGAAAAAAAATTAGGGTGGTGAGTGCGCAATTTGAAAAGTATTAAGTTTTCTTTAATTATCTCAAAACTTGCTCAATTAAACTTGTGTTGTTAGGAAACTAGTGGCTTCAATTGAGCTTTTCAATGTTGAAAGAATTATCAAAAACGTTTGATATTACACTACATGCATACACCTACACTTACACATATTTCCACTTTATAATATTATTATAGATAGATAAAAGGAAACTCGCACTAGCCAGGCGCATATTTTTGGTCGGTGAGCTGTTGCTAGGGCAGCTGAAGTGTCACAGGAGTGAGTGAAACATGTCTTGTATTGAATTGCCGAGAGCTGACCGAGGTTGCTGCTGGGGTCACCTGAACAAGGAAGGGCGTTGGCCGGACGGATGGACGAGAAAGAGAGGGCCCTGCAGCTCTAGTGATCAGTGTCCCGTGGTGAAAACCGCTGTGGTCATCGGCCTCCAGAAGGTTGCTGTATCATGCCCCCTTCAATAGTCGCACCACATTGCGAAAAGTTCATGCGTCTTAATTACCCCCAGGGAGAATCTGCTGGCGCTTCCGGCGCCGACCTGACAGGTGCACACCGTTATGCCTTTGTTGTGCTGAGGACACGCACGAGCTGCGTAACCTTTGTTTCTGAGACATCCAGGAACTCCATTATCGACAACAAGAACAATATATCTCTGAGTCTTCTTCTCTGAAATTAAATCGAAACAATACCTGGATTTTTCATTTCATGAATTTAAATCTGTGCTTAGTTTCTTACTTGGACTATGACTGTTAAGTTATGTGGCATGGTAAGATACAACTTAAGTTAGAGACTCTATACCGAGCGAAATACCTCCGTGGTAATGTGTGCAACTCGCATACGGGAGGTCCCGGGTTCGCTTCCCTTCGATCGCCCACTCTGACCTTGAGTTTTTCGTGGTTTTTCCTGGTTGGTAGGCGAATGCTAGGGTGATTTCTCTTCTATCATGGTTTACTTTCCATCATACATACCCCTTTAATTCTCGTCTTTCAAGTGTGCTTCTAGATTTCGTGGCATATGGCGGTGTCGGACAGTTGGCACAGGTGCTTGCTCAAAGTAAAGAGTACTCACAGGGGATACTGGAGGACTGTGTCGTCGATGGATCGTCCAACACCCTCTTTAACAGTTCCAGCAGTGGGTCGCAGTGCACCAAGTCTCCCCCTCTGTTGTATAAACTAACCGAGAGATTCTATAACGTCCTTTAGACTCCTAATATGTTATAATGGAATAAGAAAATAACAATTCCAAATATAGCATAACAGTGCATCCTAAAGAGCGTGATTCGTTTGGAAAGACATGTCAAAAACATTAACACTGTAATATAATAATTAATCCTGTTTATTACTTCTTCTACCGCTTTCCTACGGTAGTAGGAGGAAGTATTGCATTCCACTCAGAAATTTGGTATCGAGTTTCTACAAGAAATAGACATTGTAAGATTTCCTGAACCCGCCCCCCCCAAAGACATTTTTAGAAACAGATCCTTTGTATGTATGCGCGCGCGCATGTGTGTTGTGAGTGAGAGAGAATATACTAAAAAACGAAAGGTTAGATGAATACTAAACATTCCAAGGACACTTCCAAGGACACTAACCCAAACTATCTTTAGGTGGAAAAGTTTTTAGATTTTTAAAAGCAGCTCTAATTTTTTTTTATCAAAGTGTTAAACGTTTGGCATGTTGACACTGAAAATAAAATGAATATGATGCCCATCTCCGTGGCGTGGGGGTAGCGAAGCTTCGCATTTAAGAGGTCCCAAGTTCGAATCTCGGATAGGGTTGGGTTACTTGGATAAGGATTTTTCCGGGGTTTTCCCTCACCCTGAGGAGACGAATGTTGTGGAACTCTAAGCTCGAGAGACCCCGGGCATCATTTCGGTATTCCCGTCAGATATGACCTACCCGCTTAAAAGACTTCAAGGCCCCACCAAATAAACTTGAATTTTCTCACAACAGTCTGCAACGTTTTCTCCGTTTTGATGGAATTGTGTGCAGTTTTAAATGTTATAAACTGGGAAAAATAAGAATAGACAAAAAATATATATAATTTATCTCAAATAAATGTTATTCTGGCATTAATATTTCCGAAATATTAACTTTTGTATATACTAATTTCACCTTGCCTCGGTTGCTAGGCGAATGCTGAGTTGGATAACTAGATCCGCGAATTTTCCCATCTTCCCTTTCAACACTACATTTCATTTCCTTTTTCTTCAGCGCCATACCAGGCATTGAGCTATCACTCATCATGGATATGCTATGATCTAGAATCTGCTTGCTCTCGATAGATTACTGACCCAAGACATTAGCTTGTAAACCCTTGGGCGGGGAGAGGGGTAATCTGTTGAAGAAGAACTATATTCGAATTCCCAGTCCTTACCCGATGACCAATCAGCAGCATCTATAGACAACCATTCAAACAGGAGAGAGGGAGAGAAGTTTTCTGTGTTGAAAGGGCTACAAAAAAGAAACTGCCGCTAGTTTAGAGAAAACCATTAAGGAAACCTTTTACACCTTTAAATTCGATAACTTTAGCGTGGACTGAATGAAGAAAATCTAATTCGAGAGCTGCCAGCGCAGTTAGGCCACCTAGCATAAAAACATGGATGATATTCACTTCTTCCCTCCAAGATGTTAAATTGTTTTAACATTCAAATTAACAATTATCACAAGTGCTAAAACGTTTCAGTGAATGCTAAAATTAGAAAACGTCGTAAATAAAGCTAGAGCTTAATTACTGCATTCGCAATTTCTAAACAGCGTACAAACTTAAAATAAAATGAGCAATAAATTTTACGTAGGTACGTATAAACTTCAAAAGCTGTAATCAACGAAGTATTGAAGCAGGAGAGAGGTTATAAAACTGTACAAATAGAAACATGTCTTAGTATAATTTTCGTAGTATGTGAAATTCCGATTTTAGGTTAATGACTCTTTTTCATCCAATATTCGATAACAGTGTTGAACACAGTTAAATGAATATTTACTGAAACTAACTTTTAAAAGAAACTTATAGGCTGCTTAATGCTTTGGAGAAATAAACACCTAGATATGGACATTCTAAGATCTTCAAAACCTTTCAAACTTGGCGAAAAGTCTAACCCAAAACCAGCAGTGAATGTAAATTAATTAACTAAGTTTGCTGTTTAAATCGTTAACGCAAAATGCATTAATCATATAATTTTATACGAAAACTGCTTCATATTGAAACTGCCTTTAACACACTGAAATTCTAGAAACTATTCATTATCTCAAGGATTATGACATTTTGTCATTGAATACCATTTTATTTATTACTGCATAGCATTACTTGCAACTCATTTTTAAATTATGTATTTTTACATTCTCTGCCACGTGCATGGTAGATAGAAAAGGTAATGCTTGAAGATTTCACCGGAAATACATGTTTTGTTGCCCCTGAATAAAAATCTGATGTGTTACACTCACATGACTTTCTCTACTCTTGTACAAACCATTTTTACAAACGCTTATTCTCCATATGCTTCATGTTAATCCAGATATCAAGATGCTAATCTTATTGCTAATTTTCTTGTAGATGCAAGGGGAATCGGTAGGCTTTAAGCTATAGTCAAATACTTTGAGAGCTGGTTGCTATGTGTAGTATTCCATTCTCTTTGCATTACCAGGACAAAAAATAATGAATAACGAATTTGAGAAAAAGTATAAGTATTAGAAAATTTAAGGGAAGCATTATCTCGAAAATGGTTAACTCAACAAACAAAATTTATATGACATAAATTGTGTATTTTAACGCGATCTACATTTTTTGTGCAGTAAAGTTTTGTCTATCTCTTATGGTTTACCAGTTATGCAAAAGTCGTTCACAATGAGGAATACTTTTGGAGACATTCCCAGAAAATTCGAGATATACATTTCATTTGTCATGAAAATATCTTAAACATATGATATTTTAATGAAAATCGTTAGAGCCATTTTTGAGAAAATTAAAATTTTCGAAAATGTTCCATGTAAAGGGTAATCTGGAGTGGGGGGATTTTTTTGAAAACTTTCGTGTCGTATCTCTGGAAGATACTGAACCTAAATACCAAGTTTGGTGTTTATCCGACTGTTCGTTTCTGAGTTATGCTGTTCACAGACAGACAGACACACACACGGACATGCTTCCAAAAAGGATTTTTTTGGATTCAGGGGTCTCAAAACATGTATTTCTGGTGAAATCTCGGTATCGAATTTTTTGGTGGAAACAATACTTCCCCTACTTACTATGCGTAGTAGAGAAAGTAAAAAAGCATTTTTAGAAAAAAGGTTAGTGTGTGTGTCTGCACACAGCATAACTCCGAAGGAAAAGGTCGGATAAATACCAAACTTGGCGTTTAAGTTCAGTACCTTCCAAAGCTGCGACACAAAGCTTTTGAAGAAAATCCCCTAACCCAAACTACCCTTTACATCGAATGTTTTTACAAATTTTGATTTTCTGAAAAATGATAAGATATTTATATATAAATAAAATGCATATCTTGAGTTTTCTCGGAATAGCCTAAGAGGTCCTGTTTATTCTGAAGGAATTTTATATAACCTTGTACAACTGGTGAACGTTAAGCGATAGACGAAAACTCACTGCAGAAAAAGTATGGTTCCCTTTAAAACACACAATTTACTTCAAATAACCTTTTGTGGAGTAAGCCGTTTCCGAGATATCCGTTATTAATGGTTCGAAATGTACAATACTTGTCATTTTATTGAACTTCCTATCGACATTCAGTTGTTTCTCGCGGTTGCAAGGAAAGAGCGAGTCCAGCATATATAGCGTCCAGTTTTTAAATAGTTGACTATCGCTATTCTCTTTGCATTTAAGACGGAATGTGAAATGAAGCTATTTCTGCAAAGGTTTATCTCGAATAAAATGAAGTAGATAGAAAAGTAAGCTTTCGTAAGAAAAGCTTTAATACCCGTTAATTTATTATAGAAGGTAGAGAAAGTCATGTGAATGTAACACAATAAATTTTTTTGGAAACTGTTATGACGTGTTTTGGAAACATGACTTCAATTTAGCCTTCGCATCTTAAAGGGCTTGAGTTGGGCAACGTTACACTGAATGGCTGAGATTGTTAAGCAATACAGGAAATTTCCTGAACATATTTACATAGCTTTCTTATAGGACAGAATGAATTGCAGCAAAACAAAACACACTAACAGCATGACATCTCTACACCACCAACACAGAGTGTTATGCAATGGAGCAATACAACACAGGAAACGATTCTAAATGTCAAACAGTGTAGAAGATAAGAGTATATTTTCGAATTTAAGCGGTAAAGAATGGCTGTAGAGATGAGTATACGAGGTAATAAGTTTTTACTTTCTTTATCACCTACCTTTGCTACCTCGTAGTTGCCTACAGTAGGTAGAGGAGGTATTGTAATCCACCAAAAAATTCGATATGTATATTTTCACTGGAAATACACGTTTTGAGGTCATTTGAATCCAACATATTTTAAAAAACGCGGTGTGTGTATGTGTGAACATCATAGCTAAAAAGGTCAGATAAATACCAAAATTACTATTTAATTTCAGCGTCCTCCAACGATGCAACAGAAAATATTTTTAAGAGAATTCGCTGCCTCCAAGTTACCCTTTTCGTGAAAACATTTCTTTATACTTTATTTCCTCAAAATGTCTTTAAGTGTTGTGATTAGAATATCACATGTTTGACGTACTGACAAAGAATAAAAAGTGTCTCTCCAATTTTCTGTAAACAGAGGATTTTTAAAACATGCACTTTGTATTAAATCACTTTCGTAGCTTTAGAAGTTTAAAAATATTTCTATTGGTGTTCGGAATGTTTAGTATTTCAAACCTCACACTTCTGAAATGTTAGGTTCGTTATTTTGTTTCTCTTCAGATCATGCAAAAAGCATTCAAATATCTAGCCCAGCGCATATAGAGCGAGCTTCTTTTTAACTGTCCTACTTGGGTCTACGTGCTTCTATGTAGCTACAACAAAACCTGTATTCAAACTATTTGAGAAACATTTATCATTTTTAACAAGAAGTAGAAAACAAACCTTAATAATATTCAGAAGAGGGATGAAAGTAAGATATAGTATACAGAATGTCATGTGAATGTAACGTATCAAATGATTATCGCTGTCACATCGAGCATGTTTCTAAGAGTTAAGAATAGAGCTATTCATATTTGTTATTTGTTAAAATGGTTGTAAAGATTATTATTAAAATATGGTATGTTCGAGATATTATATTATGAGAAAGTTTGCATCGTGTAATTTTATAAATTTCATTTTCAGTGAATTTTATTTATTCGGTAAGTCATTAAAGCCATACATTGTTGTACAGGGTGATTTATGAAGAACTGACATACTTATTTATTTAATTAATTTGTTCGAAATTCACTCAGTGCTCCAATTTTAGCACCAAATTAAGCAGAAAGTTCTGGAGTTTCGATTGCCTGTCATAGATGCGTAGATGTCCATGTTTTATTCGTAATTGTTAGTTTTATTGTCGGTAACTGTTTTTGAGATTTTGTTCTAGTCAACTTGAAAATGGAGTAGGTACACATTAAATGAACGACTCCTCCTTGTAAAGCAATACTGGATTACGAATTCAATTACAGCTACTCAAAGGGCATACCAGAGAGAATTTGGTGTTTGAAATCCTTCCCAAAGAAACACAATACTGGGACTGGTTAACAAATTGGAAACAACTGGATCTCTGGTGAATGAAAAAGGCAAAACTCCTTCATCTAGGCTTCCCACGGTTGTTGTTGTTGTTGACGTAAGAGCACGACTGAATCAGTCACCCAAATACTCATTAAGACGTTTGTCGCAGGAGACAGAGAACGGCTACTCAAAATGTCAGAGAGCTGTGAAAAGTGCAGGCCTAAAGCCGTATAGGATTACGGTTGTCCATCAGTTACAGGAAGCAGATAAGGATAGACGACTGAATTATTATCGTTTGTTTCAGGCGTTCATTGTGCAAAATCCTGCCATATTGTCCATCACATGGTTCACAGATGAAGCATGGTTCCATTTATCCGGCTATGTGAACTCCAGTAACTCACGCTATTGGGCCAGCGAAAATCCAAATTTTATTCATGAAGCAACTATGCACCCGATTAAAATCGGAGTTTGGTGCGCAATATCCACAATAGTGGGACCATTTTTTTTCTTTAAAACAATGTGAACATTGCAAAGTACCGACGGATTTTCATGGAGTTTGCTGAGCAACTAGACGATGTAGAGCTGAGTCAAGGATATTTTCAGCAGGTCGGCGCTACATGGCATACATCAAATGAATCTATGGCGCTAATTGCAAGTTTCTTTGACGACCGGATAATTTCCCAGAACCTGCGACCACCGAGATCTCCGGATTTGACATCGCCGGACTTCTTTCTATGGGGTTACTTAAAAGATCGGGTTAATGCCACACGTCCCCAGACATTGGACGATCTGAAGCACAACATTACACAGGAGATTCAAGCTATTGACAACAGAGTCCTCCAACGAGTGGCCAGTAACATGGAACGACGTGTTGAGTTGTGCCTTATACAGGATGGAGGATATTTTCAACATTTGCTATAGAGGTAAACAATCTCCTAAAATTATTCTGCATTTCAGGTATAATAATTTGACGTTAGCATACCTCGTTTTGAAACAATTAAAGAAATAAATGTGTCAATTATTCATAAATCACCCTGTAGTTATTAGTATTAATATTACTATTACCGTTATGATACGATAAACGTTCATAATTTCCTATGAATGTTCAAATAAACGTTCATATAATGTTTAATCTGTAAATTGCATACATTACCTTTGGCATATCCGAAGATGTTAAGATATCAGCAGAAAGGATGTTATTGTTGTGCATATATCTATATCACTGCAGATACAAGGAACGTTTGTTTTATTCAACGCCTTCAACGCTTTCAGCATTTTGTAGCGAAAGTTCCTGCGCACACGTTACAAAGTTGGATTTACGTAACAGGCTTAAGCTTATAGTGTCAAAATCTGTGCCAGGTGTCGTGGCCTGTCATAAACTTCGCCAACGCTAAATTAGACTGACAACGATTATTATGTTTTGCTTACATCCCCCTCCACTCCACGCTCTGCTGCTTGACCTAAGGCGGAATTGTGGAGGGGAAGAGACCGACGGAGCACGTCCTTTCTTCATTACAAAACTTAACCTCTGTCCAGAAATGTTTGGACTGCGGCAAAGTTCTTTAATTGATATTAGGCATGCTGAATGGTGATGAAATATTATAATCAACATAATACTCTTGTCATTCAGAGCAAGTTTTGAATAATTCCTGGTCATTAACTACGATGTTAAGCACAGATCTATTACAGAGAGAAATTCTAAACTTCCATTATTCTTACGAAAGCTTATTTTTCTATCTACTGCATTTTAATCGAGATAAACCTTTGCAGAAATAACTTCATTAGACAGTCCGTCTTAAATTCAAAGAGAATAGCGATAGTCAACTATTTAAAAAAATCTGATGTGTTACACTCGCATGACTTTCTCTACTCTTGTACAAACTATTTTTACAAAGTTTATCCTCCATCTACTTCATCTTAATCGACATAAAAATTTGCAGAAACTATCCTATTGCTTATTTTCTTGTACGTACAAGGGGAATATGGTAGGCTTTAAGCGATAGTCAAATATTTAAGAGATGGTTGCTATGTGGAGTATTCCATTCTCTTTGCATGTGCAGGATATAATAAACATTTATTTTTTGTAGAGTGAACCATTTTCGAGATATTCCTTGTTATTTCTTTGAACTTTCCAGTACTTACACTTTTTCTCAACTGCGAATTCGTTGTTCATTTTTTATGTTCTTAACATGCAAAGGGAATTACATTTTACACATAGCCACCAGTTCTAAAAATATTTGACTATCGCTTAAGGCCTACTATGATCCCCTTATTTTGTATTTGCAAGAGCAATATAGAAATACAGTAGCCTTTAAGCAGCACCATTCTCTTTGCCACAGATTAATACTCTTTGCATATCCAAGACAAAAAAAATGAATAACGAATTCCCATTTGAAAAAAGTAAGGTATTGGAAAATTTAAGGGAATAACAAGCAATATCTCGAAAACGGTTCACTCAGCAAAAAAAATGTATATGACATAAATTGTGTATTTTAAGGCGATCTATATTTTTTGTGCAGTAAAATTTTGTCTATCTCTTATGGTTTACCATTTATGCAAAAGTCGTTCACAATGAAGAGTACTCTTGGAGACATTCCCAGAAAATTCGAGATATACAATTCATTTGCATTAAAAATGTCTTAAACTTATGGTATTTTATACAAAATCGTTAGAGCCATTTTTGAGAAAATTAAAATTTTCGAAAAATGTTCCATGTAATGGGTAATCTGGGGTGGGGTGATTTTCTTGAAAACCTTCGTGTCGCATCTTTGGAAGATACTGAACCTACATACCAAGTTTGGTGTTTATCCGACTTTTCGTTTGTGAGTTATGCTGTTCACAGACACACAGACACACACACACACACACCGACACACACACACACACACAGGCACACACACGGACATGTTTCCAAAAATGCTTTATATGCATTCAGTGCACCTCAAAACATGTATTTCCTGTGAAATCTCGGTATCGAATTTTTGGGTGGAATGCAATACTTCCCCTACGTAGTACAGAAAGTAAAAAATCTGATGTGTTACACTCACATGACTTTCTCTACTCTTGTACAATCTATTTTTACAAACGCCTATTCTCCATATGCTTCATATTAATCGAGATATCGAGATGTCAATCTTATTTGTAATTTTCTTGTAGATGCAAGGGGAATATGGTAGCTTTTAAGCGATAGTCAAATATTTTATCGCTGGTTGCTATGTGGCGCATTCCATTCTCTTTGCATGTCCAGGACATAAAAAAATCTGATGTGTTACACTCACATAACTTTCTCTACTCTTGTACAATCTAATTTTACAAACGCCTATTCTCCATATGCTTCATGTTAATCGAGATATCGAGATGTCAATCTTATTGGTAATTTTCTTGTAGATGCAAGGGGAATATGGTAGCTTTTAAGCGATAGTCAAATATTTTAACGCTGGTTGCTATGTGGCGAATTCCATTCTCTTTGCATGTTCAGGACATAAAAAAATGAATAACGAATTTGAGAAAAAGTATAAGTATTGGAATATTTAAGGAAATAACAAGCAATATCTCGAAAACGGTTCACTCAACAAAAGAAACGTATATGACATAAGTTGTGTATTTTAACGCGATCTACATTTTTTGTGTAGTAAAATTTTGTCTATCTCTTATGGTTTACCAGTTATGCAAAAGTCGTTCACAATGAAGAATATTTTTGGAGACATTCCCAGAAAATTCGAGATATACATTTTATTTGTCATGACAATATCTTAAACATATGATATTTTAGTCAAAATCGTTAGAGCCGTTTTTGAGAAAATTAAAATTTTCGAAAAATGTTCCATGTAAAGGGTAGTCTGGGGTGGGGGGATTTTCTTGAAAACCTTCGTGTCGCATCTCTGGAAGATACTGAACCTAAATACCAAGTTTGGTGTTTATCCGACTGTTCGTTTTTGAGTTATGCTGTTCACAGACACACAGACACACAGACACACAGACACACAGACACACAGACAGACACACACACGGACATGTTTCCAAAAATGCTTTTTTTGGATTCAGTGATTCTCAAAACATGTATTTCCGGTGAAATCTCGGTATCGAATTTTTGGGTGGAATGCAATACTTTCCCTACTTACTATACGTAGTAGAGAAAGTAAAAAATGAATAACGAATTTGAGAAAAAGTAAAGTATTGGAAAATTTAAGGAAATAACAAGCAATATCTCGAAAACGGTTCACTCAACAAAAAAAATGTATATGATATAAGTTGTGTATTTTAACGCGATCTACATTTTTTGTGTAGTAAAATTTTGTCTATCTCTTATGGTTTACCAGTTATGCAAAAGTCGTTCATAATGAAGAATACTTTTGGAGACATTCCCAGAAATTTCGAGATATACATTTCATTTCTCATGACATTATCTTAAACATATGATATTTTCATCAAAATCGTTAGAGCCATTTTTGAGAAAATTAAAATTTTCGAAAAATGTTCCATGTAAAGGGTAGTCTGGGGTAGGGGGATTTTCTTGAAAATCTTCGTGTCGCATCTCTGGAAGATACTGAACGTAAATACCAAGTTTGGTGTTTATCCGACTGTTAGTTTTTGAGTTATGCTGTTCACAGACACACACACACACACACACACAGACACACACACACAGACACACACACACAGACACACACACACACAGACACACACACGGACATGTTTCCAAAAATGCTTTTTTTGGATTCAGGAGGTCTCAAAACATGTATTTCCGGTGAAATCTCGGTATCGAATTTTTGGGTGGAATGCAATACTTCCCCTACTTACTATACGTAGTAGAGAAAGTAAAAATGGACGCTATATGCTGGCCTTACTCTTTCCGTACAATCGCGAGAAACAACTGAATGTCGACAGGAACTTTAAAAGAATGAGAGAAGTATTGAACAAAATTCGAACCATTAATAACGGATATCTCGGAAACGGCTTATGCCACAAAAAGGTTATGTGAAGTAAATTGTGTGTTTTAAAGATATCTATATTTTTTCTGCAATGTGTTTTCGCCTATCCCCAGTTGTACAAGATTGTATAAAATTTCTTCAAAATAAGGATGACCTCCCAGTCTGTTGCCAGAAAACTAAAGATTTTTATTTTATTTTTCATATAAATATCTTATATATATATATATATATATGGTATTTTAATCAAAACCGTAAGAGCCATTTTTCGGAAAATAAAAAATTTCGAAAAAAGTTCGACGTAAAGAGCAGTCTGGCGTGCGGGATTTTCTTCAAAATCTTCGTGTAGCATTTTTGGAAGTATTCAGGGGGCAAAAAACATGCATTTCCGGCTAAATCTCGGTAGCAATACCTTTTCGATCTACTATGTATATGGCAGAGAAAGTAAAAATACATAATTTAAGGATGAGTTGCCAATAATACTATGCAGTTATAAATAAAATGTTATTCAATGACCAGAAGGTCATAATCCTTGAGATAATGAATAGTTTCTAGAGTTTCAGTATGTTAGTCAGTTTCGCTATGAAGCAGTTTTCTTATAAAGTTACATGCGTAATTTAAATGGTAAGCTTAGTTAATTACTTTACATGCACTACTGCTTTTAGGTTAGGTTTTTCACAGTATTGATTAACACAGCAAGAATTATAAACTATGATATAAATTTATATCTGTAAATAAATGAAGAAACTCAGGGTGTTTAGCTAAATCTGTGATGTGATGTAGATCTGTTTTTCCTTTGAAGATGTAACAATGTGTTTGATTGTAAGGGGGGTGTTGCAATTGGAGCACATAGGTGTCATGTTTACTTAGCAGATATGCACGTGTCATATCGTTATCATTTTTAAATTAAAGTGTTTGATAATGTTTTATTTGAAATTAAGAAAGTGATTTTATGAAAGAACATGAGGTCAATCTTTAACCTTGTTAGAGCAACTGCAACCTCCTTGCAGCGAACTTAAGAGGTGGTGTGACTTTAGGATAAGGCCTGATCTCGTGGAGTTTGGTGGCAGATTGATTCTTCCATTGTTATTTTGAGGCAGTATTTATTTTTCCCTTCACTGATATCAATCTAATTATACAATATAAAAATAATGGCGCGCTTATAAGCAATCAGTGTATATTACAATATATAAAGTGTATACTACAGCCATTGTATTATGTTTATTTATTCTATATATGTGTAAAATATTATGTGAATGTATTTCTTAGTTTAGAAACGTAGGAGTTGTGAGGGTAGAATCAAGCTGGTTTTTGTAGCAAACAGTGTCATAAAGTGGAAGGAGAGGGTGGCTAACAATAAGTTGTAACCTTGTAGAACAATATTTAGAAAGCTAGGAAGGCTACCAACAGTCGATGGAAAAATACTAATGCAAAGTGCAAAAAGTTTGTAAATAGTCACATGGGTGCAAAAAGCAAATGAAAGTCAAACTAAAATGTTCTGCTAGAGTAGACTTAGTCAACCAGCAAATATTAAACTTAACATTTTAAGCCGTGGGCGCTAAGAGGTAGCGTACCCAAGCCAAGTCAGTTCATTAGATGAAGCTCAGAGTGTGCAGATGTGAAATCTTGACCTTTAAATAATTATTAGAACCATAAAATACATATCATTATATATTCGCAGAGATATATGTTTGTGTGATTCATAATTTTTTAACGCAAATAAAGAACTTAAGAAATTCTCTGTAAACTGCAGTTCGTTAGTACATATACAGAACGTAATATCTTACAGCTCGTAAGATATTACGATTTGCTTCATAATCAAATTCTGATATAGACATATACTCATACGCCTTTTCAATAACTATGTGAGTGTAATTAGGTAAAGGTTCATTATCCACGTCGGAAGACAAAACTGCAACTTGATGTCCTCTTGCTGCAAGAGCTCTCATCAAAGATCGGTTCCAAATATGACTCGGTGATGCTGTCATCATTAAACCAAGGATTTTGGCACCAAAGACAGCGTTGCTCATCCACGTGCATTGAATTACACCCACCAGTATTCGGAACAACTATTGTGTCGTTGTGTATCTGCAACCAAACGAACAGTATTTTGTGACTGTACAAACAGTAGTGCACACACATGCAGCCTTAAAATTCCATGCAATCGCGAAAAGCAACTGAATATCGACAGAATTTTAAAAGAGTGACAAAGTATTGAACAATTCGAACATTAATAACGGATATCTCGGAGATGGCTTATGCCATAAAAAAGTTATTTAAAATAAATTGTGTGTTTTAAAGAGATCTGCATTTTTGTGCAGCACATTTTCGTCTAGCCCATAACGTTTACTAGCTATACAGGATTATACAAAATTCCTTCCGAATGAAGAGGACCTCACAGTACGTAAATACTTCAGTAAATTGTTATTTAATATATTATTCAACTGCCCTGAAGAGGTAACAGAGAAGTGAGAGTTTAAAACTATAATTTGTGTAAAGTTACTTGAAACTATTCTGCAGCCGTACCACCCTTGTTAGGAGATACTTGCTCTACCAGATAAAACTGACGCAGCCGAGGCATAAATTAAATAAAATTATAATTAATTAAAATTCAAAATTTATTGCATATAAACGTTATTAATAACACACACACACACATGAACTCTACGGCAATTTCCAGTGGTGCTTGAGGCATCGTTTTACACGGCTGAATACATCGCTTTGGGGCACTGGGATTCAGTGGTCGCTCACTGGGTGTTTGGTGGATTCTCTGGCAGCTGCATCTGCCATTTCATTGCTAGTGATGCCGTGGATAAATGGTCATATCTACTTTTAAGAGAAGATAGGTTGCCTATTTTCCTCTAAATGTGCTATAGAAAATCGAGCGAGATGGCTATACGGTAATGTGTTAGGGTCACATTCGGGAGGTTCCGGGTTAGATCCCCGTCGACCTTGTGTTTTCGGGTTTTCCCTGTCGATAGCGAATTCTGGGATGGTTTCTCATCTGCCAAGATTTTCTTTCCATCCATTTTCTTTCATTACGTTTCTTCTCATCTTTCAGGTGTACTTCTAAGTTTCGTGGCATATGGTGGTGCGGGAAGATGGCGCAGATTCGTGCTCAAAGGAAAAAGTACTCCCCGTGGACATTAGAAAGATCATAATGTAAGTAATATATCAAATAATGAGCTTATACTAGGCGAGATGTAAACATACAACAGAAATGTTTCAAAACGATTATGCTTTTAGTGAGCTCCATATTATTTGTGTAACAGGATTTGAATGAAAACGATGAGCACTTCTGAGGGTGTCACAAAAACCTATGACGTACATTTTAGTCATGGAAACAAATCAAACACATCAAATTTTGATCAAAACCGTTATATAAAATTTTGAGAAAACAAAAAGAAACAAAATGTTTCACTCTATAGGGCATTTTGAGATGAAAGAAATTCTTGAAAAATACGCTGGGCGCAAATACGATTGGGCGCAAATACGATTTTTTTTTGGGCTCACACAGAAAAGAACAAATGTATAAACAGCACATCCATTTATTTTACATTACTCCTAATTTGGATATAATAAACATGTTCAAAATGGTAGAAAATCATACATTTTCCGAATAAATTCGTAGCTTACCTATGACACAAAACTTCACGCTTGTTTTGACTCTTTCCCATTGTCAGGAAATGGCGGCTTGTGCCAAGAAAGGAGACGTAAGGCACTGGAGCGTGTAATCTTCGAAACATCTGGTTGTTAAATGCGACCACTGTATCACAGAATTAGTTGAAGTGGTAACTCTACTGTAAAAAAATAATAGTGATCTTCCCTCTTTATCTCTGCTTGAATAGCTGTGTAGCTATAGACTGTAAAGGAATGTAAAGGACTGCAAGCCACAATCTTCGCCATGTAACAAAGATTATTATGTTTCTGAAAGTAGATCTCTAAACACTGTGTAATGAACTGCCTTTGAAATTCAAATAGCAGTTTAGTTTAAAAAAAGTAAGATTTAAGAAATTGCTTTAACTCAACAGCTTCATTGTTCACAATGTTAAACCACAACTGCAGCAGAGAAATAATTATGAAGCTCCTAACGGATAATGCTTATATTCTATGCTTCATTGCACTGATATTCTAGAAACGGGACCAGGTGTATATATACATTTCATAGCTTTTCATAACAGTTGTATCATCATTTGATTTTACTCGTATGCTTCCTTCTTATTCAGATATTTGAGTTTACAACATATAACATATCAGCACGGTGATTTATAATCTGGCAACTGACCACTGAAAGAATCCCAAAAAAATTAAGTCTTATTCACACTGGCTGGTACTTAGAGCGCCAAAGAAAATCTTCAGCGGATTTTGTATCGTTTTCTGGGGTCCTTCACCTTACCTATCGCAGAGCATTTTTTTTTAATGGACGCTCTTTAACTACTATGGTTTTTAGCGTCCCATTCTATATTGGGCGTGAAGCACCAGTAATTTTGCTCAGAGACCTCTTTATCAGGCTTGAGGTTCTTTTACGTGCCGTAAATCTACGACACGGGACCACCGGCTTTACTTCCCTTCCGAAGGAAGCCGTGCTAAGGATTTTTACGCCCGAAAAAAATCCATCGCCCTCCGCCGGGTTTGAACCCGCGACCTTGGGAACTAGAGGCTAGCACGGTACCACTAGTCCACGGAGGACGACCTCAGAGCATGGTGGCATGATAACACAGCAATAAAGGGGAAAAGAGGGGGGGTTGATGCCTCTGCTTTTTCTGGTGTTATTGAAACCAAAACATGTTTATTGTCTTAGAACCAGTCATGCCGTATACTAGCGAAATTACTCGTGGACGTATCGTGGGTATGTGGGAGTCTGGTCGCCCTGTTACAGCAATTCCAACGTCCTATGCATAAAAGTGTTTTTATAGTAAATTACTGGATAAAAATATTCCAGGAAAGTGGGGAAGACGACCTACATATTCGTTAGAAAGTGGGCACTTCCTATAAAACATCCGCAGATGATGACATTCGTTTACTAAGTGCAATAAATACTAAATTCGTTTACTCTTTTGTTATAATTGACTGATCATGTTTAGAAACTGGAGACAAATGTGTATATTGTGGCGGTCACCTCCTCATCCGTTGCTGTAGCTTACCTTGATGCTTCTCCCGTTGCTTCCAGAAGTTCTCAGCGTGTTGGTTCTTCAATTTATCCTCGGCTAGCTGCAGTAATTTTCCTTAAATTATATGGGAGCATGGACTTATCCTCGGTAAAGGAAAACGTAGATCTCGGGTGGTGATATAGGAAGACATAGACTTGTTTTGTTTATGAAAAGATGACACTGCCGTTTCTTTTTATTTAATTAACACTCGTAGTATACAAAACTGGTATTGCCGCTGTAAAATACTGTCCACCGCTGTTAAACTATGGCGTGGATATGGCACGAAATATAACTATTCTTATTGTCGCTTTCAGAGTAGCGGATCTTAGGTGTGTTGCTAAAACTATTTTGATTCCCTGTTTTGGCGCGATATCTCACACATCCTGCAGCATCTCTCCCTGACCACACATTACGAAAACTCTCGAATAAATTGCAATACTAAGCTGACATTACAAAGCTGACTTGATTCCCTTCTTGGCGCGATATCTCACGCATCCTGCAGCATCTCTCCCTGACCACACATTACCAAAACTGTCTCGAATTTTCCCTAAACAGATCCATTTATAGTCTCAGGCTTCTGAGGCTGCTTCCTTTCCTATTGGTCCATTTTTAGCGCGACTCGACGCGTCTAACTATTTCGAATAAATTTTCAGGGATCTTATTGGTCCAATTTTAATATAAATCGCGGCTTTTCCTACATGTACCGTTAGATTGTCCTTCTCACTCACTTGGTCACGGCGAATTATCAAATAATGGGACAAAGGCTCTACACCCTCGCTGTAGGAATAATAGCACTGCGACCGGAGAGAGGTAATAAAACTAGGTTTGCTGCCTTCGAAAACACTATTCCTGAAGCTAAAACATTCCATCGTGGACAGTATTTTAACATAGCGCTTAAATTATTTACATTAAACCATTTATAACTCTACTAATATTAATAACCTAGATAGATACATAACGTTAAATCACCCTTCTTAAAATATACAAGCAGTATGAGAAAAAGATATTTACATAATACGATTTAACATCACTAAAAGTTAATTAATAAATTATCTAGAATTACTGTTCTCGGGCCCGGCCTAGAGTTGCCGTTTCAATATGTATATGGTTTATCGAATATGACATACATATTATGGCAATATAATCGGGTTATATGTTTGTCTATAATCCTGTTGCATTCCTATGATCAGCAATATGTTAGTAAAGGTATATTAACCAATTATAGTTTGAATTAGAGGGAAAACATTTATTTTTTGTTTAGTGATGTTTGCTTCTATGCAGCGACAAGCATTGATACCACTATGAGAATACAGTTCTGTTTATTTTTTGTTATAAAGTGCCGCCTTGCTATGTATTTAATGAATACCATCCAAGCTTTAATTTGCACCCCCTGAAATTCTTCTCACACTACACATTCTACATTTGGCTAACCTGGGCGCTCATCAAGTTTTCCCCTTAGCTTTTAACCCTTTCAAAGGAGTGCCCTGCACTAGCCGATAAGGTATGGGCTACCAATCACGATAGGAGGTCTGTATGAAAAACTGAATGCACTCACTCTACCTCTTTCTCTTTTAGTCAATACGATCAAGAGCGTAAACATATATTTCATTTCTACGCCATTTTGTAACCTTTGTTGTGGTTATTGGTGTAACTATTTAGCAGAAGGAGTGGCACACCCTTGGACCGGGGCCTAAAGTAACCAAGGAAATGGCCATGCTTTCGCAAGGCCACGTACAACGATAAATATGTGACACAGACCGAGGTGCAGTGAGATTTTCTTTGGCGCTCTTTGTACACGTGATTTGAATCCTTAACCTCCTGAATGCGGTCTATCGCCAGCCATCTCGCTTGGCATGCAAATATTTTGATGTCTAAAATACTACATTCACAAAGTGAAAACACTTTTTGGTTTTGAATCTTCGTTAATACGGGGTAATATTACTTCCAGATCAGGCTACAAAAAGGAGCCCGGCCAAACATATCGGAAAGCAAAGAGTACTGTAAATTCGATAGAGATACACAAACCTTCTTTAAGCGCTTTTAAAGAATAAAACCTAAAAGGCCATACCACATATTTTCTTCAAAATCTGCTGCTTCATCATGGCTTTTCCGAGGACACTTTTTTCGACACATATATTAAGTTGATGGTTCTTTTCTTCTGACCTTGCACCGAGATTTCTTTATTATTTCCGCAGTCTTGCGTGTTTTTCACGGTCGACAGCTTTCAAGATCTTTCGTTAATTACCAATTCCTTGGTAAAATAACTGTCAAAGATGCGTTTCCAACAACTTTAAGATGCAAGGTGACATTATTCAAGGGAACACAACAGCTGAGGTTACCAGCATAGGCTTACGGGAAGTTCGATGTAGTATTTAAACTTCACAAATTCACATATATCCCTTGAATTAATCATATAAAAAGTAATTCTTCTCTGCACTTTGTGTTATACAGGATATATGTTTGCCTGGAAGTTATTTCAAATGAAGCAGTAGAGGCAACGTGCGAAACAACATTCAAATGTCTATACATAAGTCGTAGTACCCAGCTTATGCGAACGAAAAGTGAAAAGAAGTATCACGAACTTCAAAACATACTTCATCAGATAACTTTTGGGAAAATATAACCATTGCACAGTAAGTAATGTTTTGAAAACGAGCGAGATGGCTCTGCGGTAACGCGTGAGGCTTGCATTCGGGAGTTCCCAAATTCAATTCCCGTCGACAGCCCACTCTGACCTTGCGTTTTTCGTACTTTCCCTGGCCAATAGGCGAGCGCTGGGGTTGTTTCCCATCTACCATGATTTCCTTTTCACCATTTCCCTTTCAGTCTATTTCCTTCTCATCTTTCAGGTTTCGTGTCGTAAGGCGATACTGGAAAGATAGCGCGGATGTTTGCTCAAAGGAAACAGTACTCCCGCGGACACTAGGGGGCTGCTTGGTCGATGGGTTGTTCATCTACCTCTCTCAGCAACCCCAGCAGTGGGACGGGTCTTCGAGCAGGGAACTGCTTGGGGCTTCCGCGCGCATCTGTGGTCTGTCTGCCTACGGCCTGTAGCCTCCTGTGATTCCTTCACTTCATCCCTTCCTCCTGGGGGTGATAGCCACAATAGATCTATGTAGACCACAGTGTTCTACTTGCCCCCACCCCTCCGTTGTGTAACCTACGCCTATAATATGTGAAAGCAGCTACCACTAAGAAAATATTTATTTGGCAAAAACTGTGTATTTTAATTAGCTCTACCTATAGTAAGGTTTAATTTATTTCTTATGATTTCCCAGACAACAAAAATTGTACAAAATTCAACCAGAATGAAGAGGATTACACAGCTATTTACAGAAACTTCAGGTCATATATTTTATTTTTATTATCCACATCTCAAAAACATTTTATTTTATTCGTTGCAGCCATTACTGAAAAATTAAAACGAAAAGCATCTCTCCATGTAAAGGATAGTTTGGTGTAGAAAAACGTTCATGAAATTCTTCCTGTTGTATCACTGAGAAATGATGGACGAAATGTGGTATTCATGCATATTTACATATTCGCATTATGCTTCTCTATCTCACGAGCGCGTGGAGCCCACTATGGTTAAGTAGAGAGCTTAAAGAAAGACACTAGTCAATCAGCTGTTGCTGTTTTGATGCATACAGTCTATAGACTTCAGATGAAAAAGCGCCCGTTTTACCCCGCTCCACTACTCTAAAAATCTGATGTCTTACACTCACATTACATTCTCTACTATTGTACAATCTAATTTTACAAACGCTTATTCTCCATATGCTTCATGTTAATCGAGATATCGAGATGTTAATCTTATTGCTAATTTTCTTGTAGATGCAAGGGGAATATGGTAGGTTTTAAGCGGGAGTCAAATCTTTTAAGAGCTGGTTGCTATGTGAAGTATTCCATTCTCTTTGTATGTCCAGGACATAAAAAAGTGAATAACGAATTCCCATTTGAGAAAAAGTATGGGTATTGGAAAATTTAAGGGAATAACAAGCAATATCTCGAAAATGGTTCACTCAACAAACAAATGTATATGGCATAAATTGTGTATTTTAACGCGATCTACATTTTTTGTGTAGAAAACTTTTGTCTATCTCTTATGGTTTACCAGTTATGCAAAACTCGTTCACAATGAAGAATACTTTTGGAGACATTCCCAGAAAATTCGAGATATACATTTCATTTGTCATGAAAATATCGTAAACATGATATTTTAATCAAAATCGTTAGAGCTATTTTTGAGAAAATTAAAATGTTCAAAAAATGTTCCATGTAAAGGGTAATCTGGGGTGGGGGGATTTTCTTTAAAACCTTCGTGTCGCATCTCTGGAAGATACTGAACCTAAATACCAAGTTTGGTGTTTATCCGACTGTTCATTTCTGAGTTATGCTGCTCACAGGCACACACACAGACACACACGGACATGTTTCCAAAAATGCTTTTTTTGAATTCAGGGTGTCTCAAAACATATACTTCCGGTGAAATCTCGGTATCGAATTTTTGGGTGGAATACAATACTTCCCCTACTTACTATACGTAGTAGAAAGTAAAAATTGAAAGTTGTTTACTTTTATATTTGGTTGCTATATTTACGAAGTAAATGTTAGACTTATTTACAAATTATTTGCAATGGACATCTTTACATTGAATAAAAACAATAACAATACTAATTCCTTATTTTATATGTTTACATTTTAAATTTCTTTTTTAAATACTGTTTGCACTTTGTTATGTATTTCTTTATATAAAGGCTATGTTTTCGTACGTTTAGCATAACGTATTTACCTTTTTATCGCCATTTAATTTTCTCCTACTTATTTCTTTCATACAAAACGAATTAATTTATAGCATAAAGCTTATTTCAAAGTATTTCAAATCTTTTAACACAATACTTTCGAGTAATTCACAATTTTAAAATTTTAACACAATAACATATAACCTTATAAATATATTAAGCATTGTCTTTCTCATTGTATTACAATTATAGTTTGCTTTTACATGAATTCAATATCAATGTCACTTTAGACTCATTTAATTTCTGCGTCAGATATAATACTTCTTTTCTTCTGACCTGGACTCCTGTGTAATTTTCTAGGGAGGAGGTACAAGTAGTTTAGACGCATGCAGTGGGGTAAAGCTCAATAGCTTTAAAACTAGGAAAACCCCGAGTTTTGGTCTCTTAAGTTCTCTAAGTTTCAAAGAGATTAGTTTTTATCATAATAACAGGCAATGGTTTATCGTGAGTTTAAACGGACAATGACGAGGTAGACTGTATATATTACATCTGTTCCAACACGTTTACCTAAGATGCGCAACGGGGAGTCGAACTGGATTATACCTCATAAATGGTTGTGTAGTTTTCTTACTTTGAGCACTTCGCGCCACCTTTGATTTAACTGCATGCTGTGAAGTTAATTTACGATTATTGAATGAAATGATGAGGAAACACCATTAAATTGAAAAAAGAAACCAACAATTAGAGACACATCACTTTGCAGTGTGAAAACATGGCGAGTTAATGTCCGACAATCTCGACAGTCAGTTTTGTTTTATGTCTTTGGGAAGAAGCAGTAATTGCTTGTGCTATTTACAACTCCGACTGACCATGCAGGAAGTGTTGACGCGTAGGTTTTGCGTAGTACGGAGCATCCGTTAATGCCTGAGAAGAGCAGCGTAAAGTGTGGTAATTATTGCTTATTCCACCCACTTTTCCGGTATCTACCCTTTGTCATGTTTCCCAAAAGCTTTTTCTTATTCGTTTTCCTAAAATTTTGCAAATATTAGGAAGGTGCACTGGTGTGTAGGTAACCTCATCGCAGTTATTTTTTTTATTATTATTATTATTATTATTATTATTATTATTATTATTATTATTATTATTATTATTTATCGATGCTCTTTAACTGCTGTGGTCTTAGCTTCCCATTCTATATTGGGCGTGAAAAACCGGTAATTTTGCTCAGAGGCCTCTTTATAAGGCTTGAGGTTCTTTTACGTGCCGCCGTAAATCTACGACCACGGAACCACCGGCTTTACTTCTCTTCCGAAGGAAGCCATGCTAAAGACTTTTACACCCGAAAAAATCAATCGCCCTCCGCCGGGGACCTCAGCGGAGGTATAGGTGACACAACAGAGAGGGACACATCGCGCACTGCGATCTATAAGAGATCTATGGCGGCTACGAACAGGAGGAAGGGGTAGAGTGAAGGAACTACAGGAGGCTACAGGCCGCAAACAGATCAGAGAGACGCGCGGAAGTCTCTAATAATTCCACGCTCGAAGACTAGTCCCACTGCTGGAGCTGCCTATAGAGGGCGATCAACAACCCGTCGATTAAGCAATCCTCTGGTGTCCACGAGGAGTGCTCTTTCCTTTGAGCGAGCATTTGCGACATCTGTCCGGCACCGCCAAACAGCACGAAACCCAAGATCACTCCTGAAAGATGAAAAGCAAAGGGAATGAAACGTAAATGATGGAAAGAAAATCGTGATAGATGAGAAACCAATCAGCATTCGCCTGTCAACTCAGGGAAACCGCGAAAAAGCCATAGATAGTCACCGGGGATCGAACTCGGGATTCTCACGCTTCTACTTGGTATGAAGTAAATCTTGGAATATAAGCTAATCGATGAGCGTATATCGTGAGAGTAGAAAATAAAGTAGAATCTAGCGACATAGCTCAGATGGTAGCATCTATAGTTCATATTTTGGAGATCCCGGGTTAAAACACCGATCTGACTGGGGATTGTTTCTTTTTTTGTAGTTTCTCGGAATGATATTTGATACCAATAAAATTACAAGGTGGAAACAGCCCAAGTGGGCCAGAGTCTTCCCTCCTTAACACGCACCCGAACCGAGGACTCACACTCCGCAGGATGTACGACAGTGCCCGGGCAGAGATTCCAGGATCAGAAAGTAAGAGACCGGGATAAGAGCGATAAAGTCGATGATTGATGCAGATGAGAGATGAATGATAGGAAAGGTGATGATGGAGCACCGGTGGAATGAAACATGACGAAAGAACCCGAGAAAACCCGCCTAGACGACGCTTTGTCCACCACAAACCCCACATGCGGGTCCCTGAGAAAGAAGACGGGCCCGCCTTGGTGAGAGCCGAGCGGTCTAACCACTCGGCCACAGGGCCGCCTTTTGATACCACAAACAGAGTAAACTAAATAGAAACATAGTGGGAAGATGGCTACGAAGCTAAGGCCACTACATTCTCACTACAGCCGCTTAACACCCTAAGATTTTACGATTCACATACTCCGAATAAGTCAATAGTAATAAAATGCACAGCACAGGAATCTACACGACTAAGTCTCGGTCTATTGACACGTTACTAAAGCAAACGTTTCAAAAAAGTGACAATGCGCGCAGGTGTGACGACTCCAGAATGACACTAATTCCGAATCCGGCATGAGCTTAGTAGCACTATCTTCAACCCGGGGGTCCTGGAACAACGAGCACCCAGGAAGGCGTACCAGCAGGCCATCCAAGCGCCAGGTCGAAATGTTTATAGAGTGCAAACTCCTCCGTCCCGCCGCAACGTACCGATCGTCGTCACCTGGTCCTATAACTCTGAAACAATGGAAATGAAACAGACAAAAGGAAATGATAGGGCCGAAAATTCAAGATAGAAGAGGAACCACCCCAGCATTGGCCTACCTACGCTTTAGTGCAATTTTGCTGTTTTGAAATGAGTTTTTGGGAAAAAAGCGAAAATTGCTTAATGTTAACTCTATTTTAAATGAAGATATTACGAGTTTAAAATACATTTTTCAAATATTTGTTATAAGAGATTGAAAGATAAAAATATTCTGCATGTTTAAATGCATTTTGGATTAAAACAATTCAAATTCTTACTATTATTATAAGCTTTCAAAATTTGTCTTTGTTTGTTAACGCACTTCAATTGTTGTTTATGCGCTTATGGTTGTTTTCGAAACAGCGGATTGTCAGTTCCAAATTGCTCACTTTACTAATGCCGAGTATCTTGAAAGCTACTCACTTGTGGTGAAACACATCACAGTTTCAGTTTCAATTCTGCGGAAAGAATTTATCGAGAAAGATTTCCAAATAGACGAGTGCAACACCATAGGACATTTGTTTTCATCTGTCAAAGAGTTCCAGATATAGGAAGCGTATCTCCTCATGTTGAACGAATTAGTTATAGAAATGTTGCACAAGAAGAAGAAGAAGAAGAAGAAGAAATCCTTCACTTAGTAATAGAAGATAAGATCCTGAAAGCAGCAGCCGTGGTATATCGACATATCCCGCTGGGCAATTTTGAGAACATTAAAAGAATTGCTACACTCTTATCATACTCAGCGCGTCCAGTATCCCTCTGAAGATTATGCCCCTAAGGTAGCATTTTCCGAATGATTTCTTCAATAAGCAATGGACTTTAACCTTAAAATTCTTGCAATGGATGAAGCAACGTTTACCAGAAATGGAGTAACTAATTAGAGCCAGGGCAAATATCCATTGAGCGAGGAATCAGCATAACTATCATGCTACATAGTACACGAAACGTCGTACTGAGTATAGGGACCTAGGGCTGCACAGTCGACCGTCGGTAGTTCGCTTGCATTTCTTGTATGGTAGTGTTGTTCTCTGTGAGCTCTCTGTGCTTATGTTCTTTCTACAAGTGACACTTCTGTTTCCTGTCCTTGTTCCTTCTGTAACCTGTTTCCAGCTTCCAGGTTACCTGTGGCACCCCCTTGCCCTTGCCGCACTTTCGATACAAAGTCGCTGCGTGCATACATTGTAAGCCAAAGAATATTTGTCCTAGCCCTACTAATTACCATTATGCACATACCTACGTGGGCTTACGACAATCTACGCACAATAAGACCAGACCGCTTTCAGCACAGATTTCCTATAAATGTTTGGGGAGGAATCATAGGAAACACATTATTCGGTTCATGAATTCTTCCGCGAGTTTTGACAGCAGCCATCAATCTCCAGTTTCTTCAAGAAACGTTACCCATTCTACTTGAGGATGTTTCCCTGGCAATAAGAAATGATATGTGGCTAATACTTGACAGCGCACCTCAGCAAATACATTATGTGATCAAAAGTATCCGGACACCCCACAAACATGCGTTTTTCATCTTCGGTGCATTGTGCTGCCACCTACTGGTACTCATTATCCGCGACCTCAGTAGTCATTAGACATCGTGAAACAGCAGAATAGGATGCTCCGTGGAACTGACGGACTTCGAACGCGGTCAGGTGATTGGGTGTTACTTGTGTCAGAAGTCTGTATGTGAGATTTCCACACTCCTAAACATCCCTAGGTCCACTGTTTCTGATGTGATAGTGAAGTGGAAACGTAAAGGGACATGCACAGCACAAAAGCGTACAGGCCTACCTCTTCTGTTGACTGACAGAGACCGCCGACATTTGAAGAGGTCCTTAAAGAGTAATAGGTAGACATCTATCCAGACCATCACACAGAAATTCCAAACTGCATCAGGATCCACTCCAAGTACTATGACAGTTAGGCGTGAGGTGAGCAACTTTGAATTCCATGGTCGAGCGGCTGCTCATAAGCCACACATCACGCAGGAAAATGCCAAATGACGCCTCGCTTGGTGTAAGGAGCGTCAACATTACACGATTGAACAGTGGCAAAACGTTGTGTGGAGTGACGAATCACGGTACACAATGTGGCGATCCGATGGCAGGGTGTGGGTACGGCGAATGCCCGGTGAACGTCATCTGCTAGCGTGTGTAGTGCCAACAGTGAAATTCGGAGGTGGTGGTGTTATGGTGTGGTCGTGTTTTTCATGAAGGGGGCCTGCACCCTTTGCTGTTTTGCGTGGCACGATCACAGCGCAGACCTACATTGATATTTTAAGCACCTTCTTGCTTCCCACTGTTGAAGAGCAATTCGGGAATGGCGATTGCATCTTTCAACACGATCGAGCACCTGTCCATACTGCACGGGCTGTGGCGGAGTGGTTACACGACAATAACATCCCTATAATGGACTGGCCTGCACAGTGTCCTGACTTGAATCCTATAGAACACCTTTGGGATGTTTTGGAACGCCGACTTTGTGCCAGGCCTCACCGACCTACATCAATACCTCTCCTCAGTTTCGCACTCCGTGAAGAATAGGCTGCCATTCCCCAAGAAACCTTCCAGCACCTGATTGAAAGTATGCCTGAGAGAATGAACGCTGTCATCAAGGCTAAGGGTGGGCCAACACCATTTTGACTTCCAGCATTACCGATGGAGGGCGCCACGAACTTGTACGGCATTTTCAGCCAGGTGTCCGGATACCTTTGATCACGTAGTGTATGTAGAGATGTGTGTGTGGCCATCTACGCAACACCTATGTAGAAAGCTATCGCTCGGAATGGAACAATAAGATGAACACCAAGATCGCCAGATCTAAATCCAATCGATCTTTTTTTCTTTGGGGCGATATGGAAACTCGCGTATACATTACAGAAGTACTTGATATGGAAACGTTGCAAGAAAGAATACTTCGAGCAGCGGAAGAAATAAAAGAAAAGCAACCCGGACGTACTTCGTAGAGTGAAGCGAAATCGAGAAAACGTTGAGACATGTGTGTTGGCGAAGGGTGCACGTTTTAAAGAATTTCTCTGAACATTAAAAACGGTTCTTATTATTTTATATTCTTGTCTTGCCTTAATTATTCACAGTTTTATAATACACAAAGAAAGGAAGCATAATCTTATAACTTGGGTTTCTAAAGCTTTTATTTACCTTTATAAATAAGTGTTTCTATTAATAATTTATGTATATTGTAAATCCTTTCTCAGTTCCATAGCCCATATGATATTTAGGTTATATTACAAACATGTGTATTAAAAGTTAACCTGCTGATGTAAAGTGAACCTGTTGAATTTGATGTGTACAATATTGTGCAAAATAAAAGACAATTATCTCAAAAACGAAAAGCTTTATGGGAAAAAAACTATAAATGTAAAAAAAAAAAATCATAACAACGTGCTTTTTTATAGCTTAAAAGAATGATCATAGGTCACCTTCCATCATGCATACTTTATTATATATTACATAGGATTTTACAATATATCTATCAAAGTCGCAGTGTAGGGAGGTTAAAGCTAATTTTTATAACCTACTATTTTAATCTAATCTAATTTAATCTTTGAAGATGAAACCAGCAATTTATTTCTTATACTTTAAAGTGTAGAAGAAGAAGAAAATTTAGAGAAAAATCTGCCATATAATTGGAGTTAAATGCTTATGAGATGAAGAATATGGGCAATTAAAATCAAGTATAGAACAATTTTGCTAAAATTTCCGCTCCAAATTCCCAGATTCGTTTATCTTCATACGAACGTTGACACTAGTTGGAGGGTATACCAGAGTGCATTCTTGAAAGCCTTCAGGAATGTTTACGATTCTTCCAAAACATCTCAGGATGTTTAAAGCTTACTGCAGGAGTCAGGCAACCGTGTTGCAAAAAGAGAGTAGATCAGTTGCAATATTCACACCCAGAGACCGCAGATAAATTCACTAAGGTCCGCCCAAGCCTGAGGCGGTTGCGAATAATGGCCTGCCGTTTTCCATGTTTGTATTAATTTTGGTGGAAGTATGGTACTCGTTTGGAATTTGTCGATTAGCTGCAACCCTATTCTTCATGATTAGCGTGCGTCGTGACCCTCGGACGCCCATACCCAAGTTAATACCGGTTCCAATAGTTGGCACTGACAAGACCGACCACTCCCAGCCGCACCTGCCGCTACTGTACAACCAACTACTGCATGATCACCCAGCGTTAAAGTGCTGCTGGAAGTTGCCCGCTTTAGTTGCTTCGGATGGCCCTGTGTGAAGAGCTACACCTGGTTTTCAACCTTGTGTAGCAACAATCCTTATGTCGTTGGTGATGATTGCACGTGGCTAAGGCGAGCATAAAACCCCTATCCCGCCAATGCTAAATCTGCTAAATTCATGATACGGTATTTAAAAAACGATTAAAGATATCAGACTGAAACTTTCACAGGTTACAGATGCATGCCTTAAGGTGTACAATAAGTTTGTTATTAAGGAAGATAGGGTTATTTGCTAAATTATACCATTTTTATTAAAATATATCAGCAATAATGCTTTTTAAATAACTTACCGTGTAACGAACACTAATGCAGATCCACAACACTCAGAGGCCTCTGTGGCCCGCATTCGGGAGGACCGGGTTCAAATCTGTGGGCCGACCAATCTGTCTGAGGTTTTTGTGGTTTCCCTCAGTCGCCAAGGTAAATACCGGATTGGATATTTAATACCACGACCCAATGTTCCACCTTAAGTCTAAAACAATAGTAAAATGAACAATAACTGGTAATAGCAAATGTTATGCCATCTATCCACAGACAATGTAAGCAATTAAACGGGTCAACACAGCTAATGCCATCTGCACGGCATGTAGCAGAAGATCCGGCTGTCATGCGCTGGAGTCGCTGTGGGCACGTGAAAGCAAGATGGCATTTCCAGGGATGAGACCTAGAAGGCTAGTTGTCCGCCTTTCTGAGTGAAGGCGGCGGTTAGACTGGACCGCACCCTAATGTCGTCTGCACGGCACGAAACAGATGGTTACAGAGATGAGACATAGAAGATGAGGCAGTATTTTTAACACTTAAATGATTTCAGTCTAATTATATAATATAAAAAATAACAGCCCGTCTTAAAGCAATATGTGTATATTATAATATATAAAAGTGTATGTAACAGTCATTGTATTATGTTTATATTATGTACATGTTTAATAATGTTATGTGACTGTATTACGTAATTTAACAATGTAGGAGCTGTAAGAATAGAAGCCGAAATTTGCTAACAATGAGGTAAAAATGAGATAACCTTGAGGCAATAATGAATTGGAAAGTTTAATAATGCCACTAGTAATTCTTGGAACATTAATGTAATATTTAAAACAGTTTATAAATAGCCAAGCAACAACTAGAAAGAGCTTAATTTAAATAAAAGTATTCTATTGGAGTAGGATTAGCCAATCAGAGACTTGAAATAGAGAAATTTACAATTTTAGGCGGTAGACGGCAGATGAAAGAAAGCAACGTTCCTGAGCAGTTCGCTTAGTATGAGACATGTCTCGGTGTGAGACATATAAAATACATAAAACGAAGTTAAATGCCATTATAAGTTGTGTAAGCCTTCATTCTTTAGCTGTTCCAGCCCTGCTAAGAGATGCGTGTTTCTACAAATTACTACTGACGCAGCCGAGGCAAACATAAATATATAATATTTAAAGAAACATTAAAATTCAAAGTTGATTTTTTAAACGTTGGGGCGAAGGCCACCGGAAAGTGAACGTGGGAGCAAAGGCCACCGGAAAGTTTGTATCGTACGTGGTTGCAACTACTTCAAGTTTTTGGCTCCTCAACAGTGGAACACACTTCAAATTGGCGCCCAAAGCGTGGTGCTAATAATTTAAAGATAAACTTCTTCAAATTCGTGGCTAAATGTGGAGCTAATAACGTAAAGATAATACTTTTTCAAAGACTAACTGTCCGCCTTTCAATATGAAAGCGGCAGTTGGACTGGACGGCACTCTAATGTCATCTGTACGGCACGAAGCAGAAGATCCGGTAACTATGCGCTAGGGTCTCTGTAACACGTGACGGAGCGGATGGTTACAGGATGAGATCTGGAAGGCTAACTGTCCATCACATATCGTTCTAAGAGTTATCCATTAACAGATCCGTCCGCTATGACCAAGGAGTTAAAGCGACGTAAAATAAATAGAGTAACATACTTAGAGGTTGAAAAGCAACATATATTAAGGATTCTATTAGTTGAACAATTCCAGCACCTTGGCGAAGTAACTCGGAACATAAGTCTTCCGGTTACCAGCTACGGAATGCACGTGGGTTCGAGCCACCCGTGAGGGTACGAATTTTTCGGCCCATGCCTAGGACCACTGTCCATTAGCATCGGGGGAAATTTGAGGACTAAATAGGTACAATCACGGAAAACACATTCTTGCTGGGGGAAGAATGGTGCTTCCCTCAGGCAGCCATCTCCCGTATCGGCTACATATAGTCCGCCTCTGCTATGTGGGCTTGAGACCAGTAGTCGGGATGGTGAGCCCAGGGATCTCAGCCACAGATTATTATTATTATTATTATTAACTGAATAAATGACAAATATAAGGTGTTCGAGTGACGATAGAACCAAAAAAAGGACAAATGCGGTGAATATTATGAAAATTAGATTAGATAATGAAGCAATTGAACATTTCAGACGCTTGGGTTGTTCTGTAAATAATAATGTGAGCTGTTTTCGAGAAGACAAACACTTAAAGAAGAATATGGCCAAGTGTTTTGTGCGAAAATGACATTGTATTATGTGGAAACCGAAACGGAAGCTGTGCATTGGAAGTGGGTTGATCTTGTAGTTCTCTGTTATCTGATAATCTCGGATGCTGTAACTTGTAATTGCCCGATTAGAATTTACCACGCTGATAGAATCAGTTGGTAGTATTGTGCTTGCCTGATTTGGCAGAAATGATCTTTAGAAAGGTTTATAACACTCATTTATTGTTGGAATTCTATAGCGTGTGTTGTGTTTTAGAATCTTGTACAAACTTTGTTTTAATTTACTTGATTTTTTTTTAATTTCGATTTTTTGCAATATATAGGAAAATACTTTTTGCAAATATTATTTTATATATGGTATTTTCTATCAATATTAATTGACAATTATTACACAATGTGTGCATAATAATGATATATGTGTGAATCACTAACCATCCCTTGGATTTGTAATTCCAATATGGCTTAGTAATTTATTAAACACCTTCATTTCATTTAAAAACTGCGCGAAAACTTTGATATTGCGACGAGGTGAAGTAAAGCATTGGAAGCATTTGAAATATGTAATATGGAGAATAGAATGAGTGAAATGGATAAAAAAAAAGAAGTTGTTTTTAAAAAGTGGGCCAAGAAAAAGCATTCTTAAAATTGACCAGAAAGAGAGAAATTGATATCGGGCACTGATTGAGGAGAAACTTTTAAGAGGTGCAGTGAAAAGAACGGTGTATGCCAAAAGGAATAGGGGCTGAACAGGATACCAGACAAATTTAGACAAATTTCACATATCAAGACAAGGAGGAAAGCGAAAAATGGGGAAGAATGACGGAAGTTGGGTTCTGCAGGGAAGAACAGTATTTAGGTTGAAAACTGATTGATTTGTACATCGACCAACTTATGACTAAAACGAATTCTAAGCTACGCCATTAAAGTTCATTCTATTAGAAGAAAGTAATATAATTTTAATACCTGTCAGTAATGTTTAAAGTACACGTCCAAGAATTTAAATGGTCAAACTCACCATATCCACTCATCTTCGTACAAAATTTGTTTTCAGTTGCACCTGTTTGGATTTCACAAGTAGGTTTGACGATTATAACTTTCATGATGACTACTGCAATATTCTTGGCACTTTTCATACTATCTACACGAAACCGAGCTGTAACATCTGTGGCCCGCATTCGGGAGGTCGTAGGTTCGATTCCCGCGGCCTACCTTCCTGATCCATGGTTGTTTTGGGGGGCTTCCCTGGGTCACTAGGCGAATGCTGGGAAGGTTCATTATATCCCCCGAATTTCCTATCCCTCTATTTCACCTGTGATGTCGGCAGGAGTCTCAGCGTTGCATGGCAGGGGAAAAGGATGCTCTATGTAACCCTTCGTCCCTCAGAATGGAGGCGGTCTCCGAATTTCAAATCCCCCGGGAGTGTGCAAGCCCACAGGGTGGAGTTGAGCCTGTTGCACCAGCTGATATCCGTGGAGTTTCAATCTGTAAAAGCTAGGGACCCTGACCTCTGCCCCGTCGTGCTTCCTGGTCCGGCTGCCCTCGTCTCCTCTCATCTCACCCCTCCGTCCCGGGGGACCTCTTCAGGGCCTTCAGGGACAAAAGCTCTTGTAGGTCGGGGTGCTAAGTCCCCTCCGCGCAAAGCCCTATTCTCTCCTCCCATCTACACGTATCTGTGCACAGCATAAATAATATTCGGAACTTGTATTGTACACATATGTGTGATGACTTGTATCCTTGTTGCTAGTATAACAACAGAGATTTTTATGAATACTGCATGTTTCTTCATATTTAATGCTTTCCCACTTGCTGTTTTCTTACGCTGTCCTTGATACGTCTCCTTTTATTCAAAGTGCTCCTTGTAAAGAGGCTTTAGGCAGAGTGGTTAATATTTGGTATACCTTTCATTATAATATATGTGCCCAGGATGCTCTGATTTGTTTTCTTGTTTGTTTGTTTAACGTCCTTTAACCGGTTAGGTCATATCGGAGGGTGAAGGAAATGAGTAAAATGAAGCTCAAATCAGTCCGGGGTCCATATACCTAGGTTACCCGACATTCATCTTTCAGGGCAAGGGATAACCCGGAAAAACCTTGTCCGGTTAACTCACCCTAACCGAGATTTCAACTCGGGACCTCTTGAATGTGAGACAGACATGCTACCCCCCACACCACAGAGGGGACCCTCTGGAGCTGTATTTCTATTTAGTCATATGATTGAAATATGTTGACAAATGTTTCTACCTTAAGAAGAACCTTAATTTAGGTACTAAACTAACTCAAATGGAAGTATATGTAGGAAGGAAGGAGAAGTGAAGGGGAGTTTGGCACTGATCTAGAGTGGCCGAACATTGTACTTACGCCCCTGAGAGGAAGGGAGGAGGCGAAGGGAGACACCGGGCGGCCAGAACCAGGAGTGACTGCACAGCAAATAAGGTCCCTAAAGTTTCCAGATATAAACACCCCAGCAGATGGACAGACAGGCCGGTAGGGTCCCTCGGGGTGGTCCTTATACCGCAACCGGCCGAGGGACGGAGAAGGTTCACACAGAGCATCCTTTTTCCTTGCCACGCTGCACGAAACTCCATCGGCGACAACCCTGAAACAGACCAAACGGGGCGAAGGATGAATGAAATGATGAATGTAATGAAATGGAGGGACAGAAAGTTCGGGAATGTAAAGATACTCCCCAGCATTCACCTTGCGACCCGGGGAAACCCCCGAAAAATCTGTGGGTCAGGAAGGTGGGCCACGGGAATCAAACCCATGATCTCCTGAATGCGGGTCACGTACGCAACTGCTTGAATCATTCCCTCGGTAAGCATATCTAACTCGCAGGAATAAGTATTGTACCATGTACGTACTAAATATCAGTATACCAGCCATTTTATATTTTTCATTTACAGTTTTATACAGGAGTTTGATGCATCTAGGTTGTAATTATATTTGAGTTTACCACCCTGCGTTTGTAGATGGCTGTGAGATTTAATATGGTAACACAGATACAGACTACGCCCTCAATCAGTTTCATGTTTAAAGGGAAGAAATCGCTCTGTTTGCTGAAAGTACATTTATATGTGCACACACACATTCCAATTGTATTTATAATCTCTAACTAATTTAAGCACTCTCACAGTAACAAACTGTCAACTACGGTTCGCAGGCAAAACATGATCTTCCTTTGCCTTCAATCTGTACGCAGTAAACTGCGCCGGTTTTAAATGCTCTCTAATATTCATAACTTCTGCCAAGGTATTTAATTTTAAAAGGAAGATACTGCATATTCTTAATTGCTTCTCCATTTCAGCGCCAATTTTTGTGAAACTGTTCCAAAATCAATTGCAAATATTGTTGGGACTGAGGAGGATACTAACTCCGCAACAGTGTTTTGGTCAGAAAAGTTAGAGGAAGGATACCGAGCGAACTGGCGTCGCGGTAAGATGTGCGAGTCTATTCGGAGGTCCCGGGTTCGATCACCAGCGATCGCCTACTCTGACCCACGTGTTTCGTAGTTTCCCCTGGGTCGGCAGGCGAATGCTGGGGTGGCTTGTTCTCTACAACAATTTGCTTTCCATCATTTCCCTTTAATTTCGTTTCTTTCTCATCTTTATAGGTTCTGTGGTGTATGGCGGTGCCGGACAGATGGCGTGGATGCATGCATAATGGAAAGCCCGTGGATACTGAGGGCTGTTCATCGCCCTCTCTCTAAGGCTCCAGCAGTGGGACGGATCTGCGAGTTTGAAAATTTTAGGGACTTCCGCGTGTCTCTGTGATGTTTCTGTCTATAGCCTCTAGCCTCGTGTGGTTCCTTCATCTCAACTCTTCCTCCTTGGGGGAATAGATCTGTGCAGGTGGTAGCACGCGAGCTGTCCCCCCTCCGTTGAATCACCTCTACCTCTAGGGAGGATGGACAATAATTCTGGCTAAAGAAATGTTCCTATCCTCCAGATCCATCCAGAATCGAACGCGTGACCTCTGGATTTGGAAGCTAGCATGCTAACAACCTGAACACAGAGCCACTCGTTCAATAAGACACTTATGAGTTGCTGTCTATTTTTATTTGAATTATTAACATTCCTTGCTTGATCAAGTGCATGTCATAGGTCTGCCACCACTGCGAGTTTCGGCTACTAGTAACAAAGGCTTTTTTGGGCAAGTTATGGAGTTCGGATGTGGTTCAACACTGGTCAGTGATCAGATAAAAGTTGCGGAGTTTGGACGACCTGTTTAAAATAGGGAGAAGTAGCTTAGAAAGTTAACTCTTTAAAACATAATAATGCCGCCATTGATGCTGTATTATAACTTACTGCTACTATTTTAAAAACTCAGACTTCTTTATCACAGATCTTCAGAGAATGCGCCACTGGTCCAGATCAGTTCGGGAACAATTGAACCCCTTAGCCTCAGTGTGAACAAAAACGGTAGAGAAAGCTGTCCAGCTTGTTTCACAACTGCAATAGAACCTGTATCCAACTCTGCGATGTACAATTTGATTTTGTAGAATTCCTGTTGTGTTGTTATAAAGCCCTCCAGCTCTCTGCCAGAATTTAGTTTGGTTATTTTTATCCTTTTATCTGAGTATAACAACTATTCTGATGAACAATTTGGGAAATGTTAGAAATATCCTTTTAGATAACTGTTACTAAAAGTAGAACTTTTAAAACAGCCACTCAAACTGAAATTGAAGATTATAACACTGAGTGGAATAACGTTCTAATAACAATTCATTATTACCACCTTTGTTTCTTGTGATGGAAATTATAAGTATACCTACATTAAACGGAGGTCTTGTATTGTTACTGTAATGGTGGATTATTTGAATGATTCGAAAATGGATTAGGCAGAAACTGAAGTTCTGCAAATAGTGGAGAGGATACGTTTGAATTGTTATCAAAGAGTCGAGGAAATAGTACTACATTGCATACGAGATGCAAGGTAAAAAACTGGTGCTATGAAGATTAAACAACAACGAAGGCAAAACAACACATTATAGATCATCATTGCGCATATCCGAATTTGTACTCCTATTTCCACATAAATTTCAGCTGGATACGTTTATAATGCAATATTCACGGTTGTATAAAATGCAGTATATGACAATACATGTTAAACCTGCTTTTATTTTATTTAACAATAAAGTCAAAATTTTCATTACAAACGTGTCAAATAATTGCCTACGTTTCCAACCAAAGTAAATACAATAATTTCGTAAAGTTGAAAAATGGGTGCAGTTTTCAAAATGTCACAAATCTAATAAAATTAAAAAATATGTAAAAGGCTAGAACAGGTAAATTTAATATATTTGCTGATTCTGCAAATGGAAAAAGGGGAATTTTCTCCCCATCAGCTTGTATGCTGCAATTTTTAAAGCGAGAGCTGGAATTCCTTCGTTTAACCAATTGTATCGAAAGTATACTAACATAAATGATAACTGAAAGCTTTCCACATTCCTCTGTTGTAAATACGTATTGATCTTAAAACACTTAAAATGGATCATTTTTGCTGGAGGTTCTAAAGGGCAGGGAAACAAATATAAACAAAAATAAAAGTAGTTGAGAAAGTTACGCGTGTCAGAGCTAAACCTCTGTACCACACTCACAATCTCTGCTTTCTGTCGTCATCTGGTATATCTGCTTCTAGAAACTTGCGACCTTTGGCAGGTTGAACTTTAACCGTTGACCTTAATGGCAAGCCCTGGGTGACACCTGACCTTACGACCGCGACCTGAACTTGCCAGAGGAGAGGGCGGGTAAAGCAGTCTTTCCCAACTCCCTATTTCATTGCTCCAGTTTTGCGCCAGAGATGGTATTACGTCACCAAAATGTACAGAAAAGGAGAGCGATACGCATTGTTCTTGTAGCGTTCAACAAATGACGGCTTCAGGGACGGAGAATCTACAGCACGTGTGTCCTCTAGCGACAAACGAACACGATTTTGTGGCAAGTAACACGATGACATGAAATAATTATATTCACAGGAACATCCTACAGTTAGAAATGGAGGATATAGTAAACAGATACATATTAAATCAAGGTGTAAGGCAAGTTTATCGCCTACTTTCTTTTTAATTTATATAGACGATCTGATCAGAGAATGGGTGTTCAAAATTAATGGAGGCATTTGTATTCCACCAAATTTTACGTGCTATTGCAGATGTCAGATAATTAAAAGTAAAACTGAAGACGAGCTGCAAAGAGCAGTTTATAGTAAGAGGATTCACGTGAGAATTATAATCTTAAAATGTCAAAAAATAAAACAATTGTCTTTCAAGGTAAATATATCTACTGTTAGAACCAAAATTGTAATTAATGATACTACATTAGAGCAAGTGACGATTTTAAATACGAGGGCGACACTGAAAAGAAAATCAAACAAACATTAGTTTTTAGAAATTTAAATAATTTTATTGTTTTTTCAAAATATTCTTCTTTAACAGCAATGCATTTTTTCATTCGATAAAATCAGCCTTTAAAGCAATGCTGTCACTTTTCCTGAGGCACTTCTGAAACCAGATTTTTTTAATGCTCTATTGTTTCATCTGCTGACGAAAGGTGATTCCATGCATTTTATCTTTGATTTTTAAAAACCACAAGATGCTAAGTCAGGGCTGTATGTACCGACCTTTAGGGCATCCAGATACTCAGTTGTTAGTTTTGCTGTATGCAATGTTGCGTTGTCATGGTGTAACGTTATTTTTCTTTTTGAGCGTTTTTCACAAACTTTTTCGAATCTTTGCAATAAACATTTGTGTACCAACCGGCAGAAATGGTACGTCTATCTTCTAATGCTAAAAGAGCAACATGGAACGTTTTAGAATAATAAAACATAACAACAAAAAATAGCAACCAACTTCTTACCAGCACTGTGAATTTGTCGGTTTTAGGTTGTGTTTGAAAGATCCATTGAACCGAATTCTTTTGAAAAGATAACAATAAATCCAAGATTCATCACCAGTAACGACATTCCAAACCAATATTGAAGTGCCGCCTTGAAAATGTTCCAATTTGTTTCTCCAACAATCAATCCGTTGTTTTTGATCGGATCCATCGACAACAAAGTTTTCTCACGTCTAACTGTTGGTGTATAATGTTTTGGATTTGACTCATACCAATGTACGAGTCGTACAATGTCGTCCGAATAAATTCATAAGACATCCGTCGGTCTTCTTCAAACATTGCTTGAAGAGTGGCAATATTTTCATCAGTTACACTAGTTCTTGGTGTCCTTCACGAAATTTATTACTAAAAGAAATTTTTTTACATTGTTTAGCTGTTTTAAAATCGTAAAAATTCATAGCCCGGAAAAGTTCTCTAGTCAAATTCATTTTTGGGTGAACCAAGATCTTTAAATGATGATAAATGATAGTTAAAGTATCTACACAGGATCTTAACGGAATAGTCCAAACACTTATTCCCTTCCCCATCTCAGTGTGTTAAACATATAATATTTTAATAAAAATCTCTAGGCGTTTCTGAAGATCAAAAATAAGGAGACATCTTTCACATAAAAGTTAGTTTGGGATGAAGGACCGAGTGAGATGGCCCTGCGGTAACGTGTATGGCTCGCATTCGGAAGATCCCGGATTCGAACCTAGGGTACCGTCCACTCTGGGTTTTTCGTGGTTTCATCCGGTCGATAGGCAAATGCTGGGGTGGTTCATCTTCTACCACGACTTTCTTGCTCCTCATTTCCTGTGGGCATCATCTTCCTTGTCATTTGTTTTAGGGCTGTAGGACTAGGAGACACTGTTCGGCGGGTTGCTGGCTGTGCGCTCTGTAGTTGTTTCTTCCCTGGCATCGTTGCGGATCTGCTCAGTTAGGACCCGCCTCCGGGTGCTCTCGGACGGGCGGGCCTTCGGGACCCTCGAAGGTTAGAGGCTTGTGGGTGGGTCCAGGCGGCGTCAGATGCGTTCGATATGGAAACGTTAGGGACCCCGTCTATGCTTGTGCCGTCGGCATCCGGATCTGATCGCCCTTTTGCTCTCTCCTCATCCCTACCTCCCAGGGGTCACGGTAGAAGCAAAAAAGGACTGTTGTGGCCTACTTGTGGTGTTCTGCGGGGGCCCCTCCGTTCATCCGTACCTTTACGTTTACTTTTTGGATGGGGGGTTTCTTGAAAATACTTTTGTCGGTCTTGAAGACTTGAACATACATACCGAGTTTGGTGCTTATAACTCTTGTCGTTTTTGGGTTATGTTGTTAATAAACAAACACAAATACATACATGTATATACATACATACACACGCGCACACATACATCATCGTACATACATTGGGTGGAATGCAATACTTCCTGTGCTTACTACAGATATATAAATAATTCTGTATGGATGGTTAGTAGAATATTTATGACGCGTTAAGTATCGGAAGTTGTGCGAGTCTTAAATTTATATTTCTTACCGTTTACAAAGACATTTAAGGTTTACATTTGCAGTGGGAATATAACTGGAAAGTTCCTTGATTGCTGTTGAATGTGATGGTGCCTCTTGGTGTGATGCCCTGGTTTCGTTTTCAATTTCCTCAGGATGCTATAGCGACGTCTGTGTAACAATGTGGAAGATCTTGCTTGGTATAGGTATATATTCCCGGTAGAGTTCTCTTTTTTTCAGAGATACTTGCCGTCGGTTTTGATAGGTCCATAAGTCTATATGTGGTGAACCGATGCACTAGCTGTAGTGCTTTTAGGTTGGCAATGTATTTAGTTGACAACGAAATAAGATTGTTTTGTTTTTACATAATACTATAATAGATATGAATTCATATTAACAGTCATATAAACAATCTTTAACTCTTTTTTACTTTTTATACTACGTATAGTAATTTGCATTCCACCCAAAAATTCGATACCGAGATTTCACCGGAAATACATGTTTTGAGACCCCCTGAATCCAAAAAAAGCATTTTTGGAAACATGTCCGTGTGTGTGTTTGTGTCTGTGAACAGCATAACTCAGAAACGAACTGTCGGATAAACACCAAACTTGGTATTTACGTTCAGTATCTTCCAGAGATGCGACACGAAGGTTTTCAAGAAAATCCGCCAACCTAGATTATACCCTTTACATGGAACATTTTTCGAAAATTTTAATTTTCTCAAAAATGGCTCTAACAATTTTGATTAAAATATTATATGTTTAAGATATTTTCATGACAAATGAAATGTATGTCTCGAATTTTCTGGAAACGTCTCCAAAAGTATTGTTCATTGTGAGCGACTTTTGCATAACTGGTAAACCATAAGAGATAGACAAAATTTTATTACACAACAAATGTAGATCGCGTTAAAATACACAATTTATGTCATATACATGTTTTTTTGTCGAGTGAACCATTTTCGAGATATTGTTTGTTATTCCCTTAAATTTTCCATTTTCCAATACTTATACTTTTTCTCAAATTCATTATTCATTTCTTTATGCCCTGGACTGCAAAGAGAATGGAATGCGCCACATAGCAACCAGCGCTTAAAAGATTTGACTACAGCTTAAAACCTACCATATTCCGCTTGCATCTACAAAAAAAATTAGTAATAAGATTAACATCTCGGTATCTCGATTAACATGAAGCATATGGAGAATAAGCGTTTGTAAAAATAGTTTGTACAAGAGTAGAGAAAGTCATGTGAGTGTAACACATCAGATTTTTAAATAAGAATATCTGAAGTTCATTATTATATAACAAATAATTTGCCTTAGTATTGAGAGTATAACAACCTCTCCCTTTAATACTCGCAATCTGTTATTACAGTTAAATATTAACAATAACAATGGCTTTATAATTTTTTACCTTACTTGTCCGTTTTTTGCGCCGTTAGTTGTAAAGTGGAATGATGATTTTTATGTAGTCTGTGGCGTCTCTCCACAACTTAGCCATCTTTTAAAATAAATGTTCTATATTTGTTGATTTTTCTTGGCAACCAGTAGGACTTTATTTTTGTTATTTATATTTTACTTATTAAACAATGTTTTGTTACAATAAATACCTTTAATACTGAATTTGATAAAATAAATTACATGTGCAATTACTTTAACATTATTTTCTGAAGTTATTTACGTTATTAGAAATAATATAAATTTTGTTTGGGCGCTTTTATAGAACTTGTGGAAATAATATTCTTTTATCTATTTCACTTTTGTTACTTTCTTCTTCTTCATCATCTTAATTCTATTCCTGTTGCACATTGATTCGATTGAATATAGAATCCTAGTGTTTTCGTTGATGTAGCAATAAGGCATAGGTAACACACTTTCAGGTGGTCTCGACTACTAACTGATTTTTTATTCCCCGAGGGTATAAGAGATAGGTGGGCCGTACTTAAATCTCGGGCTATTTTCCGCATTAAGAGTGTGTCGGAAACAGAGCGGTAATCCAATAACTAGAACTGTATCACCCACAAAACAGCAGATTGCTAACGGTAACCATTGTCAATCCGTTGGTGTAATGACATGCTGCCAGTTGAAGAGACACCCAATAACGCGCTTTTCTCTTCCTGCAGATTCTCTTTACGATTAGCAGATAGCTGTCGGTACCTCCCATCGTCATTAAAACTTCTCTAATCATACTGTTCTTTTGTTTGTGCCTAGAGCGACAAAGGAAGCAAAATTACAGTGAGTAAACAAGCATGAAAGCAGTTTCAAGAACTGACAAACAACTTTATTGTTAGTTCACCAGCTCTGCAATTCCTGGAAACTATGACAGGCAGCAAGATTAAGCAGTTACATTTATACACTGCCGTTTGTCAAAATTGCAACACCAAGAAGGAAACGCATGAATTCAATGAATTTAATACTACAGGATAGGTACATGATAAACATACATGACCTTTGAGTCCTAATATTCAGTATTTGGTGTGGCCTTCATGCGCTGCAAATTGGAGCTGTTATACGCCGTGACATTGAATCAAAAAGGCTCTGAATAAGTTCCTGGGGGATTTCTCTCCATACAGTTTGTATTCGAGCCCAAAAATCCGTGAAACTGGTTACTGGAAGACCGTGACGTACCAGGTGCCGACCAACCATATCTCAGACATGTTCGATTGGCGACATGTCAGGCGAACGTGCAGGCCAGGGAAGAAATGGTAGCCGTCGCTCTTTGAAGAAGGCTTGTACATTCCTCGCAATATGTGGCCAGACATTGTCCTCTTGAAATGTGGCCTGTGGAGATGCCTGAAGCAGGGGGAGTATCTCAGGCTCTACAACCACGTTAGGTACCGGTTGCTGTTCAAAGTGCCCCCAATTCGTAGGAGATAAGATCGGTTGTTGTAACCAATGGCGCCCCAAACCATCACACCCGGGGTTTGTCCGCTATGCCGCTCAACAACGCAGCCCTCCAGGTTCGCTCACCACGGTACTGACGGACACGTATGCGGCCATCACTGTAGGACACGTTGAAGCGGGACTCGTCCGAAAGGATACATTTTGCCACTCGGCACCCCAGTGACAGTGTTCACGTGCCCATTGCAGTCGGAGGAGCTTGTGGTTTCTGGACAATGGAAGCCGACGTAATAGCACGCATGCAACCAGTCCAACCTGCAGCAGATGGCGACGAACCGTTGATGCAGACAAGTTCACATCTGTTGCAGTGCTCCAATGTCGAGCCAACACTATGGATGAAGCTGTACGGTCCGTTATGGCCATGCGGACAAGATGACGGTCATCCCGTGCTGGTCATGATCCGTGGTCCAGTACCCGTTCTTCGCTGCGTACGACCTTCATCTATCCACTGCTTCTACACACGCATTACTGTCGTAGCAGCATGCCCTGTACGAGCCAAAATGTTACGGTATGACAAACCCGCTTCCCGGAGACGGATCCTTCTGCCCCGTTCGAACTCATTCACATGCCGATATTGCTCCCTTTGACGTCGACGAGGCATACTGACACTCATTTTATTGTTTCCACCTTGTTTGACAGCTCTGCACTGGCTACACTGGGCGTAACACTGACCTTGTTGGACCGACACGAGAGGGCTTTGCTCGGCCTACGTGTACCCCATCTCTCTGCAAACCTAAAGACTTATTGCTTGACACTCTCCTACACTTCCACCAAGTTTGGAGTTATTCGGGAAATCCTATCTTAGTGTTGCAATTTTCACAAACGGCAGTGTATTTATTAAGATTTTCTAAAATCACAAGAAGATCTGAGATTGCCGATAAATTCACATAGGGATAGAGTATACGGTATACAATGGCGGGGGACACCTCGCACCCTGCGACCCACGAGATATATATTCGGGTACCACCCCCCAGGAGGAAGGGACGAAGTGAAGCAACCACAGGTGCTTACGGACCGGGAGCAGACATGCTACAGAGACACTAGAAGTCCCTAATATTTTTGCTCGAAGACGCGTCCTCCTCTCGGAGCTACCCAAAGAGGGTTATTGATGAACTGTCAACCAAACAGCTCTATATTGTCCACGGCAACACTCTTTCTTTGGAGCAAGCGTCCGTGCTATCTGTTTGACACAGCCCTACGCCACGAAACCTAGAAGCACACCTAAAACTAGAAACCACCGCAGCATCGCCTACCAAGCAGGGAAAACCACGAAAAACCCAAAGTAAGAGTTGGCGTGAATCGAATCCGGAACTCCCAATGCGAGCCTCATACATTACCACGTAGTTCGTTCGGTTAACGTAGAAATAGTTATTAAGACTATTTTGTGAATTAAATAACAATTTAAATAAAATTACCATAAAATTGCCCAAAAAGGTTAATAATTTCATATTTATGGTGGTCTTGTGTCGTAGATTTACGGCCCGTAAAAGAACCTAACTTGATAGAGGTTTCTGAGCAAAATTTTCGGTCTTTCATACCCAATATAGAATGAAACGCTAAGAGCCATAGTAGTTAAACAGCGTCCATAAATAATACTCAATAGATGAATGTCGATTCTGTTACTAATGCCAATAGAAAAAAGCGAAACACGGTATTGTTTAACAGATTGTTTATTTCTCTTGCTATTGGATATAATACAAAGGCATTTACACAACCTGCAATCTAATTTCGTTTTTAGCATTTATCTTTTGCTGAAATACACAGTAAAGTAATTAAATCTACAGTTGTTAAAAGCCCAGTGATCTAAACTGAATGAAGTAGTCACCGTTTTTAATATAATGGCCAAGTCCTAATTTATTAGATAATATTGTAATCCTCGTAAATGTGTATTATTATAGGTATCAAAAATAAGATAGCAATTTATATCACTAAAACAATTACTACTCCTGATAATTTTATTCCAGTTAATCCAATTGTTATTCCAGTTCACATTCAACAAGAATGATATTTTTTATTTGCAGATTGCGTGGAAGTAGAATTTCGTAATTTATTTGGTACTTCCGTAGTACTTCGTTAGCGACACTGAGAAAATTAAAGAAAATACCTGCAAAATTATCGAGTACTGCGGCTTTGATTAGTTGAAATTCAAAGCTTCACTATATTTCGTTGGCCGAAATTTAAATGGTGTCATGTGGAAGAAGTAATGTAAACAACTACATTGCTGAAAACATTATGTATTATTCTACCATTGCCTAAAGTAAAGGAATTATGTGTGAAAGGTTGGTAATTTAGCGGTTCTTCCGCAGATTTAGAGGTTTCAGCCGTGAATGTTGTGACGGAAAGTATTTTATTTCTTCTAGCGTGTATTCTATTGGCTTATCTAACATAGTATACAGTATTTTATTTATCACAGTAGGTGGAGAATTTAGAAACCCTGATAAGGGCATGTATATTTGAAATTTAGACCTGTTCAGGTTAGATTGTAATCTAACTACAGCATATTCAGGTTTACAAAATCAAAAGAACAGTGATTGGAGTTTTGTATTCTCTATGTGTTTTGGTTGTCCTACGCCGGAACCTAGGATTTGGAGCTGGGTGCTCTGATTGCAGACTACAGGATACATATAAATTCGAGCCCATTCAAGGGAATGTGGATTTTTCGGCACAAGCATAAGACCTCAAGGCTATGAGTAATGAACTCTGGGTCACCAAAATCAACATCCCATCTAGAGCATGGGCAGTGCTAACCACATCACCTCATACTCCTCTACTGTATGTATAGGTGTGTGAGGCAGACAGGTTGATTAACCTTGGCCCATCATGGGCTGTCGTGCCATTACTATTATTATTACTGCTACTATTATTATTATAAATAATAATTTGTTTATAATATATTTTTGGAGTAAACACCACTGCAATGGGTAGCCAAAAGATCATATTTTCTAAGTCCAATGATAATATCTACGTGTGCTAAAACAGGAATTTCCTTGAAAATTTGTTGGTTTTCGAAGACAATTTAACGGAGTTAATCGAGGCATTGGCAAAGCATATTGCATAAGATCCAACAATTCGATATCCAGTTTACACTGCAAATAATCTTTTAAGGTCCCCTACTTCCAAAAGCCGAAATTGGAGAATAACTAAGATATTTAAAAAAAATACCATGAATTTCTATGCAAAAGTATAAGCATTTCTGCCCGTCTCCTGCAGAGAGTGGTGGCTATCGATAGAAGTAATTTTACCCACTGCAGTAAACGATTCCTGTGCTGGTCCGGAGGTGGCAGCCACTAATAAATAGTATCCAAGTGTCAGCTTTACCTACAGGATTTCCGTTCAGTTTACTTCAGTATTTAATTGAATCTGCTGTTACCGGCAATAATCTATCTTGCCAAGACGTGGCATCAGCGCGGAGTTGACGTGTTTCTTTTTCTTACCACCTTCCACCTTCTCTACCCAGCGAGATGACTGCGCATTTGGGAGGTGCCAGATTCGATTCCCATCGGTTGGTCACTCTGACTTTAGGTTTTTTCGTGGTTTTCCCAGGTCAGTAGGCCCTGTTTCATCTTCATATGTTTTAGGAATGTAGAACTGGGCGGCGATTTGTGCGTTGCGACGGGACAGTGTAGTTTGCGCTGTATAAAGATTTCTACGTGTCACTTGGATGGCCAGTTGGTGCCCCTTCCTGGAGAAGGGGGGGGCTTGTTCGTCCCAGGAGCCCCGGATTGAAGTTGGCACGCAGGGATGCCGTTCTTGCTAGCGCACATCGTCGTTCGGATCTGGTCACACTTTGGGTCTCCCCTTTATCCCAGGTCCCACGTAAGTCACATAGGGCCTGCAATGGCCTACGTGTAGTACTGAGCTCTAGCTTTATCTCACTAATCGTAATCCTAAATCCACCTTCTCCGCCAGTAATATTAACAAGTTCTCTGTTTCGTTCAAGATGAGGAAGCTGCAATTAAATTTGGATAGCCCCTCTGATGAAGCTTCTTGCCTTGTGAGACGGCTCTTAATTCGCTTTCCACCGAAAGTCAAAACTTGTTTGTAATGTTTTAAATAATTATTCCAAATTTCGCACAGATTTAGATTTAATATTTTTACTTTCTCTACCACGTGCATAGCAGGTAGAGAAAATATTCAATACAGATATTTCAACGGAAATGTAGTTTTTCGGCGCCCTGAATTAAAAAAAAGACATTTTTCGAAAAAGATCTGTGTGTATGTGTGTCTGTGAACAGCATAACTCAAAAACGAAAAATCGGATAAATACCAAACTTGGTATTTTGGTTCAGTATCTTCCAAAGATGCGCCACGGAGATATTTAAAAAAATTCCTCATTGAGAACTACCCTTTACATGGACGAGTTTTAGAAATTTTTTATTTTCTAAAAATTGCTCTAACGATTTTTATTAAAATATCACATATTAATGATATTTACGTGACAATTAAAATGTATGTCTTGAATTTTCTGAGGCTGTGCTGTGAAGTGCTGTTCATTCGGAAGGAATTTTGTATAACCTTGTTTTACTAGTAGACGTTAAGGGATAGACGAAAACGTACTACACAAAAAATGCAGATTTCATTAAAACACACTATTTGCTTCAAATGATTTTTTTGTATCATATACCATTTCCGAGTTATCCGTTATTAATAGTTCGAATTGCTCAGTACTTGAGTCATCCTTTTCAAGTCCTGTTCATTTTCACCTGTTTCTCGTGATTGCATGAAAACAGTATAATATTTTAAGGCCAGCGTATAACTTCTAGTTCTTAAACATTTGACTATCGCTGTTGCCTTTGTGTCTATAACACAATGTGTAATGTAACTGTTTTTGCAAAAGTTTATCTCGATTAAAATGAAGTAGATAGAAAAACAAGCTTTCGTAAGATACGCATACGCACTGATAATCGATAGAGGGTAGAGAAAGTCATGTGAATTTTGTTTGTTTTGCTCCATCACCTACTTGCTGCATATCTTCAGCAACGAAATGTAACATATCTATCTAGTTTTCCCCGTTCATCATATTGCTCTAATAAACTACACAGTATTGTTCTGGTCATGCATGTTTGAAGATTGCAATCGTTCATCATGCGTACTTTTCACGTGATTCACATATTTTATGTTCTTTCATAGAATAATCTTCGACCACAGATTTTGCATAGAACGTTACTACGGCCTGACTGTTGTAGAATTGTCATCATAAACAACTACAAACCCAAATTTGCACAGTTCACAACTAGATTTGTTATAAATAAGTATAATTTAGCCTTAGCAACAGCAGTAAAGCAACAATATGAAACTCTTAAGTATTAGTTTCTTAGTGGACGACTGGATGTACATACGTCAATACTAATATATTGAAGACAATGCAGAGGTGCTTAACAACACTGTTGAAAGCAGTGCTCGTCTAAAATATAAGAAACTAAAGGAACCGTTTCAAAAGTAGTGACTTGCTACTGCAGCACCATGTTGTGCCTTTTGTTTTTCGCCACACCGGTTTCACTCAGTACAGGGTTATTCAAAAAGAAGGAACAGACTTTAAATATGTATTTCTAATGAATGACTATAGATGGCGACACACGCGATACATCACTGAATAGAGAAAAGTTCAAAATTTTATTTTGTGTGTTCAAAATGAGCACCATTTGTTATGCGAGGACGACCAGTGCTTTTTCGTTTGCATACGCAACCATCTTCTACGAATTTATTGTATCAATTGTAAATTTTTTATAACGAGGCAGCTCGTTGATGAACTTACAACGAAATGCACGCTGCAATGAAGCAATGGATTCACTCTTTGCATAATGCAGCACACAAAACGACTTTTCCTGTGGCATCGCCATTTTCTCGTAAACAAACACAGCGCCACAGTAGGCACTGAATGGAACTAATAGATGGGGTTTAAAACTTTGAACTTTCCCCTATTCAATGATGTGTCGTATGTGTCGCTATCTATTGTTGTTCATTAAAAATAAACATTTAAATTCTGTTCCTTCTTTTTGAATAATCCTATATATAGTATGAGTCGCCACTATCGCAAAAAACGCGTTAACCATTCATTATCTTCCCCAACTTTAATCTAGGAGCTAAATCCGTCTTATCTACTACTGAGCAAGGAAGCGCGTACACTTCCCGTCAAAAACGAAGGTGGTAACTGACAGTTGCCGCGAGGTAGTTGCAAAGAGTAGTCGTAAGAACAAGGCGGTTTGGCGGAAACGGACGAAACATTACTTTGTCACTAAACGTTAATGAACCACATAATACATATCTTACCTTATTCTTCGTCGTTGGATTCTCTTCAGAGTCAGAATCCCGAAGGTGTATGTAACAATGGAGTCGATTTATAACTCACGGAGTTATCAATTTTCACTATTTAAATAGAAACAGGCTCAAAAAACACACGCTGATTGACTAAGAAACAGGTTACTATGACGTGATTGTGACCTCTTCGTATGGTAGCCAATTTGAAGTAGAATATCTTTACGTTATTAACACCACGCTTTGGGCACCAAACTTGAGGTAGTTGCAGTCCTACGTATGATACAAAATTTCCGGTGGCCTTCGCCCCACGTTCACTTTCCGGTGGCCTTCGCCCACTTTAAAAATAATCAACTTTTTATTTTAATGTTTACTTAAATATTATATATAAATATTATATATATGCCTCGGCTGCGGCAGTAGTAATTTGCAGAAACACGTATCTCTTAGTAGGGGTTGGTGTGGCTAAAGAATAAGGCTTACGTAAATTATAATTGTTTACTTCACTCTTTTATTAATCCTTCACACGATTAAATAACACTTCACTGATATATCCTACTGTAGAGCTGTGAGATTATTGTTACTTGTACTTTTTAGCATGTAAACTTTATATTATTCACGCCGTAATGCATTTTTTATGTCTCACACTGAATACGTACCCAGCAAACAACGTTATCTTCTAGCATCTGGTTGGGAACGCTGTTTTGTGGTGTCTGGTTGGGCACGCTATCTTCTAGCGTCTGGCTTCTACCGCCTAAATTTGTATATTTCCACTATTTCAATTTCTGATTGGCTAATCCTACTCCAATAGAATACTTTTATTTAACTTAAGCTTTTTCTAGTTGTTGATTGGCTATTTGTGGACTGTTTTAAAAATAACATTATTGTTCCAAGAATTATTAGTAGCATTATTAAACTTTCTAATTTATTGTTGTCTCAAGGTTACCTCATTGTTACCTCATTGTTAGAAACTTTCGGCTTCTATTCTCACAGCTCCTAGATTGTTAAATTACGTAATACAAATACATAGCATTATTATACATGTATACAATAATATAAACATAACACAATGGCTACTTACATGCATTTTATATATTATTACACACACATATTGCTTTTAAGCGGGCTGTTATTATATAATTATATTATATAACTACACCGATATCATTTTAGTGTTAAAAATACTGCCTCAGAGTGGGACTCGAGTAAGTTCGCCCCCTTCAGCTGACCGGCAACCTTGTGTTTGTTTATATGCAGCCACCATCGCTGATGGTACCTGTTTGAACAGGCCTAATTTTATACAGTATTTGTTAAGAACTTCTTTTATTCTGGTTTTTCTGTACTAAAAACAATTTATCTATAAATTGTACATTTCTCTATTCATTAATGCTGTGACAGATTAGGTGTCCTACATATTCTCTTCCACAAGAAGCAATGCTTGCAAAAACCTTTCCATTGTACTTTTAATCTCCATATTTATACCCCTGTTCTCATCTAGGCTAATCTCTCCTCTTATCTTTGTTCATCTTGTCTACATACTTTTCCATTTCCTATTCGTTTTTCAGTTCATTACAACAATAAAGAGGACTTTGCAGTCTATTCACAAAAGCTCAAGACATACATTTTATTTACTTTTTCAATATCTCAAATACGTTATGTTTTATTCAAAATCGTTGGAACTGTTTTTGAGAACATGAAAAATAACAATAAGTTTTTCGTGTAAAGTTTTGTTTCGGACGTAAATTTTCCTAAAATATCTTTGCTGAAGCCTTAAAAGTACCTGTCTTAAGTATGAAATTTATAATTTATCCGACTTTTCGTTTCTAAGTTATGCTTTTAATAGGAAAATATATGTACATTTTCTAAAAATACTTTTTGTGTTCATTGAACTTCAAATTGTATTTGCGGTGAAATCATAACATCAAATTTTGGGTGGAATGTAATGCTTCACTATCTAAACATATCTACTTAAGTGGCATAGAATGTAAAAGAAGTTCTTGTACCTATAGGCAATGGAAATTAAAACCAGTATAAGGAGAAAGCCAAGTGCTGAGAAATAATTGCAGTTAATAGATAGTGTACTTAATTCGCAGCTAGAGCAAACGGAAGATTATACATTGTAGTTGTTTATTATTAATGTTATTTATTTAACATTATTGTAGCCCCACGTTGGGCGCCAATTTGAAACGGTATTACTTATAATGTTTGTGTATTTGTGTTTACTTCACGCGTTGAAGCCATCTTGTGACGTTATTCATTTGTTCGGTTTGTAGCTCCATCTGGTGTTAGCAATTTGCGGCAGTATTAGTTTTTGTTTAAAAAAAATGCTAGTTATTTTATTTAATTTTGGTTCTTTGTCCTCCGGTTAGCTATTATCTTTTTCTTGGGTCGAGCACTTCTCTTTATACAGGTTGTGTAAACGGAAAGGAATCTTTTATCCAAAGATAACACTGATGAAAGAAATTTGTTTTATACTTTTATTGTCGAACACGTTAACTATCACATTTACACATTGATCTTGACACTCGCCAAACTGAAACTGTTATAATAACTTCTTACTGATCACTTTTAATCCACGTACTTCAACCTTTTGTATAATTAACTTTACAACACTTTAGATTTTTAATAATTCTGCTACGCGTAACTTGTGAATCTATAGCCGACGTGTAAGATTTCTGCTGGACTGAAGGCGACGTGTATCATACAAAATATTTTCGACGAACTGACGGACCGAAGACGACGTGTAGTGTTCAAAGAATTTTGATGAACTGACGGGGTCTTTACCCCTAACCTACCTTTTTATACTCATTCACCCAGATATGCCTAAAGATTATAACTGAACTGCAATTGGCTAATAAAACGCGCCAACATTTAGCGTCTATTTTAATATCCAATGAAAATTATGAATACATATGCTCTAGGGAAATGTTCCAGCAAATTCTAAGAAAAACGCGCCAACATTACGTAACTTCCTCGTTTCCAATAATGATAAACAGCTCACCCCCTCGATGCATTATTGCACGCTATTATTGTCAGTTTCAGTAAGGCAGTATAAACTTACTTCCCAACAATAATTACAATCAATAAACATCTCGAATCAATGTCACATAAAAATGCATATTCATATTATAATCATTATTTACATTTAAGTAATTTATGATACAAATTACTGCATCAACATATGGATAAACAAGTGGTAGCATTTAGAAATCAGCTAATACATATAGGTTTATTTGTTCGATTAAAGAGGAAACTCTAAGACTCTTTAAGGTTAATTCTGCTCAACAGTACTTTGACAGATGACATTTGTATTATGTTGTAATCATTAACACCCTGTATTCCTAAGAGGAATTGCTTCCAGCTGCACTCTTCAACTCCTCCAGAGATATTCTGTGGCTTCAGAATGGGCATGCTTCATTTGCGGAAGCCAAATCTTGGAGGTGGTTGTTACATAATTTAGTGCCGTGCTTAGGGTCATTGTCTTGCCGCATGACAAATTCTATTCCTCCAAGGCACGATCCGGAGGCTGTTTCGTGAGGTACCGAGGCGCCCATAACCTTTTCCATGACCAAAGGCTTCTGGAATGACGAGTCACCGTTTTTATGTTCCCAGGTGCGCCAGGTCACCTTCTGGAGCAGCGAAGGCAGCTGATGAGTGTCTGCTCAATTCTGTCGACTTTAATGTCGAAGCAGTTGTATGCTCATTAGTGGTTCCTCTGCTGTATATTATTAACTTTCAGATAATGCATTAAATGACCCATACAAATTGAAGAAGGTTTGTTGCTGCTACGTATGGAAAGTCAGTTTGAAGATGTATTATATTTCGACTGTTGGGGAGCCGAACTTGAAGTAGTAAAAACTTTCCGGTAGCTTTCGCCCCAAATGTACTTTCCGGTGGCCTTTACCCTAAAAATATTTAAAAAATATTAACTTTGTAATTTTTGACTGTTTCTTTAAATATTGTATATTTATTTTTGCCCCGGCTGCGTCAGTATTTATATTTTTTTAGAGACATGAATGTCTTAACAGGGAGTGGTGCGACTGAAGAATAGTAGGCCTACACAGATTATAATATGGCTTCACTCCTTTTATTAATGCTTGACACGATTTAAGTAACACTTCACTGATATAGAGAGAGCTGTGAGACTTTTTAAAATAATTACTTGCACTTTTTAGCACTTAAACTATTTTTAGTTTCACACAAAATACATATTAAATTTATCGAGGACACATCTCGCGTCCGGTTAGGAATACTGTCTACAACCATCCGCGTCTGGTTAGGAGTGCTGTCTACAAGCAACTGACTTGATTTCTACCGCCTAAATTTGTAAATTTCTGTATTTCAAGTCTCTGATTGGCTATTCCTAATCCAATAGAATACTTTTATTTAACTTAAGCTTTTTTCTGGTTGTTGATTGGCTATTTTATAAACTGTCTGAAAATTTACATTATTGTTGCTCCAATAATGACTAGTAGCATTATTAAACCTTCTTACTCATTATTGCCTCAAGGTTACCTCATTGTTAGCTCATTGTTAGCAACTTTTAACCTATTATTCTCACAGCTCCTACATTATTAAATTACGTAATACATTCACATAACATTATTGAACATGTATACAATAATATAAGCATATACAATGACTGTAATATACACTGTTATATCTTGTTACATACACATATTGCTTTAAGGTGGGATGTTATTGAATTTATATGTTATATAATTAGACTGAAAACATTTAAATGTTAAAAATACTACCTCAAAATAAGTCGCATTATTTCCATAACTGTTAAGAAGACCATTCCTGCATATTTAAATCTTGCCTGATGACGGTAGCAACACATAATCTGCAAATCAAATTTGAATATTTATTGCAATGGCAAGCCTAATTCTAGATTTTGAATCCAAGTATTACACCTAGCAATGCACTTGAAGCAAGCATTTTATTTGTATTTTCAACAGTTTAGCTAAATTATCTGAAGTTTTAGGTGCTGTTAATTTCTGAATTTAATTCTGCAAAATAATTGCAGAAATTCTGCAATGAAGTTGGAGTAACGTGCTTTTCTCATTTTTGTTTTATTTCTGTTTTTAATTTGCTGGAAGCAAACTAAAGCAAACTTTTATTATAAGGACAGGTGATATCAGATGAATGAATTGACGAATAAATGTGGAAAATTGGGGCTCCTGGAAATGTGCTCGGAGACAAAACCTGCAAAGCTATGTAATAGCTATTCTAAGGACAGTACTTTTTCTTATAAAGTTTCAATTCCTGCAAAACATAAAGTGCTGATATACTTTAGCCAAATTGCAGATAATTACGAATACCACGGGGGAAACGAACCCCGTCTCCCGTGAGGAAGCTACTACCCATTAGATGTCTGCACGGACTCGGGGCAAGCCCTAGGGGCTTAATTAGAAAAATGTTTGTCGGGCTCTAGTTTAAAAATAAAAAGAGGAAAAATCTCAATTTATCGCTTCCAATTAACATTTGATTTGTATGTAAATTCTTGAAACTTATGGTATTTTAATCAAAACCATTAGCGTCATTTTGTATAAAATAAAAAAATAACGAAAACGTTTCCATGTAAAGGGAAAATAAACACGAAAAGAATTGATTTTCATCACACGTTTATGATCCGTGATGTTGAAATGCTTGGAATACATAATTATTGCAAAATGCACACATACTTAGCAGTAGTAATACTACTACTACTACTACTACTACTACTACTACTACTACTACTACTACTACTACTACTACTACTAATAATAATAATAATAATAATAATAATAACAATAATAATAAATAAATATTAACATTTGCGAATAACGTTACAACAGCACGAGAGCTGCAAACACCGCTCCCTCCGTATACCCACACCTAGGACATCCTGGGCAGAGTGCAGTAATAGGGGCAGCATGTGGTCAATAAGGCAGTATGCCGCTTACTACATGCGGATTCCAGGATCTCAGCCACCACTAATTCTGTAAAGTGGCTCCTCAATTGGTCCCAAGGACCTCAGTGCTTCCCTTACCAAGCGCCTAGCAGGGGAAAATATTCCCATGCCGGTACCGGAAATCGAACCCGAACCCCTTTGAACCGCAGACAGCAAGCGGTTCGTGGACTAATAATAATAATAATAATAATAATAATAATAATAATAATAATAACTGCAAAATAATTTTTATTTAAAACAAAATTATATAATTGGGCCCTAGTATAGGTTCAGACCAAGTCGGGCTGATCAGAGCCTAAGAATTTTGGCCCGTATAGACCTCTGCTACCGATTACACTGCTAAAGAAGGCTTTGCGCATTCTACGATATAAAAATTGGAAGTGGCTCGGCTACCGCATTGAATCGCGATTGTATTCCTGTTCTAATTTCAATAGCAACTAAACAACAAAATATATTTATTTCCTGCCACCGAGTTGCAGCTACACATATAATTAATTGCAATTATTATTCCTTTTAGCTCAGAAAATTATAAATCCTTTAGCTCCAATTCAGAAACATTCAGTTCCGGACTGGACCTGGAAACATTCGACTATCTATATATTATAACTTATTTCACCAACTATTTGATTTTAATTCAGTTTTAATACATTAATTGTCAACCATTTTCATGCTAAAGATAACGCAGTAGTAACCCTACATCCGGGATCAAAAGTGCTGTAATTAAATCATATGCATGTTTCGAAGCCCTCACTAGAATACAACTAATAGCAGCGATGCCCTTATAAACCAAGGAGTATAGATCTAACATTGTTTTAATTTATGAGGAAAGTAGTAAACAACGTACCTTCAAAAACTGTGCAAATAACACGCACACTGAAAGTATACACACCAAGCAAGATAGTTATGTGGTAATGTGTAAGTCTTGCATTCGGGAGATCCGCGTTTGATTCCTTTCGACTACCCACTTTGACCTTGGCTTTTTGTGGTTTTCCCTGGTCGGTAGGAGAATACTGGAGTGGTTTAGCAACTACCACGATTTTATTTCCATCGTTTCCCTTTCATTCCGATTCCTTTTCATCTTTCAGGTGTGCTTCTAGGTTTCGCGGCGTATGGCGGTGCCGGACAGATGGCGGAATGATTGCTCAAAGGAAAGAGTACTTCCAGTGGACACTAGAGGGCTGCTTGACCGATGGTAGCTCATCGCTCTCTCTAGATAGCTCCAGTAGAGGGACGGGTTTCAAGCCTGGAACTGTTAGGGACTTCCGCGCGTCTCTGTGGTTTGTCTGCTTGCGGCCTGTAGCCTCCTGATGTTCCTTCACTTCATCCCTTCCTTCTGGGGTTGGTGGTAGCCGAATAGAACTCCCGTAGGTTGCAATGCGCGAGGTGTCCCCCTCCATTGTATAGTCTATACCTAAACTATACACGTTATCTCTTGGAATTTTCAACATAGAAATTTATTGATAAATAATTCCAACATTAATTAGAATAACTCTGCTTTTCGAGACGTATGTGTGTACTTATAATCCGTTTTCAAAAGTTATGATAATTCAGAGATCGAAATAATGATATAAAGTAATAATATTTCTGACTTTCTATCGAGCCTGAACCCGTGCAATCCTCGAGAAAGTATTGGTTTCCACTAAAAAAAGTTCTATCCGCCAAATTAACGGAGAAAATTGTAGGTTCTAATAGAAAGAACAAGTGATATTATAGTTTACTTTAGTCTCTCAGTCATTTAGGAGTTGAAATTAGAAACTGTCTCTCTCGAAGAACTGTGCTGTTCAGTGGTGAAAGAGTTAGGTATTAAATTGGAGTGAATTGTTCCCGAGTTCCCCCACATACACACATAAACAAACATTCTCTCTAATATTAATGCAGATAAGTACTGCAGGAAAGCCAGAGCTTCCGCCGGCGATTATTACTTTGTAAAGGAAAGGTGTTGTATACACCTGTATATAACAAGTCCCCATTTGTTGTTGCAAGCTTCCTATCAGTAGTGATCATCCTGCAGAATGATTGCTGTTCTCCAGGTATAACAACCTCTGAGAAGAAACGTGAGCATCCAATGTGTCCGTTCCTTTTATCTCGACGTCATCTGCTGTGCTTGTCATCTGAGGCAAGCGTCATATGGTAAATGTGAATATTCAGCCTGTCCCGTCCATGATTATGCACATTACGGGTCCGCATGAGTTTTTTCCCCTCTTGACTGATGATAGCACGATAAAGAAATCGGACAAGATAGAATCAGTAGCTGGCCGCGTCTATGGGTGGTCACGAGCGCTGACTGTGCAGGGAAGGACAATCCTAATTAGCAGATACAGTTAGCGCTAATCCAGAGCCGCTGCAAGCGAGTGTGAAGTGCATGACCGCACACAGCCTAGCGTTCCCTGCAGTCTGTGGACAAGCAGCCATATTTCATCCTCAACTGTTTGTTTACCGATGCGCATTGTACGTCTTTTACTTCCTTACGAAACAAAAGCATAACTTATGTTAACAATGCGACAATAGTATATTGCGATGAAATGCGGTAGGTAAGTGCATATTTGCAGAACGAGTATTGTCGCGTATTTTCACTCCTAGTTTCTGTAAAGCACTTAATGCATATGTATTGCATAGCAGTTTCTGACGATAGTGAATAATAGAAATGCTTACGCAAAAATAAAATTAATCACTGTCAGCTGTTCAAAACTAGTATCAAAGTCGATCACGCTAACTTCTGCGAAATGGTGAACGATTAGTCAGCCTGGCAGTGTTGACTATGTCAACAGCTGAAGGTGAGATGGCTGCTTGCACCGAAAGAATTATATTTAAATACTGCAGGAATTAAAACGTAAGTAAATGTTAACAAATAAATGGAAGTAAAGACGGTTTTATATGATAAAACTATCAAGTATGAGTAAATTGCATATCTGCAACGATGTACAGGGTGGGCCATTCAAGTGGATATTTCCAAAACTAAGCGTTGTAGAAAGAAATATCTTTAAAGTTCCTAGATGTTATGGGGGGAAAGTAAATGCCATAATCGTGTTTTATTTGGAGGACGTTATGATGGTCATTTTAGGGTCAATTTAACATTTTTTAAATGGGAACCTACAATTAGGGTAAATTTAAATGACCATCACAACGTCCTACACATAAAACACGACTAATGGTATTGCTTGATATAATGCCATTTACTTTCCCCCGTAATATCAAGCAACTTTTATTCAAGACATTTCTTTCTATAAGCTTAGTTTTGGAGATATTGTACAGTCTCAACTTAAATGGTTCATTCTGTATATACCACGTACATACAGGTGTTACATTCCAACCAAAAATCCGATACCGATATTCGAAGAACATGTGTGTGTGTGTGTGTGTATGTGTGCGTCAGCGAACAGCGTAACTGTCGGATAAATACGGAACTTCTAAAGATGGAACACGAAGATTTTCACCAAAATTCCTCAACCCCAAACCATCCTTTACATGGAACATTTTTAGAAAATTTTATAGTTTCTCAAAAATGGCTTTAACGATTTTGATTAAAATGTCATTAAAGATATTTACATAGCAAATAAAATGCATATCTTGAATTTTATGGGAATAGCCTGTGATGTTCAATTTATTCGGAAGGAGTTTTGTATAATCTTGTAAAACTGGTAAACGTTAAGCGATAGATGAAAATGTACTTCATAAAGAATGTAGATACCTTTAAAACACGCAATTTATTTCAAATAGTTTTTTGTGGCATAAGTCATTTCCTAGATACTCATATTAATAAAACGAATACCTCAATACTTACCATATCGCGATATCGTGGAAAGAGTATTGAATTTTAAAGTCAGCGTATAACGTCCAGTTTCTGAAATTTTTGACTCGCTGTTTCCTTTGTATCTATAACGAAATGTATAATGCAGCTATTTCCGGAAAAGGGTTATCTACTAAAATGTAGTAGGTAGGAAAATAAACTTTCATAGGGACAGTTTATATACCCACTAATGAGCAATAGAGGGTAGAGAAAGCATGTTAATGTAACACATAAGATTTTTGTTAAGGTTAAATAAATTTTATTAAGATATGCAGTAAAAAAGTAAAACGCACGGAGTGCAGGAGTTTCAACTTCGCACGCGTGATAACAAGAGCAGGAAGTGGATTAAAAAACAATTCGTCGAAAAAAAGTATATTGCGATACAAATGCAGTAAGTGCATCATTGGAGAACCAAAAAGAGCGTTTGCCTCATATTTTCTATATCCGGTATCCTCTAATGCATGTATATTGCATACTTTTTTTCGTCGGTAGAGAATAACGGAAATGGCATTTATGCGAAACATTGGTTTCAGTAACAAGGTAACCAACAATTAACCTTGGTGACGAACTGAAATATTTTATCCAAGCCTGGTTGTTGAGGTCACAAAATCAGAAACTTGCAGCTCATACTTAGCTGCTGCATGAATTAAATCTCAAGTAAATACTGTGACGTAACGATGACGACGAGACATCAGTGCCTTCACCAGACGTCACGTAAAGAATGGGGACGTAGCACAGGATGACAACGAGGAAGCTATAGGTTGCGGTAGCTCAAGGGTGCTGAAAGGGTGACACTATCAGTCATGTAATTCTGTTCTCAAGAGAAACTTTAATCTTTCTTATAACAAACTAAACTACATTTCATGAGGGAGAGAGACTATTTCTGGTTTACCTGGGTGATAGAAGAAGTTCGGTGTTTCATCTTCGTGTGCCTGGGGCCTACGTCAATGTTGCAAGGTAGCACAAAATAAATTTAAGGAACTGACCAGCACAGAGTCCTGTTAGGAAAGTGGCAAGCCGAGAGACGCAATCCTCAAAAATTTCTAAGTTTAAATACCCGACAGAATGCTGACTAATGCCTAGCTAGTAACTGACGTGAGCATATGTCAGCAGGAATTGTATAACTCACCCACGTGTCGGACATGAGATGTTCTTTACCCTAAAATCATGGCGCTGAACCCTGCCTAAACCAGTGTCCCTGCAAGGATTCTAAAACTAATTTTTTGGATTTACTTAAACACATTTTATCTTGAATATCTCGAAACTTTATAAAATCACATTTATCACGTTCTTTTAAACGTAAAATTATAACCGCAACAACATTAACAAATAAAAAGAAGGTAAAACGTAAAGATAAAGTACGTCGAATGAGGGGGGGGCCGCAACCGGGTCAGAGAACCACAAATTGGCCACGACGGCCCTTTTGCTACTACCGTGACCCCTGGGAGGGAGGGAGGGAGGGAGGGATGGGGGAAGAGACCCGAAGGGCTGCAAGATCCGGGTGCCGACATGAGGAAGCATGATAGGTTCCCTAATGTTTCGAGATCGAACGCATTCGACGCTGGCCTGGTGCACCCACAAGCCTCCAGACCACCGGCGTTTCCCCCTGGTGAGGCCCACTCGGAGGCGGGCCCTAAGTGAGTAGTCCCGCAACGACACCAGGGAAGAAACCTCTACAAAGCCCAGCCGCAACACATCGAACACCGTCGCCTGGTCTTACAACCTTAAAACATATGAAAAGAGAGGAGATGATGGGTGCAGGAAATGAGGGGCAGGAGATACGTATTAGAAGAGGAACCATCCCATCATTTGCTTACCGACCCGAGAAATCACGAAAAACCAATAGGTCAGAGTGGACGGTCGCCGAGGATCGAACCCGGGACCTCCCGAATGCGAGTCGCACAGTTACTGCTGCGCCACCTCGCTCGGTAAAAGGAAGTAAAGATCCAGATAGGACATAAAAGGTGAATAATTCAACTATCAAATAAGATTATATTCTATGTCTACAATAATAAGTACTTAAAAAGTCAGGATTTAATATAGTTCATGCACATACGTGCAGTAAAATAGACAGGACACGCAGGTATAATCGGCGCAACAGTTCTAGACACGTGAAAATCTTAATGAGAGCTATGATGCGAGTTGCTTACCAGATCAGGTGGTGACCGGTGGACTGCATACTGCAGGAGTGCGTAGGACAGTCATCGTCAAATATCCGCACACTGGTTATGCACTGCTTTGCGCTGATATATACAGTTATATACAGTATATTAAAATCCACGCTGTAAAAAGCGCTTAATATAAAAAACGCTGTCAATCATTGCCTCCAATTCTTCCACACCTAACAACCCTTCCTCTTCTGCGGAATCACTCACATTATTGCCGTCATCGCTGCTGTCATTACTTTCTGCACCATTATCTTGGATGAGAATTCTTTCTATTTGATTTTCTGCAATTCCGTATTTTTCGAAATAATGATTCTTAATTTATTCAACATGTCGACATACATTTTCCCATTCTGGCCTTCCAATTTCAGCAAATTGCTGGCGTTATAACTGTTCCACATATTTTAATTTAAAAGTCATATTTCTGCATGCCACCCATTTTTTGATATCAGCCCAGATTAATTCGATTGGGTTTAGATCTGGGTGACGCGATGGGAGTCTAAGTACATTATGGGGATGTTGTATTACTATCTGGTCAAATATGTATGACGTCTGAAGCTGTTTGTTGGTTTTAATTAAGTTATATAGCTTTGTTTTACCCATACTTTCATCTAAAGCTATATTATGTCTAAGTAACCAAGCTCTCATTTCTTCTTTCAATGAATTTGAGGTAGGTGTTTTGTCAATTGAGTGTTGACGCATTGTGAAGCATTGTCGATGACCAGAACAGACCCAGCAGGCATATTAGGTCTCAACATGGCGTTGATTCACTTCATGTACTTTTCTGTATTCATTTCTTGATGAAAATCTCCTGTTGGTTTTGCAACTTGTAAAAGAAGGGCATTTGGAACGCAGCCGATCTCTCCAACAGCATGAACGATAATAAGTATTTGCCCTTTAGCAACAGGAACCTGCAACCTAATTCGCTATCGTCACTCCAACTTTTAGATGCTGTACGACTGCTGTGTATGTATGACTCATCTTCATACACTATAGTATTTTTCTGAAATTTGTAGCACCACCTTAAAAATTAATGCTGATATAAGTACACACTGATATAAGTACATATAAAATTATACTCATTTGGAAAGGTAGAATCAGACTGAAAAATTCAAAGCCATAGCCGGGATTTGAACCACGGATCTTAGGCTTTCCGTGCCGTTGGTCTAACCGACTAAGCTATCATGGTAACATTTACTTTTTATTTTTTTATTTTATTTATTTATTTATTTTGCTTTTCTGTTAGAGTTCTATTTGATTTCGGTTTCTTCCACTTGAACCCTAAATTTTAATAATTTTTCTGAGATTTGTGGCACAACCTTGTAAGTTTCTGCTGTGTTTCAGCTGGATGAGCAATCTGCTTATTGTTAGCACAGTTTTTTCTTTCACATAGGAATTGTGAATCGTGCGCCGAATGACGCATTCGAAATCGTCTATTTCTGTAATACGTTTAGGGACCTTATGTTTCTTCCCAGGTGTGTCAAATGGTACTCTTTCGTCCATATGTTTTTTTTTCTTATCTTTGAGAACTCTGGAATCGGAACTCGGTGAAACACCAGTTGCTTTGACTACTCTTTCTTTCATTGTCTTAAGGCTTTTGTGGAAATCGGATGAACATATGTTTTCTTCCTTCATCTCTGCTTCTTGCTTCATGAAGTCGAGATCATACGCACTGTGAGTAAGCAAAGGTATTATATCGCTTTCGTTGATAAAGCTAAACATAAACCATTCCTAGGCTCGGCAGCTGGGTTGGCAATCAAGGTCACGAGTCCAGAAGTTTTGCGCGAGTAATAGGTTAGACTGCCAGCACCGAATGCAAGAAACGCAACTTATTGCTGTAAATGGTAATATATGCTCTAAAAACGGATTCCGATAAATTATGTACGCGTTGCTTACTGCCCAATGTGCGTATGTACATTTGGTATGATAATTGACAGTCCAAAACACCACAAAGTCTAGCCAGAAAGAAACCAAGCATTGGAAATAATGTTCGCCCCAGCGCGTCAGTACTTGCTTTCCTGGTACTAGCGCTGCTTAGAGAATTTCTTCCGAAGAAAAATGTTTATTGCACCACAATAGTTGTTTCGTTTTCAATTTATGATCATTCCGAGCATGCTGCGATTTCCTACAACAAAGAAAATGAATAACTCCCTTGCGTAAAGTCTTGTTTCTAGTTGGACAAGATGTTTGCAAAAACTAAAATGTTGAAAACATTTAATGGGGGCAGTGTGCAGAATTTAAAAGTGGCATTGGCGGGTAAGTCCAAGAGAACAGAACATTGAAAACCATAAAAACCCGGATGTAATGTGACGATTTTTTCTTTTCATTTCCTTTGTCACTTACATATTAGGTAGAGGAAGTATTGTACTCCAACCAAGAATTCTAATTTGAGATTTCATCAGTCCACTGAGCTCAAAACTGCATTTTGTTTGGAAAATGACCTTGTGTGTGTGGTGGGGGGGTTTACAAGAAAACTCGGATAAATACTAAATTTTATATTTGAGGCATTTTTAATATTCTTAAAATAGCCTGTGAAGCCCTTTTTATATTGACTAAATTTTGTGCAACAAAACACAGGAGACGGATACAATCTTACTACAGGAAAAGGTTTTATTGCTGTTGCCAACGATCCTGCCTATGACATTCGGGGGAATCTCGTTCCACCAAGCGAAATTTGACCAATTGGACAGGGTGGCGGTACCCAAGGGCAGTCTCCATTACCCCCGATTGTAGGGTGGCGATAAAACGAGGGGACCTACAGCTTTTACCGAGGGCTCCAAACCACGTTGGGATTTAGGGATACTTTACATTAGCTAGTCAGAGATGCAGGCCTTCATATGGACGACTTAAACCTCCAACACATAGCCGTGAATCGAACCATGAACGCACAGTACGAGAGCTGCGAAACAAATCAATGAGCTACCCCGGTTCCCACGGGAAAAATGCAGAGCTCGTTAAAATACACAATTTGTATGAAATAATTTTTTGACGTTTACGAAATGTTCCATGTTACACGTTTACATTTGTTTCATACTATCTGGAATTAAGATGGTACATAGGGTATTACGTAAATTAGGACAAAAAAGATCATTAAATGCCCTTTGCGGTTAACCTAGTTTTAATTTTTGATAAGGAAGATAGGCTATAGAAAGCAGTACATCAACTGAATCAAATATCTATGTGAAATATATGATACGAATATATCTAAGGTAAACACAAAAGTAATGACATTCTAGGGAAGATATGCAGTAAGAAGCAAAATAGTATTAGAAGAAAACGTATTAGAACAAGTATCGTATTTCCAATATCTCGGCTGCGATGTAACGTATGACCTAAAACAGGATAAAAAAAATTCCAAGCAGTATTTGGAACTATTAAACTAACCTTTAAGAATAAGATAAGGAGAGAAACAAAATTGAAATTTTATACAGTTATGGCAGTGCCAATGATAAATAATGGGAGCGAAGCATGAGCTGTCAAGAAAAAAGATAAAAGTACGGTACAAGCAGCTGAAATGAGGTTTTTATGATCAGTTAAGGGCTGTACGAGAGTGGAACATATTACAAATGAGGTAATCAGAGAAGAGCTGAAAGTACAACCCCTATTAGAAGATAGAGAAATATAGAAATAAACGGGTTGAACAACTCCACCGTATGCCGGAAGAAAAATACCCAATCAAGCCTTTTGTTGCAAACCTAGTGGACGAAGACGAGTTGGACGACCCCGAAAAAGATGGCTTCAACAAATATGAGACCGGGACAGGTTGAAGAAGGTGATTTTGTTGCATTGTTATTTGCCCCACGTATGGACGCCTATTTGAAGTAGTATGTATTTATTTGCAACACGCTTTGGGCGTCAATTTGAGGTAGTTTGTATTGAAGGAGTCGTATTATAGTTCAACTGTTGGGGAGCCGAACTTAAAATTCGTTGCAACCGCACGTATAGTAAACACTTTCCGGTAGCCTTCGCCCAAATGTATTTTTCGGTGGCCTTTGCCCCAAGTTTAAAAAAATATTAACTTTGTAATTAAACTGTTTCTTTAAATATTTAATATTTATGTTTGCCTCGGCTGCGTCAGTATTATTGTTAAAGACGTGGAAATCTTGGCAGGGCGTGATGCGACAAGAATGTAGGCTTACACAGATTATAATTTTAATTCACTTCTTTTATTAATGCTTGATACGATTTATATAACACTTCACTGATAGAGAGCTGTGAGATTCTTTTTATTAATTAATTACACTTTTTAATACGTAAACTTATTTTTCGTCTCACACGAATACGTATTATATTTCTCTTGAGGACGCATCTTGCATCCGGTTACTCTCACTGTCTAAAGGCAACTGACTTGATTTCAACCGTCTAAACTTGTAAATTTCTGCATTTCATGTCTCTGATTGGCTAATCCTACTCTAATAGGATACCTTCATTTAACTAAAGCTTTTTCTGGTTGTTGATTGGCTATTTTTTAAACTGTCACTAAAATAGCATTATTGTTACTCCAAGAATCACAAGTAGTACAGTTAAACTTTCTTACTCATTATTGACTCAAGGTTACCTCATTGTTACCTCATTGTTAGAAACTTTTAACTTATTATTCTCGCGCATCCTACATTATTAAATTACGTAATATATTTACATAATAGTATTACACATGGATACAGTAATATAAGCATATGCAATGACTGTTACATACATTTTAACAAATTATTACATACACATATTGCTTCAAGGTGGGCTGTTATTGGATTTACATATTATATAATTAGACTGAAATTATTTAAGTGCTAAAAATACTACCTCAAGGTAAATGGCTAAACTGTGAAGGAAGAAGAAGAAGAAGACTATCTTGAATTTCACGTTTCTCCGTCTCTAAACCAGAACGTCAAATTGAACTTTTTCGTGCAGTTATTTTCCTTACTCCAACAATAATATTACTTTAACTGTTTAGTCAATAACAACTGTTAGTCCTACATTGAGATATGTAGCATATGACCACGTCGATGTCCAACATAATGTGGAGTATAATATTTAACAAACATATAAAACATTTCGACGTGTTTAGAAACAAAACAATGTATAAAATATTTCGGTATTCCAGCCTCAGCTTACATCTTACTCGTCCTGAAAAGAAAAGCTCTTCTATGCAATTACGTAAATAACTATTTCCTATACACATCTGAAGAGCATATTAGAACATTTCGAAATTATTTTTCCTTTCCGTCGCAAGAGCTCATTAACACAGCTAAATATTCGAATACTGTTTATAAATCTGTATTAATATTGTATAGAGAGAAAATTTGTATATATGTAGGGTAATCTCAAAACCACGCAACCAATTTTGATAATTCTTTCACTATTGAAAAGCTCAATTCTTTCTGACGGACATTCATAAAACACCTCCTAATTTAATTTCATAAGTTACAAAAAGATTAAAAAGCCCTTGTACTTGCACTTGAATACGCTGGAGAACTTGCATACGACAAAGCTTTGACTTCTTGTTGAGAATGCTATGGAGTAGAAAATAGTTGTTATTCCACAGAATATGCATGTAAAATAAAACAAATGCCGCGCATATGAATTCCAAGTCACGGCAAAACGAATGAGAATCAAATCTGCTTATAACGGCAAGATACGCGCACGATGCCAACGTAATAACCTTCGAGTAAGAAAGTTTTGCTTTATTTCCTTTGAATGTTATAATCAAGATCGTTGGTAAGGTAAGCTAAATAATTGTATAAAGGGAGAAAATTGCCTCCAGCTGACCTTAACGATATTTTATAATTAAAAGCTGAGAATATTATTTTTCTCGATTATTGCAGACTGTGCGTCTTTTACAAAGTAGTTAACTAAGTGGCCTGGGAGTGAGGAGTCTTCTTATTCACCAGCTTCATCTTTATTTTGTTGTATATTGAAAAGGGATACATTATACATATATAGGAATTGTACATATGAAAGGGAAACCATACATATAAGAATTGTACAGTAATAATTTAAGTCACTAACATGTTAAAATATTCAACATCTAACTTTTGTATAGAGCTGATTGTAAGAAACAGGCGAACTAGCAAAAAATCCAGGAAAACATAAAGAGCGTACTTTTCACCAAGCCAACAGGCAGGGAACCGATAACGGTACGGAGAAATAGAAAGAGACAGATAGAGAAAAGAAAGAGACGGAGATATGGAACTAGCTTCACAACGCTCCAAGATGGCGCTTAAGCGCACGGATCTGAAGCCACACATTCTCATACATGTTAAGGTAACGCGGTCTGGGGGCCAATAGGAAACGTCGTAACATTTTAAGCGCAGAGGTGAGCGTCACTAGGCTCCCGTATATAAGGGCAGGCAAGGCCTCGGAGCCCACTCACTCTCTAACTGATCTTTAAGAATTCACGTCTACACGAGGTGCTACAGATGCACGTGGGGGCACAAGGGTGGGAGTGCGTGTGCAGATAGCTAGGCTCCTGACTTATTTAAAGTGGTGGGATTATAATAATGGGAAAAGCTAGCCGCCCATAATTATTTCAATTGTGAATAAACTTCATTTATTAAGGGAAAATTGCAGTGTATTTCTTAAAATTGCCTCACCCACTATAACCTGAGAATTAAAAATTTCGATATAGTTAGGAATGGAATACGCAACAACCGACGAGCACCAATAGCCGAGGAAGAAGAACACCACAACAGGAAACAACAACCCAAGGAACGACGATTTCCCGCTACAAATGTCACCCAACGACGATTTCCCGCTACATGTTAAAGGTATATATATATATATATTCTGTGAAGATTATATTATTTAATATCTAAGGGACTAAACAGAAGGTACAAAGGCTTAAAATATTACCTATTTTGATCATCTAAAGATAATCAACCAATGATTGTTCTATCGCCTAAAGATACCTATATGTTATGCAACATTTCCAAAACTTGGGGGATTGTAGGGAGGAAATTAAGCAAGTTTGGCGTTTTGGCGATGTTTCACATCCTTTTACATGAATATTAGTGAAGTTTTATCCGTTATTCGGATGCTGTTCAAACACACAGGTGGATATATTACTAAACGACCTGTTTTGGGTTTAGGCATCTGAAACATGTATTTCCAGTGAAATCACGATACCGAACTTTTGGGTGGAATAGATTACTACCTTTACCGAGCGGGGTGGCTGAGGCGGTAACGTCTGTGGTCCGCATTCAGGAGGCCGTAGGTTCGATTCCCTTGGCCGATCTTCCTGACTTATGGGTCGCTAGGCAAATGCTGGGAAGGATCATTAAGTCCCTCGAATTTCCTGTATCTCTATTGCACCTCCATTCTCATTTCGCTTCGCCTTTCATCGCTTGGTCTCGCTCAGAGTTTAACGTGTCGGCAGGAGGTCACACGTGTGCATTGCAGAGGAAAACGATGCTCGTCTCCAGGTTCTAGGTCCCCCAGAAGATGTGTAAGCCCACAGGGGGGAGGGGAGCCGGCTGTACGTTTAAATCTGTAAATGGTAGGGACCCTGCCAACTGCCTATCGTGCCCCTGGTCCGGCCGCCCTCTTTCTCCTCTCACCTCATCTCTCCCTCCCGGGGGCGCCCCGACCGAGGCATGGCTACAAAACATCTATGTAGGTCGACGTGTGAAGTCCCTCTCCGTGTTGAATCCTAATCCTAATCCTACTTATCTTTAACTACTAAAGGTACTAAGGACAGAAGAAACAAAAACGATGGTTTCTCTCTTTGTGAAATGCGCATCATAAAATAGAAAGCTTCTCTCTGATATTTTAACTCTGCTTTTACACTTATATTTTTTGTCATAACAAAACTGTTCACTACCCTCGGTGTCGAAGTAACTATCGTGAAAAGAAACATTTTTTTAAATCCAATTAATAAATTAAATTGTTTTTTATTTATGGACGCGCTTTAACTACTATGGTTCTTGGCTTCCAATTCTATATTGGGCGTGAAAGACCAGAAACTTTACTCAAAGGCTTCTTTATCAGGCTTGAGGTTCCTTTTCGTGCCGTAAATCTACGACATGGGGCTACCGGCTTTACTTCTCTTCCGAAGGAAGCCATGCTAAGAATGTTTACGCCCGAAAAAAAATCCATCGCCCTCCGCCGGGTTTGAACTAGTAAACTCGGGAATTATAGGCTAGCATGGTACACCTAGACCATGGGGAACGACAACCCAATTAAGGCCACCCATATGTATCAGTTTTTATCTAAATGTTTTCAAAACTTTGTCGCATACTGATCTATCTCAATTATAAGCGTGTTTTCAATTTATTGAATATATTTTTTTGTTTTTAGAGAAAAAATAATATTTTACATTAATATGTTAATTAATCAATGTTCCACGTGATGCAGAAATCCGTATTTAAAAAAAATAAAAAACTACCATATTGTTTTGATAATAATAATGTACAAAACTGGCATATAGAATGTTATTCACTACTCTGTCTCAGAAAAACATATAAACCTTAAAACTTAATTTTTGTAACAATTTATCCTCAGTGGTCGAATTAATTATTATATCTTGAGCAATTTGAAAGTGTATAAAAACCATATACCAGTTTTTTAAATAATTCTCTCTGAGTTACTGCTGAAAATTTTAATAAGGTTAGTTATAAACTACATCGTTTTGAACATTTTTAATGCTCAAAAGTGTAAGAAACATTAATGTCGATTAAAGGATATTGGTCGTAAATATAGTGCATTAGGCCTTGTGCTCTTGAGCTTTTAAATGACCCATATTGAAGCTTTAAGGGGCACTGAGAACAAAATCCACGGTATGTAATCGAAGCTAAAGTTTTGGACGTAAGAACTAATTTTTAAGTTTTTTGGAAAATTTGATCCAATTTTAGCATGGATACCATTAAATTACTGTAAAACTATCACCATTTGTTATATTAGTGAGAACAGTTAAGAGAAATTACCACATAACGTCCCTTCATAAAGGATTTCCATTCCCTTCTGAAGGTTCATTTAAAAACCGCACATGCGTAGCCATGGCTTCAAACATTCTTTATTTGTCCCTTTGCAATGCTCCAGACGAGTGTCGATGTTTCACTGAAAAAAAGCTGCAAATCGTTCCATCCCTGTCTAGACAGGATCTTTTATTTTCGAATCTGCACCAAAAAGGAGGCATCTGAACCCTTTTTGACCTTGAAGGTCTTCGCCTGCTGCACGGTCCTGGAATCCTGCCAATGATGTTGTGATACAGCGGTCAAGCTGAAGCAAGTTGATGTAGAAATGAGAGAAGGATGAACGAAATGCATGTTGGATCAGTCGCCTGAAACAGGATTCGAACTTGCACCCTGGGCTATAGGTGATTAACACGTGTACCAAAACACTGAACCACATAAATTAAATAAATTAACTTCAGAAAGATAACGAAGCAGTCTTTTAGATAAATATTTAAAACTGGTTGCTAAAATTCATTACTCCACGCGTGAATGAGTCCTCAAACTTGTTAAGGCATACGAAGAACAGGTTCTGTATATCTCTGGGTGAGAATAAGAAACTTCTGTTTGCAACTTTTTGCATTTTTCGTGGGGTTTCATTCCGCTACTTAGGCACTTTATAATCCTATTAATCCCCATAACAAAAATTATGGCTCAACATAACGAATTTTAGGTGTTTTTACATCTAGTTGGAAAAATAATGAAAAATAATTTAATTAGCAGAAGACCTTAAATATAGCTTTAAGAGCAGCCCTTATTTTCTTTTTTATTTAGGAATTATCTACGATAGAGTAGTTTTTCTACAACCTATTCATACTTTTATTTCGCCATAAAGCGCTATTATCTACAACTTCATCTGTCAGTCCTCTAGACGCCATGCTTCTTCGGACCCCGCCATCCATCTTGGTCTTCCCCGTCCTCTGTTTCCTTCAGTTTTCCATTTTAGCACCATTCTTACTATTCTATCATTTCCCATTCTTTTCACATGGTCGTACCATTTTAATGTTCTCTCTTCTCTTATTCGCAATACATTCTTTCTTACATCCATTATTACCCGAAGTTTTGTATTTCTAATTTTATCCCCTCTTGAGATTTAAGAAGCCCTTTGCCAAAAATACTTCTCTGTTAATAATTTTGCATATTCAAGGTCCACGTTTCTGCTCCATAGAGTAATATCCCTTATGCTTTAGCTATACTGCTGTATCGGAAAATGCGAAGGGCAAAAACATAGACTTTGTTAATAACTTATTTTTTAAGAGCCAATATTTTGTATGTGTTTGCAAAAAAAAAAAAAAAAAGATATACACATTTTTACTTTCTCTACTACGTATAGTAAGTAGGGGAAGTATTGTATTCCACCCAAAAATTCGATACCGAGATTTCACCAGAAATACGTGTTTTGACCCCCTGAATCCAAAAAAACATGTCCGTGTGTGTCTGTGTGTGTGTGTGTGTGTGTGTCTGTATGTGTGACTGTCTGTGAACAGCATAACTCAGAAACGAACAGTCGGATAAACACCAAACTTGGTATTTAGGTTCAATATCTTCCAGAGATGCGACACGAAGGTTTTCAAGAAAATCCCCCACCCCAGATTACCCTTTACATGGAATATTTTTCGAAAATTTTAATTTTCTCAAAAATGGCTCTAACGATTTTGATTAAAATATCATATGTTTAAGATATTTTCATGACAAATAAAATGTATATCTTGAATTTTCTGGGAATGTCTCCAAAAGTATTCTTCATTGTGAACGACTTTTGCATAACTGGTAAACCGTAAGAGATAGACAAAATTTTACTACACAAAAAATGTAGATCGCGCTAAAATACACGATTTATGTCATTTTTTTGTTGAGTGAACCATTTTCGAGATATTGCTTGTTATTCCCTTAAATTTTTCAATACTTATTTTCTCAAATGGGAATTCGTTATTCATTTTTTTGTCTTGGATATGCAAAGAGTATTAATCTGTGGGAAAGGGGATGGTGCTGCACCTAGCAACCAGCTATTAAGAGATATGTATGTGCTTAGAGGCTACAGTATTTCTATATTGCCCTTGTAAATATATATTCCCCTTAAATCTACAAGAAAATTAGCAATAAGATAGAGTCTGCAAATGTTTATCTCGATTAACATGAAGTAGATGGAGAATAAGCATTTGTAAAAATAGTTTGTACAAGAGTAGAGAAAGTCATGTGAGTGTAACACATCAGATTTTTTATGTCCTGGACATGCAAAGTGAATGAAATGCGCCACATAGCAGCCAGCGCTTAAAATATTTGACTATAGCTTAAAACCTACCATATTTTCCTTGCATCTACAGAAAATTAGCAATAAGATTGGCATCTCGATATCTCGATTAACATGAAGCATATGGAGAATAAGCGTTTGTAAAAATAGTTTGTACAAGAGTAGAGAAAGTCATGTGAGTGTAACACATCAGATTTTTTAAATTAGCTGAAAAAGTTTATGAAAAAATTATCTAAATTACAACGATATTGAAGTGAGAATAAGGTTTACTTAAGCAATGTAATGTGTTAATAAGGTAAAACTAACAACTTTAAAATATTCTTTTCTATTTGAACTCACAAGAATTGAAAGAAGTCACTGAGAAAAATACCTCACAGAAAGTCTTATTTTTTCTACTGTATTTATAACAGATAATTACTGTATTTTACGAAAAAAATTAAAAATACGTTACAGATATTTTTTGGAGGGGGGCTTTTAGATTTGTATGACTGTGAACGGCACAACTTAAAATCGAAAGAAAGACGCTAAACTTCAAACCTTAACTTGGGTGCCTTTCTAACAGTACACCACAAAAGTATTCAAGGCATTGCTAAACGCAACAACTGTTTACATGGGATAGGTTTCGTTAACTTTTATGTTCTCATAAGCAGTTATGATGTCTTTGGCTAAAATACTTATCTTATTCTTAATGGATTTCCTGCAAAAGGGTAATCTTAAAAAAGATACACAAAAACATATTACAGCAAAACTCTAGAGCTCATTAAAACAGACAGATGTGTAAGCAAAATGTTTCGTAGTGTTAACTATTTAAAAACATGCTTTGTTCGTTTGAACTAGCAGTAAAATTTCAAATCCTAAGTGGTCGTTCTTTTCTTTCTCATCATCTCGTGCAAGCCGTAAATAATCACAAAGTTAGAATTTATTGACAAAGTTGTTAAACAGTTGACTACTTCAGTTTGTTGTGTGCTGTTATGCATCCACAACAAAACTTGTATTGAAACCCTTTCTAGCGAATGTTTATAAACGTTAACAAGAAATATACAGAAGTATAATATGATTTTATTATAATTTGCAGGTATAAGTGAAAGTCCAAATATAATAGGTATATGCCTAAGTTCAAAAATATTTCTCTGCTTTCAGGTTTGGCTCTGTTAATGTTTGTACCGTTTTCTCCTCCCCCATGTTCATGGCTTATGCAACCAGCTTAAAGTACGTCACAATGCTTCAGATATGATGACGTCATTCATCGACCGAGAAAGTTAACATCTAAAGCTTTGAACAACATATCGCCATAAGTGACGTAATACATCATTCCACAACGTAAGGTATCATGTACAGTCATCATTGGCTGGTTTGCTACACGCCACTGACGCCAACTCGTGGACGTCTCCAGCAACTCCTGGGAAGGCAGGCACGAGCAGTGGCTATTCGGCCAGGGACCGAGCCGCTAACAACTAGACATCGTGACAGCGAGATTTTCGGCATTTCGCATTTCATGTAACTTTATTGTGATCGTTGTTGCTCTTCCATAAAATCTTTAAATTGAAATGGCAACTTTAAATGCAGAAAAGTGAAAGAGTACATCACATTGTATTTAGCATATTATTTTGTAAAACGTTAAAGCAAGCTGACCAAAGCATTGTTAACGAATATATCAATTTAAAATACATTGTCGGCATATGAGATGGTGAATGTTTGCAATTTTCTAGCTCCTACGCAGTAGTCCATTTTCACGGTAACTCATTCCTCTGGGTATGGAAAATACACCAGTGGTGCAAGTTTACTGATTATAATTCGTGGGCCAAAATGTTCGAGTTTGAGATGACGGTTTGTTGCTGCTACGTATGGAAAGTCAGTTTGAAGAAGATGTATTATAAGAGTTGTATTATATTTCAACTTTTGGGAGCCGAACTTGAAGTTCGTTGCAACCGCACGTATAATACCCCTTTCCGGTAGCCTTCACCTGAAATATACTTTCCGGTGGACTTTGCCCCCCCCCAAATGTTTAAAAATATTAACTTTGTAATTTGACTGTTTCTTTAAATATTATGTATTTATGTTTGCCTCGGCTGCATCAGTATTATAGTTAGAGACATGCTTCTCTTTGCAGGGTTGTGGTGCGACTGAAGAATGTAGGCTTACACAAATTATAATTTTACTTCACTCCTTTTATTAATGCTTGACACGATTTAAATAGCGCTGTGAGATTTTTTAATTAATTATTTGCCCTTTTTAACACGTAAACTATTTTTAGTTTCACACAAAATACGTATTAAATTTCTCGAGGACACATCTCGCGTCCGGTTACGAACAATGTCTGCAAGCAACACGTCTAGTTATGAGCACTGTCTACAAGCAAGTGACTTGATTTTTACCGCCACATTTGTAAATTTCTGTATTTCAAGTTTCTGATTGGCTATTCCTAATCCAATAGAATACTTTTATTTAACTTAAGCTTTTTGTTGATTGGCTATTTTATAAACTGTCTCAAAATTTACATTATTGTTGCTCCAATAATGACTAGTAGCATTATTAAACATCCTTACTCATTATTGCCTCAAAGGTACCTCATTGTTAGCAACTTTTAACCTATTATTCTCACAGCTCTAACATTATTAAATTACGTAATGCATTCACATAACATTACTGAATATGTGCATATAATATAAACAGTTACAATGACTGTAATATACACTTTTTATGTATTGTTACATACTCATTTGCTTTAAGGCGGGCTGTTATTATATTTTATATTATATAATTTGACTGAATCATTTAAGTGTTAAAAATACTGGCTCAAAATTAAAGGCTATTTGCTTTTGACAGATATGTCAAATTTCACTTAAAATCTGTACACTTCTGATAGGTTTGTCACATTTAATTAAAATATAAAAAAGATCCAATAATTCGACAGCAAAATTCTATAAAGATGATGTTACAGTATAAAACTTTAGTACCTAGTTTAAGTGTTTCCCAAAAATTCAACAAGCAAAATCTAGGCCTTTGCTTCAAGACAATGAAATATTCAGTTCATTATGAACGGGTGTCACGGCAATAACTTCAATATGGACAGTGTATCGTTCAGCACGAAAAATCGTTTCTTCCGGAATAATAAATTACATTTTCCTATCTCTGCTTGTTGAAGAGGAAGTTTATATTTGACCCCCCGAGTTCCAAACCTAAATACATAGGCTTGATAGGGTTTATAGATGCTAGGCAAACATTTTCAGAAAATTACCCAGCTCAAAAAATTATTTACCTGGACATATTTTTTTATTACTTTCTCTACTACGTATAGTAAGTAGGGGAAGTATTGTATTCCACTCAAAAATTCCATACCGAGATTTCACAGGAAATACATGTTTTGAGGCCTCTTGAATCCAAAAAAAAGTTTTTTGGAAACATGTCCATGTGTGTGTGTGTGTGTCTGTGTGTGTCTGTGAACAGCATAACTCAGAAACGAACAGTCGGATAAACACCAAACTTGGTATTTAGGTTCAGTATCTTACAGAGATGCGACACGAAGGTTTTCAAAAAAATCCCCCACCCCAGATTACCCTTTACATGGAACATTTTTCGAAAATTTTAATTTTCTCAAAAATGGCTCTAACGATTTTGATTGAAATGTCATGTGTTTAATATACTTTCATGACAAATGAAACGTATATCTCAAAATTTCTGGGAATGTCAACAAAAGTATTCTTCATTGTGAATGACGTTTGCATAACTGGTAAATCATAAGAGATAGACAAAATTTTACTACACAAGAAATGTAGATCGCGTTAAAATACACAATTTATTCATATACATTTTTTGTTGTTGTTGAGTGAATCAATTTCGAGATATTGCTTGTTATTCCCTTAAACTTTCCAATACTTATCCTTTTCTTTAAATGGGAATTCCTTATTCATTTTTTTTATGTCCTGGACATGCAAAGAGAATGGAATGCTCCACATAGCAACCAGCTCTTAAAAGATTTGACTGTCGCTTAAAGCCTAGCATATTCCCCTTGCATCTACAAGAAAATTAGCAATAAGATTAACATCTCGATATCTCGATTAATATGAAGCATATGAAGAATATGCGTTTGTAAAGATAGTTTGTACAAGAGTAGAGAAAGTCATGTGAGTGTAACACATCAGATTTTTTATCACAGTTATCACGAAACCTTTTGATTGATGTACCACATGTTGTGATATTGATATAGAAAAAGGCATTTGTCTTGAAATTTAAACAGTTTATAACAACTTCATTTCATTGAATTTGTTTATAACTTGAAAATTCTAATAAATAATAAACCTTTTCTGCAGGCAAAGTGCAGGGCTCATTAAAATACAGAATTTATGCCAAATAGCTTTCCATAACATTAACCTTTTTCGTCGAAATATTCGTTAAATAGAATTGTAGGCTTCCATGGCCATTGTCCATAATAACTTTACTGTCTTCCGGTGAAGGCCGCGTCACGTTGGCTATTTTATCAAACGTGACGCGGTCTTCACCGGAAGACATTCAAGAAATATTCGTTGATGTATGTTTCAGTTTCTCTATGTTGAAATTTTCGTGCAACGTGTTTGAAAACATGTATTTCCCCTCCTCCTTCTCTCCAGACTCATTACTAGCTAATATAGAGTTGCATTATAAACCTTTCTAGTGTTGTTGAGCACGTAACTAAGCCAGTATTGCTTAATTTGAAATCGTTTATAGACATCTTTGTTTATGATTTTCAGGGAGCGGAGGAGGATTTCGGTTCTTAAGCGCACATGAAGGCCTATTGGGCTTCTACAAATCACCAGAAAGAATGAGTGAACCGAAAGACATAGAGAGGGCGACCAGATCCGGAATGGCAGGCTTGGACACAGGCGGGGTCCATAACGTCTCCAGTTATTACATTCTAACGCTGGCAGCCACCCCACCCCACCCCACAGACCAACCTTTTCCCATTAGAGTCCCCTGCTTTCCCATCACACACCAAACGTTAGGGCAGACAGCTACTCAAAGCAAATACCTCATCGCATCCTCGCCCACCGTCCACTCGCCTGATCCTTCAACTCTGGGACATAAGGAAATGAAATGATAGGAAATGGCGTACAGAAAAATTCGTAACATTACATAAGACACACCAGCGTTCGTCTACCAATCAGGGAAAACCGCCAAAAAACCCTACGTCAGAGTGGCCTGACCAACAGGAATCGAACACAGGACCTCCTAAATGTAGGTATAGAAATTTTTAAGTCGTTGGCTTCAAGTTACCGACACACACTATTCATTATCACTGGAATGAATGTAAAACAACGTAGGACAAGTGTCACTGACCGACAGGTAAAGACCGGTCCGAGTGCTATCAGCAAACGCCAAAAGACTGTATGAGGGAGGGGGATGGTTTATTACATAAAATCTCCCTTCCTTAGTCCAGTGACAGTTCAACCATATACGTTTCCGTCCTGGCTTTAATGCTTAGAAAATCCTATGCTTGGTAATTAGCGGGTAAATTGGGTGGAACATCCGTTCTCATATGAATGGTATAATACATAAGGATATTTGTGAATTGTATCGTATACATAAAGGGTGTCACAAGGTAATATTTTATTTTTATTTGTGTATCAGTCTCTTCCCTTGTTCAAAACGCTAGATAAGTTATAAGTTTCTAAGCCGTATTAGTCACCTTATCTGATTTACGAGAGGAACGAAAGAATTTTGTACCGTCATTTGTTATAATAAGCATTTACAATCAAGTTAAAACGTTCTAACTACAAATATGAACTCATATGAGATACTTAATAAAATTGTTCGAACCACAAAGTATCACATAAATATTATCAAACTGCTATGTGGAAGAGTTATGGAAATAATGGTACATAGGCTTAAGGCAAGCTCCGAAAATATTTAATTTTCCATTACAGAAGCCAAAGTTCAGAGCTGTCTCCTGTAAAGTAAGTTGGATACAGGTAAAGAAGCCCTTTTATTCTCATGCAGTGACATGTTGAAGTACTTTTGCTCCCAATCATATTGATTATTTAACTGGAATTTCCAATATTTAATGAAGAAAAGGATTAGTTAGCGTGTAGTTTTCTTTTGCGAGAGTGAGACAGACATGAAATGTTGTTTGTTAGTGGTTTGACCCCGCAGGGAACTATTACAGAAACATTTCTGCTCTGTGAAATGTTGCCTGACCCGCGGGGATATAGCTCGATTATAAAACATAGGTCGATCAGTAGAGTCGATACGATTAACCGGCTAGTGTGGCCGCATTTCTACTGCAGGAAGACAGCGCTGCGGCGCGGCGGCCGTGAAAATGTCGGTATAACCAATGTCAACAACTGACGTGTCTTTGTTTTGAAATAAATCGGTCATTGGCTCATGATTCTGCGAAACACATTTCGAATCTGAATTGTAGAAACCCCCACATGTTTCTGGACGAACATTCTTTTGTAACTTTTGCAATACAAGCATTTATTACAGCAAGGAACTATATTTAAAAATCTGATGTGTTACAGATCTTTCTCTACACTCTATCGTTTATTAGTATGTACACAAATATTCTTGCGACAGTTTATTTTTATATCTGCTTCATTTTAATCCACGTAAACCTTTGCACACATAGGTACATTACACGTCTCATTATAGATACAAAGGGAACAGCGATAGTCAAATGTTTAAGAATGGACGCTATACGCTGACCTTAGAATTCGCAATCCCGAAAAACAACTGAATATCGAGAGGACTTTAAAAGAATGACAAGGTATTGAACAATTCGAACCATTAATGACACATATCTCGGAAATGGCATATGCCACAAAGAAGGAAATAAATTGTGTTTTAAAGAGATCTACATTTTTGTCTATCGCTTAGCATTTACCAGTTATATAAGATTACACAAAATTCCTTATGAATGAAGAGGACTTTACAGATATTCCCAGAAAACCCAAGATATACGATTACTTTGTCAGGCAAATATCTTTAATGTCTGGTATTTTTATCAAAATCTTATTGCCATTTTTGAGAAATCGAAAATTTCGAAAATTGTTCCATGAGACAGTATTTTTAACACTAACACTTAAATGATTTCAGTCAAATTATATAATAAAAAGTATAGTAACAGCCCGCCTTAAAGTAATATGTTTATGTAACAATATATAAAAAGTGTATATTACGGTCATTGTGTATGTTTATATTATTGTATACATGTAATAATGTTATATGGATGTATTACGTAATTTAATAATGTAGGAGCTGTGAGAATAATAGGTTAAACGTTGCTAACAATGAGGTAACAATGAGGTAGCCTTGAGGCAATAATGAATTTGAAAGTTTAACAATACTACTTGTGATTCTTTGAAGCAATAATGTAATTTTTGTGACAGCTTATAAAATAGCCAATCATCAACCAGAAAAAGCTTTAGTTAAATGAAGGTATTCTATTGGAGTAGGATTAGCCAATCAGAAACTGAAATATAGCAAAATTTACAAATTTAAGCTGTAGAAATCAAGTCAATTGCTTGTAGACAGTGTTCCTAACCGGACGTGAGATGTGTCCTCGAGAAATTTAATACGTATTCGTGTGAGACGAAAATAGTTTACGTGTTAAAAAGCGCAAGTAATTAATAAAAGTATCTCTCAACTCTCTATATTAGTAAAGTGTTATTTAAATCTTACCAAGCATTAATAAAAGGAGTGAAGTAAAATTATAATCTGTGTAAGCCTATATTCTTAGCCGCACTACTCCCTGCAAAGAAATCCATATCTCTAACAATAATACTGACGCAGCCGAGGCAAACATAAATATATAATATTTAAAGAAACAGTCAAAATTACAAAGTTAATATTTTTAAATTTTTGACGAAGGCTACCGGGTACCATACGTGCAGTTGCAACTATTCCAAGTTCGGCTCCCCAACTGTTTAACTACAATACAACTCCTACTTCAAATTGGCTTTCCATACGTGAAGCAACAAACGCCTTTCTCAAAAAGCTAGTTGGGGATTGGAGAATTTGCTTTAAAATCGCGTCGCATCTTTGGAAGAAGGACTTAAATGCCAAGTTTCGTACTTATCCAACTTTTCGTTTTTGAGTTACGCTGTGCACAGGAACACACACACACACACACACACACACACACACACACACACGAACCTTTTTCATCAACAATTTCCAATGAGATCTTGGTGTCGAATTTTTGGGTGGAATACAATACTTCCCTTACAATACGCAGTACAGAAAGTAAAAAACAAAACGTGGTGCGAGAGCGCACCGGACACGAAAATTTCCTTGTGAGCACCGTACATTGAAATTCTCTGCATTTATTTGAATTACAAAAGTATTATTCAAATATGAATTAATTAATGTTGTGTTATTTAGGGTGCAATTATTATAGTTATACGAGTAAGCTTTAATCTCATTTAGATACACACCAAAACCTTAGCTACGCAGGGGATACACCCGTTTCTTTCGCTTCTACTACCTATAGTAAGTAGAGGAAGTATTGCACTCCACACAAAATTTCGATACTGAAATTTAACAAGAAATACACATCTTGGACATCCTGAGTCCAAAAACAGATATTTTTAGAAAAAATGTATTTCTATGTCTCTGTGTACAGCTGTCGCGGTAATTTCCTGTTATCTTATTTACTGAGCGCCTGTTATTGTTTTACTATTCTTAATTTTGAGTTCTTTGTCCTCCGGCTAGCTATTATTACTCAGTCCAGCAAATCTCTTGAATAGGGTGTGGAAACGGAAAGGAGTTGTTACTTAAAGATAACACTGATAAAAGAATTTGTTTTTACACTTTTATTGCCGTCACATTTCTTTAATTTCTCATATTTACTCTTGATACACACCCGACTGAAACTGTTATATTTTCGAATGTAACAATAATCACTTATTTGCCGCACATTATTAATTTGAGTATTTCACATTTTTGAAACCAGCTTTACGACGCGAGAGATTCTGTAGAATTGCGCGACGTGTAACACGTGAATGATTCTATGAAACTGTGCGACGTGTAACCCGTGGATGATTCTGTTGAACTGCGTGCTACCTATCCCCGGCTTTAGAATTTATACTCCCTCATCCCGATATGCCTAAACATTATAACAGAGTTGCTATTGGTTAATAAAGCGCGCCAACATTAGCGTCTATTTTTTTATCCAATCAAAATTACGAACACATATGCTCTAGGGAAGATATTCCCTCCATTTCTAAAGAAAGGCACCCTACTCTGACGTCATTTGTCTCTTCTAATTGATAAACAACTCACCCCTCGTTTCATTGTTACCCGCTCCTATTGTCAGTTTCACTGAGGCCGTGTAAACTTATTTCCTAACGATGCTTATAATTAACAAACACTCAAATCATTGTCATACAATAATGTTAATTTACACTTCAATCACTCTGGCATTCACAGTGTTGTGATATAAAATACTGCCTCACAGCACAATTCAAAAAACGAAAAGTTGGTTGCATATCAAACTTAGCATTTAAATCCAGCATTTTCCAAGGAATGTGACACTAAGATTTTCAAGAAAATCCCCACTCTAAAGTACTCTTCGTTATTTTTGATTTTCTAAAAACTGGCTTTAATTAAAATACCATATGTTTAAATACGAGGGGAGTACAATAAGTAAGTTTCCCTATTTTATAAAAAAAACATTACACACAATTGATCATGTTGAATTAATTTTATTTATATTGTACAATCCTTCTGTTACTTTTCTACATAGTCAATAGTTTTTCCAAGCATTTTTAGGGACGAGACACAGGTTTTTCCAAGCCAGAGTTGTACCAGGTCGGGTCCTGTGCTCACAACCAGCTGTTCACTGGTTTGACTTCATCATCGGTGTTAAAAGTGCTTACCTTTGAGTTGGAGGAACATGTGAAAATCACTTGCAGTAAGCTCTAGTGAATATGGAGGATGCGAGAAAACTTCCAAGTTGAATCTTGACCCAGACGGAACTCAAAAGATTCAACTGGGAAGTTTTCTCGCATCCTCCATATTCACCAGATTTTATACATATATAGAGAAATTGTACATATGAAAGGTGAACCATACATATAAGAATTGTACAGTAATAATTTAATTCACTAACATGTTAAAATATTCAACATCTAACATTTGTACATAGATGATTGTCAGAAACGGGCGAGCTAGCAGAATTCCAGGAAAACATAAAGAGCGTACCTTTCACCAAGCCAACAGGCAGGGAACCGGTAACGGTACGGAGAAATAGAAAGAGACAGATAGAGAAAAGAAAGAGACGGAAATATGGAACTAGCTTCACAACGCTCCAAGATGGCGCTTAAGCGTACGGATCTGAAGCCACATATTCTCATACATGTCAAGGTAACGCGGTCTGAGGGCCAATAGGAAACGTCGTTACATTTTAAACGCAGAGATGAGCATCACTAAGCTCCCGTATATAAGGGCAAGCAAGGCCTCAGAGCTCACTCTCTCTCTGACCGATCTTCAAGTATTCACGTCGACACGAGGTGCTACAAATGCACGTGGGTGCACAAGGGTGGGAGTACGTGTGCAGATAGCTAGGCTCCTGACTAATGTAAAGTGATGGAATTATATAAATGGGGAAAGCTAGCCGCATATAATTATTTCAATAGTGAATAAACTTCATTTATTAAGGAAAAATTGCAGTGTATTTCTTAAACTTGCCTCACTCACTATAATCTGAGAATTAATAATTAGATATAGTTAGGAATGGAATACGCAACAACCGACGAGCATCAATAGCCGAGGAAGAACACTGCCGAAAACCACATCAACCCAAGGATAGACGATTTCCCGCTACAACGTCCCCAAAAATGCTTGGAAAAACACGTTGACTATGTAGAAAAGTAACAGAAGGATTGTACAATATAAATAAAATTAATTCAACATGATCAATTGTGTGTGATGTTTTTTCATAAAATAGGGAAACTTACTTATTGGACAACCCTCGTATTTACATGACAAAACTACTTTACATGTTGAATTTTCTGTAAGTACCCAGTGAACTCCTCTTCATTCAGAATGACTTTTGTATAATTGGTAAACTGTCAGGGTAGACAAGCGTTTGCTACATAAAACGTGCAGATCTCGTTATAGCACACAACTTATGACAAATAAAATTTTTATTCTGAAGTTAAACATTTCCGACATATTCCTTATTATTCGTTTGAATTTTCGAATACTTATTTAGATTTTTCTCAATTGGTAAGTCAAAAATTGTTTCGTACTTTCTTATGGTCAAAGCCATTACAAGCTCTTTAAAAATCTCACTATCGCTTTACTTGCTGTATCCTAAAACGTAACTTTAAATGTGTGTTGAAAATTTATCTGGCTTAACATGAAGTGGATAAAATTATAAGCATTTGTAAGAATAGTTTGTAGAAGAGTGAGTAGAGAAATCAGATGGATACAACACATTAGTGTTTTTAGGGGATTCATATTAATTCTTGACTTTCTGTTGAGTTTTGTGTACTATTTCGAAACTTCCATGTCAACTTCAGTGCGTTATAGAAATGTGGTTTAATATACTAAAGTTGAAATTAAATGAACAATTCCTTCTGAAACTATTAAAATTTTCCCCGGAAAAATACTGTGTTTAAAGTGTATACAATATATGAACATAAAATATTCAATAACCTAAAAATGTACAACTAGAATTAAATTTCCCGAATATACCTCTGCAGATGAGTTTACAATGGCAAAAGCTATTAAACATTATCTTTATTTGCCATCTGTAGTTTGGATAATATACAAGGAGATGCATTGGTAATAATTGTCAAAAAATAATGAAATGTATACATTATTTTATTATTGTCCTTGTGCTTTCATGCGTCACTACTGTTTGCTTAATATACAAATTATATGTAACACAGTTCTAAACTTAAAATTTATTTTTCTCCATTATTTTTACATTTTCTACCACTTACCTCTTTTCAAGTAGAGGGAGCATTTTATTCCATCCAAAAATTTGATATCGAGATTTCACCCGAGATTTTAGAAAAAAAATATATATCTGTGCGTGTGTGAACAGCATAACTCAAAAACGAAATTTCAGTAAATGCCAAAATAGTTATTTGAGTTTTCAGAATCTTCTAAGGATACATGGCAGAAAATTTTAAACAAAATCTACTCACACCACGTGATTTTTCCAAAAATGTTTCTAATGATTTTTATTAAAATATCATACGTTAAGATATTTGCATGAAAAAACAAAATTTATTTATTTATTTTTCTATAGATAGGCTGCGAAGACCTCTGCATTCTGAATTAATTTTGTATGACTTTTTAAAACTGGTAAACCATAAGAAATGAGCATACACTTACTAAACGAAATTGTAGACCTCGTTAATAAACATACAATTTAGGTTAAATACTGTGCAATCAGATTAAGCGGCCACGCTCTTATCAGCTCCTGGTCTCGGGCGCGCGCGACCCACCTGCTGAGATTCCAGTTCCCGCTATTGCGTCGCATATGCGTGATCTGACTCACGCCCACGTATGACAAACGAACACAGTAGATAACGTTTCTTGGTGGTTTTTCAGTTGTGTGTTAGTCCAGTCATAGTCCAATTTATTAAAGAACAAAGAGTTTTCATTTGTTGACTTTATAAAACACAAATCTCCGTCTCTGTGCCGTTCCGCTTAATAGAAGTACAGTTCATAAAATAATCAAGAAATTCAAAACTACGGGCTCAGTGTTAGACCGAAAAAAAGTCGAAAACGTCACGTTTTAACAGAGGAAAAGATTGATGGTGTGCGGTTAAACAGTTCGCCACGAAAGTCTTTCGAAGTTAGCGCAGCAAGTAGAAGTCAGCTGTGGGTGAGTACAAAAAGCGACAAAACTACTCAAATTTACAACCTTACAAGACAACTTAAGTGCAAGCCTTGAAGGAGAGGGACCCGCAGAGAAGAACACAGTTTTGCACCTGGTTTCTGGAGTCCGTGCGTAGCAGCCACATAAATCCACAATTTGTGTTATTCAGTGAACGAGACGCGGTTTCACTTGAATGAACGAATTAACTTTCAAATTAATCGCTACTGGGCAACTAAAAATCCAAAACTCATACATTAAAGTCCACTATATGTCCTTAGATTGGTGTTTGGTGAGCTGAGAGCTTGCGATTTTTGCTTGGGGGGGGGCAGTTTGAAAGACACAATGTATAAATCTAATCCTGCAACATTACAACAACTGCAAAATAATGTAGGGAAGAAATAGCTAACATATCCCAAGAAGAATTGCAACATGTTTGTGATAGTCTGTTAACACGCTACAATACCTGTCTTCGAGCACAAGTAGAACACTTCCAACATCTCCTTTAAAAAGGTAAGCAATGTAAGGGACATTCAATGTAATTTGTGAAATAATGATGGTTCTAGTTAACCTTGTACGTTATCCTAGTTTTTCGATGCGTAAGACGGTACGCGCGGGAGAAAAAGTGTCGAAAGGAAAGCGGCGCGCGACCGCGATTCAGGTACCGTTAAAACCGTGGCCGCTTAATATGATGTCATTTTTTGTGACATTCATTACTTCAAATTCGTAGTTATTGGTTTAGAATTTACAAATACTTTATACCTTTTTGAATACTAAGTTCGTCATTCTTTGTGTCTCCTACAGGCAAGGAGTGAAATTTCAAAGCCAGCACATGCGGGCCCTTGTGTTTTAAAGATCTGACTCGCTTCAGCCTCCTCTATCCAGGAACAACGAAATATGTAGTGAAACTATTTCTATAAATGTTTATCTCATGATGTAGATAGATGGATGACTTTTGTAAAATAGTTTGTACGAAGAAAGGGTAAAGAAATAAATGTGAGTGTACCACATGAGACATTTTTTTCACTATTCAACATGATCTATGTAACACGGTTTTTAGTTTGAATGCTTGAAAATTTCAATAGAGGTTAGTTAAGAATATTTAAAAACGTTGTACAATTAGTATATTATTTCACTGAAATAATGAATTTTGACAATTAATTTTTCTATCAAACCGAATAGCGTCGTCAAATTTTTGTGGAGTCTATACATGAATGACTAAACTTGTTATGCCTAAAAGCAAACTCCCAACTGACTCACAGTACCTCGTTGGCAAGCCTAGTTGCTATATCGAATTGAAACTTCTAGCTTCTGAAATGTTCCAAATGTATATTTATTTCAGGGGATAGAGGATTTGATATTTTAAGAAACTGATTTCGTGCAGTACAAACGAATATTCACGCGGGCGATGCCGCAAGTAGAAGCTAGTTATAAGTGATTGATATATTTAAAACGTTCATATATATATGTATTATTATTACAGTTATATTTGTTCTATTTGTTTTATATTCTGATTACGCGGTATAAATATCAAGTTAATCAAAAGAAAATTGTGGATACATTTTGTTACAAATCAAGTTATATACTGAAATATGGAGCTGGATCTGTCTATATACAATGCGTTAAATGTTCACACCTTTAACGCAGTGCCTTAAAATTTCTATTCAGAAAGTTCCCATTAGATATAGAAAACGGGAGGATGAAATATAATATTGAATTAATGTGGGTTTTCTTAAGGTTCAAGAACATTTTTATGCAATAGTATATAATTTCGGGTTTTTGAGCACTTTTTGTCAAACATTGGCAATGTCAGTTAATGGTGTTTAGTTCCACAAGACTGAAACTACAAATGGATTTTGCATTTTCATTACGTAATTTACTGAATCTGTAGGTTCCTATTTAGTACACTGTGGCAAATAAATAACAAAAATTCAATATTCTGTAAACTTTATTTGCAATCTAATCCATAAAATAGCTTCTTACAACCTTCGTTTAGACATTCGCTTGTCTTTTAAGGTCATGTCAACTCTCTTTCACAGCTCTTAAAATTAGATTGAGTTTTATTTATGGGCGCTCTTTAACTGCTGTGGTTCTTGGGCGTGAAAGATCGGTAATTTTGCTCAGAGGCCTCTTTATCAGGCTTGAGGTTATTTTACGTGCCGTAAATCTACGATCGGCTTTACTTCCCTTCCGAAGGAAGCCATGCTAAGAATTTTTACACCCCCCCAAAAAGAATGCACAGTTCTCCACCGGGTTTGAACCCGCGACCTCGGGAAGTAGAGGCTAATTTGGTAACCACTACACCACGGATGACGACACACAGCTCCTAAGCTAAAATGATTGTCATTGTGTTTGAGTGTTGGGAACCTTCAAGAATGTTGCTACAGTGTTGCATTCATCCTTTTCTAGAATTCTAGAAACAAACATTTGAAGTGACCATGAATCCAAAGCCGCCTCTAAAGCTTTAAAGCCGCCTCTATTTCTGTATGGAAAGAGGGTGAATAAGTTGAATGAAATTACATAAAAATATTTTAATTTTATATTTATATCGTTTACAATAGTCGTCTTTAAAACTCTTTAATAACGTATCATACCATTTGGTGAAGGTTAAACATTTAAGTGCATAAAAAAAAGAAAAAAAGTTATTTACCATTTGAAATGGAAACGCATATCTGATTAACATGTTTGGTAACAAAACTAGTTCGAAAGAGATTAAATAATAACATAGTAGTAATTAATTGTTCTTTCACACAAGCTGTGTGTAAGAACAGTTTGGAAAGGCAGAATCAATCTGAGAAATTCAATGCCATAGCCGGTATTTGAACAACGGATCTTGTGGTTTACGTCTGGTTGCTCTAACCAACTAAGCTACTATGCAACATTCAATTCCCCAACTGACTCGCAAATGTGGAAGATCCGTGGTTTAAATCCGGTTATGGCATTGAATTTCTTAATCTGATTCTACTCTTCCCATAAAATTATAATTTACTGCACAGGTTCGGTTTCTGGGCCTAAACTGGCAAGAGTATGATTCCACTATGCTGATTTATACTTTGAGGTGAGTAATGTTTGGGATATTTTATTATGCTCAAAAGTGCATTAAAACCAGAAGTTATTGTTCACATTTTGCAGATTAAGTTCTTGTTTGTGTCCTGTGAAGTGCATCACCGGCAGTTGTTATGAGAAAACGCCCTCTCTTTGGCTTAGATTGTTCCTCCCAACCTAACTAACACCTTATTCCTCCTCGAGGTAGTGGTTGAGATTGCCGGGTGTGAATGGAATTGCTGGGCACAGAAGTCCTTTCTTCTCATGCCTGCAGCAACAGGCTTCGTGCTAAACAATGAGGTACTGGCAGGAAATAGCAGCTTGCCGCCAGCCCCATATAGGGCTTCCAAATTGTGCAAGAGGAGTAATATATAGCAAGGCAGGAAGCGATTGCGTAAAGGGAGCCCCACCCTCATACCTTAACACCAAGGTAGCAAAGTGTGCGAGAACAGTAATCACCGACAGATTAGATCAAATTTTTTTCATGAAACAGCTACTTCCCATTTTTTTAATCTAATTTTATTATTTACATATTACCGAAGGCACTTCCTTGCGATAACATGTAATCGTTTATATAGGGTTTTGATTTCCAATAGATAAATTTATCCCCTGAATTAGAAAGAGTCGGGTGATATGATTACTTTAATCGATGTATACTACCTTAAAATAAGAAAACGTTTATACCAATAGGAACTTCCACATTTACTGCAATATGAGGCAGTACTTTTATCCCTTAACTGATATCAATCTAACTATACAATATAAAAATAATACCCCGCTTATAAGCGATCAGTAATTGCTATAAACTGTATATTACAGCCATTGTATTATGTATAGTTATTGTATATATGTGTAAAATATTATGTGAATGTATTTCGTAGTTTGTCGCAGTAATCTGTCGTGTTATCCTTTTTTACTTGGCGCCTGTTATTGTTTTACTATTTTGAATTTTGGGTTCTTTGTCCTCCGACTAGCTATTATTACTCAGTCGAGCAAATATCTCTTAGCAGAGCGTGTAAACGGAAAGGAGTTGTTACTAAAACATAACACTGATAAAAGAATTTGTTTTTACACTTTTATTGCCGTCACACTTAATTAATTTCACATATTTAATCTTGATACACGCCTGACTGAAACTGTTATATTTCCGAATGTAACTACAATCACTTATTTACCGCGCACTATTAATTCGCGTACTTCACATTTTTGTAACTAACTTTACGACACGAGAGATTCTGTAGAACTGCGCGACGTTTACCTCGTGAATGCTTCCTTAGAACTGCCTGACATGTAACTCGCGAGAGATATTTCTTAGAACTGCGCGATACTTGTTTTTGGCTCAAGAATTTATACTCCCTCACCCCGATATGCCTAAACATTATAATCGAGCTGCTATTGGTTACTAAAGCGCGCCAACATTAGCGTCTATTTTGTCAGCCAATCATAATTACAAACACATATGCTCTAGGGAAGATATTCCCTCCATTTCTAAAGAAAGGCACGCTACTCTGACGTCATTCGTTTGTCTCTTCTAAGTGATAAACAACTCATCCCCTCGCTTCATTGTTACCCACTCCTATTGTCAGTTTCAGTGAGGCCGTGTAAAATTATTTCCTAACAATGCTTATAGTTAACAAACATCTAAAATTATTGTCATACAATAATGTTAATTTAAACTACAATCACTCTGGCATTCACAGTGTTGTGATATAAAATACTGCCTCAAGTTTAGAAACGTGTGAGAGTAGAATCAAGCTGTTTTTGTAGCAAACAGTGTCATAAAGTGGAAGCAGAGGGTGACTAACAATAAGTTGTAACCTTAGCAGAACAATAACTTAGAAAGCTAAGAAGGGGATGGAAAAATACTGATGTAACGTCCAAAAGGTTTTAAATAGTCACGTGGGTACAAAAAGCCAATCAAAGTCAAACCAACAGTGTTCTGCTAGAGTAGGTTTAGCCAATCAGGAAATAGAAACATTAAATTTTAAATTTTAAGCTGTGGACGCTAACAGGTAGCGAACCCAAGCCAAGCCAGTTCAGTAGATGAAGTTCAGAGTATGCAGATGTGAAATTTAGTGCAGCGCGGAGAAGATAAGTTTTGACCTTTGAAAAATGTAATTAGGAACATATAATTACTACAATCGTAAAATAAAGTTCACTTAATATTCGCAGAGATATAAATTTGTATGATTTATAATTTTTAATGTGAATAAAGAACTAAGAAATTCTCTGTAAGCTGCAGCTCGTTAACACACACAGAGAACGTAATATCTTACAGCTCCATATGTAAATATTTCAGTAATTTGTTATTATTTGATATATTATTCAACTGTCTTGAAGAAGTAGTAAAGAAGTAAGAATTTAAAACTAGAATTTGTGTAAAGTGTGTGAAATTATTATATAGCCCTACCACCCTTGCTCTACCAGATATAACTTACGCAACCGAGGCATAAATTAAATAAAATCATAATTAATAAAAAAATCAAAATTCATTATATATAAACTTTATTACACACACACACATACACGAACACCACCGCAAAGATTAAGTGATATTTAGAAGCGCACTCTTACAACACTTTTTACAAGGAAGCAACAAGTACCAGAGGAAACGTTAAAGTGGCCCCGATTTGCGAATTTTCCAAAATCCAAAGTATTCTGTTGAGTGTTTTGAGTATTTTACCACGTTTATGTCTGTATAAAGAAGTTTGGTTATAAAGTTTGATGCATATATGCAAAGTTGTTCCTGGATTATGCACTTACAAACACAAATTTAAGAAGCTATTTTCAGAAAACGTTCCTTACGGTGAAGTTTTTATAATTTTAAAAACAACATTTATAGATTTATGTTACTTATTGGGCTAGAAAATACGTTTGCTAAGAAATATACTTTTAAATTAATTTTTCAAAATCATCTTAATCAATTGCGAGTTTCCGCAATACTTATTAAACTTGATAGCGTAATACATTTACTTTATGTTAGTAGCTATATAGCCAGCGAGAGAGTTGGCTCCGCGTTAACGTGGGGGGCTCGCTTTCGTGAGGTATCGGGTTCGACCGCCCACTCTGACTTTTGGTTTTCCCTGGTCGGTAGGCGAATTTTGGGGTGTTTTCTCATCTACACAATTTCCTTTCCACCATTTCCCTTTCATTCCATTTCCTTCTTATCTTCCAGGTGTGTTTCTTAGGTTTTTTGGGTTTGATAGTGCCGGAGAGAAGGCGCGGATGCTTGCTCAAAGGAAGGGGTACTCCCCGTGGAACCGAGCGGGATGGCTCAGACGACGTCTTTGGCTCGCATTCGGGAGGTCCCTAGATCGACCCCTGGCGACCACCCTCTTTGGCCCATTGGGTTTTTCGTGGTTTCCCCGGGTGGTCCAACTTCTAACACAACTCTCCTTCCTCTCATATCCTGTACTCATCTTCCTGTCATCTGTTTCAGGGTTACTGGACCAGGCAACGGTGTTCGGCGAGTTGCGGCTGGGCGGTGGCTTGCGCTCTGTAAAGGTTTCTTCTCTGGCGTCGCAGCCGTACCGCTCAGTTAGGTCTCTCCTCAGCGTGGCGCTCCGCTTCGGGCGTACCTGGAGGTTGGTGGCTTATGGGCAGAGACCTTGATGCTTCGGATAGGTTCTATCTGAAGACATTAGGGACCCCGTCCATGCTTGCGCGGATCTGGTCTCCCTTCGGGTCTCTCCCCTCATTCTTCCCTCCCAGAGGTCACGTTGGAAGCACATTGGGCCGACTGACCTGCGTGCGGTGCTCTGCAACGGTTCCGGGGGCCCCGTCGTGATATCTACCTTTACCTTTACTCCCAGTGGACACTAGAGGGCTTTGATCGTTCATCGCCCTTTCTAGGCAGCTTCAGCAGTGGGACAGATCTTCGAGTCTGGAACTGTTAGGCACTTCCGCGCGGCTCTGTGACCTCCTGTGGTTCCTTCACTTCATCCCTTCCTCCTGGGCGAGTGTTAGTCACAATGCATGTAGGTCGCAGTGCGCGGAATGTCCCCCTCCGTTGTATAACCTATAGACTATAGTTAGCATATATTGGGGAACCTATTTCCAAAATTTCACTCTTTATAACTTAAAAATTACATCGTAAGGAGCATATTAAATGCTGAAACATATCTAAAATATTGCAACTGAGAAGGGCGAGCTGGAAACTTTGGGCACAGAAATTGGCCCGAAATTCTACGTATATCTTTTTTATTAGTGTACATGTTACTTAAAATACATAATTTAGAAGCTGATTAACATATGTGCAGAAAGTTTTGCAAAACCAGCCCTAGCAGTTTGGTAAAAAATTTGGGAAACATCAGCCTCAAATGCACAACACGCCCTCCGGTTAGAGGTATTTAATTTTCCACGTAACTGTCTCATTTTCACTCCAATAACAAGAATATTTATACACCAACTTCCTCAAAGCATCGTGCATAATAATAAATTAACAAGACTAAATTGTAATATTTTATGATTTTCCTGCCTGTATTTAATTGAATTTGCTTTTTCTTTCTTTAGTTGTTCCACACCTTGCTGAACATAAAGTGATATTAAACCTGCTACTTGTAGCTTGATTTCTACCAACAGAAAAACTAGCTTTAATTCTGATTCTGGAAGCGAGAGGATAACGGGGGCGAAGCTGCAGTACTTGTTTAACTTCCCACTTTTTACACTACACTTTTAATTATTTGAGCTACAAATAAATACGTACATGTAACATTTGAAGACATGTTATCTGAAATGTTAATTGAAATGCAAAGATGGAAATAAGAATTGAACTCGTGTTTATCTTATTGATTCTGTTTTAAAGTAAAAATCATCAAATACAATTGTTGAATACCAGTTGCAGAGATGAACGTTATACGAAATACAAAAGGATATACAAGATTCGACTAAATATGAAATAAAAGTATAATAATAGATCTAAGTAGGATGGTCGTTTTTACTTTCTCTACTACGTTTAATAAGTAGGGGAAGTATTGTATTCCACCCAAAAATTCCATACCGAGATTTCACCGGAAATATATGTTTTGAGATCCCCTGAATCCAAAAAACGCATTTTTGGAAACGTCCATGTTTGTGTGTGTGTGTGTGTGTCTGTGAACAGCATAACTCAGAAACGAACACTCGGATAAACACCAAACTTGGTATTTAGGTTCGGTATCTTCTAGAGATGCGACACGAAGGTTTTCAAGAAAATCCCCCCACCCCAGAGTACCCTTTACATGGAAGATTTTTCGAAAATTTTAATTTTCTCAAAAATGGTTCTAACGATTTTGATTAAAATATATGCTTTTAGATATTTTCATGACAAATGAAATGTATATCTCAAAAGTATTCTTCATTGTGAACGACTTTTGCGTAACTTGTAAACCATAAAAGATAGACAAAATTTTACTACACAAAAATGTAGATCGCGCTAAAATACACAATTTATGAAATATATCTTCATTTTTTTTGTTGAGTGAACCATTTTCGAGATATTGCTTGTTATTCCCTTAAATTTTCCAATACTTATACTTCTTCTCAAATGGCAATTCGTTATTCTTTTTTTTTGTCCTGGTAATGCAAAGAGAATGGAATACTCCACATAGCAACCAGCTCTTAAAATATTTGACTATAGCTTAAAGTCTACTAATTCCCCTAGCATCTACAAAAAATTAACAATAAGATAAATATCTCAATATCTCGATTAACATAAAGTATATGGAGAATGAGCGTTTGTAAAAATAGTTTGTACAAGAGTAGAGAAAGTAATGTGAGTGTAACACATCAGATTTTTTAAGTAAGAACTGATTGCGCATAGTGTTCACGTAGGGTGTCAGGTAATGCCGATTCAAGATCTGTACTCTGGGCTGGTCCCCACTACTCTGCCAGTAAGTTTCAACTCTGTCTGTGTTGATTGTTTTGTTGTGCTGCATTATTTGCCGCCATGTCAATTAATAATCCCACCAACTGTGAAGCACGTTCCGTCATTGGGCCTTTAAACGCCGAAAAGTTCCATCCTGCTGAAATTTATCGACGATTGTTTCAGTGTATGGGGAAAGTATGATGAATGATGGAAGTGTGCGTAAATGGCGCAGAATGTATGAAGGAAGGACGAAAGCTCAGGATGAGGATCGATGTGGACGGCCTACTGTCATTAGTGAAGAGTTACCACTAATAGTTGATGAGAAGATTCGTGAAAACAGGAGCTTCACTACATATCCTAAAGTTAGGTCTAGAACGTTTCCTTCCCAAACTCCCTTTCGCAATTATCATTTTATTTCATGTATCACCAATGTCCACCATATGGTAATAATCATATTTTGTTTGTTAACGATGCTGTCAATTACCACGACCATAACAGCGCAGCCGGTGTGCCAAAATTTCGTCCCACAGGAGATCTTTTACATTCTAGTAAATCTACTGACATGGGGCTGTCGCTTTTAAGCACACTTAAAAACAATCGGTCTGGGTCGGATTTGAACTCGCGACCTTGAGTTCAGAAGACCAGCGCCTAACCTACTGAGCCACCCAGAACAACACCAATACCACCTGTGGTACCGTATGTACTCTGTATTCACTCTTAGGTTGATCCGCGTCAAAACAAACCCCAGGTGACCAGTGCACCGCTATAATGTATCCTTCTGCCATTCGCACTAGAAATAATGTCACACTTTCAGACCATGTGGCGAATACAAGCGGCACGTAGTGCAAAAAAGAAGGGAGTCCTTATTTCGACAACTGAAACGGTAACTAGCATATTCTGTTAAGGGTTAAAGGTGATAAGATTGATAGTTGCAACAAAATAAACGTTTGCACATATAATAATAGTTAATTCTAAAATAAATGAGTGAAAAATAAAGTAACAGTTATGCGATAACCTAATTTATTCGCTCTCTGGAAGCGGAACTTTATTAACTGTTGGCGGCTCATTTTAAAAAAGAAATTGTGCACTGTTACGCGAATTATATTCTTCTCAAAACCTTTACATTCTTGAATCGCGTATTTCACATGCTTTCTTTCTTTTTTTTCCGGGAGTAACCACTTTTCTCGTTTCAGATTTTTCTGCACAAGCACTGTTTATACTTGTACTCGAAACACCAGTGAACTCAGAAGTTAATTTCACCATTTCTTTCCCGGAAAGTGTTGGATATTTCTCACATAACTTGTAATAAACATTTAACACTATTGTTTTTGCACCACTAGTCAATGGTTTGCGTGTCTAATGCTTTACGTAATTCGACGAAAACACAAGAGGAAATTCACCGTCTCCCATGATACTAAACACAACTGCTGATTTGTGGCTGTAAACAATATTCTGCGCCTACCCGGATGTCAGATGACCCATACGAATTGCATCATGGGACTTGTAGCTCTGTTTTACGGTATAAATCAGCGTTAAATAAAACTTTAGGTATTTGTATAGAATATTATACTATTTAAGAATAAATTCGTTCTAAAATTCAGAGATTAGCATGGGACTACTTTGCTGGGCGCATTGTTACCGTGTTGCACCACGGTGCACTGGCCGCGTGTGTTTGTTTTGCCGCGGATCAACCTAAGAGTGAATATAGTGTAGAAAGAATGGGCGTTAACATTACTAAAATGTTTCCCGGCCCAGGAAAAGGTGGAGGGAGAAACTTTGAGACGAATCGGGCGTTATGCCCATTCCTTGAAGTGGAGGAGGAGGAGGAGGAGGAGGAGAAGAAATGTAGATTCATAATGACCAGGAACGGGGACCAGAACGGGAACCAGAACGTTAGTGACAAAAGTTATAGTACTGTGTTACAATATGGACACACACACTTAATGGGAAGCTAACCGGAGACGGGAGAACTAGTGAATTTCAACTCGCCCATTCCTGTTCACGCTCACGGCGCACTGTAATCTTATTGTGTATTTAACTAAGGAAGTCATTACCTGCAATAGCCATTAGAACGCCCTCTAGTCGCAAATTTCGAATAAAAACAAAATTCGAAACGCCAAAGAACAACACAGAATACTAACCTGAGAAGTGGCGTCGAATTTCTAAGTCGGCTAACCTGGTTAATGTTGTTTGAATTTTAAGATATAAAAAAATTGATGTGTTGCACTTATATGACTTTCCCTACTCTTGTAAAAACTATTTTTACAAACGCTTATTCTCCATCTACTACATGTTAATCGAGATAAACATTTTCAGAAACTATCTTATTGCTAATTTTTGTAGATGCAAGGGGAAGTGGTAGGCTTTAATCGATAGTCAAATATTTTAATAGCTGGTTGCTATGTGGAGCATTCCATTCTCTTTCTAAGTCCAGAACGTAGGGGAAAAAAACCCGAATAACGAATTCCCATTTTAGAAAATGTATAAGTATTGAAAACTTCAAACAAATAACAAGGAATATCTCGAAAATGGTTCACGCAGCAAAAGAAAAAAAAAATAAGGCATAAATTGTGTGTTTTAACGAGATCTACATTTTTGGTGTAGTAAACTTTTGTCTATCTCTTACGGCTTACCAGTTCTGCGAAAGTCATTCAGAATGAACAGAACTTTTGGGGACATTCCCAAAAAATTCAAAATACATTTCATTTGCCATAGAAATAGCTTAAGCATATGATATTTTAATCAAAACCATTAGAGCCAGTTTTGAGAAAATCAAACTTTTTGCAAAATGTTACATGTAAAGGGTAGCCCGGAGTGTGGGGATTTTACTGAAAATCTCGGTATCGCATCCTTGGAAGATATTAAACTAAAATACCAAGTTTGGTATTTATCCAAGTTTTCGTTTTTGAATTCTGCTGTTCGCAGACAAACATACGCCACATGCATGGACATGTTTCCAAAAATGCTTTATTTTGATTCAGGGCACCTTAAAACATGTATATCCGATGATATCTCGGTATCGAATTTGTGGGTGGAATGCAATACTTCCCCTGCTTACTATACCTAGCAGAGAAAGTAAAAATTGCCTTTCCACGTTTATAATGCCCAGCAATCAATAGGAATTCGTCAACCTTTGCCACGGTACTGTAAATCAAAACAAATCATTTGTTTAGGCTTTCCATTATCGTTCTTGTCCCTGTTCCTGCTTTATTGTGGACCGCTCAATCTTATCTCTCACCCTGTTACGCATACAATAAGCGGTTATTTTTAGCATGAAATTAATTGCAGTATGGTCGTTTAAAATGTACAGATGTGAGGCAGCCCCTCACATCGGGCACCTATAAAGGTCAATGCCTACATAGAATTAGAGATTGCGTTGAAAGATTGCGAGGCTACTATTAATTGCTCCAAAATGTTGATACATATCAAAGCTATAATTAGGTCTCTTGAAGAAGAGGCCATGATCTAGACGTTCCATGCCGGCATTTCCGTTGATAAATCAAATTAATCGAACTCTGGTAGTTTTCGTGGATATTACGGTACGCTTTCTGTATAACATTAATCCATTAGGAGGAAATTAATTCACCTGAAGCGAAAAGGTTTTCCAATATTTAAAGCTTAGGCTTACGTGATAGGTCACTCGATATTTCGTAGTAAATTAAACGGTTAATTAAGCAGCGACAAGACATATACTTTGAAAAATAAACTGGTTTCAGCATTTTCTTCCTTTTCTCTAGATAATCTATATTCAGCTTAGTTAAAAGATGACATCAGCGTTATTGGAGGCGTGCTGGAGTTTAGATGAGGAGGAACGGGCAATCACGGTTTACCTTTATACTTCACTTTAACTAGGGGGAAGTTGCAGTTTGGACTTTCCAATTTGTTCATTTAGTTGGTCAGGATAATTCCTGCAAGACTGTATTTTCATACAAAGAAACTCTTGGAAATTGGATTTGACGGGTACAGAGTGGTGGAGAACTTCTGTTTGTTTTATCAGTTATTCTTTCACCACTTAAATGGGGGATCACTTCTTTTCCATTGTTCTTTACCTTCTATATCTGCGGTCACTTGCTGGGTAGATCAGTTGTTTTCCGCTTCTTCCTGCGAACTGGTTCACCACTTCCTCCTTTGTCATCTTAGGTTGAAAGAGAGCTCCTTGAGATAATGCTGCCAAAATGCATGTGCACACTGCATGCTCTAAAATAATCCTAAATGGTTTTCTGCCAGAAATACCTTTCATATTACTTTTTATGTGTTATAATGTGTTAAAGCATCGACGTTTATTCCCGTTTTAATGAATAGAAAATGGCAGAAAGAAAAGCTCTTTAGGAATTTTTATGACTAAGAGTTTTTCTGTAAATTCACCTGAAGAATTATGGCCAGAGAAGGGAATGGATGTCATCCTTCAAACCAGAGAACGAGTGAGAGTGATCTCGTGAGTACATTGAAAACCTTATAGCGCTTCACGTTGAAGGGGTAGGTCACGCTTGTTTTGCAACGAATCAGCTAAGATGATTTCCAAAGGACGCCACGGCTGCATTGTTGGTGAGATATTGAGGCCTCCCAGGGCTGAGAACGAACTGTAGGTATCATAGTGAGGTAGCACTTGCCGAAATGTTGAAATCAGGGTACATGGTGAATCTAGATTACCAGAACGCTGACGCCTCACAGCGTAAGATATTAAGCTGATCGAATTGAAGTCACGGGGAGAGACCCGATACGGGACGTCTCTGTGCTGGTCAAATTCGCGACGAATATTTTTATAATTAGTGCATAAAAAACTTCTCGCCAGCCAGTTACGTATAACAAGCTGAGATACTTACAGACTGGGCCGTAGGCCCTTAGACTAAAAGAAAAGGGCCCAAAGCACGGGCAGGAGCATTACCCGGAGTTTTCTTTTCCACCACAACCCCCACCCCCTGCCCGAGAGGAACTGCACGTCCCTATGCGAGTACTCTACCCCCGAGGTACGTCACCCATGTACAGGGAGAGCCAAAAGTACGAAAGTGTGAAAGTGTGTATGAGGACAGAATTATTAGTACACATCTGTGGCCCCCTCGGTCCTCCCTGCGATTTCTATCCCTGGGGTAACTTAAAATAAGAAGAATTAAAACAAAATATTCGTCAAGAAATTGCCAGCATTTCTCAACGTGAACTACGGCGAGTGATGGATAGTTCCCTAAAGAGGTGCCAAAACTGCATGAACAATGACGGTAGCCAGTTTCAGCATCTCCTTTCATAAAGTTGGTAAGTAAAGCCTTTAAAAGTAGTTTTAAAAATATTGTATGGTTTTATCCGCGCCTTTCTATATTAGCGGCAGACGCAACGAGCGCCGAGGACGCGGACAGGAAAAACACCGCGCAGTCGGTTCGTAGTTTTTGCCTCTCTCTGTAGTACCCGCTATTTCCCCGGCCGTTAATATCAACTTTTATTAAGTGTGCTTAGTTCTCAAGGCATCTTTTTCGTGTATTTGAGGAAATAACAAAAGAGACTAAAGTCAAAACATTTACTTTAAGTTTAAGCGAAGGAACTAAAGAAAATATTTTAACTCGTTCACTTATAAGTAATTAAAGTAGAAACGAAATAGGTATAACAGCAATTTATAAGCTTACTAAAGCCAAAATAATTTATTTTACTAAAACATTTAATAAAAGAGAGAAATAACTAACCCGAGTAAACAACGACAGAATTTATCATGCTCTCCAGCGAGTGAATCCACAACTTTCTGCGCACGTCTTCAGCGCGTAGTTGCAACCTATTAATTCACCCGAAAATGTCGATCAATAAAAAAATGGTAAGTTGTCACTAAAGTAGATGCTTAAGGAATAAAGTAAAGATAAAAAAGCGTAGATTAACTGCTGGTATATCGTATACTTCAACAAGACTTGCCTTTATTGCTCTATATTTGAATTGTGATGTGGTAAAATGACCTAAACACGTATTTTGTGTTGAAGCATGAGTTCAAAGTTTAAAACGGCACTGTAGTTTTGATTTTGCTGTAGTTTTCTATACTTTTTTTTACCAAATATGGATCGTTTGATTTCGTAAAATGTATCTAGCAACGCCGTGTTTAACTGTAGACATAGCGCTAGAATGAGAACCAAGTGATTCTCTCTTTTCTGTAATTCGGTCAGTGGCTGTCAAACTTTACCCTCTCCCATAGTCAAAATGTTCTTTTCTGCCCACAGTAGAAAACTATTGTATTCTGAGAAAAATTCGATATCGACTTTCACCGGAAATGCATATTTTGAGGCCCGCTGAATCCAAACGAGGACGAACTTTTAGAAAAAGGCCCTGAGTGAATGTGTGTGTGTGTGTGTGTGTGTGTGAATAGCATAACTCGAAAACGTAAGATTTCAAAAATGCGTCACGAAGATACTCAAGAAAATCCCCCATCTCAAATTAACCTTTACATGGAACATTTTTTTATAATTTTTAGTTTCTCAAAAACGGCTCTAACGATTTTGTTTAAGAGGTACCTAATGATACTTACAAGCAAGTAGAATGCATATTACGAATTTCTTGAGCCTGGAAGTCCATTTATTTGGAAGGAATTCGGTATAATTTGCATAATTGGTAAACATTAAGGGATAGAGAAAAGCGTACTACACGAAAAAATATACATCTTTAGTCCTATCGCAATTCTATTGTTTCTCGCGATGTCGTGGAAAGTGCGGCGATCACCTCCTCATCCGTTGCTGTAGCTTACCTTGATGCTTCTCCCGTTGCTTCCAGAAGTTCTCAGCGTGTTGGTTCTTCAATTTATCCTCGGCTAGCTGCAGTAATTTTTTCTTAATCTATATGGGAGCATGGACTTATCCTCGGTAAAGGAAAACGTAGATCTCGGGTGGTGATATAGGAAGACATAGACTTGCTTTGTTTATGAAAAGATGACACTGCCGTTTCTTTTTATTTAATTAACCCTCGTAGTATACAAAACTGGTATTGCCGCTGTAAAATACTGTCCACCGCTATTAAACTATGGCGTGGATATGGCAGGAAATATAACTATTCTTATGGTCGCTTTCAGAGTAGCGGATCTTAGGTGTGTTGCTAAAACTATTTTGATTCCCTGTTTTGGCGCGATATCTCACACATCCTGCAGCATCTCTCCCTGACCACACATTACGTAAACTCTCGAATAAAATGCAATACTAAGCTGACATGAAAAATTTGACTTGATTCCCTTTTTGGCGCGATATTTCACACATCCTGCAGCATCTCTCCCTAACCACACACATGACATAAACTGTCCCGAATTTTCCCCAAACAGATCCATTTATAGTCTCAGGCTCCTGAGGCTGCTTCCTTTCCTATTGGTACATTTTTAGCGCGACTCGACGCGTCTAACTATTTCGAATAAACTTCCAGGGATTTCATTGGTCCAATTTTAATATAAATCGCGGCTTTTCCTACATGTACCGTTAGATTGTCCTTCTCACTCACTTGGTCACGGCGAATTATCAAATAATGGGACAAAGGCTCTACACCCTCGCTGTAGGAATAATAGCACTGCGACCGGAGAGAGGTAATAAAACTAGGTTTTCTGCCTTCGAAAGCACTCTTCCTGTAGCTAAAACATTCCATCGTGGACAGTATTTTAACATAGCGCTTAAATTATTTACATTAAACCATTTATAACTCTACTAATATTAGTAACCTAGATAGATACATAATGTTAAATCACCCTTCTTAAAATATACAAGCAGTATTGAGAAAAAAATATTTACATAATACGATTTAACATCACTAAAATTTAATTAATAAATTATCTGTAATTACAGTTCTTGGGCTCGGCCTAGAGTTGCCGTTTCAAAAGAGTATGGAATTTTAAATCTATAGTGAATCCTTTTTAAACATCTGATTATCGATTTGGATTCCTCTATCCCTCTTCTACCTAAAACAACGTGTTTAATGAAACTATATCTCCAAATGTTTATCTCAATTATCATGAAGTACCAGTAGCTGGAAAAATACACTTGCGTAAGAATAGTTTACAGACAGGGTAGAGAAAGTAATGTGAATGTAACACATCAGATTTTTGCTTTCTTTAACACCTACATAGTAGTCAGTGAACCTACTGCATTCCAACCAAAAATTCGATACCGAGATTTCACCTGAAATACATGTTTTGTGGCCCCCTGAATCCCATAAAAGTATTTTTACTTTCTCTGCTACGTAAAGTAAGTAGGGGAAGTATTGTATTCCACCAAAAAATTTGATACCGAGATTTCACCAGAAATGTATGCTTTGAGGCGCCCTGAATCCAAATAAAACATTTTTGGAAACGTCCTTGTGTGTGCATGTGTGCCTGTGTGTTTGTGAACAGCATAACTCAAAAACGAGATGTCGGATCAACACTAAACTTGATATTTAAGTTCAGTATCTTCTAAACATGTAATACGAGGATTTTCAAAATCTTCCCCACCCCAGACTACCCTTGACATGGAAGAGTTTTCGAATTTTTTTATTTTAAAAATGGCTATAACAATTTTGAATTAAAACACCGTATACTAAAGATATTTACATAAAAATAAAATTTATATCTTGAATTTTCTGGAAATAACCTGTGAGGCCCACTTCATATGGAAGAACTTTTGTATAAAATTGTATAACTGGTAAACGTTCAGCGACAAATTAAAACGTACTACACAAAAATATAGATAGATATACATTTTATCTGTCATGTAAATATATGGTATTTTAATTGAAATCGTTAGTAATTTTTTAGAAAAGGAAGATTTTCGGAAAATATTCCATGTAGTTGGAGGTGGGGGATTTTCTTGAAAATATTCATATCGAATCCTTGGAAGATACTGAACTCAAATACCAAACGTTTTTGAATTATGCTGTTCACAGACAGGCAGACACACACGGCTGATGGCTGATCAGCCCAACGCCTGGTGTGGCAGCGAAGAAGAAGGAAATGAAATGCAGTGATGAAAGGGATGATAGGAAACTTCGCGGATTATATTATTCACCTAACGAGCGAGGAAAACCGCGAAAAAAAATGTCTGTTAAGTCACTGACCGGTGGAAATTAGCCCATTCGTTATCATCCTTGCACTAAATGTTCTCTTGTACCATTATTTTACTAAATGTTTATACAATTGCTACATCATCATAATCATCATCGTCCTCAAGGATTAGGCTTTGCAGCCCTATCCGGCGAAGTCATCTACATCTCTTGTTCCTCTCGGATTAAGATAAAGGAAAAGGTACGGGCGAACTGAGGAGTCGACTATTATTAGTTTCAAATGGGAAGAGTTCTGCTCTGTAGTGAATGAGGTGCATTTGCGTGCTCAGCGTTGCCGCCTCGTTACCCCCACTCTTTTCATATTTCTCGCTCACTCACACATCGGCCTGGCGCTAGAATGGTCGACGTAAAGCAACCCAAACGCTTAGCTTACGGCGAATGCAATATGACAACATAGCGGAACTCCGATTGGTTGCCGCTCTGGCCGCGATCAAGGACAAACATCATCCCATTTGAAAATCACATTAGCTGCGGCAGAGCACCACAAGCAGGTCGCAACGGCCCTTTTTTGCTTCTACCGTAGCTCCTGGTAGGGATGGGTGAAGGAAGAGACGCGAAGGAGACTAGATCCAGGTGACTATTGCATCACAAGCATGGACAGGGTACCTAATATTTCCAAATTGAAAGCCTCCAATGCCGCCCGAGCCTACGGGGGATCCCTTAGAAGCGCTTGCCCGCAAACAGCCAGAAGCGAGTATCCAACCGAGAAGTCCCTGGATAACGTCAGGAAGGGGCCTCTACAGAGTGCATAGCAACAATCCAGCCACAACCCACCGAACACCGTCACCTGGTCTTGCAAACCTGAATCAGATAACAAGATGAAGGGTACAGGAAATGAGCGGCAGGAGAGTCGTGGTAGAAGATGTACCACCCCAGCATTCGTCTGTGACCTAGGGAAACCACGAAAAATCCATGTGTCAGAGTTGGCTGTTGCCGGGTATCGAACCGGGCTCTCCCAATTGCGAGTATACGTTACCGCGGCGCCACCTCCCTCGGTCAGTAGAGGGTCAATACAAATGCTTGTTCCATAATGTAAGCTCTTAAGTGTTTCTATATTCTGAATAGGGAGACGTTTATTTTTTTAGCGTGTTTCAACGAGTCTCTGTTTTTACAGTATCAAATGCTTTTTCCACGTCTATAAATGCCAGATGTGTCTCAGTTTCTCTCTCTTCTTCTATCTGTTATCTATTTTAGGGCAAATACTCCATCGGTACAATCCTCCCGTTTTGTTCTTCTGCTAATGAGGTTTCAAGAGTTGATTGAATTCTTTTAGCTACTATTCTATATTGTAACGGGAATTATGATATATATATATCATTAGGTGTTAATTAAAATGTTAATTAACAAAGCCGAACTAAAATGTAATATATTTGTAATGCTACATTTTTGCATACGTTTATGATGTCATAGAAGTAAATCATATCATGTGAGTCGTGAGGACGAGACACGACACTTGTTTGTCACAAACACACAATGGTAAAGGAGAGAAACTCTAAGTACAAAGGAACAAGTTGAGGTTTTGCGGCTATCTCTAGCAATAAGCCAACCTCTCGAGAAAACTGGGTAACAGTTTAGTCAACAAACAGATAAACATGGAAGAACACTGCTGTTATTGGCTAAACGTCATCCATAGAGCCAATCATGGTTTAAGCTACAAGTTTAAATTCAAACATAGAAACGACGTTACAACACTCTAACTAAAACAACTCGGTTCGTAGCTTGTTACTCTCAGTGGCAGATGGGTATAAATAGTGCTGTACAAAGATCATAACAATAGACATACATATACGTTAAAGTTCACTACAGACAGGCTTCTTTAGAATATACACATGTATAAACGTATTCATCTTTTTGTGTGTAAACAACAAGATATGTTTTTAATATATATTAGTGGTGGTGGTACCTATATCAAAACTAAAAAACAATGTACTAGTTACTCAACATAAACCCAGTGTCTTCCCACTCCCTGCAAGAGCAAAGTGCCTCCCTGAGCTACCGGAGCATATTAAAATAATTACGTACACTTTAATACTCCACACCCACAATAATACAAGTCACAGGCACAAACTAGAATGAGAAGATTATCCCAGGGTTACCACTAGAAGAGATGAGCAACGTGCACCAGTATACCTTCAGAGCTTGCAACAGGACTCACCAGATCATCACACCGCATAACAAAGATACGCGGCAATATATTTTATATCCACTATTTAAGCAATACCTCGGTAACATGGTGGTTGATTTTTATATTTATTGAATGTTGGTCTTACTACTCTCTGCCGCCACGTAGCTGTTATAGTATGCTTCTTTCAAATGAGGTAGTGTTTTTAACACTTAAATGATATCAGTCTAATTATATAATATAAAAATAACAGCCCGCCTTAAAGCAATATGTGTATGTAATAATATATAAAATGCATATAACAGTGATTGTATTAATGTTTATAGTATTATTATGTACATGTTTAATAATGTTATGTGAATGTATTACGTAATTTAACAATGTGGGAGCTATGAGAATAGAAGCCGAAAGTTGCTAATAATGAGGTAACAATGAGGTAACCTTGAGGCAATAATGAATTGGAAAGTTTAATAATCTACTAATAATTCTTGGAACAATAATGTAATATTTAAAACAGTTTATAAATAGGCAATCAAAAACTAGAAAAAGCTTAAGTTAAATAAAAGTATTCTATTGGAGTAAAATTAGCCAATCAGAGACTTGAAAATAGAGAAATTTACAAATTTAAGCAGTAAACGCTAAACACTGCTAGGCAGCGTTCCTGAGCACTTCGATACGGTACGTATTCAGTGTGAGGCATAAAAAATTCATTACGGCGTGAATAATATAAAGTTTACGTGTTAAATAGTACAAGTAACAATAATCTCACAGCTCTACAGTAGGATATATCAGTGAAGTGTTATTTAATCGTGTGAAAGATTAATAAAACGAAGTTAAATACCATTATAATTTGTGTAAGCCTTCATTCTTTAGCCGTTCCAGCCCTGCTAAGAGATACGTATTTCTGCAAATTACTACTGACGCAGCCGAGGCATACAAATATAATATTTAAATAAACATTTAAATTACAAAGTTGATTTTTAAAAGTGGGGCGAAGGCCAGCGGAAAGTGAACGTGGGGCAAAGGCCACCGAAAAGTTTGTATCGTACGTGGGGGCAAACACTCCAAGAAACATATGTCCCGCATTAAGTGGTGCAAACAGCAGTACAAATCTACTTCAAACTGGCTATCGTACGTGGGGCATCAACCCTCTCACAAAAACATGTTAAGAAAATATGGGAATCGTACCAGTTGTTACATAAAGAACTATTAACTGCCTGTTACACTTGCCTAAAATGCATTTTTATTGGCTCGAGCTTGGTCAACCCTTAAACCTTACTTCCTTTTAGCTCTTTAAGCGATGACACCGACTAATGACGTGACCTTCTGGGAACATGTCATTGTAAGGTTACCTGACTATGAACTCCACTCTTGACATCGTCACCGCCATGAAGCATTAGTTAGGGTTCAGGTCATGAACCGCAACAGTTTTAGAACCTGCCGGTGTCAGGCGCTGGGATCCAGATTCTGGTCTGGAATCTACGTTCCACTCAAGCAAGGCTGCTTTTAAACCTTTCGGAATATTGCTGTTTTATTTCAAGTGCCTGTTCTCCGATGTTATTTTTTGTCTGTTCATTCTAAATTACGCTTAGTTTTAGCTAGGTATATTTAAAATTCTCAGCGCACAAAAATAAATTAGTTCAAGAGGTAATCCAAAACAAACCTTGTGCTTTTATTACGTACAATTAATACAATTAATTAATTATACTTTTAACGGCCTGCCCGGCTAGGGAACGTGAAATAGAGCGCACTTGGTTAGAGCTACCGCACCGAAAGTGGGAGAACCAAGTTAAAATCACAGCTATGACACTGCATTTTTTAGCTGGCTCTATTTAAAAAAAATAAGCCTTTTTGCTTTTGCATTTTATCGGTCTTATACTCACGCGATTTTTTCTACTTAGTATAACTTCACATGCGGCGCCGTGGCCGAGTGGTTAGACCGCTCGCCTCCCACCGAGGTGGCCCGGGTTCAATCCCAGGGACCTGCATGTGGGATTTGTGGTGGACGAAGCGGCGTCTGGGCGGGTTTTCTCCGGGTTCTCCGGTTTCCCCCGCCATTCATTCCACCAACTACTCCATCATCACCTTTCCTTTCATCCATTTCACCAACATTTCGTTTCATCTACTTCCTTCATCCCATACCAGGCATTGGGCTGGTCACCCATCCTGGATGCTCTATCTGAGCCATGAGTGTCTGCTCCTCGACGGGCCTCTGACCCCAGGCACCCGCTTGTAAGTCCTGGGGGGTGTAAGTCCTACATAAGAGGAGGGTAAACAGATAATGAATGAATGAATAACTTCACATAATCCTTTTTATATACATTTAAAAAGCGATTCTTCTACTCACATTGCCTTTCAGCAAATTTTAACTAGAAATAATCTAAAAAATACTCAACATATCTGCATGCACGAACTGGAAAACAAAACACAACCATTCACGTCTTGTAAGGCCCCATTCACAATGAAATGTAAGAACAGACGTAGCGTTAAGTTCAAGACTTTGCACCAATGTTATTTAATGGAAGCATTCACATAGTCACATAACGCCCACGTAACGCAAGAATTTGCAAACTCCTTATGTGCACATACAGGAAGAATTTTGCTTGACAGTGTCGTGCATTTCCAGTTTTGAACATACAATTGTGATTCGAGCTTTTAACCCATCTATTGTAAATTATGGTGCTCTTCCATTTAGCCGTGATTGCCATATTAAATACTGACGCCTGATACTGATCTGATGTTTGCTTGATACTACACTTATATGCCCTATTTATTTACAAAAGATTTGATAAATTTTCATTTTTTTGTATTATTAATTATGTTATTCAATTTGAAAATGAACTACGCTCGGAAGATTTCCGTATGTAATTTACAGTTCTACTAACCCGTGTCAACTTCTTGCGTTACGCCTACGGCTGCATTATGAACAGTCTTCCCTTATGCTTATGCTGATTTATGTTAGCGTTACGTCTTCATTGTGAATGCGGCCTAAATCAGTTTTTGTTAGTTGTAGATCCATGCGGGGAAAAAGTAGAAATGCTTTATAGATGTCTCATAACAATTCAACCAGAGAAAACAAAGATATAACAACGAATATTTCAAAACTAGCTGAAGCTGCAACAAAATTGATAAACATCTCTTATGGTTTACTAGTTATATAGAATTATGCAAAATGTATTTTGTATGAAAGGACTTCCCAGGTTATTCACAGATTTTTTAGTTGTGCTAATGATTTAAACATATAGCCTTTTAATCAACAATTTTGCAGCCTTTTTTTTTAGAGAAAATAAAAAATAATGAACAATTTTCCATGTGTACAAAGCCTGACTCAGGTATGAAATTTATGGTTTTCAAAGTTTTAGTTTATAATTTAATATCTATTCAAAGACAGATACAATCAGACGGAAACACTGAGCTCTTTTCTAAAAATGCTTTTAGGGTTCTGTGGATCTCAAAACGTGTATTTATGGTGGACTCTATGTATCTAATTTTTGCAACACAGCTGTATATTGATACGAAAACATGGTCGGCACTTTTGAAGCAGTATACTTTACCTCCTTCTGATGTCGTTTTCTCGTAGCTCGTTCTGTTGTCTCGTGCGCCAGCAACTGCAGTAGTAGAGCTATGAGTACTTTCTCGGGTATGCGTGAGTGTGCTGTGAAAGGACAACACCAGTTTAAATTGACTGTGAAATTTAATATGATCTAATACTTGAGCTATTGAAACGAGTTGCCGACCGTTTGAAGATAAACAATGAAACTGATTATAAATCGTAGCACTCGGAATTGTAACAAGTGAATTATTATATATGCTAATTTCTGCAGTATCAATTTTACGGTTTAAAATAACTCTTTATGCAATAAAAAGAAACTAGTCGTGAGTCGCTAGAGTGCTTACCGGCCAGATCCCTCGCAATAGCCGCTAAATCTCTTGCTCATACAAGCACGTCACTTGACGCTTATAATATCACACGAGCAGTAAGTACCGGTACCAGTAACTCTCTGATTTAGATTACACGTCTTTATTATTTAAGTCTGCCTACATTAGAACTACTCCCACCGACGTTATTTCACGCCCGGACCAATATTTAAAATCCTACGTTTGCCTTTGTTACCTTGTTATTAGAGGATCTGGCTAAAATCTCATAAATGCCTTTCACTTCTCTTTTCCTGAACTGGCCAACGTGAGCCTGCAAACGTACTGAATTTAACTCTAAACTGGATTCCCAGCAACTTTAAGCTAATGTGTTCTCTATTTGGCTGCTACGTGACTTTCTTACATGGATCGCTAATGGGCATTTTTCTTTTCGGACAATTCTTTCGACTCTAGCTTATTACATTATACATTGATTTAATTCTTTATTGCAATTATTTCTCTATATTACTAGTATTTCTTTAGTTAATTATTTATAATTATATTCCCGTTAATAATTACGGTATCAACATGCTGCAATTTATTGTTATTTCTTCTTAGGTTTGCCAGCTATTTTATTCAGTTAGTCACTTTAATTTCGACCTTCATCTGTTCGACTGCTAACGGAAAAGTACTGGAATAGTAACGCGTAATTGTAAGTATCCTTTTAATACTTATAATATTTTATATGCGCATTGAATGGATAAGTTAATTTTACTTTTATTATTTTATACGTGAAATAGTCCAAATAATACAACTCATGCTCTAGATTCTCTTTCGTTATATTGTTAAAGATAAATGTTCTGTCTATACTGTACATATTTTGGGAGGTTTAATGAATTTATCAACATTACTCCAACTAACATTAAATACAAAGCAAAAAAAGCTGATGTCTTACACTCACATGACTTTCTTTACTCTTGTACAAACTATTTTTACAAACGCTTATCCTCCATATGCTTCATGTTAATCGAGATATCGAGATGTTAATCTTATTGCTAATTTTTGTAGATGCAAGGGGAAATGGTAGGCTTTAAGCGATAGTCAAATATTTTAAGAGCTGGTTGCTATGTGGAGTATTCCATTTTCTTTGCATTGCCAGGACAAAAAAAATGAATAACGAATTTGAGAACATGTATAAGTATTGGAAAAGATAAGGGAATAACAAGCAATATCTCGAAAATGGTTCACACAACAAAAAAAAAATGTGTAAGAACGTATGTTTTCACGGCCGGTGTCACAATTATAACAGGCATAACAGCCCGGAAAATCATATTAGTTATAAAAAAAAATGTATATGACATAAATTATTTATTTTAACGCGATACTACATTTTTTGTGTAGTAAAAATTTGTCTATCTCTTATGCTTTACCAGTTATGCAAAAGTCGTTCACAATGAAGAATACTTTTGGAGACATTCCCAGAAAATTCGAGATATACATTTCATTTGTCATGAAAATATCTTAAACATATGATATTTTAATCAAAATCGTTGGAGCCATTTTTGAGAAAATTAAAATTTTCAAAAAATCTTCCATGTAAAGGGTAATCTGGGGTGGGGGGATTTTCTTGAAAATCTTCGTGTCGCATCTCTGGAAGATACTGAACCTAAATAACATATTTGGTGTTTATCCGACTGTTCCTTTCTGAGTTATGCTGTTCACAGACACACACAGACAGACAGGCAGACAGATACACAGACGCACACACACGGACATGTTTCTAAAAATGTTTTTTTTGGATTCAGGGGGTCTCAAAGCATGTATTTCCGGTGAAATCTCGGTATCGAATTTTTGGGTGGAATACAATACTTCCCCTACTTACTATACGTAGTACAGAAAGTAAAAAACGGTTGACTGATTTGGTCTACAATAGTTTTCTCTAGCCAAAAATGTATTCTTAAAGTTGGTGCACTTCCTAACCGAATCTTGTATCCTTTGTTACCTAAGAAACTTGATATTGATCCACTGTAAACTGAATGCTATACTTATAATTCCTACATCTTGCTGCTGCCTGCTATAGATTAACAGGAGAAAATCACTAAACAAATCTGATGAGATATATTCGCATGACTTTCACCACCCTCCATCTTTATTAGTGGGTATGCAAACTATTATCACTAAAGCTTATTTTTCTGTCCACATTTTAATCCAAATAAACCTCTGCAGAAATAGCTACATTACACATTTCATTATACACACAAAGGGAACAGCAATAGTCAAATGTTTAAGAAGGACGCTGGCCTTAAAATTCCATACTGTTTCCATGCAATCAAAAGAAACAACTGAATGTTGAAAGAACTTAAAAGAATGAAAAAACATGTACAATTAGAATCTTTAATAACTTATACTTCAGAAATGGCATATGCCACAAAAAATATTTATTTTAAATAAACTGTGTATTTTGAACACATCTACATGTTTTATGTAGTACGTTTTCAGCTATCGCTTAACGTTTACCGGTTTTAAAAGATTATACAAAATTTCTTTCAAATGAAGTAGACTCTACAGGCTATTACCAGAAAATTCAAGATATGCATTTTATTTGTCAGTGTATATGTGTATATTTTATGGTATTTTAATCAAAATTGTAAGTCATTTTTTAGAAAATCAAAACTTTCGAAAAATCTTTCATGCAAAAGTTAGTCTGGATAGGATATTTTATTGAAAATCTTCGTGTCGCATCTATGTAAGGTACTAAACCTAAATACCTAGTTTGGCATTTATCCAACTTTTCGTTTTTGAGTTATGCGCGTGCGCACACGCACACACATAGACACACACAGACGCTTTTCTAAAAATGTTGGTTATGGATTCAGTGGGTCTCAAAAAACATGTAATTCCGCTAAAATCTCGTTATCGAATTTTTGGGTGGACTACAATACTATTCGTAGTAGAGAAAGCAGTTAAAAAACTGTTTACGTGCTACTGGATATTATCAAGTATTATGCATTTTAAAATCTACTCTCTTAATAAACATCTAGATGTAAAAAAATATAGTTACAAGGCTCGGTGGTAGATGTGTACAATGATTAAATTTTCTTTATACACCCATATCCAGAAACGTTTTGTTTACGTGCTAGAGTCTGGAAACGGGAAGGTAGATGGTTGTATACGTAAACAAATCATAGGCTCCGCGATAACAATATTCACAGACGTTGCATTTCATTGGTAAAGAGTTGCTTACCAATGATAGTGCATCTGCTGTTACATAAAGAAAAGCAGTCCGTCGCCTTACCTATAGCCAAATGTAATGTTCACAGTATTATTCAGTTTAGTACTTTCATACTGCACAGAGAGAGCTCACCGGTTCTATCAACAACTTCACCCCCACAGGCGTTACCCAACCTATACCATGACACATATCGCAGACACGCCACACAATGAAGTTTGAACTCTTTCCATAACTACTCAATGCACAAAAGTGTGAAGTTGGCGGCAGCCATTTTGAATTTTGAACTTCAATATTTGATGAAAGTGTTATCTGTTTACTTACAGTATTCCTTTTCATTTTTACACCGTTCCTATCTGCTTACGTCCTCCTCCACATTTCTGAGCATGAGTTTATTAACTAAATACGATCGCATGGTACCCATATACCTACCATTGAGCCTTGTAAAGTGTTTATTTATAGCTGTCATTTCAGGTGCTAAATCAATCTATAATCATCTTTATTTTCAAAAACAGGATCATTCATGATAGTCAATGAATGCTTGGACTTTTACTTAGAAAAATGAAATTATAGTTCACCATTTGTTTTCAAGAAATTGGTGGTGATTTATTACAGATTTTATATTTTATTTATGCATTTCCTGAACGTCGCTTTAACCTCTTGGTCATATCGTGGCGGCTACTGGAGGTTCCTTGATTCACCTGAGGTGCATAGCCTTAGTTGCGTAGTCGTGTTCCTATATCGTATGCTTGAGAAAGCATACTAATAGAAGGCTTTAGTTGTGTAGTCGCCTTCCTGCACTCTCCATTTGGTCGCTATATATTAGTGGAATGTGCAGCTGCTGGCAATGTGTCATTGAGGCAATATTTTTAACACTAAAATGATTTCAGTCTAATTATATAATATGAAAAAAATAACAGCCCGCCTTAAAGCAATATGTGTATAATATAATAGATAAAACGTATGTAATAGTCCATGTATTATGTTTATATTATTGAGGACATGTATAATAATGTTATGTGTATGTATTACGTAATTAATAATGTAGGAGCTGTGAGAATAGCATCCAAAAGCTGCTAACAATGAGGTAACAATGAGACAATAATGAGTTGGAAAGTTTAATAATGCTACTAGTAATTCTTGGAACAATAATGTAATATTTAAAGCAGTTTATAAATAGCCAATCAACAACTAGAATAAGCTTAAGTTAAATAAAAGTATTCTATTGGAGTAAAATTAGCCAATCAGAGACTTGAAATAGAGAAACTTACAAATTTAAGCGGTAAACGCCAGTCGCTAGTAGACAGCGCTCCTAACCGGACGCTACACGCGTTCCCAAGCAGTTCAATACGTATTCAGTCTGAGACATAAAATTCATTACGGTGAGAATATTATAAAGTTTACGTGTTAAAAAGTTCAAGCAATTAATAAATAATCTTACAGCTCTCTGTATTAGTGAAGTGTTATTTAATCGTTTGAAGGATTAATAAAAGGAGTGAAGTAAAAATTATAGATTGTGTAAGCCTACATTGTTTAGCCGCATCACCCCCTGATAAGAGATACATATTTCTACAAATTATTACTGTCGCAGCCGAGGCAAACATAAATATATATATATATATAATATTTAAAGAAACATTAAAATACAAAGTTGATTCTTAAACTTGGGGCGAAGGCCACCGGAAAGTGAACTTTGGGGCGAAGAACACCGGAAACTTAGTACCATACGTGGGGCAGTTACTTCATCAAGTTTGGCTCCCAACAGTATAACTACAAAACAACTCCTACTTCAAATTTGGTGCCCAAAGTGTGGTGCAAATAACGTAAAAATAACTACAACCTTCTCAAATTGGCTTTCCATACGTGGGGCTACAAACACTAAACACTTCTCATCATTACAATGTTGGTCAGGTGGGTTTAGTTGCGTACTCCCTTCCTGCACCATTAATTTTAATTCCTATTCCTTTTGTTCTGTATGTGGAACTTTGGGCAGTGGTAATGAGTCTCTAAAAGAAGGAGGCATAATAAAAAAAGGAACCTAGTCAGATGGCCGGTACGCAGGATTTGAACCCGGACTCCAGAATGAGAGCCACAGACGCTACTATCTAAGACATCTCGGTTGGAGATGGTTTGTGATAACTGAAGTAATATTTTAATTGGACTTTCCACCAGAGACAAAGTTTTATACTTTTATAATATGCACCCGTACGACAATACAGCGAGGTGTGGAACAAAAAGCTCCTTGGTAAGGATGTGGACATCTGTTACGCGGTAGACTGTGGTTCGAATCCCCGTCGTATGTACAAGCTTCTTGTACAACTCACAAATTCCTTTATAATATATATTTTTAGTTTATTCCATCAACTTCTAAATTTTTCTCAATATAAACTCTGTTTGTGAGTGCAGTTAGATTACAACCTCAGTGTGATCCTCGGTAGTATAGTGGTTAGTATCCCCCGCCTGTCACGCGGGAGACGGGGGTTCGTTTTTCCGCCGGGGAGGTAAACCACCTGCATAAATGTATTTCTCAACATAATTCCAGTATCTGAGTGCAGTCAGATCAACTATACTCAGGACCTCGGTAGTATAGTGGTTAGTTATCCCGCCTGTCACGCGAGAGTCTGGAGTTCGATTCCCCGCCGGGGCAGGTAAAGTTTTTATACCACCTGCATAAATCTATTGCTCAACATAAATCTTATATGAGAGTACAGTTACATCAACTACATTCAGGTCCTAGTTGTATAGTGGTTAGTATCACGGCGGGAGACCGGAGTTCGATTCCCCGCCGAGGAGGAAACATTTTTATACCATGTGCATAAACGTATTTCTCAACATAAATCGTGTATCTGAGTGCAATCAGATCAACTGCACTCAGGTCCTCGGTAGTATAGTGGTTAGTATCCCCGCCTGTCACGCGGGAGACAGGGGTTCGATTCCCCGGCGGGGAGGTAAAGTTTTTATACCACCTGCATAAATCTATTGCTCAACATAAATCTTATATGAGAGTACAGTTACATCAACTACATTCAGGTCCTAGTTGTATAGTGGTTAGTATCACGGCGGGGAGATGACATTTTTATACCATCTTCATAAATGTATTTCTCAACATAAATGCTGTATGTGTGTAATCAGATAAGCTGCACTCAGGTCCTCGGTAGTATAGTGGTTAGTATCCCCGCCCGTCACGTGGGAGACCGGGGTTCGATTCCCCACCGGGGAGTCAAAGTTTTTATAACACACGCATAAATCTATTGCTCAACATAAATCTTATATGAGCGTACAGTTACGTCAACTATATTCAGGTCCTAGTTGTATAGTGGTTAGTATCACGGCGGGAGACCACAGTTCGATTCCCCGCCGGGAGATAACATTTTTATAACATCTTCATAAATGTATTTCTCAACATAAAGCCTGTATGTGTGTAATCAGATAAACTGCACTCAGGTCCTCGGTAGTATAGTGGTTAGTATCCCCGCCTGTCACGCGGGAGACCGGGGTTCGATTCCCCGCCGGAGAGTTAAAGTTTTTATACCACCTACATAAATCTATTGCTCAACATAAATCTTATATGAGAGTACAGTTACATCAACTAAATTCAGGTCCTAGTTGTATAGTGGTTAGTATCACGGCGGGAGACCACAGTTCGATTCCCCGCCGGGAGATAACATTTTTATACCATCTTCATAAATGTATTTCTCAACATAAATCGTGTATCTGAGTGCAATCAGATCAGCTGCACTCAGGTCCTCGGTAGTATAGTGGTTAGTATCCCCGCCTGTCACGCGGGAGACCTGGGTTCAATTCCCCGCCGGGGAGGTAAATTTTTATACAACCTTCATAACTCACTATCAATACATGCTTTATATGCGAGAAAAATTGAGCGGTTCCATGTAGATCTTAGTACTACATTGATATAATATTCCTGCCAGTCATGCGTGACAGCGTAGCTCAATTATTCACTTCCAGCAGCTGGTTTTTCTGTCATGATTTCTAAATTACATATAATTTAAAAATTAGAGGACTTCAGATATAAAATTTATTCCTTACGCAAGTATAGTAAACGCGTAATAATGGAATCATATTATTTATAAATATTTTCTCTATGTAAAGGGTTGTCTAGTTTTGGGGGATTTTCTAAAATATTCGTCTATATTCTTTAAGTGGAGTCTTAAACATGTATGAAGTTTGGTACTTGTTAGACTTTTCATTTTAGAGCCATATTGTTTGTAGTTGCGCGCGCACATTCATACACCTACACAATACACAAAAAAAAAAACACGCCACATTCTCGCACTCGCACCGGTGCGTATATTTTTCTAAAATAGAAGGTTCCAAGGGACTTCAAAATGTTACTTCTAATAAAACTTCGGTATCGAAATTTTGGGTGGAATGCTGTAATCCCTGCCTAACAAGGGTATGAGGTACAAAATGTAAAAAGTGAAATAAAATTCAGCCAGCTAGTATACGCTATACTAAAGCTTTTTAATTTTCACAGATGCATCAACTTGCACGGAGCCCTTAAAGAGGTCTGATAAAATAAAATTTTATGAGTAAGAACTGAAGAGCATATTCAGATATATTTCAGATTTGAAAATTATTACGAAATTTAGGGTAGGTTACAGTAAGATGCTCCCAAATGTTTAGGTTTTTTTAGGAACTTTTCCCGAAAATCATACACCTAAAATATTGCACAGAATGTATTTTATTTGATACCTTTTTGGTAGGGGAGGGAGAACGTAAACTGTTGTTTAAATTTATTTATTTATAATCAGACATGTTATGTCTTATAACGACTTTTACAAGGTAATACATAATACAGTAGGATAGGATAAGGATTAGGTATAGAGGGAGACTTAGAACCTCGAAATATGCAGATCCTTTGTGCCTAGGCCCCAGAGGGAGGGATGAGGTGAGAGGAGGCAGAGGGCGGTCGGACCAGGAGGTACGACAGGCTAAGGGCAGGGTCCCTACCATTGACAGATTTGAACTCCCCGGGTGCTGGCTGGTGTAGTCCATCCCTGGGGGGGTTCCGGATCCGGAGACCGCTCGCGTCCGGAGGACGACGGCTTCCTTAGAGCTTCTTTTACCCCTGCTGTGCCGAGATCTCCCGCCGACACTTGTAACCCTGAAAGGGACCAAGCAGATGAAGGGTGAAGTGAAATGAGAATGGAGATGAAATGGAGGGACAGGAAATTCAGAGGATATAATAATCCTTCCCAGCATTCGCCTGACGACCCGGGGAAACTCCCGAAAAAGCCATGGATCAGGAAGGTCGGCTACGGGAATCGAGCCCACGACCTCCCGAATGCGGTCCACAGACGTTACCTTGTGAGCCATTCGTTTAGTCGTAATACAGTAAGCAGCATGCTAAGTTCTCATGTTTGGGACACATTAAGAATAACAGTAAAGCAGGTACGTAGTGATATTGTGGTGAGTGATAATTCAGTTGATCAATGAGGCAGTAACTGAATGAAGTGATATTTAATGGTTATTTTAGCATACGATAAGAGCGATTTATAGTTTATTTAGCATTCCAATGATACTGAAGATCTTCAACTTGAAATAGCCTGACAGAGTTTCAATTGCTCTATGGAGTTCGACGTGGATTTTCATATTTTTTCCTTTTGAGGTCTATTTGTTGGCATTGTGTTCTATCGTAAAGGTAGCAGAACAGGATGGATATTTTGGTGTTTCATCTTTATCAATGAGATGAATATCAGTAAGCTTTTTTTGTTTTTATTTTGTAAGTTCCCTTATTTTAGCCAGTTTATGATACTGTGGTTTTACTGTATTCTTACCGCTTATTACCGCAACACACATACACACACAAACACCCATGCCCATGGCGGAACTCGAACCCGCGACCCTCAACTTGGCGGAGCGCCGGAGCTATACACTTCAGCATCCACGGCTACGAGGGCCGGCAAAGTAAGTCTTGAGTAGCCTCTGTGAATCCTTGTTGCTATGATTTGATCTTGGCATTGGTTTAATTTTGTTATCTATGTAAGTTTTCTGTCGGAAGAAGAAGGCCAATGGAATTTCCAATTGTTGTATAGAGCTCCCTTGAGGTGTGATCTTAAATCCAGGTGAGGAATTTTAACGGAATAATCAAACGAGTTTTGAAGAACAACTCTTTTAGCCATAGACTCCGCTACTTCATTACCGGTGATGCTAACATGTGATGGGATCCTGACGAGAGTTACATGATAGCCTTAGCAAAATAGACTGGAAGAGCCGTTGAATATCATGAATCAGAAGGTGGTGCGTCAATCGATCTGTCATTGCTTGAAAGGAGCTTCTGAAATCAGTAAAAATTACGTAAAGTGTTGTTCTTTTAAGCGTAAGGTTGTTCACTAAGACAGTTGGCAAAGCCTAATCTAAGTGAAGGTATGATCACTAACGTACCAAGAAGCAAATTATTTAGATTTTGTTTTGATTTTGCTTTGCAGGGATGACTGCTGAGGTTACGATTCCAGTCTGGCAAGTTTTGTGTGTGGAGCTTCACGTTGGGTGCCGCATCAAGTCACGGCGTCACTCGTGATTTTACAAAAACGTGCTCCTAGAGCGACCGAATACTCGTTCGTGACTTATTTGCCATTCATTCTGCATATCTCGTTCGGTAGTATTCGTTAGCTGCAACTTCCTACTAGGGCAGTTTAAATGCCAGAGTCGGGAACGAGGGCAGGAATTGTATGTAACATTCTAGCAGCAAATGCTTGGATAAATCTACAGTTATCACTGACACATGAGCTGGAACCAAGGTGACTGCTTTCGAAGGTAGTCGAGTGGGATGGCTCAGGCGGCAGCGTCCGTAGCTCACATTCAGGAGGTCCCGGGTTCCATCCCTGGCGATCGCCCACTCTGGTCTAACCCGGTGGAGGGCGATGGAATTTTTTCGGGCGTAAAAATCCTTAGCTTGGTTTCCTTCGGAAGGGAAGTAAAGCCGACGGTCCCGTGTCGTAGATTTACGGCACTGATAGAGGCCTCTGAGCAAAATTACCAATATAGTATGGGACACTAAGAACCACAGCAGTTTAAAGAGCGTCCATAAATAAAACTCAATTTACTTTTTCCACTCAGGGCCCGTGGGTTTTCGTAGTTTCCCCGGGTCGATAGTAGATCGTTGGTGTGGGTCATCTTCTACCAGACTCTTCTTCCTCTCATTTTTTGTACCTATCGTCCTCCTTGTCATCTGTTTCAGGGTTGTAGAACCAGGCAAAGGTTGCGGTTGGGCGGTGGCTGTGAATTCTGTAGAGATTTCTTCCCTGGCATCGCTGCGGGGACTGCTAAGTAGACTCTCTTCTCTGAATGGGCTCCAACACCGGAGGGGGCGGGGGTTCCGGAGGTTCGATGGCTTGCGACCAGAACCGGCGGCGTCGGATACGTTCAATCTGGAAGCGTTTTACGGACCCCGTCTATGCTTGCGCCCGTCGTCATCCGTGTCTGGTCGTCCTTTGGGTCTCTCCCCTCACCTATTCTTGCCTATTGAACGATCCCACTGGCTTGTGTGTGGTGCACCTGAAATGGTAATTATTTTTATATCCAATACAACTGCAGTAATTCAGGAATTACTATTACATGAAAGGATTAACTTATTACTTCAGCTCTAATTATTATATAAATGTATACGAAAATATAGAAAGAAGATTAACTTCTGTCCCGATTTCGGATCCCCCCACCTTTAGTTCTTATCTTTACCTTTTACTTCGGAAAATAAAGAATAAGGGACAAGAATATCGAAAATGGACATTTCAGAATTCTAAGAGATACAGCTTAGCATATCTAGTTTTACATTTTCTTCAGTTCAGAAAACGCTTTAATAATATTGCATCAACTAGATTTCAAAGTTCTTTTGAGTGTAATTTAAGGTAGTTTACAACTTTATCAACCTTAGGACTGATAATAAGAATTTTGTCAATAAGTTTTGTCGATTTAGATTGTTTCTCCATCTGATAACAATTAATGTAAACATTTTAAGGATATTTGTTTTACGAAAATGTATTAATGTTTATTGTTTTTTTATACTTCATTTACAGATATGCTAGTGTTTTCCAGAAAATTAATAAAACTGAGTTAATGTTCATAATATTGAGTTTTAAAGACTAAAAGTAGTTTACTTGCATGCCTCTAATTTAATTCTAGAATTACGTTTTTTGATTTCTGTTAAATAATGCGGTTCATGTCGCTTCTTGTATTCATACATCTCAAAATGTCCCTATTTGAAGGACTTTCGAACTTCATCCTCTTATTTCTAACTGAACTTCTTTCTAATATCTGAACCATCGTAATTACTTTCTACATCTATTTACATAAAATATATTTCGCAGTATCCAACATCATGAGTCATCAACGGAAACAGAAACCAAAGAAGTGGTGGAGTTTGGAAATTAATCAGTCAACATTAATTTTTACATTTCCACCCAAAAATACATTATAGAGAATGCTTGAAACCCCCCAAAAAGCATTATTAGAAACTGGCGCGTCTCTGTGTGTGTGTGTGTGTGTGTGTGTGTGTGTGTGTGTGTTTGTGCATGTATTCATACAGAGAGTTTCAAAAATGGAGGGTATAATTTCAGGTATGCATTTCCCACATGCAGACAATAAAAAAGTCCATTATTACAACAATATGTCTGGAAACGATTAGTTTCTGAGTTATGGCCTTCAAAACAGTGATATTCACCGGAAAGTATTTCTTACCTCAGGTAGTTTTCTTTCAAAGTGTCCACCTCCTGCTTGAATACAGGTTCCATATCGACGTCTCATGGCCATACGAACATGATCCAAATTCCAGAAGTATTGTGTATTTCCTCACAACTGGTCACACTTCGATTCTGAAGGGATTCCATATCAGGTACCTGAGACGAATACACCAATGCTTTTAAATGGCCCCACGATTGGAAAACGACAGCGTTCAAATCGGTGAGCGTGGTGGCCAAACAATTGAGCCACCTCTACATATCCATCCATCCATCCATCCACCAGGAAACCTTCGATCCAAGTACCGGTGAGCGGTACGACTGAAGTGAGCAGGAGCGCCATCATGCAAGAAGTGAGCTTGTTGACGAATGCTAGTGAAGAGTCTTCATACACATGAGGTATGGTGTTTTCCAGGAAGTTTGTGTACGCCTGCCCCGTAAGTCTGTTTACAAGTACATGGCATCCAACTAACCGATAACCAATGATACATTGTGAAGAGTGAACCACACTTGGTGTGAGATGGAACAATTGCATGTGGGTTTTCATATGCCCAAACATGCCGATTGTGGAAATTTGTAATGCCATCTTGTGTGAACTGTGCTTCATCTGTATATAATACTAAGGCAGGAAAGTTCGGAACGAACTACTGGCAGGACATTAATCGAGCAGGGTAATCTGCTGGTGACAGGGCCTGTACACGTTGCAAATGATAAGGATACAATTGTTGCTCTCGCAACAGTCTCCAGACGATCGTATGAGGAACATTCACTTGCAACGGTAATCTTCGTGCTGTTAGTAGTGTGTGCACAGAATCCATGATCTCCTCTGTATCTGGAGTTGTAGACTTTGGTCGTCCCCTCTCAACCAGAGATCTAAACTTCCCATGAGCGCACAAACAGCGATGGTGACGTTCAAATGCATTCCGATCTGAACTTCTTTGCTGTTGGTACCTCTCTTGGTACAAACGACGAGGCAGCTGAGATTGCCGTCCTCCTTACTGTACCTGAAGTGCATTTCTGCCGCTCCTGATTTGAGTACATGTCGTTCAGTCAAATACAAACAAAATACTCAATGTATCCTTCGCCTCGGCCTGAACTGTCAGAGTGTCCTGTTAATATTTTCTGTCACGGCAGCTATCTGTGGGAAGAAAAACTTCCGGTGAATATCACTGTTTTGAAGGCCATAACTCAGAAACCAAACATTTCCGGACACAAGTTGTAATTATCGCGGTAATCTGTTCGTGTTATCTTATTTGCTGAGCGCCTGTTATTGTTTTATTATTTTAAAATTTGGGTTCTTTGTCCTCCGGCTAGCTATTATTACTCAGTCGAGCAAATCTCTGAGCAGGGCGTGTAAACGGAAAGGAGTTGTTACTAAAAGATAACACTGATAAAAAGAATTTGTTTTCACACTTTTATTGCCGTCACACTTAAGTAATAGTTCACGTCTGTAATCTTTATACACGCCTGACTGAAACTGTTATATTTCCGAATGTAATTACTGTCGTAATAGTTGCCGCCTACTTCACACTTTGTAACTAACTTTACGACGCGAGAGATTCTGTAGCACTGTGTAATGTGTACCTCGTGAATGAGTCTGTAGAACTGCGCGATGCTTGCTTTTGGCGCAAGAATTTATACTCCCTCACCCCGATATGCCTAAACATTATAATAGAGCTGCTATGGGTTACTAAATCGCGCAACATTAGCGTCTGTTTTGTAAGCCAATCATAATTACTAACACATATGCTCAAGGAAAGGTATTCCCTCCATTTCTAAAGAAAGGCACGCTACCCTGACGTCATTTGTTTGTCTCTTCTAAGTGATAAACAACTCACCACATCGCTTCATTGTTACCCACTCCTATTGTCAGTTTCAGTGAGGCCGTGTAAACTTATTTCCTAACAATGCTTATAGCTAACAAACATCTAAAATCATTGTCATACAATAATGTTAATTTACACTACAATCACTCTGGCATTCACAGTGTTGTGATATAAAATATTGCCTCATAATGGATGCATACTTAAGGGGAATGCATACCTGAATTTATGCCCTCTATTTTTGAAACAGCCTGTATATGTATGCATTATGTATGTGTGTATATATGTATATGTATGTGTGTGAGTGCGTAAACAGCATAACGCTCGAAGTCGTTAAGATATGGACTCGTGAACGGGAGGTCAGCGATTCAAATCCTGCCAGGACCGTCCTCCCCGAATTAATATTTTTAGGGTTTTCTGAGTCCTCATAACTGGAAAATGCCTGGAAAGTATCATAAAGGTAGGCCTGGAGCGTTTCCTTCACAAATTCCTTTCCCAATTGCGGTTTAATTTCACGTATTGTCAATGTTCATCTCCTGTGGTGCCGTATGCAGTAAAAATGGACATTAAACCCTATCAAAGTCAAGAACGCACACACATAATACTTTCTTAGTTTCATGTGTACTTCCTGTGAAATCTTTATATGTCGAATATTTGGATGGAAAACAATATTTTTATTATTTGTAGGTGGAAGTGAAATGGATTGTTTTTAAAATGTCATTGCGTGGAGGATTGCATATAGAACAATAAAACTAATTTTTCAAACATAATAACTTGAAAACAATAAAGCTGACAAAATTAGATATATTTCTGCTATTATAACTGTTATCACCTTTCCAATCCTTTTCTCTGTAATAATGCTCCAGTAATAAGACGAATCGCATAAGAGCACGTGAGCGGAAGTCGGCGCAGCGCGGACTTCCGCAGTAGAAAAGGGAGCAATAAGAGGGTGGGGCAGAGGACCGGTCAGGCAACAAGAGTAGGACGCTCTGGAAGGACGTCTTTTTGTCGGCCGGCCGACGTCGTGTGTTAGCACACGCAACATGCTATACGTTACACAGCAGGTTCTGGCTACAAGGAAACCTCCATTCATCTGCATACAGTCGCTTCTGGTGCAGCCATGCCAGTCAAAACCCTTGGAGTTGTCTAATTCCTGCTCGGAGGAAATAAAACAGGTTTCTATCCTGAAAGGGGAGCTCAACTCGAAAGTACACCACGAAGGTGATTAAAATAATGTGCCAAAACCACGCAGACGCAAAGTTCTTCTTAGAACTGGCTCCCAGTAAAACGTATATCCTCTGAAATGGTAATCCCAAATTACCGAGGTAACGCGTGCGGTTCACATTGGGGAGGTGACCATAGGTTTTTCATGGGTTTCCCTGGTCGGTAGTCGAATGCTGGGGTGGTTTCTCTCATCATTTCCCTTTCATTCTGTTTCCTTTTCATCTTTCCGGTATGCTCCTAGGTTTCGTGGCGTATGGCGGTGCCGGACAGAGGTACGGATGCTTGCTCAAAGAAAAGAGTTCTTTCCGTGGACACCAGAGGACTGCTTTGTCGATGGGTCGTTAATCGCTCTCTCTAGACAGCTCCGGCAGTGGGACAGCCTCGAGCCTGGAACTCTTAAGGACTTCCGCGCGTCTCTGAGGCCTGTCTGCCTGCCTGTATCCTCCTGTGGTTCCTTCACTTCACCCCTTCCTTATGGGTGGTGTTAGCCGCAATAAATCTATGTTGTGTAACTTATACCTATACCTATGTCTCCCAATTATGTATCAGAAGAAAGACATTCGCCTATAGCTAATATAAATTTACCTCGATGCTTACTATTATTCATATGCACTTGGCACTATGTTTCTCTCAACTTAAGCAAGCTGCTGTGCCGTTTTTCTCCCTCTAGACGTTCGATATATCGAAAGCTAAAGGGAAATTTTCGGCACTTATGATTTCTCTTTTGTTTTGGTCGCACCGGACGTCCGGTGAGAGAGAGAGAGAGAGAGAGACAGAGAGAGCGAGCTATAGTTATAGTTAGTTCGACTCGTGCGACGGGGCAGCGAAGGTTTACTTTTAATGTGTATAATTGTGGTATCGCATGTACAGGTATGTGTTTGATTGTGGAGTTTTATTTAGTTCTTGTTGGAAATTCCTTTAACTTTTGCAAAATATTCCAATATAGAGTACTCTCTTTTAGCTCGAGTTATAAACTGTTTATTGCTCCTTTCACAATCTGCAAAACCCAGTTTAGAATTCGCTGCGTATGTAAAGTGTGTTGTGTTTCGAAACGGTGATAATGTGGGCAGACGTTTGCTGCAATTTATACTGCGAGAAGGCCAAGTCACAGATTGCTTATTCCTGCTGCTGTTGACGTGAGCGTGCCTTTAGCTGAATTTCAGGTATATTATTTCGTGAGAAAGACTTCAGATTAGGAATTCTTGAAATTATTTTTAATCGTAAGTATGCTTTTGTAATTTTTTTTGTTCTTTAATGTATTTTCTTGCCACGCTTCACGTCGTGATTGTGTTTTTATGCATTTCACCAAATTTCTGTGCAACTTGGAGTAGGCTTTTGAGGCTTTTAGAGTAGGGTGGGGAGGGGGCAGGTTGGCATATGGGTCGTATTTCGCCCTTAGACAACACATTACAGTAGAATGCAGACATACTATTCCTTGTTTCCAAATACACGTCCCACGGAAGCGACAATCCTTTGTGACAAGTTGGAGTGGAAAGAAGCCATGAAGTTATTATTCCCACGTAAATGTTCACTTCATGGAGAATTTTTTTTCCTGGGTACATAACCAATATTAAATGGCTTTGAAATATTTTGTTTGAAAGTGCTTTTAAATAGCTTTATTCCTTGGTATTTTAAATATTTGAATACCTAATTCTTGATGGGTATATCGAGCTTCCATTAAAGCAAGTAGACCTGCGGCAAGTTGGCACAACAAAAACGGGACAGATTTTCACAAAGATAGCAACACGCAGTTTGGCATTTAAGTTGTTTTTCGGATATCTACGATTAATTTGTGTACAGTACTTCATTTTATTATTGGCATTTAAGTGCTTCATTAACTTTGGACGTTATATCTTACTTTAAGGACTTGTTGATATGTTTAAAAACATGTAGCCAATTTGCCCCACATTCTGTGCCAACCTGCCTCCTAGGTGGGGAAAGCTGACTCACTGTGCAGCGGTTTGAAAAGTTGAAAAATTTAACTTTAAGTTGCCGCAAACAATGACGCAATTATTAATAGACACTTTTAAAGAAGTTTATAGAACAGTACCATGTCAGAGTTAGCTGAAATGTTGCTGTAATAAATATAAGAAAATAAAACTTAAAATTTGTGCCAACTTGCCCCCCTCTCCCTTATGTTAAACATTATTCTTATTAAATTATAGCAGATTGTGGAAAGGAAACTCCTTTAATTGGTCAGTAGTTACCGCCCCTAGTTTTAATTGAATGCATTTAGGGCACCTTGAGACTTTTCCAGATGTTAGTGATTCTGGGCGTGTTTGGGCTGGGCACACCGCTAAGTGGTATTTGTTTTAGTAGTCTTTAATATCCGTTTTAACTACATACCACATCACAGTCGGTGCACACTGATAAATACCCGAAATGATAATTGGAAAAAGAAATTTTGGAAGGAAAGTTCCAGGTTTAAGTCTAGGCTACCTTACCGGTTATGAGGAAAACCTGGGAAAAACTTCAGTTCAGGAATGACGCTTCTGGTGGGATGCGAACTGCAGATCTCTTGTTCACGAGTCCATGTCTTAATGATTTCGACCACCCGTGTGGGAAATCGTATTTACCTATGCCTTAGGTCCATCTGTTCCTCGTTTTATTCCTCATTTATGTACTTAGACAGACGAAGAATTTACATTCAGCAATAAAGCGGCTGAAGGACAGAATCTATCCTACATGAGTGCATGTCAGAAAAATCTGATGTGTTACACTCGCAAGACTTTCTCTACTCTTGTACAAACTATTTTTACATTTTAATCGAGATATCGAGATGTTAATCTTATTGCTAATTTTCTTGTAGGTGCAAGGGGAATTGGTAGGTTTTAAGCGATAGTCAAATATTTAAGAGGCGGTTGCTATGTGGAGTATTCCATTTTCGTGGTATTACCAGGACAAAAAAAATTGAATAACGAATTTGAGAAAAAGTATGCATTGGAAAATTTAAGGGAATAACAAGCAATATCTCGAAAATGGTTCATTCAACAACAAAAATGTATACGACATAAATTGTGTATTTTAACGCGATCTACATTTTTGTGTAGTAAAATTTTGTCTATCTCTTATGGTTTACCAGTTATGCAAAAGTCGTTCATAATGAAGAATACTTTTGGAGACATTCACAGAAAATTCGAGATATACATTTCATTTGTCATGAAAATATCTTAAACATCTGATATTTTAATCAAAATCGTTAGAGCCATTTTTGAGAAAATTAAAAATTTCGAAAAATGTTCCATGTAAAGGGTAATCTGGGGTGGAGGGATTCTCTTGAAAACCTTCGTGTTGCATCTCTGGAAGATACTGAACCCAAATACCAAGTTTGGCGTTTATCCAACTGTTCGTTTCTGAGTTATGCTGTTCATAGACACACACACGGACATGTTTCCAAAATTTTTTTTTTGGATTTAGGGGGTCTCAAAACATGTATTTCCGGTGAAATCTCGGTATCGAATTTTTGGGTGGAATGCAATACTTCCCCTGCTTATTATACGTAGTAGAGAAAGTAAATATAGTCCCTTCTACTTGAGAGAAACTTTACTTCTACCTCTGAAATCTTATAATTACGGAAACCATATCACATAGATCCAGTGAGAAAATCAGGTAAAACCAAAATGTTAGAACCAAATAACTTTGTATGCGATAGGCTACAACCGATTGAAGGACACTCCAATACCTAAAATTGAATATGTTTCGTCTACATGACTTTTTCTGCGCACTATTATTTATTTTATCTCTCTTCTACAAACTATCCGTATCTTCTTCATGTTAATCAATATAAACGTTTGCAGAAATGTCTTCACTACACATTTTATGGTAGCTATACGTGGGATCCAGGAAGGATAGTCAAATATTTAAAAAGTGGGTCGCTAAATGTTGACTTTGAAATTCAATATTCTACACTTCGCGAGCAACAAACAAAAATTGTATGCGACAAAAGGTTTATTTTAATTATATCTAAATTTTATATAATAAGGTTTTTTCTATCCCTTATGGTTTATTAGTTATACAAAATTCATTCATAATGAACAGGAGTTCAGGCTAATCCTAGAAAATGCAAGATATACATTTTATTTTGTCATGCAAATGTATTAAAATATGGTAGTTTAATCAAATGATTGGATCCATTTTACAGAAAATCAAAATAAACAAGGAATTTTCGATATAAAGATTAGTTTGGGGTGGGAATTTTCTTGAGAAACGTCGGTTCGTATCCTTGGAAAATGCTGGACTTAAGCTCCAGAAAAAGGAGGAAAATAAGAAATAAGCTTTCATGCCCCATCCCAAAATGTGTCTGTCTGAGGAGTTAAACTTACGTTTACGAGCGCCAAAGAATAAGATGAACTACTAGGATGGGAATTAAGTCACTGACAGTACTTTCAAGCGTTGCCCGCAGTTATTTCGTCAGCTGTTCAGCGTGCATACATGCTAATGCTATATAGTTGCTTGGGGCTACTTCTTATTTCTGAAGGGTCATGAAAGCAGAAAGGTCGACAAAAAAGATAGAGCAAATAAAACCAAAATAAATAATGTAATACCTGACTTAAACCTGATTCAAATTTTGTATTAGAAAAATATTTGTATACATAGAATCCTGAAGATCTTAATAGTTCATTGAGGTTAGAGTTCAATATGAGTGAAATGAAAAACTCACCGTCATAATTTTCGAAAAGTGTTCCATGTAAAGGGTAGTTAGAAGGGGGAATTTTATTGACAATCTTCGTGTCGCGTCCTTGGAAGATACTGAACTTAGTTTGGTACTTATTCGACTTTGCGTTTTTGGTTATGCTGTTCAGACACCTCACGAACATTTTTCTAAAAATACCTTTTTGGATTCAGAGGGCCACAAAACATGTATTTTCGGTGAAAGTTTGGTATCGAATTTTTGGGTGTAATGCAATACTTCCCCTACTATACGTAGTAGGTAAAGTAAAAATGTTTATTTCTCATTCAGAAGTCCCCAAAACATGCATTTTCGGTGAAATCTCCGTATCGAATTTTTGAATGGAATTACCTACTAGGTACGTGCGTGGTAGAGAAAGTAAAAATCTATCCATAGTAGCTCTTTACGAGACAGATTTTGGTTATATTTGATTTTCCAAAAAGTAGTTCTTAAATATTTTGGTTAAAATTCCATATATTTAAGATATTTGCATCACAAGCAAAACGCAAGTATTGAAAGTTCTGTGAATAGCCTATGAAGTCCTATTCACACTGAGTAAATGTTGTATAATTTTGTATAACTGCATATTCTTAAGAGATGATCAAAGATTACTACAAGCACTGAAGTACACAACTTGTGTCAAATCAACTTAGATGTTAGGCGTTTTCGAAATATTCCATGTTGAATTTTTACACTTTCGGAAGTAGATGTCTGGCAGACACGGTTGATCGTTTGAGATCCTTCTTTTCTGTTTCCTTTACAGGAACTCGTGCCTGCAGGTAGACATCTCCATGCTTTTTCCATATGTTTTATGTAGGATAGGATAGAACTAGGAGTGGGGGGGGGACTTAGCACCTCGACCTACGCAAATATTTTGTACCCAGGTCCCTGACGGGCGCCCCCGGGAAGGAGGAATGAGGTGAGGGGAGACAGAGCGCAGTCAAACCAAGAGGCACGACAGGCAAGGGCAGGGTCCCTACCATTAGAGATTTAAACTTCCCGGATGGCAGCTGGTGCAGCCAGCTCCCCTCCCTCTATGGGTTTATACATCCCCTGGGGGGCCCGGGACCCGGGGACCGCACACATTCCGAGGACGAACGTTTATCCAGAGCATCCTTTTCACCTGCCATGCACACGCCGAGGCCTCCCACCGACACATGCAACCCTGAAAGGGACTAAGCAGATGAAAGGTGATGTGAAATGAGATTGAGTTAAAATGGAGGGACAATAAATTCGAGGAATGTAACTATCCTTCCCAGCATTCGTCTAGCGACCAAGGGAAACCCGAAAAAACCCGTTGGTCAGGAAGGTCGGCCGCGGCAGTCGCTCCCACGACCTCCCAAATGCGAGCCACAGACGTTACCGCCTGAACCATCCCGCTCGGTGTTAGTTTTATGTAACTAAACACTTATTGCTTAACTTGAAATCTATTCTAGCAAAACAGTATCGTAAATAATGCAACATGGATAGAATAATATTCTTTTATATTTGTTTTTGCTTGCTGAATACTAGGTATAGATAATATATAACGAGATTATTTTAATTCATTTGGTTTACTATACACCCATCCTGGATGCTCTGTCTGATCCATGAGTGTCTGCTTCTCGACGGGCCTCTGACCCCAGGCACCCGCTTGTAAGTCCTGGGGAGTGTAAGTCCTACATAAGAGGAGGGTAAACAGATAATGAATGAATGAATGGTTTACTATAATGTTAAAATATATATGTATATAATTTTAATAAGATGTCTATATCCATCTTTTTAATTGAAACCAAATAGAGGTCTATCTATTTAGAAATATATTCATGTAAGTAAGAAACAAATTAACTGTAATCAACTTCTAAGCGAATTTGCTGTGGGTAAAGAAATTCATGTGTGTGTTCGTCTTAGAGCCTTTTTTTCATAGTATGCAGTTATATCGAAAGGAAGAATACGCTTGAAGCCATTAAGGTTTGCTATTTATGTATTAACGTATAGAATTTCCAAGTTCTATTTTTATTCTTTGCTTAATTTGTATTTTTAAGTAATTTTTCCAAAATTAGTTTCATCATTACGATATCATAGTGTTGTTTTAATGTACTTTACTTCTATTTTTATGAGTTTATTTATTTTAGATGGATTCCAATGTCGAGTTTTCTACTTCTACTTACTGTTTATTATGTCCCACCTAGTTCACAGAAAGCCAATACGAACCATGTGGGCATTCAGCACAGCTAGCAGACCTATCGGTAACTATAAAGGTAAGGTGTAATACGTGTATAAAATACGGAGATTTTCTTTGCACTTACGAGGTCCAGAATATATCAGTATCCGCAACAAAATTCAGAAAGGTTTTCAGTCATAAATACAGATAATTTGCTGGCCCTGTTCTTAAAAAATTGACTGTCGCTATTCCTTTTGTATCTATAACAGAATGTATACTGAAGATGCTTCTGCAAAGATTTATTTTGTGGATTAATATGTAGTAGATAGAAAAATAAGCTGTAGTAAGAATAGTTTGCATAACCACTAATAAACGATAGAGGGTAGAGAAAGTCATGTGAATGTATCACATACTTTTTCGAAACAGCGCCAAATTAAAGTTTCAAATGGTCATTTACGTGTCCTCATATATTGCGGTAAAGCACAATCACAATATTAAATTTAAATATTACTTTTCACAGCTTATTTATTCATCTTTTTTACTTTTCGAAGTCATCTCGTACCAGGCTTTTATTTTATAATCTTGACATTTTCAGGAGAGCTTCAGAGTTAAAGAGTTTAAAATCTTTGGGCAGTTATTAAAACAATATCCAATACTTTATTCACAATTAAATATTTTCCATAACTTTGTAAAATTGAAAAATGCAGTAGTAATGTATGCAAAACATTTCTGCTAGTTCACCAATAACAGTTCATATTCGATTAAGTCCAGAATAAGGAGTTAGGAATGATATATTAAATATTTTGGTAACAGAAATACTTCGTATCAGTAGAAGATAGTGATTAATCATAAATAAAAATATCTTAAAATCAATTTGATATACTTCATTAAAGTTTTCTGAATTCCAGTTATTTTATGATCAGTAAAAATAACAATTAAATGGTGGAGTTTTAGTATTTAATATACAAATTACTTTAAGCAAAGCTCGCCTCTTGAAATGCATAGTCCAACAGAAGGTTTGGAAGCTAATAATCTTTGAAAATATTCCCGTAAGTGCTGTTCCAGTTCTGAGGCTACTGGTTACTGCCTTTGACTGCTCTCTCTTTGAACCTCGTATGCCAAAGGGCAACAAGTGACGTCAGAATTATTCAACATTTAAAGTGCAACACCTGACCTCAAAACTCCAACATTCTCTCACCTCTCAGCCAAAAAAGATCACTTAATATTCACAAAGGGTACTCCGCTTGTACAGATAGAATCTGTCCGAATCCTGACCCTTGCATAGTTGTGCCTTCAGCTCCTCATTTGTTTATTTTTGCTGTGCGGACTTGCGGCATTGTAGTTAATGATACGGCATCCGTCTCCAATTCTTCGGCAAGATGTTCCAAGATATACACGTAATATTGATATTAATCTTGAATTCAACATGATACATGAGAACAGCTCATCCTCTGCACAAAACAGTTTGAGTCACGTTGTGATGAGAAATACACAGAGAAGGTTTTTCAATAGACGTTCGTATAAAATGAATATTTTATTCTTAGTAAGAACTTACTTTATCTGTATAAAATCTAACATTCAAGCTTCCAGAATTTAAGCATGATTTGACAATGACTGCGAAAGCTCAATTATAAAGTAGAATAAGTTTAAAGAGAGCTAGGCCCCTATCTTGGAATAGTTATTCTTGGAATACTCTATTTAGGGTATAGATAGAGTATGACGATTGTACGACGCAGTTTTATTCTTTAGATAACTATTCGACTGTTTGCAGATTTAAAACTAATGTTGGGTACATTGCGAGCCATTCATGGCCAGCTTGATACGTAATCCTTGCCTTGTTTTGCTGAAACTTGTATATCAATTTACATTGTTTTCACAATCAACTGCTAAACTATTATTATTATTATTGTTATTATTATTACTACTACTATTATGAAGCAACATACAGTACTAGCCACGGACAAACTAATACAATAACTCATTAATGTAATAAGACATTTAATTCACAGCTTCTCAGCATCAACACATTAATAATTTCTTTCTTAATATTTTTGCTGTAAGTTTTACGTGTTATATATTTTTCTGCTAATATTCTACGTATAATAATTAAGAGGATGTTAAAAATACATATATTCATAATTTGCACATGGTAGATAACAAGTACGTATATAACGTTATAACATATAGAATATAATATGAGAGGCAAAGGTCATTGTCAGCTGTACATGCCTATAATTCAAATACGTATGTTAAGAAAACGGTTGAAGGGAACGCTAACAGAAGCTTGTCAGACTTCGAGCAGGAAGGTAGCGTATAAGCTCGTCTCTAAATAGACGCTAAAACTGCGTATTTAAAGTCTGCCAGTTATGCCTATTTTAACGTGACAAAGGTAATAGTGATTTGTGAATATCTGCATGTGGTTTACCTAAAATACAAGTAAAATAGTTAAACAGATTACGTTGTACAAAAATATTTTAACATTCTCTATACTCAACCTTGACAAAACACAAGTGCTCTCCGACACAAATACAGCCGCCGTGGCACAATTATAAAATAATAATTACAACATACTAACACACACAGGAATACAGATATACGATCATCAGATTTCTGTCTACGGGAAGTCAAGATACGTCACGGGCACCAAGACGTCCTATAGGTAAGTAATACAGCATCCATCATCTCCCAACGGACCATCATCAACTTAGTGCGGTCCTACCACTGAGGAACCGCTACAGTTATTATTATTATTATTATTATTATTATTATTATTATTATTATTATTATTATTACTTATTTGTTTGCGGTGCTGTGAAATAATTATGAATGCTTCCAAGTATGTTCGGATGCAAAATTATGATTTACAACCTCATTATAGAAAATACATGCACAGATGCCTGTGAATGTTTGCGATAGGGTAAGGGTATTTGAGTATATAACCTTACATTTTGTGCAAAGCTGTAACTTGTGCTGATATTATACCAGTTTACAGCATCTTTCGTTTTCTATTCTCAAAAGAGCTAATGCACCTAACCTGGTTTCTGTAATTTTATTCCTTAAAATAACTTTTTAATTCGAGTTTTGAAAACTTATATTTTAACGCCACTGTCAAATTAAGCTATAATTGAATCGCTGCACCGAGATCAAGTACCTAAACTATTTGTTAAGCAATTATTATTAATCAACAGAAATATTAGGATGCTTCGTACAAGTGGGATATTAGGAAAACATTCCTATTACAGCTCGCATTTCTTGATAGCATTACTTAAATGCAACAGCTAGAAATTATCAATCAAAGCAATGCATCGAGAACATTATTTTTCACTGGCCGTCTTCTCTATTCGACCAAAACTTTTCTAATTTCATCAAGCTGCTTTGCATCGTACCCAAATAAGTGACAGCGATAAAAGTGAGTTTATCTCTGCATTCGTTTGGAGTAAACACCCACAAATTATTATTTTGTTCTCAAATAATTTAAACTTAATGTTAGATTAAAATGTGGGAGCTCTGAAGGCCTCTATTAATCTGGTCGTCATCGGCACCTCCTCCCCACATAACGAAGCTTGTGGTGTCATTAGCTTCACGTTGTTAAACTTACAAATAACCTGCAAATAAAGGACATTCACACTTGTGGCTACGTTACATTTGGAATGATTTTTTTGTGCTTTATGGAGTAACCAGTTCTTTTGTATCGTCGAGAATAACTTAACCTCACTCTTTACATCGCTACGCGTCGTGGTAGTGAATTACTATACTGTAGGCGTTTTGTGTTTATCATGGATAGTATTTAACTTCACTGTTTCCATAAAACTAATGTTTTACTAATAATGTTCTAGGCACCTTATGGTTTTAAATAATAACTTTATTTTAGCTATATGCCTATCATATGTTCTAAATGTTCAAATTATCTCAGCGCGATATCCTTTCTCATCTTAAATCTCATTGCAGTCGTATTCATTTATCGAACCACCTCTACAACGTATTATATTAAGATTTCTGGTTCTCAAAAACGTATAAGGAAATTCATCATTTATACCGCACAAAATTGTGTCCAGTGTCCAAGCAGGCATTTTACTTTTTATATATTCTCAGAATAACGGCTTATCCCCGCATAGAATCACGGATTAAATTATTCCATGATTTTCTCTTGATAGGCTCTATTCCGATGTCGTATACAACACAATTTAGCGCCTAACCATGGAATAACATCTAAAAGAGGTTTATTCCGAGTTCGTACAACTGGCGCTTAGTAGGATTTCTTATCTTTAACATAAGTTGTGATGCCAAAATAGCTTTGTGGTATACTTTTTATTTAGTGTCAATGTAACACCTAGGTGACACCTAATGACGTTTCTGTCGGTTCTTCAATATTAAGCGCTACTGAAATGTCTAATTTGTGTATTTATTATCGGATTTTAATGCATTTTTAACGTAAAAGCCAGTCAGATTTTATCCAGTTACACTAATAATTTACTTTAGAAATAATTGAATTTAACTAATCATACACAACTGAAAAAAATTAATTTCTCAAAGTCAAAGATGAACTTTTCCTAGCTTATAATTTAGCCAACCAAATGGTGAAATTGTGGAATGTTTTTAAAATGGTTCAGGTATAAATAGTGTTTTATTTTCTTACGTAGAGAAAAATCAATGCACAGTTCCATGACTTGACTATCCTAGTGATGGAGTCGGGTTATAATCGCCCTTAACGCTGAAACCTCAGAATTTGTTGTATCACCTATCATATTGTTTTAATTAAATTGTCCTGTTTCTTTATTTAGGGACAGTAGTTTATTAACTATGTTTTCTTTAGGAAAATCATTTGGGTTTATCAGACGCAAAGCTTACATCTTTTCCTGCCCAGTGCTTCACATTTGAAATCGTCCTCTGTGGTGTAGTGACTATTATGATAGCCTTAGTTCACGAGGTTTAAGAGTTCAAACCCGGCGGAGGGGGTGGATGTTTTTGGGTGTAAGTATTCTTCACATAGCTTCCTTCGGAAGGGAAGTAAAGCCAGTGGTCCCGTGTCGTAGTTTTACGGCACGTAAAGAATCTCAAGCCTGATAAAGAGGCCTCTGAGCAAAATTACCGGTCTTTCACGCCCAATATAGAATGGGACGCTAAGGACCACAGCAGTTAAAGAGCGCCCATAAATAAAACTAATTTAATTTAATTTCACATTTGAAGATTATATGAGAGGCAGTTTCGTCCTCTTTGTTACTTAGCCTGCATACTGGTTCCTCTCTAAAGATTCGCATTGTATGCAGGTGTTTCCGTAACCTACAATGTCCTGTCAAGAGTCTGGTTATCAGGTTTATTTCAGTCTATCGAGATTAAGTACATCATCTATGATTGAGAAGGATACACTCCTCATCATTCTCTTACTGTGTTTGAACCCATCGCAATCGGCGGTTATGATTAATCCACTCAGCAATGACTCCTGGAACAGAGTTCAAGGGTATGCCAAAAACTGGTTCAGGTCCAGTAAATGTTTGAGCAGACGTTTTTCTTGCTTTTTCATTGCCTAAAAATCCCTTACGTTAAGGCACACACCCAAGATTAATCTTGTTGTGCTAGCACAGTTCCATACTTCAATATGTTCTGAAGGGCTTTACAAAATTTCATGAATCCATATCAAATGGTTTACGAGACCAAGCGGGAGGCTCAGGCGACAACGTCTTAAGGCCCGATTCGGGAGGTCCCGGGTTCGATTCACGGTGACCGTCCAGTCTGACCATGGGTTTTTTTCGTAGTTTTCCTCTGGTTGCCTAGGTGCTGGGAAGGTGTCTTTCTCCTTTCCTTCATTTCCTGTCATTTCGTTTTTCCCCCTTTCATTTTTCAGGTAGTGTCTCCGGGTTCCATAATGCGTCTGGTGGCAGACAGATGGCATGGTTGCTACGCTTTGGAAAGGTTTCTCCCCGCCAATGCCAGGGCACGCTGGTCTGCCTGCAAGGGCCGCTTCGTCGCCCTCTCGCGAGACTCTTCGCGTCTACTGGCGAGAGCGGGTGTTTCGTGTGTTTCTGTAATCCCGTCTGCCTGCGGACATGCGGCTTCTTCACTTCATCCCTGCCTCCCGGGGGATGTAGTCACGGTCCAGTTGATCGCAGTGGCAAGGTATCCCCCTCCAGTAATTACATCCTAAATGGCTTGTGAGAAAAATTATTACCTATTCTGCCTGAAAATTATAATAAAAAACCTGATGTGTACACTCACATAACTTTCTCTACTCTGGTGCAAACTAGTTTTACAAACGCTTATTCTCCGTCTACTTCATGTTAATCGATAAACATTTGCAGAAACTATCTTATGGCTAGTTTTCTTATAGGTGCAAAGGAAATAGGTAGGCTTTAAGCGATAGCCAAATCTTTTAAGAGCTGGTTGCTATGTGGAGCGTTCCATGTCTTTGCATTTCCAGGACATAAAAAAACGAACCCCATTTGAGAAAAATTATAAGTATTCAAAATTCAAACAAATACCAAGGAATATCTCGGAAATGGTTCCCTCCGCAAAAAAAAGTATATGACATAAATTGTGTGCTTTAATGAGATCTACATTTTTTGTGTAAAAACTTTTGTCTATCTCTTACGGTTTACCAGGTTTGCAAATGCCATTCAGAATGAAGAGGGATTTTGGGTACATTCTCAGAAAATTCAACATATACGTTCCATTTGTTATGAAAATATCTTAAATATGGTATTTTAATCAAAATCGTTACAGCTATTTTGAGAAAATAAAAATTTCAAAAAATGCTCCATGTAAAGGGTAGTCTGGGGTTGGGGGATTTTCTTGAAAACCTTCGTGTCATATTTTTGAAAGATTAGTAAACCAAAATACAAAGTTTGGTTTAATTCTACTTTGTTATCGTGTACACAGACACACACACGGTTTTTTTTTAAAAATGCTTTTTTTCGATTCAGGGGCCTCAAAACATGTATTTCCGTTGAAATCTCGGTATCGATTTTTTGGGTGGAATACAATACTCCTACTTACTATACGTAGTAGGGAAAGTAAAAAAGAAAAAGATTAGCTCACAGCTAATAGTTGTATTTCAGACAATGCAACCTTTTAGTAAGTATCGAAAGAAAGTCAGTTCCGGATGCAATATCGCTGGGGTGAGGGCCTAAAGGTTCCCAGCAAAAATACTAAATTTGGATGACCCCAACATGCACATGGGGGAGAGTACCAACATTCGGTGAGATAACCAGGACTTTGGTGACTACATTCAGCTGAAGGCGTGGGGTTTTTAACAAATTATACACAACTTTCACATCATTCACATTACCTGTGATTTATTAATAAAGCCCTACATTACATACACAAGGGAACAAAGTATTGAGAGGAGATGCCTCACAGCCGCAACCTACACCTTACACACCAACTTTCAGACTGACGCTCACACACAAAGAAAGTAACGCTAACATCTATCCCCCACTCTCTCCAACTATGGCTAGGCTCGCCGGTCAGAGGTGGAGAGCGTCATGCCAGACGGAAATTCAAACACAAGCCGAAAGAAATACTAAATTACCCCAACAATGCTGTCGCCAATGCGACGCAATAATGTGTTTGGCATGACAATACCTATTAATACGCCACAATGTCTGTATTAGCTTTGCACCGTTAAACTTTTTTTAGATTCAGTGATATTTTAGTACAACCAAAATAACAAAACAATTCAAACTTTTGTCTAATTTTAGTAGCGCGTACGTTTAAACAACTTGTATACATGCACCATTTATATTATTTTAATATGTGGGTGTACTACGGTATTTACTTGGAGACCGAAAAAGCCTCATTCGGAATTTTCAAACTGTAACCTCGAATCCGAGCTTGATTCTATATGACTTTGCAAAACCAAATAATGATTTATGAATCTTTCTGGTGAAAGCGACTTCGATGAATTCCTTTTACGTCATTTATGCATAAGCTCTTGTACTGCTAACAATATCCGTCTGAACGCTGTCTGTTTTTATGATTTGGTTTTTTCCTATGTGCTTGGAGATGCAGTGTCTATCTTCTGAGTGATCTGTATTTATGACTGAAAAATGTTCTGAATTTTGTTGCAGATACTGATACATCCTGGATTTCATACTTAAATTCAGCATCTTCCAAAGATGAACACGAGGATTTTCAAGAATATCTCCAACCCTTTACATGACATGTTCGGAAATTTTTTAATTTCTCAAAAATAACGATTTTGATATATACAAGGTGAGTCAGCTGCCCCTATTTATTTTTGAATTTATGCAACTTGCTAAGCAACATATGTGATTTACGTCTTTCTTGAATTCCTTCTAAAGGCTGATTTGCATAATACTTTATACAGGAGGGATAGATAACACAGTCCATAAGTGTTTTACAGGACAGAATGCTATCGTCATGTATGTCGATGCCGAAAGCATCACACCCTGACTGGGAGCTTCAGTGGCACTTTTAGCTGATTTTACAAACTTTTATTCTTTAGCATACATTGATACACACCTTTGAAAACGCCCCTGAAGGAACAACTTATCACATGCATCGGTTGACAAAACTATTTGAAAACAAAATGGAAGATCTAGCAGTGCGACTAATTGGATTTAAGCCGTCAGCCTACAAAGGTTCGTTGTACAGCTTTGTCAAAAAATGCTAAGCATTAGGTAGATAATTTCTCTTCTGTCACAAACTATGGCATACTTCGGTTCATACAGTAATGGAAATGGCTGATGCAGTTTGTTTATTTGAGTTAAAGTTACCAAATGACCTCCAAACGCTGTATGAAGTTGCAAAACGCATGTAAAAATTCAAGGTGGTGTTGAGTTTTACTATTATTAATTCGTATAGGAACCCCAACTCGCAATGTAGCATTGGCCGAATGGTATTATCATAGTTGCTTTATCACTGTCTCGCTTTAGTGTGGATTCAAATCCGTCGTGTTAAGTTCAAAATTTTTATTACCTTTTGTTTTATCTCTCTTGATATTATGATACAAAGAACATTTCTGATAACATTATTAAGTGTGTACAAAATAGAATAATCACCATGTTTTTTCTACCGTAAAGAAGAACCGCAAAGTGCAAATCATTTTCGAGCACTCATACGTGAAGAATGCAGGCAGATTACACCGGACTTTTACAACATGCAAGAAGGTCTTTCCGGTAACGTACATAAATGTGCATTGATGAAGGGGGTCGTCATTTTGGACATTTACTTCGTTGAGGAAATCCACGCTCTTTAACAATTTATTATTCGGTTTACCATGAACTTAGCACATTTACAAATCCTTTTCAGTAGAAGAAGTAAAACATAAGGTTTAAACTGAAACAAAAGCTGTTAGATTTAATATTGTCGATAGTGCCCAAAAGAATAAAAGCTAACTACGTGGCACGGTTTACAACACCAGATAGGTACAAGTTATTATCGTAAACATAATACACAATTATCTTATTGTAATGATTGTGTTTTTGGCTCACAGGAGAGCCAATAACAAAAATAAATAGATTAGTATACTAAAATACAGAAAATAAACGCAAGGAGAAAGAAAAAAAATAACCAAAACAATTTGATGTTTATATCACATTCGACCTTTCCGAAGCTGACCGTTGCTTTACCACATCCCAGCAGCTAATCCACTCGGCCAGAACGCACGTGTTGTCTCCCGCTTTTCGGGAAAACATACCTCTATCTCCTTGCAAGCATTATATCCATGAAAAGCCGTTCTTTTAAAACCTTTCGCGGCTCCTTGGCTCATTCAGGCCTTTAATCCTTAATGATTGGTTGTGTATAGTATCGAAGAGAAGGACAGAGCTACAATAACAGTTTGTTTGATAAAAGGGTCAATGTTTTCATATTAGACTATAAACTTCGGGTTGCATAGATACGAATACCTAGGGCAGCTGACTCACCTGGTATATTAAAGATATATACACGACTAAATAATATGTATATCTGAATTTTTCTGGGAAAATCATGTTAAGTCCTCATTAGGAAGAAGTTTTGTACAATTTCATATAACGGGCAAACCATAAAAATAGATAAATGTGTACTACATGAAAGATGTAGATCTGTTTAAAACACACACTCTATATCAAATACATTTTTTGTGGCATCATTCATTTCCGTTGTTATTCGTAATTTTTTTCGAAGTGTTGTCGGTATTCAGTTGTTTCTCGTAATATCATGGAAAGAGTATGGAATTTCAAGGCTAGTGCAATATGACATCTGACATCTGACTATGGATTCTGTTTTCTGTATTCGACTCGTACATACAATGTTTAATGAAACTATTTCTGCAACAATTTATTACGATTAAATACATTGAACAATAAGCCTTGGTAGGAATAGCTTGTGCTGGCTACATGGAAATATACCATAGTGGATAGTGAAAATCGTATGAATGTAACACATCAGAAATGTTTTTCCACTCAAAGGAGTATTGCTTAACTAAGTTTCTAGTCATCGCTGTATTCCATATCCGTTTTTCATAATTATTAGCCCATATCTAATGGTTAAAAGTTCATTAACATTCTATAATAGGTCTTCCTGTCTTTTAATATTAAATTGCTTTCCAAGTGGCTACCTCAGCAAAGGAAGCGTTTGGTAGGAAAGTCGTTTTGATCTAAATGTATCACGTGTTGACCTCCATTTTGAAAAGAATTGTCCCAAACGATGTGAAATAAGAGCACTTCCAAAAAAAGAGTTTGTCACCATTATCCTTCAGAGTAACGGAGAGAAGCCTTGTACTTAAAAGAAGACAACGTAGTTTTTAAACGTTAAAGACAACTTACAACCTGAGTGACTACGATTAAAGGCGTTAGTCACTTTTTTCCTAAAAGGGTTTCTCCTTAATTGAATGCTAGAGGTTAATTCCTATAGAATAAATACTCGGTGTGTCCACTTACAAGATCGAGGCTGTAAATTTTGAGTAGTGTAGATCCATAAATTAAAAGCTGACGGGCAAGGTGACATTATAATTCGAGGTAAAGCCGCGGGGGAAGCGACAGCCTCATAAAAACGAACGGTAAGGAGGCATCGGAACGTTTTACTCGTTCAGTTAGCTGTATTTTAAATTGAAGAAGAGGACGAGCGGTGAAGAACCGCATTAAATCAGTTGGGATACTGAGTCGCCAAGCTGTGCCGCGCCTGCTTGCGGATCATAAATGACAGCAAAGAAAACATTCCTTAATCGCATAACGGTTCCGCATAAATCAGAGCAAAAAGGCATAAAAATGACCCGTACCCTACTTTATTTTATGGCTTACTGTCGCTAAATATTTAAATGGAAACGGCACGAGGAAGAGCACGGTGTGCTATACGCCCTGAATTTTAATAAGGGGCGAGAGCGTTGGCGAATACACCTTTACACCTGTAATTTGGAGATATTCTTTGAACCCAACATTAATAATATTAGAGTTCATAATGTTGCTGAACCCATTCGTATTTTCAAATGTGTAATAAAAATTTGTACGATTTATTTGTGCTAATCACCAAAGATACTAGTCGGTTTAGTTTTTACTTTTCCACCATGTGTATAGTAGTAGAGAAGGCATTGCATTCCACCCAAAAATTTGATAAGAGGTTTCACGGAAATACATGTTTTGACAGCCCTTGAACCTAAAAAAAAGCATTTCTAGAAAAAGGTCCGCCCGCGCGCGCACCTGTGTATCTGTGAACAACATAACTCAAAAACGAAGAATCGGTTAAATATCAAACTTGGTAATTAAGTTCCTATCTTCCAAGGATGTTTCACAAAGATTTTCAAGAAAATCCCCCCCAACTATGCTTTACATAGAAAATGTTACTAAAATGTTTATTTTTTTAAAAATGGCTGACGTGTTTGATTGAAATACCATATGTTTAAGATATTTTTATGAAAAATGAAAGGTATATCTTGAACTTTCTGGAAATAGGCTAAGAAGTCGTCTTCATTCTGGAAGACTTTTGCATAGCTTTAAAACCATATGAGATAGACAAAAGTCTTACTGCGCAAAAATGTAGATCTTGTTAAAGTACACAATTTATGTCAAGTACATCTTTTTTGTGGAGTTAACCATTTCTGAGATATTCCTTATTACATGTTTGATTCTGAAGTAGGTACTTACACTTTTCTCAAATGGCAAGTAGTTATTTATATACACAGCCGTAACTAAGAATAATAATCTAGACCCTGTAAACTGGATCCCCTCACAGTTAAAGGTATAATTATAATAGCAATGGGTACGTATGTGATTACACCAAAAGTTGGAAATATTGTCCTGCTACATAACATGAACGCATTTCTGCCACCCTTTCAGAAACTATTTTTCACACTTATGAGTTCATTATCCGAAATTGAATTAATAATCTACGTGATTTTTGTTTTCATTTCAAATGCTTGAACCGTAAGTTGCTGGAATAACTCAAATATATTGACTAAGTTTGCTTTTTAAGACGAGGTTCTTTGGTATAGTATTGATAGGTCTAAATTGCAATACAGTACACTCTATATTGTAACTGTATTATCATACTTCTAGAAAATTCTTAAATATAAAAATCAAAAAGAGATGTACACCTTATGGAAGAGATGAGGAACATTTTATGTGGTGGTTAATAAACTTTTAAACCATTTCAGTCGTTATGTTTACCCGCTACATTATCTTTCAGATGTGTTCGAATCCAGAAAATATTATCATAATAATGCCTAAACCGCCAAATATTATAAGTATACAGTCACATGATTTTTCCTACCCACTTTTCTATAAATTACGAGGGTAATCCAGAAAGTCCCAGACGTTTTGAAATAAAGAATTAACAAAATGCAAATGTCAACGTTTATTATCTACATTTGAAAGCTACACTCTTAAGCTATTTTTCTACATAAGCACCATTCAAATTGAGGCATTTATCATACCGTGGCACAAGTTTTTCAATACCCTCTCTGTAGAAATCTGCCGCCTGCGGCTTCAACCACTGGTTTACACCGGCATGCAGTTCACCGTCGGTATCAAAGCATCAATTTGATGCACCAAACTCCGTGAAATTTGGGGAAAATGTTCCGAAAGTTCTGTAATCGTGAAACGACGATTTTCACGAATTTTGTCATTGATTTGCATTGACAGTTCATCAGTCATAAGGCTAGGCCTACCACTGCGATCCTCGTCATGAACATTGGTACGGTCACTTTTAAAATCAATGCACCATTGCCTGACTCAGCTTTCACTCATTATTCCGTGCCCGTAAAAATCACAAAGTTGACGATAAATTTCAATTGGTTTGTTCTTTTTAGCCAACCGCACTTCACAAGTGGCGGGATTTTCTATTGCAGCGCACATTTTAACAACTTACAGAGAGCACAGTAAGGAAGGCACAGTCCTCACGCTACCACAGCTGGATGCGTACTGAATGTAGGAACCTTCTGACACCAAGATGGCCTTCGTATTTTTACAGACGTTTATTCCTCTATTTAACAAAGTAGTTACTAGTTAACAAATATAAACGTTTACAGAAATGGTTTCATTATACCTTTTCTTGTATGTACAAGAAGAATACAGGAGGTTGAAGTGACCAAGTTTTGCGAATGCCTTGTGGTTTACCGGAAAAATTATGAATTAGTTGGGGAATTTATTGTAGTACTAGCATGTTGCTATGGTAGCTCAGTTGATTGAGAAGCGGTACGGTAAGCCAAAGATCCGTGGCTTAAATCCCGGATATGGCACCGCATTCTTCAGTCTAATTTTGCTTTTCAACTTCAGTCTACACAGGATATATATATAAAGAAACAATTCATTATCACTGATTGAGTTAAAAGTGATTAACTATGAGCCCCGAGGCTTAAACCACTTAAGAGATTGTAAGTCGCCATAGGGATATGCTATCTCAAAATGGATTTCAGAACACCGCGTGGATTACCGGGATAAATGCGAGTCCGTTGGGGGAATTTAATATCATACCGGTATGTGGCCACGATAGCTCAGTTCGCTACAGTAAAGCGAAAATCCGTGTTTCAAATCCTTGCTCTGGTATTGAATTCTTCAGAGATACTACCTTTCCAGATTTCATTTGCGGTCGCCTTAAAAGCTTGTGAGGCTACGTCAATCAGATAATAAAAGTAAATACCGTATGGGCATCTAGTCATTAGCATAGCAACCCAAAAATCCATAGTTGGAACTCTGTCAATGTACTGTGACCTTTGTGCGAGGCTACCTCGGGCCACCGTAAGCTCTCTCGGCCCAGCACCTGGGTAAAGCCTTCGACCAGCTGTCGGAACAATACCCAATACGGAACAATAACCCATTATGTGCCGCTTCCCTGTTCCAGAACATTCCTTTCGGCATATTCTAGTAGCTTCTCTTTCAAGAACTTTCCGCTTTGTATACGAGGCTATTATAAGGAGCTGCTTTCTCCCGTGGTTGAGTTCAGAGTTAAGAAGTTACGAAGTGAAAAATTGGGTGCCGTGCAAACCATTTGTGAGTTGTGTCTCGGCGGTTCAGTTGTGTTGTGTTTCGAGTGTGTGCCAAAAGTCACTAGCTCAAAAATGTAGCGTTTGTGTTACGCTGAGTAATTAAGTGACAAAGTGTTAGCAGCAACTGGTGTTCTCGTTTGTTGTAGTACTGATTGTTCCGAGTGTGATTCAACTCTCTAAGTTGTATTGCCTCATTCGCAAACATTTTTCTTGGGCATTGAAGTTAACATAAGTAATCAATTTTTACTTTTTGTACTACGATATTAAGTAGGGGAAGTATTGCATTCCACCCAAAAGTTCCGTATCGAGATTTTACCGGAAATGTTTTGAGGCACCTAGTAAACAAAAAAAAGCATTCTTATAACTAGGTCTGTGTGTGTGAATGTGTGTCTGAACAGCATAACTCAAAAACGAAAAGTTGGATAAATACCAAAATTAGTATTTGTTCAGTATCTTTCAAAAATGCGACACGAAGATTTTCAGGAAAATCTCCCCACTCCATACTACCCTTTAAATGGAACATGTTTCGAAAATTTTATAAAAATGGCTCAAACGGTTTTGATTAAAATATAATATGTTTGAGGTGCTTTTATGGTAAATGAAATGTATATCTTGAATTTTCTGGGAATGTCCTCAAAAGTCGTCTTAATTGAATGAACTTTGCATAACTGATAAACCATTTGCGGGACATTCGTTATTTGTTTGAGTTTTCCAATACTTGTACTTTTTCTCAAATGGGAATTAGCTATTCGTTCCTTTTTTTATGTTCTGGACTTGCAAAGAGAACGGAATGCTCCACATAGCAATCAGCGCTAAAAAGATTGGACTATCGCTTAAGGCCTACCATATTCCCCTTGCACCTGTAACAAAATTAGCAATACATAGTTTATGCAAATATTTGTATCGATTAACATGAAGTAGATGGAGAATAAGCGTTTGTAAAAATAGTTTGTAGAGAAAGTCGTATGAGTGTAACGCATAGGATTTTTAAATAAACATTGCAACTTAGGAGGGATCCTGTGATGTGGTATTAGAGTGGTGTGCTAATTGTATGAGCGTTACACAAAGGAATTTTAAACAAATGTAAAGTGTTCACACTTTTGTTTTAAAATCACATAGAAAAATAAATTGTGTTCTTTGGTACAAAAGCCTGCTCTACACAAAACTTTTGGAACATCACATAAATTATATAGGTAATTGGAAATCAAATGGTGAAATACTTGATGGACGACCTCGAAAACAGCTTTTGGAATAAAACCTTGAACTTGGCAGCAGGATGTTAGTTTACCCCTCAATTACAGATGGCTGAGGTATTTTCTTTGGACATGACTTATTATTTTCGTCTATAAATGGAAATATCTTCATATGGAGATAAAGATGCAGAAACTGATATTTCAGCTCAGTAATTCTGATAAGTTTTGTGAATCAGCTCTAAAGAATGTTATATTGTCATTTATTAAGATGACAGAAAAGTAGTAATAATAATTATTTACGAAGTAATTGGAATGGCTCAAAATTGCTGCATATAGTAACATTAAATTACCTTTCTCCAGAAAGAAATTTAACATCATGCGTACATTTACCATCTTGTTATATTATGGCTTCAGCATAATGGATCTTTCATGATTTTATCGCTCGTTTGGCGGCAACAGGCGGGTCGACCAGTGACAGAGTAACTCTCGCTGCACCGCCTCAGGCTTTGCATATGTATAAATTGTGACCTTCACATTACTTTAGTGTGCTTACGGCTGTTGTTAAATTCATTTTGACATTCTGTGTCAAACTTATAGACTATTAGGCGTGCTATTAATATTGCAAGTACAATTAGTGCAGTCTTGTAGTTATCATAATACCTAGTTATACAGGGTGTTCCTGAATCGTCATCCGCTTTTTTCGAATAGGCAACCCACCTGACAATTTGAGTTATGGTAAAAGAACCTCTGTAGTATTATTCCATTAAATAGGACTACTTGCTTCCATTTGTTTTTTATGTACAAGCTTTCCCATATTGCTAACACTGTCACCGCATACGAGGCAAGTGTATTTGGTATTAACATTTACCTTTGATTGTTACTTAGATTAACCGACATACTGTATTTATTATTAACTGTTTTTGCAGTAAGGTATAATATTTATAACAATGAATACTAACTTAATATTTCATAATACCTGCATAATAATAATAATAATAATAATAATAATAATAATAATAATAATAAAAATACAGAATAATATGTCGTGTCCGTTATGAATTAGAAATCTGAAAATCATCTGTTAGCTGCTTTAACCTACATATCCGCAGCTGTGCTTTGTGTACGACTGGTTAAGGCGGCGGGTTTATAACGAAGAGGTTCGGACTTCGTATCCTGCTTCCGCCTGCAGGTTTTGACGTCTGTAATACATACTACTATACTAATTTAAGTCCCTTTTTCTAAGCATTTTGAGTAATATTGTCTCATTAGTCTAGACCAATACGTTTCCAGAATATTCCTTTCGTGTATAAAAGCGCTGGTTCTCTCGTATCAGGGCGTCAATCAACAGTAAAGTAATGGAGATATAAAATAACGAGGAATACTTAGTGATGGTACAAATAGTTGGCGAGACTGTAGAAAATCTTTCTGCTGCACAAAGACCATCAACATAGGTTTCCCCGACATTGCCTTCGCGTCAAGTCTGCTGACCGGAGACGCACGAAACTCTACGACCAGTCCGTGCACCAAATCAAGCCGGTTGTTAATAGGGGTCAGGAAGGTGCCCTGGCCCTATTTCGCAAACACCCGCACATGAACACCAGACAAGCCGCAGTCGAGTTAGGACTCGTAAACACTTCCATTTATCGAATTCTCCGAGGACAAAAGTGGCATCCATATAAGCTTCAGTTGGTGCAAGAGTTAACAGAAAATGATTTTCATACCATAACTGCATATTGCTATACAACGATTCGCTGTCTCCAACAACTTCCGGACTTCATCAGCAAAATTCTTTGGCCAGACGAACGTATTTCACCAAAACCGGCAGTGTAAATCGACACATGATGTACTGACAGTTCGCAATCCTCGATGGTTCGTGGGGATCATACCCAGAATCGGAGGAAGCTGTATGTATGGTGTGGTATTTTAGAGGATCATCTTACTGGACCAGTTTTGCTGGACGGTGATCTCAATGGAGAATGTTTCTTAAACCTCCTGCAGACTCAACTAATGGACGGTGAGCTTTTGGATGATGCTCCGCTGGTGCTGACGAACACATCATTAGCTGGATGGCGCATCTGCACATTATGATTTATGGTGCAGGCTTTCGTTGAAGTAGATGGCTTTTTACGTTATTTTTACCACGCTTTGGGCGTCAATTTGAAGTAGTTTGTATTGAAGGAGTTGTATTATATTTCAACTGTTGGGTAGCCGAACTTGAAGTAGTTGCAACAGCACGTATAGTAAACAGTTTCCGGTAGCCTTCGCCCCAAATGTATTTTTAGGTGGCCTTTGCTCCAAGTTTAAAAAAAAATTAACTTTGTAATTTTATTGTTTCTTTAAGTATTAAATTTTTATGTTTGCCTCGGCTGCGTCAGTATTATTGTTAGAGACATGGAAGTCTTGGCAGGGCGTGATACGACAAGAATGTAGGCTTACACAGATTTTAAGTTTTAATTCACTCCTTTTTATTAATCCTTGACACAAATTAAATAGCACTTCACTGATATCGACAGCTGTGAGATTCTTTTATTTAACACTTGCACTTTTTAACAAGTATACTATTTTAGTCTCACACGAATACGTAATTAATTTCTCGAGGACACATCTCGCGCCTGGTTATGACCACTGTCTAGAAGCAACACGTCTGGTTATGAGCACTGTTTGGAGGCAACTGAATTGATTTCAACCGTCTAAACTTGTAAGTTCGTGTATTTCAAGTCTCTGATTGGCTATTTTTACTCCAATAGAATACCTGCATTTAACTAAAGTTTTTCTGGTTGTTGATTGGCTATTTTTATAAACTGTCACTAAAATTACATTAATGCTTCCAAGAATCACAAGAATTTAAATTCTCAAACTCATTATTGCCTCAAGGTTACCTCATTGTTACTTCATTGTTAGCAACTTTTAACCTATTTCTCACAGCTCATACATTATTAAATTACGTAATGCATTCACATAACATTATTGAACATGTTTACAATAATATAAGCATATGCAATGACTGTTACATAATTTTACAAATTATTATATACACAAATTGCTTCAAAGCGGGCTGTTATTGAATTTACATATTATATAATTTGACTGAAATCATTTAAATGTTAAAAATACTCCCTCATCCTCCATTTTGCATCCTCACCCTCTCGTTCGCCGGACCTCACACTCGTAGATTTCTTTTTATGGGGACATCTAAAAGCACGGGTCTATCACAAGCCAAGAAACACTGCGGTTCTCTGCAGACGCATAGCCACTGCTTGCCTTACTGTGACATCAGATGCTTCGGCCGGTACACCAGCATATAGAGCGACGTTTTCACTACAGCATACGCATGGAGGGAATGTCAACCGAAATCGAAGGATAAAGAACGACAGCATCAATGCCTATGTTACAGATAGTGGCGGAAGGTTCTACTACAAGGGCATAATTATTAATTGACTAGCAATACTATATATCAACTGCACTAAGGAAAGAAAATAGGAGTGTTTTGTCAAAACAGTCATGCTGTTTCAGTTTACTGTATAACCTGCCTTGAATTTTCATCGCGTAATAAATCATTTGCACATTAATTCAATTCGATGAAAGTATTTTCATTAGTATTCTCGTACTTTTACGAATCATCGCAACCTATTTTAACGAACCCACACCACTATACTTAAAGAGCCACAATTCGTAACTGAGTACAGTGCATTCTGTATACACCTTAAACCCCTGTAACATGCAACCAACCTTATGCGCGCGCCATGCGAGTTTACGACGTATAACTTCAAGAAGTGGGCGGCGATTCGGAAACTGTGTGTGTGTGTGTGTGTGTGTGTGTGTGTGTGTGTGTGTGTGTGTGTGTGTGTGTGTGTGTGTGTGTGTGTGTGTGTGTGTGTGTGTGTGTGTGTGTGTGTGTGTGTGTGTGTGTGTGTGTGTGTGTGTGTGTGTGTGTGTGTGTGTGTGTGTGTGTGTGTGTGTGTGTGTGTGTGTGTGTGTGTGTGTGTGTGTGTGTGTGTGTGTGTGTGTGTGTGTGTGTGTGTGTGTGTGTGTGTGTGTGTGTGTGTGTGTGTGTGTGTGTGTGTGTGTGTGTGTGTGTGTGTGTGTGTGTGTGTGTGTGTGTGTGTGTGTGTGTGTGTGTGTGTGTGTGTGTGTGTGTGTGTGTGTGTGTGTGTGTGTGTGTGTGTGTGTGTGTGTGTGTGTGTGTGTGTGTGTGTGTGTGTGTGTGTGTGTGTGTGTGTGTGTGTGTGTGTGTGTGTGTGTGTGTGTGTGTGTGTGTGTGTGTGTGTGTGTGTGTGTGTGTGTGTGTGTGTGTGTGTGTGTGTGTGTGTGTGTGTGTGTGTGTGTGTGTGTGTGTGTGTGTGTGTGTGTGAGTGAGCTGATCAATAAAGACTGAGACTGATTTTTTTCACAGATATTTATTACTCCATTTCAATGTTGACATTATCTTTTTCAAAGTAGTCCCCTCCTAACTGAATGCACTTTTTATAGCGTCTCTGCCAGTCCTCGAACACATGGTGCAGGCCATTCTTTGTCAGGTCTTTGAGAATCGCCTCCCTTTTCTTTAGCACTGCTTCAGTGCTCTCAAATCGAATGCCCCGGAGCTTTGCCTTTAGTAATGGGGAAAAAAATCACAGGGAGTAAGACCGGGGCTTAAGGCGGATGCATAGGCAATGTTGAATTTAGCCAAAAATTCCTGGACTTGATTTGCGACGTGAGGCCGCGCGTTGTCGTGATGAAGTCGCCACCCATTCCGATGATGTTCTGGACGTTTCCTTGTAATGTGCTTCCTCAGTGTAGCCAATACTAACTTGTAGTAGCTGTTGTAACAGTAGTGTGAGGGGGGGGAACTGCATGCTGGTATATCATTCCATTCCGAAACACCAGGCCCACCTTGATTAGCACAGAGGACTCGCCCTTCTTTGAAGTCCTTGAACCACCTAAACACCGTTGCACGTGGTAGTGCATCTTCACCGTATGCTTGCTTCAGCGTTTCGAAAGTTTCAAGGCTGTATGATTTAAACGAAAATGAAATTTTATTGTGCTGTATTGCTCCTCTCGTGTCACCTCCATTTTGTGGTATGCGAAATTCAAGTAGGGTCAACAATATACATCATTACTACCAACCTACCGTTATGAGAGTGCTGTCGCTTATGGACATTATACAGGAAACCCTGCTCTTTTCAAGTATTTGTGGTAGAAACATAAAACTATCAAGGAAACTACAGAAAAAAATCAGTCTGTCTTTATTGATCAGCCCTCGTATATATATTAACGCAAGAAATTTGAATGCAAACAGTATTGCAAGGATATTAGAAACTTTTTAAAATGGATTTCCGTTAAATTCTGTTCCATGTACTATGTGAAAACATAACTTTTAACTCGGCTTTAATGAAACTAACGAAATGAATAAATCTGTTAAAAAGTACAAAAAAATATTCAAATACACTTAGATTTCTTAAAGAAGCTACCTCTAAACTCAAGTCCTTTGAATAAAATCTAATAAATTTATTACTACAGGCACTATTTTCGATGGAAAAAAGGAGACTATGTTGTGCCTAATACAGAGAACATAAGCACGAGAAAGCTGGAACTTTCATTTTCTCAAAATTGCTTTAACGGTTTACGTTAAAACATACTTTCACGATGAATAAACTGTATATCTTAAAGTTTTTGCAAATAGGCTGTGAAGTCCTTTTCATTCTGAATGAATTTTATATCTTTTGTGTAAACAACAAACCGATAAAGATAGACAAAAACTTTTTTTTTTATAAAAATGTAGATCTCGTTAGAACACACAATTATGTTAAATGCAGTCTTTGTGTCATTAACTATTTCCGAAATATATTCTTGTTTTGGTATGAATTTTCGAACATTATATACCGCTTTGAAGTATTATGTTGCCATTCGTTTGTTTCTCATAGGTATGTAAAGTATGGAATTTTAAAACCAGTACCTACATAACGACTCTCGCTTCAGACTCCTGTATGTTGTACGTACAACGAAATGCGTAATGAAACAGTTTCTTTAAACGTTTATCTTTTTTAACATGAAGTAAATGCAGGATTAAACTTTTTAAGAATAGTTTATAGAAGAGTAGGTAGTGAAGCTCGTGTGAAGTAACAAATCAATTTTTACTTTCTCTACCACGTACATAGTAGGTAAAGAAGGTATTGCATTCCACCATATAATTCGATACCGAAATTTCATAAAAAAGAATGGCATTTTTAGACAAATGTGTGTGTGTGTGTGCGCGCGTGCGCGTGTGCGTGCGCAAAAACGAAAACTCGGACAGACACAAAACTTGAGATTTAAGTTCAGTATCTTCCAAAGATGCGACAAGAAGATTTTCAGGAAAATTGTCCCACCCCTAACTACCCTTTATGTGGAACTTTTTTTGAAATGGTTGACTTTTGCAAAAATGGTTTTAACGATTTGGATTAAAATACACATGTTAACGATATTTGCATGAAAAACAAAATATATATCTTGAATCTTCTGGGAATAACCTGTGAAGCCTTCTTCATTCGGAAGGAATTTTATATAATCTTATATAACTAATAAACGTTAAACCACAGACGAAGACGTACTACACAACAAATGTAGATCTCTTTAGAACACAGAATTTGTTTCAAATGACTTTTTTTGGCATAAGCCATTTCCTAGATATCCCTTACTAATGGTTCGAATTCTTTTTTATTTTGAAAGTTTATAGTCGCTTTAACGTTTTAGTCATATCGCGACTTTACAACTTTTTCTAAAACAAATATTTAACAATAAAACAATGAGGTTATTTGACATACTGGTGGGTTTAAGCCATTACAATGAATTAGTATATAAAATTGTGACACTATAACTAATCAAACTTATTGAACATTATATACTTTTACATAAATTTATGATCTTGAAGAATTCAACTATCTTAGGGTACATCGAATAGTTGAGTGCTGTTTGTAAATCATCGGGTATCTGGTAGTATTGTCTCTATTGATTGTATTGTTGACATTCCACGATTATGTGTTTCGTCGTTAACAGTATGTCATTCTGGTGGCAGATGGGTGGTTGGTCCTTTGAAAGAAGGTAACTATGTGATCTTGGTATGGACCATTCTCAGTCGGGATATTAAAACCTGATCTTGTTTGGAAGGAGAATTATAGGGAAGATGTGTCGAAAAATTCGATATTATATCATGGAGTTTGCTTCTCCTGGAGTCGTCCCGTCTTCCACTGTTGGTTCAAATTGTTCAATACTTAATTTTTCTTTCAAAGTCTTGTCTATTTTCAGCTGTTTCTTGCAATGTCATGGAAATATTACGGAATTTAAGGCTAGCGTATAGCGTCCAGTTCTGAAACATTTGTCTATCGCTATTCTTTTCTATCTTTAACGAGATGTGTAATGCAACTATTTTCAGAAATGTTTATCTCGATTAAAATGAAGAGATGGGAATATAAACTTTCGTAAGAATTTGTATACACACCGATAAGCGATAGAAGTTAGAAAAAAATCATCTGAATGTAACACATCAGACTCGTTTGTTTTTGTTTATGCATTATTATGCCCAGAGTTTCTGCATTTGAACGTATAATATGCACAACATCTGAAAGATAACAAATGAAATGGTATAAAAGTTTGTTACACCACCGCGTAAAAATTAACCCATATCTTCTAAAAGCTGTTTATTACGTTTTTAGTTTTCATATTTAAGGATGATAATATAATATAATAATTACATAGGTGTGTAATGTATTGCGTATAGCAGCTATCAACAATAAATAAAAACCTGCCCTTAAAAAGCAAATTTATTCAAAATATTCTGAATAATTTCAGCAACTTACACTTAAAACAGATGTTTGCCATGAGCGGCGAAGACATCTTGAGGGACGTGCTACTTTTTATATTAAACAGAGAAATAATTAGCAACAAACTCTTCCTTGTCAAAGCTTAATAATTTACGTGGACCGTTATATACAATGCACTAGTTATTCTAAGCGAGTAGTGAAAATGACAATAAATCGAGAAACCTGCATGTGTTAGTGGCACAAAGAAGATAACTGGAGCACTACTTTAAAACAAATGAGAGGACGCTAAAGGAGATACCAGTATGTTCACGTCCGGTTGAGACGAAAAATGTTTGAACGCTGGGCGTTTAACAGAGGTACTTTAAGTGTTAGTTTAGAGTGGTAATGTTTACTTTCTCTGCTAGGTATAGTAAGAAGCGGCAATATTGTATTCCACCCAAAAATTCATGTTGAGATTTCATCGGAAATATATGTTTTGAGGTCCCAAAAAAGGCCTCTTTAGAAAAAGCTCTGTGTATGTGTTTGTGAACAGAATAACTCAGAAACGAAAACTCAGTTAAAAACTAAACTTGGTATTTAAGTTCAGCACCTAACAAGGTTACGACACGATTTCCAAGAAAATTCCCTCACCCTAAAATGCCCTTTATATGGAACATTTTTGGAAAAAGTTTGTTTTTCAAAATGGCTCTAACGAATATGATTGAAATATTATATTTAAGATATTTTCATGGCAAATGAAATGTATATCTTGAATTCTTTGGGAATAGTCTCTGAAGTTCTCTTAATTCTGAATAAGAGACAAAATCTTAAAACATAAAAAATGTAGATCTCATTAAAGCACGGGATAAGTCAAATACACTTTTGTTATGGAGTTAACCATTTGTATTATAATTGGTTTCTGATTTTCTGTCTTTCCTCTGAGAGTTTAGTGTAAAATTTACCCTGTAATATTTGTGAAACATACTGTATTTTTAAAAGTTTAGGGAAGTAATTGGGTAAATAATGTTTGGTTTTGTAAATTTGGGCCGGAGTATCGAATTAATTGAAATTATGTAGGCGGTAAATGGAATGAATTATCGAGGAAATGACTCACGGTAATGTGTGAGGTTCGCATTCGGGGGATCCGGGGTTCCAATCCTCCCTGACTGAGGTTTTATACAGGTTTTTCATATCTGGCAAATGTTGTGGAGACTAAACTTAGATCTGGAACCTTTCCTTCCCAAATACCGTTTCATTTAATGTATCATTAGTGTCCACCGCCTGTGGTGATGTATATCGTAAGAACGGGCGTAAGCACCACTAAAACATGGAATGAGCTAAAATGTTCTAACGTGTCATTTTAAACACAGCTTTGCACCGTTATTTATGTCGTCATAACCCGAGTTATACTAGTAGCGAAATGCAGCGTACAATTTTGGAAATGAAAGTAGATACAGTCTGGCCACGAAGTAAGGTATAAATGATTACAGCGAACAAAATTTTGCTTATATTACACGTACCTGTTTTTAGGATACTTGTAATAAACAAGAACTCCCATTAACTATATAGACTATCTTTATTGGTGTCATATTTTGGGGACGTGTTTCTGACATCAAAACAGTAAAAAAACGTTCATATGAACATGGGTCTGAAAATCATTTACAGAGTTACAACACAAAATCGAAAGTTACAAATATTGCTCGGAGTGGCTTCCTCGTGTTTCAATGCATGCAGTAAGCCTGCGTTCCATGCTCTAGCGTACTCTGTTGAAAATTCCTGGTGTGTTTCATATTTGGTCAAACCCAGTTTGGATACTCCTGTCAAAATGTCAACATCAGGTACAGGAGTCGCATAAACCAAGGACTTCAATGTCCCCAGACGAAGAAATCCATTGTATTCAAATCAGGTGATCGAACAGGCCATGTAATGGGTCCCACTCGCCCAATCCATCTTTGTGGAAATCGATCATTCAAAAACTTACGAACTATCATACTGAAATGAGCTGGAGCATCATCGTGTAAACACCACATTCATTGGATGATGTCCAGAGGCACATTATCAGTTAAGTGATACAACTCATTTCTGAAAAACTGGAGATAGGCTTGTCCATTCAGACGCGGAGGGAAGAAGTAGGGACCAATAAAGTGATCATGAATGATTCCACCCCAAACGTTGAGAGAGAACCTCTGTTGATGGTTGTCCTGTCGTATTTCATTAGGATTTTAAAATGCCTACTTACGAGTGTTATGAAAATTGAAGATGCCATCGCGAGTAAAACCAGCCTCATCCCTGAATAAGATACAGGCTAGGAAATTGATGAACACAGCGCACTGTTGTAACATGCGTTGACAAAAGCGTCTTCTTGGCTCAAAGTCCGCCTCATTTAATCCTTGCACACGTTGAAGGTGATACTGGTACAGAAGATTTTCATGCAGAATTCTCCAGATAGCCATATGACTAACTCTTTCCCTTACAGCCATACGCCTGGTGGTTTGTGATGGGTCTGCATCCACAGCACGAAGAACTCGTTCAAGCTCAATGCCTCCTACCGCTCTTGGTCTTCCAACATCCGTAGTACTCCTCTCAAATGCGCCATTCTCTCTCAAGCGTTGGTGAATTCGTGCGAATGTTCTTGCACACGGTAACGGCCTGCCAGGGTACCTTTCTGCATAAAGTGGTCGTGCTGCATTGCGGTCTGCAATCTATTGTGCCACTATCTATTGTCGTTCACTAAAAATGAATATATAAAATCTGTACCTTCTTTTTGAATAACCCTGTAGATGCCCAGTGTATTTGTTATAGAACTTTAGCCAGCCAGCGTTCGCTTCAATAGTGGCTGCAACAACGTGGCACAGCGGCCTTATTGTTACATTATTGTGTATCATTTATTGGTAATAATTATTACTGTTATAAAAATCAACAATAAATATCACATAAGATAAAAGTTATGTTTAGAAGTGAAATAGATTTCCACATTAATATTAAAGAATGAAATAGGTTTGCAAGGTGGTTCAACTGATGAGCCAAACTTGAGATAGTTTCTTGGAGTGTTCGCCCCACGTACGATACAAAGTTTCCGGTGTCCTTCGCCCCAAGTTCACTTTTCCGGTGGCCTTTGCCCCCACGTTTAAAAATCAACTTTGTAATTTGAATGTTTATTTAAATGTTATATTTGTATGCTTCGGGTGCGCCAGTAGTAATTTGCAGAAACACGTATCTCTTAGCAAGGGGTGGTGTGGCTAAAGAATGAACGTTTACACGAATTATTATTTTTACTTCACTCCTTTTTATTAATTTTTTCACGATTAAATAACACTTCACTGATATATTACTGTAGAGCTGTGAGATTATTTATTAATTGCACTTTTTAATACGTAAACTTTGTTTTTATTCTTTCCGTAATGAAGTTTTGTCTCACACTTAACCTGTACCGTATCGAAGTCCTCGGAACGCTGCCTTCGTGCGTCCGGTTGGGAACGCTATCTTTTAGCGTCTGGTTGGGAACGCTGTTTTGTAGTGTCTGCCGCTTGAATTTGCACTTCTTCCCTATTTTAAGTCTCTGATTGGCTAAGCCTACTCCAATAGAATATTTTATTTAACTTAAGTTTTTCTAGTTGTTGATTGGCTATTTATAAACTGTTTTAAATATTACATTATTGTTCCAATAATTACTAGTAGCATTATTAAACTTTCTAATTTATTGTTGCTTCAAGATTACCTCATTGTTAGCAATTTTCGGCTTCTATTCTCACAGCTCCTATATTGTTAAATTACGTACTACATCCACATAACATTATTATACATGTACATAATAAAATAAACATAATACAATGACTGTTACATATACTTTATATATTATTTATACATATTTTGCTTTAAAGCGGGCTGTTATTATATTTTATATTATATAATCAGACTAATATTATTTAAATGTTAAAAATACTGCCTCAAGACTGAAGAAGTATTATTGCTGCCCCACGTATGGTACAAAGTTTCCGGTGACCTTCGCCCCAACGTTCACTTTCCGGTGGCGTTCGCCCCAACGTTGAGGAATCAACTTTGAATATTATTATGTTTGTTTGCCTCGGCTGCGTCAGTATTAATTTGTAGAAACATGTCTCTCTTATCAGGGGGGTGATGCGGCTAAAGAATGTAGGCTTACACAAATTATAATTTTTACTTCACTCCTTTTATTAACACTTCACACGATTAAATAACATTTCACTTATATACAGGGAGCTGGGGGATTATTTATTAATTACTTTCGCTTTTTAACACTTAAACTTTATAATATTCTCACCGTAATGACTTTTCGTCTCACACTGAATACGTATTAAATTTCTCGAGGACGCGTCTCGCGTCCGGTTAGGAACGCTGTCTATTAGCAACTGACTTCTACCGCCTGAATTTGCAAATTTCACCCATTTCAAGTCTCGGATTGGCTAATCCTACTCCAATAGAATACTTTTATTTAACTTTTAGCCTTTCTAGTTGTTGATTGTCTATTTATAAACTGTTTTAAAAATATTACATTATTCTTCCAAGAATTACTAGTAGCATTATTAAATTTTCCAATTCATTATTGCCTCAAGGTTACCTCATTGTTAGCAACTTTCGACCTCTATTCTCACAGCTCCTACATTATTAAATTACGTAATGCATTCACATAACAATTTATACTTGTACACAATAATATAAACATAATACAATGACTTACATACATTTTATATAGTATACATATATTGCTTTAAGGCGGGCTGTTGTTATATTTTATATATATAATTAGATTGTTATCATTTAAGTGTTAAAAATACTGCCTCAAGACAACCTACTGAATAATTTTTCTTTCTAAAATATCAAATCTCCTTATCTTGGAATAAAATTAGGGCTTTCTATTTAAATGCTTAAAATACAATACTTAAAGTGTAACAAGTTTTATATATCCTCTGTTACCAAAATGAAAGATTAAGAACAGGTAGTGCTTGGTCATGAAGTGGCTTTTTGGGGACATAAAACCGATTTTAACCAGCCATACAATACCACCTTCCTTCAGTAACTAAGGTCTTTAGGCCAGGAAATGCACAGAACATGAAAGAAACTTCCTTGCAGCGTTTTTGTCCTTTTTATGACTTTCCTCCGAGTGCAACATTTTTATTTGCTTAGAAACCGGTCCCTTTAAATTTATTTAGGAGCCCCTCAATGAAGCGGGCATTAAACAGCCCGTATCTTAATCCATAAGTTGTGAAACTTTTAGAGTGCATTGGTGGTCTTTTTACTAAGTTCCTAGTCGGCTGAAGTACCGTTAAAGTTTATCCGTTTAACGAGTTAATAATGAATAAGTATAATTAATGATTACAAATATATATATATGTTTATTGGGATTGCTTATTAAAAGGCTATTCAGAAGGAGAGGCGAACACTGACACTAAAATAAACTTTTATCTGCTACTATAATAATCAGTGACGCTTTAGTGAGGCAGTATTTTTAACACTTAAATGATTTTAGTCAAATTATATAATATGTAAATTCAATAACAGCCCACGTTTAAGCAATATGTGTGTGTGTAATAATTTGTAAAATGTATGTAACAGTCATTGCATATGGTTATATTATTGTAAAACATGTTCAATAATGTTATGTGAATGCATTACGTAATTTAATAATGTAGGAGCTGTGAGAATTTTAAGTTAAAAGTTGCTAACAATGAGGTAACAATGGGGTAACCTTCAGGAAATAATGAGTTTGAGAGCTTAAATGCTACTAATCATTATTAGAGCAGCAATAATGTAAATTTTGAGACAGTTTATAAAATAGCCAATCAACAGCCAGAAAAAGCTTTAGTTAAATGAAGGTATTCTATTGGACTAGGATTAGCCAATCAGAGACTTGAAATACAGAAATTTACAAGTTTAGACGGTTGAAATCTATTCAGTTGCCTCCAAACAGTGCTCATAACCAGACGTATTGCCTGAGGACAGTGCTCATAACTGGATGCGTTGCTTGTGCGTCCTCGAGAGATTTAATACGTATTCGTGTGAGACGAAAAATAAGTTTTAAGTGTTAAAAAGTACAAGTAATTAATTATAGAATCTCACAGCTCTATATCAGTGAAATGTTACTTAAATCGTATCAAGAATTAATAAAAAGGAGTGAATTAAAACTAAAAATCTGTGTAAGCCTACATTCTTGTCGCATTACAACCCTGCCGAGATATCCATGTCTCTAAAGTAAATACTGGCGCAGTCGAGGCAAACATAAATATTAAATATTTAAAGAAGCAGTTTAATTACAAAGTTAATATTTTTTTAAACTTGGGGCAAAGGTCACCTGAAAGTACATTTGGTGCGAAGGCTAACGGAAACTGTTTACTATACGTGCGGTTGCAACTACTACAAGTTCGGCTCCCCAACAGTTGAAGTATAATACAACTCCTTCAATACAAACTACTTGAAACTGACGCTCAAAGCGTAGTGCAAACGTGAATAATACATCTACTTCAAATTGGCGTCCAAAACGTGGGGCTAATAAATATCTTCTCATAGTTCGTAGTTACTAGGCAACAAAACCTATACTTTATATTCTAACAAAACACGCTATCAAAACATAAAATACAGGTTCAACAAAACGTAAAATACACTCTTTAAAAATGCCTTTAATTTTCCAAACTTACTGATATCAACATAATTAATTAAAACAGTTGATCTCACCATGGAATATTCACTCTAAGACTCGAAGCTTTAATACTTTTCGACTTCTCATAAAAATACGCCAACAAAGAATCTTCATTTACGTCTGCTTTTTTAACCACACACCAGTCCTTGAATTTCGTATAACTACATAAATAAAATTTCCTTGACTTTTCTCGAAGTATATTAATAGTTGCATCTTGGACTGCTTTTAAAATTTTTCCTGATGAACCGTGAAAAGCACCTTCTTTGCTAAGTTTTACTTTAAATTTACATATGAAACTAGCATGCAAAATTGCAGAATATAACAAAGTTTGTTGTTGATTTATCGTGTATTTTTCTTTTCCCAAAGCCCACATTAGTTTTTCTCTAAACATATCGTTTCTGCAATAAATACATTTCATAAAATATACCTACTAAATATACAACATATACTAAAATACCCTGAATATAGATATAATATTGTAGACAACACGTTACAGATTAGGTTTAGTAACTAGTCTTCTCAATAACCGTTAAAAAGAATGTAGGTGAAATTGTGATAAATGCTATGATAAATGCATATGAATGAACACCCAATTAATTAATAAGTCGTTAAGTTTTAAGATTATGGTATAAAATGAAAGCTACTTTGAACCCTTGTGTTTGATTGGAGGCTAATCTTCTTAACATTAATTACATTGAAATATTTCTTCTCCAACAAGAGAGTTGAATGTTATAAACTGAGCCCGGAAGTTAGGCAAAATGCCATTCGGTTTGGATGGATATAATAAAGAGAGAAATAGAGATAACAATTTTCAGTGCATTTAGGGACCGTCCAGCCAGGTTTCATTATGCGTCTTTTTTACTTTCTCTACTACGTATAGTAAGTAGGGGAAGTATTGCATTCCACCCAAAAATTCGATAACGAGATTTCACCGGAAATACATGTTTTGGGACCCCCTGAATCCAAAAAAGCATTTTTGGAAAAATTTCCGTGTGTGTGTCTCCGTGTCTATGTCTATGAACAGCATAACTCAGAAACGCACAGTCGGATAAACACCAAACTAGATATTTAGGTTCAGTATCTTCCAGAGATGCGACACGAAGGTTTTCAAGAAAATCCCCCACTCCAGATTACCCTTTACATGGAACATTTTACGAAAATTTTAATTTTTTCTAAAATGGCTCTAACGATTTTGATTAAAATATCATATGTTTAAGATATTTTCATGACAAATGAAATGTATATCTCGAATTTTCTGGGAATGTCTCCAAAAATACTCTTCATTGTGAACGACTTTTTTATAACTGGTAAACCATAAGAGATAGACAAAAGTTTACTACACAAACAATATAAATCGCGTTAAATACACAATTTATATAATATATATTTTTGTTGAGTGAACCATTTTCGAGATATTGTTTGTTATTCCCTTAAACTTTCCAATACTTATACTTTTCATCAAATTCGTTATTCAATTTTTTTTCCTGGTAGTGCAAAGAAAATAGAATACTCCACATAGCAACCAGCTCTTAAAATATTTGACTATAGCTTAAAGCCTACCAATTCGCCTTGCATCTACAAGAAAATTAGCAATAAGATTAACATCACGATTAACATGAAGCATATGGAGAATAAGCGTTTGTAAAAATAGTTTGTACAAGAGTAGAGAATGTCATGTGCGTGTAACACATCAGGTTTTTTTATTTGACCTCTGTTGCCTACTTTAAGGTTTAAAGCATCTTTTGTCTGTATTGAATCGTTATGAGTTTTTGGTGTGATGATTACCCATTTTAAAAGGCACATAAAGAATTTCAATGTTTGAAAGTGACTCAAATAATGAAATGATATTTTCTCATCACAAAAATATTTACTGAGGATCTTGTTTCCTATTTGTTTTCAAGCAGTCGTAAACGTACCTCCTCAAACGATTCTACTAAGCTCTTTAAACATGAAAGGAATGCAGACACCTTACAGAAAAAAGTCAAGTAAGTCCTTGAAAGTTCTCTTCCCGAAAATCCTCTATCTCACATGTTTAGTACATGGATGGCATAGAATCTCCGAAGAAGTAAGAGGTTCGTATCCTCTTGCGGAAAGTTGGTTCCCAACACCAAGGTCTTCCTAAAATCATCCTCCCGAATGTGAGATTTTAATATATAGCACTAGAGCTCGCTTTACCTCCACAGCCAGCTCTCGCCAGATGGGAAACCTGGATCTCTGCAGTATAACGGCAAAATGTGGATAGGATATGTGATGTATTTGATGCTCTATCAGAAGACGAAGCTGCTTCAGTTTGCAAGGTAAAGTAATTGTTGTAAAATGAAAACCTCATCAACGATCTGGTGTTTATAGCACCATAGCACTGCTACGGGAAGCAGTCTTGAAGTTGGAGAAAAAATGTAATGCGTCAGTGTCACCCATAGCGATCTTGCAAGTTGCAATAAATAAATTGCTTTTTTATATTTTATAATAAACCAGAAGTATTTCTTATTGTGATGTTATATGATACTTTAAAATTTGAGTTGGTATATGTTAATTCACATCACATAAAGGCGCTAGTTGTTACCGTAGGAGCCCTTTCGAGAGAGGGGGCTTCTCGAAAGCGCTCCTACGGTAACAACTAGCGCCTTTATGTGATGTGAATTAACATATACCAACTCAAATTTTAAAGTAAAGAAAAAATCAATTGCTACAAGTACAGGAGAGAAAGGAAAAAAGGTTAGTGAAATAAATGTGTTAAGAGTGCTATGTGAACCTAGAAAAACTTAATATTTGTGATGTAAAAATGAAAATTCTGTTTATAACTGATGAGCCCTTCCAAAAAAATTTATTTTAAATATGCTCCAGTCACTTCAGTGGAAGTAAAACGTTGCTTTTCATGATGATGAAAATGATGCTGATTATGACAGTTGATACCTTGAAAAAACACAGTGTTGTTGATTTAAATCAAGTTAAGAAGAGCAGGTACTTTATGTGATAAATTATTAAGTATCTTAGGTAGTTATTTTCATTAATATGGAGTGAGTTTACTCTCTGTTTTCACTTTTAATAAATGCCTATTTTAATAACATTACTGCATATTTTCGGTATTTTATGTGCCTTTTTGTCTACCTATTTTAACCAAAATAAATTCCTGAACTTCCAGGCTCTAGTTATGACGATATTTCACTAGCATGAGTGAATTTAAATGAATTACATCGTGTACTTTTTGAACTAATCAAATGAAAACCCCTTTTTATTAAACATTACGACTTCAATGTAGCACTTTTTTATTTTAAATTACAATAATGTGCTAAACAATATAAGTCATGGAACTGGATATTTTATAAGCATTGATACGTTTGCTTTATTGTCCTAACTGACGATACGTTATAATTCTAATTTAGTAGTTCCTTTTAGAAAGTCTTTATTTTTCTTGTATTATTAGCTGTTCTCGATATACCGTACGATATAAAACTCCGAAAGTATAAAAATAAATTTATTTTTCTGCCCAAGGGCAGATCCATCTGGAAGTTCGGCCTTCTCCATAACCTCCCCTTGTGTCGGGACATTTTTTGTTTTAGATGAAGCTCCGTTATTAATTAATTTGCTTAATTTGCCTTGGCTTAGACTCTTTATCTCAACAAGGGTATTTGTGAGTAATTGAGTTTTGAAATCATTACCCTTTTGATTGTTCTCAATACATAAGAGCATTTATTAGCCCCCACATCTTTAAAGTGTAAATATTTTGCACTTTTACTATCTGCGTTACCAACATATACCCATCGCGAGTTTAAATATTTTTCGCGATACTGAAAATTCCTTTACGTATTTGATAATTAAATATGTTTCGTAGTATTTATCTGAATGAGTTTTCCTAATAGAGCTTTGAGTGTGGGTTTCCATCAAGCGTTTTCGCAACTGTGTAATCTAGTAGGTATTCACTCTCATATGTTTCTGTATCCGTTTATTACGCGTATTCAAAGTGTATTCTCTTATATACCTACTTTAAGCGTATGTGTTTGAGAATGTTAGACTGTGTGGCTCCAAAGTTTGCATGTGGTTTTGTGGTTTCTAACTTCACGTATATTTTCCATTTCCATCTGACTTTTCTAATAGTCCCATTGGTGGATTTTATTCAAATTTTCTGATTTCCTCTAAGAACTGAATCCGTAATTATTGACGGTAATATATAAATAATTAAATAAAGAAATGATAGTAAGTGAGAAATAATTGCAATAAGTAATTTCCGTATATTAAATCAATGTATAATGTAACGTGCTTGAATTGAAAGATTTATCAAGAGAGGGTCATTAACGTCAGATAAGAAAGTCACGTAGCAGTCGAAATAAGAAAAACGCATTAGTACAGTGATTTCTAGCAATCAGTTAGGAGTTTATTTCAGTACGTTTGCAGTCACGTAGCTCAATTCTATAAATTAGAGAGGCAAAAGAAATTCTGAGAAAAGTGAAAGTGAGTTAGTAACAGTCAGGGACGCATATGAAGATAGTTTGATGTTGGCCCGGGCACGATGTAAATTTGGAAGGGGGAATGATATGTAGGCGGAGCTAAAAGTAATACAGGCGTGCAATTTTAGAACAGAGTTACTCTGATATCGGCACTGGTATTTAAAGCCGTTCATGCACACAGTTGTGCATATATTACTCTGACTTTGGTACCAGCACTTGTATTTACTGCTCGTGTGATATTTTAAATGCTTAGTGACGCGCTTGTGTGTGTTGGATTTCGCGGCTATTGCGAGAGGTCTCGCCGAAAGCATTTTAGTAACTGTCGGCAAGTTATTATACTATTTTATTGCGGAAACAGTTATTTCAAACTGTAACTTTGATGCTGCAGAAGTTAGCAGGTATAATAATTTAGCTGTTACAACTTCAAGTGCTACAATTCATAATCGGCTTCATTCTTCATGGTCGGCAATTCGCTTCAAAAGCTTAAGTATCAGATCACATTAAATTTCTCAATCAATTTAAACTGACGTTATCCTTTAACAATATACCCACACATACCCTGAGAGAGATTTCATAGCTTACCACTGGAGCAGCTGGCGCACATGACAACAGAACGAGCTACGAAATCACGGCAGCAGAATCAACAACGAAGCGGTTAAAGTATGCGGGTTCAAAAGTGACGACAATCGTTACTGCTTTAAATCGGCGCCTCAAAGTGGTACCTAACAATCGTATTCTTAGCGTCGTACGTACTTTCACATAATTTTTCTGGCTTCTCTGCTCTCTAAAGTTCTTCATGCTGACTGAACACGCATTCCTATTAAGGTGAACAAAGATTTCTAAAGAGTTCTCGCTCGCCTTTGTTTGGCTTTGTGAAGCAATCTTTCCTAAGTGTTTCATTATCTATGCCTTAGGCTATGACACCAGTGGAATATTTAATATTTTCCTAATTGGAACATAAAATGTTTATATAGGTTATGAATACACTGTTATTATTATTACCACTAGACGAACGATATATTCTGTTGAGTTTAATATCTTCTAAGATCTGAAAATTTCCTCTGTTAGTATTTTTACTTTCCCTACTATTTAAATCGTTGAAAAATTTCTAATTAGTATAAAATAATATAGCACAGCCTTTTTCTTCGTTACGTATTAATTTACTAGTATATATTACGTCATAACATGTGCAATCGTAGAGAAATTATTGAATTATACGATTTGAGAGCCCCGAGTCCAAAAAAGCAGCCATGTGTGTGTGTGTGGAGGGGGGCGTCTCTGTGAACAGTATAGCTAAAAATGAAAAGTTGGTTAAAACCAAACGTGCTGTTTAAGTTCAGCATCCTCCAAGTATGTGACGTGAAGGTTCTCAAGAAAATCCTCCTTCCTCAAACTATACTTTACATCTAAAAACTTGTATTATTCTCAAAAATGGCTATAGCGATTTTGATTAAAATACCATATTATATTTAAGCTATTTGCATGGCAAATGAATTGTACACGTCAAATTTTCTAAGAAGTGAAGTTTCTCTTCAATCTGAATGAATTTTGTATAACTTGTAGACTATAAGAGACGAACAAAAACTTAGTACATAAAACATTTAAATCTCGTTAAAACACAAGTTATGTAAAATGTTTATTTGGATCAATAATTTCCGCGATATTCTTTCTTATTGTTTGAATTGTCCAATATGTTATTTTACTTCAACTACTAACGCCTACTCATATTACTTCTGTGGTCACACACCCACACACACACACACACACACACACACACACACACATACACACACACACACACGAGGGTCACTGAAAATTGTTTAGAAAGTCAAAGAAGATTAAAAATCCTCTTTAACATCAATACACTTTTGCATTCGATAAAACCATTCCTTAAAGCAATGATGCCACTCTGCCTGAGGCACTTCATCAACCAGGTATTTCTAATGTTCCAATGCTTCATATGATGAACAAACAGTGATTCCACACATTTTATCTTTAATTTTTGGAAACAAAAAGAAATCACAAGGTGCCAGGTCAGCGCTGTATGGTAGAGGGTCCATGATGCTGACCTTCAGGGCACCCACATACTCAGTAGTTAGTTTTGCTGTATGCCATGATGTGCTGTCATGAAGTAACATTTTTCCTTTTGGGCATTTTTATAAACGTTTTAAAAATTTTGCGGTAAACAGACATTTGTGTACTAATCGGAAGTAATGGTACGTCTATCTTCTAATACTATAGGAGCATTACTAGAAAAAAAACAGCAACCATCTTCTTACTAACACTGCGAATTTGTCGAACTTTCGTAGGCTTAGGCTCTATTCAAAAGACCCATTGAGCCATTGACTTGTCAGGATCATAACAATAAATCAAAGATTCAACACCAGTAACAATATTCCAAACCAAATTTGAATGTCACCTTGGAATTTTTCCAGAGTTTTTTGCACCAGTCAGTGTGTTATTGTTTTTGATCGGGAATCAATTTATGTGAAATCCAAAGTTTTCTTACGTCTGACTGTAAAATGTTTTGGATTTGACTCGTCTAATCTCCAATTTCGCCCGAATAAATTCATGAGATTTTTGTCGATCTTCTTGAAGCATTGTTCTAACAGAGGCAGTGATGATAATTAACAAACTATTAGAGCTAATCCAACAACACGCAATCAACTCGCAAAGCATTAGAAAGCAGGTGTTAAACACAAACAAATTTCATTTGTTTTCGGAAACTTGACATTCTAAAAACTTTAATTAACCCTAATTGTAAGTTCTGATTTAAAAATATTAAATTGACCCTAAATGACCATCATAACGTCCTCAACAAAACACGACTAATGGAATTTACTTTCCCCCATAGTGTCAAGCAACTTTTATTCAAGACATTTCTTTCTACAACGTTTAGTTTTGAAGATATTGTACAGTCTCAACTTAAATGGTCCACCCTATGTATAACGAACTTAACATTTGAGAACAGTGTAAGTGTTATAAATACTCTTTAATTACTATGGTTCTTAGTGTCCCATTCTATATTGGGCGGAAAGATGGAAATTTTGTTCAGAGGCCTCTTTATTAGGCTTGAGGTTCTTTTAAGTTCTGTAAATTTACGACACGGAACTTATTTCCCTTCTGAAGGAAGCCATGCTAAGGATTTTTACGCCCAAAAAACTCCATCGCCCTGCGCTGGATTCGAAACCCGCGACCTCGGGAACTAGAGGCTAGCATGGTACCCCTAGATCATGGAGGACGACATTGCTGCATTACGAAAACGATGTTAACACTACCGTTGTTTAATACACAAGATAGATGTTGTACTTCAGATTTGTAATCTTTAATGAACAGTATTAAAACCAAAACACGCTTGTTTAAATTTGAAGAAAACAGCAAAGTAAAATAAAAGTTGATGTAGTATGCATCTATGTAAAAACCAAACAGGTGCAGCACTTCATAACTGTCAAATACAAACATTTTCAGGTGATTGTTGAAGCATTTGGGGGAAACAACTAAAGCAAATTGAGTATTTTCATTTAACAATTTAAATGAGTGCAATTAAACAAAGCAAATGAGTTTATTTAAGCATTTAACAAACAAGACTAAGACCTACATTATCTTATTTTTTATTAAAACATTCCATAAAATGGAATAAAAGGACGTATAATGTTTGTAATTATGTTTATACCGACGATAAGAGACAAGGGAGAGCATAAGCTCGCGAAACGTGTGTGTGGGGCTAGTTATCCATACGCTGCTGCGGAGTCGTAACTCCAAAATAAATTACAATTTGTATAAAACAAAAATACTAAATTGTGACGAAATGAGGTGCTTAAGAAAGGAAGGGAACATACCAAAACTATAGATTAGTTGTTGTTCTGCCATATATTTCAATGAGATTATTTTAATCGTTGCGCGCATGAATTATAACACGATGAAAAGTGCGACCATTTTTTTCTTCTATAATAGTCTTTATCTAAAAAAAATGGCATTGTAAGTTTTCATTCGTCGTTATACATATTATTTCTAAGAGGATGAAATCTACATTCCTTCTACCTGTATAACCAAAAGTTAAGAATTTCTAAATGAAAATGACATAAAATATCATCAATGGGTATAGAAATGAGCAGGTCATCAACGAATGCCTCATAATCTTGGTTGTTACTAGCTTTTTTGAAACTAATAAATCTTTTAAGTATTGTCGAAGTGTTCGAACAGGTCGAAAATGGAATTCCTGTTTCTCGTTTGCATTTTTAGAAGAGTGAAAGGAACCTCGCGCTGTCCTCGGTACGTTAAAAGTGCTTAATATGAAGTTTTAACCAATTAAATCCAGTGGAATGATTTAACATGCTTTATTAAAGGGATGAACTTGTTTGTTTGTTGCTTGCAAGCTGACTCGAATGTTGATAAAGGTCAGAAATTTGCATGTTTATGAAAATCGCTTATGCAAAGTATACAGGTGATGGTTTAGTCCGTGCTGATGAATTATTCAAGGCAACTTCTGGAAGATTTAGCTTCTGCCTACCACTTAATGTCAAAAATTAAAAATAGTAATAATTCAGACAGTGTCATCTCATTGCTGCAAACCCCTCCCCTTCTATTTAATACACTGCAGGTGTTTTTGTATAGAGTGGCACTCTAATGTTGCGCAGCACTAAAATTTCCAATATATACTTTTATCATTTTCCTTTCCCCGAAAACCCTTTGTTGTAAATAAACTACCACGGCACATTGTCCATTAGTGTTTTAAAATTGTCAAGGTCATAGGGTTCATGTAAGCTGTGAAATCACCGCTTCTCTTAAACATTCCACTTTGTTCATTGTTACTACATAGGTAAGGAGGATGGATTGCACAGGCTCAAATCAAAGCAATTCAGAGGAACCCGATGTTTATAGCCATAAACACCCTCGAGTGCCGAGTGGTAAGAAACGAATGCTTTCTTTAGCATAAGCGCCCCTTGAGTCTGGATGGTACACTCGCTACTACCGTCCCGCAGCTTTAGGAGGCATTCTACTGGCCTTCACAAGTGAGTGTTCAGATATGAATATTGTGGCGTATCAGTAAGTTCATTGCCATTATCAGACGCACTGTTGTTGCATTGTCGCTACTAGACATAGCATTATTGGGTTTCTTTGATTTTTCAGCTTAACGATCCCTCCTTTTGGCGCAAACCACGCAAAAGGGAGGGCTCTGTTTGAAATCTTCTGGTATGACGCCAACCCCGTCTGGCTTGGCTAGAACACGGTTGGAGAGGGGGATATAGATAGCGTCACTTGAGTGAGAGCGGTCGTTGTAGCAAGACGCACGTGTGGTCAGTCCACGGCTTCGAGGCATCTCCCTCCGTCCTCTCTTCCTAGTTCATAATGTAGAGTCGTAAAACGTTTGTTAATAAATTCCAGGTAATTTGTGTTATGTAATGTTTTTGTGTAATGTAAAACCCCACGCCTTCCTCTAAATCTATATTCCAAGGTCCCAGTCTTCGTGCTATTAGCGAGTTGTGTCCCCCATGTGCGTGTTGGGGTGACCTAAGCTTATTCATTTTCTGGAAACCTCTTGGCCTCACCCCAGCCTGTAACAATATATAACTTTGATAAATATCTTTACTCTTCTTCACTTATATTAACCATGTTAAAATAATATATACTAAATAAAACCATGTTTTTCACAATATCTCCATCAAAAATATGTTTAATGGCAACATAATGTAAAACTGAAATACATTATGCTTTTGACTCTCAAAGAAAACACATTTACTAGACATTGGAATAATCTGTCTAATCTAAGTATACAATCAAATAAAACACTTTTGCACAATTTATCCATGAAAAAGTATTTTAATGACCTTATAATGTAAAAGTGAAGTAACGTATGCTTTTTACTATTAAAGAGCACACATTTACTAGACATTATTTTAATAACCTGTCCAATCTCCATTGTCCACCACCTGATTTAGCCGCCTAGGCACCTAATCACTTTTATAGTGGAAGAACTCTGCTCTAAACGCATATATTCCACATTTCATGACAGTGTTCCCAGAGGGCAACGAGTGATTCAGTGCCTAGACGGTTGACATTGAAGAGGTGTCCGGAAATGCTCTTATCTGGAAATGTTAATGACTCCCTGAGCTACGCCTGCCGCTTCTCGCCTCATCCCTTCCTCCCGGAGGTTTATTAGGCAGAATAGGCGTAGCCTTGGTCGCGTACCGAAATCCTCCTCCGTTTCTTAACCCTGGCAGAGATCATCGCTGTTTTTTGATATGTAATATTTTAACATTTCTGGAGTGCCAGTATCATAGTTGAGGTAAGCAAGGTCGCATACCAACGTTTAGCGTTACCTTCCTTTTTTTCCCGTCAGATCATGTTGTAATATCATGGCTAACATTTAAATTGACTTGCATTTCACAGTCTCAGCAAACAAACGGTGGTATTAACTATTTGAAGCTATTTCCTATTTATCACCATAACAGCAGGTAGATAGAAAAGTAAAAATAAAGCTTCGTATGAATAACTTGTAGACTAGCTATGAAAATAAATCTAAAGAAAGTCGTGCGACTGTTAGTGGTTATTCTTTATTAAGATGCTATTTGGCGGAATTGAGGAAATAAGTAAATGTAATTAAATTAAACATGTTAAACGTGCAGTTGCAAATAATAATAATAATAATAATAATAATAATAATAACAATAATAATAATATAAAATATAATATTTATATACTACGTTAATCATATTTGTTAAAGAAGTGATTTAAAGGTGACAGCTTCCCTTAAATAGAATACTACGCCAGCCACTGGAATTTTCGCAATAATATAAATAGACAAATGATAAATGCTCTGATGTTCATTTCGGATTATCTATGGGTTCAACATGCTTTTCGTACATGAGGATTTAAAAAGTACGTCTGTTCACCTTACGTTTTAACTAATGGGGTGGCATGGTTTATCTCGGGTAAAGCATTAGCTGGTGGGAGGAGTGCACAGTATGTTGAACTCCTGCCGCGCGTGACGTGTACATTGGAAAGGAACCAACAGTCTTTCACTATCGCGCATCTTTACCCCTCATTTGCCTCATACGTAAACACTACCTCCTTCCAGTAGCTAAACCGCTACCTGCTTGGAAGGGCTTCCCCATCTACTAGCTAAACTATCGCTGAACGGACAGTAAATAAGAACTTATACTTGTGACGTAATGTGCGGCCCAAGATTTATCTTTACTAGACAAAATAGTAAAATCTTCCGGGCTGGAAGCCCGTGATCTATGGGTAAAATTATTTACACCCGACCTTTCGGTCATCTCTATGGTTGCCATCTTCAAGAGAGTTAACATCCTGAAGAGCTTAACAATGACTGCCCTAAAGATTTTAATATTTTATCTATTAACTCGGCGGTGAAAGTCTTCACATTTATGTTTACTGTTTGTAACGCACGTTACCAATAACATAACAGTTTGCTGTGGTCAAATTCATAGCTGTTTGAGTTAATAGATCCTCCTTAGGACAACCGCATCAGATTCTAAATTACACTAAAAAAAACGATTGCGAGAATTATCTATGGTGATAAACAATAAAAATAGAACTGGCTGTTAAACTCTTTTTATTAAATTAGGAATTCTTACTTATTATTCAGTTTTTACTCTGGATTATTTCGTATGTTAAATCAAATTTAATTGGACTAAGTACTCTATTATACATTATCAATTTAGTTGCTATAGCTTAAATGTGTATTTTACCTACAGCAACGTAACCAAACAACTTGGTTCACAGCCATCTGCACGGCACGAAGCAAAAGATCCAGTTGCTATGAGCTAGGACCTCTGTGGACACGTGACGGAGTGGGTGGTTATAGGGATGAGACCTAGAAGGCTAACTGTCCGCCACACATCGATTTAAGAGTTATCCACTAACAGATCCGTCGCGATATGACCAAGTAGTTAAAGCGACGTAAAATAGAGTAATAATAATAATTAATAATAACAACTTTGTTCACATTTCAGATACAGCTTATAGCAGCCAAAAGTACAGTGTGTCCATACATTATCTTTACAACTTGTGACTTTAATAATTTTAAAACAATCATAACAAGATAACATCATAACAAATGGTTTTCGACATGTTAAATAGTTTTATTTATGAACGCTCTTTATTTACTATGGTTCTTAGCGTCCCATTCTATAATGGGCGTGGGAGACTGGACATTTTTGACATGTGATAAGATAGTACATTAAGTTTTGTTTCTTCATTCATACACATCAATGCGTGCACCCTTTGACACGGATAACGCCTACTAGTCGTTATTCCATTTCTCTCCATGTACGATTCAATATCTCCACGGTGACATGTTTAAATACATTGCGAATAAATGTCTTCAAGTCCTGTAGGTGTCTAACTTTGTTTCGGTACACCAGATCCTTTACAAAACCCCACAGGAAAAAGGATAGTGTTGTGAGGTCAGAGGGATTGTGGCAGCCATCAAATTGGACCATCTCGTTCTTTTATTTTTTTAAGTAGGTTTACCGGTGCAAGCCATGGCGAGCCCTGGTGACAATCATCCTCTGAGGTTGCATCGTCTCCCCATGCTGCAACTATGGGAGTGCTTTGTTAGTAGTGACGTGCTGGCGCGTGTAGGAAGAAGTGTGTTATATGATCGGGTTCCGCGGAAGCACCCCGGTTAGTAACGTTAAACTACTCATGCGAGCATGCAGTGCATGCAAGCGTGCCAGGTGGGGTTTACCGGCGTAAGCCGTGGCGAGCCCTGGCTGGCGCTCGGTGTTTAGTACTGGTTAGGTTAGGGTGGCAATGATAGGGATGCGTTAGAGCTTTGGCTTAAAAGCTAAATGGGATGGCGCGGGTGTTAACATCATGCAGGTGATCGAAGTGAGAGGTGTGGCGGGACTTTATCTTTGGTTACCGTGATGCTGCTGCAGTGTTGCTGTCGTGGTGGATGGCTTATAGGTGGTTCCTTTATGGGCTGGCGCAGTGGCAGGGGCAGACCGTTGTTTTGAAGTTCCTGTTCGGTATGGTTTCCTGTAACTGAAGACTTATTAATAGTGTGGGAGAATGTGATAAAGTTACAAAGTTATGGGGGTGTAAGACGGTTTAGGTGTTCGATGATCTCCTCAATAGGTACTTCATCGGACAGGTTGCGGTCAAACAGGGCTAATGGTCGTTTGTGTTGTTGATGGTGGTTTCATAAGTGCCCAGTGTTTGGATGAGGGATTTTTTGCTTTTGGTGCAGTTGGCGTACATATCGGCTGCTAATTTTTTATGAATTGTTCAATGGTATGCATCCTGAGTTCTTGGTGTAGTAGTTTGGAGGGTACTCTGGCTATAATACGGAGGAGTTTGTTTTGGAGGGATTGGAGCGTGCTGGTGTGGCTTTTAGCTGCGTACCCCCAGAAGAGGGCCGCGTAGGTGAGTATGGGTCGGAGTAGCGTCTTACAGAGGGTGTGGCCTAGTGGTATCTGAAGGGTACTGTTATAGTTGATAAGAGGGTACGGTTTGCATAGTTGCGCATTGCATTTTCTGCGGACGTTAAGTACGTGGTCTTTCCAGGTGAGGCCCTGGTCCATCGTGATGCCTACTAGAAATGAACATTTAGGGACTAGTGGGGTGGTGCCCTATCTTGCTGGAATATGACATCAGGTTGCAAGTGTTTCAATTGCGGCACAGCGAACTCTTATAACATATTCAGGTTAACACACCGTTGATGGCACACTCGATGAAAAAGAATGAAAAATTGTGCATAAGTCCGCACCACACTTTGACCTTTGGACTGTGTCTTTCCATTTTACGTGCAACATGAGGACGCTCTGAACCTCATATAAGAATTTTATGACGACTTAGTTCATCGGATACAGAAATTTGGACTAATCGGAGAAACAAAACTTTTCCAAAAGCCATTGTTTGCGTCAATCTTGCCTAGCATAGCCAATGAAAGCTATTCGTGCTGAGGTTTGCCCGTAGGCTTTAATGCCTGAAGCAGCTGCACATTGTAGAGATATACCCGTAACTTGAGCAAGACTACACTGTTGATCCAACTCTCTGGCCGCCGTACGCACTAGATTTTGTCGGACTCCTTGCAAACCCTGCAGTACCGTTTCCACATTGGCCTCAGTAACAGATGGGTGACCCGTCTTCTTTTTATGGAGAACACCACGTGTTTCCATAAATGAGTACGCCAAGCCCGATAGTTGGTCGGGACGGTGGTTGCCTTCCTTACCGTTCCAGTTTCGTTGCACCCGGGTATCGGACGCCGTCTGTATGAACCAGGCCACACACTGAGCTTTCTCCTATGGTGTCCACATTTTATCAGGTTTTTAAGTTCAATTTTCGTAAAAATTGCATCACTTGGAAGGTAAAAAATTTGAGTTATCTTATCACGTGTTGAAAACTATTTGTTAACATCTAGTACAGTTTTAAAGTTAATGTCTTAAGTTGTAAAAATAATTTATGGAAACTCTGTGTGTCTATCTTTGTTAGTAGATTAATTCGCTCAACCTATTGGCTACCAAATAATACTCCAATTTAGATATTTATCTGTATTTCATTCCATTGCGTCTTTATCTTGGATTTATACTTAGAAATTCAAAAGCTCTTAATAGTTGCCAGATTTTAATTTTACTCTATAATATATATGTGAGTTCAAGTTGGAATATCTTTCACCCATATGGAAACATAATAGTACGACCACTATTATGTGCCACATTCCAAGGTCGCTAACTTTTAAGAATGTCTTTCATACTGCAAAATGTTTATTAAATTTAACATCTTTAATTTTTTCCTCAATTACCTTGAATTTAAGAGGCAACTTGATAAAGCTCTTGTTTAAATTTGTTATGTATTCTGGTTTGTTTGCGTGTATGTATGTATGTATGCATGTTTTTTTATTTATATTTGAGTACGTTTAATCCTTTCTTACTTTCTGTAATTGGAACTTCAGTCCTCTTGAAAGGGATAAATACATAAATAAATGAAAAAAAATCTTATACAATTCCATGTATTTTTAACAAAGCAGAGATGTAAACATACCAACCAACCATCCGTCCATCCATATGAGCAGAGTCGTTTTACTGTTAGATATTTAGTATACTTTGACGATTTCGAGACATTTTTCAAGAATTTTAACAACGTATGTGATATAGATATGTTGAATTCTATATATAAATTTAAATCAGACTCATTTTAGGTACTAAAACTCCAGGAACTTCAGCCTTTAATCTCAGTTTGGAAAGAATCCGTTGTAGATAATTTAAATCAAATAATGTATATAGCCAAAAGTCAATCTTTTCATTCTTTTTAATGCCTTAAATTAGAATAATTTACACGTTTGGAACTTCTTGGTCATGCAGAAGCAAACTCTGGAAACAAGTCTTCATTAGAATCCCCATTAAGGGTGCCAATGACTGAAATTACTCACTCTACGACTATATTGCAGCATAATAATAATAATAATAATAATATTATTATTACTATTATTATTACTATTGTTATTACTATTATTTTAAGGTAAAAATTGCGTAATAAATTGCTTTAATAACACACAAACATTTTTCATCTAAGTATGTGGTTAGGTCCATTTCGAAACAGATAAATATGATAGGAAAATTTTAAATAGGTTTTTTCGTGCTCTTATAATTTTTGTGAAACAAGTCATTAAGAATCATTAAAGTTCTTGAAACCAATTTTAGTTTACTATGTTTAATTCCCTGATTGGATACAGAATTTAATAAACTAATAAATCTCGATATAAAGGAAATTCACTTCCAAAGATTTTTTCTTTATTGTTTTTAACATATCCAATGAAAAGTTTGAAGGAAATTGAAAACTTGTTTGTGTGAAACATTTTGAACCTTCACTAGAGAAAACAGGAAACGAGAAAGACAGCTTTGAAATGAAAAGGGATTTATAAAGTCACATGACGCCATTTTTGTGCATGTTTGGATAATAAGTATGAATTATGAAATTAGAGCGTTGAAGTTGTACACTCACATGATTTCTCTATCCATTAGAATCCGCATGTGTATCCTGTATATTATAATAATCTTACAAACCGTGATTATTCTATCCACATTTACGTTATTCGCGATATGTCTTTGCTTAGAATAATTTCAAAGAAAACAATAAGTAGGTACTTGCACATTCAGCATGTAGAAACAACATTCGGATATGTAAAAAGAAGCATAAAAAACAGCGTCAGAAATAATAAAACATTCAGATATATTCCGTCAGATGACTCTCGATTCGGAAAATGGGAACATAACCGCATATAATATTTGGATACAACATAAATAAATAAATCATTAAATTACAGAAAGGGTGTATGTTAAAGAGATCTGCGCTTTTTATTTTGGTAAGTTTTTATTTTTCTCTCTTATGCTTTTACAGTTATACAAAATTATTCAAAATATGTGCAGAAAACTCAATATATACAATTTATTTTTTATGTGAAAATCTAAAACTTAAGATATTTCAACCAAATCAGCAGAACTGTTTTGAGAAAATAAAAAAATAACGAAAATTGTTGCATGTAAGGATAGATTCGTGTGCGGTAAATGTAGAAAAAAATTATTGTTGCATCCTTGAAAGACGCTAGACTTAAATACAAAATTGAGTATGCACCTTACTTTTCGTTTTGAGTTGTGCTGTCCCCCCCACATACACGCAAAGTTCATTTCTTGAAGAACTTTTATCCATTTTCACCTACAAAATCATTCATAATACAATTAGGATGCCGGGGTAGCGTAGTGGTTTCGTTTCCGGCTCTCGTACTGAGGGTTGGGGGTTCGATTCTCGACTCTGGGGTGGCGATTTTAAGTCGGCCTTATCCACACCTTCACTTTTAGCTTGCTCATGTGAAGTATCCCCAAGGTGAAATGTGGTTCTGAGTCCACGGTAAAAGCTGTAGGTCCTCTCATTCCATCGCCATTCTCAACGCTACCCTATCGTCGAAGGCAACGGATACCGCTGGGTGTCTCAATCTCAGAAGCGGTCCAGCCATCGCTTGGTGGAATGAGGTATCCCCGAAGGTCAGACCATATGGGGAGCGTTAGAAACGACAATTCGGACGAAGAGAAAATTCAAGAATACATGTTATTCCTCTTGCAAATGTCTTAAACACACTATATTTCAATCCTAATCTTTAGTACTGCTCTAAGGAAATAAAAATATTGACTTTTGTCTGCATGAGCTGTAATTACGGTGTGAAGGATTTCGTGAAAATCTTAAGTGTTGCATACTTGAAAGATGATGGACTAAAATGCAAAGTTTGGCATTCATCAACTTTTCGTCATTAGGTTATGCTCTCCATAGACACACACACCATATACATATACACAGGGAGCTCAAAACATGTATTTCCGGTAAAATCTCAATATTGGAGTTTTTGGTGAAATAGGATATTTTTTCCAGTATCTATTGCAGATAAAATTACAGAAAATAAAAAAAAATATTTTTTGCAGAATTGTGGTAGGATTTTGCTTTGTAGATGTAAGATCCGAAGCATTTGAAGCATCCAATGGATGTACCTAGCCCACAGTTATCAGGAAACTGAGCAGGATTTCTGCATTTAATCACAGTCTCTCTTGTGCTTCTGGAAACCTCGAAGAGAAAGGGGTGAAGCGAAGGACCAAATTCGGGGCGACAGATTACGGGGGGGGGTCCCTAACGTCTTCAGATATTACATTCTGACGCCGACATACCTCTCCCTACGGAGATTTTACTCTGAGGGCAAGCCCCATACCGAACGCCAGGACTGACACCACTATACGCCTCAACCCTGAACCATGATAAGGAAATGAAATGGCAGGAAATTGGAGCCAGGAAAATTCGTTGCGGCATTGTATAATTCACTATAGTATTCCCTTCCATCAGGGAAAACCGAAAAAAGATCTAAGGTCAGATATTATTATTATTATTATTATTATCATCATCATCATCATCATCAGTCCATGAAGCGCTGCTACCTGCGGTACGAAGGAACTCGGGTTTGATTTCCGGTACTAGTATGGGAACTTTTTCCCCTGCTGGGGGCCTGGTAAAGTATGCACTCAAGTCCTTGTGACCAATTTAAGAGCCATTTTACAGAAATATAGCGACTGAAATCTGCATGCAATAAGTGGCATGTTCATGGCATACTGCCTTATTGACACACGCCACCCATATTACTGCACTTTGCCGAGGATGTCCTGGGTGTGGGTAGAGGGGGAGAGGTAGAGCTTTCAGCTGCCGTGTTGTTGTAATGTTATTCGCAATTGGCCAAAACGAACATTTATTATTACCAGTATTATTACTGCATTGGATGTATGCATGCTGCATAATTGTTATTTCGGGAACTCCAAAATCGCGGACCAAAAATAATGGGATAAATTAATTTTTTCGCCTTTATTTTCCCTTTAAAAAGGACAAGTATTCGTTATTTTCTTTCTCGAAGATGGTAATAATGACTTTGGTTAAAATAACATGTTTAAAGGTATTTACATGACACTGAACGTGATAAAAGTTTTTTTATCTTTATTTTCAAGCCGGACAAATTAAGCCGAACCCGTGCAGACCTCTACTTCACATTTTACCACAGACCTATCTCGGAACTCACAAAGAAGCCGATGAACTGTAGAATAAACGTTGGAGAAGCCAAAGTACTCAAAACCTAACTCACGGTGTGTTGAGGTTATTGCTGGGTTACTTTTTTAAATAATAAACTAATTCATGGAAGTATCTAACTAGCCTAATATAAAGATACTATCTCTTTTAGTGTCGTTTTATACTTCTTATTCCCAGCTGGAGCCAGAACGGATAAACTTCGTCTTTGGGAGGGCACACACGGCGATTAAAAGGTACATCTCAAGGAGCTAGCTGTATGCCGTCTCAAGAATATTTATAGTCCACTCGTGCTGTTGAAGTTGTGACAGCTTAGCCCGTTGGTCACTGCTGTAAATGTGTAAACAGGAACCTTAGGGGGGGGGGCGCACTGTGTGGCCCCGTTAACTCGTCTCAAGCCTCCAATGATGACCATATTCTATTCCGTTACCGATGAACGCAGTAATGTTCCACGATCTTAAAAGTATAAAAGCAGGAGTTAATAAAAAAGATATTAGAGTCAGGACCTACTTTGATTACTTGATATCCTTATTACCTCTTCCAAAGGGGAAGTTGAAATGAGGCAAAAACAAAATCAGAGGATAGCATTCACTTCAATTTCTCCATACATGTCATTTATTTTCAAACCTCATCTGCAAATTATTAATACAAAGATTGCTTTTGCTATTTACTTCCTGTTAATCATGATATATATTTGTAGGACGTAGTATCAAATAGTAATACACATTTTACAAGTTCAGGTAGACACCTGGAGAATTCACGACTTCGGAATCCTCGAAAAGAATTGAATATTGCAGAAAAGTGCATAAACAGTTATGATACAAGTGTTAAAAGAGGAACTTTACTTTTGTGAGTACCAACCCTACAAACAAAATAGTCACTTTTTGCATGTGCTGTCTGTACTATTTTTTAGACAGTCCTGAATATTACATTATAAATTATTCAGCTGAAATTTGTGTGGAAATACCAGTATGCATTAGGGACGTGTACAATTGTAAGCTCTGGTCTGTTGTTGTTTGACCTTCGTTGTTGTTTGACCTTCATAACACCAATGTTGACTACATTATCACTTACACAATCATAATATTCTATAATATATAGAAGGTTGTAGCAAAAAAAAAATAATTCAATTTTTAAAAATCTTTTGTGATACATTCACTTGTTTTTTTCAAATGGTTTACACTTGAGTAATAAGTTAGCAACTTTTATTCGATCAACACATATTCATAATTGGAATTTAAATTAATTCAATTGTATCATTAACAGTGATAAACCTCATCCGTCTATCGTTTATTAGTGAGTACACAAATTATTCTTACTCAGCTTATTTTTCTATCTACTACACTTTAATCCTTTGCAGAAACGCTACATTACACATTTCGGTATAGATACAAAGAGAACAGCGACAGTCAAATGTTTAAGAGCTGGACGCTATATGCTGGCCTTAAAATTCCATACTGTTTCCAACCATCGCGAGAAACAATTCAACGTTGAAAGGACTTTAAATAATGACCAGGATATGAACAATTCGAGCAACTGATAACGGATATCTCGGAAGCGGTTTATGATACAGAAAACTTATTTTAAATAAATTATGTGTTTTAAAGATATGTACTTTTTTGTGTAGTACGTTTTCGTCTAACACTTAACGTTTAACAGTTATACAAGATTATTCAAAATTTCCTCCAAATAAACAGGACTTCATTGGCTTTAACCCAAAAATTCAAGATATGCATTTTATTAGTCATGAAAATATCTTCAATATATGTTATTTTAATCAAAATCGTTAAAGGCCTTTTTAGAAAATAAAACATATCGAAAAGTGTTCCATGTAAAGGGTTATTTGGGATGGAGGGATTTTCTTAAAAATCTTTGTGTCCCATCTTTGGAAGATATTGAACCTAAATACCGAGTATGGTATTTATCTGACTTTTCGTTTCTGGGTTATGCTGTTCACAGGCACACACACGGACATGTTTCCAAAAATGCTTCATTTTGATTCAGGACGCCTCAAAACGTGTATTTTCGTGAAATCTCGGCATCGAATGTTTGGTTGGAAAGCAATACTTTGATACTTACTATACGCAATGGAGAGAGTAAAAAAATAGTCCTGGCTTTTCTCCATTTTTCATTTTATGAATATAAAATACCTTTTTCCATTGGAATATTGAAGAGATCTGTTGTATGCAATGCCGTAGTGTTTTCTCGTCTTCTTTGGTAACAATTCTAACGTTATCCTCTCCACTGCTTGCAAAATTTCTACTGTTCTGCCGAATCCATTTCCGAAGATTTCAAATCATCCGTCTTTACATTAATCGATTTAAGACCTCCGCTTAATGTTGACATAATTTCCATTGCAAGAAACAAGGGTAGTAACATTGGAGTGTTATAAAAATGTTATTCCACTGAGTATTATAATCTTCAACGTCTAGCATAAGTGGCTCGTGTTAAAAGCCCTGCATTTAGTGTCAGGTGTCTAAAATAATATACTGGGATACAATTACAGTATATGCATCATTGAAAAACGAAGAAGACTTTGAAAATACGAGACGAAGTTGAGTCTTGTTTACTTCAGAGATTCTCCAATGCACTTAATACATGTGTAAGGTAAAGGTGAAGGTACGAACGAACGGAGGGATCCCCCGGAACCGCGGCAGAGCACTGCACGCATACCAGTCGGCCCCTTGTGCTTCTACCAGTGGCACCCGGGAGGGAGGAATGAGAGGAGATACCCGAAGGACGCCAGATCCGGATGACGATGGGCGCAAGCAAGACGGGGTCTCTAATGTTTCCAGATTGAACGCATCCTACGCCGCCCGGTTCTGCCAAAAATCTCCGGCATACCCGGGGCGGAGCCCACTAGGCGGAGAGACCTAACTGATTAGTCCCCGCAGCGACGCCAGGGAAGAAACCGCTACAGTGCGCAAGCCACCGCCCAACCGCAACCCGCCGAACACCGTCGCCGGGTCCTACAACCCTGAAACAGATGACAAGGAAGATGATTCGTATAGGAAATGACCACCTTGGATCACCCCAGCATTCGCTTGTCGTACCCGGGGAAACCATAAAAAGACCATTGGCCAGAGTGGGCCGTAATCGGGGAACGAACGCGGGACCTCCCGAAAGCGGACCACAGACGTTGCCACCTGAGCCATCCCGCATGCCAGCGCGTGTCTGGGAACAGCTTAACTAAAAAATAAATGGTGGGATAGATACCAAACTTCGTATTTAAGTTCTGTATTTTTCAAGGATGAACAAGAAGATTTTGAGGAAAATCCCTCCTTACCAACCTACCCTATACATGGAAAAATGTCCGTTATATTTGATTTTCTCAAAAACGGCTCTAAATATTTTGATTAAAATAACATATGTTTAAGATATTTACATAAATATTAAAATGCATATGTTGGATTTTCTGTGAATAGCCTGTGAAGTCCACTTCATTGGATATCATTTTGTATAGATATGCATAATTGATACACCATAAGAGATCGACAAAAACATGCTACACAAAAAAGGATTTCAAATATATTTTGTGGCATCAGCCATTTACGGGATATTTATTGTTATTTGTTTTAATTCTTCAATACTTTTTCATGTTAAATGCTGTCGCCATTCAGTTATTTCTCACGATTTCAATGAAAGAGTAAGAGATTTCAAAGCTAGCATATAGTGAGCCGTTTTTAAAGGTATATTCCTTCTTAGAGGGGAAAAACACAAGTGCATCGTAAAACAGCAATTAATAATAATAATAATAATAATAATAATAATAATAATAATAATAATAATAATAATAATAATAATAATAATAATAATATAATAGAACAAGGAAAGTAAATACTTAAATATTTGGGTTGTAAAATTGGCAATACAGGAGGATTAGACCAACAAAGGAAATTACAAATGTTAAATCAAATATATGAAACAATTAGAAAAACCCTCATAAATGAAAATCGAAAATATACTGTTTTGAAATTTTATGAAGTTTTAGCATCTATTCTTTATAGCTCGGAATGCTGGACCACCATAAAAAATCTGATGTGTTACACTCATATGACTTTCTCTACTCTTGTACAAACTATTTTTACCAAATGTTATTCTCCATCTATTTCATATTAATCGAGATAAACATTTGCAGAAACGATCTTTTGACATGCAAAGAGAATTACATTTTACACATAGCGACCAGTTCTAAAAATATTTGACTATCGCTTAAGGCGTACTATGTTCCCCTTGTTTTGTATTTGCAAGGGCAATATAGAAATACAGTAGCATTTAAGCATAGACATATCTTAATAGCTGATTGCTAGGTGCAGCACCATTTTCTTTGCCACAGATTAATACTCTTTGCATATCCAAGACAAAAAAAAATGAATAACGAATTCCCATTTGAGAAAATAAATATTGAAAAATTTAAGGGAATAACAAGCAATATCTCGAAAATGGTTCACTCAACAACAAAAATGTATATGACATAAATTGTGTATTTTAACGTGATCTACATTTTTTGTGTAGTACAATTTTGTCCATCTCTTATGGTTTACCAGTTAAGCAAAAGTCATTCACAATGAAGAATACTTTTGGAGACATTCCCAGAAAATTCAAGATATACATTTTATTTGTCATGAAAATATCTTAAGCATATGATATTTTAATCAAAATCGTTAGCCAGTTTTAAGAAAATTAAAAATTTCGAAAAATGTTCCATGTAAAGGATAATCTGGGGTGGGGGGATTTTCTTGAAAACCTTCGTGTCGCATCTCTGGAAGATACTGAACCTAAATACAAAGTTTGGTGTTTATCCGACTGTTCGTTTCTGAGTTATGCTGTTCACACCCACGCACACAGACACACACACACACACACACACACACACACACACACGGACAGGTTTCCAAAAATGCTTTTTTGGGATTCAGGGGGTCTCAAAACATATATTTCCGATGAAACCTCGGTATCGAATTTTTGGGTGGAATACAATACTTCCCCTACTTACTATACATAGTAGAGAAAGTAAAAAATCAAAAGCAAAAAATAGAAGCATCAGAAATGAGAACGGTCGCTGGGTATAGCAGAATAGAGAAAAAATATAGTGGTGAAATAAGGAATGAATTGAATATATTTAATCTAAATAAAACAATATCCAGAGAAATATTTTTCTCATGTGCAATGGGTGCCAGAATACCACATTCACAAGAAGATCCTGCAAACTTAATGGGGAGAGAGAGAGAGAGAGAGAGAGAGAGAGAGAGAGAGAGAGAGAATTTTTCGAGAGGTTCAGAGTGGGTCAAAGGCCTAATCCTTTACGCTGATGATGATGATGAATCTTCTTATACTTAAAACGAAATGTATATAATATATGTGGCAGTAATTTGTATCACAATAATGTAAATGCCAGAGTGATTGTAGTGTAAATAAGCATTATTGTATGACATTGATTTGAGATGTTTGTTAATTATAAGCATTGTTAGGAAATAAGTTTACACGGCCTCACTGAAACTGACAATAAGAGCGGGTAACAATGAGCGAGGGGGTGAGTTGTTTATCAATTATTAGAGACAAGCAAATGACGTCAGATTGTGCGCGCTTTTCTTAGAAATGGCGGGAACATCTTCCCTAGAGCATAGTTTTCGTAATTTTGATTGGATATAAATATAGACGCTAATGTTGGCGCGTTTTATTAACCAATAGCAGCTCTGTTATAATCTTTAGGCATATCGGGTGAGGGAGTATAAATTCCGTGCCAGAGAGGGGTAACGCGTAGCTCATCAGAATCGTTCGCGAGTTACACGTCGCTAAGTTCTACAAAATCTCTCGCGTCTTAAAGTTAGTTACAAAAAAAGTTGAAGTACGCGAATTAATAATGTGCAGTAAATAAATTATTATAGTAACAGAAAATATAACAGTTTCAGTCTGGCGTGTATCAAGAGTCAATATGTGAACTTAATTGTGACGGTAATAAAAGTGTAAAAACAAATTCTTTTATCAGTGTTAGCTTTGAGTAACAACTCCTTTCCGTTTACACACCCTGTTCAAGAGATGTGCTCGACCGAGAAACAATAGCTAGCCGGAGGACAATGAACCCAACATTCAAAGTAGTAAAACAATAACAGGAGCTCAGAAATAAGATAACACAAAGTGACCGCGACAAATTGGCTCCCATACGTGGCGCATATAAACATGAAGCATCTACCAACTACCAACAAATATAACACTTCAAATATACTTAATCTAAATAAAATAATTTCAAGAGAAACCTTATGCTCATGTGCAACGGGTGCCAAATCCCACATTCACAAGAAGATTCTGCAAACCAGGGGGAGAGGGAGAGGGGGAGGGGGAGAGGGAGAGGGAGGGGGAGAGGGAGGGAGAGGGGGAGGGAGGGTGGAGGGAGGGGTGGGGGAGGGAGGGGAGGGAGAGGGGGAGAGGGAGGGAGAGAGAGAGGGGGGGAGGGAGGGAGAGAGACCCGTGAAGAAATGGATGGACCAGATTCTTCGAGAGGCCAGAACAGTTCAAAGGCCCAATCTTTGACGATGATGATGATGATCCTTCTTAGATTTAAAACAAAACGTATACAAAACTATTTCTGCAAACATTTATCTCGATAAACACGAAATGGGTAGAAAAATAAACATTTGAAAGAATATTTTGTTGAAGCATAACAAAAATAAATTAAAATGTCTAGAGAAAGTCTTGTGAATGTAACACATCAGATCTTTATATCAGCGTTAAGAAAGGAAATGAAATCTCAGCTGACCAGTTCTCAACACTTCAGATAATTGAAAACTGGAAGCACGCAACAAACAATAACAGGAAGATAATTGTATTACATCTGTCTCTCATAAAGAACAAATTGATGCAATCAACGTCCTTTATAATGGTGTACGACTTGTAATTATTAGGCGTTGTCTCGTCAAGTGTAGATATGGGACTTGCTGTCTGTCACGTTCTTGGTCGATTGTAAAACAGTTGCTTGAGGAAAGAAGCTCAATCTCAGTGCCTGAGGGAATAGAAAAGGTGTTAATGAGAAACGAGTAAAAAGGAAGCAACCTATAAAAGTAGTGACAACTTGGAGGAGATAATGCGGTAAATGTTGAATGCAGGTTTACAACACAATAAAAGAAAGGAAGAACATGGCACTTGATGACAGATAACCGTTGTGGACAACGGTAGTTTGGTATGTTAAGCGACTACCGGAAGGTCGTGTGTTAGATTCCCTGAGAGAGTATTGGAATTCTCTGACCGTTCTGATCCGCATGGAAACATGCTGTCTGAATGACCCTTTTCTCAAGACATCGAGGCTATGTTTTTTCAGCAGAAACTCATTATTTTCTGAATAATTTTACAAGCATTTAAAGCAAATGTAAATATTTACATATTAGAGTATTATCAGATGTAAAAAAGACAGTTTTCTCCTAAACGCTCTTCAGTTAATCATTTATTTCTTTTAAGAAATTCATCCACAGCCCATAAACACACACTGAAACAAAAGAAAAAGATCCTTTTGTGCCTCAGAAAAATTAGAGGAAGTATTGTTACCACCCAAAAATTTAATGTCGATATTTCACTCGAAAGACATGTTTTGAGGACCCTGAACACCCAAAAGCATTTTTAGAAAAAGGTCTAACTCAAAAAGAAAATGACCGATAAATACTAAACTTGGTATTTAGATTCAGAATCTTTCAAAGATGCGACACTAACATTTTCAAGAAAATCTCCCCACCCCAAACCAATTTTTACATGAAGATTTTTCGAAATTTTCTCAAAAATGGTTCTAACGATTTTGATTAAAATGCGCCATATTTAAGATATTTATATGAAAAGTATAACGTATATCTTGAAAATTCTGGAAATAGCCTGTAAAGCCCTCTTCATTCGAAAGGAATTTTGTATTATTTTGTATAATAACTGGCAAACCATAAGAATTAGACGAAAAGCACTACACAAAAAATTGTTTCTTTTTAAAACACACAATTTTGGTTATAATTTGTTAATACTTTGTCATTTTAAGTGCTGTGGCTGTTCAGTTGTTTCTCGCGATGTCATGGAAAGTATGGAATTTCTAAGCTAGCATATAGAGTCTCGGTTTTTAAACATCTGACTATCGATTCGGTCTCCTATATTCCCCTTGTATGTCCTACAAAAAAAAAAAAAAAAATGTGTAACAAACATTTCTGCAAACGGGTATTTCGATTAGCATGAAGTAGGTAGAAAAATAGGCTTTCATAAGAAGAGTTTGTAGAAGTTGTATAAAAATAAACGATAATTAGTAGAGAAAGACATGTTATATTCTTTCAAGAGGCACTTAATCGCAATAAAGTGAGGAGCTATTTCCATATATGAAGGCCCATACATTATATTATATGTTTACGTTATAAAACGCAGAACAATCAGTTAATGACTACTGTTTTCTCTGTTGCTCCAGGACAGCTGTAAAAATTCCTCTAATAAGGCGTTCTTCCTGTACACTTGTTCCTTCAGATGTTATATCCAGATAGGAATACCCTTAATAACGTGCTGTGGTAGACTCCTGTCCTTGCAGCGTGTAGATGTGCTAAAAGTCATACTCGCTGTATTTAGTTGTAATAGAGGAGGCAAGAATGGCACTGTATAGACTGCAACTCGCTCAGCAACTCAGAATTCCTGAAATACGAGAATTAGGAAATACATAGAAGATGATAATTAGAAAACATCAGGCTATATAATTCCAATTGAATACTTTGTAAAAAAAAACTTCAGCGTCATTATTGATGCTGAAATTTTGAGGAATAAAATTCTGGAAACTCCTGAGAAAACTTTGATGTGGTTTACAGACGCCTCAAAGAATGGCTCAGGAACAGGATTCGGAGTATATGGCATAAGGCCAAGGTACAAAAATTATTTTCCCTTAAGTGAATATGTAACTGTTTTTGAAACAGATTTGTGCTATTATTCAATGCAAAAATGAAAACATAAAGGTTACACTGGTAAGCAGATCCTTATCTTCTCAGATAGCTAAGATGCACTTAAGGCTCTAAGTAGTCATAAGGTAAGTTCAGGAATGCCTAAACATGCTCACAAGCTTGGATGAAAAGATTGAAGTTCAAGTCATCTGGATGCCGGGTCATAATGGCATAGAGGGAAATCAAAAAGCTAATGAACTTGCAACTCAAGATCAGCTTCACATAGCCAGAGCCTGCTGTAGGAACATCTCGGTGTTTTAGTATGAGAGGCCATTAAGAACTTGTCCATAGTAGAACATAAAACCTGGCTTAAAAGTCCAGGAAACAAACATTGTAAACTATTTATTAGATAATCATGTAAAAAAGGAGCTGACAGCTTATTCTCAGACTTCAGCTGAGAACAATTATTGCATTTCTCACAGGACATTATCTTGTGAAAAATCATCTTAAGACGATGGGAATGTTTCATGGTAACTTAGATTGCTGATTGTGCAAGAAAGAAATTGAAACAACCCAGCAATTATATACTCCTATGAGGCCTTGGCTCACAGGAGATATATTGCTTTTAGAAAAATGTTTTTAGAACCAGAAGAATTTGATACCATGTCTTTAATGCGCCTGTATTCCTTGGCAAACGGTGAAGGCATAATGAATTGGCTAGGTAGCGCAATAAGACCAGGGCAGAACTGTGTCCGGAACAATGACGGAAATCTGTATCGAACAAAACAGGACAGGATAAGACAAGTGAAATGGGGCTCCATCATATTGGAACCACAAACATTGACGAACATCAAGTGGAAAAAGTTCCAACAACTCGGGGCCGTCTCTAGGGACATATTGTAGCTTGTATGATTAAGCGGGAAGGAATTGCGATGGCATCACGGTAATCATCACAGTTGGACAGAGGGCAAAGTCTGCAGTCAAGTATCTCCCATTTAAAAGAGTAAATATGGTTCCAACTTGATGGCACACCAGCGCATTTTTTGCATGGCCAAGTTTTGGGAAGTACGTATAGGTTCGAGGTGGACCAGCTCCTTGGCATCAAGATTGTCGGACTTAAGTCCTCTCGACTAATTCTTGTATGACCACATGAAGACTCCTGTTTACCAAACTCGCATAAAGTCGGAGGAAGATCTCCATGAACGTGTTCTTGCTGCAGTAGAAATGATTCAGCACACACCGTGTTTTAAGTGCGCGTATTTTGAACATCCTTCGCAGATGCAATGTGCATCTAAATATAGAGTCGCCACATCGAGCAGCATTTTGTAATGTATGCAGTGAAGAGCTCTTTGAGCCACGTGGGGCGGAAAGTGTGCAATACGTATTCTGTATCACCCTACATTACTTGTAAAGGCACTGAGCCTTTCAACGAATGTACATAATAGATTATTATGGAATATTTAACACGCGTACCAACCAGCCAACGGAATGTTACAAACTATAAATTTCACCCATTAAAAGCTGTCTATCAGTGCTATATTGTCATATATGCTTGTGGAAGTTGTTAAGCGATTTTTTTGTGGTGCTCTGTAACACAGCTGAAAAAATTAGATTAATAAGGAACACCTTAACCTTATAATCAACAAACTGAGAAATAGTGGTAACTCTAGAATTTATACAATTTCGTCGGCTTCAAATATATCCAGTGGGTTGTATTATTTTCACTACGTGCCAATTTCATAATTACGCTTTTAATAAATAAAAACCAATTTGTAAAATTACTTTCCGTATTTTTTTTGTTAGTTGTGCAAGCTAGCCCTAGATGTTACTAATTAAATGTGTATTTAAAAGATAATGGTGAAATAACATTATAGTGCAATCAAATGATATATAATACTACAGTAACTATTATGTAAATGTAAAGGCTTTAATTATTACAGTTTAGACTGTTGCATACATTTAATAATTTATTTATTAATATACTCGTATCTGTTACACACTCATGTTAAACATGTGAGCATTAATCTCGTTAGATAATATGACAAGATTAAATCACTTGTGGTATTATAATAAATTACGAATCAGTGTAAATACAATTAATGATAATTTTAATTTAACAAGTAATGCAGTTTAAATATTTGGGAGTAACTGTATCAAGTTGTGGAAACATAACTGAAGTCACATGAAGCTGGCAGAGCAGCAAAGATATTCTAAGATACTATTTAGAACAACAAAGTTTCGAATAATGAAGGTAAAATAAACATTTTTAAAACTGTAATAAAACCTGTTTTAGTGTATGGAACAGAAATTAGAGAAGAAACTATTTATTAGATAATCATGTAAAAAAGGAGCTGATAGCTTATATAAATGTAACAGACTTCAGCTGAGAACAATTATTGCATTTCTCACAGGACATGATCTTGTGAAAAATCATCTTAAGACGATGGGAATGTTTCATGGTAACTTAGATTGCTGATTGTGCAAGAAATAAATTGAAACAGCCCAGCACATTATATACTCCTATGAGGCCTTGGCTCACAGGAGATATATTGCTTTTAGAAAAATCTTTTTAGAACCAGAAGAATTTGAAACCACGTCTTTAATGCGCCTGTATTCCTTGGTAAACGGAAAAGTAAAACTGCTCAGAATAAAAGTAATGTATACATTAAGGGCAACTGCTGTGAAATAAAAAATGAATAGAATAAAAATTAATATAACGAATATAATAGCCTTTGTAAAAGAATGTAAGAAACATTGGAATGAAGATGTTGGCAGAGCAGAGGAAACAAATTGATTTAAATAGTACGAGACCAACCATCGGCAGGAAGCGGAAGTGTTGGAAGGTCATTAGAAGGATATTTTTCATCGCCATCGGACACCGCATGAAGACAAAACATGCTTAGCCTAAACAAAAGAAGATAAAGATAGTTTTAAAAGCATTGCAGCAAATCAGTGCAACACAGTAGCCTAATGTGGCAAAGAAACGTTGCAAAGTTTACCTCACTGCGTCTCAATCGCTCTATTTCAGTTGCAAAAATAAATCAGTCAGGTAATTGTTACATTATGAAATGACTGTATTAAATAATAGGTTATACATCTCTAAACTTTCACGTTGAATCGTGGCGGGAAACACTTGGAGGTTTTCACTTAAACGAGTTTCTCATCAATTTCATGAGCTAGGTTAACGTTACGTTGAGCTGCAGTGTAATTGCTTATTGAGTTAGAGCTGAATCAACTTAATGCCGTTTAACAGGAGAAATGCAATGTTGGAGTCTCGACCTGCAAGCTAACACAAACGCCGCTGGACGTACTGCCACTGTAATTAAACATTCTCAGTAATTATTCCTCACGCTGCAGAACGCAATGAGAAACTATGTAATCCTCCAGGGGGAAAATAGCTCTCGACCTCTAGAAGACCTGGGTGGCCAGTAATACCTTCAAGGTTCACGTTCTTTACCGTCCTCGGATCCGGGTTGCTCCATGTGTAAGTGGTCAGTTTCAGACAGAGTTTTGTCCATTGGGTTTTGTTCAACAATTTTAACTTTTGATTCAGTCGCAGGTATTTCGCTTTCCTGTATCTCTAACTTCCTGTAAAGTCCACGCCAGTTTAGAGTGTCAAACTAAATAGTTTTGTATAGTTTGCATAGGCACAATCTTTCAAAGAATGTATTGAGATTATTATAGTTGTGTGTACTTTAGTAGAGGGTACAGAAATTAAATTGGTAGCAACTGCATCCCTGTTTTAAAGATTTACGTGGCTTTATCTCCCCTTTTATGTGTTTAATAATTATCACAAAACAAATGACTACAATTCAAGTAATGTATTTAATTCGATGAATGTTATTTTAATAATTTTGTAGTGTTCAGGATTAGCCAATTAAAAAATACTTGGTAGATTAGTTTCTTCCTTCCACCTAATTTAAAATGCAACAGAAAATATCTAGCAAGAGTTGAATAAAAAGTTTGTATGTTAACCAATTGTTCTCTCACACAAACCGTATGTACGAAGGCTGATCAATAAAGACTGAGACTTTTTTTCACAGATATTTATTACTCCATTTCAATGTTGACATGATCTTTTTCAAAGTAGTCCCCTCCTAACTGAATGCACTTTTTATAGCGTCTCTGCCAGTCCTCGAATACATGGTGCAGGCCATTCTTTGTCAGGTCTTTGAGAATCGCCTCACTTTTCTTTAGCACTGCTTCAGTGCTCTCAAATCGAATGCTAGGAGCTTTGCCTTTAGTAAGGGGAATAAAAAGAAATCACAGGGAGTAAGACCGGGGCTTTAAGGCGGATGCGGCACACAGGTAATGTTGAATTTATCCAAAAATTCCTGGACTTGATTTGCGGCGTGAGGTCGCGCGTTGTTGTGATGAAGTCGCCACCCATTCCGATGATGTTCTGGAGTTTCCTTGTAATGTGCTTCCTCAGTGTAGCCAATACTGACGTGTAGTAGCTGCTGTAACAGCAGTGTGAGGGGGGAACTGCATGCTGGTAAATCATTCCATTCCGAAACACCAGGCCCACCTTGCTTAGCACAGAGGACTCGCCCTTCTTTGAAGTCCTTGAAGCACCTAAACACGAGGTAGTGCATCTTCACCGTATGCTTGCTTCAGCTTTTCCAAAGTTTCAAGGCTGTATGATTTAAACGAAAATAAAATGTTATTGCGCTGTATTGCTCCTCTCGTGTCACCTCCATTTTGTGGTATGCGAAATTCAAGTAGGGTCAACAATATACATCATTACTACCAACCTACCGTTACGCTTATGGACATTATACATGAAACCCTGCTCTTTTCAAGTATTCATGGTAGAGACATAAAACTATCAAGAAAACTACAGAAAAAAATCAGTCTCAGTCCTTATTGATCAGCCCTCGTAGGACAAGGTTGGAAAGGTAGACCACACTAAAAAATTCAATGTCATGACCGGGGTTAGAGGAGGATTTAATGTCGCGCCTGCATGTTGCCATGGTACGAGCAACCGGACGGAAATTGAAAGATCCCTGGTTCAAATTCCGGCTATGGCATTGAATTTTTCAGTCCGATTCTTCCTTGCAACCTTGTCCTACACACGGCTTGTGTGAAAAGAACAATTAATTATCATTGAACGACCTAATAGCATGGTTAAACTATGAAGCCCGAACTTAAAATACTTGTGGCATTGCAAGTCGATATTGGGGTGTCATATCAAAATAAATTGAGATCTTCTTGTGGTTTGTCGGGAAAAATGCGAGTCCGTTGAGGAATTTAATGTCGTGACGACATATTGACAAGTTAGAGCAACGGACGGAAACCAGAAGATCTGTGGTCCAAACCCGGCTGTTGCATTGAATTTTTCAATTTGATTCTTCCAACACTTGCACATTGTTATTCACGCGTAGTACATTAAGAATACACAAACTTTTTGGCATAGTACATTCTGATACTCTGGTGCTGGGGAATTAATTTTCTTCTTCTAATTGAGAATATAAATGGAAAAATGAAACATAGGCTCAAATGAAATATCTATAAGTTTTTAATTAACCTAAATACTTGATTCTCAGTAAAATTATTGGATTATTAGTCTACCTCAATCAATTTACTTCTTACTTACAATTTGACTGCAGAACACTGATTTAAATTTCTCCAGAAATCATATCAAAGAAAGAAGTAGAACATAACTTGATGTACACAAAATCAGAAGTCTTGTCGTTTTGAGAATTGACTTTAGGATTACTCTTAAGTCAGAGGTGGGCAGAAGTCAGTTTTGCACCCACAGCACAACGCAACCCTCGCAAGAAACACGGAAGCAAGGCATTGCTGCACGGGAAGGGGAGAGTTGAGCTCCTGCAGTGACGGTTGATGGTTTAGTTCACTATTATATTGTGTTTAAGTTTACTTTCTAAATTTTTAGAAAAGTTTTCCACTCTCCTTGTAATGGTTCTTCAAGATAAATTAAATCGCTCTCCGGTGGTCGCGTGCCATAGATTTACGGCACGTAAAAGAACCTCAAGCCTGTTAAATAGGCTCTGAGCAAAATTACCGGTCTTTCACGCCCAATATGAATGGGACGCTAAGGCGGTTAAAGAGCGTCCATAAAAAATAGATAAACTAATATTATTAAAATTGGAAATTCACCCTCTTGATAAGGTTTTATGGACCGTTAAGAATGGGAGAACGTAGCATAGTACGACATCGTAAGGGTCACGGGTTGCGGTAGCAAGAGTGCTGAAAGGGTGCGATTAAAATACACGTAACTTTGGTTCCCAATCTTTCTAATCTTTAATTCGTCTAATATTACCTAACCTATATTTCAAAAGGAAGAATTAAACAACTGATGGATTTACCTGCGTGGCAGAGGAGGTCCAGCGCTGTATCTTGTCAGACCTAGCGCCTACATCCAGATTGCAAATTAACGCTAAATAAATTTAAAGAACTGGCCAGCAAAAGGTTCGGCTAGGCACATAGATGGTCGAGAGACCACCGTCAGAAACTCCTAGGTTTAAATACTCGACAAAATGCTGATTAGTGCCTTGCTAGTCACTGACGTAAGTGCATGTCAGCAGAAATTACGTAACTCACCCACTGTTGGACATGAAGTGATCTATCTTAAACCGCGTGTCATCTAATCTCTGCTTACCTTAACATCCGTGAAATGACGCGCAAGAAAGCTAGATATAATTTCTGGAATTACTTAAAGTATGTCCTGAATATCTCAAAATGTATAAAGTAATGTTTAATGTTTAACAAAATGTGTTAAAATAAAATTATAACCGTCACAATATCTACATATCAAGAGGGTGACAATTTATACGATAAAATTGGAAGGATAAATTTAAAATTAAGGGCATGCCAAATTAATGTTTTATGTTTAATAATGTTCAATAATCTCTGATACCATCATTGCCGATTGTTTACTTAATCGAAATCTCTGATAGAATTCTCGGTCATTCCATACGTGAAAATGGTTTGGATGCATTCTAAACATTATAGACCGTGGTCTGTTCTGCATAGGGTTAAAATAATTTGCATTTGCTGATCACTAATATCGCCTTCTCCAGATAACACGCTGACACGGTTTAAGCAAAGCCACATATAAGCTGTGCTTATCGCTTGAGTTACGCACTTAAAATTCCATTGTAGCCCGATTCGAAGCTTAAGCTTAAACTATGAATGCGGCCCTAAATTTCTTATAATTTTACTTTTAATGTCTTGGTGTAGATAATTTATATTTCACCGCAGATAATTAAAATGGCCATTAATGTTATTATTTTATTATTTAAAACTATTTCAACTCTTGTATATATTTTCCCTTCAAAGGTCATTACTATGTTTTGCATCTGAGATCCCTTAAACTATACTTTACTGCATGGAAGCTAAAGGTTACGGAAAAAATCTAATGTGGTACATTCACATGACTTTCTCTACACTCTGTTGTTCATTGAGTATACAAACTATTCTTACTAAAGCTTATTTTTCTATCTGTTACATTTTAATCCAAATAAGCCTTTGCAGAAATAGCTACATTGCACATTTCGTTATAGGTACAAAGGGGACGGGGAGAGTCAAATGTTTAAGAACTGGATGCTATATGCTGGTCTTAAAATTCCATACTGCTTCAATGGAATCGCGAGAAACAAGGGAATGTTGACATGGCTTTAAGATAATGACCAAGAAATGAACAATTCCAACCTTTAATAACGAATGTTTCAGAAATGGCTTGTGCCACAAATAACTTATTTGAAATAAATTGTTTGTTTTAAATTTTTTTTTTGTGTAGTACCTTTTCGTATCGCTAAAGGTTGACCAGTTATACAAGTTTATACAAAATTCCTTCCAAATGAAGTGGACTTCACAGGCTATTCCCAGAAAATTCAAGATATACATTTTATTTGTCATATAAGTATATTTAATATATATTTTAATCAAAATCGTTATTCTTTTTTAGAAAATCAAAATTTTCTAAAAGTCTTCAATATAAAGATAGTCTGGGATGGAAGGATTTTCTTGAAAATCTTCGTGTCGCACGTTTGGAAGGTACTGAACCTAAATGTCATGTTTGGTGTTTATCTGTTTGTTTTTGAGTTATGCTGCTCAGACACGCACACATACACATAGGGACGTTTTCCTAAAATGCTTTTTTTGGATTCAGGGGCCCTCAAAACACGTATTTCCGGTGAAATCCCGGTATCGAATTTTTGGATGGAATGCAAAACTTCCCCTATTTGCTATACGTAGTAGAGAAAGCACAAATGAGCAATCGCTTAAGACACTAATAGAGATGAAGCAAAATGAGGTGCGCACTTCACGTTTCACAAACCTAGTCGCCCTTCTACAAGGCCTTTGTTGTTTTCCAGATGCCAGAAAATGACGCGTTCACATGCGATGCCTATATTTGGTGCAGACGATGTCTGACATCGAGGAATGTGCGGCAGTGATCGGGGCAATCAAACAAGTGGTTCATGAAACCCAGATTCGCCCCGTGGCAGAAAGCAAGTTGGGGGGGGGGCAGAAAATTGCCGGTCCTGCCCACTCATCTTGTAACAATAATTGGCGGCTCTCCTCTGTCCCCGTCAGACATGGGTCAACTCTGTGGTAACCTCGAACAAAGGAAGAACGCGATGCGCCCTATCCTGGGCAGTTGCTTTGCCTCGAAAATGTTTAGCATACATCGCTATGCCCTGCCCATGTCTGGGAGTGGTTCTACACACATGAGGCTATCGTGTTATAGGTCCGCAGGAACCTGGTGAACCATTTAAGTTGTCATCAAATGGGTGCAGTCGAAAGGAGAGCGGAATTATCCCAGTGGAATAATTGTAGTCATTAAGAACGTAACTTTGTGATGATAGATACGTACAACTAAAATGCATTACTCGGTTACATGACTGTCGTATGGATGCTACAGCTCTACCTTCCCCAAAAGGAAAAGATACTCTGAAAAGTATATTCCAATGGTAGAATAACAAGGAATTCTTCCAACGAAATCAAGGAGGCTTTGTGAAAATGCGATGTGCATATTCTAAATCAGCAAGTCATTTACTGTTGGCCCTGAAATTACAACGGTGGCACTTATTACAACCGTTTGTGGTCTGAAATATTTTCGTGCAACTCATTTTTTATGGGGGACTGAAATCGCTTATATACTGATGTTTCTCTTATAAATACATAGTTTCCGGTAATATAATTCTTGTATTCAACGCATGATAAATCACAATATAAAATACAATGTCGTGCTTCTAAAACAATAAAAATTTGTTGCACATAGTATACTCTATTAAATTAATATAGAATATTTTAGGGATACATTTTGGTACAGGTTTTTGGGTGTTCTGGGTTTCGACTTCCCTGCTCCGGATATGGCTCCGGTTCTCAATTGAAAGCTCCCTGTTGTCCGACGCACTGTAACTTGTAATTGCCCGATTTGAAGTTACCGCTCCAATAAATCAGTTGGTATTTCCGTGTCTGCCTGGGGTGGCAGAAGTGATTCTTGATTCTTGACGTTATACGAGCTCCCTCAGTAATTGTTGAACGTGGTTAGCACGCGTTACACTACTAGAATTTTGTAAAAGCTTTATTTTAATTTGCTAGTTTTGTCCGGTGTATTAAGTGATTTTAAAATACATTAGCTCGTTCGCGAGCAATTTGCTCTCTTTAAGATTTTATTACGAATTTAAGAAATGTATAGCAGTTTTAGGCAGTAATAGCAAAAATAATATTTTTTTTCAGGCAACTGAGTAACCCAATGTAGAACAATATATACCTTTGTATTTCAATTTCGCTTACTCCAGTTTTACTTTCTCTACTACGTATAGTAAGTATGGGAAGTATTGTATTCCACCCAAAAATTCGATACCGAGATTTCACCGGAAATACATGTTTTCAGACCCCCTGAATCCAAAAAAAGCATTTTTGGAAACATGTCCGCGTGTCTGTCTGTGAACAGCATAACTCAGAAATGAACAGTCGGATAAACACCAAACTTGGTATTTAGGTTCAATATCTTCCAGAGATGCGACACGAAGGTTTTCAAGAAAATCCCCCCACCCCAGATTACCCTTTACATGGAAGATTTTTCGAAAATTTTAATTTTCTCAAAATGGCTCTAACGATTTTGATTAAAAATCATGTGTTTAAGATATTTTCATGACAAATAAAATGTATATCTTGAATTTTCTGGGAATGTCTCCAAAATTATTCTTCATTGTGAGCCACTTTTGCATAACTGGTAAACCATAAGAGATAGACAAAATTTTACTACACAAAAAATGTAGATCGCGTTAAAATACACAATTTATGTCATATACATTTTTTTGTTGAGTGAACCTTTTTCGAGATATTCCTTATTATTCCCGTAAATTTTTCAATACTTGTTTTCTCAAATGGGAATTCGTTATTCATTTTTTGTCTTGGATATGCAAAGAGTATTAATCTGTGCGAAAGGGAATGGTGCTGCACCTAGCAACCAGCTATTAAGAGATATGTATGTGCTTAAAGGCTACTGTATTTCTATATTGCCCTTGTAAATATATATTCCCCTTACATCTACAAGAAAATTAGCACTAAAATAGTCGGCAAATGTTTATCTCGATTAACATGCAGTAGATGGAGAATAAGCGTTTGTAAAAATAGTTTCTACAAGAGTAGAGAAAGTCATGTGAGTGTAACACTCAGATTTTTATATTTTTGATCGCTCGTTTTTCTTGTTTCACAAACTTTATCGACAAATTCCTTTGTATTTGATACAACACAATATTTAAATCGTAACGCATAGAATTCTTTGAGCCTTACTCAAATTGTCTGCTTTACAGCGAATATTTTCTTAAGGTAATAAAAAATATTTCTAACTTGGTTGTTACATGTAACGAAATAAATTATAACTTATATACAAATTGTTTAAGTTAAACAAGTCACATTTTGATATTAATAATATATTTACAATGTAAATTCATTTTTTAACATATTTCTAATTTTGTTTTCTGTTTTGTTGACATCTTTCATTTCCTATTGTGTTTAAAATATTACGAATTTGCTGTTTTCGCTCATTCTTGTTAATTTTTCTCTTTTTACGCTATTAAACTTTCTTTTCTTTTTTTCCTCCCTTTTTACATGATATAAATGTTTCAATTGTTTTTTCATAATATAAGCATTCTTTGCAAACATTAAATTCTTATATAGTATTTTCCATTCTCAATTTATAATATTTAACTCAATGTATTTATAACAATGATATTACGTGACAAGTATTGTACATCTCTTTGATTTGCAATTCTAATATGGCTTTAAATCATTCAATACACACGTTCCTTTCATCTCATTTAAATTCTGCATCAATTTCCATTTGCAAGACATTACAAAATGCCATTGATATGGTTTAAAACCATATGAATTTATTGCTAATGGTGCAAGTGAATAAGTATATTCAATAACATATTACTACGTGATGTTATTGATTATGGCGAAGGCCAACAGAGCGAGTTGGCACCGCGGTAGCGCGTGAAGCTCGTATTTGAGAGGACCCGGGTTGATTCCGTCGATCGCCCTCTCTGTCTGGTTTTTCGTGGTTTTCCCTGGTCTGTAGCGAATGATGGGGTGCTTTCTCATGTACCATAATTTTTTTTACCCTCATTGCTCTTTAATTCCGTTTATTTCTCTTTTCAGGCGTGCTTTAGGTTTCATAGTGTGTCGGACAGTTGCTCCAAGGCAAGAGTATACCCCATTGTCATTAGGGTACTGCCTGGTGTGACGGGTCATTCATCTGCGACACTGAGCAGCTCCGCCCTGGTCTTCGAGCCACCAGGAGCTGTTAAGGACTTCCGCGCGTCTGCGACCTGTAGCCTCCTGTGGTTCCTTCACTTCACCCTTTCCTGGTGTGGTAACTGCAATAGATCTCACGCAGGTTGAGTGTGCGAAGTGTCTCCCTCCGTTGTATAGCCTATCAGGGCTATACTGTGTCGTCCTCCGTGGTGTAGTGGTTACCATGCTAGCCTCTAGTTCCTGAGGTCGCGGGTTCAAGCCCAGCGGAGAGCGATGGATATTTTTTGGACGTAAAATCCTTAGCATGGCTTCCTTCGGAAGGGAATTAAAGTCGGTGGTCCCATGTCGTAGATTTACGGCACGTAAAAGAATCTCAAGCCTGATAAAGAAGCCTCTGAGCAAAATTACCGGTCTTTCACGCCCAATATAGAATGGGACGCTAAGGACTACAGCAGTTAGAGCGTCCATAAATTAAAAAAGGGGGGCCATACTGTAACATTTTGTTAAGGCTTAACAAATTGTTAAAGCGCTAAATAATTGATCGGCATTCTGTAACTTCGTAAAAGAAAACAAAATTTTGTTGGAATAAATATTTGGTTGTTGAACGCATCAAACCCCGAGACACTCATGCTAATGCGTTTGTGACAGAAAAAATTCGCGGAGACGCAGTTAAATGCTGCTGTAAGAGGAAAAACAGGATAGAAGTTTGGCATTTTAATTATTAAAGGTTTATTTATTCGTTTTAGCGCACAATATAAATGTTTTGAGTACGCTTGAGTAAGCACTGTTCCGTGTGACAGCATTGATAAAATGATGCTCCAACATAACTTTTCACAGACGAATTTTAATGGGAAAATGAATGCAGTGTAATCTCGTATCGTAATAAAAACTAATAGTTATTGATTTAAAAATTGTAGGTTCAAATAGTGATAAACCTTGTGTTTATTTTCATATTTCATGAATTTGTTTGCCTCATTTACAGGTTAAGTTTCGGAACTAACCACTTTTGAAAGGTAGGATAGTACAGCGATGCGTTTTGCTTCCCAAAATTATTTTAAAATAATTTGCAATCTGCTAAAACGTGCCTAGCAGAAAGCGGCTTACCAGTTTCTCGTAATCATAGAGCATTGAATTTGTATGATGCTACTGGAAGAGGAAGAACACAACAGAGGGCAGTCAGTTGGGTCATAAAATGATAACTTATACATAATAAATGTGCGTATGAAAAATAATTCGAAATAAAATAATTGTAGCTGTAACATTCCCCTAAATAATACAACTAATGAAACTAACCTTTCTTTTCAGTTTGATCTACGACCTTCCACTTAACGGATAATTAAAATAATATGGATACTACCAGACATTAATTTTAATTCAAGGATTAAGATGCAATAACATGTCCAAAGAACTGAAATAAAGCTGAACGTTGTTAAATCGGGAATAAAAGAAATGCCTATCCATTTATGCTTGATGGTATACATTAAAATTTCAGAAAAGCCTTCATGGCGAGTGGTACTTTTAAAAAGTGTAATTAAAAACCAAAAACCATAAATAAAATTAAGCAATAATTGCTGGTTGATATTAATGAAACTTGCATCAAAACAATATGAAACTGCATGGCTAATTATTTTGTCTGTCTTTCCTAGCCTAAAACCAAACTCAATTTACAGGCCACTGCCACAGCCGTTCAACAGCTTGGCGAGATTTCCCCATAAAAATATCTAATTATTTGGGGTCACTAAGTCTTGCTAGTCTAAGTAATGGGTGCGAATTTTTCAAAAATCCATATGTGTTTTATATTTTATGTAACATTTTCAAAGCTGCTTTGCATCTTGGCAGGGACGGTTAATAAAATAATTCGGTAGTTGGTAATTCGGCGCTGGTGGCAGTTTGAAAGCAAAACACTATCGTAGAGCTCACGAATTTTCGATTAGCCATTCCAGTGGGCTAACAAAAACCGCGAGAAAACAAATATCGCGATAACAAACAAGTTATAAAATGCCAAATAACCAGATATTTATTAAGAGCGACACTTTAAGCTTAACAAATAACTGTAGTCACTCTCTTAACAACAAAGTTACAGAATAGCCTTGTATACCCTATGATGCCAGCCTTTCCTGAACCTGTGTTGACATTTCTATATACCTCTCGCACTTTCTCAAATACGTTTCGATATCTTCTCTCAGAACGTCATCATAAGATGTGTTGCTTATCTGCCATTTCGCTCATTTGTTATATTTGTTTATTTATGTAAGAAAACTAAATAAAGCAAAAAAACTCCAATACCTACTTCAACGAGGAAAGCGAACGTAAACAACTTTCAGAATACATCTTAAGGGTGATTGCAGGGAAGAAACGTTTAATGACTCCTAAAACATAAAGAAATTTAAAGCATTATAACGAATCTTCAGATTTGTTCGGTTTTTACCGCCATTCGGTTTAAATGAATGACGTCATTATTAATTCAACGAGCCTCTTGTCTCGAAGGGAAGATGCAGAATTAAATCTTGGACTGCATGCGTTTTCGACTTCGTAAACAGGTTGATGTACTGCTGTTTTTCACTAGGACATTTTGTGCTTTCTTTGCATTCGAGATGGAAATGACCACCAATCACAGAATTTGCATGGTTGAGTGCTACTTCCGAACTGGAAGGATACGAGTGGAATTGTATCGTTATGATATTGGCCGCTGTGTGAATGATTTTCTCCTTTCTTGCCCAGAATTTCACTACGTTCAGAGTCAAAACATGATAAAAAAGTTGTTTTTGTTGGTAAAAATGTAGAAACAAACAAAAAGGAATTAAAAATATTTTTAAAGATTACTTCAGTTCTTTTTTTTATTAAAAAGGTTAAAGTTGTGCCATTAAACCCGAGACTACAGAAACCGTTCAGTTATTTCAGTTACCTATCAGCCTACATATTAAGACTTTGAGTTAAGCGAAAGAAGTTCCAAATGTAAATACTGGAAAGATACGATACAAGTCCCAATTCACTGAGGTGACCCGAAACTGTTGACATCTACCTCTTCCAATTATCTATCGCTTGTCCTCTATAGAGGCACTGGTGATTAACTCGTTTCAAAGTACTGACGTCATGCGCAGACAACCGACTGGCGGCAACCACCCAATAAATCTGAAGGCCCCATATAAAAACATAACTTAGGATTTAGTTTCATAATCGCAGATTGTTTAATGTTATAATTTTATGTAATGGTAACCGAACCGAGTTAACGAGTTGTTACCAGACTGACCAATTAAATCGTATTACACTGACAATTCACTACCATGCTACTTAAAAACCAATAAATGCAATATTTTTCTCTCTTACTTCATAAAGTTTGGCTCCCTAACAGTGGAACTACAATACAACACCAACTTCAAATTGGCTAATAACGTAGCAATAAAACTCTTCCTTCAAAAATACAACCACTTTAATTTGTATTTTTCATACATATAAATCCCTGTTTAAATGTGTTTTAAACAATGCGATAGAATACAAAATTGACTCAAAATGCGAAAATTATACGAAAATGCTATATAAATTCAAACTCCATTGCAATTCATGGAATTGCTTTCAAATCAAAATGTAAAAAACAAAGTGAAAACATGTTTATGGAATATTTGCTTAAGTGTGAGAGCAGGCTGAGCAGTCGTATGGAAGAAAATGCGAAAAAATATTTTTGCTCTCCTAAGAGGATGGTAAACTTTAATACTGTCATCGCTGGCCAGCGTTGTCAACTGATTGGACCATTTGAGTTAAAGTAAAAGAAATATCGAAAATTCCTTCCGAACTGGTAAAAACTATGCAGGAAGATACAGGTATAGACTGCCTGCCAATGCTGTTGACTGTTAAACTCGGATACCAGGTTTAGTTATGCATTTCTAAAATGTATTTGGGATCCTGCCTTAGCTTAGACGCTGAAAAATGTTTCAATAAGTGCAATTAATTGCAAAAACAAGACAACTGAAATGACAGAACAAAATGTTGAGGTATTTTCTATGATTTCATTTAACAGTGTTGCTGATTTATGAACTTGCATAATTTGACTTGATTTTTGCGTAATGTTTTATTATTATTCTGATTTTGCTTGAGAAATTTTCATGTTTCTGTGCTATGCCTTAGCCGATTTTAATATTAAGAAATACGTCATTTATTTTATGCATTTTTTTCACTATCAATGCTTTACAAACGTTATTTTAATTTTACACTTACACTATGTCAAAGACACTAATGTTTATCAGTTATGTTTTTCTACGAAATGCAATAAATACTAAATTGTAAATATACAGACGCTACAACGTGCTAAATGTAAAAATAAAAATGCTAAATTTATGATTTCAAAATACTAAAAATCACCACCCCTAATAACAATAATGCTTGCCTAGGAAATCTCGAAGATGCATCCTTTGCAATGATCCTTCACCGCTGCTGATATTGCTGTATTTCCTCTTTCACACACTGTTCCTCTATGTCAACATTCCTAAGTCCATCTGCTCTTGTTACTTCCAATAGTGATCTTAAAAATCTCATGTGCTCCTCCAGCCTTGACTTTTCACGATTTCCAAGTATCCATGTTTCACAACCATGTTTCAAGGTCGGCTTGGCTACTATCCTATGGATTCTTAGTTTGTATTTTCCTCCTCATATTTTTTCCCCAAGATTTCTTTTTATACATCCTTTACGTTTATTACATTTTTCAATATTTTCTTCAAAATCCGCTCTCGTTTCCCTGGCTATCTTAGATCCTAAATATCTGAACATTGCCGCTTGTACGATTAACTTTCCCTCTAGTACTATTTTCTCACTTGATATTTGCATATTGTATCCTTTTAATAGTTTTTATTCTATTTAAATGTGGATTTTTGCAATTCTTCTTCATTTTTCCGCTGGCAATATCTGGTCATCCAAAAACAAAATGGTTTCTATTTTCATTTCATATAAATACTTAAATACTTTCATGTATATATATTGAGTTCACTGACACTTCTCTAGTGTTCTATTACTCTGTGAAGTCGAATAGTATGGGTGATAACTGGCACACTTGTCTCAATCCTGTATTATCTTCTAAAATGTTCTTCCATTTATCCATTTTTACTTTTTCTACTAAGTAGGGGAAGTATTGCATTCCATCAAAAATTCGATACCGAGATTTCACTGGAAATATACGTTTTGAGGCTCCCTGAATGAAAAAAAGGCACTTTAACCAAAAGGTGCGTGTTTGTGTGTGCGTGTCTGTGAACAGCATAACTCGAAAAACGAAAGGCCGGATAAATACCAAACTTGGTGTTTCGGTTTAGCATCTTTCAAAGATGCGACACGAAGATTTTCAAGAAAATCCCCTCGCCCCAGACTACCCTTTACATGGAACATTTTTCAAATACTTTGATTTTCTCAAATATGGCTTTAATGATTTTGATTAAAATATCATATATTTAAGATATTTTGACAAATAAAACGTATATCTTGAATTTTCTAGGAATCTCCGCAAAATTCCTATTCTTTCTGAATGGCTTTTGCATAACTAGTAAACCGTAAGAGATAGACACAGCTTTCTACACAAAAATGTAGAGCTCGTTAAAATAAACAATTTGTCATATACATTTTTTTTTCGGGAGTGAACCATTTCCAAATATTTCTTGTTATCTTTTGAATTTTCCAATACCCACTTTTTCTAAATTGGGAATTCGTTATTGTTTTTTTTATGTCCTAGACATGCGAAGAGAATGGAATGCTCCACATAGCAACCAGCTCTTAAAACATTTGACTGTCGCTTAACCATATTCCCCTTGTACCTACAAGAAAATTAGGAATAAGACACTTTCTGCAAGTTTCTGCAAATGTTTATCTCGATTAACATGAACTAGATGCAGAATAAGCGTTTGTAAAAGTAGTTTGTACAAGAGTAGAAAAAGTCATGGGAGTACAACACATCAGATTTTGTAATACCTTAACTGAGTTTATGAAAATTAAAGTGTAGCTTATGTTTTTCTAACATTGACCATAATTTCGTGCATCAACTCTGTCATATGTTTTTTTTATAATCAAACAGCAATAGACGAGTTTGTAATTTGTATATACTCCTTTTCTCTAAAATTTGTTTTACTGTAAAGATCGCATCTCATGATCTCCGTTTTCTAAATCCATTCCACTATTGGTTGCAGTTTCTTCTTCAGAATCGTAGCATATATATATTGTATCCTACCATTAATAGAGAAACGCCCCTATATTTATTACATTCCGTTATTTCTCCTTGTTTATACTCCCAAATGCTTTCAAGACATAATTGCTTATAACATGATAATAGCAGCGTGGAATATATCCTAACTCTTAATATTCTCGCAATGAATTTTTTATCTTTCGTTTGTAATAAATTTTTGAACCCAAACACGCCAGGAATGAAACCAAGCTCTCTCGAATACTCGTGCAATCACACGAAAACCGCCGAAGGGCAATCGCCAGTAGAGGAACTTTCGAGAGGGTCCTGTGGCAAAAATTCCGATCAAAATGGGCAACAATCTGCCACTTCCATTTGGTCCAGAGTGTGTTAAAAAAATCTGATGCGTCTCATTCACATTACTTTCTCTACTCACTCGTCTACAAACTATTCCTACAAAAGCTTATTCTTCTGGTAATCTACTTTTGAGGAGCGTGTCGCTATGTAATGGCTTTGAAATACCATGCATCGCCAGAGAAAAACAAGAATAGCGACTTACCAGTTGAGAAAAGTATAAGTATTTGAAATTTCAAACCAATAAGGATTACCTAGGAAATGTTTCTCTCCACAAAAAGCTTTATTTCAAATAAATTGGCGCTTTAACTAGATCTAACTTTTGTTCAATAAGCTTTTGTCCATCTCTTACGATTTACCAATTATACAAAATTCACTCAATAAAGAGAACTTACAGGCTATTCCCAGAAAGTTAAAGATATACGTTCTATTCATGAAAGTATCTTAAACATAAGGTACTTTAATAACAATCGTTAGAATTGATTTTTGAGAAAATTAATAATAACCAAACATTTTCCATGTAAAATGTATTTTGACGTTGGGGAATTTTGTTGAAAATCTTCGTGTTGTATCCTTGAAAGATAGGTACCAAGTTACACAAACAGTCATAGACGTAATATACACACAGGCCTTTCTTCTGAAAATGATTTTTTATCCAGGGAGCCTCAACCTCTCGGATATCTCGGTATCGAATTGTTATGTGGAATGTTTACAATAGATAATTGGTAGGGAAAGTAGTAGTATTCGATTCCTACACAAGATTTTTCGATCTTTTCTGTGCTCTTGACGGGAAAGTATGGTCATTAATAAGTGACAAGAGTGGGAACCACAGGTGAATATCAGTGGTCAGAAGTCCAGCAATAAAGGCAAGGGTATCCCAAGACCACGGGAAAGCCAATTATTGTCGGAAATCACCTTATAAAGGTGCATGTCTGACATTGTGAAAACTGCAGAAATATGAAGAGCTCTCTGCAAGAAAGACATTTAATATGTAAGACAAATCGGTACTAGTCGGCTACGATATGAGTGCTTTCGGTGGGAAGAGAAAGAGCTAAACAGTTATGGAACAAGTGGGCGGGGCATCGGAGGTACAGTCAGATAAAGAACATATGCGCAGTTCCGAGTTGCATTTACTAGCGAGGCTGAAGCCTGCAAATGCAGTATCGTATTCATTGTGCGTTTGTATTTTTGCCTATCGACACTCCTCTGATCCCTAGTGTTGTTGACCTTCGCATTGTCAACAAAAACAGTGGCGCTCAAATCGTGGCCGACTAGTAAGTGCTCCCGGATATTAATTACTGAAGTATCAACACCAGTACCAACTAATACTGATGCTCCCGATAGCTGAGAATTGTGAAACATTTGAGAGAAACTTCGAATTGGTTAGGAAGCCTAATTCAATTTATATGCATAACGGAAGATTAAACCGATGTATTGGTAAAAGTAAAAATGTCAAAACAATCAACCTGTCAAAGGAATATTTCATGTACGGGCAAAAATAGAAGCACAATAACGGATCCAGTACCGGATCTGTGTAACAGCTTAAATATTTTGGGATTTAATTTATGGACCGCAAAGTTCAGATGTGGTAGACGACCTTGCTACGTTTCTTAATGTCGCACACCTTTGACATTCTGTAATGCTTTTAACCTTGATGGCACTGGAAATTTATGCGTCTGTCATTGTCATGCTTGAAGTTTCCTAACCTGATGATATGCGTTTACCTTGTACGTTCAGTATCACATTCGAGAATATGTAAGAAATTATTTAGGCGATTATTCAAATGTCCCTATGCTCTGGTGATTCGGAAATATCTCCATCGATGTCAAGGAAGTATTGTCTCAAGAACCGAACAGCAGAACAACGCGGAGTTTTGTAACAATCGGCAGTTAGGAAGAAGGTTTATTTGTAATTATAAACACAATGTGTATAAAGTAGTTGAGTGCTCAGAGTTCTGGCTTTTCAACCCAGAGTTCCCGAGTTCATTCCCCGACTGGGGATGGAAATTTTTCTTTAACCAGAAAAATTCCCTATCCTCCGCAGAGTCTGAAACCATGAATGTGGGAGTGAATATGAGCGTATTTAACATGCAATAAAACCCAACATTAACAAAAATACCTACAACTTAACAACGTAAAGCTGTTACTCAAGGTAAAGCCCTCAGTATGACCATAGAAGTTAAAAGGGGCAATACAAATGAAACAATAAAGGAAGTTTATAAGTAATGTTAGTTAGCAACATTCCTTTTCGTGTTTTTTATTCTATATATTTCTAATTATTTACTAATTTTAAACCTAATTTTTGTTGCATTTTCACGTCATGATTTTTCTTAAAAAATAAATTCTCGTTTTGTTTTTACTCCTTAAATATTTGTTTCACAATTTTAGGAGTTCTAAAGTGATAAATTGTTAGTAAAGGAACAATTACTCTCGTAACAGTAAAATCTTATTACTGAAGCAAGTGTTGGATTGGTCACTAAATGACTCCAGATGAATATGAGGAGTTGGTACAGAAGTTTAATAGTGTGATTCAGTTACTGTAATGTGAGATGTTACTCCAGGATAAGGTAAACACTTGGTTTTGCCATACTTAGCTGTGACAATACTTATCGCAGTTTCACAATTCTTTAGGTTCTCCAAACTGGCCAAGTGAGTCGGTTAAAACGTTTTTAATTAATATATCGTGTGTTTGCGATGTTGACATGAGAAATAAAGAGTATGTCTTGAGTTTTCTACAAATGTAAAGACCTCTTTATTTTGTATACCTAGGCAACCATAAGAGAAGGGCAAAAACTAACCGCAGAAAACTTTAGAGTTTATTAAATTAGACAACTTAGGATAAATAATCGTTTTCTTAGCATTAGCCGTTTTCAAACTATTCCATGTTGCAAGTTGACAAGTTTGTTACTACGAATAAAGATTTGAATGGTGTTTGCGTATGCTATAACTAAGCACCTCTTACTTAGTTTAAAATCATTCCTATATTATGAGAACATATCGTGGAGAGTGTAATATACAGGGTGTACCATTTAAATTGAGACTGTACGATATCTCCAAAACTAAGCGTTGTAGAAAGAAATATATTGAATAAAAGTTACTTGATATTATGGGGGAACGTAAATGGCATTAGTCGTGTTTTATTTGGAGGACGTTGTGATGGTCATTTTCGGGTCAATTTAATGTTTTTAAATGCGAACCTACATTTTGTATGTTTTCTCACTCCTCATATAAAACTAAACCACATTTATGTAAAGCACTTTGCAATTGTACTTACAACAACGTAAATAACAAATAAAATTCTGAATGTCTGTGTATGGAGAGCGCAATGAATGGTTGGACCATCCATGGATGGCCAATTGAGGGTTAAGTTACGTTTCGTATTTGGGAACCAACATTTTTTATTTTGTTTCTCATCACAAAATAAACAGATTTTTATAAAACATTTCCTAATGAGAAAGCAACATACAAAATGTAGATTCCCATTCAAAACAATAAAATTGTCCCTAAAATGGCTATCATAACGTCCTCCAAACAAAACACAACTAATGGCATATATTTTCTCCCATAATATCAAGCAAATTTTATCAAAGACATCTTCTACAAGGCTTAGTTTTGGAGATATTGTACAGCCTCAACTTTAGATGGTCCACCCATATATATATATTATATGAATATGAATTTGTCATTTGTAGAAAAAGTCTTCTGAATATAACACATCTTTTTTTTAAATAATAAGTACTTAAAATCAGGGGAATGAAAGAGACGACTTTACGATAAAAATTAAGCACACACTCGGACTTGAATTCAAATACATTTCAAGCATTTCTTTTAACGTTCATCAGGAAATGTTCAACGAGGAAGTTTTGATCATGCGAAATGTTGTTGCTTCCATCATCTCTGCAAACGACTTTATTAAGTGAATATTTGAAGTTTGATAAATATGCACAATGGCAAATGGATACCCAATAAAGACACTAATATCTACCTTAAATGCTTGTAAATGTGCAACTTACATGTCTTAATTTGCGTTTAAACTTATATCCTGTAAAGTTTTTAAGAAAGTTTAGGACTCATTGTATTAAGTATTGTAGCTCTGTTTGTAAGGTAGTCACATGGAATAAGATTTGTCGGTGCAGTTTCGATGCCTCTCTAAACGATGCGAAAAACGGAACACTGGAAACGTGTGTGCAGTAGCAATAGACTTGTAGATATCTGAATATTGCAGCTTGTTTGAGTTATGGCTATAAGAAGTAACAACACTCACTAACTTTCAGTCCGTCCCGAGTACACGTTTTCTGAGGAGATATTGACTTCAAGAAGGAAACAGGTGGGAAAGGGTAACTGTAGCCCTTACGAACTGACAGGAAATAAATGGTTAGGAATTTAAATGTACCGGGTGCAAAAGGCGTAAATGGAGTAATCTATGCTCAAAGACAAATGCAAATTTCTAATACATTGAAAGTTTATTTCAGTAGAAGCAAAGAAGTTTCCAACACGTTTCGTCGCATTGTAAGAGGCGTATTCTAAAAGTAAGATGGACAATATTTAACGGATGGTAAGTCTGAATGACGTTTTACGCCTGCAGCGCTGTCCACCGACTCCTGAGGAACCTATCACAGCGTTGGTGTGACGCAGTAGGCTTTTTCCAATAGGTGAGAGCAGATCGCAATGGCCGCGACAACTGTAGATCCCGCCAGTTGTGAAGTGCGCAGTGGATTAGATTTTTGCTGACAAAAGTTTCATCAGCTGAGAGCATCCATCGTGAGTTATGCCTCGTGTACGGACCGGACATAATGAATGACAAACATTTGACACTGGCGTCGAGAATTTTGAACCGGGCCGACGACATCGTTGAACAAGTGAACCATAAACTTGGAAGTGATCGGCGTTTGACGATTAGTGGTCTGGCTGATGAATTCCCAAATGTTGTTTGAACTTCCTTTACAGGATTGTCACTGAACAGCTTGGATATCGGAAACTTTGTGCGAGGTGGTGCCAAAACTGCTCACCGGTTAGCACAAAGAGCAACGAATGCGTAGTGTAAGACAGTTTTTGGAGCGCTAAAGACAAGATGGGGATGATTTGTTTTCCCACATTGTTACGTGCGACGATACATGGATAGCGTACACCAGCGAAGAATCGAAACAGTCAATGCAGTGGCGCGTCCCGGTTCACCCATACCAAAAATGTGTAAGCAATCGCCGTACACGAATCGGAAAATGATGGCTACCGTATTTTGGGACGAAAAGCGCGTCCTTTTGATTGATTTCATGGTCCGTGGATCAACAAATACAGTTGACATGTACTGTGCAACGCTTACCAAACTGCGATCCAAAATCGAAACCCTCGTCTGGCATCATCCTCCGGCACGACAACGCACGCCTGCACACCGCTGTCAAAATCAAAGAGAAGATTGAAGAGTTTCGTTGCGAGCTCTTTGACCACCCTCCGTACAGTCCCGACCTGGTACCAAGCGACTATTTCCTCTTGCATTTGAAAAGGTTGATGGGTGGAAAACGATTTCAAGCCGACGTTGAACTCAAGACGAGCGTTACCAACTGGTTCATGTCCCAGGCGGCAGATTTCTATGTCGAGGGGTTAAAGAAGCTGGTGTAGCGTTACAACCAGTGTATAGATGTGAATGGAAAAGTCAAGTATATATGTAGGCACATATTACTGTCATAAAAACTGTCTCGTGAACGATGTTGTTATTATGGCCAAACGGACGTTACTGTTGGAATACGCCTCGTAATTAAAAACGAGAACCACTAAGGGACGTGTCACTGAAGTGTATGATGGAACAATACCTACTCCACAGTATTAACCCATCTTCACTTTTTCCTTAAGCACCTCCTGTCTCCACAATTTAGTATGTTTGTGCTGTTCACAAACGCTGTTCACGCTGAAGTTACGACATCGCGACAAGACGGTTGAACAAGTAACCACACACACACACACACACACACACACACACACACACACACACACACACACACACTTTAATGGTGTCTCTCACTCCTCGCTTGTCGCACGATCGTATTTTGGTATAAGCAAGTTAGGAACATTGTCGTGTTTTATTTCCTTTATAAGATGGTTTGTTAGTATCGCTTGTTAAAATTATTAAATAAAACTATACTTACTTTGTTCTCACCGAGTGCTTCGATAACAATCAGTTGAACATTTGTTTTGTATCTGATAGTTGTGAAGTACTCTTATTTCCTTATTACATTTGTGCCAAATTGACCCTCCCCGGAGAAACGTATTCTAGGAAGATTGATATTTACGGGAACAGAAGTGAAACGACTATGGTAGTGTTTGTCAAGGAGACGACAACAAGAAGAAGAAAGCGCACAGTTAATTTGAGTTGTGTAGTACGTCAGGCGATTGTGATCGTTGACGGTGCAGGCGCCGGATTAGTTGCAGCTCTCCTCAACGTGCAGTCTACAAGGCTGATCAATCTTTCTTCGACGGCGAGAGAGGTCACGAGGAAAACAGCAGGACAGGGTTTTAGACAGAAGGCACCGGACGGTATTTCTAAATTTTTTTTGGCTTAACTTATTCAAAATTCTCTTTATTTACCGGGGAAAGGTTGATCGTGGTAACTATACATTTAATGGGGTTTAGATTTCAAAGATATCGGTAAATGTGGGAGCAGGAAGCAAGTACGTAATTATTGTAATTTAATTTAATGTATTGAAGCCGTTAAGAATGTAAAGAATTGTAAAAGAATGAGGGTTCTAAAAAGGTAATTATGTATGTTATTGAATGCAAGTTTATAAAATGAAAGGAATTTGGTTTGTTAATTAATTATGTAATATATATTCAAGTACAAATCTGTCATTATTCCTATATTCAATCCACTTCCTCTTTGTTAGAAAAACACGTTTCACATCAAGTATATATTAACCAAATGTATAAATTAAAGCATTTTTGTTTGTTTCATTTAAACTTAACAAGTTTGTTTCTGTTAGATACTTTCATTAAAATTAATTATTTCATGGAAACTCACTAACGAACTGTCTTAGGAATTTAACACTACTAGCAATGGTTCCTTCGCAAAGACATCGGAGACGGAGTGCGTATTCTACCCTGCGACGGCCCTGACGCAGGGCAAATCACTGTTCTCAAAAGCATCTATTTTATATCGTTTTCTACAAATGCATAAAATATCGTACAGAAGTGTTCATAAGCCATATCAGTACTAATGGAACCAGTATCTGATTTAAACGATGGCATCTATGCTCTTTCATTGGTATCATTATCTTTATTATGCCAAAGTAGTTTACAGATAGATTGTGTAACGTTGCAGAGCAGTGGATTGTGAGAGATTCAAATATCGCAACAAGTACATGCATTGAATCAATTGCGCGCGCGTGATGTGTGTGTGTGTGTGTGTGTTCTGAAGCGTGAATTATGTCAAGAGATTTAGACAAATAACCAAATCAAAGAGGATTTAGCAAAATTGACAAATGAAGTGTCACAAACTATAACGTACACTAGCGTACATAAAAAGCTGCTCATTCTCCTAGATCGTAAGGATTCCACCTTGAGGTTAACCAGCCTTTGACTCCACTTAGTCGGTATCAGTTCTCTATGACTGACCTGAAAAATAATCCAGATACAAAAAAAAAAAACAACAAAAAAACAAACGATCCAGTGAAATATATTATCGATGTGAAAGAAGGGTTGGTTCATATACCACCTCTATGAAAGTGTTTCGCTACGATTGGTACAAAAGGAAACGCAGACCTTCTAGATCTAGAGGAAGGGGTGAAGAATTATTTTCGTGTGTCGTTTAACTGACGACAGCTACGACATGAGAGCTTTCATCAGCGACATGGAGACGAAGACACAAAGTTGTTCGCATTTATTATACGTTTTTATTATATTATTTCTTTGCGCCTAAACTCAATGAAGTATTGCCTTAACTGCACTCCGTCCATGAGAACATAAAACAGGGTGTATATTTGTCATATATTTTGGGAACGTGTTCCTGACAGCAAAACAGTGAAAAATAGTGCATATATACATGGGTCTGAAAATCAACCGTTTCGTTGTTATAGGTCAAAGAAGATGTATTCCATGAGTGAACAGACGGATATGCACTACACGTATGGCCGTGCAGACGGCAATGCAGCACGAGCACGTGAACTTTATGCAGAAAGGTGCCCTGACAGGCAGTTACCGTGTGCAAGAACATTCGCACGAATTCACCAACGCTTGAGAGAGAATGGCCCATTTGAAAGGAGTACTAGGGATGTTGGGAGACCAAGAGCGGCATGAGTCATTGAGCTTGAAGAAAGAGTTCTTCGTGCTGTGAATGCAAACCCATCACAAAGCGCAACACGTATGGCTGTAAAGGGGAAAAATTAGCCATACGACTATCTGGAGAATTCTGTATGAAAATCTTCTGTACCCGTATCACCTTCAACGTATGCAAGGATTAAATGAGGCGGACTTTGAGCCAAGAAGACGTTTCTGTCAACGCATGTTACAGCAGTGCACTGTGTTCATCAATTTCCTAGCCTGTATCTTATTCACGGATGAGGCTGGTTTTACTCGTGACGGCATCTTCAATTTTCATAACACTTATAGCTGGGCATTTGAAAATCCTAATGAAGTTCGACAGGACAACCATCAACAGAGGCTCTCTCTCAATGTTTGGGGTGGAATCATTCATGATCACCTTATTGGTCCCTACTTTTACCCTCCACGTCTGAATGGACAAACCTATCTCCAGTTCTCCAGAAATGAGTTGTATCTCTTAACCGATAATGTACCTCTGGACATTATCCAACGAATGTGGTTTTTACGCGATGGTGCTCCAGCTTATTTCAGTATGATAGTTGGTAAGTTTCTGAATTGTCAATTTCCGAAAATACGGATTGGTCGAGGGGGGCCCATTGCAAGGCCTGCTCGATCGCCTGATTTGAATCCAATGGATTTCGTCGTCTGAAGACATTTGAAGTCCTTGGTTTATGCGACTCCTGCACCTGATGTTGACATTTTGAGAGAACGTATCCAAACTGTATTTGACGAAATACGAAACACACCAGGAATTTTCAACAGAGTACGTCAGAGCATGGAAGGCAGGCTTACTGCATGCATCAAAAGAGGAAGCCATTTCGAGCAATTATTGTAACTTTGGATTTTGTGTTGTAACTGAAATAAAAGATTTTCAGACCCATGATGATATGAACTGTTTTTACTGTTTTGATGCCAAGAATACGTCCCCCAAATATGACACCAATAAAGATGCATCCTGTATAGCATGTAATTTTACTCATTAGTTGTTCGGCCATATTCTGGGGGAGTGAAAGTACCCCACCAATCCAGTGGCTAGAAATTATGCTCGTTGTGCAGACCAGCTCACGCTGGCAGAAGGTGGGGCTATTTTTGTCATTACCAACATAATCAGCCGCGTTCTATTATGGGCCACTTTTTATGCAAGTCAGTATATATCATGGGACAAAAACAAAAGTCCCCTTCAGAAACATCGCGCTATTCACAGCACAGAACACATCATCTACAAGATGTGCCTTAGCGGTCAAATGCGTATGTCTGGTATTTAGAATTACAATGGTTGCCCCACCTTAACCTACATCAGGTTATTGCAATAAATATCCAAATTTGTTACGATATTTATACCATTACTGACATTCAGGCGAACCCAATATGCATAAGTGAACGACCGTTAACCTACGTTTTTTCTTTTATGCTATCAAGATTGTGTGATTCATTGGCGTGTCTTCTTTTATTTCGCACACTTTTACATTAGTTATGTTATTTTCTACATGAGTTATTGCAGACCTGTTGAGTTACACAAACAATCTGTTGGAATATTTACTTCCCGTTTGGTGTAGTGACATTTAACCCAGGGGTATTATGTTCTCGTATAGATATGCAGTAACCTGTCAACCGGTTCAAAAAGCAAGACCTTGTTCTCCAGATCCGCGTCATGTCACACGTGGATCGGTTTATTTAAACATCAAAAGTGGTGCAAACCGGTCTGCAAATACAGGTGTCTCGGAAGAAAAGACCTCCAGCTGTTTGGGGTCCAGAGATGTACAGTCTACCCAAAATATCGGTCAAAACACGTGCTTGATAAACACTGCCGTAAATCCATACAGTACTGAACAGTGTTTAGGACTCCATTAAAGTATGTTATATGTTGTTATCGGTTTAAATCAGCCATGACTAACAAACAATCTGATGCATTCCAGTAACATGAGTTGCTATATCAATTTAAAGAGTTTCTATAGGCTGTTTGTATATTTATTTTTCCATGCCTTTCATGTTGATCATATAATATGCAGGCTGCATTTAATATAATATGGAATATCCGAGTCTTAGAACTAAAATTTAATTTCTTTATTATAATTAGTTTTATTTGCTTTCTCTACTATGTATAGTAAGTAGGGAGACTATTGCATTTCACTAACAAATTCGATATCGAGATTTTACCGGAAATACATGTTTTGAGGCCCCTGTGTCTGTGAACAGCATAACTCAAAAACGAAAATTCGGATACGCACCAAACTTGGTATTTAGGTTCAGTACCTTCCAAAGATGCGAAACGAAGATTTTTAACAAAATCCTCCCACTCCACACTACCCTTTACATGAAACATTTTTCGAAATTTTTTATTTTCTAAAAAATGGCTCCAAAGATTTTGATTAAAACACTACATATGAAAGATATTTACATGAAAAAAAAATATATATCTTGAATTTTCGGGGAACAGCCTATGAAGTACTCTTTATTCGGGAGGTATTTTGTATAATCTTGTATAACTGGTAAACGTTAAGCGATAGACGGAAATGTACTATACAAAACACCCTTTCTAAAACCCCAACTTATTTGCAATAAGTTTTTGTAGCATAAGCTGCTTCTGTGATATCCGTTATCAAAGGTTCGAATAATTCATTTCTTGGTAATTCTCTTAAAGTCCTTTCAACATTCAGTTGTCCCCCGCGATTGCATGGAAACAGTATGGAACGTACAGCGTCCAGTTCTTAAACATTTGACTATCGCTATTCCCTTTGTATCTATACCAAAATGTACAATGTAGGTATTCCTACAAAGGTTTATTTGGATTAAAATGTAGTAGATAGAAAAATAAGCTTGAGTAAGAATAATTTGTATACCCACTAATAAGCGATAGAGGCTAGGGAAAGTCATGTGAATGTAACACATCAGATTTTTTTCTCTGCCAATTATTTCTCCATATGATATATTTTATTTTGCATTAGCGGAAGCCTCAGCACTGGTCCTGTTGTAGCACTAAATGCAGTTTCTTTTCTACTCTTTCTCTTTTTCATTGTCTTTCCTTCTCTCCTCTCCCCCTTTCTCACCTAATTATCCCCCCAAATTCACCATCTCTCCCCCACTCTCTCTTCCTCCATCATACTCACCCCCACTCTTTCACTCTCTCTCCTCTCTATGCAACTTAGATGAATTGTGACGTTGTTTGAAAATCGTTACTGAAACTACTTTTTCTGGTGTGCTAATAACAAAACATACGTAAAAGCTATAACAATACACTTGTGCGTTTCTTATACTAGCATTGCAATCGAAACTATATTGTTTTCGTAGTAATCGCGTTACATTCACGAATAAAAGCAACGAAAAAATTGGTATAACTTCTTAAATATTTATCCTATGAAATTTTGTAATTAAAAAAACTTGATTGAAGCATTATGATTATAATGTTTTGTTAACTAACGTTATCAAACTTTCAAAAAACCAGAATAATAAGCAATATACCCACATATTTGTTTATTTCACACCCCATTAGAAACCTCGCTTTGGGGAAACTAATTAAGATGCGATATAGACTATTTTCTAAGGGAGATCTAGGGTATCCTATTGCAAGTTACTTGGCAATCGGTAGGTCCATTCTTAATTTATTATTTTGACTTTAATAACCCTATAAATTTGCATAAAAATATAGAAAATAGATTAATCTTATCCACGTTCAAAAAAGGCACTCTTTTCTCCATCTTCATTATTTTTATACGAAATTCTTTGTCCTCCCTGCCTAAGGCATTTTCCAGGTTTTCTTCATTCCTCATAACTGAGAAATGTTGGAGAGATACCCTAAACTTAGGCCTGAAACGCTTCATTCCCAAATTTCTTTTCTAATTATCGTTCCATTTCACGTATCATCAGTGTCCACCGCCTGTGGTGCCGTATGTTATAAAAACGGGGTTAAACACCATCAAAGAATCATGCATTGCGTGACGAAGCGGCCCGAGATTATCGGGAGATCGGTGCTGGACAGTTAGAAAGATAAATAGAGATAAGTAGACCCGGGAGCGCTCTCACCGAGCGTAAACGCTACAAGCGCTACCCACAGAAGCTTCTAAAGTTTCCCTTTCCCCGTTTCTGGAATACTCTGTATCTCTGTGGAAATTTCCAACTTTTATATAAGCGAGCGCTCTCGCGAGTCAGTAAGTCAGATAGCGAGTGCGTTTTGTTGCGGCAAAAAGTGCTGTTCTCCGAGCGAGTTTGTATGACTGCTATGACGTGCTACTACTGCAGGGACTAGAGAGGTCTTGCATTCCACTCCCCAGCGATGAACCATCCGGAAGAAGAGGCTACGTCTGTTGTGGGTATTTCGCTGCTACGTCACAAAAAAAAAGCGACGTGACAGTGAAAACTAAGTGAAGTGACAGTGAAATGTTGAACTAGATCACATTAGCGAAGTGACAGTGAGAATTTAGTGAAGTGACAGCTACAAGCTGGACAAAGTCACAATATGTATTTTAAATTACAAAAGATCAACAAAAGCTATAGTCCGCTCACAACTCGTTCTTCTGTCACAACGCTAAAAGAAGAAGATAAAGATGGCCGTTCTTAAAATATGTATGCTCAGAATTAGTGTGCGGATAGCAGCGTACTTAAAATATTTGTATAGCTCTTGGGTATGCAAACATTTGGTAGGAGAGTGAAAAATATAAGTTTTGAAGGTCAATTTTATTTATTTTATTGCCATAAATACAAAACTAAACAATCTGACTTTGTGCTCTTATCTGAACCTAAATGTCTAAGAATTGCAACCTTCAAGTGCCATCTTGGTACAAATTTATACAACGTTTTGGTTAGAAACATCTAGATTTGCAGCATTACAGCATTTTTAAATTGAAACCCACACTTAATAGCGTTATCAGGAAAGAATTTCCATAAGGTAAAGTTTATGTACTCCGTTATTTTTTTTGACAACATTCTTTCTTCTTTTTTAAAGTTGAGAGTTAATTGTTATAGAATTAGTACAACAAAATTAATTTAAGTTATGTCTTAATTGCTTTCATCGTCACAAATACTAATTTAGTCCATTGTCGTTTAATAATATTACAATTTCTGTAAATTTGTATACTTTGTACAAATATTTTGAGGAAATCTCCCCTTCCCCGAACACGAGCTTTTCTCATTCACGAGTGGATTAGAAATTAGCTTATTATTTTTTGTATTTTATGCATTGCTTCTCTAGCAAATAATAAATGTAAAAGATTAGCATAAATGGAATGAGTAACTTCCAATATACTTTTATACATTAAGAAATACTGTAACATGTCAAGCATGTGTTTCGCACTACTTTGTTGCACCGTATATGTTCAAAACATAACATGTTTCAGTTGTAAAATTATCCTCCCTTAACGGTAGCATCTGAGTAAAAACAGTATCTTGGCCAATATAAATTCATACTATGAAGACTCAAGCGAGCTCAATCATTCCGAAGGCCATCACAACTATCATACATTGAAGGCAGTAATTATTTAATTTTAAAATGCATGTCAAGTAATGAAATATTACAAATTGTCTACAGAATTTATAAAATTCACTCCCATCATGTATATTAATACTCTTTAATACCAAGAAAACGTTCGATCGCGCAAAAAGAATGCTTCACATCAATCAATTAAGCCAGTATTTAGTTTCAGTCGTTAACTTCTACGCACTTTATCGCTGCAGGTAACGAATTCAGAGGAGTCGTCATCGTAGGAACATAATAGCATTTATACTATAATTATAATTTCTTAGCACAAATTTCATGCTTTAGTGCTAGCTGAAATAATGGGTTATTTGTGACGAGGAACGCTTTCCCTGCATAAATAATAATCAGCTTATAAAAAGCGTATATAAAAACCAAATTTGCACACTTGGAACTAATAACACAGCAATCCAGGAAGCCATTTTGCTGTCCAATAATACATGCTAAGGAAATGCAAATAGCTCCACAGTATAAATCATGAAAAATTCTTTCAACATGAAGTAGTCTAAAGATGCATTGCACATTAATATGCTGTGCATAAAAGGTGCAACAAAATTTATTGCTGGACTGTGAATTATTAGCATTAACTAACTTAAAAAATAAATAATAACCATAATAAATGTACATATGAATATGAAAATAATTTCAACTTTGCAGAAGAAGAATTAGGAGTCACTCCAATGACTTTCCAGTAAACATGTAAAGGTTTAGAGCAAGGTTGTTACAAACATAACATCCTTAAAAATATGAAACGTACCCAAAAGGAAGCTTCAGCTAAGAGAGCAACATATTATTTAATTAGTTACTGGAATATATAAATTAGCATAATTAATATCGTAAATGAAGAGAGGCTATTAGTAATTCTGCGAATCTAAGCATGTTAGAAACTCATTAAAAGTAGATTTTCAGCAGTTTAGTGTAGCTCGGGAGTTCGCAGAAATTGACCGAAAGTATAAAACAGTGATAGTGACTAGGAGGCAGTTATTCGAATTAATTGTTAGCAGGTATTAAATATTGTAACCGCGCACGCCATGCTATCTGCAGACCGCCGTTAAGCCCGTCCCGGCCCGGTTCTGAGTGGGAACTTCGACCGGCCTTTCAGACAATAGCCGCGGAACAGCCCATTATGTGCCGCTTCCTCGCAGTTTTTACTGTTCCACAATATTCCTTTTGGCATTTCTAGTAGCCTTCCTTTCAAGAGCATTCCGCTATGTATGCGGGTCCTATATAAGGAGCTGCTCTTGCCCGGACAGTTAGTTTAAAAGTTACGAAGTTAAGTGCAGTCAAGAAGTCGAAGATTCTGGTCAGTTAAGAGTGCACTTCAGTTGTGATTTGATTCGACGGATCAGTTGTGTTCCGTTCGGAGGTGTGTCAAAAGTATCCCAAGTGTGAAGTTTGTGCTATGCTGACCACCTAAGTGGCAAATAAATTGTTTAGCAACAACTGGTGTTTTTATTTGTTTATATATATTGGAACTTGTATCCATTTGGCAGCAATTTTATTTTTGGGTGCCTAGAATCTTGATGAAGAGAATCAAAACTCAAGAATTACTGTAGAAATGAAGTCGTTTTGCATAATTTGACTATTGAAAGTGAAGTTTTAAGCACTGAACAAAGAACTAAGCCACATTTAGTAGTTCCCATATCGTAATAGTTTCAACACACTATTAAAACAAATCCAATCATACCTAAGTTAATACGGTTTCATTTTCTACGGACGCATACTTAGTTATAGCAGGCATTGCACCATTGTATAAAACAGCCATTGCTCAATCTGAAATATCGTATTTTAAAAATAACATGGTATTTAGTTATCAAGTATTTGAACAAGATTTTAAGATTGGGAGGTAAATACACTCCTTATCAGGACATCCGTGTGACTACAGATATTTTGTTAATCAAGGAAAGTGCAATTTTAGATAGAAGTGTACATGGATAGTCCTACACAGAGCAAACGAAGATGACATTGTTGGATGAGCTTTTGTTGTCTACTCAAAGATAAATAAATTTTCATAGCAACATAAAAACTGTTCCTATCTGCTCTGTCTTCCAATCCTCTTTGCCAATCAACAAGCAGTCGATTGGTACATACATCAAAAGAAAAATTCTTATGTATATTCAGATTCTCAAGCTGCCTTACTCTTAATCGAAGATAAATATAGTTTACACTCAATAGTCACAGGATTTGATAAACATATCTGCATGGCATGGATAAGAGGACATATTGAGAATGGAAGTGCGGATATTCTAGCAAATGAAGCAACTTTCAGTAATGACAATTACGCCTACAACAATTTTAAATATCATGACCAAGGTCAGAGTACAAAATACAGACGATAAATACAAGAATAAATAGTAGCAATGACTCAATAACAAGAAATATATATTCTCCTTGATATACACAGTAAGTCTAAAGTGGTCTTCCCTGATTTTATACCAACATAATTTGTTTCTGGTCACGGCAAATTTGGTACATACTTCCGAAAATTTCATATTATAGAAAAGGATTTCTGTTGCCCTTGTGCGAATGAAACAATGGAACATTTACTCTTTAATTGTCCTTGGTTCATATACAGAAGATATTGTTTGAAACCTCGTTTGAACCATTGTAATATAGAATTTATAATACCATTGTGTAAGCGTTTTGTAGAAGATGTTACCACAAGTATTTTGTAAACTTTATTCACAATATCCATCGAACATTATAAGATGTAAATAATTATACAAATTTAATTCTTTTTAAATAATAAAATACGGCCCTAATGTACAAGTTGTAAAATAGGGTTTAACCTGTGAAATAAATAAAAAGAAAATACAGTTTCACTCCCTAAGTTAACTTCACTCGAAAACCACACTATGCTTAATTAAACAAGCAAGAAGGGGAACTGTACAGGGCGTTTACAAAACAACTAGAGGGCATGGTGACTTAAAAATTCATCTCAAAGTTGAAATACATTAGATTTAAAATAAATAACCATTAGAGCATATCGAACGCATACAAATCATAACAGCTCTTAGGCATGCCTTTGATAGTTTTGACATGATTTTATGTGAGGTTTTAGATAACATTAATTTTAATAAAGCGTAACTCTAAAGGTAAAGCATAATATGTAAAAGACAATCATTCTTAGAATATTAACTTTAGTTATTTCTTTAACATATTGTTTAAATTATTTGTAATAAAGAGTAAATTTCAATAACAAAGTCTTATTAATGATTTTAAAAGATCACTACCTTAAATAAAATAATCACCAATTTGGGTGAATATCACTCTGGGACGGAGTTCAGAATGTTGAACCAGCTATATGTCAGAGGTGCTTTCTTTCTTTTCCATCTAACAGAAAATTCAAATGCCTACACTGAATAAATGGGCAATGCAGGCTCTTCCATGATCTTAGGCAGTTAATAGAAGAGATTTGAGTGGATTTTGAGCTCTAAAACGTGATGTGTGACAGAAGAAAATAGGTGGGTTTATGAAATCTAATGAAGTACGACTGAACGTCAACAGAGATTCAACCTTAACGTGTGGAGTGGAATCATTCATAATCATTTTTGGGCCTTATTTCTTCCCGCATGAGAAGATGGTTTGTTACGTTATTTGCACCACGCGTTGGGCGTCTATTTGAAGAAAGGTTGTATTGAAGGAGTTGTATTATATTTCAACTGTTGGGGAGCCGAACACTTGAAGTAATTGCAAGCGCACGTATGGTACCCTGTAGTCTTTGAACCAAATTTTAAAAATATTAACTGTGTAATTTGACTGTTTCTTTAAGTATTAAATATTTGTTTGCCTCGGCTGCGTCAGTATTTGTTAGAGACACGTTTCTCTTAGCAGGGTTGTGATGCGACTAAGAATGTAGGTTGCACAGATTATAATTTTACTTCACTCCTTTTATTAATGCTTGATACGATTTAAATAACACTTCACTGATATAGAGGGCTGTGAGATTGTTTTTATTAATTAATTGCACTTTTTAACGTAAACTTATTTTTCGTCTCACATGAATACATATTATATTTCTTGAGGACACTTTTTGCGTCTGGTTAGTAACGCTATCTGCAGGCAAATGAACACTAAATTTTTAAAATTTTCTCCTTTTCAGTTTCTGATTGGCTAATCCTACTCCAATAGAATACCTTCATTTAACTAAAGATTTTTCTGGTTGTTAATTGGCTATTTTATAAACTGTTACTAAAATTACATTATTGCTTCCAAGAATCAGAAGTACTGTTGTTAAACTCTCAAACTCATTATTGGCTCATTGTTAGAACATTTAACCTATTATTCGCACAGCTCCTACATTATTAAATTACGTAATACATTCACATAACATTATTACACATGGATACAATAATATAAACATATACAATGACTGTAATATACACTTTTATATATTGTTACATACACATACTTCTTTAAGGCGGGCTGTTATTGAATTTATATTTTATATAATTAGACTGAAATCATTTAAGTGTTAAAAATACTGCCTCACGCAACGACTTGCCCACGTTTCTTAAAAATAACTTGCTTCATTTACTTGCTGATGTATGTGCCTCTAAAACTTTATCCTTAGAATGTGGTTTATGCTCAATCTCACTTAACTCTTGATAGTTGGTCACTATCTCGTTAGCCAGTTTCCAAACACACGACTGGTTGAGGGGGTTCATTGCATGGCCTGCCTGATTGCAGTTAAATCCAATGTATTTTTACCTCTGGGAACATTAAAAAGTTTTGGTGTATCTCTTCCTTCGGAATGGAAGTAAAGCCGGTGGTCCCGTGTCCTAGATTTACGGCACGTAAAAGAACTTCAAGCCTGATAAAGAGGCCTCTGAGCAAGATTATCGGTTTTTCACGCCCAATCTAGAATGGGACGCTAAGGAACATAGTACTTAAAGAGCGTCCATAAATAAAACGCGTGTGATTCCATTCGGGAGGCTCAGGTTCGATCCCCGACGACCGCCCACTCTGACCCAAAGGTTTTTTTTTGTGGCAGGCGAATGTGGGCATGGTTCATTTTCCATCAAGCATCTCCTGTCCCTCATTTCCTGCACTCATCATCTCATTTTCTTTGTCATCTGTTTTAGGGTAGTAGGACCAGGTGACGGTGTTCGGCCGGTTGCGGCTGGGCGGTGGATGTGCGCTCTGTAGAGGTTTATTCCCTGGCGTTGCCAAACTGCTCAGTTAGGACCCGCCTCCGGTATTTCGGGTGGGTCCAGGCGACGTCGGATGCTTCGATCTGGAAACTTTGGGGACCCCGTCCATGTTTGTGTCCGTCGTCACCCGAATCCGGTCGCTCTTCGGGTCTCTCCCCTCATCCCTCCCTTTCAGCGGTCATGATAGAAGCAAGAAAGGACCGTTGTAGCCTATTTTCGGTGCTCTGTCCCGATTTCTGGAACCCCTCCGTTTGTGTCTGCATACCTTTACCTTTATAACTCCATAACGAAGGATTTACGAAACTATGTTCATTTAAACTTTTTGTAATGTTTTGGTGTTGGAATTCACCCCTACATTTGTGAATACCAAATTATCATCCTGTATTTTATGCCCACAAAGAGAAACGTTCGCAGCTTCACCGACTTCCAGGATTTTAATAATGTCAAATTGTGAAAGATGCATGCAGATACATGTACCGCTTCCCTTAGTAAGCCCCCACTACGTTGATGATGATGACGATGCTGTGTTACGTACCTGTAGGTCGTCTTGATACCCGTACTCGTGGGATGTATCGAGGTTCTCGAAGGCTGGTGGAATCTGTTGATCGTATATCTGTATTCTTATGCGTGTTAGTATGTTGTAATTATTATTTTATAATTGTGCCACGTCTGCTGTATTTGTGTCGGGGAGCACATGTGCCTTGTCAGGGTTAGATATGGAGAAGGTTAAAATATTTTGCTCACACGTATTCTGTTTAATTATTTCAATTTTATTTTGGAAAACCACACATAATATTCAAATTTCACTGTCACCTTTGTTATGTTAAAATATGTATAACTGCTAGACTTTAAATACGTATTTTTAGCGTCTATTTATGGACGAGTTTATACACGGTCTTCCTGCTCGAACACTGACAAGATTCTGTTAGCGTTCCTTCCAACCGTTTTCTTAACGTACGTATTTGAATTATAGGCATGTATCAATGTACCTGATTGTGCTACTATCCAATAACATCCAATAACAGTTTGTTGCATATATACATGTTTATAGACTTCCATCGTCTTAATTATGAATTCAAAGTTCGTTAAATGCTTACGTAGATACTACTGCATTTCTCGTAATTTTATATTAGTTATATAGCTAACAATGGCCTTTTCCCCTCTTATTATATTTTATATGTTATAACGTTATATACTTATTCTCTACCATGTATACATTAGGAATATGTGTTTTTAACATCCTCTTAATTATTACACCCACAATGTTAGCAAAGATAATACATAACACGTAAAACTTAGAACAAAAAATATTAAAGAAAGAAATTATTAATGTGTTGATATGAGAAACTGTGAATTAGATATGTTATTACATTAAAGAGTTATTGTATTATTTTGTCCGTGGCTAGTACTGTATGTTGCTTCATACACTCAGTCTGTTACAGCAGTTTACTTAAAATGCATTTTAGAATTTTTTCGGGTGAGGGCCATTTAAATTATTTAATCAATAAATAAACAAAATAGAAATAATGTTGTTAAATTCCTTTTTAGGGTTTCAAATATTGTGATTTGTAGCTCAGATGCAGCTCACAGTTACCTTATAAGTAAGGAAATCCTATAGTGTTGTATTCCAAACCCTTAAGGAGAGATGACCAATGTATAATTTGTTTAAAATTCAGAGTCAGTAAAACATCTAGGCCTTATACTGGAAAAGAAACCGCCCTGGAACGATTGCATTAATATTACTCTCCGTAGAGCCACGTGGTCGCTTGCAATCATCAAACGCAGAATTGGAATAATCTGGGGCATAAAACCACACATCATTCATTAGCTATATGTTGCAATGGTTAGGTCCCAAGTATCTTACCATTGTTTGGTGACGGATAACTACCGTAGCAAGAAAGTTCTCAAGCTACAGGTATTAGCATGTCTTTGCACTACAGGGGCCTTCAGGAGTACTCCAACCATCGCCCTTGAAGTAATGTTTTGTGTTTACGTTATTTGCACCACGCTATGGGCGTCAATTTGAAGTTGATAGTTTGTTGTATTGTTATTTTATTTGCCCCACGCTTGGGAGGCAATTTGAAGAAGGTTTGTTTGTTGTATGATAAAGCCAGTTTGAAGAACGTGTATTATATTTCGACTGTTGGGGAGCCGAACTTGAAGTAGTTGCAACCGCACGTATGGTAAAAACTTTTCGGTAGGCTTCGTCCCAAATGTACTTTCCGGTGGCCTTTGCCCCAGATGTTTAAAAAATATTAACTTTGTGGGCGGCGCCGTGGCCGAGTGGTTAGACCGCTCGCCTTCCACCGAGGCGGCCCGGGTTCAATCCCAGGGACCTGCATGTGGGATTTGTGGTGCACGAAGCGGCGTCTGGGCGGGTTTTCTCCGGGTTCTCCGGTTTCCCCCGCCATTCATTCCACCAACTGCTCCCTCATCACATTTCCTTTCATCCATTTCACCATCATTTCGTTTCATCTACTTCCTTCATCCCATACCAGGCATCGGGCTGATCACCCATCCTAGATGTTCTGTCTGATCCATGAGTGTCTGCTCCTCGACGGGCCTCTGACCCCAGGCACCCGTTTGTAAGTCCTGGGGGGTGTAAGTCCTACATAAGAGGAGGGTAAACAGATAATGAATGAATGAATGAATATTAACTTTGTAATTTGACTGTTTCTTTAAATATTATATATTTGTTTGCCTCGCCTGCGTCAGTATTATTGTTAGACATGGATTTCTTTGCAAGGCGTAGTGCGGCTGAAAAATGTAGGCTTACACAGATTATGTTTACTTCACTACATTTATTAATCTTGACACACTTTAAATAACACTTCACTGATATAGAGAGCTATAAGATTCTTTTATTAATTACTTGCACTTTTTAACATGTAAACTATTTTCGCCTCACAAGAATACGTATTAAATATCTCGAGGACACATCTGGCTTGCAGCTGTTGATTTATACCGCCTAAATTTGTAAATTTCTGTATTTCAAGTCTCTGATTGGCTATTCCTAATCCAATAGAATACTTTTATTTAACTAAACCTTTTTTTTCTGGTTGTTGATTGGCTATTGTACAAACCGTCTCAAAATTTACATTATTGTTGCTCCAATAATGACTAATAGTATTGTTAAACTTTAAAATTCATTATTGCCTCAAGGTTACCTCATTGTTACCTCATTGTTAGCAACCTTTAACCTATTATTCTCACAGCTCCTAAATTATTATATTACGTAATACATTCACATAACATAATTACATATGCATACAATAATATAAACATATACAATGACTAATATACACTTTTGATATATTATTACATACACATATTGCTTTAAGGCGGGCTGTTATTATATTTTATATTATATAATTTGACTGAAATCATTTAAATGTTAAAAATACTGCCTCACCCTAGAGACTCTGCTGTGACTTCCATGGACACTTCATTACAGTCGGAGGCTAGGTTTACTGCCTACCGCTTAATGCAAACAGTGAACTGGAGTTAACAGTGAACCTCCATTCTAAATATCCTGGATATCTCAGTATTGAGTGTGCGGTCTGACTTAATGAATACTCAATATTACTCCTGCCCACCTCTATATTTATATAATAAAGTAATTACTTCTTCCTATCATCTCGGGTCTCGAGAAGACTGGATGGAAGATAAAGAATGTGACCAACTTGTGTGGTTCACAGATAGATCCCGTATAGGGACACAATCGGGCGCAGGCATACATGGCCAATCTCCAAGGATAAATATTAGTATAAGCATTGGGAAATATTGCACTCTTTCAGGCAGATGTATTTATTATCCTGAGCTGTGCTGTAAAAGGACTTGAGAATGGTTACCTTGGTAAACTAATTCTCAGCCTCACTCATAATCAAAGTGCTTTAAAAGCATTCTGCTCAGACCAGGTAAAATCAAAAGTGGTAAAGGAATGGCTAAATGTCCTGATTGCCTTGTTATCTCGTAACAGGCTCAAAACGTGGTGGGTACCGGAGCATCAAGGCATCTATGGAAGTGAAAAATCTGATCATCTGGCTAAATGAGATACTCTATATTGGCCCTGAACCCGTGGTTGGAATCAGTACACATACAGCAGAAATCCTGGTAAAAACACAAATTAGGGAAAAGCATAGAGCCAGGCGGCAAACCAATCCTGGATAAAAATAAGCCAGGAAACTGGTCTTAGATCTATGCAGCACTCTTTCCTCTACTCTCCTGAAATTGGACAGAACAGGGATAAGGGAAGCAATTGAATTAATTTATGAACATGGTCACTTTAGGAAACATCTGCGTAAAGTAGGATTCTACAAAGATGAACCCATCTGTAGAATGTGCAAAGAGGTTGAGGAAACTGCCTCGCATATTCTCTTTGATTGCCCATTCCGGGAAGAAAGAGATTTACCATTTTATAACCAAGAAGACCTAGGAAAGGATTGAAATCAAATACTGCAACTCGTTCAGGTACAAGATTTTGGGAAGTAATGAAAACATCTCTTTCAATAGGGCTATACAATGAGCCCTATAGAGACTGACTCGCGGGAGGTCGATAAAACACCAACAAAATCCCCCCCCCGTTATCCAATCTAATACAGGTTTTTAGGATGAGAAGTCTTTCAATTCGGATGGATATATATGCTTCGTGTGCTGTTATAAACATTAACCTATTAGGTGGAGTTTTAATTTCTTGGGTCCTTTTGAAATTTTTCTTTTATTACAGCATTAAAACATTACTACCATCTTCCGTTATCCTCCGTGGATTAAATTGACATTAGAAGCGTAGTGGTAGGATTAACGGTGCTTGAAGTAAAGACGCCTGTAAAAGCAACAGAAGTTCCGGATGAGTGCGCAGTAGAAGAAAATAAAGTTGTTTAATTTTTATTTTCTTAAGTCCACAGGTAACAAATATGAAATACGGCTTGGGAACAGTTTTAAAATTGAACTATTGAAGAGCTCTTCTGAATGATCCTGACTGTGGTGTTGGTATAGCTTCTGGTGATGACAATGATGATAATAATGATCTTTTCATTTTGGTATTCAATGAATATCAACATTTTCTAAATAAAAATATAAATTTCACCCGTGTTATCAAATGACCAATCTGGGATGAAAAGAGTTAGACGAAAAGAATCAATACTGTTATTTTTATCGTTTTAATGTTGTTAATTTTATTTTACCACCTCGTTGGGTATTTGCCTCTCCCCTTGGTATTATAAATGGAGTTATTCTGCAAATCACGTAGAAGAAAAAAGAGGTTCTTGATACAATTTTGAAGACTGTTTAATAATTGTTCATTTAATTAGTATGTTACTATTACAGATATTACAATAGCTTATCAGTGTGATTAAGTAATATGACAAAATTTATAAAAATAAGTTAAGATGCCAAAATCTATTCTAAAGTTATTAATTTTATTACGTTTGGTTTTTCTCATTTGGCAATAGGGAACGAATGGAACTGGAGAAACTTTTGACTTCATCTGTTCTACCATTAGCAGAAATTGAAATCACATTCATAACGGGAAGTCTAGTTTTATAATTATTAATATTTTATGCACGCACTTTATAGCATGAATATTTTATTTAATTTTGTTATTATTTATATCGTAGAATGGTATATATAAATGCTACTTAAACTCCACGTCCTCTCAAGATAAAGCCACTCTCAACTTCTTCCTGGCTTCCTTTGTAAGGAAAGTAAAGCCGGTGGTTCCGTGTCGTAGATTTGTGGCCCCTAAAAACTCCCAATTTCTGTAGCTTTATTGTAATGTTGTTACAATAATATTTGTTCAGGAAAAGGGTAGTTTGGGATGGGGGGATTTTCTTGAAAATATTCATGTCTCCTCTTTGGAAAATACTGAATCTAAATTTCAAGTTGGGTACTTATTCGACTTTTCGTTTTTGTTATGCTGTTCAGACATTGACACAGAGACAGACAAGCACGCACACGGAACTTTACCGGAAAATGCTTTTTTTTCGATTCATGGAGCCTCGAAACATATACTACCGGTGAAATCTCAGTATAGAATTTTTGGATGAAATGCAATGCTATCTTCACCTACTGAGGCCTATTTATAACATTTAAATGATTTCAGTGTAATTATATAATATAAATTCAATAACAGCCCGCCTTAAAACAATATGTGTATAATATATAAAAAGTGTATATAACAGTCATTGTATATGTTTATACTATTATGTACATGTTTAATAATGTTATGTGAATGTATTACGTAATTTAATAATGTTGGAACTGTGAAAATAGAAGCCGAAAGTTGCTAACAATGAGGTAACCTTGAGGCAATAATGAATTAGAAATTTAATAATGCTACTAGTAATTCTTGGAACAATAATGTAATATTTTTAAAACAGTTTAGAAATAACCAATCAACAACTAGAAGGGCTAAAAGTTAAATAAAAGTATTCCATTGGAGTAGGATTAGCCAATCGGAGACTTTAAATACAGAAATTTACAAATTCAGGCGGTAGAAGTCAGTTGCTAGTAGACAGCGTTCCTAACTGGACGCGAGACGCGTCCTCGAGAAGTTTAATACGTATTCAGTGTGAGACGAAAATTCATTACGGCGAGAGTATTATAAAGTTTATGTGTTAAAACGTGCAAGTAATTAATACATAATCTCACAGCTCTCTATATCAGTGAACTGTTATTTAATCATGTGAAGGATTAATAAAAGCAATGAAGACATGTTTGTACAAATTAATACTGACGCAGCCGAGGCAAACCTAAATATATATAATATTTAAAGAAACATAAAATACAAAGTTGATTCCTAAAGGCCACCGGAAAGTAAACTTGGGGCGAAGACCACCGGAAAGTGAACATTGGGGCGAAGGTCACCGAAAATTTTGTACCATACGTGGGGTTGCAATTACTTCATCAAGTTCGGCTTCCCAACAATCGAATAACAATAAAACTCCTCCTAAAATAATACTACTTCACTACTACATATATACGTGGTAGACAAAGTAATAAGACGTGGTAATAATTTGAGGTTGACATCTCAAACCAGTTTTGAGAAAAGAACACAATTAGCATGGGCGATATAGGGAAGGCTTGTTACTCATAGCGGATTGAGTATTTATTTCTTTGCAAATGTTGTGGACGGACCCGCGAGTTGCGAGCCGGAAGTTGATGAGAGTCTGACTCTGCGGCGGTCTTGAAAAGAGCCACGAGGAGCATAAACTGAAGATATTTCCAATCACGACGGAGCTAAGTAATTCTATTCTCTCGCAACAATGGACACGTGTCGAGATAGCTGGACGAGTAGCGAGCGCCAGTAATTGCTGAGCCGGCGGCGGTAGTCCACAGCGGATATGCAAGCGACCTGACTCACTCACGCTTTCCTGTATCTTCAGGAATTACACGGCAGGCGATTCTATCGCTCTAGTTTACACGTACAGAACATGCTTGGAATGGCTGTTCTGCTTATTCCACTGCCGGAATAAATATCTAGCTGCCAACACTGCGTCCAAGACACAATGGAGAGCAAGTGCCGTTTCACATGCAAGGAGAAAACCTAGAGACAAGAGAGCTTGGGTTTATCAGAATGTTCTCAGAACATTTTAAAAGAATACCCGGGAGAAAACATTGCGGCTGTCATTTTGATTTATTCAGATACAGAGTCGTAGCTAGGGAGGAGTTTTTGGTAAGGTATTAGCCAGGACAGTCCCCTTTTTTAAGTCTCTGTCCCGTCTTTTTTTAAGGTAGAAACGGGACCCACAAAATGTACCCTTTTTGTGGCAGTGACTTATTGGCATAAAACGCCGCTAACTATAGTTCTAAAAGATTCAAAATTTCCGATTTTGCATCAGTTTGATGAGAAATTTAAAGACATTAAATAATGACAAAGCAAAGCGCTGTTTATACAGTGTGTCCATAAAAATACTGGCATATCCAAACTAGCACCACGTCGCCTTGGATAATCGTAATTAAATGAAATTGGTGACATTTGAAAGAAAAACTCAAATATTTTTGTTCATGTTAACAATGGATGGGATCGCGGGAATCAAACACAAACTAAATTCACTCACGTTTGTGATTAGTCGATATGGCTTCATTGTTGGATATTTAGGATGCAGGTTACATGTGAATGTTTGCTTTTAAAATTGTGTTGTTATTAAAGAAATTTTAGGAGTTATGGCGAACCCACAAGAACATAGTTGGTGTGTTTTGGAATATCATAGCACGCAGTCTGGTGCAGGTTCAACGTGCTTTTAGGCAAAGGTTTCAGCATAAAGCTCCTACACCCACGTCAATTTTGAAGTGGTACCGTGATTTTGTGGTTTGTGGCTGCATATGTCATCAAAGGAAAGGCCATTCAGAGGAACCATCTGTCAATGCGAGAATTGAACAAGTGCGGGAGACATTTGTACGTAGTTCTAAGAAGTCTGTCCGTAGAGCTAGTCAGCAGTTAAACATCCCTAAATCCACCGTATCTAAGATCCTGCGACTGAAGTTTCACCCCTACAAACTGCAATTACTGCTTAAATTTGAAGAAGGTATATTGTAGGAGTTGTATTATATTTCAACTGTTGGGGAGCCGAACTTGAAATTCGTTGCAACCACACGTATAGTGCCCGCTTTCCGGTAGCCTTCGCCCCAAGTGTACTTTCAGGTGGCCTTTGCACCAAGTTTAAAAATATTATTAACTTTGTAATTTGACTTTTTCTTTAAATATTATATAATTATGTTTGCCTCGGTTGCGTCAGTATTATTGTTGTTAGAGACACGTTTCTCTTAGTAGGGTTGTGATGCGACAAGAATTTAGGCTTACACAGATTATAATTTTACTTCACTCCTTTTATTAATGCTTGATGCGATTTAAATAACACTTCACTGTTATAGAGAGCTGTGAGATTCTTTTGTATTAATTAATTAATTACACTTGTTAACACGTAAACTATTTTTCTCACACAAAATACGTATAAAATCTCTCGAGGACGCATCACGCACCAATAGAATACCTTCATTTTACTAAAACGTTTTCTGGTTGTTGATTGGCTATTTTTAAACTGTCTAAATATTTACATTATTGTTGCTCCAATAATGACTAATAGCATTTAAACTTTCAAATTCATTATTGCCTCAAGGTTACCTCATTGTTACCTCTTTGTTAGCAATTTTGGACCTATTTCTCACAGCTCCTACATTATTAAATTACGTAATGCATTCACGTAACATTATTGAACACGTTTACAATAATATAAGCATATGCAATGACTGTTACATTCATTTTACAAATTATTACATACGCATATTGCTTCAAGGCGGGCTGTTATTGAATTTACATATTATATAATTTGACTGAAATCATTTAAGTGTTAAAAATACTGCCTCAAGTTAAAACTTGAGCCTGCAGAACCTGCAAGAAGGGAAACTTTGCATCACTGCTGCCATCCAGTCCATTTCATCAGATATGTTGGAGCGTGTGTGGCATGAATGGGAATATCGCCTTGATGTCTGCAGCGTCACTCGTGGGAGCCACATCCAACGTGTATGAAGTATAGTATAAAATATTTGAGTTTTCCTTTCGAATGTCACCAATTTCAAACAAATACGACTATCCAAAGCGACGCAATATCAATTCAAAGAAAGAAGTATTTTTGTGGACACGCAGTATTATGGGTCTACAATACATATGCATCTGAAGCCTGTGGGGACTTCGCTTGGAAAAGTAGAGTTGCAGACGACAATTGACCTGTGCCGATCTGTGCTATCAACAAACAAATCGTGATCACTCGTGTTTGATGTGAATGCCGCCAACAATAACGAAAACTGTAAACTTTGAGTCAAAAGAAATTCACTCCAGTTGTGGCTTTGGTAGAAGACAGTACTGTGTACTGCATTTGTGAAATAATAAAATACAGTGGACACTTGAAATTAATAATACCACCGCCGAAAAGGAAGCATGTTTTTAATAGTGACCTACAAAAGGAACACCCGTGCATTACAAAAATTTCTGACTCGGAGTTCGATGCAATAAGTGTGCATCTACTTTCAGTATAAAACATGGGGAAGGCGGCGATTGGATATATCACAACATATAAACAGTGAAAAACATAAAAGGATGTTGTGTACAAGTGCTTCTTCTAGCACCGTATTGACTAACTTTTTTTAAAAGTGAAAGTTTTGGTGATAAAGATATGAAATTAGCAGAAGGAGCGTTTGCTTACCATGCTGTCCACACAACCAATCTTTCAGATTAATGGACTGTACTTCTAAACTTATCCAAGGTATGAGGAATGGCTCCTACACTAATAATTCTAAAAAATGGTTTGGCTGGAGTGAATTCAGAGCTACTATGTATGTATACATTATTTATTTATTATTAGTTTCGAAACCTTGATGTTTATGACGAAATAATTTTAGGCATTCTCTTTTGTCCCTTGTTTCATTGAGAAAAATTTTAAATGTCCCTTTCTTGTATCAAAAATATTAGTTTTGGGGGTTTGAACGTCCCCTTGCTAAAAAATTTAAACAGTAATAGCAAAAATAGCTTCTTAAAACAATGGCATCTTTCTAGGTTGGCGGGAAGGAATACTTCCTAATCGTGTCACTGGTACCGCTATATTTGCGCCGATGTCTTGGACAATATGACCATAGGTGACGGCAACAGAAACTGTACGTTCAATGGCGTGGGTATACCCACGTTAAGATATGGGGGCGTATTTTCGTTCCATGCTAAATTTGAGTGGTTTCCAAAGTAGTGCAAAGTTTCCCAGTTTAGAACATAACTAGAAACCCTATTTTGCAGTGGAATAAAATGGGCTGCAGGTAATATAGAAACTTCACAGAGGTCATTAATTCAAGTCACAACACATTTATTGCTTACATTACTCAAACATCCTGCTCTAATTTTAATTCCAAATGCTGCACCTTAATCTATGAATATAAAAGCGAATTATTTAAATATTTCAACGCAGAATTAAATAATATTTATTATTTAAATTGATACACATTGTTTAAAAAATGGATCCCTGTACATAATCATTTTTGATCATTTTCTGGCTACGCTAATGTTTAGATAAAGTTAGAGTTTTATATCACGGCTAAACTATAAAAATCTGATGTGTTACATTCACATTACCTTCTCTACACCATTATTGTTTAGTAGACAGAGGAAGTATTGCATCTCACCCAAAACTTCAGTATCGAGATTTCGCCAGAAATGTATATTTTGAAGTTCCCGGAATCAGAGAGTTCATTTTTACTTTCTCTACTACGTATAATAACTAGAGGAAGTTTTGTATTCTACCCAAAAATTCGATATCGAGATTTCATCGGAAATACGTGTTTTGAGACCCCTGAATAAAAAAAAAAGCAATTTTGGAATTATGTCCGTGTGTGTGTGTGTGTGTGAACAACATAACTCAGAAACGAACAGTCGGATAAACACCAAACTTGGTATTTAGGTTCAGTATCTACCAGAGATGCGATATGAAGGTTTTCAAGAAAATCTTCCACCTCAGTTACCCTTTACATGGAACATTTTTCGAAAATTGTAATTTTCTAAAAAATGACTAACGGTTTTGATTAAAATATCATGTATTTAAGATACTTTCATTACAAATAAAATGTATATATCTTGAATTGTCTGGGAATGTCCTCCAAAAGTATTCTTCATTGTGAACGACTTTCACATAACTGATAAACTATAAGAGATGGGCAAAATTTTACTACACAAAAAATGTAGATCGCGTTAAAATACACAATTTGTCATACAGTTTTGTTTTTGAGTGAACCATTTTCGAGATATTGCTTGATATTCCCTTAAATTTTCCAATACTTTTACTTTTTCTCAAATGGAAATTCTTTATTCATTTTTTTTATGGTCCTGGTATTGTAAAGAGAATAGAATACTCCACATAGCAACCAGCTTTAAAAATATTTGACTATCGCTTAAAGCCTACCAATTTCCCTTGCATCTACAAGAAAATTAGCAATAAGATTAACATCTCAATATCTCGATTAACATGAAGCATATGGAGAATAAGCGTTTGTAAAAATCGTTTGTACAAGAGTAGAGAAAGTCATGTGAGTGTAACACATCAGAATTTTTATTTAGGAGGCAACACATTAGATTTTTAGAAAAGGCCCGCATGTGTATGTGTGTGTGTCAACAGCATAACCCAAAAATGAAATGTCTGATAAACACCAAACCTGTTATTTTGGCTCAGATTCTTCCAAAGGTGCGACACGAAGACTTCTAAGGAAATCCTTTCACTCCAAATTACCCTTTAAGTGGCACTTCTTTCAAAATATTTTATCAACAGTAGCTTTCACTATTTTCATTAAAATACCATATATTTAAGATATTAGCAAATAACATGTGTGAGATCAATTTTCTGGGAGTAGCCAATGACATCGTCCTCTTTCGGTAGGAGTTCTATGTTATTTTGTATAACTGGTAAATTATATGAGATAAACAAAAGCGTGCTGCACAAAATGTATAGACGTCTTTAAAACTGAGGCAGTATTTTTAACACTAAAATGGTTTCAGTCTAATTATATAATATGTAAATTCAATAACAGCCCGCCTTGAAGCAATATGTGTATGTAATAATTTGTAAAATATATGTAACAGTCATTGCATATTCTTATATTATTGTAAACATGTTCAATAATGTTATGTGAATGCATTACGCAATTTAATAATGTAGGAGCTGTGAGAAATAGGTCAAAAGTTGCCAACAAAGAGGTAACAATGAGGTAACCTTGAGTCAATAATGAGTAAGAAAGTTTAACAGTGCTACTTATGATTCTTGGAGTAACAATAATGTAATTTTAGTGACAGTTTATAAATATAGCCAATCAACATCCAGAAAAAGCTTTAGTTAAATGCAGGTATTCTATTGGAGTAAAAATAGCTAATCAGAGACTTGAAATACAGAAATTTACAAGTTTAGACGGTTGAAATCTAGTCAGTTGCCTGCGGACAGTGTTTGTAACTGGATGCGTGATGTGTTCTCGAGAAATTAATTACGTATTCGTGTGAGACGAAAAATAGTATACTTGTTAAAAAGTGCAAGTATTAAATAAAAGAATCTCACAGCTCTCGATATCCGTGAAGGGCTATTTAATTTGTGTCAAGGATTAATAAAAATGAGTGAATTAAAACTTAAAATCTGTGTAAGTCTACATTCTTGTCGCATCACGCCCTGTCAAGACTTCATGTCTCTAACAATAATACTGAGCCGAGGCATACATAAATATTAAATATTTAAAGAAACAGCTTAATTACAAAGTTAATATTCTTTTAAACTCGGGGCAAAGGCTACCGGAAAGTGTTTACTATACGTGCGGTTGCAACGAATTTTAAATTCGGCTCCCCAATAGTTGAACTATAATACAACTCCTTCAATACAACGTACTTCAAATCGGCTTTTCCATACGTGAATCAATAATCTTTCATACGTAGCAGCAACTACCTACTTCAAATTGACGCCCAAAGCGTGGTGCAAACAACGTAACAAACCATCTTCTCAAATTGACGTTATACGTGGGGCAAATAACAAATTAACCATCTTCTCAAATCATACAATGTGCCTTATAGTGCAGGAGTCAGATCCTTACCACAGCTGTAGCATTAACGCCGAAGTTAAGCTTGGCGAAGCCAGATATCCCAAATGGTTTGCATATAAATTAATTTACTTCAAAGACTCTAAAAAGAAAAGATCAACTGATTATCACGTTTTCGAATAGGCCATTCACGTTTAATCCATTCCTTCTTACTCAACAAAGTAATTGCTCCTCACGAGACTATCAAACACATCACTAAATGCGGAAGTTATACATGGAGAGAAGAAGACATAGCATCCCAGAAGATATAGCCTTAGCTTTAAACAACCCTACTCATTTAAAAAACATTATTTTTTTTCTTGAAAGACATCAAACTGTATAACAAGATTTAAATATAACACATCAAATAAAAATGTATAATAGGTAATGGGTTCTAGTTGTGCTCAAGACTAATAATGCAAAATATGTTAGTATAAACTACAATTATTGTATTATTTAATCATTGTAAAGTATACAAGATATTATTATTGTACTCGTATGTATGGATATAAGTCGCGATATGACCTAGTAATCAAAGCGACTGTAAATAAAAATAAATAACAATAACTTCAAAAAGTGTGTAACGAAAACAATAAAAGCGATATTTTTTGTTCCACGTCCTGTTTAGTAATGTTTTGTGCTCGTTCTTCCTACTTGCGGCGCCACAGGAGGTGGACACTGATGATACATGCAATGAAATATTTTGGAAAGGAAGGAATTTTAGAAAGGCCTAAGTCTAGGGTATCTCCACCAAGCGAGGAGGCGCCACAGTAACATGTGCGACACACATTCGGATGGTCTCGAGTTCGATCCCCGGCAACCGCCCACTCTGACCCATGGACCGTTTCCTCGGGTCGACAGACAACTGCTGGGGTGGTTTATCTTCTACTACGACCCTGCTGCCGCTCATTTCCTGTACCCGTCATCTTCCTTGTCATCTTTTTCAGGGTTGTAGGACCAGGCAAAAGTGCTCGTCGGGTTTCGATTGACAGTGCGCTCTGTAGAGATTTCTTTCCTGACGTTGCGGAACTGCGCAGGTCTCGCCTTCAAATAGGTCCTGCCCCGGGGGGGGGGGCCGCCGCGTGTTCAGGTGGCTTGTGGGTGGGCCTGAGCGGCGTAGGATACGTTCGGTCCGAAAACATTAGGGACCCCGTCCATGCTTGCGCCAGTCGTCATCCGGAACTAGTCCCCTCCTCTCATTCCTGCCTCCCAGAGGTCATGGTAGAAGTAAAAAGAGCCGTTACGGCCTACTTGCGGTGCTCTGCCTCGGTGGCGGGACCTCATCCTTTCGTCCGTACCTTTACCTTTTAGGGTACCTCCCCTGACCGGGATTTTGCTAATTATGAGGACTGAGGAAAAAATCCTAAATGAGGGAGGACGGTCAAGGAATTTGAATCGTGGACCAATAAAGCTCGGTATTGAATTATGGCCGGTATCACTATATACATGGCGGCGCCGTGACCGAGTGGTTAGACCGCTCGCCTTTCACCGAGGCGGCCCGGGTTCAATCCCAGGGACCCGCATGTGGGATTTGTGGTGGACAAAGGCGGGTTTTCTCCGGGTTCTCCGGTTCCCACGCCATTCATTCCACCAACTGCTCATCATCACCTTTCCTTTCATCCATTTCACCGTCATTTCGTTTCATCTACTTCCTCCCATACCAGGCATCGGGCTGATCCATGAGTGTCTGCTCCTCGACGGGCCTCTGACCCTTGGAGGGTGTAAGTCCTACGTAAGAAGAGGTTGAACAAAGAAAGAAGATCACTATATAAATGTAACACGCATACACTGCATGACTTTTATTGACTTCAATACATTATTACACGTAATAAATAACAAATAATATTGTACTTTACTTATTTTCATGAATATGTGGCATATTTTGTGACTTTGTTCCATATTTCTGACACTCAGAAGTTGCATCGCATGCATCTCCCGTGGCATCATGGGAAGTTGGTTGCGTTGTCTTTCCGCTGCCAACATTTGAAATCCCAGCATAGCTGAAAACACGACTGAGAGCCCTCAGCCTCAAAGCGTAGCCGAGGGATCTGCGCGTCTAAAACTCGAATGATTCACGTTGGCAGCAATTCCTTCCAAAAGTCGACTATATAAGAACAGCTGCATAAAAGGGAGAGTGGGTGGGCAAAATATTACCCCCGAAGCAACATCTACTACACCATACAAGAATTACTGTGGATAGCAAAAAACCACGATTTAGCAAGTTAAAAGGTTCTATTTTTACCATAATCCCGAATACGAGCTTCACACGTTACCGTAAAATTATATGGATTTTTAACACATTAAATATCATTCAAAAACGAAGCTTCGGCCAAAAATTCGCGTTAGCGGTTTCGGAATATTACTTCCTTTTACGACTTGGTATTAGCGTTGAACTACACAACTCAGCTATGATCATGTAAGAGCTCTCCAGATTACTTTGGTTTTACGAGCAAAATGTTTAAAACATAAGCATATCTCTTCTTTTCGTTTTCTTCTTTACTTTTATGTCTGTTAGCTTCATATTTTTCTGAACCTTCTTTTGATTTCCAACGAAGTATTTATACTGAGCATTTATAATAAACGCAAGCTATAAATGGGCTTGTGTAAACGACTTTCTCGGATTATTTCTTAAGTCGAATTCCTGTATGGTTCTGGTTCAAGTGTAAATCTTCTTTCTAAGAAACCGGTTTTGATGCATATTGCTAATGGGAATGCATTCCTAACATGTTATGCTTCAATGCAAGACGCGATCAGCAATTTATCTGATTCTGCGACCGCTTTTTGGCTCTGGCAGAATTTAGTTTTTAATAATACTAACACAGCAAGCCCAGAAGCGAAATATTGGAAAAATGTATAGTATAGTTATGTGAAATTAATCATAGTATAATAACATTAAATGTTCATAACAAATCTTTAAGGCACTTTGTGTGAATTTTTACTTTCTCTACCACATATGTAGCAGATGAAGAAGGTATTGCATTCCAACCAAAAATTCGATACCGAGATTACACCGGAAATACATGTTTTGAGGTCACTGAATACAATATGTAGAAAAAGGTCTGTGTGTGTCTGTCTGTCTGTGTCTGAACACCATAACTAAAAACGAAAATTCGATAAATACCAAACTTTGTATTCAGATGCAATATCTTCAAAGAAAATGCGACATTAAAATTTTAAACAAAATCCCCCACCCCAAACTAACCTTTACATGGAAATGTTTTCGAAATTTTTGGTTTTCTAAATAATGGCTCTGACGATTTTAATTAAAATACCACATATTAAAGATATTTGCAAGACATATAAAACGCACATGTTGAATTTTCGGGGAATATCATATAAAGTTCTCTCACTCGGAAGGAATTTTGTATAATCTTGTATAACTGGTAAACGTTAAGGGATAGGCGAAAACGTACTACACAAAAAATTAACATCTCTTAAAAACACACTATTTATTTAAAATAGTTTTGTAGCATAATCTATTGTGGGATATCTGATATTAAAGATTATAATTGTTCATTTGTTGGTCATTCTCATAAAGTTGTTTCTTTCAACGTGCAGTTTCTCGCGATTGCATGGAAACAGCATGGAATTTTAAGGCCAGCAGATAGCGCCCTGTTTTTAAACATTTGACTGTCACTTTCCGTTATGTATCTATAAAGAAATGTATGATGTAGCTATTTCTGCAAAGGTTTATTTGAATTAAAATGAAGTAAATAGAAAAATAGGCTTGATTAAGAATAATTTGTATACCCCTTAATAAAAGATAGAGGATAGAGAAAGTGATGTGTATGTATCACATCAGATATTTTTTTTGTTTTGTTTTTAGTATAATAGAGATTGAAATATGTCGCTTCTTAATGGGCCAGAATATTTAGAATCTCAAATTAATCATTATAAAGCACAGGAACATAGTGCAGTCGTATAAGATTAGGCATTACTATATTTTCATGCATTTAAAAATATAAAGCATATTCGCAACAGTAAATAACAATTCTATGATTGCACGTGTTTAACATAATTGAAGCGGGAGTTACGCTGATGGACAATTTAAAAGAACGTTCTTCAACTGCCTCTTCATCGTGTAAATTTTTAAACGCTATAATAGTTTTCACATACAAGGCACTTGACGTTGTGGCTGTACTTTATAAATGTAAGAATAATCCACTTTCAGAAGAGGAAGAAAAAGGATCTGTGTGCGTCAAACACTCCTATAGCTTTTTCCACCTATTATACAAAATAACCTCCAAATAAAGAAGAATTCACAGGATATTACAGAAAAATACATACATATAATTTTATTGTTCATATCAGTAACTGAAGCATATATATAAATAATTTTAATCAAAGTTGTTTGAACCGTTTTTTGAGAAACAAATAACGATTTTTTCAATGTTAACAGCGTTTTAGGAGAAAAGCTACATAAAGGAATTCATGTGTTATCCTGGAAAATTTTTGAACTTAAATGTGAAGTATGGCGTTCATCCGGCACATCAATGACAGGGTCCCTAAGTTTCAGATAGACTCCTCGGCAGACGGTCAGGCACACAGGGAACCCTACCTCACACAGAGGGAAATGCTGGGTGCAGAAGCGCACGCGTCCGCACATATACACACCCACGCGGGTCCTTTCTAAAACAGTGTGTACGGGGACCTACAAAACATGTCTGATGAGATCTCGATACCCAATTTTTTACGTTTTCTGTTTTCATAATAAACATCAAAATATCAGTGAAAGATTTAACAGTACACAACATTATGTCTCTTCCTTACACCTGCAGTGCGATCGGAACTATATTGTTTCCCATGATGACTAGTTTAAATATACAGGATGGACCTTTAATTTCAGACTGTACAATATCTCCAAAACTAAGTGTTGTAGAAAGAAATCTCTTCAATAAAAGTTACTTGATAATTTGGGGGAAGATAAATGCCATTAGTCGTGTTTTGTTTGGAGGACGTTATGATGGACATTTTAGGGTCAATTTCATTTTTAAATGGAATCTACAATTATATAGAACTTAAATTGACCCTAAAATGGTCATCACATCGTGCTCCAAGTAAAACACATCTAATAGCGCTTACTTTCCCCATAATATCAAGCAACTTTTATTCAAGACATTTCTTTCTACAACGTTTAGTTTTGGAGATATTGTACAGTCTCAACTTAAATGGTCCAACCTGTAGAATAACAGTAACAATAGACTCCTGTAACATTTTAAATTATTCTTTCTATAAATTTTTGTAAGGGATAAAACCTTTCAGAAACACTGTTTAATGGTATTTCATTATGTAACATTAAAAGGTTAAATATAGACCGGATATTTCGAATTGTTTGTCATGTTCTCCATAATTCCCCGCGCTTTGTAGAAAGTAATTAAGATACCATAAAGTCTATTTTCTAGGTAGAATATAACGTCTATTGTATAAAAGTTTCATAAAAATGTTTTTTGCCATTCTTGTGTCATTCTTTTGTAAAACACGCACTCTCATACCAACAAACATTTTAATAAACTAATTTGTGATTTCCGGGTGGACAATTATGCCTACTAGTATGTATCAATAGGGACCCTCATACGAGATTTGTGAATAAAAGCTCGGGTTTTCTCCGGGTTCTCCGGTTTCCCCCGCCAACTTTCATTCCACCGGTGCTCCATAATCACCTTTCCTATCATTCATCTCCCATCTGCATCTATCATACACTTCCTCGACATCATCTCGGGCATGTGGCTGATCACTCGCCCTGGTCTCTCACTCTCTGATCAGTAGGCTCTCTGCCCCCCCGTCAGGCATCTGACCCAGGCGCTGTCATACGTCCCGAGGAGTGCGAGTCCTCGGTTTGGGTGGGCGTTAAGGTGGGAAGACCCTGGCCGATTTGGCCAGTTTCTGCCATGCAGTTAGTTTTAGCAGGTATCAATAAAATTATTTAATATAAAATTACTGGAAACGTTTCAGTCATAGTTTCATTACATGTACAAATTATGGATATGGACCCTTATGGATCTCTTTTAACACAATTTTCCAGCGTTTAAATCTACTGACCTTGTCAAATGCTATTCTTATGGTTATGAATGCTGTCTGCATCTCCAAGTTGATTTCGCGCCCTTTTATATTGTGATGGCAACATCTTACTTTTCTAAAGTCACTGTTTATCTGGTAACATTGTAACATTTATTATTTAAAGTCAATGTTAATGTGTAAAAAGAAATCGAGAATAGTATTCATGTCCGAAATAAAGGAAGGCAAAGTTATAAATACAGATCATTCAGAGGAAAGATTGGTAGATCATACAGCACAAAGATTTCGCCAAGAGAATAGAAAGGAAACCAAACCATAAATGACACAAGACGATACCACCTCGATAGAGGCTGGGATTACGAATGTAGGAGGATTTCAGCTTTATGCCCAAGGCTAATCCTATTGCGCCTACCAAGCCAAGAAGGGATAAGCCGGAAGAGTAAGAGGGTGCCAAATGTGATGGTGATGGGCGCTTCGCAGCGGGGTCCTAACGCTTCCAGTTTGAACATCCCTGGCCACCCATCAATGCTCGCCCTAACCTAAAGGAAATGTTCGGGCTGAAGGTCCTAAATCAGGAATAAAACAGCACACGCACCGCATACACTTCATACCATCGTCCACCACACTTAACACTGCGATTTTTAAGATGAAAGAAAACGAAATAAGAGGACATTACAGATGGGCAAATTGCTTGTAGTGTGTAATCCATCCCTGCATTCGCTTACCAACTGTGAAAACTACGAAAAAATCAAGGTCCATGAGGACGCCTGAGCCACTCTGCCCGGTTGCCTCAACGGATTCTCTTCTTTAGGTAAAAAAAACCTTGCCCTCACCCCACAACCATAGTGTGACGTTAACTTTGGAAAAAAATTCCATCTGTTGTCACTTTTACTGTTTCTCTCTTTCTACTTTACCTTTCTTGTAGCGTCAGCAAAGCCGAAAAGTGACGAGAATGGTTCTTGAAGAAACTGACTGGTCTTGTTAGTTCCTTGAATAATTGTGGTCACGCACAATTAGGTTTCTGGCCTGTTCTTGACAGACAAGTTGACAGACTTGAGAAGCGAATTGTATATCCATCGCTAAAGTGGCTCGCCCTGTATATTGTGGGTTTTAGATCCATAGATTTCAAGCGCCGCAGGTCATATATTACGAAGAAACCATTTGCCAAAAAGGAACCGAGAATAGAAATGACGGACGAGTAGATTATTGTGCAAAAGTAGCAGTAACAGGTCCAAGGCGGCGGCAGGTGTGGATAGAAAGCAATAAACAGGTGCTCCTCGGATAGGAGATCGCGCCTAAAATGGTTGGGGCATGCCGATGACCTCGACCAGGTCGGGCGAAAGAAGCAGTAGGTAGGTGTGTTGATACATTGACAAGGCATTGATTCTAAACGGCTGCATGTTCTCGGCCCGTATTTAATCTTGCTGCTGATCAGCAAAACCATAAATTATGTTTCGAGAAAGTAGGAGTGTAGTATAAATTGCTTTTGTTTTTAGTTACAATTAGTTTCCCGCTGGGCGCATATTACTGTCTCTAAGTGATCTACATGAAGTATTTTTATGAAAGTTGGTATTAAAGTAAATAGATAATATGCCTTTCTAAAATTAATATATTTTAAACGTGATTCATTTTTCGTGAAACATGCTTTACGTATGTCGATGTTAGAGTAGTTGTTATGAAGTTCCAGTTTGGTCATTCTGAAAGTAAAAGAAGGTATCTTACAAGTATAAAAGGTGCATAAAGGCCTTCTACCATTTTCATTGTTGCAGAGTAAATCTAGTTGACAACAAGTTAATCGAAACATATTAGTACTAGTACTACTATTATTGCCTGCTGTTACTACTACCACGTCTACTACAACTACCACTACAACAACTACTACTACTACTACTACTACTACTACTACTACTACTACTACTCCTGCTGCTACCACACCACAACTGCTCCTGCTATCACTACTACAACACCGCTACTACTTCAATACCACTACAGCTACAATACTAACTGCTGCTTCTACAATACCACAACTACTTCATTACCTCTACAGCTAGAACACTACTGCTCCTTCTACTACAATACTACTACTTCAATACTACACCTACAATACTACTGTTTCCACTACTACTACTACTACTACTACTACTACTACTACTACTACTACTACTACTACTACTACTACTACTACTACTACTACTACTACAATTCTACTGCTGCTGCTACTATTACAATACCACTACTACTTCAATACCACTACACTACATAACTATTGCTGCTACTACAACAATATTACTGCTGCTTCCACTAAAATACCACTACAGCTACAATACTACTGCTGCTACTACTACAATACTACTACTACTGCTGCTACCACACCACTACTGCACCTACTACTACTACTACTACAATAATACTGCTCTTGCTACTACTACTACTACTACTACTACTACAATAATACTGCTCTTGCTACTACTACAATACCACTACTACTTCAGTACTACAGCTACAATACCGCTGCTTCTGCTGCTACTACTACTACTACTACTACTACTACTACTACTACTACTACTACTTCAATACCACTATTACTTCAATACCATTACTGCTACACTACTACTGCTGCTGCTGCTACTACTACTACTACTACTACTACTACTACTACTACTACTACTACTACTACTACTACTACTACAATACCGCTATTGCTACAATACTACTGCTGCTACCACTACTGCAATACCACTGCTACTACTTCAATACCACTACAGCTACAATACTACTGCTGCTGCTGCTGCTGCTACTACTATAATACCACTGATACTACTACAATACTACTGGACCTGCTACTTGTACAATACTACCACTATAATACTACTACAATACTACTGCTGCTCCTGCTACTACTATTACAACTGTTACTACTGTTGCTCCCGGTGCTACTACAATAATACCACTACTGCTCCTGCTACAACTTCAACTACTAGTACTGCTGCTACTACTACTACTACTACTACTACTACTACTACTACTACTACAATTACAACAGCTACTACTACGTCTATTATTACTGCTACTTCTACTACTACTACTACTACTACTACTACTACTATTACTACTACTACTACTACTACTACAACTACCACTGCTCCTGCTACTACTACAACTACTCCAACTGCTACTAATACTACTTCTACTGCTAATGCTGCTTCCAAACGAGGAAAAGTTACAAAACATTCACGATGTTAACTGTAGATGAGACTGTACAGATGGGAGATATGAAGAAAATAGTGAAACAAGAATGAAATATAAACTTAGAAATAAAAGTAGTGGAAAAATCAAATACACAAGGAGTAAAATATGCATTTGTAACCCAAATAGTGAAGCGGCAATATCACTGATAACTAAGAGAAAAATAGGAGATAGTTGGGATAGATGGAGAGTAAAGGCAACAAACATTTTAAAAAGATGCTCTAAATGCTATAGCGTGGGACATAAGGCAAGTGATTGCTTGAATAAAGAAGCAGGCAAATATGACATAATTGTGGGAGATATAGCTCAAAATAAAAGAATGCAAAAATACGATGAAATATTGTCTGTGTTAGTCAAATGAGCTCAAGGAAGAGTCGATGCGATGCTCAGAATACAGGAGACTTGCCCATGCTCAAGAAAGGAAGAAAAGGCAAGTTTTTACAAGCCAAGCACGAAATTAATACAAGGAGCAAACGGGCTATGGATCTTGTATATTGTAGACTTCGCAATGATAGCAGAGCCAAATATAAATATGACAAAACTTAGCCAAGAATTGCTATTTATATACCACAAAATGGCTTAAAGATACGGAAAACTATGAGTGGTAAAGTATATGTATGGGTAGAAACTAATGGCATGGTTACTTACTACTGCTATGCCTCATCTTAAATAAACGAGGGAAAACTCCAACAATTCTTGATTGAAATAAGACATGGTATCGAGCAGCGTAGAAGGATAAAGTCGTCCTCCGTGGTGTAGTGGTTACCATGCTAGCTTCTAGGCGGAGGGCGATAGATTTTTTTCGGGCGTAGAAATCCTTAGCATGGCTTCCTTCGGAAGGGAAGTAAAGCCGGTGGTCCCGATTTACGGCACGTAAAAGAACCTCAAGCCTGATAGAGGCCTCTGAGCACAATTACCGGTCTTTCACGCCCAAAGTAGAATGGGATGCTAAGGACTATAGCAGTTAAAGAGCATCCATAAATAAAACTCAATTTAATTTAAGAAGGGTAAAAGTGTACTAATAGAAGGCGATTTTAATGCTAAGGTTTATCGCTGGGGATCACCGATAGATCATAAGAAGGCAGTATACTAACGAAGTAGATCAGTGAAAATGATTATAACATTCTAAATGATGAAGACACTCGCCTTTGAAGGAAATAATGCATCATGTATATACATTACAATATGCTCAGCAGAAGTAGGAACATTAATCAGTAAATGGTATATGGATGATGAAGAAAACTTTAGTTATCATAAGAATATATTAATTGAACTACAGAAACAAAATCCTAAGGCGATACTACAAACAAATAGATATAGAAATGGACAGTTATTCAAAAAAGAGAATAAAGACTAAGTACTAAAAGAGGTGGAGAAAGAAACTGGAAGACCAGACTATACACATCAACCAAAAGAACTTGGACAAGTAATGGAAAGCGTATGTAATTACACATTTAGAAAAAATCTGATGTGTTACACTTGCATGACTTTCTCTACTCTTGTACAAGCTATTTTTACAAACGCTTATTCTCCATATGCTTCATGTTAATCGAGATGTAAATCCTATTGCTAATTTTCTTGTAGGTGCAAGGGGAATATGGTAGTATTTAAGCGATAGTCAAATATTTTAAGAGCTGGTTGCTATGTGGCGATTCCATTCTCTTTGTATGTCCAGGACATAAGCAAAATGAATAACGAATTCCCATTTGAGAAAAATTATTGGAAAATTTAAGGGAATAATAAGCAATATCTCGAAAATGGTTCACTCAAAAAAGAATGAATATGACATAAATGGTGTATTTTAACGCGATCTACATTTTTTGTGTAGTAACATTTTGCTATCTCTTATGGTTTACTAGTTATGCAAAAGTCGTTCACAATGAATACTTTTGGAGACATTCCCAGAAAATTCGAGATAAACATTTCATTTGTCATGAAAATATCTTAAACATATGATATTTTAATCAAAATTGTTAGAGCCATTTTTGAGAAAACTAAAATTTTCGAAAAATTTGTCATGTAAAGGGTAATATGGGGTAGGGGGATTTTCTTGAAAACATTCGTATCGCATCTCTGGAAGAAACTGAACCTAAATACTAAGTTTGGTGTTTATCCGACTGTTGGTTTCTGTGTTATGCTGTTCATAGACACACACACACACACACACACACACACACACACACACGTACACACGCGTGCCCGCACGCGCGGACATGTTTCCAAAAATGCTTTCTTGGGATTCAGGGGGTCTCAAAACATATATTTCCGGTGAAATCTCGGTATCGAATTTTTGGGTGGAATACAATACTTTCCCTACTTACTATACGTAGTAGAGAAAGTAAAAAATATGGCTATCAAAATCACAAAGCAGTATATTCGTGGTATGAAACCATTGCAAAATTAAGGAAACGAAGCAATGAAGCACGAAGAAACGTGACAGGCGCAAACAGGAAAAACAACATCGCAGAATATGAAAAACGCGATATACAAAATGAATATCCAGAAAGTCGTAAAACCTTAAAAAGGCTATTAAACTACCAAAAAGGAATGCATGGGACCAACTATGTGCTAAAATAGACGCAGACACATGGGGTCGTAGATATAAGTTAGTAATAGGAAAGAGAGGGGCTAGATCACCACTAGAAATTACAAACGAAGAACAGCTAAAATGCTATTTTCTAAATAAAAGCTTGGCCAGAAATACAACTCAACAGAGAAGAACCGCATGCCAAAGAAATGAAGTAATGGAAGCCGTAAAGCATATAAAAAGAGGAAACACGCGGGACCAGATAGAATCCCCCCCAGAAGTCATTAAGACCATAACGGAACAAAAGCGAGATGTTTTTGAAAAATCATTAAATGGACTCATTATTAAAGCAATTTTTCCGAAAGAGTGGAAGGTAGTGAAATTATTATTAATTGAAAAAAAAGTGATGGTAAAAAATCATATAAACCATACTGTTTAATAAATGTAGTAGGGAAACCTTTTGAGCAAATTATAAACAAAAGACTCGTAGAAGAGATCGAACATAAAGCAGGTTTTGTACAAATACAATTTGGTTTCAGGAAAGGTCTATCGACATAAGATGCAATAAAAACTAGAATTATTATGCGATACATTCACATGACTTATTCTGCCCTCTATCCTTTATTAGTGGGTATGTATACAAATTATTCTCACTAAAGCTTATTTTTCTGTCTACTAAATTTTAATTCAAATAAACACATGCAGAAATAGCTGATACATTTCTTATAGCTACAATGAGAACGATAATCAAATGTTTGAGAACTGGACGCTCTACGCTCGCCTTAAAGTTCCATATTGTTTTCATGCAATCGTGAGAAACAACTTTAAGAGAACGACTACGCAATGAACAATTCGAACCATTAGTAATGCATATCTCAGAAATGGCTTATGCCACAAAAAACTTATAGGATATAAATTGTGTGTTTTAAAGAGATCTTCATTTTTTGTGTAGTACGTCTTCGTCCATCGCTTAGCGTTTACCAGTTATAAAAGATACAAAATTCTTCTGAATAAAGAGGACTCCACAGGATATTCCAGAAAATTCAAGATAAACATTTTATTTGTCATGTAAATATCTTTAATATATTTTAATCAGAATCGTTACAGCAATTTTTCAGAAAATCAAAAGTTTCGAAAAATCTTCTATATAGAGGGTAATTGGGGTGGGGGATTTTTTTTTTAAATCTTCATGTCCCATCGTTGGAATATACTGAACTTAAATACCAAGTTTGATATTTATAAGACTTTCCATTTTGAGTTATGCTGTTCACATACACACACGAACATGTTTCCAAAAATGCTTTATTTGGATTCAGGGGGCCCTAAAAGCATGTATTTCTGATAAAATCCAGGTAACGGATTTTTTGATAGAATGCAACATCTTCTCTACCTATTACGTACATGGTAGAGAAGATAAACTATAGGGATAGAAATGAAAGAAACGAACAAATATACAGTCTTGGTCATACTGGATGTATAAATCATTTTGACTGAAATGTTATGGTTGGATATGATAAATGAATTGAAAAGAATAAGAATGCCCTCATATTTAATAAGACTTATCTGCAGATATTCAGAAGATAGGCAAATACTGATAAAAATATATAATGAACATGACTTGTGGAGTACCACAAGGATCTGTTTTGGGACCTACATTATAGAACTATGTTATGATGGAGTATTAAAAGAGGAATTGCTGATAGGAACAAAAACTATTGGATATGTTGACGAACTGGCATTATAATATGCGGTAAATCCAAAGAGTAAACGGAAGAAAAAAATCTGATGTGATGCATTCACATGAATCTCTCTACCCTCTATCTTTATTAGTGGGTATACGAACTATTCTTACTAAAACTTATTTTTCTGAATACTACGTTTTAATCCAAATAAACCTTTGCATAAATAAGCTACATTACACATTTCCTTATAGATACAAAGAGACCAGCGATAGTCAAATGTTTAAGAAGTGGACGCTATATGCCAGCCTTAAATTCCATACTTTTTCCATGCAATCGCGAGAAGCAACTGAAAATCGAAGAGAATTTAACAGAATGACAAATAATGATGCTTATTAACGGATATCTGAGAAACGGCTTATGCCACAGAAAGACTTATTTGAAGTAAATTGTGCATGTTAAAGAGATCTACCCCTTTTATGTTGCACATTTTCGTCTATCGCTTAACGATTACCAGTTATAAAATATTATCTAAAATGCCTTCCGAATGAAGAGGAATTCAGACTATTCCCAGAAAATTCAAGATATACATTTTATTTGTTATGTAAATATTTTAATATATGATATTTTAATCAAGATTGTTAGCCATTTTTTAAAAAATCAAAATCTTCGAAAAATGTTCCATGTCAAGGGTAGTTGAGGTGTGGGAATTTTCTGGAAAATCTTCGTGTCGTATCTTTGAAATATCAAGTGTGGTATTTACCTGACTTTTCGTTTTTGAGTTATATTGTTCAGACACACACACACACACATAATCACATGCGCGCGCGCACACACAAAACGCACGCACACGTACGTTTTTCTAAAAAAACTTTTTTTGTATTCAGGGGTTTCAAAACATGTATTTCCGTTTAAATCTCGGTATGGTATTTTTGGGTGGAATGAAATACTTCCCCTACTTACTGTACATAATACAGAAAGCATAAGTATAAAGATGGACATGAGTTATGGAGTACCACAAGGATCGGTTTTGGGACCTACATTGTAGAACGTATATTATGGACTATTAAAAGAAAATTACTAATAGGAACAAAAGCTATTGAATATACTGACGATGTGACATTAATAGTATGCATTAATAGTCCAAAGAGGAAATGGAAGAAAATCGAATGCTCTATGAATTAAATTCAAATTTGGATGTTCAAAAAGGGACTACAATTAGTATCTGAGAAAATAGAAATATCACTTTGAAGGAAAGAAGAACATTAAAGGAAATAAGATCCAAAAGACGACTAAAATATATAGGTACACAAATTTGACATAACATATGTGGGCACAAAGTAAGTGGCTGGGAAAGCGGAAAAACTATAGGAGCATTGGGACAATTAATGCCAAAAACCGGAGGATCCAAAGCAGGAAAAAGAAAAGTACTCAGCGACGTATTGAATTCGATAATTTTGTATGATGCGCCCGCCTGGAAAACTCTGATAGAAAGAATAACACAGAATTATTGAGAGGGTACAACGAAGGATCACAATAAGAATTGCTAGCGGCTACAGAACGATACCCCCCAGGGCAGTACAGGTGATAACGTGAACCATACCAATGCATTTATTGGTAAAAGGACGCACATATGGAAATAAAGTCCAAAAGGAAAAGTTAAGGCAAAGCACATTAAAAATGGCAGAATGAATGGGAATTAGAAACAGAAATGGATCATGTACGAAGACAGTAATGCCAGAAATAGAACCATGGTTAAAATGAAAACATGGAAAGATTGGATATTATCTTAAGCAATTCCTGTCTGGAGATGGAGCTATCAAAACATATCTATTCAAAATGAAAATAGTAAATACTGTAAATAGCTCATACTATGGTGAAAGGGATACACCTGAACATACTGTATTGAAATGTGACAAACGGGGAGATATGAGGGAAGAAGCTACAAGAAATTGGACAAACTGTAATAGCAGAAGATATAAGAGAAATGCTTGAGAATTAAAAAATTGAATTATAGAAGATATAACAAATATCACGAAAGAAAAACAAAAAGGTGAAAGGAGGATAAACAGGGGTGCTGCATTGCGAAGGTAATGCTGGGAAATGATTCCGCAAATTTGCAAGATTTGAAGGTTTTTAATGGGTACAGTTATTGGGAGTACTACAATACCATCCTCTTGCTAGCGGGTGGCGCACATAGTGTTTTCCCCTCCAACTAAGCCAAGAAAGCTGCTGCTGCTGATCGTAATTAAGGCACGCACTCGTGAATGGGAGTCTGTGGTTCAAATCCCGCCACGACCGTCCTACCTGAATGAGGTTTTTTTTAGTGTTTTCTCAGTCCTCATAACTCGCAAATGCCGGGGAAAAATGAAATTGAGCTTTATTTATGGACACGCTTTAACTATTATGATTCTTAGCGCCCCATTCCTTATTGGGCGTGAAAGACCGGAATTTTTTTTCAGATATCTCTATGAGGCCTGAGGTTCTTTAACATGCCGTAAATCTATGACACGGGACCACCCGCTTTACTTTCCTTCCGAAGGAAACCGTACTAAGGATTTTTACGCCCGGAAAAATCCATCGCCCTCCGCCGGGTTTGAACCCGCGACCTCGTGAACTAGAGGCTAGCATGCTACCCCTAGATCACGGAGGACAACAATGGGGAAGTACACTAAACTTTGACTGAAACGTTTCCTTCCTTAATTATTCTTTCATTTCATGTATCATTCAGTGTCCACCGGAGTAATAAGAAGGGTATCAAGCACTGATACTTCTACTACGACATTGGTGGCCGATATCGTTAAGGCACGGATTCCTGAACAAAATTCAATCTGCGATTCAAATTACGTCAGGACTCCCATGGCTCAAGTTTCTTCCAGGGTTCCCACAGTACTCATAACTGGCAAATACCAAGGGAGGTACTCTAAACTTAATCGTTTACTTTCCAAAAATTTCCTTCCCAATTATCACTTCATTCCACATACCATCAGTGACCACAGCCTATGGTGTAGTATGCAGTAAAAACGGACGTTAATCACCACCACCACTACTACTATTACTGTTGCAGAATGACCTCTTGAGCTCTTGCCACTGCCACCGTTATTTTACGCCCCTGAAGCGATTCCACTCGAGCAGGAACTATGTATCAGCGTAAAAAGTAAAACAGCAATGTAGCTGCAGAAAATAAACGGCCGAGAGAGTCGACAAATGACTGTGTTTGTTTTTACAATTGTACAAGATTACTAGTAGGGCCATGTCAGCGACCTCGTTCCAAGAAATCTGAAAACAACCGTCGAATTTGCCGGGCGTGACATGTGACGAAATATCCGGTCGGCGTCTGGACGCGGCAGGACAGGTCAGTTAATATTCATTTCGGGTAGCGTAGGCGTGAGTGTGAGGGAACAGCTACTGGTATGTCGAGATCAAGTTACGCCTCGCTTTCTATCCACTTAGCTATTCCAAGTTCGCCAAGCTTGTTAAATTGCCCCGCACATACATAATAAACTTTCAAATAAATTGTGAGGTTATTAACTGCTCGTAATGATGGAGATATCTTCCAGCATGTCTATTGCAAGTATCCATAAAAGTCACACGACGACCTCAGCAGGTGAGACCCGGCTCAGAAACGAGTTTCCTATCCCTCTGCTTTCTTAATGCCTGTAATATTATTGCTCGCTGCTTTATTGCTGTAATTAAACAATGTGGCAGGGTTGCTGAATCGTAAACATGCATTCATTCATGTGTAGAATTGTTGAAATCCACATTTTGTTATTGTTAAACTTTTTTGCTCGTGTTTGTGTGCACCACCAGGGAGCCTCAGCAACGCATTCACTCAGTCAACCCATGGAGGATAAAATGTGTTCGGACCGAAATACAAAATTCCTTTAAAAGGAATCAACATGTCTACCTACACAGTACTCAACCATAGCTACATCCTACTAAGATGCAGTTACTCACTTCAAGAGACAAAAATAGTTGGATACAGTGAACTTCACAATGTGCACCAGACTTCTACTGCAGAGTATTCATTCATTATCTGTTTACCCTCCTCTTATGTAGAACTTACACCCCCAGGACTTACAAGCGGGTGCCTGGGGTCAGAGGCCCGTCGAGGAGCAGACACTCGTGGATCAGACAGAGCATCCAGGATGGGTGATCAGCCCGATGCCTGGTATGGGATGAAGGAAGTAGGTGAAATGGATGAAAGGAAAGGTGACGATGGAGTAGTTGGTGGAATGAATGGCGGGGGAAAGGGATGAAGGAAGTAGGTGAAATGGATGAAAGGAAAGGTGACGATGGAGTAATTGGTGGAATGAATGGCGGGGGAAACCGAAGAACCCGGAGAAAACCCGCCCACAAATCCCACATGCAGGTCCCTGGGATTGAACCCGGGCCGCCTCGGTGGGAGGCGAGCGGTCTCGGCCACGGCGCCGCCCTTACTGCAGAGTATCCAGTTAAAAACTTCAAACCAAATTACAATAACGCGCCTACGAATTGGACACACCAGAATTACACATTCCTACCTTTTAAACAGAAGCCCTCCACTCGCCTGCGATAAGTGTCAAACAGCACTAATAGTAGATCATATTATGCTGAGATGTTCAAGGTTTCCACAGCAGATAAAGCAATTTGGAATGCCAATAAACCTTCATGTAGCACTGAATGAACCCTCTCACTGCCGAAATATTATCAACTTCATTAAAGCAATTGAATTATATAACGATATTTAATCAAAAGAATTAAGAAATTGTTGTTTTTTTTAATCATGAAAAATTGTCATTCTAAAATTACTGTAATATTCATTGTGTATTAATTGTTCTTGTAAACCACTGTTATGTTCAATGTGTAATAACTAATTGTAAGACTATCTTTATTTTCAATGTGAATTGTCATGTTTTTGTAAAACCATTGTAAGTAATGCTTTTTAAAATTGTTATACTGAACCTAAATCGGTCGCGATTAGACCAAAATGGTTAAAGCGACCTTAAACAGATAAATTAAAAACAAATCCTTTCAGGACCGGTTACACTGTTTAAGCTTTAAGACACGGGTGGCGAAAACGCCTGCCTTCCGCGAGTCACCAAATATGCATCACGCACTACACCACTCAGCAGCACATGGAAAACAAATGAATAGGCCGCTAGAAAAAGAGTTGCACCTGCGAGTCACAGTGCCTCGCGAGTCGCGCCTGCGCCACCACTGCTTTAAGAGTTTCACAGTAGAGCAATTAGATCGGGCAACTGAGCTGAACAATTCCGCGGGACAGTAGAGTTGGTAACGTTTGCGCATGCGCATTGAGTGAATTTCCATCGCTACTTTATGGCGATACTGTTCCTAAAGTAAGCTTTTATAGGTTATCCAGCAATATAAGATTAAAATGGTCGAAAAACCAGAGTCTAAACGTAGAACTTTACTTCTCAAACAATCAGCATTCTCCTGGAAATTGTGAAGCAGCATATGCATGTAAGAGAGTGGAAGCAATCGGACAAATTAAGATTTCTGCTATACAGGTTGGAAGGTGACCTATGATCATCCTTGAACAGGATGACTCTTTGTAATGAATAGAACAAATATCTTAGTGCAGTTTTGCTCTTTTAAAGTATTTTTTTTTTAGAGAAAAGCAAAAATTGCTTAATACTTATTAACTCTATTTTAAATGAACATTTTACGAAACTTGAATACCTTTTAAAATATTTCTTAGAGTATATTGAAACATAAATATTTTCTGCATATTTAAATACATTTTGAATTAAAACAATTCGCACTCTATTATTATAGGCTTTCGAAACAACACTTGTTACTTTTGCTTTAAAAATTATTAAATAATAAGGTAGATGATTCAAACCTAAGACAATTAATATACTTTTATGTTCCCAATATTATTCCAAACCATTTTTCTAATATCTTCTTTATTCCAAGAGTCAACACTGATGCACATAAATGTTCTAAGCTAAGAATGCAATCTTTATATAATAAATTGCATTACTCAACTATTGATATATTCAATATGAATCACAACAATTTGTCTCAGTTTAATCTACATAGTTAGCCACGAGACTACACATGATACACAACAATATTGACTCAAGAGCAATATTGATTTCATTTACACTATAGATGAAATAAAATTACAACTAGTCGAAACAAAAAATAATCTTGGAGTAATATTCAATAAGACTTATCATTTGCAAAATATATTGAGGCAATATTTTATATCATAACATGCTGTGAATGTCAGAGTGATTGTAGTGTAAATTAATATTATTGTATGTACAGGATTTTAGATGTTTGTTAGCCATAAGTATTGTTAGGAAACAAGTTTACACGGCCTCACTGAAACTTGACAATAGAAGTGGGTAACAATAAACCGAGGGGGTGAGCTGTTTATCACTAAGAAGCGATAAACAAATGACGTCAGGGTAGCGTGCCTTTTTTAGAAATGGAGGGAATATCTTCCCTAGGGCATATATGTTAGTAGTAGTGATTGGCTGACCAAAACAGACGCTAAAGTGGGCGCAATTTGGTAACTAATGGGAGCTATATTATAATGTTTAGGCAATTCGAGGTGAAGGAGTATATATTCTCGAGTCATAAGCAAGTATCACACAGTTCGGAAGAATCTCTCACGAGGTGCACGTCGCAGAGTTAGTTACAAAAATGTAAAGTACGCGAAGTAATTGGTGCGCGGCAACTAAAACGACTGTAGTTACATTCATAAATATCACAGTTTCAGTCAGGCGTGTAAAAAGATTAAATATGTCAATTATTAATTAAGTGTGACGGCAATAAAAGTCTAGATTAAATTTTTTTATCAGTGTTATCTTTTAGCAACAACTCATTTCCGTTTACACACCCTGCTTAGACACACTTGCTCGACTGAGTTATAATAGCTAGCCGGAGGAGAAAGAACCTAAATTTAAAAATAATTAAACAATAGGCGCCCAGCAAATAAGATAACACAAGCCATTGAGAACTGCGACAATATTAAAAGTATTGTTAGTGTAGCACATAAAAATCTGGGATTTATCATTCGTAATTCATCTCATTTCAATGATCCAAGATTCTTTTTGTATTGTATAATTCATTTGTGAGATCGAAGCTTGAATTTGCTTCTATTATATGGAGTCCCTATAATGATAAATATATTAAACTTATTGAAACAATTCATCGTAGTTTTCTCGAGTATGTATTTTTTTTTAAAAAAATAGTTTTTATCCTAATTTAATATCTTATGACACATTGCTTCAATTATTTCAGTTTAAAACATTATTTCATAGATGGAATCGTCACTTGTTACTTTTCCTTTACAAATTATTAAATAATAAGGTAGTTGATTCAAACCTAAGACAGTTAATATACCTTTATGTTCCCACTATTACACCAAACCGTAATATTTTTCGTAATATCTTCTTTGTTCCAAGAGTCAACACTGATGCACATAAATATTCTCCTATGAAGAATGCAATCTTTATATAATACATTGCATTATTTAACTATTGATATATTTAATATGAATCACAATAATTTCGCGTTATCCTGTGATCATGTACTACAAATCATACATGACTAATTTATCATTTACCAAATTACCAATTTTCTAATTTTTTTGTAATTTGTTTTGTTTTATTTTGTAACCTTTTGTCATGTTTGATTGATTGCATTTTGAGTGTATTTTTTCGTTGAGTTGTAATTGTAAGAATATTGTACTTAATTAAGTGAACATTGTAATTAGGGAAACCTGTAATGTTCACAAAATAAAATAAATAAAAATAAATGATATCACTGTAAGATCGAAAGAAGCGCATTTCAACTGTTTGTTTATAAAGGAACGCATTTCAACTGTTGTTTATTGCGCTTATGGCTTGTTTTCGAAACAGCGGATTATCAATTACAAAACTGCTCACTTTACTAATGCCAAGTATCTTGAAATGCTACTCATTTACGGTGAAACACATATAATGTGGCAGCTGCGGCAAGAATTTATCGAGAAAGATTTCCAGATAGATGAGAACCACATCATAGAACATTGCTTCCATCTGTCAAAGAGTTCTAGATACGGGAAGCGCATCTGCTCATATTGAAGAAGTCGGTAAAAGAAATGCACAAGAAGAAGAAGATCCTGGTAGCAGAAGCCATGATATAGCTTTCACTATTGACGTTTCCCAATGAACATCAAAAGAAGAATCGTTGCGCCCTCATACTTAGCGCGTTCAATATCCTCTGAAGCAGATTATGCGCCAACAGTAGTATTTTAGGAATGGTTTCTCCAACAAGGAGGGAACTTCCCCTTAAAATTCTTGCAATGGATGAAGCAACGTTTACCAGAAATGGAGTAACTAATTGCCATAATGCACTCATTTGGGCTTAGGACAATCCACATACAGTAATACAAGACCGCTTTCAGCACAGATTTTCTGTAAATGTTTGGGCAGGAATCATAGGAAACACATTAATCGATCCGTGGATTCTTCCTCGCGTTTTGACAGGAGCCATCTATCTCCAGTTTCATCAAGAAATGTTATCAGTTCTGCTTGAGGATATTCCCCTAGCAGTAAGAAATGATAAGTGACTATTACATGACGGGGCACCTCTGTACATAAGTAGAACCGTATGTAGCCATCTACGCAACATTTACGTGACGCTGAATCGCTCGGAATGGACAAATAAGATGGCCACCAAGATCGCCAGATCTAAATTCAATCGATTTTTTCTTTTGGCCGGTATGAAAACTCGTACCTTAAATGTTGCAAGAAAGAATACTTGAGCAGTGGAAGAAATAAAAGACGATCCGGAAATACCTCGTAGAGTGCAGCATAACTGAAGAAAACGTTGTGAAGCATGTACACTTCTCGTCAAAAATAATGATTAGGCGCAAAATTGTAATTTCCGGATACGGAAGTTTGCTCGTTGTGTCAAAACCTTGGTGTAAAAGGTAACAGCAATGAAGCTAAACCCTTAGCTACACCCTGTTTGTAGTTTGCAATGTGCTCTACTGGCGTATTTAGGCTTATTTCTATACAGAATCAATGAATACAATAGCTAAAATAAGTTCGTTGAAAAATATGTGTGGTAAGCAAATTCAAGCACGATATCTACACATTTAGGCAATGCAATGTTTCAAATAAGAATGGCGTAGATGGTGAATGCATATGCCTGTAAGCTGAGTGTAAGCATGTTGCAGGTTGAAATCCTTTCACAGTAGCTATGCGTTTTTTCCTACTCGTAAGGTATTCAATAAAGTCGAGGAACGCTAAAGTTATGTTATATCTTACAGAATCTTTCAGTAGATAAAGCTGTTTACCGGGTAAACCATTTCTTCACGCCATTATCCTTCGAAATGGCAGGCAGACAACAGCTACATCACAAACTAATTGGTCTAATTTGTGGAGGTTATTCTGCATCTAGGGCAGCTGCAGCAATATGAGTCCCCTTGACAACAATTAAAAGATGGACTAAACCATTTCGCGAGCAAGGAGAACTGGCAAATCGGCCACCCATCTCTACTGAGGAGCGAGATGTCGGCTTGTTGAGGCAAGCAGAATTGCACCTTTTTAGAATCGCTTTGACCTCAAGACCTCCCAGCTCCACAGGAACCGTAGGGAGACGCTTTAGAGAGCGTGGAATAAAGTCTCGTCGAGCTGCGAGGAAGCAACGCTTGACAAAACCAGAGATCGTGGATCGTCTAGCATACGCTATTATCCGCCAGAACTTCGGTTGCAGAAATGTTATGTTCCCCGACGAAGTAATCGTCGCGAGGAGCAATGGCAGTTCTGTCAGTGTTTACCGTATGGATGGCCACCAATACGATGAGCGCTTCGTGAGACGACTAAACAGGTCAGGACAGGTCAGGTCGTGTTAGCGTCGCTTGTTGGGGGTGGATGTCATACGAGGGAGCAGGACTTCTAGTGCGCATCCAAGGTCGATTTACGGCGGATGTTTATGAAAATGTTTTGGAAAGCATAATGATTCATTCAGCCCGTAAACGATACCCTGAAGGGAATCTTTTGTTTCAACAGGACAACCATCCAGTACATACCACGAATCGGATTTAAAGATGGGTTATGAATAATGCGACATCCAGCTGCTCGATTGGCCTCCACATTCACCGGATATGAATCCCATTGAACATGTGTGGGCTAGAGTAAAATGGATCTTGTGCTCTAATTGGTAAGAATAACCACTCGCCCGTAGAGTGGATGAGTTGTGGGCCAGGGTATTAAATGCGTGGGAGGAGGTCGCCATGAATTTGCATATTTTTCACAATCTCGTGGACTCGGTGCCTCGTAGAATGAGAGCAATTGTTGATGCTGGTGGTTAATGCTGGCACTAGACCTACCACCGCCTTTTGGTTTCGAATTTTATTTATTTTATCCTTTCAAGACCAGGAAGAACGTTTATTTACTGTAGTATATCATTTTTGTATCCATTAAGGCTTAGTGTCGCCTTTTAATAGCCCAAAGTGGTGGGCAATAAAATGTCACAATGTCGTTAACATAATAATATTTATTACAAAAGGCATATAGATAAGCAGAAACATTCAAATGAGTTACGATACCACTGATTTCGAAGTAACAGACGTTACCTCTACACCAGTACATCCTAGAGCCCTACTCGCAGGAAAACGTTATAAATGTAGATAGCGCTGCACTTCTTCGACCGATGTACATTGCAGCAATAGCATTAAGTACCGCGCATTATGTGCACCGCGCTTTTACATCCAAGAGTCGTCCCATTATTTTTGATGAGAAATGTACGTTGGCAAGAGATGCACATCTTGAATAATTTCTCTAAAAATTAAAAGGTTCTCATCGATTCTTTGTTCTTGCCTTGCTTTAATTATTCATAGAGTTTTATAATCCATAAAGAATGGAAGCATAAACTTATAACTTGGGATTCTCCAAGCTTACATTTACCTTTATAAATATGTGTTCCTATTAATAAGTTGCGTAATATTGTAAATGCTTCCTCAGTTCATCATTCTATATGATATTTAGGTTACGTTACAAACATGTGTAGTTTTCTGTTTACTTGTTCGTTGCCATAGCAGGAGAAGTGAAGTATTAAAAGTTAACCTGTTGTATGTAAAGTGAACCTGTTGAATTTGCCTGTAATGGAATATTGTTACATGTTGGGGTGAGGGACAAAAGATTACCAGCAAATGATTAAATTTCAATCACCCCAACACACATGGAGGAGCGTAGCTCACTAACGGCAAGAGAACCGGGACCTTGGTGTTTAGATTTAGATGAAGGCGTGAGGTTTTACATTATACAAAAATATTACATAACACACATCACCTGGAATGTATTGGCAAATGTTTGGCGAGCTTATATTGCACTTAGAAAAACAGGATGAGGGGAGATACCCGAAGTCGAGGACACACGCGACTTGCGGCTTCAACTGCTCGCACACAAGTGACGCTAACTCTATTGCCCCCTCCAGCCTGTCTAGCCAAGCTAACCAGAGTTGGCGTCATACCAGACCAGTTCTAAACAAAGCCCTATCTCTGGCATGTTCCGCGACAAAAGAGGGATCGTTAAGCCGAAAAATAATCCAAGTAACCCAATAACGCTATCGACAATGCAACACAATAATGCGTCCGGTAATGACAATGCTTACTGAAACGCCACAATATTGTTAAAATTAAAATAGTAATTATCTCAAGAATGGAAAGCTTTATGGAAAAAAATATTAAGGAAAATCAATCAAAACAATGTGTTCTTTCATAGTTTAGAAGGATGATCATAGGTCACCTTCCATCCTATATAACTGAGGCCGCTAAAAATCGTGGGTGGACTAGATGACTTCGTTAGGGCAACATCTCCTGCTTAATTAATTCTCCATACACTCAGGGTTATTATGCATATTCACCATACTCGATTTCATAAGTATTTTTGGTATGTTTCCTCTATCACCGTCTACCGTACTGGAACCCAAATTACTATGGAATAGAAAAACCAAACGAAGGAAAATAATTCGATACGAAGGGTGCATTAGAATATTGTGAAACAATTTTGATAGCTCTTGAGGCAGTATTTTTAACACTTAAATGATTTTAGTCAAATTATATAATATAATATATAATAACAGCCCGCCTTAAAGCAATATGTGTATGTAACAATATATAAAAAGTGTATATTGCAGCCATTGTATATGTTTCTATTTTATAAATGTTCAATAATGTTATGTGAATGTATTACTAATTTAATAATGTAGGAGCTGTGAGAATAATAGGTGAAAAGTTGCTAACAATGAGGTAACCTTGAAGCAATAATGAGTAAGAAAGTTTAATCATGCTACTAGTCATTATTGGAGCAACAATAACGTAGTTTTTGTGACAGTTTATAAAATAGCCAATCAAAAACCAGAAAAAGCTTTAGTTAAATGAAGGTATTCTATTGGATTAGGAACAGCCAATCAGGGACTTGAAATACAGAAATTTAGAGATTTAGGCGGTAGAAATAAAGTCAGTTGCTTGTAGACAGCGCTCATAACTGGACGCATTGCTGCTTCCTCTGCACAAGGAATTGAATATTAGTTATTAAAAATGGTAACAACTGACAATCAACATAACGGTTACACCAAAGGAATAACAATAATGATAAATAAATATATTTTATTATTAAAGTTATTTTTGCACTTATATTGTTGATTTATTTTATCAGAGCCTTCTATATATTATAGAACTTTTATGATTATATAGATGATAATGTTGTCAATACTGGTGCCATGAAGGTCAAACAACAACGAAGACCCAACGACATCAGACTATCGCTTACAATTGCACATGTCTGAATGTTAACGTTATTTTCACACAAATTTCATTGGAATACTTTACAACTTAATATTTAGAGCTGTTTAAAAATAGTGTACCATGACAGCACACGTTAAAAGTTATTTGCTTATGCTATATTCTGCTTTCAACCTCGTTCCGCAAACATTTCTATTTGCAAAATAAAACTTCACTTTTGACACTTGTATCATTATTATTGATCAGATATAACGTACCACTATAGATTTTGTTCCGGAGAACATAACTTATACTGGGGCACTTAACAAAACCAGCTGTTTATATTGAAAACAAAGCGATGGCGAGTGAAGACAAACAAGTAGTTCTTCATTTGTGATTTCTTAAGGTAGGTAGAAGAAAGTATATGGTATTACATTCAACATTTTGGTGAAGATATTTCACCGTACATTTACGTTTGAAAACCCTGAAAAGGGCGGAAAAATAGAAAAGGGCGGAAAAATAGAAAGGATTTTTAAGTAAACTTCGATGTCTCTATGTATGTGAATGTGTTACACTCACATGACTTTCTCTACTCTTGTACAAACTATTTTTACAAACGCTTATTCTCCATATGCTTCATGTTAATCGAGATATCGAGATGTTAATCTTATTGCTAATTTTCTTGTAGATGCAAGGGGAATTGGTAGGCTTTAAGCTATAGTCAAATATTTTAAGAGCTGCTTGCTATGTGGAGTATTCCATTTTCTTTGCATTACCAGGACAAAAAAATTTAATAACGAATTTGAGAAAAAGTATAAGTATTGGAAAATTTAAGGGAATAACAAGCAATATCTCGAAAATGGTTCACTCAAAAAAATGTATATGACATAAATTGTGTATTTTAACGCGATCTACATTTTTTGTGTAGTAAAATTTTGTCTATCTCTTATGGTTTCCAACTTATGCAAAAGTCGTTCTCAATGAAGAATACTTCTGGAAACATTCCCGGACAATTCGAGATATACATTTCATTTGTCATGAAAATATCTTAAACATATGATATTTTAATCAAAATCGTTAGAGCCATTTTTGAGAAAATTAAAATGTTCGAAAAATGTTACATGTAATGGGTAATCTGGGGAGGGGAATTTTTTTGGAAACCTTCGTGTCGCACATCTGGAAGATACTGCACCTAAATATCAAGTTTGGTATTTATCCGACTTTTCGTTTCTGAGTTATGCTGTTCACCACACGCACAAACATACGCAAACACACACACGGACATGTTTCCAAAAATACTTTTTTTGGTTTCAGGGGGTCTCAAAACATGTATTTCCGGTGAAATCTCGGTATAGAATTTTTGGTTGGAATGCAGTACTTCCCCTACTTACTATACGCAGTAGAGAAAGTAAAAACTATAAGCGGAAAAACGTAAATCTTGCATTTAACAAGAGCATCTCAAGATATTTCCCTGCCCCATACAACTTCTCCAAACGGCTCGAAAACAGTTTGACTTAAAACATCATGTGTATGTAATATTGGCATGAACAATATGTACATCCTGAATTTTATATAGTACTCTATGAAGTCTTTTTCATTCTTAATGCACATTAACTGGGAGATATGGACAATAACCTGCTACACAAATATGTAGAACCCATTTAAATATGCAACTTTTATAGCATTTGTGGTTTCAAATATAACCAAAGCAAACCCAAGTTGGTCAGCGCTAAATTTATAGCTTTACAATACTCCACCAAGGGAGTAAAAGTGAATCTCATTTCTTACAGAATTTGGAACGAAAAGTTGAAAATATGGGCCATCAGTGAGTCCCAATAGATTTCAAAACGTAGTAAATGAGCGCAAAGCCACTTGATAGCATCACACAACAGAAGAAAGAATAAACATCCATGACAATAATTTATCGAGTCCTTTTAGTTGTGTTATTACTTTGCGCATTGCCTTGGCATTGCTCCAAACTCGTGACTTCCAAATTATTGTGATTATTTTAATAAAAATTGTTAAAACCTTTTTGAAAAAATAAAAAATACCATAAAAATTTCCCATGTAAAGGCTCATTTGAATGGGGGATTTTCTTTGAAGATCTTCTTGTCGCATCCTTGGAGGACGCAAGGATTTAAACAGTTTATTTAACCGATTTTTCGTTTTTGAGTTATGCTGTTCACACACACGCACGCACGCGCACACACACACTCACACACAGAGAGAGAGAGAGAGAGAGAGAGGGGGGGAGGGGGGCAGAACATTTTTTAAAACTGATTCTTTTATTTAGTGTATGATAATTTAAACTGAGTCGTTACTTGTTAATTCCCATCACATTAGCGCTAGATGTTAACTAAGAAGCGCTTTCGGGAGATATGTTCCTCCCATCATCAGCTTCGGCGGACTAGCGACACGTTCTCTCCCCTAACCCCAAGAAGTATTTCATTAGACGATTCTTCTGCCCTCTGTTGTGAAGAATTGGAAACTAGTGGTGTTGGATTTGTTGCCATCTGTAGTGAAGTTTGGGAACTCATCTGTCTCCTTTCTTCTCTCTTGTAATCTGATTGGATCAGCAGCATTAAGTAGTCTGTAGGCGGTATTTCAAAATTCAAAGCATTATTAATGTTGAGGTGAATAAAAATATTTCCCCAAATTTCCAAGTGTGAAGGAATCTGTATAGATTTTAGTAGTTTTATCTCTTGTCCAATTTCATGGTTACTGTTCCAAAATGGTTGGCCACTGCTGATTTATCTATTTATTTCAGTTTTATATTTCTTTGATGTTCACTTAGTCTTATTTTTAAATTGCTTTTAGTTCTACCTATATATGAGCCTTGGCAATCATGACATGATATCTGTAAATTCCTGATTTTTTTAAATTATCAGTTGTATTAGTCAAAGTTGTATTCAGCATATTTCTTAAACTGTAGGTATTCTGTGGTGCCAAATGGCAACAATTCCAACACCACTAGTTTCCAATTTTTCACAACAAAGGGCAGAAGAAGCGTCTAATGAAATACTTCTTGGGGTTAGATGAGAGTACGTATCGCTAGTCGGCCGAAGCTGATGATGGGAGAAACATATCTCCCGAAAGCAGTTCTTAGTTAACATCTAGCGCTAATGTGATGGGAATTAACAAGTAACGACTCAGTTTAAATTATCATATGATAACTTCACAATAAAAAGTACTTCTGTTCATTATTACCTCAAGTATTTCTAGTTAATATTGGTATTGAATTTTTTTGGTAATAAAATAAATACTTCCATCTTCTATAACACAAAGGTTTAGGCCAATCGGTCTCCAGATCGAAATTGGTTTCTCCATCTTTTCCTAGGTCTATCTGGATTTCTGCGACTTCTTGGATGCACTGTAATATTTTAAGGGTGTAGGGCATGGTCTCTACAGTTATATAAGTATCTCTTTATAACTTGTGTTGTACTTTCTATGGTTCCTTATATCATTTCTCTGATGGTCTAATAGAGTATATCCCGCCAACGGTCCAATCAATCTCATTTCTGCAGCTTCCATTCTTCGCTTCTGTTGCTCAGCCATTGTCCACGTTTCAGATCTATGGAATAATGTTGGAAGTACCACTATCTTGTAAACTTTAAGAACCGTTTCTAGTCTTCCTATTAGCACATTATTTATTTTACCCACATAAAATAAAACATTGTAACTCGCCATTGGGGTATGTCATCTCAAAACAATTTGAGATCTCCTTGTGGTTTACCGGGAAAAAACGCGTGTTAGCTGGAGAATTTAGTGTCCTTCTGGCATGTTACCATGATAGTTCATTTTGTTAGATCATGCGGAAGGGAATCGGGAGATCCGTGCTTCAAATCCCGGTTATGGCATTAAATTTTTCAGTCCTGATTCTACCTTTCCAGTAATAAGCTTTGTTGGCTGTTTTACAACTAGTTTATTATTCAGATATTGTGTATGTAGATTATGAGGTATATTCTAGCTTTGAAGCCATGACAAAATTTCAGCATTCCTAGTATTGAGGATTTTTTATTTAAGCATAGAGTGATAGCTCGCAATGTCCATTACTATCACACACCTTTCTAGTGTCCGAAGGAGATCGGAAAACCAATTCCCTAAACGCCACATTACTCATCTCTTTATGATAATCACCATCACTTTTTGACGCAAACACTAAATCTACTCCTCCTATGAAACCATATTTGGCCTATCTGACATGGCAGATTATTACATATGATCCTTTACCTAATGGAATCTTAAACCTTCGTTTCATTAGCACGGTTTTAGTTTAGCCGTGTTTCGTCAGTGTAAATAATAGGATAAGGGTTTCTGGACTTCAAAGAACAATCACTATTTCATTTTTTGCATTATAATATGTCATTTAGAGTGTTTATTTAACCAAATGCTTATACAGATGACTGAGTTGTTTTTTGCTATCACAAAATTTCCGAATGAAGGGCACTTAGTTTGTAATATATTTTCATGCCTATTTCATGAAAATGAAATTTTATACTCATAATTAGTAAAAGAAATCTTGACCGTAACAGTCGGTGGAAGTAAAGTCGAAAACGCAGTAACATTGTCATTGTTTTGCCTTAACGCACTGAAGCAATACGCCTGACAACACACTACGATGTGAACTCTCGAACGAGCGAATACTCGAACAGGTAAATTCCCATTTCCCACGAGAGGGCATGTGAATCAGCAGTTAGACCATAGTTCGGTATATTCGTTGCTGCTTTTCGAGCGAGTTGGGCTGGAAGAAACGAGCAAGTTGCGGGGGTATTATTGTTGTTCGCCCCACATTGGGGAAACAATATGTAGTGGTATTAATGTTGGTAGTTTAAAGATGCTACTGTTTATTTGCCGCACGTATAAAAGACAATTTATCGCGGTCACTTCGTGTTATCTTTTGCTGAGCGCCTGTTATTGTATTTAATTTTGGGTTCACTGTCCTCCGGCTAGCTATGATTTCTCGGTCAAGCACTTATCTTGAACAGGTGTTTAAACGGAAAGGAGTTTTTATCCAAAGATAACACTGATAAAAGAATTTGTTTTACACTTTTATTGTCGTAACACATTATTCACTTTCACCTATTAATCTTGACACTCGCCAAAGTGAAACTGTTATAATAACTTATTTACTGCACATTATTAATTCGCGTACTTCAACTTATTGTGTAATTAACATTACGACACGAGAGATTTTTCACAAATTTGCTACGCGTAACCTTGATGAACTGCATGCGATGTATACTCCATGAATGCCTCCGTTGAACTACGTGAAACTTGATTCTGACGCTGAATTTATACTTTCTCGCCCCAATATGCCTAAAGATTATAACCGAGCTGCTATTGGTTAATAAAACGCGCCAACATTAGCGTCTATATTTATATCCAATGAAAATTACGAAAACATATGCTCTGGGGAAAATGTTCCAGCAAATTCTAAGAAAAACACGCCACTCTGACGTCATTTGCTCGTCTCTAATAATGATAAACAGCTCACCCCCTCGCTACATTATTGCACGCTATTATTGTCAGTTTCAGTAAGGCCGTATAAACCCACTTCTCGACAATGATTACAATCAACAAACATCTCAAATCAATGTCACACAACAATGCATATTCACACTACAATCACTCTGACATTTACATTTTTGTGATACAAATTACTGCGTCAAAGTCTCATTATATATCACTCTGTATTCACTCTTAGGTTGATCCGCATCAAAACAAACACCCAGGTGACCAGTGCACCGCTATAATGTATCCTTCCGCCATTCGTACTAGAAATACTGTCACACTTTCAGACCATGTGGCGAGTACAAGCGCCACGTAGTGCAAAAAGGAACAGAGTCCTTATTTCGACTACTGAAACGGTGACTAGTATATTCTGTTAAGGGTTAAAAGTGATAAAATTAATAGTTGCAACACAATAAGCGTTTGCACATATAATAATAGTTAATTCTAAAATAAATGAGCGAAACAAAGTAACAGGTATACGATAACCTAATTTATTCGCTCTCTGGAAGCGGCACTTTATTAACTGTTGGTGGCTCATTTTAAAAAATAAATTGTGCACTGTTACGCGAATTGCATTCTTTTTAAAATCACTACATTCTTGCATCGCATATTTCATATGGTTTCTTTTTTCCGGGTGTAACCACTTTTCGCGTTTCAGATTTTTCTGCACAAGCACTGTTTATACTTGTACTCGAAACACCAGTGAACTCGGGACTTAATTTCATCATTTATTTCGCGGAAAGTGTTGGATATTTCTCACATAACTTATAATAAAGATTCAACACTATTGTTTTTTCACCACTAGTCAATGGTTTGCGCGGCTAATACTTTACGTAATTCGACGAAAACACAAGAGCAAATTCACCGTCCGTCATGATACTAAACACAACTGCTGGTTTCTGGCTGTAAACAATATTCTGCGCCTACCCGGATGTCAGGTGAGTCATACGAATTGCGTCATGAGACTTGTAGCTCTGTTTTACGGTATAAATCAGCGTTAAATAAAACCTTAGGTATTTGTATAGAATATTATACTCTTTAAGGATAAATTCATTCTAAAATTCGGAGATTAGCATGAGACTACTTTCCTGGGGGCATTGCTACCGTGTTGCACCACGGTGCACTAACCACGTGGGTTTGTTTTGCCGCGGATCATCCTAAGAGTGAATAGAGAGTACATGAAACGAACGAGTAAAACGCATGTTCTTGACAGCTCTACTTTGTAGCGCCGACTACACCGCAAGTCAGCGGTTTCTTTCTGTCAGGGTTAACCCCCGTAGCTGGAAGGTCCAAATTATTGCGTTGGAATCTCGCTTTTTCGCCCTTCCATGCTTAGCTGCAAATGCACCCAGGTATGATCGCGAGGATATGCATGGATAGGACTTGGCAGGGATACATGGGATACTCGGGTTTTAATGGTGCCCACTCACCAGCACAGTGAGTTCCCCTGAGGCCCTTACTGCCCCTTTGATCCCGTATAAATACTTCCTGTGCTTACAATAGGTAAATACTAGAGAAAGTAAAAATTAACATAGCATTAAAGACATGGAATACCCTAAAGGATCCGCGTGTTAAAACGTTTTGGAACGTTGGCTGTAGGCTATCAAGATGGCATCGCCTTAATGTCATTTCCAAGCTCTATTCTGAAAAAAAGTTTCTTTGAACTGCAGTGTCACTCAAAAACCCTTTAAAACGTTTTCGTTGACCACACTATAATATGCTGTTATGGTATCCATAATACTTCAGCGACTCGTTATGATCTTACTCGGCGGCGCGTGCAGCCCATACCTTTTAACACTTCAAAGTAGCAGTCCACTGGGAACCATTTCCCAGATAAACAATAAAATATATGTATTTAAAATAAATTCTGTTTATTGTAATTTTAATACTTTAATAAATCGAGTGCATTTCTTTTGCTTCGATATGTGTTTCTTTCACATTACCTGCAAAAAATCAATAAATACGGCGTAGCCTCAAAGGTACTGCCATCTGTTGCACTACTCACAAACAGCAAGTCCTACGAGCATTTAATTACACACAATTATCTAATAAGGTAAGATCTTTTTTGTTAAAACTCAAAGTTTTCAAATTATAGTATGTTCGACCAAAAGTAGTCGTATGCAACTTGCTTATAATGGTAATTAAGATGCTCATATAACTCTCTAGTACATACTCGCGTTTTAGTTATTACCACTATAGTCTTGTTTATAATATACTATTAAAGCATTATAAATATTATAATATATGAGGTACGAAAACATAAAAGCATCATTATGTTGAGCAAACAAAATATTTGCTTGTTCACTTATTTCATTGTGCATTCCAAAGTTATTGTAATTTATAATTTTGTTGTATTAAATATTATAGCAACGTATTTGTTTTTTGATGGTGTAATTGATGCATGTAACTGCAGAGTTTGGTCAGAAAGTTACCCCAAGAGTATCATCCAACAAGGTATTCATGTTTTCAAAGCTTCATTTCAATAATTCATGATTGGTCCTTTTTTTTCTTCTTTTTTTTCGAAAAAGAAAAAGACAATGGAATGGGAGAGATGTTTCAATAATTGAGAATAGCTACTACAGCATATTCTATAACTTCGTTAACCTTAGGCTGAGGAATACGACACGACAACATAATCTGCGTGCAAGATGACGCGCCGCCCCATATCTATATTTATGCAGAACAATTAATTACACAGACGTTTGGCGAACGTTTCATCAGTAAGTACTTTGCAACAATATGACCTCCGCAATCTCCAGAACTCAATATGACCGACTTTTGGTTGTGGGTTACCTAAAATAATGAATTTTCCTGGCACTTCCAACAACGCAACTGCAATGAGGGATGCTATGATCGCAAGAAATTGCTACTATTCCAGAACGTTATCTGCGAAATGCTATGCATAGTGGTAAAAAGAGAATGATGCAAGTTGAACAGGAGAACGGCGGATATATTCCAAACGTTTTGTAAAAACCAAATTCCAACACCCGCACAAATTAATTATTTCCTAAGACTTCAGTACGAGATGTGTTTTTAAAGTAAGTACCCTTTTAATATTTTGCCGCTGCAGTCGCGATTTAGAGCATGCGAGCGTCCTCCATTCATTGGGAAGCCAGACGTACCTCTGAGCGATCGTCAGTTTGTGTTCCTGCTGTTAGAACGTTTCGAAACCTTCAAAACAATCGACGACCCGCCGACTGTGAGTCATATCAGTGATTCGTTTTTAGAATGCGGGAAAGTTTACATCAGCAAACATTCATCGCCAATCGTGTGAGGTTTATGGGAAACAATGAGTGACAATGCCCGGCCACACAGCCATACAAACTCAAGATCTAATCGCATCATTTGGTTGGGACCACAATTGGACCACCATTCCTACAGTCCGGATTTGACATCAGGGATTTTCATATGCTTCATCTGAAGAAATTCCTTGGTGGAAAACATTTCAACATAATGTTGTGAAATAAGAAGTGCAACTTTCATCAGAGGCGGCATCATTCTTTGACGAAAATTAGTTTACCGTTACGACAAGTGCCTGAATAACTGCAGCAACTACGTGAGGAAGTAGTGTTGTAGCAGTCCATCCTTGATGATGGACCGTTGGGAGATGATGGATGCTGTATTACGTACGTGTAGGTCGTCTTGATGCCCGTACTCTTGTGATGCATCAGGACGTTCTCGTAGACTGGAATCTGATGATCGTATATCTGTATTCTTGTGTGTGTTAGTATGTTGCAATTATTATTTTATAAGTGTGCCACGGCTGCTGTGTTTGTGTCGGAGAGCACTTGTCTTGTCAGCGATGGGTATGGAGAATGTTAAAATATTTTTGCTAACACGTATTCTGTTTAACTATTTCACTTTTATTTTAGATAAACCACATGTAAATATTCACAATTCACTATCACTTTAGCCATGTTAAAATATGTATAACTTGTAGACTTTAAATACGTAGTTTTAGCGTCTATTTACAGACGAGCTTATACACTACCTTCCTGCTCGAACACTGACAAGCTTCTGTTAGCGTTCCTTTCAACCATTTACTTAGCGTACGTATTTGAATTATAGGCATGTATTAATGTACCTGATTGGTGCTACTATCCAATAACATCCAATAGCAGTTTATGTTACAAATAATGTGTTTATAGATTTCCATTGTCTTAATTAATGAATCCAAGGTTCGTTATATGCTTACGTAGATACTACTGCATTTCTCGTATTTTTTCTAACTGGTTATGTAGCTAACAATGACCTTTCCCCCTCATATTATATTTTATGTTATAACGTTATATACTTATTCTCTACCATGTGTACATTATGAATATGTCTTTTTAATATCCTATTAATTATTATACGTACAATATTAGCAAAGAAAATACATAACACGTAAAACTTATAATAAAATATTAAAGAAAGAAATTATTAATGTGTTGATGTTGAGAAACTGTGAATTAGATATATTATTTACATTAATGAGTTATCGTATTAGTTTGTCCGGGCTAGTACTGTATGTTGCTTCAGTGTAAGGTAATGAATGATGATAATATATTAGGAAAATAATGACATAATATATTATGTTCATCTTGAGTTCATGGTGGGTTTTGTCTGTCTTTTTTTATCCTTTTCGACGTTTTGTTGTTTAGTGGTTCTTTTTGAGCCTGTTTAGGTCTTAACACTTTTTTTTTGCAAATTCAATTCTTTCCACTGCATTTTTACTGCGTTTTTCTGTTCGAGCAGACAACAATGACTTATACAGATTAATATAACAATCTATAAGGATATGACTGAAAGAAGAATCATTTTATTTATGAAGTTTTGGCATTGTATGTTGCCAATTGCGTGGGAAGAGTATGGAATTTCAAGGCCAGCATATAGCGTCCTGTTCTTAAAAATTTGACTGTTGCTGTTATTTTTTGTATCTATAACGAAATGTGTAACTTAACTATTTCTGCAAAGGTTTATCTCGATTAAAATGAAGTATATAGAAAAATAAGCTTTCGTAAGAATAATTTGTATACTCGCTAATAAAAGATACGGGGTAGAGAAAGGCATGTGGATATAACACATCAGACTTTTATGTTCTTTTTTCAAGTTATTGATTCCTTTTTAGTTAGAAATTTGTAGGTCTTTTTATATGCACTTTTAGGCAGTTGATATGCGTTCAACTTCCGAGCCCTTGTTATATTCTTCCAAGTTGGAAGTGGCTTTTGAAATATGCCTCATGGTGGTGGTGGTCCAAGCGTTCAGATTCACTTGTGTCTGAGGATCTTAATGTTAGTGAAGGTCATAGTTTCGCTCCAGAGGTCAAATTGTTGATCAAGGCTGTGTTTTAAAAATCAAGAGCGGGAGCAGGGTACAGCTATTTACCTCCTGTTTCAAAGTGAGATACCATATGTCGATTTGCAGGGTCAGCCATGTAATTATTCTGCCAACTATATTCCTTTTTTTTCTTTCTTTCTGTCGTTATTCTTTCTTCGAACAAAGTATTCTTCTCCTCTGTCTCTTCTATCATGTTCTTCTTTATCTTTTCACCGTTTGGCCAAAGACCCGTTCGGAGGCTAAACATATTCATCAGTCGATCTCATTTTTGGTCTTCCAAGGTCACGCTTTCCACATGGCTGGTCCTGCGAATTTCTTTTTTGATCACTCTCAGTAGATAAAGTTACTCTTCACTTCCATGTGCTTTGATTTCCTGCATCACATTTTTTACCAAACGTGTTTTTCATACTTCAGTTTCTATACTTCTAGGAGGCAGAAAGAGGCATCAAGCAAAACAAATGTTTCAGGGAATGTTTATCACAGTTCTATGATAAATCGTTAATAACCTATGAAGCTTATAATGGGGAAGAATAATGCAAATCTGGACGGGGATAATACTCGTAATTAATATTTTCATCACGCAAATAATGGATTTAAATGGACGTTTGCCTACGTTAAGCTTTTCAAGAAATGAGAAATTATGTAATATTTGTCGTCGATGTATTACAGAATATCTGTAGTGAAAGAGAACTCATTTTTTATCTTAGTGTAACAAGGAAGATTCAAAACGTTGGGAAGTTATGGTGTTAATTGAATAATCACAAGATACTTGGTGTAAAAAAGCTTTTACTTCCTTTTTATATTCACATTATAATAAAGTACGGGCAGCCCCTGACGTGTATATATAACAGTTGTTGTTCCACGCAAATGACTATGGCAGAAAGTAGCGCCCTTATAAAGCTTATGTTTAAAGTTTGACGATGCTACGTTGTTTAGTAATCGTTTGGCAGCCATTAATAGTGAACTCTCTCAGCAAATTTGTAAACATGGATAAAACTGGCCATCGTTATGTGATACAAATCTTTCATTTGAAAGGTCTTAGTCCAACTAATATTATAGCTGAGTTAGATTCTACTCTGGGGGAGTCTGTTCCTTCGTTTACAACAGTAAAACAGTGGAGAGTTTAAGCGAGGCCGTACGAGCTGGCAAGACGTTCATCGCAGTAGTCGACCAAATGAGGTGACCACGCCAGAAATTGTGAAGAAAATCCACAAAATGGTATTGGATGACCGTCGACTGAAAATGCGCGAGTTAGCAGACATCATAGGCATTTAAAAAAGTGCTGTACATCACACACTAACTAAAAATTTAGACATGAGAAAGCTGTGCGCAAGATGAGTGCCGCGTTTATTCACAATGGAACAAAAGCAGCGTCGTGAGGATGTTTCAATCGAGTGTTTGGCGATGTTTCGCTGCAATAAAGCCGCGTTTTTGCGTCGATTCATAACCATGGAATGAAACATGTGTCCAAGACTTCACACCTGAGTCGAAGGAACAGTCACACCAGTGGACTGAAATGGGAGAATCGGCTCCAAAGAAAGCGAAGACAGCTCCATCTGCAGGCAAGGTCATGGCGTCAGCTTTTTGGGATGTGCGTGAGATAATTTTCATTGATTATCTTCAAAAAGGAAAAGCAATCAAAGGCGAGTGTTATGCATACTTATTGCAGCGTTTGAATGATGAAACCAAGCAAAAACGGCCCCATTTATTGAAAAAGTAAGTTCTGTTTTATCAAGACAATGCACCAGTTCACACATACATTATCGCCATGGCCAAAATAAATGAGTTAAAGTTCGAATTGCTACCTCATGCACCCTACTTGCCATACTTAGCCCTCTCTGTTTCCAAAGTTGAAGATATGGCTTGGTGGTAAAAGATTTGCCAACAATGAGGATGTGGAGTTTGGAGCTAATGGCTATTTTGCAGAACTCGACGGTTCTCACTATGAACAGGGCATCAAAGCTATTGAAATCCCAGGGTAAACTGTATCGAGATGAAAGGAGACTATGTAGAGAAACGATGTTTTTTCCCAACATTTTTGTGTTTTCTTTGTTAGGTCGGGTACTTCTGGGACAGCCCTCGTAGGTATTTGCGATTACCGTTGGAATCGGAAATTATAATATGGATTTGAATTTTACAAAATATCTTAAACCACACAAACTTATCAAATAGACATCCCTGTATTACGAAATTAATCGTCATGGTTAACAAAATAAGTTTACAATTTTATATTCTAATACAGTGCTCAAAGTTGTTCCCAAACATATTTCAATCGTAAATTCTTCTTGTAAAACGCATCTTCCTCTTTTACCTCCTGGCAGAGTTCAAAGCCCATGTGTGGAGTGCATTGGAATAAGCTAACAAATAAGTAGCTACAAGATTCAATTTTTCAGTTGACTCTAATTAAAAAAAGCAATAAAAATCTTTAATTCAATAATTAACATATACAGGGTCGACCATTTAAGTTGAGGCTGTACAAAATCTCAAACTAAGCGTTGTAGGAAGAAATGTCTGGAATTAAATTTGCTTGATATCAGAGAAAGTAAATGCATTAATCGTGTTTTGTTTGGAGGACGTTGTGATGGTCATTTTAGGGTCAATTTAATTTTTTTTTAAATGGGAACCTACAGTATATTGTTTTCGCATTAGAATTAGGTTTATAAAACGCTGTTTTTTGTGATGGGGGAATAAGGAAACAAAAGAAAAAATGTTGGTTCCCAATTACGAAATGTAACTTGACCCTCAAATGACCCCACAACGTCCTCCAAAATAAAACACGACTAATGGCATTTATTTTCCCCCATAATATCAAGCAACTTTTATCCAAGTCATTTATTTCTACACGTTTTGGAGATTATTGCACAGTCTCGACCTAAATGGCCCATCCTATGTATAAAAATTGCCTTATGTTTGAACTATGTGTGTTTCCAGGAATGAAGTGCTTGCTAACTGTAAGTCGCCATTGGGGACTGCTATCCCTGAGGTGGGATGCTTGGTGGTATCCTGGGAAAAACACGAGTCAATTGGGGAATTTAATGCCCTAATGGCAAGTTCTCATGGTAGCGCAATGGTTAAGCGCAACCGAACAAAAAGTCGAAGATCCGTGTTCATATTCCGGCTACAACATTCAATTTTTCAGCTGACTCGAATTAAAAAAACAACAAACAAAAAACTATTACTTTCTCTATTACTTACTTGTATTGTATTCGACCCAATGATTCACCGTAAATACATGTCTTGAGATCCCTGAAGCCAAAAAAGCATTTTTAGAAAAAGGGTCGCGCGCCCCGTATATGGTGTGTGTGTGTGTGTGTGTGTGTGTGTGAACAGCATAATTAAAAAACCAGAGATGAGTTAAATACGAAACCTGGTACTTAAGTTCAGGATCTTCCAAGGATGCGACAACAAGATTTTGAAGAAAAAAAATCCCCTTCCGAAAACTACGCTTTAAATGGAACATTTTTTCGAAATGTACGATTTTATAAAAAATGCATCTAACGATTTTTATTAAAAATCTATATGTTTAAACTATTTTCGTGACAAATAAGACCATATCTTGAATTTTCTGGGAATAGCCTGTGAAGTCTTTATTCTGAATACTTATATAACTGTAAACCGTAAGAGATAGACAAGTTCTAAATACACAAAAATGTAGATCTCGTTATTAAAGCACAGATTATGTCAAAGAAATTTGTTTGTAATGTTATAACGATTTACGAGGTATTCTTTGTTATTGGTTTGGATTTACATATATTTTAACTTTATTCAAGTGGTAATTCGCTCTTCGCTTTTTCTGGTGGTCATACAAGGAGTATGAAGTTTCAAAACTCTTACACACAGACGGTTTTTTTAAAAATCGGACTGTCCCTTTAGCTTGCAGTTTTATTCTTATACCTATAACGCATGTTTAAAAGTGTAATGAAAGTTTATGTCGATTAAGGGTTCCGTAGGTGAAATTTATAAATCTTGCAGTTCTTAATGTTCTTCTTAAATGTTTTCAAAATTTTGTCACATATTGCTCTATCTCGATTAAAGCGTGTTTTAAATTTCATACAGAGATCTTTAGTATTTTTTAAGAAAGAAATTATGTTTTAACTTTAATTATGCTAATTAATAGATGTTTTACATTATGCAGAAATCGTAATTTTGAAAAAATAAGAATACGCCGTATTATTTAAATACTAATGTACAAAACTGGCATATATATTTTATACACTAGTATGGTTGTCTCAGAAAAAAATGTTTAATCCTTTAAATATAATTTCATAAACTATTTATTCTTAGTCGTCAAAATATTACGTCATATCTTGAGCAATTTAAAAGTATAGCAAAAACAATATGACAGTCTTTTAAGTTCATTTCCTGTAAAGTTTGTGCTGAAAATTTGAACAACACTGGTTGCAAACCACATCACGTGGAACATTTTTAATGCGCAAAGGTGTATGAAAAATCAAATACGAGTAAAAGGCATTGGAAAGAAAATACAGACCTTTACGCTTTATGCTCTTGGGCACTTAAACGGTCACGTTTGAAGCCTTAAAGAACTCTGAGAGCAAAAGCCATGGTATGTAATTGAAGCTAAAGGTTCAAGTGTTTTTACTTTCTCTATCACGTACCTAGTAGGTAGAGAAGGTTTTGCATTCCATCCAAAACTTCTATACCGAGATTTCACCGGAAATACATGCTTTGAGACCCCCTGAGTAAACAAAAAAAGCATTTTTGGAAAAAGGTCCGTGTGTGTGAACAGCATAACACAAACGAAAAGTCAGATAACACCAAACTTGGTATTTAAGTTTAGTACCTTCCAAAGATGCGACACGATTTTCAAGAAACCCTTAACCCAACTACTCTTTAAATGCAACGCTTTTGGAAATTTTTTATTTTATAAAAAATGTAAACGATTTTGATTAAGATGCCATATACTAAAGATATTTGCATGACAAACAACATGTATATCTTGAATCTTCGGGGAATAGCCTTTGAAGTCCTCTTCATTCGGAAGGAATTTTCTACATTCTGGCATAACTGGTAAGGTTTAGGGATAGACGCGTACTACACAATAAGTAGATCTCTTTAAAACAACAATTTATTTCAAACAACTTTTTTGTGGCATCAGCCATTTCCGAGATATCCGCTATTAATGGTTCGAATTGTTACTCTTAGTCATTCTTTTAAAGTCCTGTCAACATGCAGTTGTTTCTCGCGATTGTATGGAAACAGTATCGAATTTTGAGGCCAGCATATAGCACCCAGTTTTTAAACATTTGACTATCGTTTTTATCTTTATATCTACAAAATGTGTAATGTAGCTATTTCTGCAAAAGTTTATTTGGATTAAAATGAAGTAGAAATAAAAATAAGCTTTAGTAAGACTATAAACTATATAGGATAGAGAGAGAGAGTCATGTGAATATATTAATTAGATTTTTGTACATAAAAATAATTTTTTAAATTTTTTTAAATGTTTGAGAAAATTTCATCTATGGGTACCCTTAACAAGAAATAGAAAATAGCTTTTCTAAGAACAGTTTGTAGAAGAGTGAGTATGTGAAAACATGTGAATGCAACACGTCTAATTTTTTTTTCTTTCTGTCCTTCAGAAAAAAAAATGTTATGAGATAATTTATAGAACAGTTATTAAAATAAATCATAACGGGCAGAGGAGGTCGCGTGATTGTTAAACGTTAGTTTTTTCTAATGTTTGTTTACCCTACAGCTTAAATTAAGAATGAAGACAGCGTTCGTTGTTCTAGAACCTACTTTTTAACCGCTTTCTCATTTCCATTGATATAAAGCAATATAACATTGCAGTAACAATAGATTTTCAGGTGTTTCTGTGCCTGACTTACCGGATAAGATTTCAATATTAACAGAGACATAGGTAATTCGTTAGTTTATATACATCATTTCCAGGGCCTGATGTCCAAGGGGATATAACATAATCAATTCCGAGGACTGTTGATGGCCTTTAACAGCAAGACGTCGCTTCTCCTTAATTAACAATAAATCAGGTACTACCCATAAGGCTGTTTAAGATTCATCCTACCGCTTCGGCGTCAGCTATCCAATCAAGTTGTAATTGCCAATTTGTTCAATTTTAGCTATACACTGAACTTTGTTTTGTTCATTCTGTAAAGTTAATTGTTGCTTGATAAAAAGAGGTAAAGTGTAGTGGCTTCGACATCAGAAATGTTTTAACAATAATCACCCGACATTCGCTTGTAAGTGTTTGAAAATGCATAAATTATTGTTTAGCTGTGTTTTGAAAGATAATTAATGACTGGCAAAGATTTTCGGAGCTTGGTGCTGAAAATTAAGAGAAAATTAATAGGAATTGAATTTGGACCCTAGTTTGGAAGGCAAGTACAAGCATTTCAACCTTGTATCACCGTACAGCGATTCTGCGGCGATTGCTTTCAAAACTGTTGCTAAATTCAGTTCATGTGATTTCTCCGCACATGTCATTAGATATGGGAAATTGATGCCTACTTAAAAGTACTCGCTGAACTGTACGTTTTTTTAACGTTATTTAATTAATTTGTAACTATTAAACACACGCATATTCACTTCCACATTCATACTTCCATACTCTGCGGAGTATAGAGAATGATTCTGGTTACAGAAAAATTCTTCGCCCGCTCAAAACCAAAACCTATGTATTTATTGAAAAGCCAGGATCCTGACCCCTCGACTACAGAGGCAGTCAAGTTTGTATACTGTTACGGGGCAATGTCAGTTGCGTCCACATCTACCTGCTTGGGTAGGTTTAGGTTCTTCGATAAGTCACAGCCAAACACTATAAAACGCGTTCTGCGACAAGACACAACTAAGCACTATAGAACGCTTTCTGCTACGTCATATAGAACATAAAGGTCAAACTGAACATACGTAATAGTTCTCATTCTCAGTTGTACACGAGCCATGGAGTCGACAAGGGAAAGGCTTTATTTGTGATCGATGGTTACAAATTTAGATATCACAAGGATCTGCAGAATAATATTTCGTGTTGGGCGTGCTGCATAGATCTTGTAAGTGTTTATTTATTTATTTATTTGTGCTAGCAATCTTCCTTAGAATATGGCTATACATCAGCCCAAGCTGTTATCTTGCCATATTCTACCCATATTACACTCTTATTATAACATAAAAAATGATGATAATAATACAAATAGTAGTAAAATAATAGTAATGATACCAATAATAATCTTATAGTAATAATATAATAATAATAATAATAATAATATAATTACATAACTTAACATCACTTGATGCAATTAATTTACATCTCTTTTTATTGTCCATAAACATTTCTTTTTAACTTTGGACAAGTATTCTCCTACCTTTTTACTATCCTTGTTAAAAATCTTGCTTAAAGCTACTTTCCTGTCCCGTTTTAACCATTTCCCATTTATAGCTTCCTTTCTCCAATGCTGTGTACCTTTACAGTCAAAAACGATATGTTCTAAATCTTCTCTTTCCTCACATATTGGGCACTGATTCTGTGGGAACCCATTTCTCATTCCTATTAATCTCCATACACCTGCTCGTGCCCAGGCAATACTTTATCTTTGTTCCTTATTTGAGTTATCCACATACTGTTCTCTAGCCCATACATTTTTTATTAATATATATGATTCCAAGGAACTTTTGTTCCCAATGTTGCTAAATAAATTTTGTATCTCTATATCTTCAAACCTCTGCCTAGCTTCTTTCCAAAAACCCTTAGCATTATTTTCCCTCCTTCTCCAGATTTCCCCTAGACCACTATTTTCCAAATTAGTTTGTATACTATAACTCCACCCATTCTTCTTTAAGCTCCTTTCTTGGAATTCCAAACACTGCCTCAACAAGTTGTTCTCTTCTAAATGCAAGTGTTTATAAAGTTATCATTGAAAGAATCGAGAACATAACCACAACAAACCAAGTGTTAATAACCAGAGAAAAAGTAAGCAATAGACTTAAAAGGAAAGCTATTCAAAATTTAAGTGGGAGGCCAACTAAGTAAAACATTAATAAAACGAAGCATTCAACGTGCACGACGATCATTGCTTCCGAAGTTACCCCAGAATATTTCTGAGGCACACCAAGCGATTGGTTCCTTGTCGATAACCACAAATCAAGGCGAATCATTTTTATTATGTAATGAAAACAACATAGTGGGATTTTCCATGGAACGTAACCTAAGGGCCATTTGTCGTATGGAAAATATATACATATGAAGCCGAAATTATGAAGTCAATAATTATCACAATGATCTGAGAAGGATGGTGATATAAAATAAATAATAAAATATTTAATTTCAGTGTGTGTATAAAAAGGAGAAGCATTGTGAAAATTTTTGACTGTTAAAAGCGACAGAAAGACCAGACAAACACAGTTTAGCTAATTAGGGACCAGCCCCAGGAATAAAGGGTAAAATAGCTGAAGCCAGTTTCTCTTGGAATTTATGGGTACAGTTGCACTGGCCGGGATGTGAAGGTCATTAGAGGCTTCATGACGCTAAGTTTGAGGAGAGCTTTGAGGGGAGAGAGGCGAAGTTAGGAGTTTTTCCTCTTTGTAGCGCAGTGGTGAGATTCATTCTGTCCTGAGCGATCGGGGAGCTCGGGACGACATTCTCGTCGAGTTGTGAACATTGGCGGCGTACATGCAAGAGGGTAGAACGTTCAGCTGTAGTTAATAATCTTCGGTCTTGGTAAAGACACAGTAGCATCGTATGCATTTAAAAGTGATCGGCAAACCTTAAGTTTTATTTTAAATGGTGAAAATAAAAGTGTTCCAAGAAAGCGTTCGTGTTTCTCTGTACACATCCACGTATACCCAGAGATTAAGATCTCATGCTCGAGCAGCCGTGGCAAAGTATAAAAAAACAACTAGGAGGAGAAACGCAGCAATCGTGAGGCAAAGGTAGTGCTTCATTGTTGGGGGACGTAGCGTGGCTGCGTCACATAGATGGGACTTTTAAAAGCTGTCCAAAACTGTTTCACCAATTATTAACTGTACATGGAGTGTTTAATAATTTATACACTCCTCATTTTTGTTCTACTTCCTGACTAAATGAGGAAGAGTTACGAGGAAGCTCTTAAATACATAATTGGTGCTACATATCTGGGAGATACATAGTCTCCCTCGCGAATGTACATAGATTTTGAAATACCTATTCATCTTGCAGTAAAAACAATTCTTTCAGGGTCAGAAATAAAAGCGTGTGGTTTTTATCTTGGATAGTGTTGGTGGCGTAAGACATAGTCTCGGACTTGTGAACGAATACCGCTCAAACAATTTCGAAGTTAGACAGTATTTAAAATTGTTTATTGGTTTGCCCTTTTTGGATCCTACAGTTATCGATGACGTATTTACAGACGACGTAATGCCTTCTTAGCCACAAGACCACCGTGTTGAACAGTTTTCGGATTACATCTGTGAAACGCATATAGCTCAGGATTTCGTTTTTCTTCCCACAGTGTGGGCAGAATTTGTAGCAATAACAATGAGAACTACTAATGGTCGCGAGTCATTTTTCAAAACTTAATAGTCTGTTTTATACTGATCATCCCAACAGTTACCATTTTATAGAAGTTTTGAAAGAAATACTAAGCGACATACTTAAAACTACTACTAATAGAGCCCTGCCATTTAAACAGGCAAGAAGGGTGGGGGGAGCTTTTATTCCTAAGCACATGGTTGCTTTACAGCAAGGATATGTAACAAGATTGGATTTTATCCGGAATCTGTCATTCAGATTTCAACCAAGCGAAATGTAGCTAAACTTTTAAGCCAGAATTTTAATAATGATACTGCCAACATTTTGTGGTGAAAATGCGACAAACAACAATTTTAACCTACCTGTAATGTTTCAGCCATACAAATTCTTTGTTTTTTTTTTTGTTAACTCGTATTCAGTTCTTGTATTTTTATGCATAACACAATGGAATCTAACAAAGCATAACAAAATTTCATCCATTTGTGAGGTTTAAATTAAAAATTTTAGACAGCCCTAAGTCTGCAAAATGGAAGGAAAATGATGTTTGTGCTAGGAATTGAAAATACTGGGACCAACAATTCAAATCTTTCAGAGACGCAATTGAGGTATTAACAAAAAAATCCAGGGACGCAACTGACGTAAAAACTGACCGCGAGGAGCAATCGCCAGTCACTGACTGTTACACTTATTACTTATCTTTACTAGTATTACTAGTTTTATTACCGGTTTTCAAAGTATTACATGTCAAAAGTTGCACGGAGGAAAGAGAGGGATGAGGAGTGGTGAAGAAAGAGGGAAAAAGAAAGATATAAGAGGAGTCGGAGAGAGGGGTAGCCGGAGAAACAATGAGGCAGTGGAAGAAAGAGACAACAACGTGTACTTTGGACATAGCATTTAATCTGCTTGCGATTTGGTTTTAGTTCCGGAATAAGACAATTAGTTGTTTTTGTTTAATTTGTGTTTAAGTTCTATGTGGCTTTACTTGATAACGATAATGAAATGTAGGTTTATTAGTTTTTATCATGAACCACAGCCGCATTTCTTCCCAAATTCATACTTTCAGCTTCTGCGGAGGGTAGGGAATTATTCTAATTGAAGAAAAATCCCCTGCCCCAGGCGGGAATTGAACACGAAGACCTCTGCGTTGAGAAGCCAAAACGCTAACCACTCAACAGTTCGAGACAGAGTGTCTCTAAAATGAGATTTATATAACACACTTCTGTTTAATATTCTGCGTCATACTAGCATTGTTTGTGTATTACGTACTCTTTGCTCTTTCCCTACAGAAGTTCATTCGTCTTTTGTTTGTTTATTTCAGCATAATAATAACTACACCCGCGCTGCTATTACGTGGCGAGGTAGCGGTCATTTGCCCTGACAGCAGCTCATGAGGTCCATGTTATCCTGAATCTGGTAAGATAATAAACTGTTTCAGACATCATTAGCCAAGAAATGTTTTTATTCTACAGTGACTGGTAACTTCGGGGCCAGTTTTACGCTGACGTTGCACCTCAGCTGCCATATTGCTACATACTTTTGGTAGCCACTGCCGCCAACAACCTGCTGGTAGCTTCGCGATTTTTTCTTCTTCTTACGCTTCCACAAATCACGAAAGAGTACACAAAACCAATTTAAATTCCGCGAGTACTTCTTTTACTTCTCTACTTAAAATTGAGAACAGGTCCGTCGGTATTAAATTGCTTTAAAACGACCTGAAGAGCTAGAACATTTAAAGTGGTTGATTCTCTTTCTTTATTTGCTTTTTCCGATAAAAAAGGCATGTTAGTAAACTTGTCACGTTTGCGACCTGTTTTTACTCAGCTCCTAAGCAAATGTTGACTGCAGCAGGTTAGTTATGTGGTTTCGGTATGCATATAGAATTTAGGTAAATTCTTAGTAGTGTATTACATTAAAAGTTGGAAAGTAGTTACCTTTTTTTCTTTCTTGTTCTTTTAATTTTACGTTCTACAATATAATTTACAAATCTGTGTTGTACAATATACTTACATTCTCTACCACTTACTTTTGGTAAGTAGAAGAATCCACACTATCAGATATAATCGAAATTTAGTTTTGAGGTCTCCTGAATCCCATAAAAATTAGCGACCGCGCGAGCCTAATGTATTTGTCTGATGGCCTATTGGTTTGTCTCTCCGTACATGGTGTGCACAAAAACGAAAAGTGAATGAATGACAGTACTTCGTAATTAACTCCAGCATCTTTCAAAAATGCGACACGAAATTCTTCTCTCTGATACCACCCTTTACATGAAAAAAAGTTTCGCTACTTTAAGTTCTCTCAACGTCTGAGATTATTGTAGCTGAAATACCACGTGTTTGAATAACTGACACGAAGAATAAAATGTATGTCTTAAATTTTCTGTAAATAGTGCATGAAGTCCTCATAATTCCCACTGAATTTTGTGTAACTTGGAAACCATAGAGGAAGATTAAAATTTAGTGCAAGAAAAACTCACATTTCATGGAAGTATAAAATTGTATGGCAAATAATTGTTGTAACAATAGCAGTTTTCGAAATATTCCATGTTGTATCTTGACATTTTACCAAGAATAACTGCGACAGCTGACGGAGTAGTTTTGAAAGCTTGCGATTCTTCTGTTTTCTTTTCCTTCGCAAGAGCTCTTACTACTGAATTCATTCCCTCATGCTTCTATTGTTTCGGTATGTTGTATGGAACTAAGCATCTATTGCTTAATTTGAAACCACACAGGGACCAAAATATGCCGTGTATAAGTAGCGTGAATGAAAGAATAGCTTTTATATCAATATTATAATACATATTATGTAAAGCATATGTCAATTTGAACCATAATGTTTTAAAGTCTTCTTATATGTCATTGAGTATATGCATTATTTCAGTTATGTGGCAGAACGTCGAATAAAAATCAGATATGAGACATTTACATGACTTTATATTTATTAGTGGGTATAAAAACGCTCTTATTAAAACTTATTTTTCTATCTACTACATTTTAAACCAAATAAACCTTTGCAAAATAGCACATTACACATTGTGTTATAGATACAAAGAGAACAGCGATAGTCAAATGTTTAAAAACTGGACACTATATGCTGACATTAAAATTCCATACTGTTTCCATGCAATCGCGAGAAATAACTTAAAATAGATGGGACTTAAAAGAATGACAAGTAATTGAACAATTCGAACTTTAATACCAATATCTCAGAAACTGTTTGCCACAAAAAGTATTTGAAATAAGTTGCATGTTTTAAACAGATCTACATTTTTGGTGTGGTACATTTTCATCTATCAGTTATGCAGGATTATACAAAATTCCTTCTGAATGAAGAGGATTCCCTAGATTATTCCCATAAAATTCAAGATACACATTTTATCTGTCATGTAAATATCTTCCATATATGATATTTTAATCAAAATCTTATAGCCATTTTTTAGAAAATCAAAATTTTCCAAAAATGTTCCATGTAAAGGGTGGTTGGGGTGGAGAAATTTTCTTGAAAATCTTTGTGCCGCATCCTTAAAAGATACTGAACTCAAATACTAAGTTTGGTATTTATCCAACCTTTTGTTTTTAAGTTATGCTGTTCAGACACGCCCGCGCGGACGTTTCCAAAATGCTTTATTTGGATTCAGGGGGCCTCAAAACATGTATTTATGGTGAAATCTCGGGCAATTAGCTGGGATACATTGGCAAAGATTTGAAGTTAAACCTTATTTTCAAAAATAGAAATGTTTCTTACCATTATTAATTTTCACACACAACATTCCTTTTAAAAAGTAAATACATTTTAATCAAAATAGTTCTCCGTTGTCAGAATTCTTCAGAACAATCTTAATTCCTTATTAAGCTATACTTCAAAGAATCTTCTTATCCGTATATCACACTACTTTGTGATATTCATTTCAGATTTTTGCAATAGTAAGTACTATCTCAGATATTCTAGCCAGAGGCAAAGCGCTCTTATATTCAACCTAGCAGTGTTTTGAGGTTAGCGATCGGAAATACCTTTCATCTCATCGTGTGGCTTGGAAGAACCCCTGCGGTCCACGGCATCCAGTTTGAGAAACCCTGTTCTGGGGGTCAGGAGCTTCATGACCTGCGGAAGTTCGGGACCCAAATACCATGCCACATTCGAAGTAAATTTGCAGAGGCTGTGATACTAAGAACTGGGTGTGACTTGAAATGCAGCAGGCTCGATTTCGATTCCAGTTAGGTCAAACAATACAATGTTTTCTCTGATTTATTTATTTTCTTGTTGTACTTGCTTGACCTTCAGGAAAAGATTGCCTACGTATTCCTAAAGACGAAAATAGCACCGTTAAACGTTAAACAAGAAATGGTAGAAAAAACGAAATAACAATTAATACTTCTCCTGCACTGCTTCAGAAATATTTTTGAAGAGTTGAGTTTAAAAGAGGGGCAGTAATCATACAATCAGAAGGAGCAAAGATAATATTTTTGTTGAATAATATTTTCTCATTAGCTTCATTCCCCACAAAGCCTCGTCCTCAGAGTGTCCGAAAAGCTTTAGCGGATTCATCCAGTATTTCGAACTTGGGTAACAGCAAGTGTCTTATTTTGCGTACTTCATACATAAATAGCTATAAATGTAGTAATTGTATTGTATAACTGCCTTCTGTTGTTTAAAAAGAATATCTCTGTTACATCAATACTTGGCTTAAGATCAGGAATATAACATTTTCTTTATTGTGTATTACCTGGCGAATTGGCAAATAAATGTTAGTATGCCTCGATATATAATTACTGCAAGCTAGTAGATACCGCAGCTCTGGTCGCGTTATTATGTTAAACGCTCAGATTCTTGTCTCTTCTCCCTCTCTATTCATCCTCCTTTCTCCCTTTCAACTCTCTTCCAATCTCTATGGCTCCATCGCACTAGGTGCAACTTACATGCCATGTGATATTTTGAAAACCAGTAATAAAACTGCTTTTTCTGCAGTATTATTAGCAATTAAAGTGCTAGAAAAGGATTTAATGGTAGCCAAACCTGACTTGCTTTTCTGTAAAGCAATCAGAGCTGTAATGTTTCTGGCGGTAACCGGTTTAAGTAAAACAATAATACTAAGGAAATATTGATATAACTTCTTAAATACTCGTTATATCGAAACTTTATACATAACAGACCTTGCCAGAAACATAAAACCTGGTCATGCAATATTTTTTTCAATGCGTAGAATATTATACCTACTTTATTTATTTTCATTATGTTTTATCTACTTTGGGATAAGTAATAAAAATACCTATAGCCCATTCTCCAAATTGGTTATGCTGTTTATGCCATTTATGGGTTATGCGAAGTTATGCTATATACCGAGTTTCATCACAATCGGTCACACACACATACAATATTTCTCTCACCCCCTCCCACCCACCCACCCACCCACCCACCCACCCTTTCTCCTAAAAGGTTCAATGTTTTGCATCTAGATGGTCTATTATAGGCGTTAGAATAAATTATTCTGTTAAAATAGAAAACTGATAGAAGAATCTTTGTTTTGTTACGTATATAAACGAGTTACTGCTAGATGTTTCTAACTTAAATATGTGGCTTTATTTGGTGTTGACATTAATGGAACCGAAACCCACCAAGTTGTTTAAGATTAATCTGGTAAATAAAGGTTATCAGTGAACAAATCCAGCCGTAATAGCAAACACTGCTCCTAAAGAAGAAACATAATGGAAATGATGGACAACATAATAAGTGTAACGAAGGATATCAATGGCTGAGTTATGCTGGTGTTTTAAAATAAGTTATAAACGCCTGGCCGAACCTCTCCCCTATATGTGCTTTCTATGACAGAAGAGATCTAATGACAAGATTTGGCGAAAGCACTGCTTCTATTGTTAATCTGTAATCTATGCCCTTTGCAAATATAAAAAATCTGATGTGTTACACTCATACGTCTTTCTCTACTCTTGTACAAACTATTTTTACAAATGCTTATTCTCCATATGCTTCATGTTAATCGAGATATCGAGATGTTGAGAGTATTGCTAATTTTCCTGTAGATGCAAGGGGAGTTGGTAGGCTTTAAGCCATAGTCAAATATTTTAAGAGCTGGTTGCTATGTAGAGTATTCCATTCTCTTTGCATTATCTGGACAAAATGAATAACGAATTCCTATTTGAGAAAAAGTATAAGTATTGGAAAATTTAAGGGAATAACAAGCAATTTCTTAAAAAATGGTTCACTCAACAAAACAAATGTATATGACATAAATTGTATATTTTAACGCGATCTACATTTTTTTTGTGTAGTAAAATTTTGTCTATCTGTTATGGTTTACCAGTTATGCAAACGTCGTTCACAATGAAGAACACTTTTGGAGACATTCCCAGAAAATTCAAGATATACATTTTATTTGTCATCAAAGTATCTTAAATATATGATACTTTAATCAAAATCGTTAGAGCCATTTTTGGGAAAATTAAAATTTTCGAAAAATGTTCCATGTAAAGGGTAATCTGGGGTGGGGGGATTTTCTTGAAAACCTTCGTGTCGCATCTCTGGAAGATACTGAATCTAAATACCAAGTTTGGTGTTTATCCGACTGTTCGTTTCTGAGTTAACTGTTCACAGACAGACACACACACACACACAAACACACGGACATGTTTCCAAAAATACTTCTTTTGGATTCAGGAGACCTCAAAACATGTATTTCTGGTGAAATCTCGGTATCGAATTTTTGGGTGGAATACAATACTGCCCCTACTCACTATACTAGTAGAGAAAGTAAAAATTTATAGACACGTGCACATATTCAATACAATATGGATATTTCACAAAATCTGAAATTATTTTTCTTTAAATTTAATGCACTTATTTTAGAAGCTATTACGAAGTAGATCTTTTCACGGGGTCATATACTCTACATCTACATCATTTACGAAAAACTGCAGAAATATTTTCAATTTCGTTGTTACTTTTAATTATTATGCTCATCTATGTAGTAAATATACCCAGTGACTTTTAAATATAAAGGTTTTGTAATCTATAAACGTTTATTGTAATTCAACATGGCAAACATAAATACCCATAACAATTTTGTTCAACATTGGGAAATATTGCTTTCCAATAATGTTTTAACCTGGCATCTAATGCTTCTAATCTCTATTTGTATGGATACTTTAAGATTCTTTTTGTTGTTTACTACCCATTTGACTACATTTTTATTAAAGAGACATTATTTATAGCAATGTAAGCTACCGTAACTATGCTTAAATATCTTGCGTAATTATCTTATATCCTTTACATTTTCTTTAATATCCCAGATTCATAACTCGATTTTATAATAGCTTCAATGTTATTGCATTTATTTGAATAACACATTTTAAAATTCTCTTTTAATTACTGTTTTATGACTGATTACAACCAAAAAGGTTTTGTCATGTTTAATAGCAACATCTATACTTTCGTATATGAAGACATTTTGCACAAGAAGCTGTTTGTAGTAATAAAGATCTGAATTGTTGCACTCATATGACTTTCTCTACTCTTGTACAAACTATTTTTACAAACGCTTATTTTCCATCTACCTCATGTTAGTCGAGATGAACATTTGCAGAAACTATCTTATTACTAATTTTCTTGTAGTTGCAAGGGAATATGATAGGCCTTAAGCCTATCAAATCTTTTAAGAGCCGGTTGCTGTGTGGAGCATTTCATTCTCTGCATGTCCAGTACATTACAAAAAAATCTGATGTGTTACACTCGCATGACTTTCTCTACTCTTGTACAAACTCTTTTTACAAACGCTTATTCTCCATCTACTTCATGTTAATCGAGATAAACATTTGCAGACTCTATCTTATTACTAATTTTCTTGTAGTTGCAAGGGAATATGATAGGCCTTAAGCCTATCAAATCTTTTAAGAGCCGGTTGCTGTGTGGAGCATTTCATTCTCTGCATGTCCAGTACATTACAAAAAAATCTGATGTGTTACACTCGCATGACTTTCTCTACTCTTGTACAAACTCTTTTTACAAACGCTTATTCTCCATCTACTTCATGTTAATCGAGATAAACATTTGCAGACTCTATCTTATTGCTAATTTTCTTGTAGATGTAAGGGGAATATATATTTACAAGGGCAATATAGAAATACTGTAGCCTTTAAGCACATACATCTCTCTTAATAGCTGGTTGCTAGGTGCAAAACCATTCCCTTTGCCACAGATTAATACTCTTTGCATATCCAAGACAAGGAAATGAATAACGAATTCCCATTTGAGAAAATAAGTATTGAAAAATTTAAGGGAATAACGAGCAATATCTCGAAAATGGTTCACTCAACAACAAAAATGCATATGACATAAATTCTGTATTTTAACGCGATCTACATTTTTAGTATTGTAAAAGTTTGTCTATCTCTTATGGTTTCATCTCTCTCGGCTTCATTCTGTGCACTTAATGAAGCAAGCATTACAAATCGTACTCTTAGACTGTTTTTTTCTTTCTTATCATCGGAGAGAACTCGGCAGTGCTCCAGTGAGGATATTGTAACCCGGAAGGGACGAGGAGGTAAAAGGAGACACTGAGCGGATGGAACCAGGAGCGACGGCACAGCAATGACAAGCCCTCTACTGTTCCAGATTGAGACGCCCCACAGTCGGACCACCCCCTACACAGAGGGTACAACACCCCGCTCTGAAGGGCGGTCCTTTCCTCCGGCAACCGAAAGCTGAGGGGCGGAGAAAATTCCGCAGAGAGCATCCTTTTTCCTGCTACGCAGCACCGAAACACCATCACCGACACTTCCAACACGAAACAGACGTAACGGCGTGAAGTATAAATGAAATGATGATTGGAACGAAATGGAGGGACAGGAAGTTCTGAGGCTGAAATAAATCACTCCAGTATTCGCCTGACGACCTGGGCAAACTCCCGAACAAACCCATGGATTAGAGAGAGCGGTCGTTGGGAATCGAACTCGGGACCTCCTGAGTGCGAGTCTCATGCGTTACGTGGCGACACCTCTTAGAGTACGAAATTATGAGACTTTGTTGATATTAAATCATGAGTTGTTAATGTGAAATTTACAGAAAATTATAAATTAAATAATGTCGTTTGTTGTGTTTGCTCCTGAGTAAGCCAGTTTAGATTTGCTAACATTTTAAGATATCTTTCTGTAGTACCCTCGTCAAATCCATTTCGTTGTTCACTTGCCTTACGAGTAGATCAACGGCTTTTATTCTGGTTCTTTGGTTTCGTTAAGAGTAACATTTTCTTTTGATGAGATCAGAAGCTCTTACAAGGATAACGCCATTTTCTCTCTCTCTTGATCTAGTGGATGTACAGAAGCATTTCTGTAACTGAAATCTTCAGTGATGACGTGAGCTGTTCAGGTGCTTTCTGATACCTTGACCCCTGACAGTTATTTACTGAGCGCTTCGCGCATCCACAAGATGAAAGCCGGCCCGTGGTGTAATTTTCTTAGTTCCAGCGGCTGCCTGTGGCACTTCTTCAGGGTTTTTGGGAGAAAGTTATTACTTAACTTAGCAGGTCTGTGTTGATCTCTGAAACCTTTCCCTAAAAAGAAATTAAATTACTGTAATCTGATCTTCATAAATCTTCAAGCTTTTATTACATTAAATGGAAGCAACTATGAATCTTTAAGAGAAAATGCCATCTACCGAGAATATAGGTAAGTTTAATTAGAAGTACGCTTATTTCCTAACATGCTTGCAAAGTTCTTCCTTCCTCCTTTTTCTGTTGCTTCAGGGTAGGCCAATAATGACTTATTCCAGAGATTATAGTCCAACTCGAGTCTCTTGATTTGTTCACAGTATACATATTTCGATAATCCCATAATATTGATGCTTGCCTAGTAGAGGGCGCCCTAAGAATGTTGGACCCATATCATTTTATTTTTAAATTTTCTTTCATTAAGCTACACATATTTATTTAGCTTCTCCCTTACAATGCCCTTGTTTATCTGATTTCATAGGATATAACCAGTAACAGACCGTAGAAATGTCATCTGGACTATTTCCACCAACATTCAAGCTCCAGTTGTTTGTTCCATGAAAACACCGAAAAACTTGATACCAGATTTCACCAGAAATAAATGTTTTGATATGTCCTGAATCCAAATAAAGAATTTTTGAGAACATGACTATGAGTGAGTCTGTGTCTGTCTTTCTGTCTGTAAACAGCATAACTCAAAAGCAAAAACTAAAACCCCGATAAATACCAAACTTGGTATTTGAGTTCAGTATCACAAAGATTTACAAGAAACCTTTACGTGGAACGTTTTCAAAAGATTTAGATTTTCTAAAAAATGGCTAAATTTTGATTAAAATACCATACATTAAAGATACTTATATGTGAAAATTTATTCTAAATAAGTTTCTGAGTTATCGTTATTAAAGGTTCGAATTGTTCATTTCTTGGTAATTCTCTTAAACATTTAAGGTCTTAAACATTGACAATCACTGTTCTCTTTATATCACTGTTTCTCAGTGAGAACTATCAGGACGAGCAATAGCTTGGTTGTCTTCCTGAAATACTTCTGCCAGGTTTTGGAGTCCATGATATCTTCAGTGTCTACTACTGTTGCCATGAAAACATTTGAATGCTTCCTAGCTGATAAAATTAGTGACATGTATTCAAATGGAGTAACGACGAAGGACATGCTTTATAAGACCAAAGTCGTGGTCGCATGGCAAGAAAGAGTGACCTCTTTCCGGAAAGTATTGGTGGATGACATTGAAATTTCCTGTCATTGTTAATGAGAATAAAAATCGCACAGCTGTGTGGTTCCTGTTTTGTCCACCGCAAGAAGCGCTGAATACAGTGTCTTCACAGTTGGTGGAAGCTGATACAAAGGTAGTCTTGCAAAAAGGTACAAACTTCATCTGGTCCTCGTTTGGCCACACCTTCATGATAAATATGAAAGTGTGAATTATCTGACTTGAGGTCATGTATGCAAAACAAATAAAGCCATTTTTTCAGGTAAAACGTTTCCTGCACAGGCAAAACCGGAAGTTGGATATTCTGTATATAATCTTAAGCTATAGCTGCAACACTATCATCTTATTTGCATATTTTCTTTGCTTCCTCTAATTTCTTATAAACCTTAGATGCTCTTCTTTTATGGACCATTGGTTCTGCAACTGCAGACCTTTTAGCATTTCCATTGAATTATGTGGACTTGATCTTCACATTTAATTCCTCACATGAAGAACACACATCTGTTTGAAGGCGACGAAATCTAATCCCATAGTTTTCATTGTAATACCTTAGATAGTACTCATACTTAACAGGGCTTGCAGAAAATCTGATACGCCATCTTAACATTGAATTGGGAGTTATTGAATTGGGAGATAGGTTTGTTTGAATAATGTGTTTGGTGCCTATGAAATACCTTGATGTGTTTATCTGTCTTACGAACTACTCTTTCAGGTACTGCATTGCTACGACTTACATGCTTCCCACGCCTATCAGTAGGAGAACCTTCTGCAAGTAGGATGAATGTTAAACGATAAACAGATTTCCCAGAAATAGCATACAAGTTCAAAAACGCTTGTTTGCAAACACGAATTCTACTGGAACCCAACATCACATGGAAGATAAATGATGATCTACTTGTTTGAGATCTCTTCTTTCCTTGATCGTCTTCTCTGTACTGGTTTACTTTGTTAGTCCGATCAGAAATGCGTCTTGTTCATGTTTAGTTGATCCACTGAGACGCTAGTATAGAATAGCTATTTTATCAACACCAGTAAATTTATTTGTGCAATTCAACCGGAATGCTTAGCATTCATAACCTTATTATTTTCAGTTAAGATACTCCCTCCCAGCTAAGCGAGATTTCTTTCTCTTTTCATGGGCATAATCATCAGTATTTCAAACACCTTTCCTCTTTTCTTTCTTGGGAATCACCTTCAGAGCTATCCATAATAAGTAGCACAAAAGTAATTAATAATGTTGCAATATTCACTACACTATTAGTCAATAATGTCAATAAATGACAGTATTAGTAACACACACTATGAGATCTAATCATTGAACAATTAATGAATCCAGTAACTCTTTACAATATTAACCAACATCAATGGACTCTGCGAATATAAAAAGGAAATTAGTGCTGCACCTATTTCTCTTTTAAAATCAATGGGATTCTTAATCAGCTGTAGAAATCGTGCTTCATACAGGGCAAGTTTCTGTTTTACACTAATGGGTAGCTTAAGACTGGGAAACAAAATGTATATTTCAACTTATTTTCGCAAAAAAGTGGACTTGTTTTCCTTTTCAAATTACCGATTCATTATTATGTGGAGTAAAGGGGAGGATTAACTATAAAAATTGTCTAGAATAAGGCCATAAAGAACGGGTGGAAGTAAATGGATTTAATTAATTCGCCATTCAGGTTTAAAAAGCTAACAGTGCGGCGTCGGTAAGCCAGTTATAACTTCAGTATGGTACTGTTGGTAAGTAGATGACTGGTTTTTCGTCATTGTCTTCTTCAGGCAGTGTTGCTGCTAGCATTGAGTAAAAATGCCGGGGCAGTAGTAATGAGTGAATGGCTTGCACGCTCGCAGCACGCACTGGAGGCCACGGCGTGTCTAATCTTATCTGCCGGACGGACGACCTGCTAGCGCGAGTGAGACAGAACTAGCTCGCGCGATGCCCTACGGGAGCCGCTCGGCCGGTTACTACTTGCTCAGATCCGACCCGGGGAGGTGGAGAAGGCCATGCCTCCTGAACACGACAGCGATCAAGGGCGCTTGGAAACACGCGGAAATGTGGAGCGAGCGAACAGCACTTGCTCGTTAATTAGTAATGCTGATCGGATTCTTGTTCAACGTGACGGATTTTAATAAGATCTGTGCCTGCAGCTATCAGTACTTGCCTTTTTCCTTCTTTCAGCAAGAACTGATACATCTCTTCCGCTCATACTTTCTTCTTTTTTTCCCCTTCGTATTAAGTATTCGTTTCAGCGCTCTTCTTTTCCTTAGAGACAAAAGGTGGGGCCGTATTTACGTTTACGTTCTCTACTATTTACTATAGTAAACAGAGGAAGTATTGCAGTTCACTCAAAGTTTGATACCAAGATTTCACCGCAAATACACGCTTTGTGACCCCTTGAATTAAAAAAAAGAAGAATTTTTAGAAAAAGGCCCGTATATGTGTGTTCTTTCGTGGGTCCACGGATCCTTAAGCAGATAGTTCAAAAGCGAAAAGAGGTTAAATACCAAATTTGATATTAAGTTCAGGTATCTTCCAAGGACCTGAAGGTTTTCAAGAAAGTGCTCTCACCCCAAACTACCCTTTTCATGGAAAATCTTTCATTACTTTTATTTTCTAAAAACTGGCTCTAACGATTTTGATTAAAACACCTTATGTTTAAGATATTTGCATGACAAATGAAATTTATAGGAACAGTTCTCGGCATTCTGTATGACTTTTGTATAATTGATATACCGTAAAAGATGACCTAAATCTTACTAATCTGACTTAATGGAAATTTAAAGTTTATTTACATTATCAACAAGTAGGTAGAATAATAACATTTGTAAGAATAGCGTGTAGAAGAGTGCATAGAGAAAGTAATTTGAATGCAATGCATCAAATTTTTCTCATGGTCATGCAAAGGCATGGAATAAGGAAGTCAACATACATCGACCGGATTTTTTAAAAATCTATCGCTTTAGCCTACTGTACCCTTCTTATACTACAACGAAATGATGTGTCAATATTATAACAAATGAAAACACCAGTTGCCACGAAACACACTTTATTTATCACTTAGGCATGCTCTCACAACGGCGGCCCTGGGGTAACTTCGCGCGCCGGTTACAATATGTAGTGATGGATTATGCCTATTAAGAAGTAGATAGAAGAATAAATTTTTGTTGGAATAGTTTGAAAAAGAATGATCAAATTGTGAATATTGTGAATGCAACGCATCGGATTTTTCGTTTTGTAGTTGTTTTTTATTTCTCTATTCCAACAAAATGTTCTGTCATTCAGAGAAAGAGATGACTTTTGTTCTTTTGTTATATGTTTTCTTCTTCTGCTGTTGAAGTGAAGTATTCCGCTCAGTTCAAAAAGTTTATATATAGATGTAAACGAAAACGACGTCAAAATATGCGAATAGAAAAATCTCCATGTGTTTGTGTGTAAGCGTCTGTCTGTAGGAAAAATCGGATGATTACCAAATAACATAATTAAGTTAGGCACCTCTTAAGATCGCAAAGTGAAACTTTTAAAGGAATTCCACCACTCGAAACACAATTCATTTAGAAAAGCTTCTCTCTCTCTCTCTCTCCCTCTCTCTCTCTCTCTTTCTCTCACAAAAATTTGATTGCAATAGCATTAGTTTGAAATATTGGCATGTCAGATAAAACACTTAGGTACTTGGAGTTTTACTTAAATATGAGCTCTACGAATTTATTGTATCAATTGTAAATTTTTTATGACGATGCGGCTCGTTGAACTTACAACGAAATGCACGGTGCAATGAAACAATGGATTCACTCTTTACATAGTGCAGCATACAAAACGACTTTTCCTGTGGCGTCGCCATTTTCGCGTAACAAACACAGCGCCCCTGTAGGCATTGAATGGAACTAATAGGAGGGGCTTAAAACTTTGAACTTTCCTACATTCAATGGTGTGTCGTATGTGTCGTGATCCATTGCCGTTTATTAAAAATGAATATTTAAAATCTGTTCCTTCTTTTTGAATAACACTGTAAAAGTAGTGAAGGTTTATGGGAAGCCTATAATTCCTTCCTAAATAGAGAACTGCTACAAGATTTTGTTCCTTACTTTCTATATTTTCTTCTTCATCAAAGACACTGCTTCGATACTAATTTTAACATATTATTATTATTATTATTATTATTATTATTATTATTATTATTATTATTATAAGTATTATATCATCACATTTTTCGTCTTCTTCCAAATTATTTCCACATCACAGGGAAATTTCGGCATCGCTATCTCACATTGAATACATACATGATTGGAGTATATGAATAAGCAAACAAAAATAAATGAATAAATACAAAGAAGGAAAAGAAAAGCATTTAAAACCATATCTATGTTTCGTTCTCTCTGCTTATGAACAACAAAACTATTGTAGAAACACAAAATGTGGTAGTTAAATAAAGCACCTTTCGAGGCTGTAAGGCAAGGATTTTGGATTAAATTTCTCCCACCCCTACTAATACTGTTATGAGAAAAATTCATTATTTTGATTTTTCGTAACTAATACTTAACATTTTATTAGTAATGTAATTGCTTATTTTGTGTAAAATATAATTATCATATATATTTATCATAATTCTCACTGCTTTTATGTAACTGGGAAATAATAACTAATCCCGAAACATTCGCTATTGTGAGATTTTAAAAACATTCTGTCTAGCATACTGTTTCTTCAAAAGCTAAGCTTCTCTCACGCCCCTAGTAGGTATAAACAGTTTGTTAGCCAAATAAAACGTATTCGTTTGGACGTGCTAGAGATCAGAATATTTTCTGGAGGTTGCAAGCTCTTAACTCTCGCTCAGAGGACTACCAACTTGAATCCCGGATCTCATGTGCCTCTAACTTACACAGACTGGAACCTTCACCTTCAAGCTTAGTCGTATGAGGCAACCCAGACCTTTACGTTACGATGAGGTCAACCAGTCCATCACCTCGCTACCTTTATTTCGTTTTTGGGAGCAATTTAAGCATACATAATGACATGCCAGGTCATAAAAAACAGAATGTTATTAAAAATAAAGAAAATGTTAAGTCGCCACCAGTAAATCCGAGCGAGTAGCGCCGCGGTAACGTGTGCGACTCGCATTCGGGGTTCCCGGGTTCGATCCCCGACGACCGTCAACCCTGACCTATGTATATTTTATGGTTTTCCCAGGTCGGCAGGCGAATGCTGGGATGGTTCCTCTGCTATCACGACTTTCCTGCCCCTCATTTCCTGTACCCATCATCTCCTTCATTGTCATCTATTTCAGGATCGTAGGACCAGGCGACGAAGCGCGGCGAGTTGCGGCTGGACGGTGGAAGTGGGCTTTGTAGAAGTTTCTTCGCTGGCGTCGTTGCGGGACTGCTCAGTTAGGACCAACCTTCGAGTGGACCCCACCAGGGGACACTATCGGGGGTCTAGAGATTTGTGGGTGCGCCCGGACGGCGGGCCATTCTTCTGTATGGAAACGTTAGGGACCCGTCCATGCCTGCACCCGTCGTCATCAGATCTGGTCACCCTTCGGATCTCTTCCCCATCCCTCCCTCCCAGGGTTCAGGCAGGGGCAAAAAGGACCTATTTGCAATTCTCTGTCCCGGTTTCGGGGTCCGTAACTTTAACTTTACCACCATTGAATACACCTAGGTTATTTTGAAAACAAGATACTCCTACTCAAAATGACTCAGAATAAGAGTCGCCGAAAGAATGGGGATATCTTCAAAATGCTGTCGGTATGCTCCACAACAAGGATGATGATGATTATTATTATTATTAGTATTATTATTATTATTATTATTATTATTATTATTTAATAAAAATGACCAATCAGCAGATGCGCTTTACAGATCAACGATAACAAAATTGATAATTTTGCGCCCGACAGAAAGCAGAGTTTGGCCTATTAAGCTCCTCGAGATAAAGAAGTGTAGTGAACAGGAGTGAAGTATCAGAATGCAACAAAACAACGCCCTGGACATACAGTGAACATACAGATTAATTATTGTAAGTCGCTATTGGGGTATATCAACCCAATACAATTTGAGGTTTTCTTGTGTGGTTTACCGGGAAGAATGCGAATCAGTGAGGAAATTTAATGTTGCAGAACAATTAATGAGCATATCCTTCCGCGTAACAAACAGTACGATATTGTTACATTCTGGGTAGAGGCCTAAAGATTCATATGAAAAATTAAATTAATTTTTAGTACCCAGCACGTACATTGAGGGGACCGAAACATGGTGTCGAGGTTAAGAGGAAGGCGTGGTGTTTCACTGTACAAAATCCAGAACAAAAATCTACTTACACATTCCTAGATTTATTTCCCAACTTTTTGGCGTTCCTACATTATGAAATATGAAAGGCGAGGGAGAGATGTCCACCGATCAAAAAGCCGGCTTGCACGCGCGATCCGCTTCTCACGAAATACTCAGCATACCGACGCTACATTCCCACCACTCGTGACTGGCGTCATCCCAGTTATTATGAAAGTAAAACAACAGTATGTCTGGTAATGACAATGTAGAACAACAATATGTCTGGTAATTACAATGTAGAACAACAATATGTCTGGTAATTACAATGAAACCCCCCAAATTATAATACGCTACAATATGAATCAGTTAATTAACGGTAACAGTTTTGGCCAGCTAGATCGGGCAAATACCCCACAGTGCGTTGTGAGGATAGAATGCCACCTATGCGAACCACAAAACATACGTTTTAGAGAAAGCTGTTAAAGATACATAGTAATAAGAAAGATCTATACTTAAGAAGTAAACCGTCGTGCCTCACTTTATCGAAGGCTTGCGATATCCGTAAGTAAGGCTGATACCGTTCAAATCTTTCCAGAACGGACTGAGTAAATTGGTGCGCAGTAGAATTTCTTGGTTAGAAACAAAAAAGGAGGTTGACCTTAGACACGAATGTGGAAAGATGCCAATGTGAGACTTTCCATAGCAAAATATTTCAAGCATATGTGCTGTATAATTGGTGAAATATTGGAGCTGCTTCTAAACAGAAAGGATATTACGGCTATAATTAATTAATGGAATTGTGTTGAGGTGTTGATATAAACATGCCGTTCATTACACAACTGAATGAGGTGCTGTTTTGTTTTCTGAGGGTATTAAAACGTCTGCCCTAAAATTCATCTTTGCGCAAGGATTTATAATTTACGTGTGATGAAGTATGAAACAAAATTATATATTGTGCCTTGTATTTTGAAGGTAGTCAAAAAATTATTTATGTCATATGGAGTATTCCAAAATTATATTTTCCCTGGTGAATATTGGAATGTGAAATATTAAAACGTCATTTTATGGGCTGCTTTCAATTTGGAACAAAGTAAATTTTGACCTAGTATGAAGTAAAACAACTAAGCTTCGTTTTTATTGGTGCTTTTAAGGTTAAACTTGACCTCAGCAACGGTAAGAAAAAGCGGTAATTAAGACATCTATAATTGTTTTCCGATTCATCTTATTTCGCCAGTTTTTAATGATTCAACTTAATGATTAGCGATCAAATTGAAGCCAACTTGCTAATTAGTAACATTATGTTTTTGAAGAAGAGTGTGGCAAATCTTACGATTTTACTTTCTGAAAAATATTTTCTATTTTAAGGGTAATTCAGTTAATTATAAAAGATTTTAATAAATGACTGGGCACCATGGCCAAGACTTCTCGTCTCTCATCAAGGGGATCCAGGATCCATCCCAGTAGTCAAATGCAGCATTTGTAACTGATGAAACGACATTTCGGCTGGTTTCCTTGAGAAACTGCTGTTTCACCTGCCAGTCATTCCTCCAATTGCTCCATAATCACTGTAATCCTTATACCCACATTCACTCCTATCATTCAGTGTAGCCCGTCGAAGTAAGGTGCACGAATTGAAAATGGATTGGTGTTGTCCTTTGTCTACTATGTAGGAAACTCAAATGTCGACAAAAAATGGTATTAGGTTAATCATACAAATTACTGTTTGTTTTTATCATTGATGGAAATGACTCCGGAATTCAAGCTCCGTAGTAACCGACCATTCTGACCAAGGATTCTTTCGCGTTTTCCGATTCACTAGATAAATAATGAAATTCATTTTCTCCTTCCTCATTCCACTTATTTCTTTTCCTTCTTATCTTCAGGTTCGCCAGGCGCAAAGAACGGCGGTGTGCGGCATTTGGCAGACGATGTGCTATGAAGAAAAATATAATTTTATCCCTGCATAGGACTGGTTCTTCCGAACCTGTCGTCAGGATATGAAACACCAGAGGACTATGCCTCCACGTGACCCTGGGAGGAGGGCATTATCCGAGTGACACTCCCTTCCTTCTTATCTTCAGGTTCGCCAGGCGCAAAGAACGGCGGTGTGCGGCATTTGGCAGACGATGTGCTATGAAGAAAAATATAATTTTATCCCTGCATAGGACTGGTTCTTCCGAACCTGTCGTCAGGATATGAAACACCAGAGGACTATGCCTCCACGTGACCCTGGGAGGAGGGCATTATCCGAGTGACACTCCCTTCCCTGAGAGGTTTTCTTGTGGACCGGCACCTGAAAATTTTAATCCCCTCCCCCACTACAAGGCGGAACTGCTTACGCCACTTACGCGAGTCAACCCCAAAAATGCGAAGACTACTGATGAACTCGGTTGGGTCGACAGTAATCTAGCAATGTCTACCGGCTATCCAGGGCGGTACCGGAGGACCTTGGGGCGTCTTACAACTCCACCTTGACGGAAAACCTCCCAGTCGTCCACAATCTCCCAAGGGTATCGGGAACCACTGCCCCACCGAGTCCAACACAATCCAAAAGACATCCATACGGGTGGAGCTCGGACGTTTGGTCCAGTGCATTTTAGTAACGTCGGAAGTATCACTAGCGCTCAGGGTCCGCAGCGCCCTCACCATGACAACTGAAGGTGTCGGAAACTCCCTCCCCTAAGGGGTGTCTTGACAGGATAAATAGACATCGAAGGTGCTCCCTTCTGGGATTCATCTCGCAAACGTTAGGGACCCATTACCATGTGCCTGCTGCCATTAGATCTGGGCGACCTCTGTAGTCCTTCACTTTATCCCTTCCTCGCGGAGACAACATAGTCTCAATAGCTCAACTACAGGTCACAGCTGCAATCCTGAAATCCTACGTTCCTCAACCTATATGTAATAGCAGATATGTCTTCGATTACGATGAAGGACGCTGAATCCAAATTATCTTAAATCAAACCTTCTTATGTGACAAGAATCCTTTGACTGCGTCAGCTTAGCTGAGATGTCTTTTCAAGCAGATGTCTTCGATTACAATGGAAGACACTGAATCCAAATTATCTTAAATCAAATCTTCTATGTGACAAGAATCCTTTGACTGCGTCAGCTTAGCTGAGATGTCTTTTCAACATGTTTACTTTTCCCTTAGAGGAGAAGAAGAAAGAAAGAAAGAAAGACAAAGACAGAAAGATATAAAAAAGCAAACAAACTAGCAAACAAAAGGGATACAACACATTACTCCAGAAATGTATAGGAAGCGAGCAGTGGTAAGAGACGTAAACGCAAATAAAATGGTATGGTCATCAGAAGATAAACCTTTCGAACTCCACCCTGCCCAAGAGTGCTGCAATTATGTTATTTAGTTTATTTCAGGAAACGTTGTGCACAGCGTAAGTAGAAAGTAAAACAAAAATATCATGCAAAAGACTGTTGGTTCTAAGGAATGGTAGAGGTTTGTATAGAATACGTTCGATGATAAACAAAGTACATTTCTTCAGCTTATATTGAATATCGCATACAATCATAAGATTAAAAAGTTTGTAACTTCTATGTAGATATTGGTGAATCAATAAAATGAAGTAATAAAATGTCTTGATGACGAAATTTCACCCTATCTATTCATATGTAGAATCAAACGAATGGTTTACCGCCTTATTTAATTTTGACTTTTTTAAAGGCTTTTCAGTTTACTTTTAAAACTAAAATGAAAAATTGCCTAATGTGATATTTCTGATGCTCTACAATATTTTAATTATAATATCGCACCTCTAAAATAACAGCAATTAAATTTCTTGACACTACGCACCCTAATTTTTTTTATTATTTACGGCAATAAAGACAACAGTTTGTGGACTGTGACAAAAGAACATATGCCATCCCATCTTTGTCCCCTGCCTTTCGCAGTTCTTCTTGTCTTAGAGTCTTTAATGCGCATTAATTTCTAAGATCTTATTTTTTAAAAACCTGCACCAATTGTTCAGGATATTACGCCTTTATTACTGCAGTATTTATTTCGCTTGTTAATGCCTTGGAAAGTTTCTTCATATTATAGGATAGGGCCAGTCAACGGAGGGGACAACTTGCACCTCGACCCCCAATAGATATTTTGTGCGTACACCCCGGGAGGAACAGATCAGGAGAAGGAACCTCAGGAGACGTATGGGTTGCATAGTAAGCCGGCGCAAGTAGACAGACACGCAGAGGTCCCTAACAGTTCCAGGCTTGACCACGAGAGTGTCGCTCGGAGACGTCCCTCTAGTAGAACCGGGGAAACGGACCCAGCAGTGATAGCTCGACAGGTTTCCCTCTAGCGGGGCCGAGAAGAAGTTCCAAATCGCAAGCTTCTGCCCCATCTGCCCGGTACCGATCGAACCACAGCCCCGGAGTGGACCTGAAACATGAAAGGGAAATGAAGTGAGGGGAAATGGGGAAGAGAAGAAATCCGTAATAGAATACACCACTCCGCCATTCGGTTTTGTCATCCAGGGAAAACAACGAAAAACCCATGTTCATTATGGGTAGCCACCGGAAATCGAACCCGGAACCTCTCGGATGCAAGCTTCGCACGTTACCGCAGAGCCATCTTGCTCGGTTAACTTCTTCACACTATACTGCTTACTCCTCTTAAGCCAAATTCCAATACTTAGGAAGTAAAACCTACCTAAATCATAATGTTGTACTGACTCGGACTAACTGGACAGATATGCATTTATTTTACCTTATGGATAGTAAGAGTGTAATGTTAAGAGTTTACAAATTCGTTTTCCTTTTCTTTCTTTCTTCCCCTCCCGCTTTTTAGAGAGAGAGAAAGAGAGACTCGCACATAATGGACGTTACAAGGACATCGAAGTCTTCTACTAGATTTTAAATACAGGTTTCCTTCATAATACGTTGTTTAAATGCATAATAGAACATGTAGACTTGTCACTGTTTTTAAGTGATATGTTAGTTTAGGTAATTTTAGTGCCTAATTTTATGGAAATATTGCACGTGTTCTTAACAACACAAGCATGAAGTATATTTAATATTTCTTAGAAATAGGAGCGTATGTTCCCGCAGCCAGATTACAAACCTTATACGCGTTTTTACTCTTAGGATCTCATGTTTTTTTTAATACTGGATACAAAGGAACACGTTAACCCCACATAATTGTAAGTTTGTGTATGATAAATGAGCGAAAGTTTAAAACCATCCTTCTTTTTATGATATCTGAATATTTTTCCACCAATAAAGGAAATGAAGTCGCTGTTTAAAACTTGTATAAACAAAATATCAACAACAAAAAATGAAATGCCCGCGGTCGCCGAGTTTATGTAATATTTATATTGATGCAGATCAATGGCAGACAGATGAACATTTTAAATTAGGTTATTTTAATTTACGTATTGTAATATTTGTTCGCTATCACGTTATCCTCTCAGCTTCTGAAGAGGATGTGTAAAAAGCAATACATAAATTGCAACAAATAACAAGCTATAAATTTAAAAATCTACATTAAAAACCAAAGTAATGGGCTTTAGATGAAAGTACATTATTAGAACGAAAATAGAACTAAATGGAGGTCACATTAATGACGCTATCGCTTTGAAACGTTTAGCTTGTCTTAAGGGTTATTACTCGTCTGTGCTGGGCGCGTATGATTTGTTCGGTCACAGAAGACACAGTCCCGGAATTTAATGATCGCGCCTCATATTTGTTACATACATGTCCTATATGTTTACAATTTTCGGCTATATTATGTTTTAATGTTTAATTAAATTTGTTAATAGAATCGTGAGTTTAAGAAGCCCCACATGTTCACTGAACAAACGTTTTTAGGAGAGATAAGGTACGTTTCATTTAAGTACTGAAGGCTTTCCAAAGAAAAAGTTATAGCTATGAATAATACACCGAAAGAGATATTTTTCGGCAGGTTATATAAAATTAATGACTTAGGAAAGAAAAATGTTTACACATAATGGATATGTGTTTCTGAAATGCAGGAAAGCTTTTCTTAAAGTTTGTGTTTTAGGCTATAGTAAATATATTAAAATGGACAAAAAGTACAACTTTCCGTAAATAATACACCAACATTTTTCGCGCATCAGTTTACTGAATTTGCAATATAACTTGCAAATGTGTTAAGAATATTCAGATTGTTTTGCATCAATTCTCAAACTTTTCATTCTTTAGTAATAGCAGACCAAGAATAGGTTTCATCATAAAGTGTACCAGGCAAATAAGGTTTCATTATGTTCTTACATTTTCTTGAATTTATGGCAGTCTTCCTTCAGAATAAGCTTTGTTCAAAGGTAGTACTGTTTTTTTTTAGAATTTATCAGCACAATTGTGTGCTCTTCTAGACCAATTTGCATTTTAGCTCTCATTGCTTCAATATGACCCTTTGAATCCATTAAGTCTGCAATGTTCAAGAGCTGTTTCTTGTCTTGTATATCCTTGCTGCTTGTTTCAAAGGAAACTGCATTTTTGCGATAGAAATTTGGCCAACGATTATTGAGTTCATAAGTATCACTATTTGAAACTAACACTCAACTTGTTAGCATTTACTTGCACTATCAGCTCCACATATTCTTTCAGTAAAAGCACCGGTTGGCCTTCCTAAGCCTCCTCTTTATTACGTTGAAGTCTTTATCACATGGTTGATAAGAGAATGGAAAACTATAGATACTGTCGAAACTACCAGTATGGCTATTAGCATGAGCAAAAACCTGACAACATATTATTTTTGTCCTGACCTCCACATCCATCATAAAAGATGTAGAGGGTGTTACAGTTTGTGTAACAACATTCTTAATATATATTTTTAATTAAAAAAATTCTTACTCTAATCAAACAGAAAAGAGCAGACTTCACCGATACTCCTGTGAGCAATTCCCTCATGGTACACTACGTGATCAAAAGTATCCGGACACCTGGCTGAAAATGATGTACAAGTTCGTGGCGCCCTCCATCGGTAATGCTGGAAGTCAACATGGTGTTGGCCCACCCTTAGCCTTGATAACAGCGTTCACTCTCGCAGCATACTTTCAATCAGGTGCTGGAAGGTTTCTTGGGGAATGGCAGCCCATTCTTCACGGAGTGCGGAACTGAGAGGAGGTATCGATGTAGATCGGTGAGGCCTGGCACGAAGTGGGCGTTTCAAAACATCCCAAAGGTGTTCTATAGGATTCAAGTCAGGACTCAGTCCATAACAGGGATGTTATTGTCGTGTAACCACTCCGCCACAGCCCGTGCAGTATGAAAAGTTGCTCGATCGTGTTGAAAGATGCAATCTCCATCCCCGAATTGCTCTTCAACAGTGGGAAGCAAGAAGCTGCTTAATATATTAATGTAGGTCTGCGCTGTGATCGTGCCACACAAAACAAGAAGGGGTGCAAGCCCCCTCCAGGAAAAACACAACCACACCATAGCACCACCACCTCCGAATTTCGCTGTTGGCACTACACACGCTGACAGATGACGTTCACCGGGCATTCGCCATACCCACACCCTGTCATCGGATCGCCACATTGTGTACCGTGATTCGTCACTCCACACAACATTTTGCCACTGTTCAATCGTGTAATGTTGACGCTCCTTACACCAAGCGAGGCTACGTTTGGCATTTTCCTGCGTGATGTGTGGCTTATGAGCAGCCGCTCGACCATGGAATCCAAGGTTTCTCACCTCACGCCTGTCATAGTACTTAGAGTGAATCCTGATGCAGTTTGGAATTCCTGTGTGATGGTCTGGATAGATGTGTGCCTACTGATCTTTAGGACCCTCTTCAAATGTCGGCGGTCTCTGTCAGTAAACAGACGAGGTTGGCTTGTACGCTTTGTGCTGTACATGTCCCTTCACGTTACCACTTCACTATCACATCAGAAACAGTGGACCTAGGGATATTTAGGAGTGTGGGAATCTCGCGTACAGACTTCTGACACAAGTGACACCCAATCACCTGACCATGTTCGAAGTCCGTGAGTGTCACGGAGCGTCCCATTCTGCTGTTTCACGATGTCTAATGACTACTGAGGTCGCGGATAGTGAGTACCACGCAGTAGGTGGCAGTACAATGCACGTAAGATGAAAAACGTATGTTTGTGGGGGTTCCGGATACTTTTGATCACATAGTGTAGATATAAAATCGAGCTTAGTTGCTCTTAAGACGTGAATGTTGAACAGACTAACAGAAAGTCTCCTGAACGGGAACAAGTTATTAAGTTTTGCATGGAGCAAATATCTACTACATCATCTTTATTTCTGCATTATTTCAGGGACATGGTTAATGCTTAGAAAAACATTTCTTTGAGCGACACCTGAAGAGGAAGCTTTGTGGTGGCCGGCCACTCTTATAGCTACATCATTTAAAAATCTGATGTGTTACACTCCTATGACTTTCTCTGCTCTTGTAGAAATTATTTTTACAAACGCTTATTCTCCATCTACTTCTTGTTAATCGATATAAAATTTTGCAGAAACTATCGTATTGCTAAGCATTAAAAAATTCTAACAAATAACAAGGAATATCTCGGAAATGGTTCACTCGACAACAAATACGTATATGACATAAATTGTGTGTTTTAACGAGATCTACATTTTTTGTGCAGTAAAGCTTTGTCTGTCGCTTACGGTTTGCAAGTTATGTAAAATACATTCAGAATGAAGATGACTTTTGGGGACATTCCCAGGAAATTCAGATATACATTTTGTTTGCCATCAAAGTATCTTAAACATATGATATTTTAATCATAATCGTTAGCCATTTTTGAGAAAACAAACATTTTCGAAAAATGTTCCATTTAAAGGGTAGTCTGAGGTGGGGGGATTTTCTTGAAAATCTTCGTGTTGCATCTTTGAAAGATACTGAACCTAAGTACCAAGTTTGGTATTTATCCGACTTTTCGTTTTTGAGTTATGCTGTTCAGACACACACACACACACACACACACACACACACACACACACATCCACTCAGACACACATGGACCTTTTTCTAAGAATAATTTTTTTGGGGGATTCAGGAGGTCTCAAAACCTGTATTTCCCATTGTAAGTGCATATCATACTTACAATAGATGTCTGCTGCGGTTGGCCAAATTTTAAACTGAAATTGTCTCAAAAAACCTTCAAACAGAAGTGATAATTTAACTCTACCTGAGGATAACGGTTTTGAAACATCTTATACATGATACGCACATTGAATTAGGACTCGGGTAAGTGCATTTATGACTACTGTAATGAGATTCTTTAATTGCGAAGCGTTTTATATGATTTTCCATAAGCTAGACAACACTAAAAGGCTTAGAATTTCCACATCTGCATTTACCTCTTTTATGAGCTGCAGATTTACCTGAGGCCAGAAGATTACATAGCCTTCTTACACGATTGGTTCAAATACATGTGTGTTAAGAAAGTGTTCTTATGAGTGGGTGATGAAATTGATACACATAGGTAGCTTCTTATGTTTCTTTTATCATCTTTAGTTCCCTATCTTATATTACAGTCATTGTATATATTTATATTATTGTATCTATGTTTAATAATGTTATTGAATGTATTATGTAATTTAATAATGTAGGAGCTGTGAGAAAAATAAGTTAAAAGTTGCTAACAATGAGGTAACAATGAGGTAATCTTGAGGCAATAATAAATTTGAAAGTTTAACAATATTATTAGTGATTCTTGGAAGTAATAATGTAATTTTAGTGATAGTTTATAAAATAGCCAATAAACAACCAGAAAAGGATTTAATTAAATAAAGGTATTCTATTGGATTAGGAATTGCCAATCAGAGACTTGAAATACAGAAGTTTACAAATGTGGCGATAGAAATCAAGTCAGTTGCATGTAGACAGTGCTCATAACTGTACGCGTTGTTTGCAGACAGTGTTCCTAACCGGACGCGAGACACGTCCTCGAGAAATTTAATACGTATTCGTGTGAGATGAGAATAGCATTACGTGTTAAAAAGTGCAAGTAAGAAAAACAAAAAAATATCACAGCTCTCTCTATGTCAGTGAAGTGTTATTTAAATTGTGTCAAGGATTAATAAATGTAGTGAAGTAAAATTATAATCTGTGTAAGCCTACATTCTTAGTCGCATCACAACCCTGTTAAGAGCAACGTGTCTGTAACAAAAATATTGACGCAGCCGAGGCAAACACAAATATATAATATTTAAAGAAACAGTCAAATTAAAACGTTAATATTTTTAATTTTTTGGGACGAAGGCTACCGGGTACCATACGTGCGATTGCAACTACTTCAAGTTCGGCTCCTTCAATACAGCCTACTTCAAATTGACGCCCAAAGCTTGGTGCAAATAACGTAAAGAAACTATCTACTTCAACTTAACGTTAAGGTGTTGTTAAGGTGACAACTGAACGCGACGTAATGTGAAAGTCTAATACAGTGTATTAAATTGAGCTAACGTGACTTAACTTAACGCGACGCAACTTAAGAGTTTGGCAATGCCAAACTTTTGCTTCACGTTACGTTAAGTTTGACATCACTGATGATTAGAACCAATCGGCATGAAGCAGTAGCATGAAGTAATGAAACCAGCTACCAATCGATAACCATTCTCGTTGCATTAAGTTAAGTGCGTCCTAATTAGACCTTAGTTTAGCAGCATTTCATAACTTCACGTTACGTCCCGTCGCGTTAAGTCACATTAAGTAAAGTTCATCGTAATCCCGGCATAAATATAATTTAATAGAATGCATGATTGATTCCTGCGTCTACTGACTGATTCATGTGCTCAAAAATAATAGGAGTTTGTTTAACCTCTGCAGCTTCAATCCCGCCTGGCATTTTTGGCAGTCTGTTATAACCATGATTTATTCATAGTTTTAAAAATATTGTGTTTTCTTGCTCCCTAAAAGTCTCTGCAATTCTAATTTTTTGTTAAGGATTTTATTTCCAATACGGAAGACATTTATTTACAAAATAGTGCCCAAAATGTGGAATTTCATTGATTGGTGAAACCGTATTATTGTTTTTTTCTCTGAACTATATTTCTGAACTAATTAAAGACTTAAAATTAACACATACATGGCTAAATATAATAGCAAATGTCTAAACGAAATTTTAGCATTAAATTAAAGACAATCTTTTTACGTAAACATTAAGAAATATCGAAAATAATGAGGAGAGATGCTCAGGAATTTATGATCAGTATTAAGGGATATTGCATTTGTAGAATGAAACAAAAAACCCTTACTTGTGTTACATTCACATAAATTTCTGTACCCATTGTTCAGCAAGCTATTCTTACAAAAGCTCATTCTTCTATATAATTCAAATTAATCAGATAAACATTTACAGAAATTATTTTATGAACACATTTCCTTGTAGGTACAAGGGGATTAGGGAAAAGCAGTACCTCTAAGCGATAGTCAGAGTAGTTCGCTGTGTGATGGTTTTGAAATTCCGTTCACTTTGTATCATCACGAAAAAAAGATTGAGGAAAGTGCGAATATTTTAAAATTCAAACCAATAACAAAGAATACCTCGGAAGTGGTTAACGTCATAAAAATTTATTTGACAGAAATCGTATGCTTTAATGAGATATTCATTTTTATTCTGTAACATTTTTCTATCTCTTATGGTTTATCAGTTACATTAAAGACATTCAGAATGAAAATGACTTCATAGACTATTCCCAGAAAATTCAAGATAAGCATTACATTAGTCATAAAAATATGTAAATTTGTCATTTTTGAGAAAATCAAAATTTTCGAAACTTGTAAAGGGTAGTTTTCTTGAAAACCGTGTCGCATCCTTGGAAGATACTGAACTTAAGTACTAAATTTGGTACTTAATCGACTTTTCCTTTCTGAGTTATGCTGTTCGCAGGCACACGGACGCACCATAAACACACACGGGCTTTTTTCTAAAAATCTTTTTTGTTTTGTTTCAGGGGGACTCAAAACATGTAGGTATTTCTAGTGAAATTTCGGTATCAAGTTTTTGGGTAGAATACCCACAGTATTTCCTCTACTTACTGCAAGCACGTAGTAGAGAAGGTAAAAATAAGCTAAGTTGGTAACTGAAGTAGGTACTGTATAATAGAAGCTGAATACACAGAAAACAAATATGCACAAAAAATAGACACATTTATTTGCTTTTTTTCCCTTCTTGCCCTTCCTTAGTAAGGTGCTCAATAAATTCCATGAAAATCTTTCGAGAATAATACTTCGCCTGGGCGCCGGGGTGGCGCAGTGGTTTCGTTTCCCTCTTGACTGAGAGTCCGAGGTTTGATTCCCGGCGATGTAAAGTCGGCCCTATCTACGCCTTCACCTCTGACTTGTTCGGAATTCACTGTGTCGTCCTCTCTGGTGTAGTGGTTACCATCCTAGCCTCTAGTTCTCGAGGCCGCGGGAGGGCGATGGATTTTTCGGGCGTAAAAATCCTTAGCATGACTTCCTTCGGAACGGAAGTAAAACCGGTAAAAGAACCTCAAGCCTGATAAAGAGGCCTCTGAACAAAATTACCGGTCTTTCACGCTCAATATAGAATGGGACGCTAAGGACCATAGTATTTAAAGAGCGTCCATAAATAAGGCTCAATTTAATTTTTGAATTCACTGTAAAAATTGTAGGTCCCCTCATTCCGCCGTCATCTTCATTAACAACCTATCGGAGGCAACAGATTCCGCCCGCGGGTACCTCTACCTCAGAAATGTGTCGTCATCGCTTGCTGGAACAAGGTATCCCCGAAGGTCATAGGCCATGTGAGAGGCGTTAGAAACGACGATGATGACAACGACTTCGCTTACTTCTCATACTATGATCCACTGCCAGTCATTTCTTGATACTATTTCTCAAAATAAACACTTCGAAAGAAGAGTCTTCATGTCTAAAAGAGCATTATTATTCAATACATTGTGTCCTTATTTAGTTTAAGGATTGGTCTTCAAAACACTTTAAAACGTAACAGTTTCAGCTTTGGATTAAACAGTTACAACAGAATGCCCGGAACTATGTAACCTTATTGACAGTAAAAAGGTAACGAGATGATAAAGCGATTCATGCTCTTACCCACGTGAGCGAAAATACCACATACTTAATGGTGAAAATTACAACTTATATACGAGCTGCTGGAAAGTGATAGCCTGGAGCAGAAAGCTGGATAATGTAAGACGTGAGCGTATTAGTCCGTAATGTGGTGGTATTTGGGAGGCGTGGTGCGAAAAAACAAAACACATAACACTCTTCATTTAACTGGTAAAAACGTGTTTCCAACAGTCTTTGATAGAGCTTTGGCAGTTTGTCAGCAATGGTTGGTAAAGTCTGTTTACAGCTGTTTCTCCAATGTTCGTTTGTACCGAGACGTTAAAATGATCTAAGGAATAATAAAAATTCTGAATAAATTGTTCGTATTATCAAATAAATATAATTAGTGGAAAATGTGTGTTCGGTATTTATTTGTCCATGTACCAGTTGTCATAGTTGACATAGTCTCAGCCAAAGTAAACCTCAAAGATGGGGTTTGTAAAGAAATCTGATAGTTTTTACTTTCTCTACCAACAACATAATAAGTAGAGAAGGTATTGCATTTCACCGTAAATACTTGTTTGGAGGCCCCGGAATAAAAAGAAGCATTTTTAGAAAAACGTCCGTATGTGTGTCTGTGAACAGCATAACTCAAAAAAATACCAAACTTGGTGTTTAAGTTTAGTATCCTCCAAGGATGCGACACGAGATTTTCAAGAAGATCCCTGAACCTAAAACTACCCGTTATATGGAAGATTTTTCGAACTTTTTTATTTTCTGAAAAAATAAGGCTCTAACAATTTGATTAAAATACTATATATTGACTATATTTACACGACAAATAAAATGTATGAATTTAATTAACTGGAAACAGCTTGTGAAGTCCTCTTCATTCGGAAAGAAATTGATATAATCTTGCATAACTGGTAAACGATAGAAAAAAACGCACTACACAAAAAAATCCAGATCTCTATAAAACTAACAATTTATTTAAAATAAAAATTTTTGTGGCATAAACCATTTCCGAGATATCCGTTATTAATGGTTCGAATTGTTCAACATTAACCATTCATTTGAAGTCCTGTGGGTTTTCAGCTGCTTCTCGTGATGCCACGGAAAGAGTATGGAATTATAGTGTCCAGTTCTTAAACATTTGACTGTCGCTATTTCCTTTGATCTATAACGAAATGTGTAATGCAGCTACTTTCGGAAAGGCTTATCTCGATTAAAATGAAGTAGATAGGAAAATAAACCTTCGTAAGAATAATTTATATACCCAAAGCGAAAGAGTGTAGATAGTCATGTAAATATAACACATAAGATTTTTACAGTATTTAGATGCATACTTTCTATGTTGATTGATATACTTTTGTATAATAAGCTTGTCACCTTGGGTTAACGTCGACGCCGCAGAATGCGACCCCTCCTTCAGTCTATAGATCAGCGTTTTTAGATCTGCAGGCGCAATTCGGGGACTTTCCTTTTATATTTACAGTGGATCTAAGACAAATGATGCAGTAGGGTGTGCCCTTGTTTTTGATCATCATAGTTTTACATTTCGTTTACCGGGTCAATGTTCGATTTTTATCGCCGAACTTTTTAGCATTTATCAATCTGTTTTATACATTCAGCGGCACGACTTACGGCAGTGTGTTGTTTGTACGGACTCTCTGAGTGCCCTTCAGAGTATTAACGCGCTGTACAATTACCACCCCCTCGTACAGCGCATACATGACCTTCTCCACTCGCTTGGTGCCTCTGGCATCATCGTTTCCTTCGTGTGGATTCCAGGTCATGTGGGCATCTCGGGGAACGAGCCTGCCGACGCCGCTGCCAATTCGGCGATTTTATTACCCAGATTTTTTACCTCTGTTGTTCCCTCGTCAGATTTGTGTGTTATTTTACGTCGCCGCATCCTCTCGCTTTGGCGCGATGAGTGGGCGGCCCTCCGGGGGAACAAGTTGCGGGAGGTTAAACCTCTTCCGTCAGTCTGGGGTACCTCTTCTCGTTTTTCTCGTCTTTAGCCCGTCTACGAATCGGACATTGCCTTTTTAGTCACAGATACCTGCTCAGTGGAGACCCCGCACCACTCTGTGAGCAGTGTGATGCGCCCTTAACGGTGCGTCACATTTTAACAGTGTCAAGTTTTATCTCCTTTGCGCGTTCGTGTGTGTCTGCCTGTTGGCATAGCCAACATTTTGGCAGACGACGCGCGTGCTGTAGAATGTGTTTTAAGTTTTATTAGTGACAGTGATTTTAATCGGCGCATTTGATGCGCTGAGCGTCCTTTAGCTTTGTAATTTTATATTGTCTGTTTTAATGGGGACTCTACTCCCCAGTGGACATGTGGCGCTCATGTACCATGCATTCTACAGTTCTTGACACGTGGTTTTACTCTTTTATTGTTTTGTTTAACATGTTTTAGTGTGGTTGTTTTAGCATCTGTGTGCGTGTTTTTTAGTGTTTTCGAATATGCGGATTTTTCCCGTATTTTAGTTTTTGAATTTTAAATTTTACACTTGGGTGCTGTTGACCTTTGATGTTTAGCGCCCTTAACCCCATACCATCATCCTCATCATCATACAATAAGCTTCTTATTAAGGAAGATAGGATCTTTTCTTAATTATACCATCTTTTAATTAAATTTTTCAAAAGTTTTTTAAAGCATCCAACCATATTTAACACCAAAACAGACCCACAACAGCACAGTGTTTAACACCAAAATATATCCACAACAACACATAGAGATTATTATCATCTAACATTTAATTTAGCTACGAGGGCTGATCAACAAAGAATGAGATTGGGTATTTCCTGTAGCTTCCTGATAGTTTCCCGTCTGTACCATGAATATACGAAAAGAGCGGAGTTTTATGTCTAATGGCCATATGTGTTAGCACTTTGGTATCGGTAAGATGTTAGTAATGCTCTGTCTTGTAGACCCTGCCTGCATTTCGCATACCATACTGACTGTAATGCAGTGATTTACCAGAATGCAGTTTCCATCACACAGCTGTTACAACAGCGAACTACACATCAGTTTTGGCTAAAATGAAGAAGCACATTCCAAGGAAACGACCAGAACTTCATCGGACTTGGTGGCGACTTCATCATGACAACGCGCAGCCTCACGTCGCAGATCAAGTCATGCAGTTTTTGATTAAATGGAACATTACCTGAGTACTGCAACCACCTTATAGCGTCGATCTTGCAACCTGTGACTTTTGTTTTATTTTCATCATTAAAGGCAAAGCTCCGGGGCATTCGATTTAATAACTCTGAAGCAGTGCTCAAGAACAGTGAGATGATTCTCAAGGACCTCATAAAGAATGGCCTGCACCATGTGTTCCAGGACTGGCAGAGGCTATAAAAAGTGCACTGAAGTAGGAGGAGATTACATTGAAATGGAGTAATACACATCTAGAAAAAAATATCAGTCTCAGGCTTTGTAGATCAGCCCTCGTATTTTTAGTAGTTTCTGAGAAACAGGCCATTTATACCAGAAAATGACATTCACAAAGATTTCACTTGCTCAAATATGGAGAAAACAATCTCGCACATATTTGAAAGAAAGGAGGACATGACTTGAGTATATAGATACTGCTATGACTATGATTATGGCAAGATAACGGAGAGGACACCTCGCACCTTGACCCAAGCTGGATATCTTGTGCTTACCAACCCCAGGACTAACGGATGAAGTGAAGGAACTGCAGGAAGCTATAAGCCGCAGACAGAGGTCACAGATATCCGCACAGGTCCGTAACGATTCCAAGTTTGAAGACGCAATCACACCTTCGGTCATATCAGAGAAGGCTTCCTTCTGACGAGGTCTGGGAGAACTTAACCCACCTTAGGCGGCTCAGAGAAGGCTACCATTTGGTAGCGCCAGATGAACTCTTTTCCAATAAGCATCTGCGCCATCTGTCCGACACCGACTGAACAGCTCCAAAGCCCACTAAAACATCAAAGGGGAAGCGAAATGAGAGGAAATAAGCGAAAGGAAAAACGTGATAGAAGAGAAACCACCTCAGGATTCGCTTTGTCACCAAGGAAAACCAAGAAATGGAGTGGCCGGCCCCAAGAAACGAACCTGGGGTGTCCACGTTACCGTGAAGCAATCTAGCTCGGTCATAAGCTCCAAACGTAACAGTAACATCAGTTTTAGAGCAAAATTTCCCCCAAAAGATGGGCTAAACTTTACCTCTCTACTATAAAGAGTGTAGGAGTTTTGAGTTTCTTTCTGTGAAGTGGTACAGAGTTCATATTACTTAGGTACTTGACCCATTTGCGACATTAAGTGGGTTTAGTGACATAATTGGATCGTATGGGTTATGGTGGGACCTAGGACTTAAATTATTCGCAAAATAATAACGGTTTACTATAGAAAATCTCGTATGTGTAACAGTTCTATAAAGTTTCGGTAAAGCTTGCAGTAACTTCAAACATTTAACAACTCCAAGGTTAATACCTTTCAATTATACTATTATCGTGTATTCTTTGCACCACTTAATTTGTGTTACAATGTTACAAGTATTTTACTTCCTGTTATTGCAAAACGCAATATAAATACAAAACACGAATAAAGAATGCTTCTTCCGTGAGTTTAATTTTGAAGACCAACGGCAATAAGGTTAATTTTGGAACGTTTAACAAAGTGATATAGTAGAATTTAGAAATGGCCGAAACATTACCCATGGCAACTCTATGCCGACATCTCACCGAAGCCAAAGCAGAGCTAAGTGCTCTGGTAGTCTGCTTGCTCTGTCCTTCGTAGATGACTGAATTCCTCTTACCCAGTAGCTTTCCGTTCTTCCTCACGTCTAGGAGAGCGCCGCGATCAGTGACGTTGACAAGTCGGCCAATAGTAGCACTGGATGACCATTTCATCATTCTACCAGTGCTACGTCAGATATGACCACAACCTTTTAGAACATTCTTGAGTGTTCCGAGCTGGCGACGTGTCCCATGACGAGGTGGGGGGGGGGCGGTACGGCACAGTACAAAGTGGCTGATGCAGTGCCAGTTTAAACATTCTTTTAAAATATAAATATTGTGACTATAAAGTTAAAACATATATGAACTTAAAGTCGAAATTCCAATTTATAAGGCTGTACAAAAAGCAAAAATTTCCATTTTTGGGCAATGTTTGTAGTTTATTTTTTCCTTAACACAAAGTACATAGAAAAATAAGCTTTTTGTAGGAATAGTTTGAGTAGAGTGAGTAAAGAAGGTCATATGCATGCAACATCAGATAACTTTTTTACTTTCTCTACTACGTATAGTAAGTAGGGGAAGTAGGTATTGTATTCCACCCAAAAATTCGATACCGAGATTTCACCGGAAATATATGATTTGAGGCCCCCAGAATCCAAAAAAAGCATTTTTGGAAACATGTCCGTCCGTGTGTGTGTGTGTGTGTGTGTGTGTGTGTGTCTGTGAACAGCATAACTCGGAAACGAACAGTCGGATAAACACCAAACTTAGTATTTAGGTTCAGTATCTTGCAGAGATGTGACACGAAGGTTTTCAAGAAAATTCCCCACCCCAGATTACCCTTTACATGGAAAATTGTTCGAAAATTTTAATTTTCTCAAAAATGGCTCTAATGATTTTGATTAAAATATCATCTGTTTAAGATATTTTCATGACAAATGAAATGTATATCTCGAATTTTCTGGGAATGTCTCCAAAAGTATTCTTCATTGTGAACGACTTTTGCATAACTGGTAAACCATAAGAGATAGACAAAATTTTACTACACAAAAAATGTAGATCAATGTACACAATTTATGTCATATACATTTTTTGTTGAGTGAACCATTTTCGAGATATTGCTAGTCATTCCCTTAAATTTTCCAATACTTATACTTTTTCTCAAATTCGTTATTCATTTTTTTTATGTCCTGGACATACAAAGAGAATGCAGTGCGCCACATAGCAACCAGCGGTTAAAAGATTTGACTATCGCTTAAAGCCTACCATATTCCCCTTGCATCTACAAGAACATTAGCAATAAGATTGACATCTCGATTAACATGAAGCATATGGAGAATAAGCGTTTGTAAAAATAGTTTGTACAAGAGTAGAGAAAGTCATGCGAGTGTAACGCATAAGATTTTTATCATTACATTAGATATCCTTAGACAATGAAAACAGCTAATAATATTATTTTTTCTCGGTGGTTACAGATTGTGTGCCATTCCCAAAACGTTTGTCTTGATGCTCTGAGACGGGCGTATCTTCATATTCACGAGTTTCAGAGTGAACAACGGCAGCATCCACTCTGTACTTCTGATGGTTGACAGGTAAGTGTGGACATTTGGACGTAACATTTATTTTCTAACTAATCACTTGTTCAATCATTCCAACCTGTTTTAATGTTTCAAATTAGCTAGAAACGTTAAATTATTTTAATGAATCCTCATTGACTTGTGATGAGTTGTTACTACCGGAAATGGTTAAACAAACTGAAACAGAAACTGATTATGCCAATTCTGAATAGGGTGCTCCTTAGATTATTTTATTGTATGATGCCAGTGGTCGTCCCTGTAGTGCTACAATAGTGCACTACGGTAGGACGGGACACGGATTCGATGTATAGATTTTTCCTGCTCTTAGGAGGTCTGGTTCGGGATGCACTCAGCCTCGTGAGGTTCTGGAGTATGTTGAGAAGCTACTTGATGGAGCAGTAACGGCTCTAGCCTCAGAAACCGCGTCACTGCCGGTGCTGCTACTACAACTGTTACCCTTTTTTATTTCGACCTCCTTCATTTAGAAGCTTACCAAACATGAGAACGCTTAACTTATAAGAAATAGTATAATATTGTAATCATAGTAAAATTGAATCTAATAATGCACATTTATATCCGATAAATAAATAGACACGTAACTGTCTTAGTCGAAATTAATTAAACTGAATCTAATTATCTATGTTTACAATTGCTAAAGAAACCATTTTTAAATAATACATTGCGTAAAGCAGGTGCTTTTGCACTGAATATATCTCAAAGAGTGGGCGTGTCCTTTAGCGCTTGCCGACGCATGCTTAGTTGGGGAGAGAGGGGCCTGAAGCGATGTAAAAAGTTTCCTGAAAGCTCTTGTGGATATAAAGAGAAGCGAATTCTCCCTGACTAGTGGTTTTTTATGTGACTTGTAGCGTTATGTGCTGTTCTGCGAGCGTTAGCGAGCGAAAAGTGAGAGAAGAGGAGTCCTGTGTTCGACACTCTAGTGAGTGATCGGAAGAGAGAAGAGATTGCTTCGCGGATGGTTTAGTTCAACGTTACTCCCAAGGAAAAACTATTGAGTGATTGGGCAAAGCTAAACTAAGTGACAAAATTGATGTAGAATCTTCGTGGACTCTAAAGGATGCTTATGCCAATGCTGATCATTCTTTGTTAATCAAACTTATATCATGGAAAAACATTGAGGTTATGGCAACAGTAGACCAACAAACGCATTTTTAGAAAGGGGGTATTTTCTTTATAATAAGATAGTCGCTTCTTGTAGGTTCTATTTTCAGCATCGACCTCTTGCAGGTGTTCTGCTCCTATCTAGAACCTGATGATTGGATCAAGAATATAAGCTGTGTTATTTTTGGTAATAATATCGCATGATCCTTATTTGTGTTGATATTGCTTTAACTCCTCGTGCACAGTGAGCACAAACCCAATATTCAGTGCCTCTGTCAGCATTGTATGTACTACTACTACTACTACTACTACTACTACTACTACTACTACTACTACTACTACTACTACTACTACTACTACTACCACTACTACTACTTAGTTATTTACTTAATCGGCTTACCCTCCTCGTATGTAGGGTTTACACCTCTAGGACTTACAACCGTGCCTAGGATCGGAGACCTGTAAGGGAGCAGACGACCATTGAATCAGAGGATGAAGAACTCGAAACGGGAATCGGTCCGTAGCCAGGTATGAGAATGGGGGAAGATGATATGAAATGAAGCCGAAATAGATGGAAGGAAAGCAGATTGTGGAGCAATTGATGGACTGGATGGCGGGGGAATCCAGATAACCCGGAGAAAACCCCCCTAGACACCGCTTTGCCCACCACAAATCCCACATGCAGGTCCCTGGGATCAAATCCGGGCCATCATGGTGGGAGGCGAGAGGTCTAACCACTAACCACTGCGCCGCCTCATTACAACTGCTACTACTATAATTATTAAGATAGATCCATTGAATTAAGTTATCCAAAAGATTAAAACTGACTACACTTATTAAATGCGGTTGCCCGTTCAAAACTGGTGGAGGCGATGAATATCTTTCAAGCCTAAAGTTCCTTAGCAGGATTTCCTTCGAAGAGAAGTAAAGACGTTAATTCATGTAATGTTTATTAGCGCGTAAAGGAACCCCATCCCTTGAAAGAGAGGTACCTAAAAAAATTGTACGCCATTTTACGTCCGCATCATTCTACTTCTCTCCCCTGGCTCTATCAGTGAGTAGTGGGCCAATCACTTGCCACTACGCGCGCCTAGTAGCAAAATCAGTGGCTGCAGAAATTCACCTGATTACAGAAAGCACACTAGGATACCCCTATACGCTAACGACGTGGCAGGTAACTCCTTAACTATACTTATTTAGATACCTAATACTACATAAATTATGGAAAACTGGTTAAAAATGCAATTACTTAAGATGTAGAGATAGGCTCACAGAAGATTATAAAATACCACTGGACTTTCAAAATCCCTGAGGATAAAAATTGTAATAAAACAGTATTAAAACGCTCTATAATTTATTTAATATAAGAAAGAATGCAAAAAAAAAGACCTTAGACTCTGTCTGTATAGCTGCAGCAAAGGCAAATAAATAAAAATTATGAGTGTATTTTACTCGTGTGTGTTTGTGTGAAAATACGATATGAATGCTTCAACATATGTAAAATTCAAAACTAACGATCTTTTCAGTTACGATCTCTAAAAGTATTGTCTTGCCATACTGTGTACATACCATTCAGTCACGAGACCTGTTTTATCTCTGCTTAGATGGATCTACACTGGAGATTGTCACCATTTCTGCACTTAATATTCACTTTTAACCTCTTTTTCATAGTTTAAAAGCTTGTTTTAATGCTCTATCTCTCTAGCATGCCATCTTCAGCTTTTTACAGCCCTAAGAATTATAAAAGCAGTCATTAGTTCTATATTTTTTGAATGGACGTAGTTACAATTGTCGGGATCTGCTTTCGTTTAAACAAAAGGCACGGCTTCTAAGTGGAGGTTAAGCACAGAAATATAGATTTAATCGACTTCAGAACATTGCACCACTACATATTATCTACAAAATTATAACGGGCTGGTGGGGAACGTGGTATAATTGTGGAAATAAAATAATTTAAATTGAAAGAATGGTAGTAAAATATACTAATGCATTTAGGCCCTCGTATATCCGCTCATGACTATGACTATGATACCAGGATATGGAAGGAACAACTCGCACCTCCACCAAACGCGGATCTTTTGTGCTTATCACCCCAGGAGGAACGGAAACGAGGGACCCTAGGATAAACAGAAGTGAAGGAACCGCAGGGTACTATAGGCCGCAAGCAGGCCGGCTGATAGAGACGCCTATATGCCCCTAACAACTCAGTTTGATGATCCGGTAACACCAACAGACTGCTCTGGGAAGGCTTCCTTCTGGCGGAACCGGAGAGAATTCGATCCACGAAGACGGTTAAGAGAAGGCTACCATCCGGGGAAGTGAAATGATAGGAAATGAGGGAACATCTGGTAGAAGAGAAACCACCTCAGCATTCTCCTTGTCAACCAAGAAAACCACGAAAAGTTCTTGGTCCAAGTGGCCGGTCTCAAGAATCGAACTCAGGACCTCTCTAATGCAAGCTCGGCACGTTATCTCGGAACAATCTCGCTCGGTTAGATCCCCTCATAACAGCATTACCTGTTTTCAAAACTTTGTCTTCTAAAAATTATTTTTGCAAAAACCAAATTACACATAACGAAGAGATGCATAAGATATATTGCGAAGTAAATTTTACAGCTTCAAGGAAAAATTTTAAAAACATTCAATTTCAATTAATTGTAATTATAAACATTACGTTTAAACGGATAAGATGTGAAGATGCAACATTTTTTAAAATACTTACAACTGAACCTTTTCGCTCTCTTGGTTCCTTCGTGTGTGAATATGTTTAATTGACACAAAGCTTTCTTTTATTTTCATGGTTATTCTATAAACTATTTATAAAGATGTTATTTCTCTATCTAGGTACTTCCTGATTATCAAGATAAATATTTGCCAGAAATAGTTTGAACCAGGCATATTGCACGCGAAACAGTATTCAACTCTTAAAAAACACAGCCAATTACTTACAATTATGTTATTACGCAATTTTTGGTTGGGCTCACGAGAAATAATAAAACAAACACGAAACAATTAAAAGTGTACTCTTTAAAATGCACAAGAAAAATTCGAAAGAGCAAGAGCGTGTATTTCAAAGTTTGTTTATGTCCGAAAGCGTTTTGTTAGATCCAAACGTATATCTGTGACAAATGTTATTCTCTCGCCCTCCCTCCATCTCTCTCCATTACTGTTTCGCATTTACACAAAATTTAAAGAAAATTAGCATAATTTCACTGACTATTTACAGAACATTCAACTTAGATACTTAACTCAACATTCCAATATCATAAACATATATTATCAAATTACGTTCTTTTAGATTCATTAATTAAAATTTACGTCCTCAGTATTAAAATTTTTGTTTATTTCAGTTTTAGTTTTGTAGTTAATGTTCACAAAAAGGTAGACATGAGGTTTTTCTTTATTGTTTTATTTTTATTATTATTTTGTTTATCCAGGAGCTACTGCCTGGGGAAGTCTTGTTACCGAATTCTTACGTGCAAATAGATATATCTTAGATATCGATAGAGACAGTAAAATGGTTTGGAAAACTTCAAATTAAATTGTATCTTCATCAAAATAATGATTCAACGCGCTATGAAAATTTTCTTTTGATATTTCGTTCAGATGCATTTATTGTTTCTATAAAACATTTTCTTTTAATATATTGAAAATTTATTAACCAATAATTATCTATATTCCAATGTAAAAAGAAAAAATATAGAAAAATAAACTATATTCTCCTGGATTTCTAATGTCCATTGTACTTAAAGTAGCAATATACACAGCGCAAGGTCACCTTTTTGCTGATTATGATTATTAGCTTTATATTGCAGTGCTTATGAGCGTTTGTTCTTCACATAAATCTATAACATTTTTAATGTGTTTAAATAGAGGAAGTGTTGCACTCTATCCAAGAATTCGTTACCGAGATTTCATTGGAGATGCATGTTTTGAGACTCCCAAAATAAAACAAAATGGAAAAAGATCTCTGTGTGTCTGTTTTTTCTTTTGTTTTGTGAGTAGCATAATTAAAAAACAAAAGTTAATTCAAACAGCACACTTGATATTGAATTGCAATAAATAACTTCCAAGGATGCAACTACGCTTTACATGGAAGATTTTTCGAAATTGTCTATTTTAAAACATGATTGAAAATCACATGTTTAAGATATTTGCATGACAAATAAAACGCATATCTTGAAATTTCCGAGAGTAGTCTGTGAAGTCCTCTTCATCTGAATGATTCTTTTATGATTGGTAAACCGTAAAGGTGGATCTCATTTAACGCACACAATTTATAACAAATACATGTTTTGTAGTATTAAAATTTCTAAGAATTGTTTGTTATTGGTTTCAATTTTTAAATACCCATAATTTTTTCAAGTGATAATTCGTTGTTCATTACATAGTGATCCACTTTTTAAAAGTCTTGACTATTTTCAGTCTACTATATCTTCCTTTTAGCTACAAGTGTATAAATGTGTAATGCTTATCTCGGTTAATAAGAAGTAGACAGAGGAATGAGATTTTGTAAGAATAGTTTGTAGAAGAATGATTAGAGAAAGTCGTGTGAATGCATCATATAAGTCTTTTATTCACTACCACTACCTAATAGGGCGAGAAGGTTTGCATTCTACCAAAAAATTCGATATCGAGATTTCGCAGGAAATACATGTTTTGAGGACCCTGAATAAAAAAAGTTTAGAAAAAGGTCTGTGTGGTTGTGTGTGTGTCTGTCTATGTGTTTGTGTCTGTGAACAGCGGAACCAAACTTAGTATTTAATAAGGATGGGACCTCGATACCTTCGCGGTTACTTTCGTGTTATCTTATTTGCTGAGCGCCTGTTATTGTATTACTAGTTTGAATTTTGGGTTCTTTGTCCTCCGGCTAGCTATTATTACCCAGTCGAGCAAATCTCTTGAACAGGGTGTGTAAGCGGAAAGGAGTTGTTACTAAAAGATAACACTGATAAAAGAATTTGTTTTTACACTTTTATTGCCGTCACAATTAATTAATTTCACATAATTACTCTTGATACACGCCCGACTGAAACTGTTGCATTTTCGAAAGTAACTATAATCACTTATTTGCCGCACATTATTAATTCGCGTATTTCACATCTTTTAACTAACTTTACGACGTGAGAGATTCTGTAGAACTGCGCGACGTGTAACCCGTGAATGATTCTGTTGAACTGTGCGTTACCCGTCTCTGGCACGGAATTTATACTCCCTCACCCCGATATGCCTAAAGATTATAATCGAGCTGCTGTTGGTTAATAAACCGCGCCAACATTAGCGTCTATTTTTATATCCAATCAAAATTACGAACACATATGCTCTAGGGAAGATATTCCCTCCATTTCTAAAGAAAAGCGCGCTACTCTGACGTCATTTGTTTGTCTCTTTTAATTGATAAACAACTCATCCCCTCGCTCATTGTTACCCGCTCCTATTGTCAGTTTCAGTGAGGCCGTGTAAACTTATTTCCTAACAATGCTAATAATTAACAAACATTTCAAATCATTGTCATTCAATAATGTTCATTTACACTACAATTACTCTGGCATTTACAGTGTTGTGATATAAAATACTGCCACAATACTCGGTGGTATTGGAGGATGCATAAAACTTTGAGATAAACCTTCGTACTTTTTCGATTCCTTTAAATTTTTAAGTTTGGCATTATTGAAAGTTGTTGCGTTTAACTTTATGCTGAGGAAGGAATGAACGAAGTCGAGACTGCATATTATTGCCTCGCAAATATCCCCAATGCTGGACTATAGTTCTCGATAGACATTGACTGCGTTTCCTAGAGTAAATCAAGGCAACATTCCATAGACTCTTGTGCTAAATGAAAACATGCAAAACAATGGGGGAAGCAGTAGAGGTACTCGTGTAAAATGCAGCGTTAACTGAGTTGCGAATGAAGTTGATTTAGCTGATGCACTAAATCACGTTTCTGCAATAGCTTGGCTTGGTGGCTCACTCTCAGGTATTACATTTACCTATTCCGGTGACCAAAATCTCTGCATTCAACAGAAATAAATCAGAACTTAAGACGTGAGATAATACCGTGCATAGGAATATTCGTTCTTTCCTTCCATTTGTAAGTTTGTGTTCACGCAAGTCAAAACTTTGTATTAAACAAGTATATGCTATTGTATGAGGGTGGATAGTAGAAAGGCTTAATCCACAAACTTACTATGTTTCCAAGTGTTATACGGTGTTGTGAATAGTGGTAGAATGGTGTAACACATTATTTTTAGTTGTTTGAGTTTCATGTAATTTATATTTTTAAGGTTGCATAATAAAGACGAATTTAAGGTATTTGTGTTTCTATGTATAAAAGATCATTTAAAAGGAAATGTTCAGCACAAAATATAGTTATATGAAAAGGGAAGAAAATAAATTAATAATAGGGGATATATAATCTGTGGAATTATCTATATAAGTTGCTGCCATTTGCATAATGACAAACAAGAGCAATTTCAGAATTAGCATACAATACTACTTCTTCTCTGTTTAACCTCCTCTTATGTAGGACTTACACCCCCAGGACTTACAGGCGGGTGCCTGGGGTCAGAGGCCCGTCGAGGAGCAGACACTCATGGATCAGACAGAATATCCAGAATGGGTGATCAGCCCAATGCCTGGTATGGGAGGAAGGAAGTAGATGAAACGAAATGACGTTGAAATGGATGAAAGGAAAGGCGATGCTGGAGCAGTTGGTGGAATGAATGGTGAGGGAAACCGGAAAACCCGGAGAAAACCCGCCACAAATTCCACATGCGGATCCCTGGGATTGAACCCGAGCCGCCTCGGTGAGAGGCGAGCGGTCTAACCACTCGGCCACGGCGCCGCCTAATTAGCATACAATACAAAATTGGTTAAATGCATTTATCCACAGAAAACTACTAACGACATACGAGTAATTCATAGAGCAAGCTATCGTCGCCTTTACAGTTTTTGTATAAGGTATCGAGTATGGTATGAGTATTGAGTATCGAGAAATAGTGGTATCGTTCCATCACTAGTATTAGGTTCAGTATGTTCCAGAGATACAAGAGCATTTTCAAGAAAATCCGCCCACTTTACATGGAAGATTTTTCCAAATTTTCGGCTTTCTCAAAAATAGCCGTAACGCTTTTGATTAAAATAAAACATTTTTAAGATTCTACATGGCAAATAAGAAACTGTATCTTGAGTTTTCTGGGAATTCCTTTGAAGTCCGCTTCATTCCGAAGTAATTTTGTATAACTGGTAAACCATAAAACGCATTGCACAAGATATGTAGATCTCTGTAAAACATACGATTTATTTGAAATAGTTTTTTGTGGGATTATCATTTCGGAGGTATCTGTTATTTGTTTGAATTTTTAGTTATTTGTTATTTTTTAAGGTGCTGTCACTATTCAATTGATTATCAAGATATAATGGAAAGAATGTGGAATTTCTAGACCATAATATAGCAAATAGTTTCTAAACATCTGACTATCGATTCAGTATCCTCTATCCTCCTTGTACCGTCAACGAAATATGGATGAAGCTACTTCTACAAAGGTGTGTCTCGGAAATAGAAAAACAAGCTTTTATAAGAATAGTTTGTGGAAGCATATAAAAATAAACGATAGTAGGGAGAGAAAGTCCTGTGACTGACTGAAACACATCAGAGTTTTATATTCTGAGTTACAACGAGCGCCCACTATGCAGTCATTCCTGGCTTGTTCGTGCGGAATTGCCTGTCGCCTAGCAATGCAGCAAACATTCCAGCACGTCTGCGCTCCGGGTCAGTCTAAGCACTGGCTGTTGTGACTATTCAGTCTTATTGTCTGTCTCTCCGCAGCCAAGTTTTTAGTGCGTATCGGCGGCTATAATGAAATAATAGGGAACATTCTTGTTTTTCAGGCAATGAATGTGTCTAAAGCGCTAAAGCTGACCTGATCGTTGCGGTCTCACAATAAATGAGACGAAAATAATAAAGCACCTAAGAACCAGTTGTATGTAAAAAGAGAACTTGTAGTTGATAGGAAAAACGTTGAAACAAACGGAGCTTTTATCATTCTTGGCTGCTTTTATTGTCTATGGCATAAATAACAAAAGGGACTACAAATATTGAACAGCGTTCTGAGAAAGTGTTGAACCGTAGGAAAATTACGACGCGGTTATATGAATTGTCTTTTTGCCTATGCTGTTTTACATTGATTTAACTGTAATATTCTTACATTAAAATTTTGAATCCCCTATGAACTGTTTATTATTTGCGTATGATCTGTTGGTGATGGATAAGTTATGAAAAATAACAAAAGGTTCGCCCCGTAGCTGTCAGTAGAGCACCTGCCTGCTGTGCGAAGGGTCCCGGGTTCGATTCCTGGCTCGGCGGTGGGAATTTTTCTCTATCCAAGATTATTCCCTAACCTTCCCAGAGTCTGTAAGTATGAATTAGAGGTGCGTGTGATTTAATGATTAAAATACCCAAAGTGCAAGAAACCCAACGGCAAGTGAATACGAGTTAACACCATTGTCTTAAGCCCCATGTACACTATCAAACTTCTTTTTGAATTTAAGGATTTACAAGAAAAATTGTCAAACATTTTTCAATATGTGACAAGATTGGACAAGACTTGAAAATGTCATAAATGTGTATTTACAAGTTGTCTTTTTTCAAACAAACCCTTCAGAACACATTGATAAATAATTTATCACGCACAAAGCAATTTACTATTTGCGTCACGATATAACAGTTTGCAATGAAATATTGTTCTATACCAATATTATGTAGCACTTTCACGTATTATATCTAATGAAATCACGTTACGATTATGGAATGCAATGGAAATAACACCATCTGATATGTGTCATTGCATTAATGTATACCTAGCTCAGAAATCTGCCTGGCAATTATTTCTTCATGTGCCTTCATCTACTTCATCTTGTGGTAACCCACAGAGTCCTAGACATACGGACATGACCAGCTTATGTATAACCTAATCAGTTCGCATACAATATACCTTGTCCGGGTAGCCATTTTTGTTTACTTTTCGCTTTCTGCAATGTTTCAGATATCGTGACGCACTGTAAATACTCAAATTTCATTGGCTAAATCCATCAAATCATTGTAAAATCTTTGATTGTTTAGAGCATGTCCTTATTTGCTTTCAAGACTTTCAAAGACTTTAAAAGTATTGGAAGCAATTTGACAAGAAACGTTGTAAAGCTGTAGCAACTCTTGAAAGATCTTGTAAACTATTGAATTTGACAAAAATTTGAACGTGTACAAGGGGCTTTAGGCAATAAGTTTCAAAGGAAAGCCTGCCGATAAAATCACTGTAGTTAAATGCAGAGTATAAATGTAGCTAAAAATAACAAAAAAATATAACCTTATTTCGCAAAACAAAACTAAAACAATAGCAATTATCGTATCCCAACCTAAAGGATCAAACATTGTAATTGACTCGAAAATTATTGAACAAGTGGGCAGCCTTAAATATCTGGGATGTAACGCATTATATCAGAAAAACATGCACATGAAAGAAAAAACTCAATAAATATAAATATGTTTGTGGAACTAAAGGACATTTGGGCAATAAAACAATAAAGGAAACACGGTTAAACTTTTATAAATCAGTGGCATTGCCAATATTGCTTTATGGCTAGAGACTTGGGTACAGAAAGAGACAAAAGGAGAGTAGAAAAGTCAGAAATTAGGTTTCTAAGATCAGTGGGTGTGACTCTGAACATAAAAAGAGTGAAGAAATAAAAATAGAACATGAAATAAAAGGAGTTCTAAGTCCTAAAGACAAATTCCGTGAAAACTAGAAGGAACTTAGACAGAATAGATGAAAATCGATTACCTAAGAAAGCACTTAAATTATAAACCACGAGGAAATTAGTAAAGAATTCTAATAGGAACGGAATAGGTTATAGGCTTAAACGTGTGGATGATGATTCTTGCGCCTTCCTGATTTTTACTCTGGTGATGCAGCATTATTTATAATTTGTAATCAGTACCACAAGATTCTCTACGGAAAATAAGCAGCAAATTGTAACATAATTGAGAATTAGCACCATTGTTATTTTTATTAGCATAAGGTTTTAACGGATTTCATATCATTCAATAATATTATGTTATGGCTAATTGAGGTAAATATCTTCTGCGCTCAAAAATACTAGTAGAAAACAAGTATTGCAAGAAGCAGCTAACTGTGATAATTTAGGAGCAACGAAGGTTATGACACAGAATTTTCAGTAGTGTTCAACGCCCGTTCTTATTGCACATGGCACCACAGGTGGTGGACACTGATCATATATGAACAGAAATGATCATGGAAAAAGAAATTTGAAATAAAACTTCCCAGACCTAAATTTAGGGTACCCTCCCTGGAATTTGCCACTTATGAGGGCTGAGGAAAACCTGGATAATATTCAGTCAAAAAGGACGGTCCGTGGAGGTGGACCTACCGTTCATGAATCCGTATCTTAAGCACCTCGGCTACAGGTGTCCGTTTATGGCAGTGACATAGATGGGGCAATAAATAGAAATCTAACTAATGCCAGAAAAAATAAAAGGCCATTCTTCCGTATCGGAGTATCAGAGAAATCAGTACAATATATGTGACAACGCATACATTGCACTAATTTTATTTCTGTAATACCATCGTTACACATAATAAACAACAATGAACCTGGTTGTTTGCTTATTTCCATGAATTTATGGCATATTTTATCACTTTTGTTCAGTATTACTATCAGAAGTCGCATCGCATGCATCCCACCCTTGGCATAATGGGAAATTTGGTCGCGTTGTCTTTCGCTGCCAACAATTGAAATCCCAACATAGCGGAAAATACGATTGAGGGCCCCAAGCCGCAGCCAATGGATTGAGGGCCCTCGGCCTTAAAGCGTAGCCATGGGATCTGCGCGTCTAAAACTCGAATGATTCACTTTGGCACCAACTCCTTCCAAATGTCGCCAAAAATGATTATATGAAAACGGTCGCAAAAAAGGGCGGGTGGGTGATCACAACATTACCGCCGAAGCAACATCCACCACACCACAACTTTCCTCTTAAAACAAGGATTACTCTGAATAGCAAAAAAAAAACAAAAAACAGATTTCGTAAGTAAAAAGCCTCATAAGTAAAATGCCTCTAATCCAATACGGAAGTTTGCTCAAGATAAAAAACTAAAATGTTATAAAATAATGACTGCTCCAGCATTAATGTTCAGAAATCAATTCTAGATGATAAATGAAAGCGAAAACGTTAGATTTAATCAACTGAGTTGAGATTCCTCCGTAGGGTAAAGGAGTGTACAAAAATGAACTTGATACAAAATGAAAGTATGCGAGAATAAATAAGCATATACAACCGAAACAACAAAATACAATATAGAGGGAACTATAGAGCCCAACTACGTCGTATGATAACGAAACATTGGTGAACAAATATCAATCTCAAGGAGAAAGAGATATTAGGCGCGCGAGGTAAAAATTGTCCTAATACTGTGGTGAAGGTGAATTTGAAAGTAAAAAATTATTTCTTTCCACATAAATATACTGGGTGAGGTGTGCAGAAGATTATACAGTAGAAAGACAGTACCGAAATAAGCATTTTGATGTTAGGATCGCGGGGTCGCAAATGCAGAAGAATAACAAAAGTACTGCATAAGCATAATTGAAGTATAACTTTATGAAAATCCTCATTTTCCTGTCAAAATGAACTCACACGTCAAGTGTGTACATACTGCTCAACTAATGAGTACTGCTACACGTTGAGAAACTAACCATTAAATGCATGTACTTACTGTAAAACACACCTTAAAAATTCTGAATGGAAAAACTTTAATCTTTAAAAACGCTTCTGTAACCCCTTGTTCCTACCTTCAAAATGCTTATTTTGCTACTGCCTGTCTACAATTTTCTGTGTGTGCATTTTGTTTCGTACTCAGCGCACACATATGGGTGGACAACTAGAGGTCAGCGTTCAACAATTGCTTACTTCTTAAGAAATTACAAAAATACATGTAATGTTTAAAGATGTAGATATCTAACGAGGAACACACATCTCTTCAGATCATTAGGTGTGAAAGCAAAACTAATCTAAAGTCAAAACCATACACAAAGAAAATATCACAAGGTAGGAGAGATGAGCCATTCTGAAATGTCCTTAATTAAAGATTAATCAATAAATATTAAAGAATTGTTAGATGGTAAGGCGTAAGCAATAACATAAAGATAGAGTGGGAAGATTTTGTGAATGTGGTAAAAAAGAAGAGTTAGTGACTCGACAAAGAGGAAAGTAATGAATAGATCCTTATATGGAACGATGGAATTAAAAGTCAATTGAAAAAGAAGGAACTATATTTTGCAATGGCTAACCACAAAAACTGGCAAAATCGCACTGCATAGCAAGCACAATCAAAAGGAAATTGAGAAACCAGTTATACAAGCGTATAACAGAGCTGGGATGGTATTTACATGGAATACAAATATCAGCTTATAGAATCTCAATAGAATCGAGTAAGGTGTTGCAAGGATAAAAGTAATAACTAAACAACGAACAGAATTATTTAAAGCACTGTGGTACTTGGAAGACAAAGATGGACAAGAAATAAAGGGGCAAATTTTACATTTGATTTTAATATTGACAAATTAGAATTTACACAACCCCATGTAGCATTAAATAAAAGTATAAACCGAAAATCACCTGGAATAGATAATCTACATACAGAGTTAAATATACACCTACGGAAGTTAAGTATAGACCACTTTATATTTAAAATCTATGTTGGAGTCGTGCCAAAGTACCTAAGGAGGAGGAGAAGAAAGCTCTAATTTTATTAAAAAAGCATTACAAAATAATAAATTTAATATGCAGCACTTACAAAATATATGCCAAAATAGTAACAAAACGTCTAAACACTATAGTAGAAAATATACTGAGGACCAATGTTTTCATGTTGAAGCAAGTGACAGAGAAAAGGAAGCAACGCAATTGCTGCAAAAAGTTATTAGAAGGAAATTATGGAATATAGGTATTAGAAAAAGAAGAATTCACGGAAACTAAATAAAATACTAATTTTGCTGTTTACATTAAATGTAAAATTGCCGTGTATATTGTTACTTAATTTATGGATACCTTCTTGAAACTATGTAATGTAATCTATGTAACCCCAAAATATCGCGATGAGACCTAGCTGTAAAAGCAACAATAAATAAGAGGAGAAAAAACAATGTGCATAAGGCAAATGCCTGGTAGAAATATAGAAAAAAATGCTAAAATGGATGTTAGATAAGGGTGTGGAACTTTTCTAATGCTGTTTATTTTATATAACTCACAATGGAAACAGTAATTGCAAATTTTAAACATTCAGAGCAACTAAAATAAAACTTGGACTACATAGCCTAAAATAGAAGTAGAACATCTAACACATACAAACGAGCTAAAAGCTTTAGATTATTGCAATATTGCGATAATCTTCATTGTAATCAACTTTTGTTTCAAGTCCAATCACAAGGCAATTACCCTTTGTATTTGCACATGTTTAATAACTCGACTTGGTTTGATAATTTTTCACTTTTCAATATATATTTATGCATTATTAATTTCTCATGGTGCTAGCATTATCTGTTCACAATACGAATCATTATACTTTAATTTATCGCAATTCGTTGTAGAGTTTACCCATACGTAATATATATATATATATATATATATATATATATATATATAGACAAATTAGAATCCTTAGCATGGCTTTCTTCGGAAGGGAAGTAAAGCCGGTGGTCTCGTGTCGTAGATTTAAGGCACGTAAAAGAACCTCAAGCCTGACAAAGAGTCCTCTAAGCGAAATTACCGGTCTTTCACGCCCAATATAGAATGGGACGCTAAGGACCAAAGCAGTTAAAGAGCGTCCATTAAAAAAGAACAAAAAAAGCATACGTTATATTGGGAGCCTTCTGCTTTCTTTGATCTAAAACGTTATTCTTTTATCCATTATGCGTAACTTACAGAGAGCTTAAATGGCGGAAAATATAATTCAAACGAAACCAAAATGGAAGAATCAGGTGAAATCACAGAAACAGCAGAAAGAATAACACTAGAAGTACTTACCCAAAAAATTAAGAAAGCAATATGATATAGCATTTAATCGCTTCATTGGTTGGTGTAAGGTAAAACATGTTGAAAATAATTTCCATGAAAATGACTTCCAGCGAATTAACAAAACATCTCACATCTCGCCTTTTTAACGTAATTTCGTTTGTTTCAAGAACCGCGTTCTAAACCTAATCTCTGTTAGTTTCAGGAATCAACATAATATTATTGATATTTTACAAATTAGAGGGCTGTCTAAAAATAATATATGCCACACGTGTTAAAAGTGGTTTTATTTTGCTCATAGGATTGCAAAACAAAGATTTAGTTTTGCTAAATAAAGCCCTACTTTTACCCCTTATACCATAATCTATTATTATATCAGTTTTTACAATAAATATGCATATAAAGGATATATATATATATATATGGTCTTTCAACAAGTGTCCTATCTTTGAACTTAAATAAAACACGTTCTGTAAATGATAGAGGTTTAATATTTTTATTTTGGAACATAATTAATGTCATTACGTGTGGAAGAGAACATCAGTTAAGTGACCGCCGCGACTTCTTTGGGTTACGCGTATATTGGTTAACCCAGTTTTCAATGACAGAAGAACGTAAATTAGTTCCAACTTCACGAATAACACGCGTGATGTTATTCATAAGATCATTTACTGTTTCTGGCTTGTTGACATAAACTCGAGATTTAACATAACCCCACAAGAAGTAATCCAACGGCGTTAAATCACATGACCTCGGGGACCAGTTAACATCACCACCAGGGGAAATGATGAAATCTCTGATCTTCTCCTTCAAAATATCGATTGTTTCGAGGGCAGTATGAGATGTGGCACCATCTTGCTGGAACCAGATGTTTCTGAGATCCATACCATCCAATTCAGACCAAAAATAGTCCCTTATGAGAGGCCGGTATCTTTCTCCATTGATAGTTAGAGCTTCTCCATCTTCATCTTGGAAAGAATTTGGACCAATGATTCCACCATACCAAAATCCACACCACACAGTAACCTTTTGGGGATAAAGTGGTCGTTCTTGAATCTGCATTGGATTGTGATTGCTCCAATAGCGGCAATGTTGTTTGTTAACACAACCATCCATCCAAAAGGTGGGCTTCGTCGCCGAAGATGATTTTCCGACAAAAATCCGGGTCAGCTTCCAATTACTCCATAGCCCAGTCAGCGAATACACGGCGCAACCTATGGTCGTTGGGCTTTAGTTCTTGAGTTAACACCATTTTGTAAGCGTGAAAATTCAAGCCCAGATGCAGAATTCGCCAAGTTGCGCTCGACGAGCAATTGATTTGTTTCCGTTCTCGCGTACACTCTCACGAATGGTGCCTATGTTTTCGTTTGAGCGCTTACGTCGATTACGTACAGGCGTTCTTTGATCGCTGACAGAACCACTTCTTTCAAATTTATCGATCAAACGCCGAATCGGTCTTTCGCAGGGACGATTATGCACACCGTAAACTTCGTGAAATACACGGAAGTTTGGCGAACAGATGATCCATTTTGATAATAAATTTTACAATTTCTACGCGTTGCTAAATACTGTAACGTTCCATGGCTATTTGTCAATAAGTAATCACATGAAAAAATGACTGCTGTAACTCAATAACATCGGTAGCTATCACATGTTAAAATATGACACTCTTGTTGAAAGACCTATATATGTATATGTATATATATATATATGAATTAAATAAAGCAGGAATGTAACATGCCAGTAGCTGTACATAATGCTAAAACAATGACTTTAACAGAGAATACTCCAGTACGATTGAAAAAAGGCATTGTACTATTAATTACCTCACTTGTAAGGTATCATTTCAATCTAAATAGAATGCTCATCATGCAATAGAACGATTTAACCAGATATGAGGTAAATTAAGAAGAACGCTTTCAAATAAAACAAAGAAAAATACAATAATACAGTTTTACAAAAGAATGACCGCACCTTTATGATTATAAAATAGCAAGAGTTGTACCTGAAAGAAGAGAGATAACAGCAGAACCAAGAACTGAGAAAAATTTTAAGGCTAGTCACGGGAACAAAAAGACGAGACAGAGTAAGAAACAAGACAAGAATTGGGCATATACTGCATAAACGAAAGAATAAGCAACTTTAAGAATGAACGACTATATGTACCTATATCGAATGTCAATAGAAAAATATCCAAGAGTGTTAAATTACAAACCACGAGGTTGGAGAAATATAGGAAGGCCGGCAAAATGCATTTACAAGTTTGGAGTCACAGCGAGGTACTCAACTCAATACTGCTTAAAACTATTTTTCCCTTAAGATATTTAAAGAAGTGATAAATTTTGTTGATCCCTATTTTAAGTAAAAAATACAATTTATTATAGTCCAACAAAAAGAGTTAGACTGTTATAATAGATGTGCACAAAGTTGAATGTAAATCAGAGGTATTTTAAATCATATTACATCTACATTAGTTTATTTTCAGGTATACACTTACAGCTTAAAAGAAATGTATTTTTGGATCTATTTTTTGTTCAACAGAGCTGATATATACCAGAGTTTTGCACAACAGACTCAGTTTGTGAAGTATAATCATGGACGAACTTTGCTTGAGAGGTAAGTCGAATCAAGGTTCGTTCGATCTTGCCAGTCGCTCTCACCTCTTTATGCGCTATCTCCGTCACATGTAGAACTGGCTGTTAAACGTTCTTTTCTATTTCTTTCCATTTTTATTTCTCCGTTGTCCCTCACCTCGCATACTCTGCCTATATTCCGTCTTTGTTTCAGTAGCATCCTAGAAATTGTACCTAGGTAAATAATGAAACTGCAATTATTTGCATTTGACTATTGCTATCAATATATTGTCGCGCCCTTGTGGCACTTAGCCCTTGGGGTTGCTTACAACAGGGGGGAATAGACTTAGACGGTAAAGTAAGCCGGTACCGGGGTCCATGGTATGGTAGGCGGGGAGGGACAGGCGTCAAATAAATACGCAGGGATTGTATAAAAATCTAACGACTATATTCTGGGGTGCTTTAACATAGTGTTGCGGGTCCCTCAGTAGAGGGACTGCAAGAACTTAGATATAACCACACATCTCTTACTTGGAAACCTCTGGCCGGACTTTCTGTGACGCTGGGTTAAATGTTAACTAGTTAGGTTGGGGCGTCGGAACCCTGACGATCGTAGTCTCGGCGTCGTTGCGTGCAGAAGAAGAATTGACAGCTTGACCCACATGCATGGCCAATATATACCCTTCAGAAAGCCAAGTAAGCAACCCGGTGATCTACAAGCCAGTGCTTCCTACATTACCACATCTTTCGACACTTTATGTAATCTAAGAGCAATCCCCAGACTATGGGGAGTTTGAAGTAGGTTTGTTGCTGCTACGTATGAAAAGTCAGTTTGAAGAAGGTGTATTATTGTAGTTCAACTGTTGGGAGCCGAACTTGAAGTTCGTTGCAACCGCACGTATGGTAAAAACTTTCCGGTAGCCTTCGTGCTAAATGTATTTTCCGGTGGCCCTTGCCCGAAATGTTTAAAAATATTAACTTTGTAATTTTGACTGTTTCTTTAAATATTATATATTTATGTTTGGCTCGGCTGCGTCAGTATTTATTTTTAGATACATGTTTCTCTTTGCAGGGTTGTGGTGCGACTGAAGAATGTAGGCTTACACAGATTATAATTTACTTCACTCCTTTTATTAATGCTTGACACGATTTAAATAACACTTCACTGATAGAGAGAACTGTGAGATTTTTTAAATTAATTACTTGCACTTTTTAACACGTAAACTATTTTCATCTCACACTGAATATGTATTATACTTCTTGAGGACACATCTCGCGTCCGGTTAGAAACACTGTCTACAACCAACGCGTCCAGTTATGAGTGCTGTCTACAAGCAACTGACTTGATTTCTAAATTGTGAATTTCTGTATTTCAAGTCTCTGATTGGCTAATCCTGTTCCAATAGAATATCTTCATTTAACTAAAGCTTTTTCTGTTTGTTGATTGGATATTTTATAAACTGTCACAAAGATTACATCATTGTTGCTCCAGGAATGACTAGTAGCATTATTAAACTTTCTTACTCATTATTGCCTCAAGGTTACCTCATTGTTACCTCATTGTTAGCAACTTTTAACCTATTACTCTCACAGCTCCTACATTATTAAATTACATAATACATTCACATAACATTATTAAACATGTGTACAATAATATAAACATATACAATGAGTGTAATGTACACTTTTTATATATTGTTACACACACATATTGCTTTAGGGCAGCATTATATAATTAGACTGAAATTATTTAAATGTCAAAAATACTGCCTCAAGTTCTAGATGGGCCGCTACAATATAATAGAACATAAACGCAAAAGTTCATCTAGAAATTACACAAAGAACATATAAAAATAAGTTTTTAAAGAATAGTTCTTAGGGTGTGTATAAATAAGCGAGAGCGGGTAAAGAAAGTAATGTGAACGTCCATAAGATTTTTTTACGAATTCATTATTCTATTAGACTCTTTGTAATAACCCTTCCTTAATTTCTCAGTGTATGTTTCAGTGTGCATGTGCATCACTGGAAATTACGTACTCATTTATATATATATATATATATATTTATGTATATATATACACACAAAATCTTTACATACTGTTCACAGATCCACTTTTATACAATAATATCGTTTATTAAACTATATATTGCTTTTATTATCATAAAACTTCATTAATCTACTTTAATCGATTTTGAGAAAATGGATAATTTATTTCAGAAAATATAAATCAAAGAAAATGCTGCTCGAATTACAAATTCGATAAAAACGACTCATTTATATTCGTAAAGAAAGAAACTGCATGGTTTGGACACACGGAAGCTGAAATATTCATCAGTGATACCAATTTATAGAGCAAATCTTCTAAAGGATTAACTAAAATATTTTTTTCTATGAAGTGGTGCAGAATTCAAAGTATCAATCGGCAAATGCAGTGCCGTTTTTTTAAATGCATTTAAAATACACTGTGTCTACAGTGATAAAATATTAAACAGGGAATTCCAACATATATATGACTTATAAAAGCTAAAACTGGCTGGGAAGTGAATAAGACCTAAACAATTCATGGCCACCGTCGGGACTCGACTAACTGCTTACACACGGTACTATGAAAGAAGAATTGTCAAACCAAAATGGAATGTTTTGGGCAATTTTCGCCACATAGTCTTCCATTAAATTCGAAAACACAAAATAAACAATATAATTAATCAAAATATTAATTTCTCTCTATCAATCGGGATTTGAGTTACGAATCTGTTGTTTTGTATAGTCTACTAGTATCCATCATGTTAAGGAAGTCGTCTGCTCTTCTATTATTTGCGAATAATGAGGCAGTATTTTTAACACTAAAATATTTGTCTAATTATATAATATATAAATTCAATAACAGCCCGACTTGAAGCAATATGTGTATGTAATAATTTGTAAAAACGTATGTAACAGTCATTGTATATGTTTGTTTTATTGTATCCATCTGTAATAATCTTATGTGAATATATTACTTAATTTAATAATGTAGAAGCTGTGAGAATAATAGGTTAAAAGTTGCTAACAATGAGGTAACCTTGAGGTAATAATGAATTTGAAAGTTTAAATGCTACTAGTCATTATTGGAGTAACAATAATGTAAATTTTGAGACAGTTTAAAAATAGCCAATCAACAACCAGAAAAAGCTTTAGTTAAATGAAGGTATTCTATTGGAGTAGGATTAGCCAATCAGAGACTTAAAATACAGAAGTTTACAAGTTTAGGCGGTTGAAATCAGTTCATTTGCCTGCAGACAGTGTTTATAACCGGATGCGAGATGCGTCCTCAAGAGATTTAATACGTTTTCGTGGACACGAAAAGTAGGTTTACTGTTAAAAAGTGTAATTAATTAATAAAAAGAACCTCACAGCTCTCCATATCAGTGAAGTGTTATTTAAATCGTATCAAGCATTAATAAAAGGAGTGAAGTAAAATTATAATCTGTGTAAGCCTACATTCTTAGTCGATCACAACCCTGCCAAGACTTCCATGTCTCTAACAATAAGACTGACGCAGCCGAGGTAAACATAAATATTAAATATTCAAAGAAAAAGCTTAATTACAAAGTTAATATATTATTTTAAACTTGGGGCAAAGGCCACCTGAAAGTACATTTGGGGCGAAGGCTACCGGAAACTGTTTACTATACGTGCGGTTGCAACTACTACAAGTTCGGTTCCCCAACAGTTGAAATATAATACAATTCCTACAACAAAATAACGTAACAAACCATCCTCAATGCAATCTTTTTCAAATTGGCCCCCAAAGCGTGGGGCAAGTAATAATACAACTCCTTCAATACTCCTACTTCAAATCGGCTTTCCATACGTGAAGCAACAAATATCTTCTTCAATAATTACCCAATTTTCAGAACCAATAAAACTGGTTTTATTATATCTGTTTCTCTTAGCGTATATATTTTCAATGTATTCTTAATGTTTCTACATATTGCCTGGAATTTGCTTAACTTCCGAACAAGATTTTTATCATAACCGTATATAAAATTACATATTAAACTTAACATTTCTCACTTGTTCTTCATTTTATGTTTAGTAATATTTTATCCTTTTAAAATTTATAATGCTCTCTGCAATAATCTGAGGTCTTTGGACAATCATGCATTTGACGGTCAGCATATTATACAGGGTGGACTAGTCGCGTTTTATTTGGAGGACGTTGCGATGAAGATTTTTAATTGTAGGTTCCCATTTAAAAAAATTAAATCAACCGTAAAATGACTATCATAACGTCCTCCAAACAAAATATGACTAATGACAATTACTTTTCCGTATAATATCAAGCAATTTTTATTAAAGACATTTCTTTCTACAAGGCTTAGTTTTGGAGATACTGTACAGTCTCAAATTGAATGGTCCATCCTGTATAATAGTGTATTTATAATGGTGTCTGTGTAAGAATAATTCCTGATTTTATGTCCTTTATCATCCCCTATCACGTTGCCTTTACATGTAGGGCGTTCGGTCTATATTGTATAACATTAAAACTTTTATAACTTTTATTGTATAGATCCAGATAAAAAAACATTTGACATGATTAGTAGGTCCCTTGCCATTTATGATTGCAACAATGATCAAATTACTAGGTTAGATAGAATGTTCAAAGATGGACACCATAACAGAAGGTTTTCTGTGTTCTGGGACTGACTGACAAAATCTGTGAAGCATGTACAACGATATTTTCGCCGTGAATTTAACCTTGACCTTCATGAAGATGCCCCTTCCTATGTAAGCATTGTGAAATGGGACAGACAGTTTTCATTAATGCACACTTACGAACGAACGAACCTCACGAGGATTTTCACTAGCCCTGATACAATTATGTTTGTTAACTTTCCCATTCTCATGGAAAGCTCTTCATCACCGTACTCTTCAATTTTATCCAAAACGTCTACGGCGAATGTCTTCGTTTGTTTTAGCCCCGGGGATAGATTCGTAACGTATACACGTAGGCCCATACACGTATTCTTTTGTGGACTACATAATGAACCGTAGACCGAGGAATCGTAAGTTCTACACTGGCGCGTCGAATTAACTACTTCAGACTTCTTACGAAGGCCTTGCGATTCCTTTGCACATTTTCCGCAGACACATTCTGTTTGCTATGCTAGACAAAAGAATATACCAGTTTCTTGCAACTGTCTGACGCGTTTCATAATACTTACATATGAGGGGACATCGTCGTGACGGCCAAGGTTAAATTCACTGCGAAACTTTCGTTGCACATGCTTCACAGATTTTGTTTCAGCCAGTCCAAGAACAGAAAATATTCTGTTGTGCTGTCCATGTCGCCATCTTTGCACATTCTAATCTACCTAATAATGTGATCATTGTTGTTATTTACATTGTTGCAGTTATAAATGGCAAGAGACCTGCTAATCATACAGATTTTTTTATCTGTATCTGATACACCTAAAGTTATAAAAGTTTGTAAGTTAAACTTATAGATTGGACACCCTGTATATTAAAACCTGCGGCTTATAAATCGATCCTTATCTAACTCTTGGAGAGTTTTTATATATTCTGTCATTTGTTGATGTATAGATATTTGAATTTTTGTTTCTTTCTATAAGAACTTAATAGCGTTAATAAAGAGAATAAAGAAATTCGGTTTTCCATATTGATTACAGTTTATTAATATTAAATGACTTTACTTAGTAGTTAAAAGTAAGGTTTATCCCAAAATTAATGCTTGGCTTTTTTCAATTAATATGAATACCTTATCGGTACAAGATATTCTTTGTCGGATTTATACAGTATTAGCAATAGCCTGAAGTTGTCTATGATGAGTGTTAAAAAATTACTGGCAATGCATGCAGCACAAACAAACAAGTTGGTTTGATTAATTACCCTCCATACCTTACGCCACCTCCCAAGTCGGTTAGAGGCGTTGAAAGCTATCAGTCAGGAGTTTTGTGTGAAACGCAGCGTTGGAGCGCCCTAATGAATGGAGTACCACTTCATGTGCATGGTAATAACATCTTGTGCCTTTAAATAGATAGAACCGTGGTTAAAGTCTTTTGAACGCAGAGATGCTGGATAATTAAACCGTTTGGAATCATCTTTGATTAAAAGCTCACCTCGACTGATCATACTGCTTTTGTTTGTAGTAGGTTATCACGTATAATATACTTATTACAGCAACTAAAATCAGATTTATCAAAACGTCATTGCAAGGTTTGTGTTTTGTTTTCACTATCCTATGGAATTCGTATTTGGGGAAATTGTTCATAGGTTGACAGTTCTTATTATTCAAACGTAGGCAATAAGGATTAAGAGTTAATCTTATATTCACCATTGCATGCTCTTATTAAGAAGTTTAAAATTACTCTCTTATTTGCGAACATATTTATAACTGTTTGATTTTTATGAAAATTAACTTTAAATAATTTCGGTATTCAGTCTCTCAGCTTTACAACCATCCTGCTCGTAATAATTTTCTAATTGTTACAACAAATATGGATATTTACTATAGGGGTTTAAATACCTTTAAGTGTGTTATAATAACCTGATTAATTAATAATCCTTTTTGTAATATTAAGGAGTTTTAAGTATGACATGGATATTTTATATTAGTATTGTGTGTTTTGAGTATTGCCCATAATAGCTTATGGTATTTTATTACAAGTAAATAAATAAATGAGTACAAAAATACTTAATTATATGCACTTCTTTAAAAGCTATAAAATTGGGAATAAACTGTTGGAACATCTTTGATCGTAGGAAAGTATAGGTATGTGAGATTTCCATTTGCTCATCCCTAGTTAAAAGAACGGGAATGCAAATTGCAAGAATTGGCGAAATTAAGTTTCACGAAAAATTATATTGATATAAATAGCTCTCGCAGCCTTAGGAAATGGGATAGGACATGAGCAGATGCTGGTAGTCTTTATATACGTTATGGTCCTCAGTAATACTGCATATGTAGCCAGTACTTTTTTTCCCTACCGCTTACCAATGGTAAGTAGAGGAAGCAATGTATTTCATCCAACATTTCGTATCAAACATTCATTGGAAATGCACTTTTTCATATACAGAATAAAAACAAGATATCTTTAGAAAATTGTTTAAGGGGACAAGGTAATCTGAACACTGGAAATTACAGCTTAAGTGTGTTAAATTACCACTGCTCTTAAAGTTCACAATGGTTTTATCTGAAATGTTTACAAATTATTCTATAAATCATGACAATTACTTTAAGTGGTTGTTTGGATTGATAGCTTATGTAGTTGAGTCCGTAAAAAATATTTCATTCAGCATAAAAATAATAAACTTTACTCTTAAAACATCTGAATTCATGTATCTTTTTCTCTGATACTACTTGCAATACAGAATCACACTTTTGCATGCTTATTCTTAGTATAATAAGCTATCTTATTAACCTCAATTATTTAGTTATGTATATCAGTTTACTAGAAATTGAAAAACAACTATTTGCAAAGTCAAAAGAGTAAAAATGTGGAATATTTGCAACGTTGTTGCTTTCTTAATATCACTAATATGCATTATAAAATTATGATTGTGGTTCAGAAAGTTTATCTATGTGTTGTATACAAGTACTGAAAATATCAACTCTCTACCTCTCATACGTTCTGAGAAGAAGATACATAAGTATCCAAAAATGTTGTTTTGAGAAACCTGAATTTAAAGTTTGAACATTAAAATTCTGACACACTTCAGTATATCCCAGGATCATAATCATCTGCACCTTCATTCCTGGATTGCTTCAGCTTTTCTGATTGCCTTCTCTTGGTCTGACCTCTTTTGTTAATTGATAAACTGCTCGCTGGGCAGATATAGTCGTTCGTTGTTGAAAGATACAAAACTGGTCTAAAAAGGGGCGTTGCATGACTAAAGCAAGGCAGACTAGCATTTAAATGGTATTTAGATGTCTTAAAATCCTCTTAACCCCCAAAATTATATATTTTCTGAAACTGGAAATAATAGAGATTTTATTACTGCCTAAAACAAAAAATGTGATTTTTGACCGCTTCAGAGTAACTTGTCCCCTTAAGCATTGCAGGTGAAATTTTCAAGAGCATTACCTCACCCAAACTGTTTGTAGAAAAGTGAGTAGGAAACATACGTGAGTGAGACACAAGATGTTTATGATGCTTTCTCCACCGACTTCTTTTTGTGGCATAGAGACCTGCATTATTTCTGTCAACTGAGCAATAAAATACAGTGCTTCCTAGATTGTAAATGAAAACAGTATCGAGCAGTACACACAAAAGTTGGGCCACTTCGTGCAGTCGCACTTTCACTGACCAGCAAATGTTTGCTGGCAAGGTCGTACAACACTCGCATGTGGATCAGAGCTTACGTTTTCTACACGAGTAGTAGCCCAAGTTTAGCATTAGCTACTTTGTGGGGAGGAAATAAGAGTTTCGCTGCAACAAAGAGGAAAAAAACATGTAAAATGAGATTAAAAAACTATTTCATATAAAAAAGAAAAGAAAAACGCGAGCGAAGAATTAGACCGCGAGCAAGTCAGAGGTGACCTTGAGCGACCACTGGCTTGACCGCTCTGTGCCTCGGTCACTCTCCCCCTCCCCCTCCTTTCAGTATGTGTGTGTGTGCGGGGCACTGCGATGATGTACGGCTTGGCTGCATTGCTGCGTTAAAACACGACCTTTCACTACAATTATATGACCTCAACAGTAGCTCCATTGTTACTCGCACTAAAACGAGCTAGATATATGAAAACTTCCTCTTAATTCTTCAGCAGGTGGGCAAGTGTGTTCTGCTTTCACCAAAAACCTCGTTTCATTCAGGACCGTTATACACTTGCCATAAAAGTGAAATGGATTCAGCTTTTGTTAACCTTAATTTTTCAGGATCTTAAAACAACACTCAGATACAAATTTAGAGGGAAAGTAGCAAGTTTTAGGATAAAAGAATTATTTTTACCTGATTATTCCTAACATCCTCTTTAATATGACATTTTAATAAAGTTTTTACCTATACTAGAAGCACATTACTCATAATTTCATTAAAAGTCATTTTGCCTTTTAAGGCGAGGAAGCAGCATTTATTCAAATTTAGTTTGTTTAAGTTTACACTTTTCGCTCCATCATATTAAACACTTTACCAATTATTCTTCTTCTATTATCAACAATGTATAAAGTATTTTAATTTAATGCTCCATAAAAGTTTCCACAACGAACAAAGACTGAAAAGTAAACAAATTAAAATACTTTAGATTTCTTAATTATGCACCTAAAATTGATATATGCTTCTTGCTTTCTGTTTACTAATATTCAGAAAAAAGGTTTAATATTTGTATTCCAGTCATGTCCACTTTCTCTACCACCTACCTATAGTAGTTAAAGGAAGTAATGTATTTCACCCAGATAACGGGAAATACACGTTTTCAAATCCCTCAACTTCCCCCTCCAAAAAGTATTTTTGGAAAAACGTTTGTACATGTGTTTGTGTCTATCTGTGTGTCTGTGAACAGCATGATTAAAAAAGAACAGGATGCACACCAAATTTCGCATTTGAGCAGATGGTGTTTAAACATGCCAAGCGAAAATTTTTAAGAAAATCCTCTCACCTCAAACTATCCTTTACAAGAAAAATCTGATGTAATACAATCACATGACTATCTCTACCCTCTATCTTTATAATTGGGTATACAAACTGTTCTCACTAAACCTTATTTTTCCATCTATTATCGTACATTTTAATACAAATAAACCTTTGCAGAAATAGCTACATTACACATTTAGTCATAGATACAAAGGGAACAGCGCTATACGCTGGCCATAAAATTCTATACTCTTTCTATGCAATCGCGAGAAACAACAATTTTCAAAGGGCTTAAAGAGAATGACCAACTAGTGAACAATTCGAACCTTAATGATTGATATTTCAGAAGCGGCTTATGTTACAAAAAAAAATTATTAGAAATAAATTGTGTGTTTTAAAGAGATCTACATTTTTTGTGAAGTACGTTTTCGTCTATCCCTTGACGTTTACCAGTTATACAAGATTATACAAAATTCTTCCTGATTGAAGAGGATTTCGTAGGCTATTCCGAGAAAATTCAAGATTTTGTAATGTAAATATCTTTTCATTTATGACATTTTAATCAAAATCTTTAGAGCCATTTTTTAGAAAATGACACATTTCTAAAAATATTCCATGTAAAGGATAGTTTGGGATGCGGGATTTCCATCAAAATCTTCGTCTCGCATCTTTAGAGTCTACTTAACCTAAATAACAAGTTTTGGCACTGATACGACTTTTCATTTTTGAGTAATGCTGTTCAAAGGAAACAGAAACACACATGGAAAGTTTTCTAAAGCTGCTTTTATTCAGGGGACCTCAAAACGTGTATTTCCGGTGAAATCTCTATATCGAAGTTTTGTGTGGAATGCAATAGATACATTCTCTGCCTACTAGGTACGTGGTAGAGAAAACAAAAAATATCGTAAGTTCTCATTTTCTTTGAAACCGCTCGATTGATGTTTAATAAAGCATCAAATGTAGATGCTTTCGAAATATACTTGTTACATTTGTAATTTTTCTCACTGAAATATTAAGTGGCATATACTTATGTTAAGCATTTTTCACCTTTTCCGCATGGGTTCACTGGTAACAAATAACTGAATTACGAAATGTAACATATATGTTCGTTTTCTGTGTTTGGCATGTAACTATTTTCTTTTTACTCTTTTCGATGGGTTGCCATGGATTTCCCTTCTTTTCCTTGTGATACAGTTTATTCTTAAGGAATATTGGAATCTTGATACTAAAATGACAAAAGTTTCGATGTTTTAATTATATCAAATAAATATCCTATATATTATATTATGTGAAATTATAAGTTTAAAATTTCAACAAATAAAACAAAACCAATGGCCTTCCAAGTGCCAGCTATGCATATGAAAATTATTTTAAAAATAAATTACCCATGTTTAAAAAAATATGCGATACAATAAACAGAAGTTTAAAAAATGAAAGCAGAAAAGAAACAAGAATGAAGTTTTACAAAGTAATGGCCGTGCCTGCTTTACTTTATGGATCTGAAACATGAACATTGACGAAAACTGATGAAAATAAGATACAGACTGCCGAGATGAGATTTCTGAGAATGGTAAAGGGATGTACCTTTTTGGACAAGATTCTTAATGAAAATACAAGGGAAGAGTCAGTAATAAATTCTTTGGAAGAAAAAATTATGAATTACGGAAATGAATGGATACAGCATGATAGAACGTCGAAAGAGAGGATCCCCAAAAAATGTTGTACTGTAGGCCTAAAGGAAAAAGACATCCGGGAAGACGAATAAAACGATGGTCAGACACGTTTTAAAGCCGGAACAGACAGCACTGCCTATCCTTGAATTGCAGTAGAAGAAGAAATATTTTATAGACATCTGTGAATCAATTTGGCTAAACATTTTTTACAATCCGCCATTTTTAGAAGCACAGTACATGTTTAAATTATCCGTGCGCTCCCTTTTAACCTCGCTGGATTCTTTCTGTAGATGTTTTTTCTTAGTTTTACATTTTTGCATATGAAATGTATTCCATACATACATTTGTATGCAAATTTGCCAACACAATCTAAAAGATGCTATCTAAAGTTTGAAGCATGCATTTTGATTGCTTTGTTCATTGGCGCTCAAAAGTAATTTATACTGAAAAACAAGGAAAATTGTAACACCAAAACTTCATAAAAAATGCATATCTCTACATATCCTCTATAACATCAACTTTAATAAAATACAGTTATCTTCACTGTACTAAAGTATCAGAAAATGTCACTATCATACTTCTCTGACAAATGTGAATGCGCAAGCCAGTTTTAGAAAATTTGCATTTTTTACTTAATTGTAAATATTGAATACTGTTATCTTAGAAAAATTTGAGCTAAATCATTGAGCTTTTGTACAATCATTTCTTTATTTACTCATATTTAATGTGACAACTTTCATGTACATAGCTTTAAAATGTCAAAAGTTAAAACATACGGTCCCAGTGTCCCTTAATGGATTGAATGTTGTTTGAAAAATTGGTTTACCGTGTTTGAGTGGTTATTGCTTCGATTTTATAATTCTGCTTGTAGTATTGGTAACATTTGATGCAGCGTCTAACAGTTATTGTGAATTTTTCAACTTCGATAGAACTCCGGGCCAAAGAGAAACAAAACGAGGTCCACATTGCTTACTTTTTAGTCAAAAGTTCATCTTGAGAATAATCAATTTTTGTATGATTAGTGCAAATTATAAAGGATTATACAAGGTTGTAATGGGCAGATAAAAATTCACTATTAAACAGAATTATACATTTATATAATCAAGTTAATTATTAGGTGTAAGTATATATTTTCAACATGTCTGGGGTTCAGTTCAAAAATGCTATAATTAACAATTACTTATTAGTGGATTAAGATACTTATTAAATTTAGAAATAATTGCATAATTAAAAACCATACCACTTTTTCTACTACGTACATAGTAAGTGGAGAAGATATGGAATTCCACCCAAAAATTGGACACCGAGATTTCACCATGAACACATGTTCTGAGGTCCCCTGAATCCAAAAAAGCCTTTTTACAAAAAGGACCGTGTGTATGTGTTTTATGTGTATCTGTGAACAGCATAATTAAAACTTGGTATTTAGGTTCAGTAGCTTCCAAAAATTGCGATATGAAGATTTTCAAGAAAATCCTCCCACCCCAAACTACTTTTTACATGGAACATGTTTCGAAATTTTTGGTTTTCTTAAAAATGGCTCTTAACGATTTTGATTAATATACCATATATAAAATATATTTTCATGAAAAATAAAATGTACATCTTGAATTTTCTAGGAATAGGCTGTGAGAGTTCACTCCATTCGGAAGAAATTTTGTATGATCTTGTATAACAAATGTACTTTAAGCGATAGATGGAAACGTACTATACTAAAAATGTAGATCTCTTTGAAACACACAATTTATTTGAAACAAGCTTTTTTGTGGCATAGTCATTTCTGAGATATCCATTATTAAAGGTTCGAATTGTTTATTTCTTGGTCATTCTCTTAAAGTCCTGTCAACATCCAATTATTTCTCGTAATTGCGTGGAAACAGTATGGAATTAAAGCTAGCATATAACGTCCAGATCTTAAACATTTGACTGTCGCTGTTTTCTTTGTATCTATAACAAAATGTGTAATGTAGCTATTTCTGGAAAGGTTTATTTGGATTAAAATGTAATAGATAGAAATATTTAGTAAGAATAGTGTATGTCCACTAATAAAGATAGAGGGTAGAGAAAGTCATGTGAATGTATCACATCAGATCTTTTTCCTAGTTGCTTCTATTCCTTATTCATTTCTTTTTCCTCGCAGTTTCCATTTTTATGTATAATTTTTGTTTTGTATAAGTTTGATATTAATTATTGTATGTGACTGCATTTTATAATGAACATTGTAATTGGTTTATGCCAATGCTTTTGTTATGTTCATAATATATATATATATATTTTTTATACCGGTGAGACGCATCAAATTTTTAAATGTTGACCCGACTCATACTGTCTACCTCTGACGAAATACTGACAAATAATACATAAAATAATACGTCACATTCAAGAACATGTGTAACAAATTTCAAAGCATTTGCTCACAGCTTTTATCATTATGGCATTTTAGTAAATGTCAAAGGTTAAAATGGGAAGTACAATATGAAGTAATAGGATCTCATTGGTCTAGAGCTAAACTGTGATCGTAATATTTGTCTGAACTGGAAGTTGTTTACGTTTAGTCTTTTTTTCTGTCACATGTTAAATGTCACTGGAGAGAGGAGAAAAGGTCCTTGAGTTGTTTAACCTGCTGCGGTGTGTTTATTTACTGTTTTAATAGTTGCTGCTGTACGTGATTTGCATTAAAATTCAAATGCATACTACTGAGAAACCGTTGAGTATCAACAGTAAATACTCAGCGAGATAGCTCCGCGGTGACCCGCGGAAGGTCCCAAGCTCGATTCCCGGTGACCGCGCACTCTGTTTTTTTTGTTATTTCTCCGGGTCAGTAGACGAATGTTGAGGGAGGGGTTTTCCTTCTCTATCACGACTTTTCTGTCCATCATTTCCTTCATCATTGTCTGTTTTGTTTAAAGGACCAGGCGACGGGGTCCGGCGTGTTGCGGCTGGGCGTTGTTGGTGTCTTTGTGAAGGTTCCTCCCTGGCGTCGGTCGGAATGCTCAAAGACCCATCTCCCAGGGTTAGAGGCTTGTGGGCGGGCTTGAGTGGCGTCGGGATCCATTCAATATGGAAATGTTAAGGACCCGTTCATGCTTGTGCACGTCGTCTCCCGGGGTCGTGTTCGAAGCATATTGGCCTACGTGCATTTCGGGAGCCCCTCCGTGATTTGTACGTTTATCTACGGTAAACGAGATTTCTTCATTCACAGTTTCTCCGTAAGTAAATATAATTTGAACTCTATACAATGTTTAAACCTATATGAAAACAATGTTGAAAGAAATATGTAATGTATCTTACCATCAAAGACCCGGAGCCATTAAAGGCTAACCAAGTAAGACTAAGGTCTTTCATAAGAAAGTAGGGTTTACTCGAGTAGAAACTATACGTTATTTAAAGCTGACAATTCTTCCATAAATATATTTGGTTTCGATGCATCCTTTTAAAATTCTGAATTAATAGAGGTAATGATAAGCATTTCCTAACAACCAGCAGAATTCTGAAGTCTTTAGCCGGCACGTTATTGTAATATATTGTCTATTAATACTAGAGGCTAAATGACTTTTTTTCCTATAAATGTAAGTGTTTTAAAACAATTTATAAAGGTCTTAAAACATATCACAACTGCTGTCTAAAAGCGCATTCAAACTCAGTGTGTTCTATTTCGTATTAACCTGCAAAATTACAAAGAGTTATCCATAAAGCTCTTTTCACTTCTTCCTATTAAAATTGGCGATGACAGAAACGATAACGTGGTGCATAACCGACCCAAAATTTTACATTAGCTTTTATATAAGATTGCTTGGAATAGAATATACTCGGTTTTTAACGCCAGTATCTCAAATACATGATATTCTAATTAAAATCTTTAAGAGTCATTTTAGAGAAAATGAGAACTAACGAAATTCCTTCATATTTTAGTTTAGAAGAATTTCATAAAACTCTTCACCTGCAATTAAGAACGTGTGCGTTTATTTAAAAATTATTTTTCTGGCGGTAGCGTTTTTAGTGGTCTTGAAAACTTGTATTTCAAATGAAATAACGATATCGAATTAAAGGAGAATACAATATTTTTTTCTGCTTACCAAACGTACACTACGTGATCAAAAGTATCAGGACACCTGGCTGAAAATGAAGTACAAGTTCTTGGCGCTCTCCATTGGTAATGCTGGAAGTCAATATTGTGTTGGCCCATCCTTAGCCTTGATAACAGCGTTCACTCTCGCAGGCATACTTTAAATCAGATGCTGAAAGGTTTCTTGGGGAATGGTAGCCCATTCTTCACGGAGTGAGGAACTGAGAGGAGGTATCGATGTAGGTGGGTGAGGCCTGGCACGAAGTCGGCGTTCTAAAACATCCCAAAGGTGTTCTATAGGATTCAAGTCAGGACTCTGTGCAGGCCAGTCCATTACAGGGATGTTATAGTCATCTAACCACTCCGCCACAGCCCATGCAGTATGAACAGGTGCTCGATCGTGTTGAAAGATGCAATCGCCATCCCCGAATTGCTCTTCAACGGTGGGAAGCAAGAGGGTGCTTAAAATATCAATGTAGGTCTGCGCTGTGATCGTGCCACACAAAACAACAAGGGGTGCAAGCGCCCTTTAGGAAAAACACAACCACACTATAACCCCACCACCTCCGAATTTCACTGTTGGCACTACACACGCTGACAGATGACGTTCACCGGGCATTCGCCATACCCACACCCCGCCATCGGATCGCCACATTGTGTACCGTGATTCGTCACTCCACACAACATTTTGCCACTGTTCAATCGTGTAATGTTGACGCTCCTTACACCAAGCGAGGCTACGTTTGGCATTTTCCTGCGTGGTGTGTGGCTTATGAGCAGCGACTGGACCATGGAATCCAAGGTTTCTCACCTCACGCCTAACTGTTATAGTACATACTTGGAGTGGATACTGATGCAGTTTGGAATTCCTGTGTGATGGTCTGGATAGATATCTGCCTATTACTTTTTACGACCCTCTTCAAATGTCGGCGGTCTCTGTCAGTCAACAGATGAGGTCGACCTGTACGCTTTTGTGCTGTATATGTCCCTTCACGTTTCCACTTCACTATCACATCAGAAATCACCTGACCACGTTCGAAGTCCGTGAGTTCCACGGAGCATCCTATTCTGCTGTTTCACGATGTCTAATGACTACTGAGGTCGCGGATAATGAGTACCAAGCAGCACAATGCACCTAAGATAAAAACGTATGTTAGTGGGGGTGTCCGAATACTTTTGATCACATAGTGTATGCGGTAGGGAAAGAGAAAAATGGGATACACTAAAGTTTTAACAAAGAATAAATGGGGATTTTATTCTTCTTCTGCATTTACACTTCATTGCCAATTGATATTTCATGTATTTCTAAAGCTTAACTTGAACAAATAATTAGCTTGTAGTTTCTTTATCTCTCATAGTGGAATGCGTATCGGGGGGAGTCCGCACCGATCCATTGAGTACGGATATTGTACCTATGCCTCTTGAGGTGGTGCTCCCGGGAGGGAGGAATGAGGACGGTCGGAACCAGGAGTGACGTCACAGCACTGACAGGTTCCCGACAGTTTCCAGATTGAAATGCCCCGACAGTCGAAACCCCGCCCCACCAGAGATTCCAACGCCCCCCCCCAAGGGGCGGTCTATATACTCCGACAACCAGCGGAAGGCCGACGGACGGAGAAAGTTCACAGAGAGCATCCTTTTCCCCTGCCACGTCGCACCGGAACACCTTTGCCGACACTTCCAACACTGAAACACCTCACGGGGTGAAGGATGAATGAAATGATGAATGGAAGATATGGAGGGAAAGAAATTCGGGGGATAAGGGAAACCACTCCATTATTTGCCTTGCGACTTGGGAAATACCCTGAAAAAACCCCGGGACAGAGTGGACGGTCATCGAGAATCGAACTCGGGACTTCCCGAATGCGAGGTGCATGCCACCTCATGCAATATCCCTCATATACTATTCCTTTATACACTTTTAACACGTTTCGAAAATTTGGTTTCATTTCTTAATGTTCTAGCTGAGTTTCTCACTTCACAAATCCCATGAGCGCACCTCTCTACCAGTTCCAGTGATCATGAATGCAGAACACAAACATAATAAGCAGTAATTATTGTATTACATAATGGCTTCCAGGCACGATTCTTCATTAAAGAGCACGCTGTCTAGAAACGAGTAGGTAGTGCTTGCGGACAAAAAAAAGTATTGCCGTAAGCGTACAAACTTACGATGCATTAATACATACGGCGTTAACTGTTGCACTGAATCAGAAATAACTAACCCAAGTAAAAGTAAGAAATGTGGCTGTTTGGCGAATTTGTTTCCCGAAGTGGCCAATAAAACAGAATCAATCTTAAAGAATCTCAAGAAAGCTTGTTAAAATTAAAATAATTATAACTTTACGTTATAAATAATGAAGGATTCTGCTATAATGAGAGATATTTTGTTATAAAATATGGTTTTATAAAACTTCTTTATTCAATTGAATAGTCTTAACAGGATTTCTTAGCTCAGATAACTGGAACCGTAACAATTAACATAAACATTGTTTTCAAATCGATGTACTTCATTTCATTTCAATTATTTTACTTTAAATTTTAAGATTTTACGCCATTAATGATGAAAGATACAAGAATAGATAGTGCATCATAAACGTATTGTTGAAAGTGATTCCAAATAATAAAGTTCTTGAAACCGATCTTGCTCTTCCTCATTTAGGTAGAAAAAGTTCTTCCGAGTGCAGTTCCTTATATGCAATTATTGGTTTTTTATGTTAGTTATCAAAAACCGCAGAGTGAAAAGAATTAAAATAAAGTACAACAGAAAGATAAAAATATGCAGTAGACATGCTTGGGCCTTCCAAATTTGTAATAAGCACGTTTTATAAGTTTGAAATCTTGTCCTGAAAAGTTTGCGATTTTAATATACAGGTCTTGAATAAAAGTTGCTTGATATGGGGGAAAGTAAATTCCATTAATCGTGTTTTCTTTGAAGGACGTTGTGATGGTCGTTTTAGGGTAAATTTAAATTGACTCCAATTAAAACACGACTAATGGCATTTACGTTCTCATAATCTCAAGCAACTTTTATTAGGGACATTTCTTAAATTAATAGCATTTATTTTCCCCCCATAATATCAAGTAATATTCATTAAAAATATTTCTTTCTACAACGCTTAGTTTTGGAGATATTGTGCAATCTCAACTTAAATGTTTCAACTTGTATGATTAGGTTATATTGACACATGTGTGGAAAAATGTAATACGTAGAATTAAAACGAAATACTATATTCCAGAATTATCAACTAATTAGATTAGCAGCATGTATTTATATCGAAAATCTAGACCAAATGTGGCGAAAACGACTTCCTTCCGCGAGTCACCAAATATGCAACACGCACTGCATCACTCATGAGCATATGAAAATCAAACGGACGGCTGCAGAGAGGGAACGTGCGCCTGCGAGTCAAAATGTCTCGGGAGTCACGTTTTCGCCACCTCTGATCTAGACTATCAGTGACTGCATTGTCATTAATACATCTTAACTCTATCGCAAATTAATTGTAAAATGAGATTTTACTTGTTTTGCTGGAAAATGTCAATTTTTACGTCCTCTTACACCTTTGCAAAAACTAATTTAGTCTTCGGATTCCAAAGCCTACTTAGCTTAGGCACTTAAAACTACCAGCTTAAATGTTATTATTATTATTATTATTATTATTATTATTATTATTATTATTATTATTAATATTATTAATATTATTTGAACTGACACCGACGAAGGCTTTACTAGTTTGAAAGGCACCTAGTGACTAAAAACTTCTTGCATATAGGGAATTGGTATTAATCAGTAAATTAAGTATTTTGTTGCATATCAATTGAACAACAGTATTGACTATTACGAGATTAACTAAATAAAATCACAACAATAACTGTGTTCATTAACTAGTGTTAATAGTTAATTAGTAGATCGATTTGTACGATCATACATAACATATACTTTAGCATATTTAATGGCATAAGGTTTCTGGCATAAGGTTGGTGCTCAGAACGAATGCTTTATTTCACATTATTTCACATTTATCCTAAGTTTTTCACTCTCACAAACAAGTTATCCAGGTAGACAATGAAAATGAGAAGCACTTGTAGAGCATTTCTGTATTTTTTAAATACATTTTATATATCAGAAAAGGAAAACTTGCTTTTATAAATGAAGTAAAATTTTCTCTGGGTAAAAACAAGCTTTCACTTTATTCTTCCACGAGAAGATGAAACGCAGGCATGAAAATGAAGAATGAAATTCGTCCTCTAGTCTGATTTCAATTGATTTAGGGATTTGGGACAATCGTGCTAATACCAGGTAACTTTCCTGATAACTTTGCATTTTGTTTTCTCCATCATATGAGCGCACTTTGTGTATGGCTAAAAATTCAGTGTTCTTTGTGCTTTGAAGTAGTTCCTTAACAAGGAACCAAAATATCATTTTTCTTTTGAGTGCTGGAAATAAATTATATTAAAGCTTTACTATTTCAGTTCCCATAATGTTTTCACTTTATTAAACAGAACCATATATTCTTTTCTGATTTTAAACGCCAGAAATATTTTCATCAATTCTGCCGCAATTACCCTTCTAATATATGAACCCACCCCCAGCGATAACATGGAGCAGCCCCTGGAAATTTGGTCTCTTGAATGAAAATCACCCTCGAGTTGTATATGAACTCGTACCGACACATTCAGGTAAATACAGTTTCTTTCCCATTTAAAACAGTGACAACTTTCATAAGGAGACGTTCATTTAGCACAAGCTAATCCAATAATAAAGCATTTTGTTTTCAAGATGACGTATTCAACCTCCTCCTTAATATTCGGGTCTAAACAAACTTCAAGTGGTGATTCCTGACAGGAATAGGATCAAAAACGTTCATATCAACATGTGTCTGGAAATGGAAGGCGAGTCTACTATACAGTTAGTACCGACACATTATATGACATTAATTTTATTCGTCTTATAAAAGATAAAGTGGTCTCCACGAAATGCAATGCAAGTGTTCACACCTGGCATCATGGATTACCTTACTCTTTCGAATGTTCCAGTCTGTACCTGAATGGCGTCACAGGATACACGGCCTCGCTGTTGGAGGGTCAGGAACTGGCTCAGCATACCCAATGCTTCAAGTCCGATAATCGAACGGGCCACGCAACAGGGCCGCCTCGTCCTATCCATCTTCTTGTGGGAAGATGTCGTGCTGTTGACGAGCAATAATGAAGAAGCAGGCTGTGTAGGAATTCCGGATATGTCTTCTGTTAAGGCATTATTGAAGCACAAATTGTCCAAGTAGGTGGTCGCCAATAATCCCTGCCCGAACTTTGATGCTGAACCGTTGCTGATACGATGATTCAACCGTTCTCCGAAGATTTTCTGTAGCCCACATATGACGATTGTGTAGGTTGACGATGCCATCTCGCTTGATCGGTGAAGAGGATGAACAAGAAATCTCATAATGGTGGTGGCCTGTTGAAAAAAGCAGCGACAAAATCGATAGCTTGGAGGAAAATCCGCTCGTGTTAATCCTTGCACACGTTGCAGGAATAGGGATAATAACGGTTTTCATGCAGATACATAACAACGTTGCTTGTCTTACACATGCTCGTGAACCACATGCCTGGAGTTTGTACTGGGTTGTTCTCAAAACAACCGTGTAAAATATGTTCCTCTAGATCTGTTGTACCAACATATTGCGTCCGCCTCCATTTTCGTCTATATGAAAGCACCCATACTCGCATAAACTGAAGAAGTTATTTTGTTGTTGAATTGTTACGCATGGAAAGCCAGTTTGAAGAAGATGGTATCTTTGCGTTATTTGCACCACGCTTTGGGCGTAAATTTGAAGGAGGTGTATTGAAGGAGTTGTATTATATTTCAACTGTTGGGAAGCCGAACTTTAAATTCGTTGCAACCACACGTATGGTAGAGGTAGCCTTTTCCCCAAGTTTAAAAAAATATTAACTTTGTTATTTGACTGTTTCTTTAAATATTATATATTATGTTTGCCTCGGCTGCGTCAGTATTATTGTTAGAGACACGTTTCTCTTAAGAGGGTTGTGATGCGACAATAATGTAGGCTTACACAGATTATAATTTTACTTCACTCCTTTTATTGATTCTTGATACGATTTAAATAACACTTCACTGATATAGAGAGCTTGAGATTCTTTAATTAATTACTTGCACTTTTTAATACGTAAACTATTTTCGTCTCACACGAATACGTACAAATTTCTCGAGGACGTATCACGTCTGGTTAGGAACACTGTTTGCAGCCAACTGAACTGATTTCAACCTCCTAAACTTGTAAATTTCTGTATTTCAAGTCTCTGATTGGCTATTCCTAATCCAATAGAATACCTTCTTTTAACTAAAGCTTTTTCTGGTTGTTGATTGGCTATTTTATAAACTGTCACTAAAATTACGTTATTGTTACTCCAATAATCAGAAATAGTATTATTAAACTCTCAACCTATTATTGCCTCAAGGTTACCTCATTGATAGGAACTTTTAACTTATTATTCTCACAGCTCCTACATTACTAAATTACGTAATACATTCATATAACATTATTGAACATGTTTACAATAATATAAGCATATGCAATGACTGTTTACATTTTACAAATTATTACATACACATATTGCTTCAAGGCGGGCTGTTATTGAATTTACATATTATATAATTTGACTGAAATCATTTAAGTGTTAAAAATACTGCCTCAAAACACATAAATGGCTTCAAATATTTTATTATTTGGCTAGTGTGTCTGTCAGGGACTTTGCTAGGTAAAGCCGTGCTGCCCCTCGATCGCTTCCATCTGCTTGGTGTATATGAAAACCATTTCGACATGTTTTTTTATGAATAATGGACCATTATGTTTCAACTTAATTTCAATCATACAATATGCAACTAAAAAGGTGCACTATCAGTTATTTTGTTATGAGAGATGTTTTTCTGTGCCATCTACCTTGGTAAATATGCTTTTCCGGACATATCATTTTAATGCTTCTTTTCCAGTTACAAATTGCCTCCTGAAGTTTGTCACTAATAATTTTCATATGTTAGAGACGGTAAGTGAAATATTCAGATAAACCCAGGATAAACTGAGCTGAGAATTCTTCGACGTTGATCTTATAAGGGTAAATCGGTATCAGGGTAATTAATAATAGTTATTATTAGATTTTCGTCAATGAATTGCAAAATTTTGCTGAAATACTTTGTTCTGTTGTAATAGTACTGGCAAAGAATATATTATCTAGCTTGTACAGTGTTCAAAATTGATTTGAATTGAGACATCCTCAATTTTATTCTATCCACCATAAATAAATATAGAAGTGTACATTATTGTTTCGGGCGAATCTAACGTGTCATGAGCCTCTTTCAAACTTCTTGATAGATGTACATATATACAGGGCTATTCAAAAAGAAGGAACAGATTTTGAATATTAATTTCTAATGAACGACAATAGATAGTGACACATGCAATATACCACTGCAGAGAGAAAATTCAGAGTTTTAAGCCCCCACTTAATAGTTACATTCAGTGCCTATAGGGGCGCTGTTTCTTTACGACGTAATGGTGACGCTTCAATCGTTTTGTGTGCTGCAGTATGGAAGGAGTGAAACCATTGTTTCAGTGAAGCGTGCACTTCGTTGTAAATTCACCAAATAACCGTCTCGTCATAAACAGATTTACAATTCCCACAAAAAATTCGTAGAAGATGATTGCATTTGCAAAGAGAAGACCCCGGTGATTCTTGCATAACAAATAGTGCTCATGATGAACGCATAAAATAAAACTATGTAAGTTCTTCTCTCCAGTAAGATATTGTATGTGTCGCTAGCTAAGTATCGTTTAGAAATTAATGTTTAAAATCTTCTCCTTCTTTTTGAATAGCCCTATATTATACATCTTGCATTAAATATCTTATGATGTCATTATTATAAGTACAGATAGTGATCAACACCCTGTGTAATCTTTTTCTGGGCCGCGCACACGAATCTTGAATAGCTTCTCTTTTCACAAAGTTACTGAGCCTCTCTCTGTTCAGGTCAATCGTGTTTGTTTATGAATTTATGATGATAATTTATGAACTATCTGGGAAATCGGTTTTCCCGTATTATTTGCAGCCAACTTAACCTCTTTTGCAACCTATAGTGCTACTTATATCATAACTATAAGTTTTAATAATATTATAGACATGGAATGCGGTCATATTTTTAGTTAAATGTTTACCAATGCAGTCTTTCCTCTGACTTTAGTCATGTCTTAATTTTCTTGGCATGTAGTTAATTCGCGCATGTCGTTGATTTGCATATTAGCATACCAGGCTTTATTGGCTTGACCCCAACATGGAATGCAGAAAAACATTCTGAATTGTATTTAACGGTATACTATATTTTCCAATAGGCTTGTGAGAGATTATAACGCGTCTTAAAGTTCTGTTCAAACTAACACTACACTAGATGGACTTTTCTGCTGTTAAAACATGTGGCCAATTAGGGTAGGGCTCTTTTTGCCCCTATTCCACATGGCCTACTCGCTCACACTAAAATGCAAGGAACAACCGGTCATGTTTATGAGAGGAGAACGGCATGTCTTATCTAAGTTGGTCATGTTTCCAACTAAATTGTAGGACCGAAAAAGAATAATTAATATAATTATTGCAACGTAATCTCTTATTATTTGTTTAATCACACCTCTTACTAACGTTTCATTCATTACTCTGTAATTTACTTCAAGTGAACTGTAAAATTGGAGCAATTAGGAACCAAAGAAGCACATCCATCTGCCATGCTTTTTCAATTTTCGACTCAGTTTTCCACCATAATAACAACTTCTTTATTCTTTCCAGGCGGGAGCAATCAACGGCAATGAGCTTTAGTGGCTCGATTTCAATCCTTCTGGCGTTTAATTGAAAATAAAGTTAGGCAAGTAAGAGGCATTCATGCTATTTTTGGGATTGGTACTGGAAAGCCATTTTGTCACATCAACCAGCTGTTAATGAGCAATTAGTTGCATAACATTACATTTAATATAATTATCATTGATCGCCCGAAAGTATCATGCAATATACATACGTTAAGTGTATAATAGAATCTCGGAAACACACTTGAAATTCGACTCGTAGTTTCAAACTTTCGCTTTATTATGACCATATCTGGTAAAAATGTATATAAAGGTTTCTTAGCTTTCTACTTTCAGTAGGTGTTTACACTTATTTTGATAACAAAGCAATTTTTACTTTCTCTACTACGTATAGTAGGTAGGGGAAGTATTGTATTCCACCCAAAAATTCGATACCGAGATTTCACCTGAAATACATGTTTTGAGACCCCCTGAATCCAAAAAAGCACTTTTGGAAACATGTCCGTGTGTGTGTGTGTCTGTATGTGTGTGTGTGTGTGTGTGTGTGTGTGTGTGTGTGTGTGTCTGTGAACAGAATAACTCAGAAACGAACAGTCGGATAAACACCAAACTTGGTATTTAGGTTCAGTATCTTCCAAGGATACGACACGAAGTTTTTCAAGAAAATCCCCCCACCCCAGATTACCCTTTACATGGAACATTTTTCGAAAATTTTAATTTTCTCAAAAATGGCTCTAACGATTTTGATTAAAACATCGTATGTTTAAGATATTTTTATGACAAATAAAATTTATATCTTGAATTTCCTGGGAATGTCTCCAAAAGTATTCTTCATTGTGAACGACTTTTGCATAACTGGTAAACCATAAGAGATAGACAAAATTTTACAACACAGAAAATGTAGATCGCGTTAAAATACACAATTTATGTCATATACATTTTTTTGTTGAGTGAACCATTCTCGAAATATTACTTGTTATTCCCTTAAATTTTTCAATGCTTGTTTTCTCAAATGGGAATTCGTTATTCATTTTTTTGTCTTGGATATGCAAAGAGTATTAATCTGTGGGAAAGTGAATGGTGCTGCAACTAGCAACCAGCTATTAAGAGATATGTATGTGCTTAAAGGCTACTGTATTTCCAAATTGCCCTTGTAAATATATATTACCCTTACATCTACAAGAAAATTAGCAATAAGATAGATTCTGCAAATGTTTATCTCGATTAATATGAAGTAGATGGAGAATAAGCGTTTGTATAAATAGTTTGTACAAGAGTAGAGAAAGTCATGTGAGTGTAACACATCAGATTTTTATTCAGGGGGCCTCAAAACATGTATTTTGGGTGAAATCTCGGTATAGAAATTTGGAGTGAAATGCAATACCTTTTCTACCTACTATGTAGGTGGTAGAGAAAGTAAAAATATCATTGCTCAGTTACAAAGAAGTGACGTTTATTGCGCAAAATCTACTTTTCACTTTGCTATCGATATGGTCATCGATGTATATTCCCTTTTCTTTACGGTATTGTGTACCAAAATGTTGTATGCTGTTTTTATTTCCGTTCTATTTTTTGTGAACCAACCTTAATCTTGTCCAAGTTTATTAGAAGCCTTTGCCAACACATTTCCTTTTCAAGTGCGCACCCGGAAGCTTTCTCTGTAAGTGGGAATCCATATTCGTTTATTTTCTAAGTAAAGTTGTCAGTAAAAAATTGTAATTATGTTTTAGATATTATTATTAGTAGTAGGAGTAGGAATACAAGTAGCAGTTGTAGCATTATTATTCCACGAGCGAATGTATAAGAAATTAATTTGTAAATAAAAGCCTCTCTGTATTGCATGTTCCAGTTTCTAATCTACTGGCTTAAAGTATCAATGAAAGCAGCACAGACCTTGATCAAAATAGTCAATAAAAACAGTTGTGGTCTAGTTGATTAAACATGGAGTACTTTCTCTTAAATGGTACTTGCCTGCATTCGTTCTTTTTTTCCTCTTCCCTTGACAAGAAAGATTTTGGAAGCAGGTCGAGAGTAGAGATGAAAGAACGGTGAAGTGGAGCATAAACATTACGGTAAGAGTGCTGTTGATAACAGTCTTAATTGAATCTGTTAGTTTAATGAGCCTTCAGATTTAAGTCGAGGACTCTCCACAAATTCTTGAAAGAAAGGTGCCTCAATTGTTTACTTTCATACGATACACTTACAGCCCTAATGACGAGGCCAATGGATATTGGTTTCAATTGAATGTTTAAGGTTGTAGCAATATATTATTTTATTTTTGATTATTTATTTTATTGAGCATAATAGAGTCATTAAGGAATGTAGAAAGTATATTTAATTTTATTATGAAACAGCATTTCTACTTTTGTAATATGCTTCGTTGGTATTAATACGTGCAGACAACTTTAAGACTTTAATTGGGAAGAAATTATGCTCATACTTAGAAAATTAGTAATTCTAAATAGTACAAGAATCATATTTTAGATTTCAAAATATATTTCTACATTCTTTAGGGAAAAGCAGGCAAACGGGCATAACATTCCTAACCAAATTATTGTCCCAGAACGAATGTCGGGAATACACCAGCTCACACGTTGCCATTTGCTACAGTTACTGAAGAGGTCTGCACCTGTTGCTCAATTAAGGAATTTCCCCGAGAAAGTATTATTTTTCTGTTTCTTTTCCCCGAACAAGCCATCATTTTTTACGCTATCTATTATCCTAGTCTAAAGCAGGCGATATTACAGAGAACGGATCAAACAGAAGTTGTCGTCATAGTCATTTAACCTGGCTTATATTCGCTAGACTTCATAGATTCTACCATCAAATGGGAAAAAGGCAAAGACCAGGCGGCTGAAGTTCACAAAGAAAAGTGTGCCACTTAAGAGCCAACATTACCATACTTCTGCAATAAATCATCTTGCTTCAATTAATTTTGTTGGATTACTAATTGGAGCCAAGGGTACCATGAACTTTTGTAACGTTTTGTAGAAAATACAAGTTAAAGACCTCATTTATTAAAGCAATTTCCTTTAGTGTTCTTAAAGGGTCACTAGCTATGTTGAAAAGTGATTAGTATTATACGTAAGCTGATTAATCTTATATACAGATTTGTTTTAGATAAGGACAATTTCATTATATTATTTTAGATTATAATTATTTTCAGATAGGGTTTTATGTGGTTGCAACTTAATTATTAACAGGTATCTATGTTATTTACAGTTTCAATTATACATTCAAATCCTTTTGTTGTTTAGTATGTTTTTTTTATGACTGCCTCCAAATGGGGCAGCTGAATTTATTAACACATTTTGTAAATATAGAAAAGGGATAGATATAGGTTTTTTCTTCGTCTCATTTCCGTTTATTTTAATCGTTAGACTTAAGGAAGTCCTCGTGTTATAACTTTGTCTCTATTACTCTTCTCAATTGATTTCAACTAATTTTGCTTGTTAGTATCATGGTCGCGCCACGAGAAATCTCGGCAACTTGCGTACGAGAAAAGGAATGTGAATGACTATGTGAGAATGCGCATTATGCCCTCTCTGCTCCTGCTCGAAGTGCCGGCCCTCGTAGCCGTGGTCGCTGTAGTGTGTAGCTCCGGCGCTCCGCCAAGCTGAGGGTCGCGGGTTAGAGTCCCGGCATGGGTGTTTGTGTGTGTTGTGTAAGTGCGGTAACGAAAATAGTCCAAAAAATACAGTACCATAAGCTGGGTAAAACAAGGGAACTTTGAAAAATAATAATAATAGACCGCACGACGTGTGAGGTAATTGCTAACCGTAATTTGTTTTCGGTTAATGTAATTTTTCAGAAAAAAAAGACAACGAGCGCTGTTTTCTCCTTCCCTATGTCTATGTATACTGGAAAAAAGAAAGGTTGTGATGTTATAGTCAAAACAAAAATAAGAATTATTATTACTCTTATTATTTATTATTACTTGTTAATATTCTTATTTCTTCTGTTTTCTCATAGATAGAAGGTGCATATATTATTTTTCTGAAATACACATGATTTTATCTCAAACTTTATCCTTAGTTCTCCGTGCATTTTATCTCATATCAGAACTTAATGTTACCGGGGTCATAGAACAGTGTCAGAGCCAACTGAGTGCTATGTGACGTCAGCAGTTAGGTCTCTTCTTGCTCCCGGCTCTCAACTAGGAAGTGAGAAGTGTAGAACAAATGAGGCAAAGTGAAAGGTGAAGTTACTGTTGGTGATAGTGGGGTAAGGAGAATGTGTGTTGTATTTGTACTTAAGGGATTGTATGACGCAAAATCTACCCTTCCCTCTCCTCCGCAACCCTTGTCAACGTATCTACGAAACAAGACTATGATTCTTCACACGTAACTGAGTTGGTGATATTAGTATAGATCAAAAGGGATCGCATTTACAATTGATTATAAATGCTATTTCAATGATTTCACCTTTACTTACAATTTGGTAAGTTCTCTTTGCTAGCTGATATGCGCTGGAAGGCACGCAGACAAGAGTGTCTATTGAAACTGAATCATGCCTGGCATGTGCCGATCCACAGATTCAACGAAGTGTGACCAAATTATAACACGCACTGGGTCATACAAATAAAAAGTCTGACGTGATATATTCACATAACTTTCTTTACCCTTCTATCGTTTATTAGTGGATATACAAACTGTTCTTACTAAACTTATTTTTCTATCTACTACGTTTTAATCCAAATAAACCTTTGCAGAAATAGCTGCATTACACATTTCGTTACAGATATAGAGGAAACAACGAAAGTCAAATGATTAAGAACTGGACGCTACATGCTGGCCTTAAAATGTCATACTGCTTCCAGGCAATATCAAGAAATAATTGAGTGCTGACAGGTCTTCTGAAGAATGAGCAAGTAATTCGAATCATTAATAATGGATATCTCGGAAATTGCTTATGCCACGGAAAACTTATTTGAAATAATTTGTGTGTTTTAAAGAAATCTGCATTTTTTGCATAGTGCATTCTCGTCTATCGCTTAATGTTTATACAATTATATAAGATTATACAAATTTGCTTCCTAATGAAGAGAACTTCATAGTGATTTTCAGCAAGTTCAAAATATACGTTTTATTTGCGCTGTAAATATTTTTAATATATAGTATTTTAATCAAAATCGTTAGACCTTTTTTTGGAAAAGTCAAGCATTTCGAAACATGTTCTATGCGAAGGTTAGTTTGGGGTGGGGAAGTTTCTTGAAAATTTTCGTGTTATATTCTTAGAAGGTACTAAACCTAAAGATAAAGCTTGATATTTACCAACTTCTCGTTTTTGAACAATAATTCACATATTTAATCTTTATACACACCTGACTGAAACTGTTATATTTCCAAAAGTAATTACTGTCGTATTAGTTGCCGCGTACTTCACATTTTGTAACTAACTTTATGACGTATACTTCGCGAGAGATTCTTCCAAACTGTATGACGTGCACCTCACGAGAGATTCCTTAAAACTGCGCGAAACATGCTTATGGCTCGAGCATATATACTCCTTCACCTCGAAATGCCTAAACATTATAATAGAGCTTTTATTGGTTACCAAATCGCGCCAACATTAACGTCTGTTTTGTCAGCCAATCACTACTACTAACATATATACTCTAGGGAAAATAGTCCCTCCATTTCTAAAGAAAGGCACACTACCCTGACGTCATTTGTTTGTCTCTTCTTAGTGATAAACAACTCACACCCTCGGTTTATTGTTACCCACTCCTATTGTCAGTTTCAGAGAGGCCGTGTAAACCTATTTCCTAACAATACTTATGGCTAACAAACATCTAAAATCATTGTCATACAACAATATTAATTTACACTACAATCACTCTGGCATTCACAGTGTTGTGATATAAAATATTGCCTCAGGGTACGGCATGCAGTGATTATGCATCTGCGGAGAAACACAATGTTTCTTGGTCTGTCGTGATAGACCTCTGCTTTTAGATGTCCCCACAAAAAGAAATCTGCGGGTGTGAGTTCCGCGAACGAGGAGACGAGGATATAGACCCGCCGCGGCCAATCCACCTCCGCGAATAGGCAATATAGAGAAAAACCTGCACCATTAAGTCATAATGTGCCGAAGCGCCATCCAGCTGTAGCTAGTGATGTGTTGCCAGCTCACCGTCCATTAGTTAAGTCTGCAGGAGGTTCAAGATACGTTCTCCATTGACATCGCGATCCAGGAAAACTGGTCTCCTAAAATACCACACCATACATTCAGCTTCCACCGATTCTGGATATGATCCCCCACGGAACCATCGAGGATTGGGACCTGCTGCCCAGTACACCAAGTTGTGGTGAAGATACATTTGTCTTATTAAAGAACTTTGTTGATGAAGTCCGGATGTTGTTGGACACAGCTTATCGCTGTATAGGTAGTTGTGGTCTGAAAATCATTCTCTGTTAACTCTTGCAACAACTGAAGTTTGTATAGGTGCCACTTCTGTCCTCGGAGTATTCAATGAATGGAAGTGTTGCCGAGTTCTGGCTCGACTGCGGCTTGTCTGATGCTCATGTGCGGGTGTTCGCGGAATAGAACTACATCTTCCTGACGCCTATCAACAACCGGCCTGACTCCTAGTCGTCGAGATCCATGCGTCTCCAGTCTCACAACAGTGCACCGGAAGACATGACGCGAAGGCAAACGACGTCGGGAAAACCGTTGTTGATACAGTCTTCGTCAAGGTTTCCTTCAGCCTCACCAACTATTTGTACCATCGCTATGTATTCGTCTAGACTAATAAGACAATCTTTCTCGAAACGCTTAGAAATAGGGACACGGGCAGTGTAGAAGTATGTATTACAGACGTAAAAAACTATAGACGGGAGCGGGATTCGAACTCGCAACCTCTTCGTTAGAAACCCGTCGCCCCAACCACTCTTACAAAAAGCACAGCTGCATATATGAAGTTAAAGCAGCTACCTAACAGATAATCTTCAGATTTCTAATTCGTAACGGACTAGACGTATTATTATTATTATTATTATTATTATTATTATTATTATTATTATTATTATTATTATTATTAAACTAAGCTATTATGGAATATTAAACTAGTATTTAGGATTATAAACATTATACCTTACTACTAAAACAATAAATATAGTATGGCGGTTAATCGAAGTAACAATCAAAGCTAAATGTTAGTTCTCCAAATACACTTCGTACGCGGTGATAGTGTTACCAAACGGGAAATGTTTTACTAAAAGAAGTGAAGTAATTCTACTTAAAGTAATGATACTACAGTAGAGGTCTTTAACCATCCCTCATACATGCTGAGGTGAGGGCCTAAGGTTCCCAGCAAAATACTAAATCACTCCAACATGCACATGGGGGAGCGTAGCTACAAACTTGAAAGATTAATGTAGTCGTACCAGACATTCAAAATCTAAAAATTTCACAGAAATGGCTGAGACACTGCTCACATACAGAATATACTCATCAAATTATAGGTCGCTAATCCGTTGTCGCGAGCGCTTAAAGCTGAACTACTAAATGGTGAAATTAATTTTAAAATATGAACAAATAAAAAACTGAAAGGATAACTATGGTTATCAAAAACACATAGCATCACACAAAGAAGTAACGCTAACATCTATCCCTCCTCTCCAACCCTTGCTAGGCACGCCGGCCAGAGTTGGTGAGTACCATACCAGACGGAATTTCCAGCAAGCCGAAAGAAATAACAAATCATCCCAATAATGCCGTCGACAATACGACGCTACAATGTGTCTGGTATGACAATACACACTCATACGCCACAATATTGCCATGTGGATTGCCTATTCTAACATGTTCTGGATTGCCTATTCTAACATGTTGGACGGCGATTCTGGAACATTCGGTAAACACATCTCCACAGCCATCTTGATCTCTTAAATATGAATATATACTCGGAATATTCCTTTTCCAATATAAGCTGAAAGAGAAGTAAACAAAACCACGTGACAAGACAGCACTTCATTGGCTGGTGGGCACACTACAACCTTTTCCGCTTAGCATGTCGTCTCATCCTCTACAAAAAAAAAAGGTTCGCTTCAGATCGTAAAATGTTGTGGTTATTCTCGTGCAGAGAAGTTTAAAAAAACTCGTTATTGTAACAGTTCAATTTATGAAACTAAATGCGTCTTTTCAGATTCACTTATAATTAAATGAACCGCTATAGCAGAGAGTTTAAGAGCCTATGCGCAGGCGCTGCAGTTCGTTTCCGGCTTTCGGCTGAGAATCTTCTGCCACTGTGGAAAACATAAACGCGGGAAATGGAAAGATAACAATTGTGTTAGAAGATGCTTTTAACAAATTCTGTGAAAAGTACCCACCTTTAATCGACAATGAATGTTCTTGGCCATTGTTTAGCAATAATTGAACTACTTCGTTAGTGATGCGTTAGCTCGGATAGCTTGGGTCGCGGTTGTTTTCTGTTGTGTTTTAACCTATAGTGCTAATCGTCTTTTTAACTTGACTCATAAAAGGTGAAAGCAAAAGTGGTATATTGATATTAGTCATTAAATGAATAATTCTAAAGCCTGAAGTTAAGAACAATTTAATCCAGTACCTTTAATCACAGATACCGAACTGTTCAGGTACAACTTTTATTTGTCTACTGTTAGTATTATGTGTTAGAAGTTTAGGATATAAGGCAAAATATAACAAGACATCAATGTTTAAAAGCTAATAATCCCCATGCTGCGCAATATACTGTATTCGCATTGTCTGAAGCAATTTCCTCTCACGGGTCTTAGTACCCGTCATCCTCCACGTGGTACTGCCTTGTGCTCGGCGGAGTGATACATTTAAGTTTTGTTTACTTCTCCTTTCAGCGTATAGTAAAAAACGTATAGGTGCACTCTTTGACTACATAGCATCAATTATAGCGTGTTGTCCTGTAGTTCGACTGTTTGGTATCCTGTATTAGTGGACTAGATTTTCCATGTTGTCTGTTGCATTTGGTTCCGTCCCATCAACCCATCAATAACATTTGCAAAACTGCTCAGAAAGTACCCTGTGTTGCTTTACAAGTTTCAGCAGCAATGCAAGACAAATATGAAACTCTTCAAAAAAATCTGATGTGTTACACTCACAGGACTTTCTCTTCTCTTATACAAACTATTTTTACAAACGCTCATTCTCCATATGCTTTATGTTAATCGAGATATCAAGATGTCAATCCTATTGGTAATTTTCATGTAAATGCAAGGGGAATATGGTAGGTTTTAAGTGATAGTCAAATATTTTAACGCTGGTTGCTATGTGGCGCATTCCATTCTCTTTGCATGTCCAGGACAAAAAATCTGATGTGTTACACTCACATGACTTTCTCTACTCTTGTACAATCTATTTTTACAAACGTCTATTCTCCATATGCTTCATATTAATCGGGATATCAAGATGTCAATCTTATTTGTAATTTTCTTGTAGATGCAAGGGGAATATGGTAGCTTTTAAGGATAGTCAAATATTTTATCACTGGTTGCTATGTGGCGCATTCCATTCTCTTTGCATGTCCAGGACATAAAAAAATGAATAACCAATTTGAGAAAAAGTATAAGTATTGGAAAATTTAAGGAAATAACAAGCAATATCTCGAAAACGGTTCACTCAACAAAAACAATGTATATGATATAAGTTGTGTATTTTAACGCGATCTACATTTTTTGTGTAGTAAAATTTTGTCTATCTCTTATGGTTTACCAGTTATGCAAAAGTCGTTCATAATGAAGAATACTTTTGGAGACATTCCCAGAAATTTCGAGATATACATTTCATTTCTCATGACATTATCTTAAACATATGATATTTTGATAAAAATCGTTAGAGCCATTTTTGAGAAAATTAAAAGTTTCGAAAAATGTTCCATGTAAAGGGTAGTCTGGGGTGGGGGGATTTTCTTGAAAATCTTCGTGTCGCATCTCTGGAAGATACGGAATGTAAATACCAAGTTTGGTGTTTATCCGACTGTTAGTTTTTGAGTTATGCTGTTCACAGACACACAGACACACACACACACACACACACACAGACACACACACGGACATGTTTCCAAAAATGCTTTTTTTGGATTCAGGAGGTCTCAAAACATGTATTTCCGGTGAAATCTCGGTATCGAATTTTTGGGTGGAATGCAATACTTCCCCTACTTACTATACGTAGTAGAGAAAGTAAAAATGAATAACGAATTTGAGAAAAAGTATAAGTATTGGAAATTTTAAGGGAATAACAAGCAATATCTCGAAAACGGTTCACTCAAAAAAAAGAAATGTGTATGACATAAATTGTGTATTTTAACGCGATCTACATTTTTTGTGTAGTAAAATTTTGTCTATTTCTTATGGTTTACCAGTTATGTAAAAGTCGTTCACAATGAAGAATACTTCTGGAGACATTCCCAGAAAATTCGAGATATACATTTCATTTCTCATGACAATATGTTAAACATATGATATTTTAATCAAAATCGTTAGAGCCATTTTTGAGAAAATTAAAATTTTCGAAAAATTTTCCATGTAAAGGGTATTCTGGGGTGGGGGGATTTTCTTGAAAACCTTCGTATCGCATCTCTGGAAGATACTGAACCTAAATACCAAGTTTGGTATTTATACGACTGTTCGTTTCTGAGTTATGCTGTTCAGACACACAGACACACAGACACACAGACACAGACAGACACACACACGGACATGTTTCCAAAAATGCTTTTTTTGGATTCAGTTAGTCTCAAAACATGTATTTCCGGTGAAATCTCGGTATCGAATTTTTGGGTGGAATACAATACTTCCCCTACTTACTATACGTAGTAGAGAAAGTAAGAAAGAAGGCTTGAAGCAGTAAGCACAAAGATATAGCTATAAATTAAATTAGTAAAATTAATGAATAAAGTGACAGGTAAGCAAAATATATCAATACATCAGGCAAACAACAAACAAATAAATAAAATCACGGTTTGAAGACATAACTCACGAAGTGCTGGATGGAGATTCAGATCCGGCTATTTCTAGAATTCCATTATGTTTCCACTATTTGTGCTATGAAACAGTTTTTATAAATTATAAGTAACTGTATTTGGAAGGGAATACTTTACATATTAAGCTTAATTAATAAAGTTGACTTTCAATGATATTCATAGGTTATGTTTTCTTGAAGCAGTGGAGGATTTTGAAACTTCTTAAATACCCATGGCAATATTTATATATGTTTCTAAGAGCACCATATTAACGTATAAATTCTGTCATTACCTTCAAAAACACCTTTAGTAAAAATAAATCCATAGTATATACCCAGAAATGAGTATGCATCTAACCATGCTCAGAATGAGAAGAGAATGAACTTTTAAATCTGAGAATACAGTAGCTATTATTAATACCAAATTTTTGTAAGATGGACGCTTGTGTTCTGCTATGATTCCATTATTTGAATGGGTATTCAATATTAAGTGGGATGCACTCGAAATGATTTATACTTACCAGAGTACTTAGAAGGATGAAACATATTTTCTATATTCATTTTTACTTTGTCTAAGGTATTGAGAATTCGATATCCAGATTCCACCGGAAATGTATGTTTTGAGGACCCCTGAATAAAAAAAAGGTTTTTAGAAAAGGTCTATGTGTGTTCCTGTGACTGTAAACAGCATAACTCAAAAATGAAAAGTCAGTTAAATATCAAACTTTGTATTTAAGTTCAGCATGTGACACGAAGCTTTTCAAGGAAATTCCCCTCAAATATACCTTACAAAGAATATTTTTTGAAATATTTGATTTTCGTAAAAACGTTTTTTTGTTAAAATACCATATATTAAAGATATTTACTTAACAAATAAAATGTATATCTTGAATTTTCCGGGAATACTCTCTAAAGTCCTCTTCATTGGTAAGGAATTTTGTAATCTTGTATAAATGGTAAACGTTAAGTGATTGGATAAAAACGTACTGCACAATATATATATATATATATATATATATATATATATATATATATATCTTTAAACATACAATTTATTTCAAAGAAGTCTTTTTTGTGCCATAAGCCATTTCCGAGATATTCGTTATTAATTGTTAGAATAACTAAATACTTTTTCTTTTATACTCTTGTCGATTATCAGTTGTTCCTCGCGATTACATGGGGAGTATGGAATTTTAAGACAACATATAGCGTCCACTTCTTAAATATTTGAGTATTGCTATTCCCTTCGTATTTATAACGAAATGTGTAATGTAGTATTTCTGCAAGCGTTTATCTCGATTAAACCGAAGTAGATAAAATAATAAGATTTCGTAAGGATAGTTTGTATATCCATTAATGAACGATAGCGGGTAGAGAAATTCATGTAAACGTAACATTTTTATTCTTGTGACTCATTGTAACTAGTAGAACCTTGAGACTGAGTTTTGTTTAAATCAAAAAGGGAATTTAAGGAAATTTTAGGAATAAATGCTAGTTTTTAATTAACTAAATGAGTTATATAATTTACAGTCAATCATTACAAAACAGCACAACTGTACAACCTTTACTATTGACAATTCCACAACTGTTATGCTAAATAAATAAAGAACTTGCATCTGCAGCTTATCGCTGATAAGAAAATAATGTTACTACATGCCTACTTTGAGTTTATTTTAATAATATTTTACAAAAGCTGTCTTAATATTATTCCTTGCTACAAATTATAAATGTGAATAAACTATAACATAACTCATCCTCATATATGACATTATCTGTTCATCGTCTGTCTTTGCGCATTATCAATCAATGCTTGGGATGCCAAGAAAGGAAACAAGGCATTCAGGATAAATTTATATTGTCCTTTTTTAGCTCCAACCTAAGCACCGAGACTGGAGAAAGTTAGCTACATTTATAACATGAAACAAAAACGAAACATTCTCAACAATCACCGTGGATTAGGGCCTATACGTGCTCTTCCTTGAAGATATGAGTTAACGATCCATCGTTAATTCCTCTGCTTCGTTGTTTCTTATCCAAACTCGCTTCTGAATTTCTGATCAATTTTCTTTAAAATAAGCTTTCGTACTTGCTCTAGCTTTGTTGGCTGACCTGCATGTTAAGCACTACTGAGCCTGGCCTTTACTTGAGTGGATAATTGCTTTCATGGTAGCAGTGTAAGATTAAATCAGAGTATGGAGTTCACCCTTAAGGTCCCCCACGAAGACAACCTCGAGCTTATAGAGGTCAAGAAGGTGAAACAGGCCTGTAGATGGGCGTTGGACTCCCAACAGCCAATCCACATGAAGCAATATTTGCATTTCCATCGTTATAATTTTTTCTGTTCTCGCAAGATAACAGCTTACAAAAAACTGCTAAGTAGGCTATTATACTATAGAACCTGTTATTATATAAAACAACTGACCTCAAGCACTCAGCCACTAGGAAAGGACCCTAATCTCAGTTATGTTCATACTAGCCATTCAATGCAGCTGCTGCTGCTGCTGCTGCTGCTGTGATTGGACATTATACAACGAGATTATCACTCGGGAATAAAATATATAGACAATAAATGTAGAATAGGAAATCCATGGTTTATCCTTACATTCCGAAGCAATAAGTTTCTATCGTGTAATAAGTAGAAAATGCCATAAGCGCTATTTTTTCTACTTACTTAATATCACATTAATTATGAGGCTACATAGTGATATTATCCCTGTACGTTCTTGGTTACACATCAGTCGGTGTGCGTCAGACAGATGGTATTAGTAACGCAGTCGAATTCCTGCACCATTTGTAACTTGATAAATGATCACGGTTGCTTAGCACTTTCCTTTGCCATCTATTTTGTTTTTACTTACTCTACCACCTACTAAAGGAAGTAATGTAAGAGTATTCCACTCAAAAAATCGATATGAATATACTAAATATCTTAAAAATCGAAAATATCTCAAAGGCATTTTCAGAAAATTTTTAGCGCGCGCGTGTATAAACAACCTAACTCAGAAAGGGAACGTCGAATAAATATCAAAATTGATATTAAATTCTGCATCCCTAAAGATGAAACACGAGGATTTTAAAGAAAATTTCCCACTCCAAATTACCCTTTCATGAAAATCATTTTCCTGTTTTTTTAATTTCTCAAAAAGTAATTCCAGTGATTTTGATTAAAATAGAATATGTTTAAAATATTTGCATGACTAATAAACTGTGTGTCATAAATTTTCTGCGAATACCCTGTGAGGTCTTCTTCAGTCTGAATTAATGTTGTATGCTTTTGTATAACTGGTTTATTATAAGAAATACTATTACATGCTGGGTAGAGGCCTAAAGGTTCTCATGAAACATTAAATTAATTTTTAGTACCCAGAACGTACATTGAGGGGACGTATACTCATCTGGCTGCGGAGGACCGAAACTTGGTGTGGGATTAAGAGGAAGGCGTGGGTTTTCACTGTACAAAATTCATAACACACATCTACTTACACATTCCTAGATTTATTTCCCAATCGTTTGGGGTTCCTACATTATTAAATATGAAAGGTGAGGGGAGATGTTCACCGATCCAAAGGCTGGTGCACGTGCGATCCGCTTCTCACGGAATCCTCAGCAAGACAGACGCTATATCCCCACCACTCGTGACTAGCAAAAACTCTCAGCCAACAGTGACGTATCCCAGACTAAAACAACAATATATCTGGTAATGACAATGAAACCCCCAAATTATTAATACGCCACAATATACCAAAGCATACCACATGAAAATTTAGATTCTCTAAAATATACCATTTATGCCAAAAACAATATTTGTGACATTAACTACCTTCCAGATATTCGTTGCTCTTGGTTTGAATTTTCCAACACGTTTACCATACATTTCTTTAAGTGCTAAGTCATCATTATGTTTCTCGTAATTTCGTGCAAGGAGTGTAATTTTCAAACCAGTATATAATATACTTTCTAAAACCTTACTATTGCTTTAGCCTCCTGTATCGCAGTTGTATCTACAACGAAATGTAATGAAACCATCCTGCAAATGTTTATTTTGATAATCATGAAGTAGATGGAAAAGTAAGTTTTTGTAAGTATAGATTGTTGAAAACAGAAATCCATGTAAATGTAGAATATAAGATTTTTAATGACTGACTTGGAAGATGTACTTTGAAATCATTGGTAAACGCGGTTACTTTAACGCTTTGATGGTGTAGTTATTTTATTGTACCATTTGCTTTATTTTTATTAATTTTAAACCGTGTGTGGAACTCTGGATTGTGGTACCGAAATATCTACAGAATGTAAACAAAAATGTACGGCACAAATTGCAGGACACATTCCTCACACGTAGACGATGAAATTATGTTATATAAACATGGGTGTGGAAACGCTTTGTTGCCATTTTACAACTCATTTTCTCCAACTCATTAATCATGGGAAACACACAAGAATAGAATGTACCAGCATACCACATGCAACTCTTTTTCATAGGGATGTTCAATATGCCCTCCGTGAGCATTAATATATGCATCAACCCGCCTCGTAGTGAATCCCGGATGCGCTGATGTATCCCTGGAGTATTGCGTATGGTTTCGCAGCCTTCCGTAATACGGGCACGGAGACTCTCAACATCTGGTGCTGGGGTTTGATACACAAGCGCTTTCAAATGCCCCCACAAATAAAATTCTGTGGGTTTAGGTCCGGGAGCATGGAGGCCAGGCAATTGGTCCAACAATGCCGGCCCAAATATTGACAGAAACTCTTTGTTAATGATTTGCTTCAACAGTTGGAGGTGATTGACAAGGTCCCGTACTTGCCGATTGTGATAATTTACAATCTGATCTGGTTGCAACAACACCTCATCTGTGAACAGCATCGTTGCACTAAAAATTAGGTTTGACACATTGTTGCACAAACCATTCGCAGAAGCGTACCCGTACAGGAAAATCAGCTGCCGATATGCCTGCACACGCTGTAACTGGTATGGGTACATGTTGATCGAAGGTCTACCAGAGCAGCCGGACCTCGTGTAACACTTGCCAGACAGTCATGTGGTCAACATTCATTGTAGCTGCTTGTCTTGTACTGACACTATGATCGCCGTCAACTGCCTGAAGAATTGCCGCCTCCCGTTGCGGTGTCCTCGTCCTTCAAGGCCTCCCCCGTTCGCGAGTATCAGGCTGAAATGCCCCATGTTCCCTAAGACGACGATCAATAGCTTCAAACGCTTTCCTGTCGAGGCACCTTCATCCTGGAAATCTCTCCTGGCACAAACTTTGAGCACAAGCACCGTTGTTGTCTGTGAATCCATACATCAAATGGGCATCTGCCTTCTCTGCATTTGTGTACACTGCCATTGCACGAGCCAAGTCTATGATCAACTCTACTAGTACGTAGTAAATCGTGTGATTGCCAAGATCGTACTATTCACTGGAACAGTTGATGTTACCTGTAAACAAGCAATGACGTAAGTCGCATAGCAACAGGGAAATGTAAAACAAAACACTGGCGGTGCACCTACGATAATGACAACGTAACCAGACGTAACAAAGAGGGCATGTTCCCCATGATTCTAACGTTCTGTTCGTGTGTTTCCCATGATTAATGAGTTGGATAGGACGAGTTGTAACATGGAAACACGTGCATATAACATAATTTCTTCGTCTACGTGTGAGGAATGTGTCCGCAATTTGTGCCGTACATTTTTGTTACTCTGTATAGCCTGTCTCAAGCTTAAATGAGAGTATGCAGGTAAATGGGGCATTTCTCGATCACTGTCTAACGCATACATGTTGCCATTAGCTTCGTCCTTTTCTACACTCGCGCTGTTGCCAAGTTGCTAATAACACGATGTAAATATTGTATTGTTATAATTTTCAGTTTCAAACACACACTATGCAATATTTTTCTCTATCAGATTATATCATATTAGAGCCTTTATAGATTTCTGTGGGCACGAATTTCTACAGAAAACGAGTTTTTCAGTAAAAGACCGATATTTACTATTTCTATGCTTATCTATGCGGTAACTAATAAACTAAAGGATAGATGCAACAATATATTTTTGTTAGCCAGAGTAAACTTGAGGATTTATACCTGTTAAGTTTGAATTATCTATCTTTAAGTTAACCAGCGAGAAACTTTTTCTTATTGAATTTACAATGGGGACCAAACCCGAGAAAATGTTGAGGAGGGTTGGAGACAGTTTTAAAAGAAGCTGGAATCCTGTAACTTCTTGCATTTATCATGTATGACAAACAAAAGTTGTCCATCTATTCAGCTAATGGGTGCCAGGCGTGATGTAGAAGGCAGTAAAGGTTGTAAGGAAGCTGTAAGAAAGTGGTACATTTATAGCGTGTGGGACACTGTGAAGTGTTATGTGTAAGTATTTATGGTTATGGAGGCAGAAGAGACGAAATGTTGGTAAACTAAATGCAAACGCATGCTGGATTGAATGTGTTGGATTATTCAAGTAAAATGAGTGCTAGTAAGGCAGTAGAAGAAACAGCTAAGGCTACCGGGTGTTCAGAAACAGCAGTGAATAGGATAAAAAAGGAGCGAATGAAAGACACCATAAAAAAAAAGAAAACAAAAAGAGGGGGAAAGAAAAAGCACGCTAAGTAAACGCAATATGATGGAATAAAGCAAAAGAGGAATGCGGCGCATCTTTGCTGTTTGGAAAAGGTCTACCCACGTTAAATGCAATTTTGTCAAGGGTAAATAGTGACGATGCCCTACCATATTTCTATTTCTATGATAATATATTTTTATGCCTGTAAAACCGTATTTAGAAGTATTAAAACACAAAGAGGAGACAAAAGTGCAGATGAAAATTAAATGTCTTAAATCAGCCTTAAATAGCAGTGCAAGTATTTCACTATTTGGTGAGTATTAGTCAGAAGATGACATTAAATAGGTAGACTGATCGCAGTTGGGCGCCAAAATTGCGAGCGTACGTATAGTGCATGTGACAACAATGCACCTCATTTAACCTGTGCTGTATTTTAAGCGTGAGACGCGCTAAATACAAAGTTTACCTGGTGACAGATAGAAACAACGAAAATCAGCCGGTACACAGGATCTGAAGCTGCAACTCCGGAATGCGAACGTCATACGCTAACGCCTGATTCATTTCGCTCGGTATAGCAAGTCTTCTATGGTAAAAAGTTCAAAAAATTATACAAAGAAAAAAATATCTGAAATAATAAATAGGATTATCCCTCGTTGTAATTTTCATACTTAGCCGCTTTTTTAAGTTTGAATTACTTTTAGCGGTCATGTTTGGTAAAAATCAGACATTGAGCAAATGGGTCATTGCCACTAAAGCTGAAGCAGGACAGTACAAACACCGAATGAGGAACTCTATCAGGCAACTGGATCCACCAGGATTCCAACTCGAGCCTACAACATAAGAGGCAAGAACTTGTTCCTCAACCACCGCGGTAGCTAATAGGTTAATAACTAATTTCATTAATCATCTAAATCTTTTACGCTCTCATTTATAACAGGCCGGGAAAATAACCATACAAGAAATGTAATCAACCATTTTGTTGGTGTACGTTCATATACTTCCTTTATAGAGCCTTCACCGGAAAATATTTATCTTCTAGGTATTATTACTCTTAATTATTTTGTGACACTCTTGTTTCTATTAGAGGTTTGCACGGGCTCGGGGTTGAAAATAAACACGAAAAATATGTATTTTATTTGCTATGTAAATATCTTTAACGTATAGCATTTTAATGAAAATCATTACCACAATTTTTGAGAAAATCAAAGATAAAGACAACAAAATTCTCGGAGTAGCACAATTATCTCAGCATGCACACATCCATCGCAGTAGTTGTAATAAATAAATGCTAACTTTGGCCAATTGCAGATAACGTTATGGCAGTACGGCAGTTGCAAACACCTCCACCCTCCGTCCACCCACAAACAAAACATCCTGGGCAGAGAGCAGTAACCGAGGCGCCATGTGGTCAATAAAGCAGCTTACTACATATCAAATGCAGGACCTCAGCCGCCACTATTTCTGTAAAGCGGCTCTTTAATTGGTTCCATGAACCTGGGTACATCCGTAACCAGGCATCCCAACAAAGGAATACATTTCCATGCCGGTACTGGAAATCCAACCCGGATCCTTTGCACCGCAGGCAGCAGCGTTTTATGGTATTATAATAATAATAATAATAATAATAATAATAATAATAATAATAGCTGCAAAATAATCTAATTTAAAACAAAGTTACACAATTAGACTCGGGCTGGGAGGTACAGTATAACCTATTCTCACTGAGCGGGATGCAAGTGGCCACGTCTGTGCCCCGCATTCGGGAGGTCCCGGGTTTGAAACCCCGGCGACCGCCCACTCTGGTCTATGGGTTTTTCGTGGCGAATGCTGGGGTGGCTTATTTTCTACCACGACTCTCTGCCCCTCATTTCCTGTACCCATCATCTTCCTTGTCATCCGTTTCAGGGTTGTAGGACCAGGCGACGGTGTTCGGCGGGCTGCGGCTGGACAGTGGCTATGCGCGCTGTGGATGTTTCTTCCCTGGCATCGCTGTGGGTACTGCTCAGTTATGTCTCTCCTCCAAGTTGGCTCCGATCCGGCGGACTGCCGGAGCTTCAGTGCTTTTGGGGAATACAATACTTCCCCTACTTACTATACGTAGTAGAGAAAGTAAAACGTATATGACATAAATTGTGTATTTTAATGCGATCTACATTTTTTGTGTAGTAAAATTTTATCTATCGCTTATGGTTTACCAGTTATGCAAAAGTCGTTCACAATGAAGAATACTTTTGGAGACATTGCCAGAAAATTCAAGATATACATTTCATTTGTCCTGAAAATATCCTTAAACATATAATATTTTAATCAAAATCGTTACAGCCATTTTTGAGAAAATTAAAATTTTCGAAAAATGTTCCATGTAAAGGGAAATCTGGGTTGGGGGATTTTCTTGAAATCCTTCGTGTCGCATCTCTGAACCTAAATACCAAGTTTGGTGTTTATACGATTGTTCGTTTCTGAGTTATGCTGTTCACAGACACACACACACACATGTTTCCAAAAATACTTCTTTTGGATTTAGTGGGCCTCAAAACATATTTCCGGTGAAATCTTGGAATCGAATTTTTGTGTGGAATGCAATACTTCCTCTACTTACTATATGTAGTAGAGAAAGTAAAAGGTCAGCAATTATAAACATAAAAAAAATCTGATGAGAAATTCACGTGTCTTTCTCTACCCACTATCGTTTATAGGAGCTAGTTTTATATGCTTATTCTTTTATTTACTTCATTTGAAGCTAAGTAAACTTTTGTGGAAATAGCTACATCACACATTTCGTAGTAGACACAAAGGGAACAGTGACAGTCGAATGTTTAAGAACTGGACACTATACCTGGCCTTAAAATTCCATTCTGTTTCAATGGAATCACGAAAAACAACAGATAGGACTAAGGTTGAACAATTCAAACCATTAATAACAGATATCTCGGAAATGGCTGATGCCACAGAACATGTTATTTGAGTAAATTGTGTGATTTAAAGAGATCTACATTCCTTGTGTAGTACGTTTACGTCTATCGTTTAAGGTTTACCAGTTATACAATATTATACAAAATTCCTTCCGAATGACTTCAAAGGTTACTCCCAGAAAATTCTAGATAAACATTTTATTTGCCATGTAAATATTTTTAATGTGTGGTATTTTAATAAAAAAAAATTTAAAATGTTCCATGTAAAGGGTAGTTGGGGGTTGAAAATCTTTGGAGGACCTGAACTTAAATATCATATTTGGTACTTACACGACTTTTCGTTTTTGAGTTCCACTGTTCACACGCAAGGAAGTTTTTCTAAAATAGTAGATTATGATACAAGGAGTAACAGTAGGATTTTATTTTGCAAGTAGGGATGTTTACGAAACAAAGGCCGTAGGTAAAATACGAGCAAAATAAAAGCACTTTTAACCCTGGTGGCATATACTTTTGTTTAGACTGCGCTCGAATTTCTAAAATATCAATAATATTATATTGATTCCCGAAACTAGGAGAAATCAGATTAGAATGCGGTTCTTGAAACAAGACGTTAAAAAAGCGAGATGCCAGATGCTTTGTTGGTTCGCTAGCAGTCATTTTCAACGTTTTTTGCCCTACACCAGGCAATGAAGCGATTAAATGCTATATCATATTTCTTTGTGTTTTTTTGGGGGGGGGTAAGCGATTCTAGTGTTGTTCATTCCGCTGCTTCCGTAATTTCACTTCCATTTCAGTTTCTTCTAAATTCATAATTTCCGCCATTTAATCTAAATTTAGGTTATCGTAGATAAAAGAGACGTTTTGTGTCAAAGAAAGCAAAAAGCTGGCAATATAACGTATAGGTTAACTCTACAACGAATTGCGATAAATTGAAGTATGACGATTTGTATTGTGAACAGATAATGGAGAAATTAATCATGTAAAACGGAAAGTTAAACCTAATCAAACCAAGTCGAGTTATTAAACATGTGAAAATACAAAGGGCAATTGCCATGTGATTGGACTTGAAACCAAGATTGGTCACAATGAAGATTATCACACTAGTGCGATAATCTAAAGCTTTTAACCTCGTGTGCCCTGTGTTAGAAGTTCTACTTTTAGGCCCTAGTGTCTAAAAATGTTTTTTTTTGTATTCATGGGATCAAAACATTTATTTCCGGTTAAACCTAGGTATCGAATTTTTGGGTGGAATGTAATACCTTCTCTACCTACGAGGGGTGTCCAATAAGTAAGCTTCTCTACTTTATAAAAAACATTACACACAATTTATCATGTTGAATTAATTTTATTTATATTATACAATCCTTCTGTTACTTTTCTACATAGTCAACATGTTTTTCCAAGCATTTTTGGGGACGTGACACAAGTTTTTCCAAACCAGTGCTGTACCAAGTCGAGTCCTGTGCTCGCAACCAGCTGTTCACTGATTTGACTTCATCATCGCTGTTAAAAGTGCTTACCTCTGAGTTGGAGGAACATGTGAAAATCACTTGGGGGCGAGCTCCGGTGATTACGGAGGTTACGAGAAAACTTCCTAGTTGAATCTTGACCCTGGCGGAGCTCGAGAGATTCAACTGGGAAGTTTTCTTGCATCCTCCATATTCGCCAGATCTTTTACCAAGTGATTTTTGAGGCAGTATTTTTAACACTTGAATAATTTCTGCCTAATTATATAATATGTAAATTCAATAACAGCCCGCCTTGAAGCAATATGTATGTAATACTTTTTAAAATGTATGTAACAGTCGTTGCATATGCTTATATTATTGTAAACATGTTCAATAATGTTATGTGAATGCATCACGTAATTTAATAATGTAGGAGCTGTGATAATAATATGTTAAAAGTTGCTAATAATGAGGTAACTTTGAGGCAATAATGAGTAAGGAAGTTTAAATACTACTAGTCATTATTAGAGCAGCAATAATGCAAATCTTGAGACAGTTTAAAAATAGCCAATCAACAGCCAGAAAAAGCTTTAGTTAAATTCAGGTATTCTATTGGAGTAGGATTAGCCAATCAGAGACTTGAAATACAGAGATTTTTAAGTTTAGACGTTTGAAATCTGTTCAGTTGCCTGCAGACCGTGATAGCAACCGGATGCGTGATGCGTCCTCTAGAGAAATATAATACGTATTCGTGTGAGACGAAAAATAAGTATACGCGTTAAAAAAGTGCAAGTATTAAATAAAAGAATCTCACAGCTCTCTATATCAGTGAAGTGCTATTTAATTTGTGTCAAGCATTAATAGAAAGAAGTGAATTAAAACTTAAAAATCTGTGTAAGCCTACATTCTTGTCGCACCACGCCCTGCATAAGAGAAACGTGTCTCTAAAATAATACTGACGAAGCCGAGGGAAGCATAAATATAATATTTAAAGAAACAGCCAAATAACAAAGTTAATATTTTTTTTTGAAACTTGGGCAAAGGTCCCCTGAAAATACATTTGGGGCGAAGGCTACCGGAAACTATTTACTATCCGTGCGGTTGCAACTACTACAAGTTCGGCTCCCCAACAGTTGAACTATAATAATACATCATCTTCAAATTGACGCCCAAAGTGTGGTGCAAATAACGTAACAAACCATCTTATTCAAATTGACATCTATACGTGGAGCTAAATAAATCAACAACGTAAAGAACAATTCTTCATTTTCACATGTTCCCCTAACTCAAAGGTCATCTTGGAGGTAAGCACTTTAACACCGTGACGAAGATCAATCAGAAGTGAACAGCTGGTTACGAGCACAAGACCCGACCTGGTACAACATTGGCTTGGAAAAACGTGTGTCAACCCCCCAAAAATGCTTGGAAAAACATGTTGACTATGTAGAAAAGTAGCAGAAGGATTGTACAATATAAATAAAATTAATTCAACGTGATCAATTTGTGTAATGTTTTTTATAAAATAGGGAAACTTACTAATTGGACGACCCTCGTACTGTATCCGTGGTAGAGAAAGTAGAAGTACTATCTATCTCCTCTCCTCCGTCATACGCGTTGAAATTTAACTTTAGGTTTTTACACAACTTTGCAATCGTTAAGTATTCTGAGAAACTATTGGTTTCACAGATTTACTTTCAATTTATGTACCTCTTACCTATGATAGGAGAGCAATTATTGCACCCCATGCAAAAATATAAGAATTTCACCGGCATTGCAAATTTTAGAGCCCCAAGTGTAAAACAAGCGTTTTAAAGAAAAAGATCTGCATCTACCTGTCTGCCTCTCTCTCGGCCACATAATTAAAAACATGAAAAGACAAATATGTAATTATTATTTATTGAATTTTCAGAAAATAAACCCTATTATGCGGCGCATATTATGGTTGTAATTTGACAATTACGTACTACTATTAACAAATGGATTGAAGATTATGATGGAAAGCTTATTAAGGATGCGATAAATGAATGTTAGTACGCGAGTACAATAACATTGTTTTTTAAACATATGAAATAGAATATTTGCGAGTTCACTGCCACAAAAGTTCAAATAATTATTCAGGATGTATCTTTATCTTCCAAATACAAAAGACTCAAAAAATTAGGTGATGTACAGTTTGAGGGGATCCACAGAAGCATGAATAACCGTTTGGGACATTGATCTTAAATCGCTCTAATTATATCGTAGATTTGCCATCAGAGAGGAATGGTTGATTGGCTTAGAAACTGAGTAAGTACAAAGTTCGGCACAAGTATTACTTTCTCTACTACGTATAGTTAGGGGAAGTATTGTATTCCATCCAAAAATTCGATACCGAGATTTCAACGAAAATACATGTTTTGAGACCCCCTGAATCCAAAAAACATTTTTGGAAACGTGTGCGTGTGCGCGTGCGTGTGCGCGTGCGTGTGCGCGTGCGCGTGCGCGTGCGCGTGCGCGTGCGCGTGCGCGTGCGCGTGTGTGTAAGAGAGAGAGAACAGCATAACTCAGAAACGAACAGTCGGATAAACACCAAACTTGGTATTTAGGTTCAGTGTCTTCCAGAGATGCGACACGAAGGTTTTCAAGAAAATACCCCCACCCCAGACTACCCTTTACATGGAACATTTTTCGAAAATTTTAATATTCTCAAAAATGGCTATAACGATTTTGATTAAAATATCACATGTTTAAGATATTGTCATGTGAAATGAAATGTATATCTCCAATTTTCTTGGAATGTCTCCAAAAGTATTCTTCATTGTGAACGACTTTTACATAACTGGTAAACTATAAGAGATAGACAAAATGTTACTACGCAATAAATTTAGGTCGCGTTAAAATACACAATTTATGTCATATACATTTTTTTTTGAGTGAACCGTTTTCGATATATTGCTGTTATTCCCTTAAATTTTCCAATACTTTACTTTTTCTCAAATTCGTTATTCATTTTTTTATGTCCTGGACATGCAAAGAGAATGGAATGCGCCACATAGCAACCAGCACTTAAAAAATTTGACTATTGCTTATAACCTACCATATTCCCCTTGCATCTACACGAAAATTAGCAATAAGATTGACATTTCGATATCTCGATTAACATGAAGCATATGGAGAATAAGCGTTTGTAAAAATAGTTTGTACAAGAGTGGAGAAAGTCATGTGAGTGTAACCATCAGATTTTGTTTCTTTGAAGTCGATGCTATGAGTAGATGTCAGGATAAAATGTTTATCTCGTAACGTGTCCTTTCAGGGTTGTGGTTCAGATGTTGTTGCATTGGAGAGTTATGGTTTTTAATTTTACTTTTCAGGTAACTTATAGGAGCTCTAACTTATGAAACTACCAGCGTAGATTTTGCAGCTTCTTTTGCCAGTCTGCTTTTTCATTTTCGATAATACCTATGTGTCCGCGAACTCAGGAGAGATCGGTGCGGAGACCGTATTGAGCTATTAATCTTAAGACAAATATTAAGCCTAATACTTAAGCCAGACACTGTTTAAGATTACCAGGCGAAGATTTTCAAGAAAATTCTCCCACCCCAAAATACCTTATACATGGAAAACTTTTTCAACTTACTAAAAAAAATAACTCAAACATAATGTTTTTGTCTTTCATTTTCTTTTTTCCCCCTTCTCCTCTTGCTGTTCTGGATGTTTAAGTGTCATTGATTATAGCATTAAGAAATAACCCATTAAAAGCAATTCCCTTGCGAATGAACGTATACTTTTCGTAGACAAAGAAAGAAAGAGGAGAGGAAAGAGAGGTGAGGTAACCCAAGCAAAGTTGCTGTTTCTAGTAAATACGTTACCGAGCAAAAACAAATAAAGAAAGAAAAACATAACTTGTGAAAATAATGTTGTTGAAGCGTGTTGCTGTATCTTATACATTTATCTTTATTGCTGGAATTTATTTACAAGGCTGCGATTCCAGGAAAACAGCAATGCTTTGATGACTATTTACTTCCATTTTAACAATGAGGAATCCAATTCACAGCCTGTACCAGTTTGAGCCAATCATTGAAATCTTGTCGAAATGAAATTGCCACACCTCATTCACAATTGTTTGGAAATTGTCGCAGCTGATTCGCAATTCTTTCTGATTTGTAAACTAAAGAAAAGAAGAAAAGTTTCCTAAAGAACATAGAGGTCTACAGCTGTATGGTAATGGTTCAAATAAATTTAATCAAGTATATTCAGGTTGAACCATTTAAGTTGAGACTGTACAGTATCTCCAAAACTAAGAGTTGTAGAAAGAAATGTCTTGAATAAAAGTTGATTGATATTACGGGGGAAAGTAAATGCCATTAGTCGTATTTTATTTGGAGGATGTTGTAATGGTAATTTTAGGGTCAATTTATTTTGACTCTAATTGAGGTTTCCATTTAAGGCAATTAAATTGACCCTAAAATGACTATCACAACGTCCCGCAAATAAAACACGACTAGCAGCATTTACTTTCCCCCATTATATCAAGCAACTTTTATTCAAAACATTTCTTGAATAACGCTTACAACGTTTAGTTTTGGATATATTGTACAGTCTCAACTTAATGGTCCACCCTGTATACATTAATGGTTTTTTTTCAAGTTATTAATATTGTTTGAGCTTGTGTGTGAAATTGTAAGTTAATCGCACTCGTGATGTTGATATTGAAAATATATTTATTTTAAAATAAGTGTATATTCATTGCATTCTCAGTGAAAAGTTGGTAATGAGATTTTAATAATACAATATGTATTTTATATATTTTCTCTAATTTTGAAAGTGTTTTTAAGGGGAGATTAAAAGCTCTATCTCGCCAATGTTAAATCTGCTAAAGTCATGACCCATTATTTTATTTAAGGTATCAGCCTGAAAAATTTTACAGGATGTAGGTGAATATCTTCTTAGTACACTGGTATACTTTTATACAATGTTTGTTTGTAAAGAAGGTAGTTTTTTTAATTATACCATCTTTTTATTAATATTTTGTCAGCAATTATATTTTTAAAATAGTCAACCATCTTATTAAGACCAATGCACCTAGAGATTGCTTTTATCATTCTAAAATAATTTAGCTATCTTCAATTGTTTCTGATTAAACTAGTCATTTATGCCAGAAAATCTCATTCACAGAAAAAGCTTTCAATGAAAAAATGGAGAAAACAAACTCGCATATGTTTACAAGGAAATAAACCACATGGTTTGAGCATATATACGCTGCCTTATATAACAATATCACCAATATGTGAGAAAAAAATCCCCTAAAAGATGAGCTAAGTGTGTATGAGTTATGAATTTTTTTTTAAGTTATGTAGAATTCACAGTACAAAATGGCAGATGCAGTATCGTTTTATAAAATGGCATTTTTGTTCTTAAATGATAAACATGCACCAAATTAAAGAGGAAATTCAAATTAACAAGACTGCACAACTAACTAAAAATGCAATTTTTGGGCAATTTTTGACATTTAGTCTTCTCTTAATACTGCGCTTTATTTATTGACAAATTATTACGAGAGTAAAGCTTTAAGTAATACAAGGGGCCTAAATAATGAAATGCAATGCATCAGGTGCCACTAAATTGCAAGTTCTTTGTTAGATAAGCTCGCCAGCTGCACTTGTTGCACTGTGAGGAGGGTTTACGGGCCACCTTGCTACTAAATGCAGACGGGAGACAAAAATATTGGAGTGTAATCGGGAAAGGAGAGCAGGTCTCGGCATTCCTGTGAAACCCCGAGCAGGAGGCAAGAAAAAGGAAAAGGAAGAGACAATTAGAAAAAAGAAAAGAGCTCGACTTGAACTCGTTCCTCGCCCACCTCAAAACCACTGACTATGAAGAACGTACACGAGGAGGAGCCTGTCTGATGGAGAAAATAACAAACAAAACCACCTCGGAGAGGCAAAAATAAACAAATAAATGTTACAATAATCTTGTTCTGTCGAGACCACAGCCACAGGTTCGCCAACTGGACGTCAGTCACGGGTCACTAGTTGCCTTGCCCTGCCCCTACCACATGAGTTGGAACCATCTTACGGGAGATAAACATATACCCGTTTAAAATAACTCCCCCCTCTCAAATCAGTGCTTAAGATGGGTTCTAAAAGACGCCCTGGGCACTTTTTGTGTTTGATCAACGTGATAACTTGAGGCCGGATGTCTACGGAAATCTTATTCCAGCGCAGAAGGGTGGAACGTGTTCTAGATACGTGCCACAAACACGCTGCCATTTTTAGACAACTTCAGAAACTAGGGTCGATAGATCGAACATGTCATTGTCAGTAATGAAAAGGCAGTGACCATTCCCCCCTCTTAATTTGGCTATTGCTGGAAATTGTATTCTCATAAAGAAGAATAAAACTTTAATCAGATTCAATGGTACAGCCAGCGTTCTGAATTTATTATTTTTATTTTATTATTTTCATAACCGCAACTCTGCTCGCGTTCTTGCGGATTCTTCTCTCCCCTCTCTCCCCTGACTCTCTTTACCTCATCTTTCTCTCTCCCTCATTCTCCCATCGCTCTCACTTCTCTTACATTCTCCCACTCCATAGCGTCACTCCCGCTTCATATGCAACTTACATGCCATATGATGTTTAGAAAACCGGTAGTAAAACTGATTTCATTTCGTTTCCATAACCATTAGTGACAGCAAACAATAGTGCAAGGACGGACATAGTGATGTTACTTATACCAAGAAAAACAGTGCCAAGAAATGCAATTGTCCAAGTTTCAGGACTTACTTTACCTTTACAGGCTCTCCACTTTCCACAGTTGCCGTTTGTTTCTGTTTTCCGCAGTCCCCTATTCTCCCATTGTCCTTCTTCCAGGTCCTTCTTCAATATGACTGTCCTTCTTTCTTCTTCCGCGCTCTTCCTCGTTTTATGCCAGGCGTAGTCCAATTGATAATACATTTGGACTACCTTTCCCCAGAATTCTTCGAACATGTCTATACCATTGCAGAGATCTTTTTTCTAACCTATCAAGAAAGGTTTCCTCTCCATCCATTTAATTTCTTTATGTATGCATTTCTTATATCCTGTATTGAATATCTGCAGGGAAGTAAAGCTAGAATGGGGAAAGGAGACATGTGTGGAAAAAGGAGATAAAGTCGCTAGGGAAGGAATTGCATGGGCGAGAACAGGGGTAGTAAAATTGAAAGGTATAGGACAGAGAAGGGAGGTAGACAAATGTCCAATGTGTGGAAAGATGGACAATTATTGGCATGCAACTTTGGAATGTGAAAAAACTAAAGAAATGAGGGATAAATCAATACTGGGGAAATGGGCTAACTTACCAATAGAAATAATAGGAAAAAAGATATTGAAAATAAAATCAGATGAGGGTGTTAAGGAAATTGGTAATTATTTAGGTAAAACAAAAATGGATGAGAAAATTATATATGGAAGAGATATAAGCACAACAGAGGTAGATAGTAGCCAAAGAATTGTAGATATAATGGTTTCAGCAGCGAGATAACCGCTGTGTTGAAGCTTGCTGGAACCAAGGATAGGTAGGCAGCAACTCACAGGTTGGGAGTTATTGCATTCAGGATAAAAGAATCTGTAGTGTTAACAAGTAGGTTAAGGGTTAGTAGTAGAGCTGACTGAATGTAATTATACTATGCATATTTTTTATTTATTTATTTGTGCTAAACTATATACAAGTGAATATGTCCGGTGTTCAGCCCTGGCTCTGTACCAGTCATACTCATATTTTACAATAATTTATTAATTCTAGTTTATTATTCCATGTTGTCTATTTACTGTCCACATCCATTTATTTCTCACTTTGTATAAAAATTGTCCCTTCTTCTTACTGTCTTTTTTTACCATGTCAACTACCGCTACATTTCTATCTATTTTAAACCATTTCTTATTGATATACTCTTTTCTCCACACTTCGGTTCCCCTACATTCAAATAAAATGTGTGCCACATCCTCCTTTCCGCCACATATAGGCCATTGGTTTTGTGAAATACCTTTCCTTAAGCCTTTTAATCTCCATACACCTGCTTTCAGCCATGCGATACCTTCCCGCTCCTCTTTATTTGTTACTTCTATATACTTTCCCTTCCCCATGAGTCTTTCATTGGTATATAGTAGACTAAAGATCTCAAGTCAGTTATCTCACTCAATATTTTTTGTATTTCTATGTCCTCAAATCTTTTTCTTGCCAACTTCCAGAAGTTATTCACATTATTTTCTCTTCTTCTCCATATTTCCCCATAACCCACTACTTTCCAAGTTATTTCTGAAGCAATCTACCCATCCCTTATTGTTTAAACTTTTCTCTTGATATACTAAACACAGTTTTAACAAATTCCTTTCTTCCAATTTTAATATTCTATACCAAAATTTCAATGCCCTTTCCATAATCTTTCCCTTGCTTGGCACTCTACCCAGCTCTATTTCTGCTACCTTTCTGGCAGCTGCATTTGGTAGCCCAAGTATTTCTTTGCAAAATTTCCTATGCGCCTTATCTATGACTTCCCATCCTCTTTCTAATCCCCATACTTCATTCTCATATAGCATTTTTGCCTCGATCACCATATTGTATACTTTTTCTAACCATCTAATATTTATATTAGGTACTTTGTATTTGCAGCTTCTAGTAGCAGATAGAGCTTCTTTTCCTTTTGCCAGTGCAAATTTCTTTTGTGTATCCCAATTGCCACCACTGTCTATTTTAACTCCTAAATAAATACATTCTCTCACTACCTGTACTCTTTTTATTCTCATTCATCCATCTTTCATACTTGCTCAATTTTACTATGTATATGTATTTTGATAGATATGGTGAAATAAATTATCTTATCTTATATCCTGTATTAGTTTCAGGTCTAATAGGTACACTGATATCTCTTTGGCAAAGATTGTATTGAGAATAATGAACCGACACTTAAGTTCAGAAACTGAAGGTGATTTGGAAGACACGAAAAATAAGAGTTGGCTCTAGGAAGAGAAAATGCACAAGAGGTGTCTTTGAACTGCTACGAACAGTCGGAACACCTTACTTAGAGACAAATACGTAGAGTAAGAGATAAAGAAATTTATATTGCATTTCTGGATCTGGTAAGACTGACAGAGTAGACTAGAAAAAAACTGATTTACTTATGAAGGAGATTCTGAAGCAAATAAGTTTGGACTGGAAATGAAGGTTTATAAGTTAGCTGTATGTGAGCCTACTAATCCGATTCAGATTAGAAGAATATATTATTCGGGGAATGGAATAGGGACAATGAATAGGGCTTCCATTTGCCGGTCAAAATCTACTTTGACACATTTTAAAGAATGTTTGCAGAATCAGGGAGGAGTGGCATTAAGAGGAAGAAGAATAAAATGTATAAGATTTTCTGATTATATGACTCTGTTGGCAGAAGAGGAAAGAATCCTAAGAAACCAATGGTGATTAATGATACGGAATGAAGGTTACATGCAGAAAAATAGATCTATTGTTATTAGAAGAAAAACATAAAACATACAACTACGAATCTTAGAAGAGGTAGTAGAGCGAGTGGACTGTTTTTATTAGGAGTAATATGAACCACTGTTAAGAAGTCGAACAGAGGACAGTAATGCCAAAGGAAGCTTTTATAGAAAAAAGCATATCCTTTTATTTTTGAAGAAAAAGTTGAGATTATACCTCCTACCTTATGACGACCTTTGTAGCGTATGACGCTATACAATGCGGAAACTTTTACTTTGCGACCAAGTGAGGAAAAACTGTTGAAAACGTTTGAGATGCGGATGTGGAGAAGAATGGATCTTAGAAATGGACAAACAAAATGAATAGTGAAATTGTTTTAGAAAGGAAGCGCGAAGGAAAAAGGCTGGGCCATTGGGTTAGAAGAAAGCGATGCACTGTATGGAATTATGAAACGCGAAAGAGATTCAGTGGAGCAGAAGAAACCCGATGATAGATGCTGTTTGGGATAGATGAGTCATATGATAAAGTGGAAAAGAGAGAAGAATGAACGAATAGGTTTGAAGTGATGGACCTGCCCATGTATAAAGAATGCGACACCGACACGTGTAGCCGAGGTGTTTAAGGCACAGACTCGTGAACGGAAGATTCGCGGTTTAAATCACAACAAGGCTGTCCTTAATAATTGAGGTCTTTTCCAGGTTATACTCAGTCTTTAAACTGGCAAATGCTGGTGGTATCCTAAACTTAGGCATGGAACATTTCATTCCCAAATAACCTTTCTCAATTATCATTTCCTTTCGTGTATCATCACTGCCCATCGCCTGTGGTGCTGTATGCAGTAAATGTTCTCTCTCCCACAATATACTACTCTACAGCGATTAAGTTTTAAATGGCTATGCATTATAAACTTTCAAGAAGTTATCTATGCTAGATTTTGACTTTGAAGTGAAGCAATTTAGAAGCTCCTGGTTAACGGTTTGCTAATATTATAATGTCAGAGCGAACATTAATTGCGTGTTATTTGCGGCGTGGAGTTCTATTTGGAAATTCAGGAGCTACTTTAAAAGCTGCTTTCAGAGCTTAGCTTTATAAAAATACTTCCTTTATCTCCAGCGGTGATCAGGGAGTAAGAAATTAATAATTGCCAAAACTACCGGTTTGTACTAACCTCTTCGTGAGACGGGTTTGTTGAACGGGAACAGAAAATAAAAGACTAAATATATCACACATACAATTTTATATGAATAGATTTGAGCGTAAAAAGAGGAAATTATAAAAAGTGTTATATATGTATTTAATATAGGTTAAACCAAAATGTTATGAGGACCTCAAGGAAAATCTGCACTCTAGTTTTAAGTAAAATAAAGGAATGTCAAATTATTGCAGTTATTGAAAAACTCATAAGAAATTTCTGGTTTACAAGACAAAGGTTTATAAACCATTAAAATGCTTAAATAATATTTTATTTTATGTTATTTTGTGGTCTGTGACACAAACACAATTTAATATAAATACTTGACCAATAAAAGCGCTGTTTATAATGGCCTGATACAGGCTGAGCCAAAAAACTACGAACCGCCTGCGCGGTGTTTTTCCTGTTCGCGTCCTCGGCTCTCGTTGCCATCTATCGCTATCATAGAAAGGCACGGATGAAACCATACAACATTTTTAAAACTACTTTCAAAGGCTTTACTTCCCAACTTTATGAAAGGAAATGCTGAAACTGGCCACAGTCGTTTTCCATACATTTTTGGCACCTCTTTAGGAAACTATCCATCAGGGATAGTGATGGATAGTTTCCTAAAGAGGTGCCAAACATGTATAGACAATGACGGTGGCAACGAGCACCGAGGATGCAGACAGGAAAAACACCGTGCAGGCGGTTCGTAGTTTTTTTAGCACACTCTGTATATCCTCATTGCCCAGAACATCAGGATATTTTGAGTACAGTAGAAGGAAGTGGAAGTTATTTACGCAGTTGTTTCATTCTCTGATTAGCCTCTTTTTATATGACTTATTCCGGGATTACGAGGAACGAATTTAACGAGACGAAACGTAACGTGAAGTTATAAAATGTTGCTGAACTAAAGGTCTAATTAGGATGCACTTAACTTAACGTAACCTGGATTGGTTGTTGGTTGTATCACTTTATGCTACTGCTTCACGCCGATTGGTTCTAATTGACAGTGACGTCAAACTTAACGTAACGTGAAGGAAAGGTTTGGCATTACCAAACTCTTTGTTACGTCGCGTTAAGTCACGTTAAGTCGTACCTAAATAGCTCCATTTAATATAATGAGTTAGACTTTCACATTACGTCGGGTTATGTTAAGTTTATTGTAATCTCGGAATTTCACTCTCAAAGATTTACAATACCAAAAATAAAACAATATTATAACTTACATTGTTCGTAATAAATTTTATGAACTTAGTACGATAAGGAATTTTCTAAAACGTTTCAAAAACAATCACTTTTTGGCTCCCTCTATCACATACGTAGTAGGTAGAATAATATTGCATTCCTTCCAAAAATTTTAAACCGATATTTCACCAGAACTCTTATGTTTTAGGCCTCCGAATAAAAAAAGTTAGAAAAAGGTCCGCGCGCGCGTCCGTATGATTAACACAACTAAAAAAACGAAAAGCTGAATGAATACCAATCTTGTTATCTAAGTTCAGTATCTTACAAAGTGGCAACATGAAGATTTTCAAGAAATTCTACATACTTCTTAGTTTCTCATAAATGACTTAACGATTTTGATTAAAATGCCATATCTTTAGGCTACTTAATTGTGAATTCTCTGGCAATAGTCTTGAATTTACTTTTTATTTAAGAATTAAATATCAATTTAGTAATGAATACATGAAAAGTCGAATGAAGCAATCCTGTTTGCACACTTTTAAGTGTTGGTAATATTTAAACGTTTATTGATTACTAATATGGAAAGTAATTTTACATTTAGATTGTAAGTCTTGTTAATTTTTTCTCTCGAAGACTGGTGTGGTTTCGACGCCCTGATGTAATAGAAATTTAAATGCATGGTGATCGTGAACAGAATATCGGTGATGAATATTTCGATAAGGTTTTTGATTTCTTGAAGACATTTCCAGTAGGATTTAAGCCGAAAAAAAGCAACATTGTTTTCTAGATCCATAACTGATAACTATTATTGAAGCTAAGAGATTTGGAAGGTTGAAGTCAGGATAAGTTGCTGAATGTTTTACAGAGTAATCAATTGAAAGTAAAATAAAAGACTGCAAACGTTAATGCAGTATTGGCTCAGGAGTAACATTTTCTAATTTGACTAATTAATACATTTGTTGATCGTAGTAATAATTGTATGCTCATATTGTTTGAATATTGTATGCAACAAACGGTAAATATTTTAACTTTTTCTTTCAGGAAAGTTATATAAAATTGTGTTGTGAAGGTGTTGGCGTCATGGAATGTCAGGTAACCTTGTGTGACAATAGAGCGAGAATTACCCCAATTGTGCACGATTTATTCCAGCACAATAAGCCTGTTTTAATGCTACAATAGCATAAACTGCCTTTTGGCTTCGGAATAGTAATGCCGTTAGCTTTAATTACGTATAGGTTATAGGGTATGCAATGTAGGGGGAAACCTCGCGTGCTGTGACCTACAGAGATTTATTGCAATGTCATCCCCAGAGGAAGGAACGAGGAGAAACAAACGCAGGAGGCTACAGGCACAGGCATATAGGTCACAAAGACGCGCGGAAGTCCTACCGCTAGTATTTTGACTGCAAATGTAACATAAGATTATTTTAATTGAAGACTGTATGAAGACCTGACCCTACCGGAGCTGCCCAGAGGAGATGATGAGCGAGCCTTGAAAGCAGGCATCCCTCTAGTGTCCACGGGGAATACTCTTTCCTTGGAGGAAGCATCCGCACCATCTGTCCGGCACCGCCTCGTGCCACGAAATCTAAATGCATACATGAAACACGAGAAGAAAATGGGATGAAAGAGAAATGAGGGAAAAGAATCCGTGGTAGATGAAAAACCACCCAGCGGTTACCTACCTACCAAGGAAAACCATGAAAAACCCAAGATCATAATGGGAAGTCGACGGGAATACGAACCCGGGGTCTCCGAAATGCGAAACTCGCCGTTACCGTGAAGCCAACTAGCTCTTTATTAATTGTGCTACAAAATCGAAAATCACCGAAAATAGTTCGGTTGGTTTCATTATATATTTAAATATGCATTTTTAAAACCTTTGGTTTTCAATTCAGATATTGTGGGAAAATATATGATTTTTCAATAATCTACAAGTAAATTTGTATTTCTTTTTTCTGCAAGGCTTGAGAACTGGAAATTTCTTCTGTTAGGTATCAAGAGTATATTCTTATCGAAAGCGCGCCGGCTTTTTCATTTGGATAGCCCTACTTAATTTCTATGGTCAAATCGGGTGCTTTCACTTGAGAAAAAATTTATGGTATTATTGTATTACTCTTTGAACTGTACGTTTTCTTAACGTTGGCGCTTTTATTAATTTTTACTGTTAAACGCATATTCACACTTCCAGGTTCTGCGGAGGATAGGAAGTAATTCTGATTAAAGTAAATATTCCCGGCCGGGAATTAAACCAAGAGCTCTGGTTTTAAAAGTAGCTTATTATTCTTGCTGCATACCTGATTTCGTTTCATTTATCTTCTTAAACAAATTGTGACTGTTATAGTTCCATTTTACAAGAATGAGAAAATATGATTTTATTAAGTTCCAGATATTCAGGACAAAATTTAAATAAATGCATGAAATTGGCTTTAGAATTCTTGCGAGTCATTTTCCGAATGCTTGTGATTTTTAGGCATATGATCACCTCATTTTCATGCAAAGTTCGACGCGTGGAAGGATTATGCAAATCACCGTTTACGTCAGCACTGACTAAAGCACTGGTCAGCATACTCCTCGGGTATTTAAACTTGGAGTTTTTTGTCGGCTCGGGCTCTACCTATTACTTTCCTAGCAGGACTCTATAGGTCAGCTCTTTAGATTTATTTTGAGCTAGTTTTCAACTTCGACATAGACCCTAGGCACAACGAAGATTTATTGCCGTACTTCTCCCGTCTATCAGGTAAACTCAAAAACTGTATATCTCTATCTCCCTTGCAATGTAGCTTAGATTATGTATTATAACCATTAAAGTCTCTCTTGGAATCAGAATTACACGTCTAATAGCATCATCCTTCACCGTCAGGGCGCTACCATAATTTAATTCTTAAAGTGAAGTAATTTATTTCCTCGTTAACATTATTATAATTTTATATTAAAGTTTACAACTATATCTGTGAAAGTAGAGATTGAAATACTGTTTTGAGGTAACAAAACCAGAGATGAATGAAGTAATTCATGACGAGAAGATTCAGGAAAAGATAAAAGCAATAAATGAAACGCTAAAGTAGCAAATTAAATTGAAGCAGTACTTTCAGATATAGATAAATGAGATTACCAAGAAGGATGTATTACTACTTGGCGGCGCCGTGGTGAGTGGTTAGACTGTTCGCCTTCCCCAGAGGGGACCTCGGTTCGATTCCATCGGCCATGAGCGAAATTTATGGCAGAAGGAAGAGGCATTGGGATGGATTTTGTTGATTTTCCAACTACCTCGGAAGCTTTCTTAATCACGTTCCACCGCCAACAGTCGTCTCCTTAAAAAGAAATGTTCAAAAACACCTGTTGGAGTTAGCACTTTCTACCAACATCATCCTTATCATAATCGACATTGTGATAGTCATAAATACGCTGAGCTTAGAATAACTGTATTTTCGTTGCATTACCCGGAAGCAAGGTGTCATCAGCATTTTAATTTCTAAACCCAAAAGTCCCGGGTTCGATTCCAGGCTCGGCGGGAATTTTTTTTTAATTAGAACCTTTCCCTAAACTCCGCAGACCTGGAAGTATGCATTTGAATGTGAATGTGTTTCAAGTTAGAACTGATTAAAAGTCAACGTTGAAGAATCTAGAGTCAACGAGTTGTCTTTCAAATCAAAGCCCCCGATATTAGCATATAAGTTAAACGCGGCTACAAAATGAAACAATTTAAACAAAAAATTATGATGAAATTAATTGTTTTTTCACAAAAGCCGTGTGTTGGACAAGGTTGGAAAGGTAGAATCAGACAACTGAAAAGTTCAACGCCATAGCCGGGATTTGAACCACGAATCTCCCGATCTCCGTTCCTTGCTCTAACCACTGAGCTATCATGCCAACAAGCCAGCACTCCATTAAATTCTCCAACTGATTCGAATTTTTCTCGGTAAACCACAAGAGATCTCAAATTGTGTTGAGATGACATACCTCAATGGCGACTTACAATGCTGTACGTACTTCAAGTCCCGAGCTTCATAGTTGTACTTACAACATTATAAGTCACCATTGGAGTATGAGATCTCCTTGTGGTTTACCGGGAAAAATGCGAATCAGTTGCAAAATTTAATGTCTTGCCGGCATGTTGCCATGGTAACTCAGTGGTTAAAGCAACCGCACTGAGACCAGGAGATCCGTGGTTCAAATCCCGGCTATGGCATTGAATTTTTCAGTCTGATTCTATCTTTCCAAAAAGTTATGATATTTTTCATTTATATCGGTTTCTCTACCCACTATCGTTTATTTTATATAACTTCTAGAGTATTTTATGAAAGCTTATTTTTCTATCTAATTGATGTTAATCCAAATAAACCTTTGCAGACACACTTACATTACACGATTCAGTTTGAGTACAAGGAGAATAAAGGAAACCGGAGTGACAGTCAGATGTTTAAAGTGGTTCGTTATATGCTGGTCTTAAAATGTCTCGTTCTTGCTATATCGTGAGAAACAACTGAATAGCAACAGCACTTGGAAAAACGACAGAAGTATTGAACAATTAAAACCAATAATAATGGAAATGGATGAAGGCACAAAGAAGTTGTTTGAAATAAATTGTATTAAGCAGTTCTAGATTTCCTGTGTATTAAGTTTTATCTATGTATTAAGCTCTATCCTTATAGAAAATCGTACAAAATTCCTTCCGACTGAAGAGGTCTTCACAGGATATGCTCAGAGAATTCAAGATATTTATTTCATTTATCATATAAATATCTTTAATATATGGTATTTTAATCAAAATCGTTTGAGCCATTTTAAAGAATAAAAAACACAGAAAATGTTCTAAGTAGGGATTTTCGCTGAAAATCTTAGTGTCGCATTCTTGGAAGATACTGAATTTAAATATCAAGTTTTGGTATTTATCCGATATTTCTTTTTGAGTTATGCTTTTTACAGATACACGGAAACAAACATTCTTTTTCTTAAAGTGCTCTCGCTATACAGTTGTACATATTTCGAAAAGTCATGGAAAGAATATTGAATTTTAAGAGCAACATATGCCGAATAGCTCTTAAACATCTTATTATTAATTCGGTACCCCCTATCCCTCTTGTATTCACAACGAAATTCATAATGAAACCATTTCTGCAAATATTTATTTCGATTAACATGAAGTAGATAGAAAAATAAGCTTTCGAAGAAATAGTCTGCAGAAACTAAATAAAAATAAATGTAGTGGATAGAGATCATCAAGTTCTTTTCCATATGCTTGGAGAGATGGAACTGTTTGAACTGCAGTTTTCTTCTTTCAGATGGAGATTTTAAGAAAAACAAGGTAGAGGAACGACAAACAGAAGTGGCGATAAAACAGTAAAACATGTTAAAGTTGGACGAAGGGCTACCCAGCAGAGCTAAACGGCCTGGGCGCCATGCAAGCTGAGATAGCACATAGAGAATAGCCAGACAATTGGTCCATTACATCTGATTCATCCAGGTTTGAAACTCGGTGAGGAAGTCGTTACTTATAGTATATTTAACTACAATAGGTATTGTGCTGTTATGTGTTCTTTTTATGTTTTGTATCTGTATTATACATCCAGCCAGTCACTTTACGTTGCTTGTCCCCTTTGCTTAACGCTCTCTTTGGTGCTCTCATTTTTTTTCCTCTGTGGTTTGCTGACGTGGCATGTGCTTTGGCCGTACGCGCTGTGTGGTGGATTTCTGTCCGCATTGCAGGGATAGCTCTCTGCCCGGTAACTACTGATGCGGATTGTGGAAGTTTTTGTAATGAATTTTTAAGGAACGTCTTTGTGATTTTCGGGGGATCGACCTTATGTAAAGGTAGGCTTTATTATCAGTTTTATGTCCTGGTAATGGTGAGTGAATTTTGGGGCGGAAAACGTTATGTGTGTTTGAAAATAAGAGTTCGTAAAGTGACTGGTTCTTGGAGTTGTTCATAGGTTTAGTGTGTTTTGTTTCTTTTCCAGTTGAGTTATATTTTCAGTACGTGATTTTCAGTGTATAGTTAGTTTAAAATTTGTGATAAGAGCTTTACACAGTTGTGCAATTTGAAAATGCATATTTTGATTCATGAAGGTAAAAAGCATCAGTAGTGTGAAATTTGTGAGGAAAGCTTTTGGCATTTGTCGTCTGAAATTGCATAGTTTGATAAAAGGAGGGCAAGAAGCAATATAAGTAGAAATTTGTGAGTAGAGCTTTACATATTTTGGGCACTTTGAAAATGCATAGTTAATTCAAAATTACAGATATTCTGTTGTGTAAATTATGAGAGCAGTAATTGCAGTTAAAAGCCAGTTATGCTGAACCCATTTATGCTGAACTTTGTAACTGAAAACGGTTGGGTTGTAAAGCTATCTACATCTAGCTTAGCTGGACTTTGAAGCTCTCGGTTTCCTGAATTTCATTAAAGTCTGTTTCGGTCTTGTTCAACATTCTTAGCTAGTCTTTGACTAGCTAAACATAATTAAATTTTTTGGTCTGATGTTTATAGTGGCCTTGTTTTATAAACTTTCTAAATTGATTTGGTTTGTTGAATTTTTGGATTTACTTAATTTTGCTGTATTTAAAACTTGCCTTTACTGCTCTGCTCAATTGGTTTTGGTTGCTTTACTCTTTAAGCCATTTTTGTTTTACAGTTATTCTTTTATGGTTGCTTTACGGTTCTGGTTATTAATGTTTGTTTATTATTATCATTAAAGTACCCAAAAACAAACTTATCAATAGTAGTATATTTTTGAGAGTTCTGGTTTCCTTTTGTTTTCCCCTACGGCACTCGTTAGGGCTTCCCTTTTCGTTTGGCCGGGGTTCCCTAACTCAGTCAAACAGCGGAACCATTGCAAATTACTGGTAGCAGAGCGTGGTTAATTGATTTGTCTGTGTTGGTTAGGGAATATTTTTGGGTTTGTTGTTTGCTCTGTATTCTCCGGATCTCATTTTCTTACTTGTACCATATCCGTAGTATCAAGATGGCGGTATCGGTTAGTAATGTGGACAGATTACGGAAAGGTGAATTGTGGGTAGAGTTGGTTGTACGTGGAGGTCAATGTTCTATGACAACTGAAGTGGCTATTATGTTGGATGTTTTTCGACAAATTAAGGATGCTCCAATAATTACTGTTTCTATTGATCACGTGATAGTGACTAAGTGTGAGTCCACTTGCTCGTTGGCCTTAGCAGAGATTCAGGATAATTTAATGGATTTTGGGCGCGAGGATTCTCCCTCTAAGGCACAGTTGCTCCGGTGGCAAGTTAGAATTCGGCATTACTTGTTCTATTTAGATTATGTCTTACAGAGATTCCCTACTTTGCAGTCTTGTATAGCGTTGCAAAAGTTAAAGGATCAGTTTAAGGAATTAGCCCATAAGGTGGAGGAAGATTTTGGGACTACACAGAATGACACTGGGGCGTCTCCCTTGTATAATCAAGGATTGTCGGATGTGGTTCAGCCTGCGATTGCGGTATCTGCGTTTCGGCCACTTAGACTCGCTCATCCCCTCCAACAATTCGTGGAGGGCTTTCAGTTAAACGACATTGTTGATGTACCATCGGCTTTACAGTTTCTCTATTTTCTTGTTCGATTGACGCTAATGGCTAAGCGTTATTTGGTACCCACGGCTCAAGTGATAGAATTATTATCTGTCAAGGTGTCTGGGATAGTTTTGGACCTCTTAATGCGGTGTGCTGGTTTGGCCGAGCCTGTGACTCGCTTTCATTTGGCCCTATTAGACATGTTCATTCCACGTAGGGAATGCACGAGGATAATGCAAGACGTATATTTTCGTCCTCAGGGTCTAACGGAACCGTTTACAGAATATATGGTTCGGGTTAAGGAAATTGCTTTAGTGTTGGTGCTCCCTGATACGGAAGCGGAAATTTGTGATGTCATTTTATCAGGACTCAATCCAGTCGTCAGGTCGGCTTTGGTTTTAGGACCTCGGCCGTCAAATTTGCAGCAGTTGGAAGCATTGGTACCTAAACTCAATGAAGTTATGCTTGTTGATAGGCTGCGTCTGTCAGAGCCTCCGGGCTCATTAGCAACTCCTAATACCACTGTATCAGCTCCTTCTTCGGCCATTGTTCCGGTTTCTGGTCGTCGGGCCACTATTAAATGCTTTCAGTGTGGTCAGGAAGGCCATGTTCGACGAAATTGTCCCAATAGGAGGACCGTGAATCGGGGTTTTCTTCGTGTTTCTAATCAGGGGCGACAGTTTCGACCTTTATGACGCCAGAAGGTTAAGTCGACCATTTGTTTGTCTCGGCGTATTTGTGGTTATCCGTTTTCGGGTAAACCCTTAGTTCAAGTTTCTCTTGAGAAGTTGCCTTTATTGGCGTTATTAGATTCCGGAAGTTCTGTCTCTTTGATTCAGCTTGATTGGCTTAGGTTAAATTTACCATGTATTATGTCGCGTGCAACCACGTGTCAGTTGGTTTGTTTGATGGTCAATGGTCAGGCCTTTCAAGTTACTCAAAAGGTATCATGTACTATACGTTTCCCACGTTTTACGTGGAAACATAGTTTTTTTGTCGTTCCCAAGCTTCCTTATGCATGTGTCCTAGGTGCCGATTTTATGTCAAGGACTGGGATGGCTATTGATTTTTCCACTAGGCAGATCGCTTTTCATTTTGCTCCCCGGATAAAGTTGGACTTTGTGAGGGATTTTAAACCATCTCGGCCCCCTTTAACTTTGGGAGATATTAATTTGGTAACCCAAAATTGCGCAACTTCTTCTCTGTCTCATTTGTCCCCTGAACAGGCAAAGCAAATAGAGCATTTAGTTGGGGAATTTGATTCATTGTTTACAGATGTTTTAGGGGTCACTCATTTGACTCAATATGAAATTCAGTTAACTGATTCTACTCCGGTCAAGTTATCTCCATATAAGCTCACACCACCGAAGATGGCTATATTAAAAGAGAAAATACAGAAGATGCTTGACCAAGGGGTTATTAGACCATCTACTTCAAATTACAGCAGCCCCATATTTCTAGTACCGAAGGGAGATCAGGATTTTAGACCGGTCATAGATTATCGTCTCTTGAACAAAAGAATCCTTATTGAAAGTACCCCTTTGCCCGATTTGCATACAGCTGCTCATCATTTTTCGAAGGCTCGCGTTTTTACGACCCTGGATTTGAACAATGCTTATCATCAGATTCCTTTGGCTGAACATTCCAAGCATCTAACAGCTTTCGCTACCCCCTGGCGCCTTTATGAATTCAATAGGGTCCCATTTGGTTTGGCTACGGGCGCGCAAGTCCTCACTCGTTTGCTGGATAATTTGTTTTCGGACATAAAATTTAAATATTTGTACCATTACTTAGATGATCTTGTAGTATATTCCGAGGATTTTGACTCACATCTTGTTCATTTACGTGAGGTCTTTCGTCGCCTACAGAGCGCCGGGTTATCAGTTAAGCAGTCTAAAGTTCATTTTGCTACCTCTCAAATATCATTTTTGGGCCATATGGTTTCCCCTTCTGGTATTACCATAGACCCAGATCGCACTAAGGCTATTAGAAATTTTCCGGCACCCAAGAATAAGCGTGAGGTGGCTCGATTTTTGGGAATGGTTAACTTCTTCTCTAAATTTATTTCAAATTTTTCTACTCGGGCGGAACCTCTTAATTGCTTACGTAGGAAAGGGGTTACTTTTGCGTGGGCCGAGGAGCAGGAAGCGGCATTTGTTGATCTAAAAGAGGCTATTTCAAACCCTCCTGTCTTGGCTTTTCCAGATTTTGCTATGCCCTTTATTTTACAGACGGATGCTAGTGCTAGCGCGCTAGCGGCTGTTTTGTTGCAGGAATTTCCTGAAGGTCGTCGTCCCATTTATTATAGTTCGCGTACTTTATCTCCTGAAGAACGTAAATTTTCTACATATGAATTAGAAACCTTAGCGGTGCTTTTTGGATTGGAGAAGTATAGGGTGTACTTAGAACATGTGCATTTCTTTTTAGAGTGCGATAACCAGGCTTTAACGTGGGCGTTAGCTGTCCCAAGGAAGACAGGTCGTCTTGCGCGTTGGGGTGTCCGGATAGGTGCCTTTAAGTTTACTCCTTCCTTTATCAGAGGTTCAGAAAATTGTATTGCGGATGCTCTTACCCGGGTATTTTCCGAACCTACTGAGGAGTGTGTTTATTTCGAGACTTTGGATGCTCCTGCGGATACTCAGATTGAGAGCTTCTCATTTTCGGCATTTCCTGAAATGTTTGTCAGTATACCTGAACTTCAACTTACCGATTCTGGGTTGGCCTCAATTATTGAGCAAATTAAATCAGGAGTTTCACTGCAGGATTATAAGATTCATGAGGGTGTTTTGATGGGAAGAGCTAGTTTTGATCGGCGTTATAAAGTCATAGTTCCGAAGGCAGCTATTCCCATGATTCTCAGTTATTTTCACGATTCTCCTTTCGGGGGTCATTTAGGCATTGCCAAAACCAGAAATCGAATTCGTGAACAGTTTATGTGGCGGGGCATGGATTTCGATGTTAAGTCTTGCCGCATTTGCGCATTGTCCAAACCCGCGCAGGCTACAAATTGGGGATATTTGGCTTCGGAGGTTCCCTCCGCGCCCATGGAAAAACTATTTGTAGATTTTATCGGACCGCTCCCTCGTTCTATTCAGGGAAATATTTTTGCATTGGTGCTCACTGATGCTTTCTCAAAGTTCGTATGGATTTCACCTCTGAGTGCGGCTACTGCTCGCCTCGCTATTCGGGAACTTGGAACAATATTTGGATCTTTTGGTGCTCCTCAATATCTGGTCTCTGACAACGGTTCGCAATTTAAGTCGCGTCTCTTTCGTTCCTTTTGTTTTGATTGGGGTATTAAGCATTTTACTACTACCCCTTATTACCCTAACCCCTCATTAGCGGAACGGGTCAACCGTAACCTTAAGTCCGCTTTAATTGCTTATCATCACCAGCAGCACAATTGCTGGGATAAATACTTGAAGCAACTTCAGTTTGCTTTCAATTCTGCGAGACATGAGGTTCATAAGACGACGCCATTTTCATTGTTATTTGCCTACCAACCTTCGTCTCCTTTGGCTAATTTGTGGGCGTTAAATGATTTTTTACCGGCTGACAATTCTCCGCATACCATTCGTACTAATTGGAAGGCTGCCTTGAATAATCTGCGTAGAGGCCACTCTATGAGAAAGCAGCGATACGATGCGTCCCGTCGTCCCTCCCCATTCAAAGTGGGAGATGTTGTTATGTGCCGTAACTATCCTCAGTCCTCGAAAGCAGATGCGTTTGCCGCGAAGTTAGCTCCTCGCTATCTTGGCCCGTTTAAGATTCTCAGAATTTATAAGGGGGTGTCTGTTCTTTTGCAAGAATTGTCTTCTTCCTGCAGGCGCCGCGCTCACCTGTCTCAGCTTAAATTGTATAACTCGGGGTAGCAAGTGAGTCACTTGGCATTGTCCTGATGATGGGTGACTCACTTTCAGGAATTAGCGATCCTGCCCCATGCGAGCTCTTGATTTGTCCCATTCCCTTAACCGGGATAAATCCTGTCCCATTCCTCTCCCAATCATCCTTTCTTATCCCTTCCATATTCATGAAAGCTCCCAATTATACTTTCCTTTCCCCCTACAGTAATGGTATCTTTTCGGATGTTAGCATATAGAACTCCTGTGATTTGTCTTCAGATCTTTGACACATGAGAATATCACTATTGCATACTTGCCAACTTTTACAGTTTGCCCGTAAAATGTATGGTTATGTCCGTGTGCTAGGGCTATTCAAGAGTCAGTCACTTGCGAGTTCCTGAATATTTTGGAGGAATTTATGATTTCCTTTTCAAGTCAGTGTGCAAGATAAATATGGTAACATGTATGGTTATCTAAATCTGAAAGTTTTGCCTCATTTCCATTCGCCCTTGCTGGGGTATTTAGCTGTTGCGCAGAGCCTACCTTTGCTGTTGATCCTGTTATTTTGAGTGACCTTTTGTGTTTCTATAAATTTGGCTCGAATTTAATATCCTTTGTTCTCTTTTTTAATTTTTGGGGGTAATATTTTAAATTATAATTATATATATTTATAAGGTCACTTAATTTCAGTGGGTGTCAGCTTAATTAAATTGTTCTTATTGGGAAAATTTTCATGCTTCCACACCGGTGATGCCCTGCCGGTATGCCCTGTTCACCTGCCTCTCCCCAGTTATAGTTTGTGTGGGGTCGGGGCAAGTGAATTATTATTTTGTTGTACATAGTTGTTATATAGTGCATTATGTCTCATAGCTGTTTCATTGCATACCATGTTTAATTCTTGTTCTATAATTGTAATGCTATACTTGTCTAATTTAAAAATGCACATGGTTTATTGTGAAATTCAATATTTATATGTCTATAAAATTATAATTGATTGACGATGATTTAGTTTGTATAAGTAAGTTTATATTTTGCTTTGTGAGCCCCCTCTGCTGCTTTGTTTTATTATGTTTCAAATTCTTATCCTTCTCGGCTACCATCCCTTTTTCCTTCCTCGTGCTACTCTGTGGGGACACGTTCTGGACCTTCTGAGTTGCGACGTGCTGACCGCTGTGCAAGTTTCTTCTGCTCTGGTGGTGTGTGCAACCGGGTGGTCCTACGTGGGAATTTCACCGTCGGACGCTATTTGTGGGTTTAAAATTCTGAAGCCTGTGCCTCCTCTTCCGGATCCTGACAACCTTATACATGTTTTGGCCCGCTTCAGTTTCTGCCTTAGCGTCATCCGTCTGCAGTGTCGACGTTATTAGTAAAGAAAAATCTATACTCCTGGTTAGCGGCTTGTCCGCTTAATATTGCTGCCAAAATTATGATGCAAATTTTCGCCTGTGACTGTTCCTGGGAGTTATATACTTAAGTTTTTCATCACCTTGGATGGCTGCCCGGTTGCTACGTCGTGGGATATATATTGTTGGGGTTTGCTTGCCTCAATTATGGTCTTCTCCTTGTATGTTCAGTGTCAGCTACTGAAGTTTGCGGACTGTATGTGTGGAGTTACCTTCTTCGTCTACTTACAGTGTAGCATGTTCCTTCTGTTTTCCTAGTTGTTTCCCCTTTTGGCTACTTATTGTTCCCTTTCCTCGAGTTCCTATAAATGGTTATTTTTTCTTCTCGCAAGCTCGCAGATTGGGGGGGGGGCTATTGTGCTGTTATGTGTTCTTTTTATGTTTTGTATCTGTATTATACATCCAGCCAGTCACTTTACGTTGCTTGTCCCCTTTGCTTAACGCTCTCTTTGGTGCTCTCATTTTTTTTCCTCTGTGGTTTGCTGACGTGGCATGTGCTTTGGCCGTACGCGCTGTGTGGTGGATTTCTGTCCGCATTGCAGGGATAGCTCTCTGCCCGGTAACTACTGATGCGGATTGTGGAAGTTTTTGTAATGAATTTTTAAGGAACGTCTTTGTGATTTTCGGGGGATCGACCTTATGTAAAGGTAGGCTTTATTATCAGTTTTATGTCCTGGTAATGGTGAGTGAATTTTGGGGCGGAAAACGTTATGTGTGTTTGAAAATAAGAGTTCGTAAAGTGACTGGTTCTTGGAGTTGTTCATAGGTTTAGTGTGTTTTGTTTCTTTTCCAGTTGAGTTATATTTTCAGTACGTGATTTTCAGTGTATAGTTAGTTTAAAATTTGTGATAAGAGCTTTACACAGTTGTGCAATTTGAAAATGCATATTTTGATTCATGAAGGTAAAAAGCATCAGTAGTGTGAAATTTGTGAGAAAAGCTTTTGGCATTTGTCGTCTGAAATTGCATAGTTTGATAAAAGGAGGGCAAGAAGCAATATAAGTAGAAATTTGTGAGTAGAGCTTTACATATTTTGGGCACTTTGAAAATGCATAGTTAATTCAAAATTACAGATATTCTGTTGTGTAAATTATGAGAGCAGTAATTGCAGTTAAAAGCCAGTTATGCTGAACCCATTTATGCTGAACTTTGTAACTGAAAACGGTTGGGTTGTAAAGCTATCTACATCTAGCTTAGCTGGACTTTGAAGCTCTCGGTTTCCTGAATTTCATTAAAGTCTGTTTCGGTCTTGTTCAACATTCTTAGCTAGTCTTTGACTAGCTAAACATAATTAAATTTTTTGGTCTGATGTTTATAGTGGCCTTGTTTTATAAACTTTCTAAATTGATTTGGTTTGTTGAATTTTTGGATTTACTTAATTTTGCTGTATTTAAAACTTGCCTTTACTGCTCTGCTCAATTGGTTTTGGTTGCTTTACTCTTTAAGCCATTTTTGTTTTACAGTTATTCTTTTATGGTTGCTTTACGGTTCTGGTTATTAATGTTTGTTTATTATTATCATTAAAGTACCCAAAAACAAACTTATCAATAGTAGTATATTTTTGAGAGTTCTGGTTTCCTTTTGTTTTCCCCTACGGCACTCGTTAGGGCTTCCCTTTTCGTTTGGCCGGGGTTCCCTAACTCAGTCAAACAGCGGAACCATTGCAGTATATAACTAATTTACAGAGTATATTTCTCAGTATTGTCCATAAAATACCTCAGGACGATTAAATCAAAAGGTTGCTAGTCCTAGATATATAGAAACAAATTTTGTATAAAAGACTATGAAAATTGAGATGTGTATATTATGTAGCGGTTCCTCCTTGGTAGGACCTCACTACGTTGATGATGGATGCTGTATTACGTACCTGTAGGTCGTCTTGATGCGCGTACTCTTGTGATTAATCTCGAGGTTCTCGTAAACTGGAATCTGATGATCTTGTATCTGTATTCTAGTGTGAATGTTAGTATATTGTAATTATTATTTTATAATTGTGCCATGACTGTTGTATTTGTGTCGGAGAGCACTTATGTCTTGTCAGAGTTGGGTATGGTGAATGTTAAAATAATTTGCACACACGTATTCTGTTAACTATTTCACTTTTATTTTAGATAAACAACATGTAAGTATTCAAAATTCACTAACACCTTTGTCATGTTAAAATATTTATAACTGATAGACTTTAATATGTAGTTTCAGCGCCTATTTAGAGACGAGCTTATACACGGCCTTCCTGCTTGAAGACTGGCAACTTCTGATAATGTTCCCTTCAACGGTTTTCTTAGCGTACGTATTTGCATTATAGCTGATTGGTGCTACTATCCAATAACATCCAATGTTAGTTTGTTACATATATACACTGCCGTTTGTGAAAATTGCAACACCAAGAAAGAATTTCCCGAATATCTCCAAACTTGGTGGAAGTGTAGAAGAGTGTACAAGCAATAAGTGATTAGGTTTGCAGAGAGATGGTACACGTAGGCCGAGCAGAGCCCTCTCGTGTCGGTCCGACAAGGTCAGTGTTGCGCTCAGTGTAGTCAGTGCAGAGCTGACAAACAAGGTGGAATCAATAAAGTAGGTACCAGTATGTCTCGTCGACGTCAAAGGGAGCCATATCGTTATGTGAGTGAGTTCAAACGGGACAGAATGATCGATCTACGGGAAGCGGGTTTGTCATACCGTGACATTTCGGCTCGTACAGGGCATGCTGCTACGACAGTGATGCGTGTGTGGAAGGAGTGGATAAATGAAGGTCGTACGCAGCGAAGAGTGGGTACTGGACCACGGAGCATGACCACAGTACGGGATGACATTCATCTTGTCCTCATGGCCATAACGGACCGTACAGCATCATCCATAGTGTTGGCTCGATATTGGAACACTGCAATAGATGTCAACTTGTCTGCATCAACGGTCCGTCACCGTCTGCTGAAGGTTGGACTGGTTGCATGCATGCTATTACGTCGTCTTCCATTGTCCAGAAACCACAAGCTCCTCCGACTGCAATGGGCACGTGTGAACACCGTTACTGGGGTGCTGAGTGGCAAAATGTACCCTTTTCGGACGAGTCCCTCTTCAACGTACTCTACAGTGATGGCCGCAAACGTGTCTGGCGGTATCGTGGTCAGCGCAACCTGGAGGGCTGCATTGTTGAGCGGTATAGCGGACAAACACCATTTGTTATGTTTTGGGGCGCTATTGGTTACAACAGCCGATCTCGCCTCCTACGAATTGAGGGCACTTTGAATAGCAACCGCTACCTAACGGTGGTTGTAGAGCCTGAGGACTCCCCCTGCTTCAGGCATCTCCACAGACCACATTTCAAAGACCAGCCTGACATGTCGCCCATCGAACATGTCTGGGATATGGTTGGTCGGCACCTGGTGCGTCACGGATTTGTGCGCTCGAATACAAACTGCGTGGAGGGGAATCCCTCAGGAACTTATTCAGAACGTTTTTGATTCAGTGCCACGGCTGATAGCAGCTCTAATCGCAGCGCATGGAGACCACACCAAATACTGAATATTAGCGCTCAAAGGTCATGTATAGATTTGAAAAGTTTATCATTTGTTGCTTGTCATGTACCTAACCTGTGGTGTTAAATTCATGCGTTTCCTTCTTGGTATTGCAATTTTCACAAACGGCAGTGTGTGTGTGTGTGTGTGTGTGTGTGTGTGTGTGTGTGTGTGTGTGTGTGTGTGAGTCTGTGTGTGTATGTGTATGTTTGTTTACAGACTTCCATCGTTGTGTTGATGCTGAGAAGCTGTGAATTAGATCTATTATTACATTAATGAGTTATGGTATTAGTTTGTCCGCAGTTAGTACTGCATGTTGCTTCAATTAATTCAATTTAGTTTAATTCAGTTTTGTCAGGTGTTACGAGTATCTTCCCAAAAAATGCACCTATTCTTCTTGTTACAACTTTCATTTCCTCTCATTAATACCAACGCCGCCTGAAGCCACGTAATTGTCTTCCTGTTATCTGTCAAACTTGGATCGATATTTGATCAAGATAAGTGTACAGATTAAGGCTTTCCTCTAAAGCGCTTCCTATTCTGCAACATAACTCCCAGATAACTGTAATTATCCACGAACTCCGGAATCAGTTGGACCGAAATTAATAATTTCCATTCATCACATGCGTTATCAGGGAGGTCAAAGCATTTAAACGCACTCTTAACTTCCAATGCAGTAACAAGGACGCAGTTCAATTCCAGCTTCCATATTTGGAGAGTGCTGAGCCTTCATCGATGAAATATGAAAGAATCGACAGGTCGAGATATAGAAACCCCAAAAGGTTGCGTTCAAAAATTAAAGCGCAAAACAAGATACAGTTTACATCCGCGTAATTAGTAGACGAGAAAAGTAAAAAGAAGAAAACGGAGTGATTAATGTCATTCTGAGAATTAGTTACTCCAGAGCAGGAAAACTCATTAATGGACTCACACGGTACCGCAGTCATTCATTCCAACTCGAAGACCGATTTAGAGATAAGCTTTTATTTATAGGTTTGCTGAAGGCGTCTCTTTACACTACGGCAGGACTCAGGGCTGAGAAATATCTAATTACTTCAGGGGGTATTTTGAAGCAACGATAGAAAATGTTAAGGAAGAGTATTTTTTTAATTATAATACGGGTTTTTGTTTATATACAAGCATTAAAATATGAAGTAACTTTAAAACTAAATGTTACAAATGCTACAAAAGCGACGTTAATAATGTACTCAATTGAGTGTACATAAAGGTGAATCGCGATAGCTGCAATATTGCCTTCGTTCGCCAAATAACCAATATTAAACACGCATCCTAGCATCACGTAGGATATAAATGGGCTTCAACCGACAGAGAGAGAGAGAGAGAGAGAGAGAGAGAGAGAAAGGGGGGGGTACTGGAGTCCAAATTTCATTGCGAATCCCGTTTTCACCGCCCCTGCAGGAAGAGATTTGAGTGCTAAAGGTGAGCCTTTTGAATGAATTTTTCCCCCCGTATCTATTTTTGAGATTAGCATTGTGTAACTATAGCTTACAGTACACCCCATTCAACAGCTAACGACAACAATATAATGTTTTCAGAAGTTGTACAAAAGTGGCTTAAATAACTCCATTATTTTCCAAGAAATCTATTGCAGTGTTTATTAAAGATACACTAATACTATGCAATTTATTTAAATATCTTGATTTATTTATAATCTTGCGTCGTTATCCTTCACGTCGGTTGTGGTTTAATTCCTATTAATTATGCAGCATTAGGAGTAAAGGATAAACAGACAACATATTTGCTCAACTCAAAGTAATACGTGTAAGCCGTTACTATGCTTGATCAGCTCGAAGGAGCAATCACTGGTTGAGTCGGCTAGTTACGAGAGCATGTCTCCACATTTTAGTTGGTGCATTTGAAGTTCTCGGGGCCTCGCCTGCTGTTGAGCATGAAGTTGGATATGGATACCTCAGGGGCATGTCTCATAAGAAAACACTGGTTAAGCTTGAGTTTGTAGAATTTACTTTAGCTAAGTTTCAACTGTAAATGTTGAGATTAATAATAATAGCACTTTACAAAGATTAGTGTAGTGATGACTGACGCATTTCCACTGTATTAAACTTTCAGAGATTATTTTGCGCACACAATAATGCGTCGAATTAATTGTTCAGTGAAGGTTCACTTTGCGCATACGGCGTTTTTATGTTATATATTCTTTATTGTCGCTTCAACTTTAGTCATATCGCGACTACTTTTAGAATACAGAACATGATTACAATGAAAATACAATATTTCAAATAGTAATATACATTAACATTAAATTCTCTGAATAGGTGTGCTATACATTGTTTTACAAATTTTGTTGCTTTCATAAAGTTTAAGTTCTTTGTTGTGCTGAATTTAGTTTGTCTGATAGACTGTTTGGGATGTCGCATCTTTCTCTGTTGTACATAGCGACGGCAGGCTCTAACGAGATAATGAACTATGACGTTGGAACTTGAAAGGTCGCACATAGGAGGAAGGTCAGGTTGATGAGATGTTTGTGCGTTATAGAAGTATGTCCAATACGTAGTCGAGTTAATATAACTTGATCTTTGCGGTTGAAATGATAGTGTTGAAGTTTGGACTCGGAAATGTAGACATCGTGTAACCTGCTTCTAGATGTGGCTTTCCATGTTTGTCTCCATTGGTTAATGCAAGTCTGTTTGATGAAGTTGATGAAGTCCGTTTGTGGTATCTTGATGTCCTGAGGGGGATGCTTGGTGGCTTCTTTGGCTGCCTGATCAGCTGATTCATTTCCCACAATTCCGACTTGAGATGGAGTCCAGACGAATGATACTGATTTGCCTGAGATTAGTATTTGGTTGCACAGATTCAGAAGTTCTTTAATAATGATTTGGGGGTTGAGGTTTGTTGAAGGGACGTTAAAGCACTCAAAAGGGTTGAGGAATATTATGTAATTATGTATGTTATCTTTGTTAAGTATGTATTCCAATTAGAATTGAATTGCGAACAATTCACAAGAATAGACAGAAAGATAGTTGAGAAGACTATATTGCATGATGTAATCAGGGAATAGCGCTGCACATCCATTATGACCATCAAGTCGGGATTCATCAGTGAAGATATGAGTGTGTTGAATACGGTGTACATAATTCGTTAAACAGGCATGTGTAAGACACTACCTTTTGAAGATTTTCCTTGTCTAGCCAATGATGTATCAATAAAGGGGTATGTGAGTCTCCATGGTATATAATCTGAATTTATGAAACAAGGGAACATATTAGGCAGAGTAATGCTAAATTTCTTTAGGTATGCCGAGAGACAAGTTGAAAAATCTGAGGGTTGTGCTGATTCTGTGGCATTTTCTATGTTGTTGATGGGAAATATGTAAGAGTGGACTAGAGATGACGGTCTCGTTGCAGTACGTGTTGCGTATGATAGACGAGATTTGTCTTCTAACTTGCAGCGGAGGTTACGTTAGCTTCAATTTGTAGGCTCTCTATGGGCTGGTTTGAAACGCTCCTAAAGCTATTCTTAATTTTTTTTATTTTATTTATTTATTGTGCTAAGAGTTTTACAATTTGATTCTCTACTGCACTTTGACCCTGGTCACTCATTCAGTAGACAATCACTACAGATTATTTACATTTTACAATTTCTTGTCAATAAATTATCTTGCTCCTTTTTCAGTTTTTTCATGTCCCATTTCCACTTGTTTTTCACTTTTCATTTATTGATTACTTAACCATCACACATTCACTATAGTTTTCCATTCAAAGCAAGATGCGCTACCTCTTACTTTTCTCTTTCCACTGTCCAAAGCCATTTATTTTTTACTTTACACAAAAACTGTCCAATGCTTCTAGCGTCCTCATATCATTTCAATCATAAGTGTATTTCTATCCCCCTTCAACCACTTCTTATTAAAAAATTCTTTTCCCCAATTTTCTGTTCCTTGGCACTTATATACTATGTGTTCAATGTCTTCATTACCACCACATATCGAACATTGGTTCTGAGGAATACCCTGTCCTAGCCCTTTTAGCCTCCATGCTCCGGTTCTTACCCATGCAATAGATTCTCTCTCTCTTCTTTATTTACTATGTCTATATATTTTTCCTTACCCCATGTATTTTTCATTGGCCTATAACAAACTAATGAGCTCTTTTCGGCAATCTCACTGAACATGATTTGTATTTCTATATCTTCCAGTCTTTTCCTCGCCTTTTTCCAAAAAAATTTCGCGTTATTTTCTCTCCTTCTCCACATGTCTCCTAACCCATTTTTCTCCAAAATGTTCCGTAATTTACTTACCCATCCATCATTCATTAACCTATTCTCTTAGTATTCAATACATTGTCTTAACATATTACTTTTTCCTAGATTTGAAGTTCTGAACCAAAATTTCAAAGCTCTTTCCATTATCTTCCCCTTAGTTGGACCCTGCCCATCTCTAATTGTGCTACCTGTCTTACAATTGACTTCGGTAGCCCTAGTATTTCTCTACAAAACATCCTGTGCACCACATCTATACTTTCCCATCCTCTATCTAATCCCCATATTTCTATACCATACATCATTTTTGCCTCCACAACCATCTCATAAACTTTTTCCAGCCATTTAACATTTATATTAGGTACTCTATATTTGCAGCTTCTAATTGCTGCCATCGCCCCTTTACCTTTTGCCAATGCAAACTTCTCTTGTTTCTCCCATTTATTAACTCCATCTATTTTTACTCCTAAATAGATACAATCGCGCACCACCCTGTAATCTTTATTCTCTCCCTTCCACTTTTCATATTTGCTCAATTTCCCCCCTTTTTTGAATACTACAATCTGCATTTTCTCTTGATTCACTTTTAACTTCCATTCTTTACAATATACATCAATTGCTTGTAATGATTGTTTTAAACCACCTACTGTAATAGATCCTGCCACTAGGTCATCTGCAAAAAGAAGTCCTGGGATTTGGATGTTGTTAATTACTGGTGCACAGTTATTATTCCTTCCAATTTCTAGTAAGACATAATCTATGTATAAATTAAATAAAACTGGGCTTAACTTACACCGTTGCCTGAGGCCTTTCTTTTGTTGAATTTCTCTGGTTACACAGCCTGTCTCCACCCTTACACAGAAGGTGTTCTCAAAATACAGTGCTTTAAGAATATTCACCAATTGCTGACTTACTCCCTTACACACTAATTTATGCCACAGAAGTTGTAGCTCAATTCGGTCATAAGCTTTCTCTAAGTCTACAAAAGCCATATACAATTTACCCCTTTTTTCTTTTGAATATTTGTCTGCTAATGTCTTTATAATAAATAAATTATCAATTGTTCTTCTTCCCTTGCAAAAGCCCATCTGGAATTCCGAAAGGATATTATATTCTTCAACCCAAAATTGTAGTCTCGCTGCCAAAATGCCCGCAAAAAGTTTTCCTATATTCGATAATAATGCAATACCTCTGTAGTTATTAGGTTTATCGACATTGCCCTTGCCTTTATATATAGGATGGATGATAGCTTCCCTCCACCGTTTAGGTACATAACCCTTTCTAATAATTACATTAAATAAATCTAATAAAATTTTCACTCTTCCTGTTTCATTACACCACTCCTTAAGAAGCTCTGTTGGGATGCCATCAATTCCAGTAGGTTTAATTTTCTTCAGTAACTTAACTTGTTTTATTATTTCCTCACTCCTAATTTCACCATCCAATATCTCTACAAAAACATTCCTTATTTCCAGAAATCCCGTACTTCCTATACTCCTGTCTTCCCTATATAATGTTTTAAAATACTCCATTCATTGTCCTGGCTCAACATTGGGTTTAGTTACACATTTATTATAGGTCGACTTAAGAACCTGCCATACCTTATTAACATTATTTTCATTTAGACATTTTATCAAATTCCTTTCATTACTTACTCTCCAGTCCTTTTTTCTTTGCTCTAACAATAAATTATGTAAGTTCCTCCTTTGCATATAAACGTCCCTAGATTTTCTATCACCTAATTCCCTCCACCTAACCAACAATTGTTTTACTTGTCTTTTTGATACCCTACATTCTTCATCAAACCAGTCCTTATCATGTATGTAAACCCTCTTTTATGTTTTCATTTCCTCTCCCACCCTTTGCATAACTGTATTAAGGATATCTATTGCATTCTCAATTTGATAATTCTTAACCATGAATGTTACTCCACATAGACATATCTTTCCATAATTCGAATCTAGAGTCTGTTTAAATGTGTCAGAAAATTCTTCTTTCCATTTATAGCTAATGTACTCTTTTTGACAATAGCTTTCCACTCTGATATTGTGTTTTACTTGTGCAGTGTGCATCATAAAATCCACAATCAGTGGATAATGCCCGCTAGTTGAGCTTAAATTTAATACCTTAAAATTCCTTAAAATATGTCCTAAGTTCGGAGCCACAACACAAAATCTATTACCCTCTGCCCATTATTGCTAACAAAGGTAAATTCTCCTTGTTCATCTTCCCCACATTTTCCATTCAAAATTTCTAAAGCATTCAACTCACAAAAATCAATAAATTTTTCACACTCTTTATCAACAAATTTGTCCTTGCTTTGTCTTTCGTAATGCTGAAGAGTGGATTGAATCTAGCATTTTAAGAGGTGTGGTACTAGCTAAATTGTAAAATATAGATCCGTGGTCCAGTTTAGGTTGTATGGTAGATTTGTAAGTGCGTAGTAACACACTTAAGTGGCTTCCCATTATCTTGCTGATAATACTTTCAGTATATTGAGTCGTTGGCCGCAGTTGGATTTAAGGACTTTAAAATAAGGAATCCAATTGAGCCTCCAGTCGAAGAGTATACCAAGAATACGAACTGTGTTGAGTATAGGGATTTGATGTTTATCGATGTGTTTCTGCTACGCATTTAATATTTATCGCGGAATTGTTTCTCTGAAGGCGGTAGTTTCTGGAGCAGGGGAGTTCGCACGAAAACTTTAACTTAAAACTTGTTACCGTGACGCACACGATAGTTCCTTCTGTCACATTTTATACTGAAAATGCTGAATGCTTTCACGGAGTGTCGTAGGTTATGCCCGCAAGTGAATTAAACAGAAGATTACATTTGCTTCCCGGACCTTAGCTTATATAATCTAAGAGTCTGGTGGTCCGAAATTTACTTTGTTTTCTTATTGATTGCCTAAAAATGTGATTTCTCAAATTTAAGAAATCTGGAGCGGTTTTAGCTCCTTCCTACTGCTCCTTCAAAGTCACCCAATTTAGGACAATGGTGAATTCCCCACTAGCCTTTGTGAGACGCTAGTAAAATTGTGTCCAGTGGAAACGTTTAGCGTCTTGTACAAGCTAATATATCTAACATATAGTAAAATAGCAGACATGTAAATATGATTAACACTGTGATTACACGAAGAATATATAATATTTAAAAGTTTCTTAATAATACATTGATATGGCATTGTTTGGTACAGAAACTCCCTCAATCTGTAGTGAATAAAACAGCTTTTATCAAGTTGAAATTTATCAAAGATTTAACATGCAATAAACATTTTTATGCTAAATAATTAGAACAACTTCATTTATGGTTTAACGCAGACATCACCAGCTTATCGATAGCTCCATTTTGAGTATGATATTCACAACAGCGATGTTGAGCAGGTGACAAAACAAAAAACTCCCTTAAGGCCGTATGCATGTGCAAAATGTGCATGTTTCTCATATTGATGCATTATGCATTAAATAAACTGGACGATTTCACATTAATTCATCAATTCAATAAAAAGAAGCAGACTAAAATCAACTTCCTACTTTTCAAAGTAACTGTAAGGTGATGTACTATACAGTGGCGGGTTGGATGGCATAAGTACGACCAATCAAGATACATCCGAAAAAGTTGTGAAAAATTATATACACACAGGATGTCTCCAACTTTCAGGATCAAAACTATACAGATGACAGAGATTTCTAAACTGAGCATTTTGACATAAGGAACCTGCGGTCGGAAATGAAGGTTTTTGAATGCCACGTGATCTTGAAGATCAATTTTGCAAACTGCTTTAATTTTGACACTCATAACCAACCAAGAATTCGCAGCAGGTGTTCAAAATTGCGACCAATTGCAGCAATTGCACTCCTATCATAGCCAACGGGCACTAGCATTGGGGCCAAATGAATTTCAACCCAAAGTCCAGTTCTAGCAATGGATTATTCAGCGCTGTACCATAGTACCAAACTTTCTACAGCTTGTATTGCTCACCGATGAGGCCGTGTTCTCCCGTGATGGTGTATTCAACTGCTGCAATAACCATATCTGGTGCGACAACAATCCACATACTTAAAATTTGAGTTGGTATATGTTAATTCACATCACATAAAGGCTCTAGTTACCGTAGGAGCACGTTCGAGAGATTTGCTGAGTCTTAGCTGAGGATGAGAGAAACAAATCTCTCGAAAGCGCTCCTAAGGTAACAACTAGCGCCTTTATGTGATGTGAATTAGCATATACCAAATCAAATTTTAATTATTATATAACATCACAATAAGAAATACTTCTGGTTTATTATAAAATAATATAACAATCAACATGCCATCCATGCGTCTGGTCCCTAGCAGAGATTTACTGGTATTAACATGTGGGCAGGAATTGTACAGGATCACTTCATAGGACCTTATCTCCTGCCGCCTCGTTTGGATGGTCAACTCTACCTCGTGTTTCTACGAAATGTGCTGCCAAAGTTGTTGGACACCGTACCACTTGTCCGCAAGAAGATGTGGCTCCAATACGCGGGGCTCCTGCCCACTTCAAACGTGACATCCACACTTACCTGAACAACCTCTTTCGTAATTGTTGGATAGGAAAGGGCGGTCCTGTACCACGGCCAGCTCGATCGCCAGATCTCAATCCATAGACGTTTTCTTATGGGGTAACATGCAGATGTTGTGTATGAGACTCTAATAGAAACTGAAAAGGAACTGCTTGCTAGGGTCCTAGCTGCCGCGGTCATTGTACAACAGTCACCGGGGATTTTGGAGAGGATGCGACAAAATGTCATACGTCATTGTAATGCATGTATTGAAGCAGGTGAACGCCATTTTGAAACCCTGCTGCGAGCTGTAGGTTGGTTATGAGTGTCATAATTAAAGCAGCCTGAAAAACTGATCTTCAAGATCACGTGGTATCCAAAATATTCATTTCCGAATACCAGTTTCTTATGTCAAAATGCAAAATGCTGAGTTTAGAAGTCTATCATCTGTATAGTTTTGACCCTAAAGGTTGGGGGCATCGTGTAAATAAATATATATGTATATATATATATATATTAAAATGATGTTTTACCATATGTAGTGGAATACGTATTAATTTTATAATTTATGAAGATATTACTATTATTATTGGTAATTAATTATTTTTTCACACAAATTAATGTCTTGCTGGCATGTTACCATGGTAGTTCAGTTGGTTAGAGCGACCGGATGATCCGTGGTTCAAGTCTTGGCTATGGTATTGGTTTTCAGTCTGATTCTACCTTTCCAACCTAGCCTACGCACGGCTTGTGTGAAAGAACAATTAATTACCATTGATTATTTTAGTAGTTGGTTAAACTACGAAGCCTAGGACTGAAAGCACTTAAGATGTTATAAGTCGCCATTAGGCTATGTGATCTCTAAATGAGTTTGAGATCTCCTTGTAATTTACCGGGAGAAGTACTAGTTGGGGAATTTAATGTCTTGCCGGGATATTGCCATGGTAGCTCAGTTGGTTAGAGCAAACGGAGGGAAACCGGAAGATCTTTGGTACTCGAGTATGGTGTTGAATTTTTCAATATGATATTTCCAACAACAGACTTTCTTCTAACAATACTTTTTCTGACTTACAAATCTGTACACAAAATTTAATTCTGCCAACACAATTTAACTCTTCCTTTCCATGTAACAATATCTTACGTAACCATATACTAGTATTCTGTTATGCTTTTAATTTTGTATGGTTGCGATGAGACTAATAAATATGATGAAATAACATGGAAGTTTAGGTAAAACGGAATACTTCCTCTGCCTACAGTATTTAAGCGGTAGAGAAAGTAAAATATATTATAATATAGCCCTCTCGCTGAACCTACCTTCATAATAATTGCTCGAAGTGAGTACCATTTACCTCAAACGTGCCTAAGCCTGTCGGGAAAATTTCCAGATGTATTACTTTCTCTACTACGTATAGTAAGTAGGGGAAGTATTGTATTCCACCCAAAATTTCGATACGGAGATACCGGAAATACATTTTTTGAGACCCCCCTGAACCCAAAAAAAGCATTTTTAGAAACATGTCCGTGTGTGTGTGTCTGTCTGTCTGTCCGTCCGTCCGTCTGTCTGTCTGTCTGTATGTGTGTCTGTGAACAGTATAACTCAGAAACGAACAGTCGGATAAACACCAAACTTGGTATTTAGGTTCAGTATCTTCCAGAGATGCAACACGAAGGTTTTCAAGAAAATCCCTCCACCCCAGATTACCCTTTACATGGAAAATTTTTCGAAAATTTTAATTTTCTCAAAAATGGCTAACAATTTTGATTAAAATATCATATGTTTAAGATATTTTCATGACAAACGAAATTTATATCTCAAATTTTCTGGGAATGTCTCCAAAGGCATTTTTATTGTGAACGACTTTTGAATAACTGGTAAACCATAAGAGATAGACAAAATTTTATTCACAAAAAATGTAGATCGCGTTAAAATACACAATTTATGTCATATACATTTTTTTTGATGAGTGAACCATTTTCGAGATAATGATTGTTTTCCCTTAAATTTTCCAATACTTATACTTTTTCTCAAATTCGTTATTCATTTTTACTTTCTCTACTACGTATAGTAAGTAGGGGAAGTACTGTATTCCACCCAAAAATTCGATACCGAGATTTTCACCGGAAATACATGTTTTGAGATCCCCTGAATCCAAAAAAAGCATTTTTGGAAACATGTCCGTGTGTGTGTGTGTGTGTGTGTGTCTGTCTGTCTGTCTGTGCACAGCATAACTCAGAAACGAACAGTCGGATAAACACCAAACTTGGTATTTAGGTTTAGTATCTTCCAGAGATGCGACACGAAGGTTTTCAAGAAAATACCCCCACCCCAGACTACCCTTTACATGGAACATTTTTCGAAAATTTTAATTTTCTCAAAAATGGCTAACGATTTTGATTAAAATATTATATGTTTAAGATATTTTTATGACAAATAAAATGTATATCTTGAATTTTCTGGGAATGTCTCCAAAAGTATTCTTCATTGTGAACGACTTTTGCATAACTGGTAAACCATAAGAGATAGACAAAATTTTACTACTCAAAAAATATAGATCACGTTAAAGTACATAATTTATGTCAGATACATTTTTGTTGTTGAGTGAACCATTTTCGAGATATTGCTTGTTATTCCCTTAAAATGTTTCAATACTTTCTGAAATGGGAATTCGTTATTCATTTTTTTTCTTGGATATGCAAAGAGTATTAATCTGTGGCAAAGGGAATAGTGCTGGACCTAGCAACCAGCTATTAAGATATATGTATGTGCTTAAAGGCTACTGTATTTCTACATTGCCCTTGTAAATATATATTCCCCTTACATCTACAAGAAAATTAGCAATAAGATAGAGTCTGCAAATGTTTATCTCGATTAACATGAAGTAGATGGAGAATAAGCGTTTGTAAAAATAATTTGTACAAGAGTAGAGAAAGTCATGTGAGTGTAACACATCAGATTTTTACTTTCTCTACTACGTATAGTAAGTAGGGGAAATATTGTATTCCACCCAAAAATTCGATACCGAGATTTCACCGGAAATACATGTTTTGAGACCCCTGAATCCAAAAAAAGCATTTTTGGAAACATGTCCGTGTGTGTGTGTGTCTGTGTGTGTGTCTGTCTGTGTGTGTGTCTGTGAACAGCATAACTCAGAAACGAACAGTCGGATATACACCAAACTTGGTATTTGGGTTCAGTATCTTCCAAGGATGCGACACGAAGGTTTTCAAGAAAATCCCCCCACCCCAGAGTACCCTTTACATGAAAGATTTTTCGAAAATTTTAATTTTCTCAAAAATGGCTCTAACGATTTTGATTAAAATATCATATGTTTATGACAAATAAAATGTATATCTTGAATTTCCTGGGAATGTCTGCAAAAGTATTCTTTATTGTGAACGACTTTTGCATAACTGGTAAACCATAAGAGATAGACAAAATTTTACTACACAAAAAATGTAGTACGCGTTAAAATACACAATTTATATCATATACATTTTTTTGTTGAGTGAACCATTTTCGAGATATTACTTGTTATTCCCTTAAATTTTTCAATACTTTTCTCAAATGGGAATTCGTTATTCATTTTTTTGTCTTCGATATGCAAAGAATATTAATCTGTGGCAAAGCGAATGGTGCTGCACCTAGCAACCAGCTAATAAGAGATATGTATGTGCTTAAAGGCTACTGTATTTGTATATTGCCCTTGTAAATATATATTCCTCTTACATCTACAAGAAAATTAGCAATAAGATAGAGTCTGCAAATGTTTATCTCGATTAACATGAAGCATATGGAGAATAAGCGTTTGTATAAATAGTTTGTACAAGAGTAGAGAAGGTCATGTGAGTGTAACACATCAGATTTTTTTTATGTCCTGGACATGCAAAGAGAATGGAATGCGCCACATAGCAACCAGCGCTTAAAATACTTGGCTATCCCTTATAACCTACCATATTCCCCTTGCATCTACAAGAAAATTAGCAATAAGATAGAGTCTGCAAATGTTTATCTCTATTAACATGAAGCATATGGAGAATAAGCGTTTGTAAAAATAGTTTGTACAAGTGTAGAGAAAGTCATGTGAGTGTAACACATCAGATTTTTTATAGTGACTCGTAGAGAAGATTAAAAACTAAACTAAACAGAAGAATAACATAACAGATAATCTCTTCAGATGCGGAAGTGACAGAAGCGTTTTTGGATGAAAACATATACCTATATATGAACTGCCAATTATTACTTTCTCTACTTACTTATGCATAGCAAGTAGAAGTATTGTATTCTACCCAAAATTCGATATCCAGATTTCACCCCGAAAAACATGTTTTGAAAACCTCTGAACCCAAAAAAGCACTTTTAGAAAAAGGTCTGGTCTCTCTCTCTCTCTCTCTCTCTCTCTCTTTCTCTGACAAATACCAATCTTGGTATTTAACTTCAAATATCTTCCAAAGATACGACACAAAGTTTTTCAAGGAAATCCTCCCACACCCAACTACACTTTACATGGAACATTTTTCGAAAAGCTTGATTTTCTAAAAAATGGCAAATGATTTTGGTTAAAATACCATAGGTATTAAAGATATTCACATGAAAAATAAAATATATATCATGAAATTTCTGGGAACAACTTGTGAAGCTTTCTTTTTTCGGAAGGAATTTTGTATAATCTTGAATAACTGGTAAATGTTAAGCGATAGACGAAAACGTACTACACACAAATTATAGATCTCATTAAAACACACAATTTATTTCAAATAACTTTTATTCTGACTTAAGCCATTTCGGAGATATCTGTTATTAATGGTTCGGTTTGTTCAATACGAAGTCTTGGCGTCCAGTTCTTAAACATTTCACTATTGCTGTTTTCTTTGTATCCTAAGGAAATGTGTATTGCAATATTACTGCAAATGTTTATATCGATTAAAATGAAGTTGATAGGACAGTAATTTGTATACCCACTAGTAGAGGGCAGAGAAAGTCATGTGAATGCAGCGCATCAGATTTTTCTGCATAGCCTTTACATATGAAAATGCGTATCCTTTAAGCTATTTGTAAAACGTTACATAACTACGTTTATAAATGTAGAATTTAACATTTTAAGAGACATGAAAATGATAAAGCTATAAGCCATAATCAAAATATTTGTTTAGTCTTGAGTTATTCGTAATTCCAAAAATACTTAATGTAATTATAATTTAATTTTCGTCTAAGCACATTAAAATGTTAAATGTTTTAAGTGGTTTTAGGGAGCTAATTACCTATATTTGAAGTACATATTCCATCACACTAAATTACCTCTTTCTATTTTATATAAATATTAACTTTTATCTTGTTATCAAGAACTTTGGTGACAGTTTTAAGGACAATTTTTCTGCTTCCCTAGCAGATGTCGTATCACAAAAATTGGGGCCGCACTGAATTACCATTAAAACCGATAAACAACACTGCGTTACAAAATAGAACAGCTTTTCTTGTTTTAACTTACGTGCTCTCGAGCTGGAGATATACGAAATGGAAATGAAACGTGTGAGGTGAGATAAAAAGAGAAGGCGCCTCAACAAACTGAATTAGTACCCAAATGATAACCATGCTGCCGTCACGTATCACATGTGGTATCGTGGTTTTATTCAGATTTTCCCTCTCCTCTTGCCACGAGGAATAAAGCTTTCACATAACCTCCTAGCACAGTGTGTGTGTGATATCGTTTATTTTGTGGTCTTTGTTGCTAGGAGGAAAAAATATTCTAAAACTATATATGTGGTTATATAGGTTATACAACGGAGGGGAACACCTCATGCACTGCGACCTAGATAGAGCTGTTGCGGTTAACATCCCCCAGGAGGAAGGGATGACGTGAAGGAACCACAGGAGACTACATGCCACAGGCAGACAGCACACAGAGACGCGCAGAATTCCCTAAGTTCCAGACCCGTCCCATTGCTGACGCTGGCTAATGAGGGCGATGAACTATCCGTCGACAAGCAGCCCTCTGGGGAATATATTCTTTCCTTTGAGCAAGCATCCGCGTCATCTGTCCGGCACCGCCATACGCCACGAAACCTGGTAGCACACCTTGGAGATTAGAAGGGAAACTAAATGAAAGGGAAATGATGGAAAGGAAATCGTGGTAAATGCGAAACACCCCAGCATTCGCATACCGACCAGGGAAAACCACGAAAAACCAAGGTCATAGTGCTGTCAACGGGAATCGAACCCGAGATCTCTCGAATGAGAGATAATCACACTATCGCGGTAACTACTTAGTAAGTGCACTTTGAAACACGTTTTATCAGTATATTAATATCCATATTACAGTTAGATAAACAAAACAGTTTTATGTTTTTCGATGAAAAAAAAATCTGAGTGATACATCAAATGACTTTCTCTACCCTCTATCGTTTATTAATGCGTACACAAACTAGTTTTACTTCATTTTAATCCAAATAGCGTTTGCAGAAATAGCTACAATACAATACAATTCGTTATACAAAGCCAAAAAACTACGAACCGGCTGCGCGGTGTTTTTCCTGTCCGCGTCCTCAGCCCTCGTTGCTGTCTGCCGCTGTCAAAAAAAGGCGAGGATGAAACCATACAAAATTGTTAAAACTACTTTTAAAGGCTTTACTTACCAACATTATGAAAGGAAATGCTGAAACTGACCACCGTTGTTGTCCATACATTTTTGGCACCTCTTTAGGAAACTATACATCACTCGCCGTAGTTCGCGTTGAGAAATGTTGGAAATTTCCTGGCGGATATTTTCTTTTAATTCTCCCAGGGTGTGTGGGTTTGTCTTGTACACTTTGTTTTAAGTTACCCCAGAGATAGAAATCGCAAGGGGTTAGGTAGGGAGATCGAGGGGGCCACAAATCTCTACTAATAATTCTGTCCTCAATTGTTCTCATTGAAATATTGGCCGCATGAGCTGTTCCAGAGTCTTGTTGAAAAAAGGCAAAATCGGGCTCCCTGTCCGTTAACTCTCTAAAAAAAAAAAGGGTGGGCAAAATTGTATTCACGTATGTACGGGCATGAACTGTTAACTCGAAAAAAATTGGCCCTATAACTTTTTCTCTGCTCATGGTGCACTACACCAATTATTTTCGTCATGAAGGGGTACTTCATGAACAGTATTAGGTTTATCAGAGCTGCAATAATGATCATTTTGTGTACACGCATATCCATGAAGGTGGAACCAAGTCTCGTCCGTGAAAAATATTAAATATGGGTCTATTTCGCCATTGTGACCACTATTGAGACTCCACTCACAAAATGTGCGCCTAATTACAGGATCACTTGGTTGAAGAACATGTGTCGCAGTTATTTTATATGGTTTTAACTTCACCAATTTGGTAGCTCTTCGCGCAGAGCTATAAGAAACGTCTGCCTGTTGTGAAAGACGCCTGAGTGATTTGTTGGGGGGGGATTCTTCAGACGATGACCGATGTATTCTTCGGTAAGAACCGTACGCTGTCTTTTAAGTTTCTTAGCTTGAACACTTCCTCTAGCCTGAAATTTGTTGTACGGTCTACACCTGGAAATCTTTTTGCAAATACTTTCACTTGGCGAGCTGACTTAGTTAACATATACGAATCATAAATAAATACATGCTGTGCAGTAGAAAACATATACTGAGCCATAATATACTTTGTGACTAAGTACAGGACAAAATAATAAATAACTCGTAATAACTGAACTACATCACATCATCGTCAACTCAATACTGCACGTCACACTGCAGAGCAAAACCACGTCAACAGCGTGACCTTGTTTATAACAGCAGTGCATTATCATGTTTCCACACGACCAGTGGAAAACCACCGCGCAGCCGGTTCGTAGTTTCTTGGCTCTTCCGTTAGATACAAAGGAAACAGTGATAGGCAAATATTTTAAGAAATTGACGCTCTGCGTTGGCCTTAAAAATCCCATACTGTTTCAATTGAATCGCGAGATACAACTGAATACTGTCAGGACTTTAAAATAGTGGCTAAGTATTGAACAATTCGAACCATTAATAACGGAAATTTCGGAAATGGCTGAAGCCACAAAAAAGATATTTGAAATAAATTATGTTTTAACGAGATCTAATTTTTTGTGTAGTACGTCTTCGTTTAACGCTTAGCTTTTGTAGTTATACGAGATTAAACAAAATGCCTTCCGAATGAACAGGACTTCGCAGGCTATTCACAAAAATTCAAGATATGCATTTATGTGCCATACAAATATATTTTATTAGGTATTTTAAACAAAATCGTTAAGTCACTTTTTAGAAAATAAAAATTTTTGAAACTGTTTCATGTAAAAGGAGTTAGGCATTGGGGGATTTTCTCGAAAGTCTTCCTGTCTCGTCTTTGAAAGATACTGAACCGAAATACCAAATTTGGCGTTTATCCAACTTTTCGTTTTTGAGTTATGATGTTTACAGACACACTCGGTCGTTTTTCTAAATTGTTTAGATATTCGTGGACCTCAAAACAGTATTTCCGGTGAAATCGGTATATAATGTTTGGGCTGAATGCAATACCTACTAGATGTACGTGGTAGAGAAACTAACAAATATTTTGACTAAAGTATTTTTGGAAACGTGTCTGTGTGTGTGTGTGTGTGTGTGTGTGTGTGTGTGTGTGTGTGTGTGTGTCTGTCTGTGAACAGCATAACTCAGAAACGAACAGTCGGATAAACACTAAACTTGGTATATAGGTTCAGTATCTTCCAGAGATGTGACACGAAGGTTTTCAAGAAAATCCCCCACCTCAGATTACCCTTTACATGGAACATTTTTCGAAAATTTTAATTTTCTCAAAAATAGCTCTAACGATTTTAATTAAAATATCATATGTTTAAGATATTTTCATGACAAATAAAATGTATATCTTGAATTTTCTGGTAATGTCTCCAAAAGTATTCATTGTGGACGACTTTTGCATAACTGGTAAATCAAAGAGATAAGACAAAATTTTACCACACAAAAAATGTATATCGCGTTAAAATACACAATTTATATCATATACATTTTTTTTGTTGAGTGAACCATTTTCGAGATATTGCTTGTTATTCCCTTAAATTTTTCAATACTTATTTTCTCAAATGGGAATTCGCTATTCTTTTTTGTCTTGGATATGCAGAGAGTATTAATCTGTGGCAAATGAATGGTGCTGCACATAGCAACCAGCTATTACGATATATGTCTATGCTTAAAGGCTACTGTATTTCTATATTGCCCTTGCAAATACAAAACAAGGGGAACATAGTAGGCTTTAAGCAATAGTCAAATATTTTTAGAACTGGTCGCGCTATGTGTAAAATGTAATTCTCTTAGCATGTCAAAAGATCGTTTCTGCAAATGTTTATCTCGATTAGCATGAAGCATATGGAGAATAAGAGTTTGTAAAAATAGTTTGTACAAGAGTAGAGAAAGTCATGTGAGTGTACCACATCAGATTTTTTAAAAATCTTTGTGTCGCGTCTTTGGAAGGTACTGAATCTAAATATCAAGTATGGTATTTATCCGACTTTTCGTTTTAGAGTTATACTATTCACAGACGCAAAGACACATACTGAACTTTTTTCTAAAAATGTTTTTTGGAAACAGGTGAAATTTCGGTATCGAAATTTTGGGTGGAATACAAATATCTTCTGAAGCTACTATGTACAGGGTAAAGTAAAAAGCGGACCACTTTTGTTTGACTTAACTCGATCACAATTGCAATGACAAAATGCACCCTGTGAGCTATGTTGTAGGAGGGAAGTATGTTGGCACATATTTCCAATATGTTTTGAAATGATCGCGTATGTTCCGTTTCCAGTCAAGAATCACTTCCTGAAGTATTTCCCTTGAGCTTTCGCTGCGCGACATAGCTATTTAGCTAGTTGCCTAAAAAGCAAAATTGACGTTTTTACTTTCTTTACCACGTACATAGTAGGTAAAGAAGATATTGCATTTCACTAAAAAATTCGATACTGAGATTTCACCGGAAAAACATGTTTTGAGGCCCCTTAAAAAAAACATTTTTAGAAAAAGTTTCGTGTGTGTGTTACACATGTCCAACTCAAAACTGAAAAGTCGGATAAATACGAAACTTGGTATTTAGGTTCAATACCTTCTAAAGATACGACACGAAGATTTTCAAGGAAATTTCTCCCCTAAACAACCCTTTATATGGAACATATTTTGAAATCCATTATTTTCTAAAAAATGGCTCCGATTATTGATTTTGATTAAAATACCACATATTAAAGATATTTACATGACAAATAAGATGAATATATTGAATTTCCTGGAAACTAGCGTATGGAATATGGAACATTTTTCGAAATTTTTGATCTTCTAAAAAACGACTAAAGATTTTGATTAAAATACCATATATTAAAGATGTTTACATGACAAATAAAACGTATTTCTTGATTGTTTTTAAATATCCTGTAATATGCGATAGACGAAAACGAAATACACAAAAACTGTTTTCAGTTGTTCTGGAAACAGTATGGAATTTTAAGACCAGCATATAGCGTCCAGTTCTTAAACGTTTGACTATCCCTGTTTCGTGTGTACCCTAACGAAATGTGTAATGTAGCTATTTCTGCAAATGTTTATCTCGATTAAAATGAAGTAGATTAAAAAAAAATACTTCCAGAAGAATAATTTGTATGTCCACTAATAAACGATAGAGAAAGTTATGTGAATGTAATACATATTTTTTTTTACTTTCTCTACTGCTTACCTATAGTCAAATGTAAAATTAAAGGTACTGACGAACGAAGGGTCCCCGACATCTGTACAGAGCACCACCACAGGCCATCTGGCCCCTTGTGCCTCAGCCGTGACCCTTGGGAGGGAGGGATGAGAGGATAGATCTAAAGGGCAAGCAGATTCAGATGCTGACGGGCGCAACCCAGACGAGTCCCTAATGTTTCCAGATTTAACGCCTCCAATGCTGCCCGAGCCCACCATTGGGGCCACCAGCATCCAGGGGGGGCCCGAAGGAGCGTCTGCCCGAAAGTACCCAAAAGTCGGTGTGCTTACCTATAGTAAGTAGAGGAAGTAGTACATTTGACCCAAAAATTCGACACCGAGATTTTACTGGAAATAATACATTTTGAGACTCCATAAAAGTAAAGTATTTTCAAAAGAATTTTTAGAAAAAGGCCTGCGCATGCGCTCGTCCGTGCACGCGCGCTTGTGTGTGTGTGTTCGTGTGTCTGTATACAGCATAGCTCAAAAACGAAACCTCAGTTAAATACAAATCTTGGTACTTAAGTTCAGCATCTTCCAAGGATGCGACACGGAGATTTCCAAGAAAATTCCCCCACCCCAAACTACTTTTACATGAAAAAAATATCTTCAATTTTCTCAGGAATGGATCTAACGATTTTAATTAAAATACCATATGTTTAAGACATTTTCATGACAAACAAAATGTAGGCGTATTTTTAATTTTTCCAAATACTTCTATACACTTTTTGCAACTGATCACTATTCGTTTTTTCTCGTGCTCATGTAAAGAAGATGGAATTTTAAAGCCATCACATAAAATTAAATTGAGCTTTATTAATGACGCTCTTGGACTACGATGGTTCTTACCATCCCATTCTATATAGGGCGTGAAAGACCGGTAATTTTGCTCAGAGGCCTCTTTATCAGGCTTGAGGTTCTTTTACGTGCCGTAAATCCACGACACGAGACCACCGCCTTTACTTCCCTTCTGAAGCAAGCCATGCTAAGGAGTTTTACGCCCCAAAAAATGAAACCTATGGATGTGAATTGAAAATTTAACTGGATTAACAAGAAATAGGTAAAATAATAAGCTTTTGTATGAGTTGTTTGTAGAAGAGCGAGTAGAGAAAGTCACGTGAGTGGAGCACCAGATTAATTTTATGGTCTACTTTCTGAATCGTCTTTTGAGTTCAAATGTTACTGAGGATAGAGCGAGGACATTATTAAAGAGATAGTTCTCGGTGACATTTAATGTATCCCTGAGGTCTTAATAGATGTCATTCTCTTTGGTTACATGTACGTTTAGCACATACACCTTCAAGCTCATCCACAATTAGTTTGCATGATAAAATTAAAATATTGTACTGACATGACCCAATTATGCTAGCACACGCTTGCATGTTGCGAGGACAAACTCCGTTTTGTAATTTTTTTTTGTAATGGTGCTCTTATCTTTCATTAGATTGCAGTTGGAACAATTAATTAGGTACGTCGAGTACATATCGCGCAGAGTCACTGTTCCCCGCAGACTGGCTAGTGTTTATCCTGATAACAATAGCAAGAGAAACGTTGCAGCTCGCTCGAGATTAATCGAAATGAAGAATGAACTGAGGCCACCCGGAAACACTCGCTGTTGTAACTCTTCTCTTAGCCTAGAACTAAACTTTTAAAGCAGCTCCGCAGAACGCAGTAGCGCAAATTGTATTTCTACATTCTCTACTACCTGCACTGTCCTGCATAAAAAGTGGCCCATTCCCCTAGATCTCCATAGTGTTTTTCTCTCCGTAAGGTTTACACCTTCAGGTAACGAACGTTTGACTCTGTCCGGTCGGTATCGCTTCTCTATGTGACTGGCCTGCAAAACAATTCAGGGGCATAAAACTAACCAATGAACTATGTTTATAATCTGTCAAATGGAGGGGTGGTTCGAATACCACCTCTATGAAAGAGTTTCGCTAGGATTGGCACACAAGGAAAGGCTAAACCAATTACAAACCACTCGGGCTTCTAGAGGAAGGGGTGAAAAATCATTTGCATGCCTGGTTAAACTGCATGGCAGCTACGACATTTACATATATGAGAACTTTCATCAGCGACATGGGGGAGAAACGTTAAGTTATTGCTGCTACTAAACGACAATAAGAAACCCGACATTAAGAGAAGCGTAGTGTAGCATGAAAATATAAGGTTTAAATTGTAATGTTAATCTCCGAGAGTTCGGCTATACCTACTTTTGGGGAGGTAAGGTATCCTGCAAATCCAGTGGCTAGAATAATCCTCGAAAAAATTGGTGCTACGCTGTCACGCTGGTAGGAGGTGTGGCTAGATTTTGTCAGCACCATAGTAAACAGCTCCGTTCTATTATGGGCTATATTTTATGCCCGCGAGTATACATAGCAGGTAGAAATATTGCAAAAATTCGATATCGAGATTTCATAGGAAATATATGTTTTAAGGCTCCCTGAATCCAAAACTAAGCATTTGTAGAAAAACGTCGGTGTCTCTGAACAGCATAACTCAAAAAGAAAAGTCGTATAAATACCAAACTTGGTATCAAAGTTAGTATCTTCTAAAGAAGCGACAAGATTTTCAAGAACCCCCCCCCCCGCACCTCAACTATCCCTTACATGGAGTATTTTTCGATTTTTTTTTTCAAAAATGGCTATAACAAATTTGATTGTAATACCACATAAAAATAGTTACATGACAGATAACACACACCTTGCGTTTTCTGGAAACAGCCTTTGAAGTTCTATTCTTTCGGAAGAACTTCGTGTAAAACTAGCTAGTAAGGGTTAAGCAATGGACAAAAACGTACCCCACAAAATGTGTAGATCTCTTTAAAACATACAATTTATTTCAAATAACTTTCTTTGTGGCATAAACCGTTTCCGAGGTATCGGTTATTAATGTTAGAATTATTCAATTCTCTGTCATTCTTTAAAGTCCTGTCGATATTCAGTAATTTATAGCGATTGCATGGAAAGAGTATGGAATTTTAAGGCCAGCATATAGACCAGTTCTTAAAACATTTGACTCTCTCTATTCCCTTTGTATCTAGAACAAAATGTGTAACTTAGCTATTACAGCAAAGATTTGTCTCATTAAAATGAAGTATATACAAATAAACCTTAGTAAGAATAATTTGTAAAGCCACTAATAAACGACAGAAGATAGAGAGAGTCATGTATATGTAACATAAGATTACTCCTCCACCTTACTAGAACAGATAAATTTCTTTTGAGAGACAAAAGGAGGTTTTTTCCATTGTTTACTGAGAAACAAATATTTTATTTTGCACTTATAAAGGACATTACGGAAAATTGCAAGTTTTACAAATATTGTGATTTTTCACTGGCACTGCGACATGTGTGGAACATTTAAATACGTAGAATTCAAAAGAAATATATGAGAATCATGAAATAATTATACATAGTGGACCATTTAAGTTGAGATTGTGCTGTATTTCCAAAACTAAGTGTTGTGGAAAGAAACCTCTTTAATAAAAGTTACTTGATATTATTGGGAAATGTAAATGCCATTAGTCGTGTTTTGTTTGGAGGACGTTATGATAGTCATTTTCGGGTCAATTTAATTTTTTTAAATGGGAACCTACATTTAGGGTCAATTTAAATTAATGCTACTATCACAACGTCCTCCAAATAAACGACTAATGGCATTTACTTACCCCATAATATCAAGCAATTTTTATTCAAGATATTTCTTTCTACAACGCTTAGTTTTGGAGATATTGTAGACTCTCAACTTAAAGGGCCCACGTTGTATAAGCAGCGTCTATTTATATCGAATATCATATTATCTTTTACTGCATTTTTATTAATATACACTTGAGTCTATCTAAACTTGTAAAACTTTAACAATAATAAGACGTACAACTCTGAGATAATAACTATTGGTGGTGATAGTAATTCTTTTAAGTAACAAAACAAAATTAAGAAATTACAAGTATTATTTGTGCATCCCAAAGTAATATTAATTAATTGCATCGTTCGAAAGACATAACAAATGACAAAATAGAGTTCACAAAGTAGTATTACTCCTTCGTCTTAATGTATTAAGCTTCAAGAATAACAACACCTATTCTAAGGGAAATTAAAAAATATTCAAAACGATAAATGTTGGCACAAACAAAAACTTAAAAATTACCAGTCATTATGCAATGTATCCTCTCGCTCTTCTGAATCACTTGCGACTGCAATGAAGGTAAAAAACGTTTGTTGTTTACTAGTAGTACCTGCAGCTCTGCTGTCTCTCTCACTCTCTCCCACTCTTTTTCTCCACGTCTAGGTCTATTTACTCCTCTTATGCCTCCCTTTTGTCTCCCTCTCTCTGTCCCTTTTACTCTCTCTTCCTCAATCTCCCTCACCTCCTCTCTCTTTCTCTGTATAACTTAATGTCGTGTACAGGCTATAGTTATACAATGGATGGAGGCACCTCGCACACTTAGACCTATATAGATCCATTATGGCAGCACCCCCAGAGGAAGGATGAAGTGAAGGAGCCACAGGAGGCTACACATCACAGACAGACAGTCACAGAGATGCTCGGAATACCTAACGTTCTAAATTAAATTAAATTGTGTTTTATTTATGGAACACTCTTTAACTATTATGATTCTGAGCGTCCCATTCTATATTGTGGGTGAAATACCGTAATTTTGTTCACAGGTCTCTTTATCAGGCTTGAAGTTCTTTTACGTGTCGTAAATCACGGACCCACCGGCTTTACTTCCTTCCAAAGGAAGTCATGCTAAGGATTTTTACGCCCAAAGAATCCACAGTTGTCTACCTTAGTTAGAGCAATTAAACTATACCAACAATATATCACAGCAGCTGCAACTTAACCAAAAAATTTCATTAAAATTGATTGATAAGGAAGAAATCCATTCGGTAGCAGAATAGCGCTGCTTGAGTTTTGTTACACCAAGCGGGAATTAAATCTCAGGAAGTTGGGTGCGAAAATAGATAAATGACGAAGGCTCAGTAAGGAGTAATCACTGATTTTATTCCACTAAATTCCACTAAACCCATCAAACTAACAAGATACTCCTGCCTGTATTCGCGACAGTGTTCCTCGCTATGTCACAATTTTGCAATTCCTCGCGCGACACTCGTCTTTGATAAGTGCGCCTTTAAGAATGTATTGTCTGCACTTTAAAAAATTGTAGCAGCCAAATTAATGGAGGAAAAGATCTACCCTTTTGGAAACAAAAATCAAATGGTAATAACGTTTGCGTTTTGGCGGTTTTTCAGATCGTTAACGTTTTGAAAAATATGCCAAAATTGCAACTTTTATGTTCGCGGTGTTTTCAAGATTATCTTTCGTGAATTGGGTAGAGCATTTTTTGTGCATACATCCACACAGTTTCATCGACATAGACAAACTGGTGGAGAAATAAATTCGTGAAGTCAAAAAGTGAGCCGAAAATGAGGAATTAAGGCAAAAAGGTTGAAAATTCCCAACTTTGACATTTTATTCCTCCGTAAAATGAAATCAAATTGCTCAAATTGCTCTACTCAGGGTATGTAAGTTAATTTTGAAAACGCCACGTACAAAAGAGTTGCAATTTTGGCATATTTTTCAAAAATTTTGAAAACTGATAAAATGAACGATCTGGAGAACCGCCAAAACACGTAAACGTTTTGATCTTTATGTCCAAAAAAAAAGTTTATTTTTCCTTCCATTAATTTTGTCTGCTAGAATTTTTTAAAATGCACACGAATACCTTCTTGAGGGGGTGTATTATCAACTTCGCGGGCATTTCCTCTATATCTCGCCGATTCTGTGAATATTTATTGCGACATACCTTCCGTGGAATTATAAACAATTGATACAAATTCCTTTGCGCGGTAAATCCTATTGCGAGAAGCGTGGATTCCGCTTCAGTTAACTGAAGCTGCAAGGTTTATATACAATCCATCCCTCCTCTACTCTTTGTTGGTTCTTGGTTCGCGGGCATAAGCGCGTGGCTTACAGATGCTGTAATCTTATAGTTACGCATTTACGTCACATAGTATAATTTCTGACGACAAGGGTGCGATTCCCCAATCTGAATTTTCTCGTCTCCCTCGTCTATTACGGAGTCTATCCTTGACTAACAAAAGATGAAAGATTTACTCTAGCTCGAGTTACAAACGCATTTCAAGTTCCCTCGGCTGTACGAAGGCTGTCCCAGAAGTACCCGACCTAACAAAGAAAACACAAAAATTTTGGGCAAAAACATCTTTATTTCTCTACATAGTCTTTCAGCTCGATACACTTTTCCCAGCGATGTTCAATAGCTTCGATACCCTGTTTATAGTGAGAACCGTCGAGTTCTGTAAAATAGCCATCAACTGCAAACTCCACCTCTTCATTGTTGGCAAATCTTTTACCACCAAAACATTTCTTCAACTTTGGAAACAGAAAATAATCAGAGAGGGCTAAGTCTGGTGAATATGGTGCATGAGGAAGCAATTTGAACTTTAACTCATTTATTTTGGCCATGCCGATAATGGATGTGTGAACTGGTGCATTTGCCTTGATGAAGCAGAACTTTCTTTTTCGCTAAATGCAGCGTTTTTGCTTGATTTCATCATTCAAACGCTGCAATAAGCTTGCATAATACTCGCCATTGATTGTTTTTCCTTTTTGACGATAATCAATGAAAATTATCGCACGTGCATCCCAAAAAACTGACGCCATGACCTTGTCTGCAGATGGAACTGTTTTCGCCTTTTTTTGCAGCCGATTCTCCCCATTCAATCCTTCGTCTCAGGTGTGAAGTGATAGACCCATGTTTCATCCATGGTTATGAATCGACGAAGAAACTCGGCTTTATTGCAGTGAAGCATCGCTAAACTCTCGATTGAAATATCCTATGACGGTGCTTTTTTTCCATTGTTAGTAAACGCGGCACCCATCTTGCACACAGCTTTCTCATGTCTAAATTTTCAGTTAGTGTGCGATGTGAAATTTTTTTTAAATGCCTACGATATCTGCTAGCTCGCACACTTTCAGTCGACGGTCATCCAATACCATTTTGTGGATTTTCTTCAGAATTTCTAGCTTGGTCACCTCATTTGTTCGACCACTGCGATGTTCGTCTTGGCAGCTCCTATGGTCGCGCTTAAACTCTGCCACCCAATATTTTACTGTAGTAAACAAAGGAGCAGACTCGCCCCATAGTAGAATCTAGCTCAGCTTTAATATTAGTTGGACTAAGACGTTTAAAATGAAAGCATTGTATCACATAACGATGGCCAGTTTTATCCATGTTTACAAATTCGTTAAGAGAGTTCACTATTAATGGCTTCCAATCAATTACTAAACAACGTAGCATCTTCAAGCTTAAGCTTTGTAAGGGTGGTACTTTCTACCATAGTCATTTGTTTGAAACAACTACCACTATATATACGTCAGGTCGGGTACTTCTGGGACTGTCCGCTTAAAACTGGTATACAGTCTGCTGAAAGTTTTTTATTTATTTTATTTTTGCTTTTTTTATCACGGCTAAACTAGCCTTGCCAGAAACATTCTGTATTATGTGTTAATGTATAAACACAAAAATATTCATTACACACAAGGTAAAAACATGATAATTTAAACACATAGGTACATAAGCTAAAACATAATAACAATATGTTTATATTAATATAATAAATCTGGGGGCTATGGATAGTTTCCGTCTCAAATGCGTTGCGTATTCCACATGATTTGTTTCTAAATTCTGTAAACAAATGCATTGCGGGAGCCGCCTGGGATGCGAGAATGAATGAACGGGAGCCGCGTGGGTAACAGTACAAACAGCTCTTTCAAGAAATAAATTTCATCATCACCTTTTTTATGACACTAACATTTTAGAGGTGCTAGACACTTTGCAGCACGAGTATAAGAGTTATAGCAAAAGAACACCAAATATAAGAAATACAGTTGAAACACCCGACGCTTTCCTCGTTCATAGTTGTTTGACAACGAGGCTCCAAGGCGGAATAATATAATTTCCACTGTAACACCAGTTTTATGAGCTATAAACGGATGTTCACAACTGCGCCATATTAGGTACAAAACATATACAAGAGAGAACTGAAAACCTGGAAGAATGTTACAACACAGAAAATATATAACTATCCTCATAAAGTAAAGCGCAAGGTAAAAACAGGTTTTAAATGTCAAGATCGGCAGGCAGATTTTATTAACTTTATACTTAATTCCTTTCCAGATTTTTATAATTTAGGTTTTCTAAAAGTAATATGTAGAGCACTCTATATCTTAAATAGATAAATTAATATAGGTAGTTAAATCAATCCTTAACTTTTTCATAAAAGTACATAAACTTGTTTAGAAAATTACTTCGCCAATAGCTCTACCGATACTTATTTGCATGGAATGGTAAGATACTCTGTAGATTTTACAATTTTTTAATTTCATTGATATGAGCGGAAATTCTATGTGAAGTATAGCCTTTAAAGTGACTCTGAAAAACCTTGTCCAAGATTGAAAATGGTCAAATATTTCTATTTCTTTCCTTGCTTGTCATTTGTTTATATGACAGATGTTAATAAGAATAAATTTGTTTTATAAATAACGGTACTGTAAAGAAAATATATGGCATTTCATTTCATTTTTTTTAGTTCCATTTATACTCCCTTTTAACTACATTGATCTTATCGGCGGCCTATCCTTTGGAACTTAATGCCTGTTGCTCTTGTCGTTGGGTTTGCTGCACTTTTTGGTTTTTTTAATCATACCTCACACACATTCACACTTCCAGACTCTGGAGAGGATAGGGAATAATCTTGGCTAGAGAAACATTCCCACTTCGGCTTTTTATTGGTCTAATAAATATGACGTTTAGTTTGTCTTACGTGTTTGAAAATGTCTGTATAAATGACGTTTGTATTAGATCACAATTTATCCTATGAGGAGGGTGCATCAGTACTTTTATACTTAATAACCCACTTTGAAAAGTATGTCGTAAACATATCCCAGCTAAAATGTTTCACAGGCTGCCTATGTGGTCGGTAGTTAGCGTTCTAATTTCCAGCAGCATCGGGTTCGATTCCGGCTGGAGGATGAGAACTTTTCTCCAATCCCTGTTCTCCTTAGAGTCTGAAGTATAAATGAAAGCATGATTGTGTGTGTGATTTAACGTTTAAGGGAAGACCTTACACGGAAGGACACAGAATTAATATTTTACTCAACAATGACAGGTCCAACACTTTTATATGAAAGAGAATCCTGAATTCATCGAAAAACACAGGAAACAGCAGAGGAGATTATATATATAAAGAAGACATAGGATGTTTGTATTGAATGAAAACATTTTACAATACAGAGGACATCTCAACTGCAGAGGAGATCTACAGCGAATGGAAGATACCAATATGCCGAAAATGCCCTTAAATTATATGGGCAGGAGTAATACAGGGAGATCCAGAAAAAGATTGTGACAGTCTGAAAGGAAGGAAGATTGACAAGGAAAGAAGAAGAGGAAAACTAAAATGATATGAGAAACCCAACAACCAACATTAAGAAAATCCACACTCACGAGCTGTAACACGATTAGTTGTTTCTAAAGTCAAATTGCGGCGGTTTTACTTATAATGTTTGTGTATGTGTGTTTACTTCACGCGGTGAAGCCATTTTGTGACGTGATTCATTTGTTAGGCTTGTTAGCTCCATCTGGTGTTAGCAATTTGCGGCAGTATTAATGTTCGTTTGAAATAATGCTACTGTTATTTTATTTAATTTTGGTTCTCTGTCCTCCGGCTAGCTACGATCTTTTTGGTCAAGCACTTCTCTTTATACAGGTTGTGTAAACGGAAGGGAGTCTCTTATCCAAAAATAACACTGATGAAAGAATTTGTTTTACACTTTTATTGTCGAACACATTTACTATCACATTTACACATTGATCTTGACACTCGCCAAACTGAAACTGTTATAATAACTTCATTACTGATATTTCTTAATTCGCGTACTTCAACTTTTTGTATAATTAACTTTATCACACTTGAGATTTTTCATAACTCTGTTACGCGTAACCTGCAAATTGATATCCGACGTGTGCCGTACAAATACTTTCGACGAACTGACTGACTGAAGGCGACGTGTACTTTACAAATATTTTCGATGAACTGAGGGCGATCTACCTCTGACTTGCCTTTTTATACTCATACACCCCGATATGCCTAAAGATTATAACTGAGCTGCAATTGGCTAATAAAACGCGCCAACATTAGCGTCTATTTTTATATCCAATGAAAATTATGAATACATATGCTCTAGGGAAATGTTCCAGAAGATTCTAAAAGAAAAACGCGCCAACATTACGTAACTTCCTCGTTTCCAATAATGATAAACAGCTCACCCCCTCGCTGCATTATTGCACGCGATTATTGTCAGTTTCAGTAAGGCCGAATAAACTTACTTCTCAACAATAATTACAATCAATATACATCTCAAATCAATGTCACATAAAAATGCATATTCATATTACAATCATTATTTACATTTAAGTAATTTGTGATACAAATTACTGCATCAAAATCCATAAAAGTTAAAGGAATCTATACAAATAAAACACTTAATAAAAATCTGATGTGTTGCATACATATGACTTTCTCTGCCCTCTATCGCTTTTTAATGGATATACAAACTATTCTTACTAAAGCTTATTTTTCTGTACTACATTTTAATTCAAATAAACCTTTTGCAGAAAGAGCAACATTACACATTTATTATGGATACAGAGAGAACAGCGATAGTCAAATGTTTAAGAGCTGGACGCTATACGCAGGCCAAATTCCATGCCGTTTCAATAGAATCGCGAGAAACGACTGAATGTTGACAGGACTTAAGAGAATGACCAACAAATGAACAATTCGGATCATTAATAAAGCATATCTCAAAAATTGCTTATACCACAAAAAAGTTATTTGAAATAAATTGCGTATTAAAAGATCTCTACATTTTTTTGTATCACTTATCGCTATCGCTTAAGGTTTACAAGTTATACAAGATTATACAAAATTTCTTCAAAATGTAATGGACTTCAAAGGCTATTCCCAGAAACTTCAATATGTGCATTTTATTTATAATGTAAATATATTTAATATATGGGATTTTAATAAAAATCGTTTGAAGCATTTTTTAGAAAATAAAATATTTCGAATAATCTTCCATGTAAAGTGTAGTTTGGTGTAAGGGGCTTTTCTTGAAAATCTTCGTATTGCATCTTTGAAAGGTATTAAACTTAAAAAAGAAGTTTGGTGTTTATTCGACTTTTCGTTTTTGAGTTATGCTGTTCTCTCTCTCTCTCTCTCTCTCTCTCTCTCTCTCTCACACACACACACACACACACACACACACACACACACGGACCTTCTTCTAAAATGCATTTATTGGACTCAAAATATATATTTCAGGTGAAATCTCGACATCTAATTTTACAATACTTCCCCTATTTACCATACGCAGTAAAGAAACAAAAGATTTTTAAAAAGAAATCCATTGAATAATACCAAATGTAGGAGTAAATTTCATTGCTGGTGAACAATTGTTACAAAGTCAAAGACACCGCCATGATCTAAGGTGTAAGAGGCGGCATATAAATGGAACAAAAAAACATCTGATAACTGTGGGGGAAAAGAAAAATTAATTGTTAAATCTCCCACCAAATTTTTCTCAAGAGTACCCACAGATGAAATTACTTTTAAAAGCTTATTTTTTTCAACGGATTAACCTCCTCGATGTAGGACTTTCACGCCCAAGGACTTGCAAATCAATACCTTGGGTCAATAGCCTGTCGAGTAGCAAGCAAACTCTGGTTCGTAGCATATCTAGAATGGATGATCAACCTAATACCTTGTATGGCGGTGAAGAAGAAGGATTTGAATTGTACAGATGAAAGGAATAATAGGAGAATTCGCGGATCAAATTATCCAATCCAGTATTCGCCTAGCGACCGAGGTAAACCGCGAAAAAGATTGTTCAGCCACGGGGGTTTGAATCCGGGACATCCCGAATGCGGGTCACAGACGTTACCACCTGAGTCATCCCGCTCAAGAATTCAATTGTTTAAATTTGGAAATACCTTAAACATTTATCCTCCATTATCTTTTACGCTTCTTGTCCTCAAAACGTTTTAAAAACCATCCTGAGGTCATGGGTTCGATTCCCGTGGCTGACCTTCCTAACTCGTGGGTTTTTCGGGGTATCCCCGGATCGCTAGATGAACGCTGGGAAGTCTCATTACATCCCTCGAATTATCTGTCCCTCCATTTCATCTCCATTCTTATTTCACTTTACCTTTCATCTGCTTGGCTCCTTTCAGGGTTGCAAGTGTCGGCGGGAGGTCTCGGCGTATGCTTGGAAGGAGAAATGATTGCTCTGAATAAACCTTCGTCCCCGGAAATGGGGGCGGTCTATGGATTACCAGCCCTTCCAGGGGATGTATAAACCCAAAGAGGAAGAGGGCAGCCATCTGGGGAGCTTAAATCTGTAAACGGTACGGACCCAGCCTGTCGTGTCTTCTGGTGCGGCCGCCCTCTATCTCCTCTCACTTCATCCCTCCTTCCCGGGAGCGCACCGCCAGGGGCCTAGGTACAAAAGATCTACGTAGGTCGAGGCATTAAGTCACCCTCCACTCCTAGTCCTATCCTATCCTACACAGAAAGTGTGTTAGCGAGTCAAAATATGGTGATGGAAAATCTAATGGGAGATGGCAGAATGGTCACGGGATGAGAATCGCTCTCTGGTTGGCTAGTTCTTATGTTTGACGAAGACATAAACTTAAAAACTTGGACCTTGCAAGCTTCTAAATTTAGTGTAATTCATTGTTCATTTGTATGTTTATGTGACTCATTGTGAATGGTTCCATTATAATACATAGCATCTAGCTTTTAAGTTTACGTTATTATTACGGTTAATTTTCATTGTGAATGAGATCTTAGCTTTTTACACTTCTAACTTAATATGACATAATTAATTGACCACTGAGGATAAATGGTTGAAGGTTCTGGTATATTACATTCACATGAATTTCTCTATCATTTACTTTTATGTCTCTTCTACAAACTATTCTTGCAAACGTTTACGTTTATATTTACTTAATGTCAATCGAGATAAACATTTGCAGAAACGGTTTCGTTACACGTTTCGTTGCAGGTACAGGATGGATACAGGAGCTTCAAACGACATCAAATCTTTAAAAAGCGGTCGCTATAAGCCGCCTTTAAAATTCCATTATTTCCTCATGACCTAAAGAAAAAAAGGCATGGTGACTTAGCACACCAAAAATATCTAATATAGCCTTGAGAAACTCAAATCAATAGCTACGAATATATAACTAATTGCGCCCAAAACGAACAAACATAATACGACATAAATTTGATATTTACGTGATCTAAAGTTTTGTGGAGTTAGCTTTTGTTCTCTCTCTCGGGGTTTACCAGTCATACAAAACTATACCAAGTTAATTTCGAATGAAGAGGAATTCACGGGCCAATGACGATAATTCAAGTTACCTATTCGTTTTATTATTAATACAAATATGTTAAATATATTATACTTTAATAAAAATCTTTAGAAGTTTTTGAGAAAATCAAAGATAACAAAAAATGTAAATGTAAAGATCGTTTTGGGATGGAAGATTTCCTTGAAAATATTACTGCATCTTTAGTAGATGCTGAAGTTAAATAATAATTATTTTCCAGACTTTTGGTTTTTGTGTGACGCTGTTTACAAACATACAGATGCACGTGCGGAACTTTTTCTAAAAATGTATTTCCAACAAAATCTTGATATAAAATTCTAAGTTGATTCCGATAAAAGTTTAATTTATTTCTAAAGCTTTCAGAAGGGTAACAAACATTTTATATGCCCTTTTTCAGTTTAAAATAATGTTCTAGGTGAACTGTGGAATATCTGATTAATCAGTGTATTAATGCCAATGAATTGTTTTTCGCAAAATTATTCCGTATCATTCAAAACATTTTTATAATCGGGAAGCAAGTGACAACATTGTAAAAACATTTGCTTCTAAGCAAATGCTTTTTACAAATAACCACAGTGCAAGCCTTGCTGGTCACAGATTCTGTACAAGGAGAAATTAAAATATAGACATTTTTGACGACTTATAATGAATTTTTTTACAGATTCTGTATTGGTCCTCTTTTTGGCTAGAATATCACTTTTAGTTTTAAAATTATATTTCTTTCCTCATGTTTGAAAACATATTTTTGTTTCTTTCTTTTCTTTTCTGCTGCTGCAACATAGTTATATAATTAAGTAATATTTTATACTAATTATTCTATGGTGATAATAGTAGATAGGAATAGAATATCCACGTTGTAAACATTCTATAGCGTTAAAGCTTAATGAAAGTTGGCCACATTGGTTCTATCCAGATCCTTTGAATAAATGTTCTAATTATGAAGGATCGGAAATGTTTCATATAAAACTACGCTGTGTTATAGTGGATATTTCACAGTGTTTGCTCGATTTGATTAGAGGACATTCAAATAAGCCATCACGGTTACCCAAGCTAGCATTCAGTAAACAAACTAGCATTTACATATTGATTTTCGATCATAAATAAAAACTTACTTAGCAATCTACCAGATCCAAACGTTTACGTGGGCATCAGAAGTTCTCAATGCCAATAACTTTTTCTCTCTGCTATGAAAATTATAGCAATCCTGTCATGAAGAATATAAGCAAGCGAAGTAAAATCGCTGATCCGATTCAGGTCAATGACTCTGTAACATACATTGACACACCTCACTTCACCGCGTATCTCTTTCAGGACAACTTTTTTTACTGGATTCTGCAATGTGCAGGCGGTCAGACCATTTCGCCAAACAGGAATTTTTGTTAAATTCCTGGCAGTAGTCTAGATGGAGCAAAAACGTAGAGTGGTGAAGCTATTTCTGAAGAATCCAATCGACTGCAAGCTTCCGAGCGCGAGTTAAACGCAGGCAACAACCGGATTGGCTAAAAACGTGCTGTTGGGAGGTCAGTTCTTGATGGGTTACATTTACGCTGAGGAGCATAGTCCTTACAGGTGTCCTGTTCAGTGGGAATTAAATATCACATGCACAAGTATATCACAAAGAAACTCGTTTCCTAAAAAGGTGTAGAAAGCAAAAACATATGTGCTGCATTCACATGACTTTTTCTACTCTCTTCCCTATAAGCTATTCTTCTGTTTACTTCTTGTTAATCGAGATGAACTTTCCTTACATTGAACATTCCTTGTAGGTATAAGGATACAGTAGGCTAAAGCATTAAACAGATTTTTAAAAAGCAGACTCCTACGTGATGGCTTTGAAATTCTAAGCTCTTTGCATGACCATGAGAAAAAAACAAATAGCCACCTGAAAAATATAAGCATTTGAAAATTCAAACGAATAACAAAGAATATCTCTGAAATTCTTTAAGCCACAAAAACTTTGACACAAATTGTGTGTTTATCAGCTCTACATGTTTTAAGTATTAAATTGTTCTACCTCTTACGGTTTACCAATTATACAAAAGCCATTCAGAATAAAGAGGGTTTTATAGGCTTTTCCAAGAAAATTCAAGATATACATTTTATTTGTCATGTAAATATCTTAAACATGTGATATTTTATGGTTCAATAAAAAATTGTCCAACCTAACGGGATGTTCAACAAAGAGGGAGTGTTTTCTTTTTTTCCATTCTATAGTGTTACAGTACTATACGTGTTAAATTACATTCAGTTGAAATACAGTACATATGTATCTACTAAATTTTACTCCTTTTTTGAAAAAGGCTATTAAAAGACACTCTTTTATTTTTAGCTCTTGACAATGCCCACTGTTTCTCAATATATCATTCAAGCCCAAATAAAAATCCAATCATTTGTGGTGACCGACCGTGTAACAGAACTTGCATCATCTTTATATGAAAATATATCTTCATTCGTGTCATCACTTGATAAAACCTTCTCTAGCATTTCTTGAGTGGACCTTCATGGACCTCTAATAGGTGGATGAATATCACTTAAACCTAACGGGTGCATACACTACGTGATCAAAAGTATCCGGACATCTGGCTGAAAATGACGTACATTCGTGGCGCCCTCCATCGGTAATGCTGGGAGTCAATATGGTGTTTTGCCCACCCTTGGCCTTGATGACAGCGTTCACTCTCGCAGGCATAATTTCAATCAGGTGCTGGAAGGTTTCTTGGGGAATGGCAGCCCATTCTTCACGGAGTGCGGAACTGAGGAGAGGTATCGATGTAGGTCGGTGAGGCCTGGCACGAAGTCAGCGTTCCAAAACATTCCAAAGGTGTTCTATAGGATTCAAGTCAGGACTCTGTGCAGGCCAGTCCATTACAGGGATGTTATTGTCGTGTAACCACTCCGCCACAGCCCGTGTAGTATGAACAGGTGCTCGATGGTGTTGAAATATGCAATCCCCGAATTGCTCTTCAACGGTGGGAAGCAAGAAGGTGCTTAAATATCAATGTAGGTCTGCGCTGTGATCGTGCCACGCAAAACAACAAGGGGTGCAAGCCCCCTCCATGAAAAACACGACCACACCATAACACCACCACCTCCGAATTTCACTGTTGGCACTACACACGGTATCAAATGACGTTCACCGGGCATTCGCCGTACCCACACCCTGCCATCGGATCGCCACATTGTGTACCGTGATTCGTCACTCCACACAACGTTTTGCCACTGTTCAATCGTGTAATGTTGACGCTCCTTACACCAAATGAGGCGTCGTTTGGCATTTTCCAGCGTGATGTGTGGCTTATGAGCAGCCGCTCGACCATGGAATCCAAGGTTTCTCATCTCAAGCCTAACTGTCATAGTACTTGGAGTGGATCCTGTTGCAGTTTGGAATTCCTGTATGATGGTCTGGATAGAGGTCTGCCTATTACTCCCTACGACACTCTTCAAATGTCGGCGGTCTCTGTCAGTCAACAGACGAGGTCGGCCTGTACGCTTTTGTGCTGTTTATGTCCCTTCACGTTTCCAGTTCACTATCACATCAGAAACAGTGGACCTAGGGATGTTTAGGAGTGTGAAAATCTCGCGTACATACTTCTGACATAAGTGACACCCAATCACCTGACCACGTTCGAAGTCCGTGAGTTCCACGGAGCGCCCCATTCTGCTATTTCACGATGTCTAATGTCTACTGAGGTCGCGGATAATGAGTACCAGGCAGTAGGTGGCAGCACAATCCACCTAAGATGAAAAATGTGTGTTTGTGGGAGTGTCCGGATAATTTTGATCACATAGTGTACATAACAGAAATACACAATAGAACTAAATTGTCCAAGAAAGAACCATAGGGGGTGTCCAGCCTCCAGGAACCAGCGGTGTCCAACATACTATTCTATTGGACATACATAGCTGGTCTGGTTCCAAGAAAGTATGTCCAACGTAGAGGGTGTCCAAATATAGAGGTTTTACTGTATAAGGGTCGCTTTTCCTCTTAAAGGGTAGTTTGGCTTGGGGGAATTTTCCTGAAAAGCTTCGTATCACATCCTGGAAGACATAAATACGAAGTTTGGTATTTAACCTAAATACTCTGTTTTGGCTTCAGGGAACCTCAAAACTTGTAGTTCCGGTGAAATCTTATATCGAATTTTTGGCGGAATACAATACTTCCTTTACTTATTACTATAGGTAAGTAGTAGAGAAATTAAAAATCTGAAAGTTGCAGTATCCTTGGGAGAATATTTAAACTTAAGTTCAGGGAGGCAACTCAGACGCATCTGGTTCAGTATTTGACCTGTCGCTGGTACAAATCTTATGTACCGAACAATTTTACTTCTGTACAAAAACACACCGTGGCATGTTAGGGAGCTACCTCTAACCAAGGTGGCCCAGGTTCGATCCCAGGGACCCTCATATGGGGGACGAGGCGCTGTCTGGGCGGGTTTTCTCCGGGTTCTCCGGTTTCCCCCTCCATTCATTCCACCACTTGCTCCATCATAACTTTTCATTTCATCCATTTCCCATTCATTTCATTATTATCTTCTTCCCTCACTCTCATGCCTGGCTACGGGCCGAACTTCATTCTTCATTCTCTGATTTTCAATGTTCGTTTGCTCCTCGACAGGCCTCTGACCCTAGGCACGCTTTTAAGTCTTATGGGGTGTAAACCCTAAGTACAGTGCACTTATGTACACCCATGGACAAAAAATGAATCATGTCTTAAACGCCAAATGTTGCCAAGTCCTACACAGCACAGCGCCTTGTTTACACCATACGCAATACAGTTGTATAGCCGCGTCAGCAAATTTTTGTATGGCATTATTAAACATGCTACATGTGTCTTCTCTGAGGTGCTGTGACAAAGCGTACGGTACTTCTGTGGTTAAGACCGCAGGTTCGCTTTTCACATATAACACTTTTTTCTTCTGTTAATAAGGTTTAATCAACACATAGTGACTGCTATTTTCGATATACTGCATTTCATACACGACATTTGGTAAAAATCCATAATATTATAGTTATTAGATGCAAAATACTGGCTTCAGAGTTTCATCATGATCGCATATCTGTATCTTGTTGGATATCAAAGGACATTTTCCCAAGCGTTATCTAACGGACATGCTTCAAAGTTGGGGATTCTTGTCTTTCCATAGTAACATAACGTGAATACAAGATTCACTTTTTATATGAACGTATAATACTCGTATATATGAATTTGTCATTGATTGAAAAAGCGTGTGAATGTATCACATCAGATTTTTACTTTCTCTACCACGTACCTACATAGCAGGTAGAGAAGGTATTGCATTCCACACAAAAATTCGACACCGAGATTTCACCGGAAATACATACTTTGAGGCCCCCTGAATCCAAAAGAGCATTTTTAGAAAAAGGTCCATGTTTGTGTGTGTGTGTGTATGTGTGAACAGTATAATTCAAAAAATAAAAGGTCGGATAAATACCACACGAAGATTTTTAAGGAAATCCCCTATTCCGAACTATGCTTTACATGCAACATATTTCGAAAATTTTTATTTTTAAAAAATGGCTCTAACGATTTTGATTAACATATCATATATGACAGATATTTACATGAAAAATAAAATGTTTATCTTAAATTTTCTGGAAATATCCTTTGAAGTCCTATTCATTATACTCTTGTACAATCTGTATAACTAGTTAACGTTAAGCGATAGACGAAAACGTAATGAAAAGGTTAATTTGGTTTAAAATGTAGTGTTTAGAAAAATAAGCTTTAGTAGGAATAGTCTGTATACTCACTAATAAAATAGAGGGTAGTGAAAGTCATGTGAATGTATCCCATCATATTTTTATTGTGATTTCCCTCAGTTACCAGGTGATCAGCCGATTTGATATCTCACTGTCTCTGGGCAAACTCTACCAATAAGCATAAACGAAATAGTAAAGGAAGATGACTGTGCAACTAAGGCATCTGTACAGCTAAGATCGAGTACCTTACCGTCGCGATATCATTTTAAGCGTTAAAGTGACATTCCAGAGCATCCACAACAGCATTTGTGTTAGACAACTGTGTTGGCCAGGGGTGCGGAACTAGAAATGAAGGGGTGGAAGGGAGGGAGAAGCATAGGTTGGCCTCTTCCACAATCCATACAATGACTTAAACATCTTTGTTTTACATAAATAAGAGAATGGGGATTACAAATATCCTTGGGCGTCCAACCAGGTCGCCGGCTGTTAAAACAGCCGTTCTTCTCTTTAAGGTAAATTGAATAATAAGAGAACATGCGCCCTTTAGTTTGCTGCTGGGGTTCGGAGCTGGCTTTAAGAGAGTGGCGGCTTACAAACACTCTGGCGTTCAGGAAGAGAGTGAATGAAAAAAGCTAGTTTCTGAGGCAGTACACATGATTTACTTCCCACGTGTCTGTTTATGGCATGAGTTGGGTTGCCTTTTTGTAATACCTAAAGGCGATTTTGGAACAGCATCTGACGGTAGATGGGGAATTTGTGTAAATAAAATTCAGCTAATGGTATTAAGTAACAAATAGGTATTTAAAACTTTAGTAGGTGTTTGTTCAAACTGAAATTAAATGAGTTGATATATTTAATTTCATTTTGAACACACACCTACTAAATTTCAGCATCCATATGTATTCAACAGACAGTATAGAATTTGATAATGCTACACAACAGCCTATCACAGTTAATCAATTAGTTTTCCCATCGCTACTTCCTAAAAGTTAATAACGATAGGTGCATCACACTTTCACGTGCTCACTGCCGCTGCCAGAAACATATATCAATGAAGGCCAAATACAAACATTCCTCCTTAAAAATTCGGGTGCGTTGTACTCGCATGACTTTCTCTTCTGTTGTACATTACAAACGCTTATTCTCCAGATACTTCATGTTAATCGAGATAAACATTAGTAGAAACTTATTGCTAATTTTCTTGTAGGTGCAAGGGGAATGTTGTAGGCTTTAATAACGAATTCCCATTTGAGAAAAAGTATTAAGTATTGGAAAATTTAAACAAATAACAAGGAATATTTCGGAAATGGTAAACCCAACAAAAAAGCACGATACATAAATTGTGTGTTTTAACGCGATCTATATTTTTGTGTGGTATAACTCTATCTCTTACGGTTTACCATTTCATTCAGAATGAAGAGGACTTTTGGAGACATTTCAGAAAATTCAAGTTGTACATTTCATTTGCCATGAAAATATCCTAAAAATATGATATTTTGATCAAAATCGTTAGAGGCATTTTTGAGAAAATAAAAATTTCAGGAAAATGTTCGATATGAAGGATAGTAGGGGTGGGGAGATTTTCTCGAAAATCTTCGTGTCGTACTAAATTCAATTACCAAGTTTAGTATTTATCCGAATTTTTTATTTTGAATTATGCTGTTCACAGACACACACACACGTGGACATGTTTCTAAAAATGCTTTACTTGGATTCAGAGCACCTCAAAACATGTATTTCCAGTGAACTCTCGGTATAGAATTTTTTGGTGGAATGCAGTACTTGCCCTACTTATTATACGTAATAGAGAAAGTAAAAATTGTACTCCATCTTAATGATACCTAGAGGTTGTATATGATTATCTTCAAATTATGCATTTTAAAGCAAAATCTTGGTGGATAAATAGCGTTCAGTAAAAACAACTAACTTACGTATTCATAATGAAGCATTTTGTTCGTGGTCCACTTCCAAGGATCTAGCGGTCCACCAGTTTAATGGGACTAGTCTTAAATGCAACATAAAGATCTAAGAAAATAACATGATTAAGCACTTTCCGACGGAACAAGCGTGTAGCACATTACTTGGACATATTTCGTCAATTAATTCACTTGTCATATTGCCAACATTTATTACCTCAAAAGTTACTCCAAAATCGCTAATATATTTATTCCATTGACAAATAAGACGACCAGTTTCATCCTTGCAAAGGCTTTTTACGCTGTTAATAAATCCGCAGTGTTGTCGAATCACAGAATTGAACTCGTTCGATCCGTATCAAACCGATGTCCACAATGTCTCTTTTCAAGTTGCTAAAAGTATAAAATACGCAAATGAAAAACCATGGAAGCACATGAATCATCTCCCGGAAAAAAAAATTAAAATGCAAAGCCGTACAGCCACGAAGTCAATACTTTCTTCAGACTGCAGTGTCCTAAAATTGGTCGTCTTTTTTCAAAGGGGCATAATCAATTTTGGGCTTGACCGCAAAAGCTACCAAAATACTTCCTAATGCCCAAAGATTTCATCGTGCGGTTCTATTACAATGAAAGGTTTGACTTTCCGAAGACTTATACCACTGGGTAAGACTGTGACTTTATTAGCTTCTCTATATGAAGGATAGGACTAAAAAGCGGAGGGGGATAGAAGGGATGAAGTGAGAGGAAACGAGGGCGGCTGGACCAGGAGGCACGACAGGCAGAGGGCAGGGTCCCTACTGTCTACAGATTTGAACTCCCCCGGATGGTGGCTTGTGAAGCCGGCGCCCCTCCCCCTGTGGGTTTACACAACCCCTGGAGGGCCCGGGCCTCGGAGACCGCTATTACTCAGAGCATCTCTTTCACCTGCGATCCACACGCCGAGACCTCTCGCCGACACCTGCAACCCTGAAAGAAACCAAACAGATGAAAGGTGAAGTGAAATGAGAATAGAGATGAAATGGAGGGACAGAAAATTCGAGGGATATAATGATCCTTCCCAGCATTCAGCTGGCGACCGCGAAAAAAATCGGATCAGGAAGGTCGGCCGTGGGAATCGAACCCCACGACCTCCCGAATGCGGTAAATATCACATTATTATGATTAAATACTAGCATCTTTGTTGAAGGTGTACCCAGGCATAATTTTCCTTATATTGTAATACAGACAACTAATGTTGTGTTACTTTTTCTTAGAATTAGTTTTAGAAGCTTTGAGAAATGGATTATACTAAACGAAAGTGTATATTGTAAATTTTTATTTCGAGCAATGTTTCAAAAAACGTAAAACATTTGCTGAAACACGGTATGACACAAATATTGTTCTACAAATTGTACTTTTATAAAAATATGACGTAGTATGCTATGTAATCTGAAATGCTGCAGTATTAGATTCATGGTGCATGTTCAAAATGACTCTTTTCGCATCTTGACATGTCAACATTATTTAAGTTCCAGCGTTTCGAAGACGCTACAGCTACCCTGGCGGTTTCGTTTGAACAGTGTTGGACGCAGGCTCTTACCTCACACGGCACCACAGGCAGTGACAATGGTCATACTTGATATGGAATGATAATTGGGAAATTAAATTTGGGAAGGAAACGTTCGAGGATTAAGTGTAGGTACCTCCCCGACATTTGATAATCATGACTGAGAAAAACTGGAAAAACCCTCAATAAGGTGTTTAAGTCCTGACGGGATTTGAACCGTAGACTTCCCGTTCAGGAGTATGTGCCTTAACCACCTCGGCTACCTTGTCGGTCACCGTGGTGATTTGTGGATAAACATGCAATATGGAAAATAACTTCTGAACTGCAAAGCTCGACTCTTAGCACTACTTTCGGTTTCGAAGCAAGAGTTTCAACATCGTATGCAACTAAATACTATTTTTGCAATAAAGTCAATGTGCCGATTAGCAATAAATCACAGTTTTCAGATATAACCATGTATATTTGTAACTTGTATGTCTTAGAATTACTTGAAATAAAACGAGTGGCAAAAGTGTTCCTATACTGTCTTTGTATATGTATATTCTAGGATTTTTTTATGAATAATTGGCACTGATGAATGTTGTGGGCTGCCTGGTCTGAAATAACAACTTTAAAATTCTTGTGGGTGTGTGTGTGTGTGTGTGTGTGTGTGTGTGTGTGTGTGTGTGTTCAGACCCTACTTAGAATGCAGGCTATCTGGAATTTTAATTACTTTGCACAAAGGAGGGTACCAAAACCGAGCAAAATCAGAGTATATAATTGTCTCGCTTATGATTAAACATTTTGAAAAATGCTGCATAAAATTGTATATAATGTTTTAATAAGCATTTTGTATTTATAAAATTTCGGCAGTATAGGTAATTAAGAAGTTATAAGAATCATTCGTTAGAAAGTTGAATCAGACTTCAATGATCTAGTGCAAGCAAAAGGAAGAGGCACGAGTTTGTGTGCTGTTAACCTGTAATATATTTTACTTTGTGTTAACATCCAAGAAAAATCACTTTTATTATCGGTTTTCAAAGCATCAGGTAACATTTAAGCTGCAGAAGCAGAAGAGAGATGTGAGGTCGATGGAGGAAAGGGGGATAATGGAAAGTTAGAGATAGAGGGAGAAATAGGATGATGTAGTCAGGGGAAAGAGGGGGAGGAGAGGGACGGAGATGTAAGGATAGTGTGAGAGAGAGAGGGGGAGAAGAAGAAGTAACAATGAGAAACAGATGGATGAATATCCACATATAGTGCAATAACGTGAGTAGAACCTCGGATTCTACTATTTCTAAATATCATTCATTCACTGTTTATCCTCATCTTATGTACGACTTACACCCCCCAGGAGTGGGGCCCGTCGAGGAGCAGACAGAATGTCCAGGATGGGTGATCAGCCCGATGCCTGGGATGGGATGAAGGAAGTAGATGAAACGAAATGATAGCGAAATGGATGAAAGGAAAGGTGATGATGGTGGAATGAATGGCGGGGGAAACCGGAGAACCCGGAGAAAACCCGCCCAGACGCCGCTTCGTCCACCACAAATCCCACATGCGGGTCCCTGGATTGAACTCGGTGAGAGGCGAGCGGTCTAACCACTCGGCCACGGCGCCGCCCTATTTCTAAATATAAGAATAAGACAATAAAAACAATTTTATTTCACAATGGGAGAAGGGGATGTTGGTCAAGTTGGCAGATAGGAGTAATTTCTTAATAAGGAGTGCTTGGTTGCGAATTCAGACAATAAATTATGATGCTGTTTGACCTGGGATTTGGACCTGCAAGAAAAATTCACCACTCACTGGATTGAATACACGTGCCAGACCTGCCGAATCGGTGAGAAAGAATTTTGAGACTTCTCGGCACGAATGGGCTTGCTTTCTCAATACTTTTGCTAAATAAAAGGATAAAATTTCTCCCTTCATTCTTTTAGGGGCACTAACGCAGAAAAAAACACCTCTAATGAGAAATGGGTTTGAAAATAATTTGATAAAATACCGAGTTTTATTTGTGGACGCTTTAACTGCTGTGGTTCTTAGCGTCCCATTCTATATTGGGCGTGAAAGACATGACATTTTGCTCAGGCTTGAGGTTCTTTTAAGTGCCGTAAATCTACGATACGAACCCCTAGTTTTACTTCCCTCTGAAGGAAGCCTCCGTCGGATTTAAACTCGCGACCTCGGGAACTAGAAACTAGCATAGTACCCCAAGGCCACGGAGGATGACAAATAATTCGATGGGAGGCATTTTGGAAAATTTTCAGTGTGAATGGAAAGTTTTACTACACACATTCTTTAGGACAATGTTAAAAATACTGGGGTAATATCTCAAATAACTACTGCTTACGGAAGGTACGGATAGTGCTAGAAGGTGAAGCAATTTTGAGGTTTTTCGCAATAAATGAACCGTTTTCTCAATAATTTTGCGAAATAAAATATAACTCATGTTCTCTTCATTCTTTAAGAGTTGGTGAAACAAAAACTATCCTCCCAACGAGAGAGGCTTTGGAAAGTTTTGGCAAGGTGCAATTTTGAGGATATTCGGCACGAATAGGCCTATTTTCTGAGTAATAAAACGTTATAATGTTGTGCTCTTCATTCCTTTAGTGTTGGTAATGCAAAAAACTTCCCTTAATATGGGTGGGATTGGAAAATGTTGGATGGGAGGCAATTTTCAGTACAAATAGGATGTTTGCCACAATAAAGATGAGATTATAAAAATAATTGAATACCAGCAATATTGGAATTGCATTAATTAATTTAGATTTAAATAAACAAATGTTTGGAAAATTTGTTTTTATCTTAAAACCCCGAAAAATGCCAGGAATTTCTGCTAGTTGAACATAAATGAAAAGTGGTGCTACTTATTGTAATAAATCTTTAGCTTCTCTGCTTACTTTCTCTATTATGTGATGCTTGTTTTACCAGTATACAACATTTCATTTTATTTATTTCCATTTTTGTAGTTTGGCCAAATCTTTCAGATTCCATTGTGTCGTTTGAATTTAGTGTTTGTTTCCACTGTACTCATGTTCGCAATGCGTGATCTAAACGAGCTTGGGATTATTGTCCTGCGATGATAGAGCATGTTTCTCAATTATCGATAAACACGGTGTTCCGAAACTTCGTTCACTTTTTCGAATAGGCACCAGGGATGGCAAAATCTCTCTTCTATTTTGTCATTACATAACGTGTCACTTGCTTTTGTTTCATTTATTTTATTTAGAAGCGTTCTGGTATTGCTAACACTGTCAGCACTTATGTTAGTAAAGTTACATCGGTCTAACCAATATACAGTTCGTGTAATATTAATAGTTATTGTATATTGCGTATAATATTGTAATGTTTACCGTATGAATGTAATAGTAATGTGATATTCTGTAACAAAGCGCAGTATAATAATAACAATAATAATGCATGAATCAAACGTCTGAAGATTACTTAGATACCGAGCTAGATGGGTCTGCAGTAATGTATGAGGCTCGCATTAGAGAGATCCTCGGTTAGATTTCCTTCGACCGCGCAATCTGACCTTGGGTTTTTCGTGGTTTTCCCTAATCGGCAGGCCAATGCTGGGTGGTTTCTCATCTACACGAGTTCCTTTCCATCCTTTCCCTTTCATTCCGTTTCCTTCTCATCTTTCAGATGTGCTTCTAGGTTTTGTGGTGTACGCGGTGCCGGACAGATGCACGGGTGTTTGCTCAAAGAAAAGAGTACTCCGTATGGCGCTAGAGGTCAACGGGTCGTTCAGCGCCCCTCTAGGCAGCTCCAGCAGTGTGACGGGTCTTCTAGCCTGGACTGTCTCTGTGGACTGTCTGCTTGCGGCGTTTAGCCTCTTGTGGTCCCTTCGCTTCATCACTTCCTTCCGGGGATGATAGCCGCAATAGATCTGTGTAGGTCGCAGTGCGCGAGGTGTCCCCCTCCTTTACCTACACCTACAGGCTGGATACATTTCTTTCTTTAATTATTCTGTTCTAAATTCACTCAATGTCCCAATTTTAGCACCAAATTAAGCAGAATGTTCTATAGTTTCGATTGCCTGTCACTAGATGCGAAGATGTTCATGTTTTATTCGTAATTGTTAGTTTTATTGTCGGCAACTGTTTTTGAGATTTTGTTCTAGTCAACGTGAAAATGGAATACACATTAAATGAACGACTCTTCCTTGTAAAGCAATACTGGATTACGAATTCAATTACAACTACTCAAAGGGCATACCAGAGAGAATTTGGTATTCGGAATCCTCCCCAAAGAAACACAATACTGGGACTGGTAAACAAATTGGAAACAATTGGATCTCTGGTGAGTGAAAAAGGCAAAACTCGCTCATCTAGGCTTCCTACGGTTGTTGTTGACGTAAGAGCACGACTGGGTCAGTCACCCAAAAAATCATTGAGACGTTTGTCGCTGGAGACAGGGTACAGCTACTCATATGTCAGAGAGCTGTGAAAAGTGCAGGCCTAAAGCCGTATAGGATTACGGTTGTCCATCAGTTAAGGAACCAGATAAGGATAGACGACTGAATTATTGTCGTTGATTCCAGGCGTTCATTGTGCAAAATCCTGCCGTATTGTCCATCACACGGTTCACAGATGAAGCATGGTTCCATTTATCCGGCTATGTGAATTCAAATAACTCACGTTATTGGACCAGCGAAAATCCACATGTTATTCATGAAGCACCTATGAAGCGGGTTAAAATCGATTTTGGTGCGCCATATCCGCACAGATAATAATGGGACCAATTTGTTTTTAAAACAATGTGAACACTGCAGTGTACCCACGGATTTTCATAGAGTTTGCTGAGCAACTAGGCGATCTAGAGCTGAGTCAAGGATATTTTCAGCAGGACGGCACTACATGCCATACATCAAATAAATCCATGGCACTAATTGCAAGTTTCTTTGACGACCGGATAATTCCCAAAAACCTGTGGCCACCAAGATCTCCGGATTTGACATTGCCGGACTTCTTTCTATGGGGTTACTTAAAAGACAGGGTTTATGCCACACATCCCCAGAAATTGGACGATCTGAAGCACAACATTACACAGGAGATTCAAGCTATTGACAAGAGAGTCCTCCAATAAGTGGCCAGTAACATGGAATGACGTGTTGAGTTGTGCCTTATGCAGATGGAGGACATTCTCAACATTTGTTATAGAGGTAAACAATCTCCCAAAATTCCTCTGCATTTCAGGTATAATAAGTTGTCGCTAGCATAACTCGTTTTAAAACAATTAAAGAAATAAATGTGTCAGTTCTTCATAAATCACCCTGTACTTGTTAGGCAGCTGCATTGAGCTACATATCCACAGTTGTGCTTTTTGTGTACGAGGGTTAGGACAGAAGTTGCTAACGAAGAAGTCCGTTAGTTATAGTTTATATCTGTGCTTTAAGTATGCATATAGGTATGTGCAGAGACACAATGTGTGATTCAAATTTTCACACCTCCGGAAATTCCTGCAACATTACCGACGCGCCGTGCACAGCTATAAGACATAACTTCTAGAAGTGAACCGGGATTCGGAAACACCGTGTAGAGTATCAGGATTTGTTAATATCTGACAGTTTCTAGCAAATGAGATAGGTATGAGCCGAATAATCAGATCGTTTAACATCGACATGTGTTTCTCAGCAGCAATTATGAATCCCAATCCGCTACAAGTAATGGCGTGTCATTGAAATGCACTGCCGTTATTACTTTAACCTCTGGTTTTTCTCTGAGCTTCTACTTTCTCTCACAGCACACAAGGGCCTATAACTCTTCAGACATTGCGTTTCTGAAAGGTTCTTTTAGTCGCTCTGGTTGCAAATTAAACTACAGCAACATCCTTTAATTGGTTCCTTCGTTCTTGGTCCTTAAAGTTAATTTGTTTCTATAAAGGGAATGAAAACGGTTATGTTACTTTAATGGGGACAAATCGCCTCATTATTTTGCTCTGCCATGATCATCAATTCCGATTGCAGCAGAGAAACACACTTCGGAAAACATCGAACACGTTCGGCATAAAGAGTTTCCAGGAACCGGAGTTGCAGCTTTCCACTTTAATTTAAGTTTTTTGTCACCAAGCACTGCATAACGAATTGAGAAAAATGTTCATTGTTCATACCTTTAGGTGCAAGTCCTTCTGGTTTCAACCCCAGCGGTCTTTTTCTGTTTCTAGTGGACTCTAGAATAAAGGTAACAATTATTTCTCTCTCTAACCCTCCTAAGGTGGAGGAAGTGTTGCATACCAGAAAATTATGCGCCATACTTAAAAACTCTTATGTATTGAGTCACATGATTCTCTACTCACTCTTCTACAAGGTATACTGAAAGTTGTTAACGATCTATGGTAACCATATCAGACGAACACAATAGTTCCGCGCTGAAACATGTGGAACCGAATGAAAGTTAAGCAGTACGAGTGTATCACTGTGTTTGCTCAGTTGAGTGCTCTTATTCTTGATGCATCAAATGGCGTCAAAAATAGAACTATTCTGATAAGAGTACATTATTGCTCTTTTCAATGCAAAATACTTGTATTCTAAGATTATTAAGCAGTACAAGAGGCGTGGTTTTACCATATCCAAGAATATGATCTCGTGTGCACTCAACAAAAAGGGTAAGCCCACATCAAGACTGATTCCAAAGGCCAAGAAACGAGGAAATCCACGACCAGCCACCGGTCGCACCCCGGAGATAATTTGCAAGGTGAAGGCCCATGCCCTGGACGAAATTCTGCAACTCAGAGGGCCATTGCACTATAATTAAGGATCTCTGTTATCACTGTGAACACCATAATCAACCAGGATTTGAATCTACAAACGTGCCATAAGAGCCAGGGATATAAGCTATTGCCTAAACACATTGCAGAATGTGTCACTAACAGCAGAAAGCTATATGAATGATACCTTGAAATAGTTGTTTACGTAATTTATTAGTCTCACGCTTGAGAAGCCAATTTGAAGAAAGTGTTTTGTTGTTGAAGTTGTTGAATGTTTGCACCATGCTTTGGGCGTCAAATTGAAGATATTGTCTTTAGTTGGAGTTGTTTACTTTTTGCTCCACATATGGACGTCAATTTGAAGAAGATTGTCTGTTACGTAATATGCTGCTGCGTATGAAAAGTTCAATTTGAAGATGTATTTTGTTGTTACGTTCCAACTTAAAATATATATATATATATTATCTTTGTTATTAAACTACTTCTATAGATAGTATTTATGTTTGTTTTTGCCTCGGCTGCTTCAGTATTACTTTAGAGACACGTTTCTCTTAATCAGGGCGTGGTGCGACAAGAATGTAGGCTTACACAGATTTTAAGTTTAAATTCACTTCTTTTTATTAATGCTTGACACAAATTAAATAGCACTACACTTATATCAAAATCTGTGAGATTCTTTTATTTAATACTTGCACTTTGTTAACGCATATACTTAATTTCCGTTTCACACGAATACGTAATATTTCTTTAGAGAACACATCTTCCATCCGGTTACTACCAAGGTCTGCAGGCAACTGAACACATTTCAACCGTCCAAACCCGTAAACTTCTGTATTTCAAATCTCTGATTGGCTAATCCTAGTCCAATAGAATACCTGCATTTAATAAAAGCTTTTTCTGGCTGTTGATTGGCTATTTTAAAACTGTCACAAAATTTACACTATCGTTGCTTTAATCATTACTAGTAACATTCAAACTCTCACTCATTATTGCCTCAAGGTTACCTCATTGTTAGCAACTTTAAACTTATTTTTCTCACAGCTCTTACATTATTAAATTACATAAATGCATTCACATAACATTATTAAACATGTTTGCAATGATATAAGCATTTGCACTGACTGCCACATACATTTTTACAAATTATTACATACATATTGCTTCAAGGCTGGCTGTTATTGAATTTATATATATATTATATAATTTAATTGAAATTATTCAAGTGTTAAAAATACTGCCTCAACCTAGCTGTTGAAAAGTGCATGTTTGTTGTCTTTTTAGATGAGGCATATGTTTATATAAGTGACTGAAACAAACCCAGGGCTATATATCACCGACCACAGAGAGAAAAAAATGTTGAAAGTTTGTATAAGGAAACTGAAGTAAATTTCCCCAATGGTTTCATGGTAATAGCAAGGTACAGCTACAATGGCAAATTAACCATTCGTCGTGTACATAAAAATGTGAAAATCAAGTCAGCGTATTATCAGACTAGCGTCCTGATACCAATGTTCCATACAGAAAGCCCTGTTGTCTATGGTGCAGATGTAAATAAAGTCTGGTTGCATCACGATAAGGCATTAATCCGTATGTCTGCTTCAACCTACAATTTTTTTGGAGAACATAGACAGAGAAATGGGAATACATTACATACCTTTTAGCGACATCCATTTTATCACTGATGGAGTTTTGTGCATTTGAGTTATTGAAAAGAGCCCTTGGAAGCAGACGGCCACGAACTTGGGATGGTCTCTGGAAAGCTGCCAGGAGGAATGGAAGAAACTGGACATTTGCTCCAGTGGAAGCTGTGTTGCAGATTGATAGTTCAAGTTAAAGGCTACCAGACAGAACATCACTGCTGGTGAAGGCGTGGTTTTTTTTATAAGGAAAGGGGATCTTAAGTTTGTACCATAGATTGCGAACAACCCTCTGTACATACATACGCTTCTTCAGATAAAACTTCTTGTTAAGTTTGTTTTGTTTATAGGTCTATTATTAAGAATGAATCACCTAGTTTCATAATCTGTATTTGGTATGTATTACTGATCATTAGAGGAGTTTTTACATGTGCCTGCGCACAAGGTCAGATAGCCCTTTCGAATTTCAGATCTAATTTTCTCGCTTTCTCCTTTTGTTTCCCTCTATATTTTTACGTGTTCAAAATATTTCACACACAATTTTTGTTCAATTTCATTCAAATTTTGTAGAGAAACAGCCAAAACTATAAGTATTAAACTTTTGAGAGTAATTTTTCTGTTTTGGTTATCATTCAATAAATATAAATTAAAATATATAATTACCACAGTAAAATCAGTGAAAAAGATAGTTTCTCCTTATTTTTATAATTTTTTCTCAAAAACTATAATACCAATAAAAATCATCTTCCAACATTTTTTCAAAAATATTACTTAGTCAAAATATATATTTATATTAGTAAAATTTTTAATGTTTTCATTGTATGGGTTATTTTGTTTAGTATTAAAATTATTAATTAAATAATTAATACCTTTAAATTCATTAGATATATTGCTGTGAAAATGTGTATACATTCCTATCATTTGGGTTGGCGGTATAAATGAAATAATTTCACATATACTTTAAAAATGTTCCTTAAATACCCTTAATCCATATAAGCGTTCATTTCCCATTACTTTGTACAAAATTTAAAGCGATAGTACAATTTTTAAAGATTGTGTCGCTATGCAGAGGGTTTCAAAATTTATGCATGACCACGAGAACGGAACGAATAACGACTTCTCATTTGAGGAAAGTGTAAGTATTTGAAAATTCAAACTAAAGACAAGTAATGCCTCAAAAATATTTTAACTCCACAAAAATTTTATTTGACATAAATTGTGTGCTTTAACGATACGAACATTTTTTTGTTTAGTAAGATTTCATCTATCTCTTGCGGCTCAACAATTATACAAAAGTCATTGAGAGTGATGACTTCGCAGGCAATTCGCAGAAACTTTAAGATATACATTTTATTTTCCATAAAAATATCTTAAACGTGTGGTATTTTAATCAAACTCGTTAGTCAGCTTTGAGAAAAACAAAAATAACGAAATCGTTTCCATATGAAAGATGGCATGGGTTTGAGGGAAGTTCTCGAAAATCTTCGTGGTGCATCCTTGGAAGATGAGCTTAAATACCAAGTTTGGTATTTAAGCAAACCCTGGGGGATTCAGGGAGCGTTGATATTGAATTTTTGGGTGAAATGCAATACTTCCTATGCTTCTAAAGGTAAGTAGTAGAAAAAGTAAAAATCTGATGTACAAAATTCACATGACTTTCTCTATTTTATTTTCGTATTTGTTCAACAAACTACTCTTACGAAAGCTTATCTATTATCAACTTCCTCTTAACAGTGATGGATCAGCAACGAAATCGGTGTCATTGCACACTTTGTTGTAGGTAATACATGGGAGCATACGCGAGGCTAAGATGAAGTCAATATATGAAGCAGACTCTCTAAATGCACTCATGACTGAGAAACAAAAGAATCATTGCTTAACATTTAAAAGTGTAGTTCTCAAAATATTAAATAAAATTATCCTGAAATAGTTAATATTACTAAAAACTTTATATAAATCATGTATAAAGAGATTTACATTTTTTCAGCAGTAGAATTTTGCACAGACTTGAAGGATTCCAAGTTAAATAAAATTCAGTGACAGGACTTCACAGGCTATTTAGAGAAAATTCTGGATATAATTTTATTTGTGATGACGATATCTGTAATAAGTAATATATTAACGATGTGTGCATACGCATATTCTCGTACCTAAAATATTCTCTTTTTTCAGGGGATCAAAACATGCGAGTTTTCGGTGAAATTTTAACACCAGTGAAGATGAACACATACATTTTCGGAAAATATGTGCTTCTCTGAATTTCGTAATTTAAAACGATTGCCTGTGAGTATTACGTATACGAGGGGCACTATTTATATATTGAGCCTTGGCAACCTTGAATGTTATAGGTTCCATCTGGCGTTTCCAATAGAAAGTTTGACATTTTTGACCATAATCTACTTCAAACATTTTGTCAATAGAGCGTCATTTGTTTTGTTTACACTAACCTGAAAATGGTGTGTCAACAAAAGCGTGGAATTAACTCGTGAAAATGTTCGTGAAATGAATTATTACGACTTTCGACGTGGGTTATCAAGACAAGAGTGCATCGATCAACTAACTTCCACATTTGGCGACAAAGCTCCATGCTTTGCCACTGTGAAACGCTGGTATAACGAATTTAATCGTAGCCGTAGTTCGCTCAATGATGAAGTTCGTGAAGGTCGTCCAAAATCAGTTGTTGTGCTAGAAAACATTGATGCTTTGCAAAAAATAATAATGAAAGATCGTCATGTGACAAATTGTGACATTGAGGCAACCCTAGGCATAAGTTCCACCAGCATATATAAAATCCTGTATGATTACTTAACCGTGAAAAAGGTTTGCTCTCGTTGGATCCCACATAATTTGACGCAATCTCAAAAAGATGCTCGTGTCGATTGGTGTACAAAAATGCTCAAGAAAAACAATGGCGGTGCCTCAAAAGACGTATATAAGATTGTAACAGGTGACGAATCATGGATCTATGCGTATGAGCCGGAACGTAAACAGCAGTATGGGTGTTTCAAGATGAAGCACATCCAACAAAAGTTGTTCGCACTCGAAGCACTTCAAAGCAAATGGTCGCCTGCTTTTTCAGCAAAACTGGTCATGTGGCAACAGTGCCTTTAGAGGGACGTAAAATGGTCAATGCCGAATGGCACACAACCATTTGTTTGCCGGAAGTCTTCGGTGAAGCAAGGAAAACCAACAAGAACCTAGGATCGTTCTTCATCAAGACAATGCGAGCGCACACACATCTGGCTAACAACAGAGTATTTGAAGGCTCAAAAAGTCGAATTGATGGGCCATCCGCAATACAGTCCTGATTTGGCACTCAATGACTTCTTTTTGTTCCCGAATATCAAGAATAAATTTCGTGGACTACGATTTTCGTTGGCAGAAGAAGCCGTTGATGCCTTCAAAAACCATGTTTTTGGATGTGTCTCAAGAAGACGAATAAATGCTTTGACAAATGGTTCAAACGGATGCAAAAGTGTATTGATCGTAAAGGAGAATATTTTGAAAAACAATAAAGCAGATTTCAATCAGAAATTACTTTGTTTTAATTATCAGGCTCAAAATATAAATAGTGCCCCTCATATACTAGCAGAACTCGCAGTTCCGCTTACTTTGTTGGAGATTCTTCTCTCTTTCTCCCTCTCTCCTTTTATGTCTCTTTACTCTATCACTTTTCGCTTTCGATCTCTTCCTTCCTCCCTATTTATGTACCTCTTCCACTCTTTCTCCCTCTCCCTCTCTAGCTCTATCTCTACCTCACACCCTCATTCCCTCTCTCTCCCTGCTGCATCTTCTCACACTCTCTTTCCCTTTCTTTCATTATGCTACTTTTTCTCCCTCTTTACAATTTCTCTAACTCTCCCTCCTTTACTCCCTCCCATCCTTCGCCAACTGCCCCTCTCTCTTCCCCTCATGCGGGTTTTGAAAACCAGTAATAAAAACTCCTTTTTTGGATTTTAATAACAAATGAAAATATAAGTTCCGAACTGTGTATGCTGTTTTCCGTGGTAACTGGTTTGCGTTCACCAATAATGTTACCCTAAAATGATTGCGTAACTTCTTAAATATTCATCTTACTGAAATTTTGTGTATAACACAACCCACCAGAATCATCATGCTTATAAACTTTGGATATTTAACGTTTTTCATAAAACTCGATAATAAGCGACATATTCGATTTTCGAGATTCGTGCTCCCTTGGGTAAAGTAATTAAGATGCCATACAGTCTGTTCTCTAAGTGGGACCTAAGGTATGTTAAATACCAAGTTTAACAACAATAGGTTTGGCCGTTCTTGAGTAAAAACAAAATGCGCGCGCGCACACACACAACTGTACACAAACATTTTATTTATTTTATTTAGGGTAGCCTCTTATACACGTTAACATCAATTATTTAACCGAAATCGAAAATTACAAGAAAGTTTTTGGTTACAGCTTTATTGTATGTATAGATAAGGTAGCTCATAGCGTCGTTAGCTGTTGAATTAGATTTTCGTTGTGCACAACATGCTAAACAATTGCCGAATTTAAAACCGTAATGAGTCTCCATTATTTTATCTGTAATAGCGACAGCCTCATTAGTGTTGCTTCTCAACATAGAAAATTCCTCGTGCTTTATCTTGTTTCAGTGGTGGTCTATATTTGCTTTATAATCGGCACTAATGGCCCATCTGATTATACTGCTTAAAATTGCATTTAATTTTTCAACTCTGTCTCTGGACGTATCCGAAAGCTTAACGTGTAAAACGAAACATAAGTAATGTAATCTGCAATTGGCTGGCAAGGGTCGGTAGATCTGAATGACGTTTCACGCCTGCAGTGCTATTCCCGAGGAACCTACCACGTTGTTGGTGTGACGCAGTAGGTATTTGCTGGTCGGTGAGAGAAGACCGCAACAATCGTAGATCCCGCCAGTTGTGAAGTGCGCGGTGTGATTCGATTTTTGCTGGCAAAAGGATCGTCAGCTGGGGATATCCATCGTGAGTTATGCCTCGTGTATGAACCGGACATAATGAGTGACAAACAGGTTTGATACTGCTGTAGAGAATTTCGAAATGGCCACACAGATGTGCACGATGAACAGCGGTGTGGTAGCCCCAGTAATAGGACCGAGACATCGTTGACCAAGTGAACCAAAAACTTCAAAGTGATCGGCGTTTGACGATTAGTGGTCAGGCTGATGAATCCCCAAATGTTGCTCAAACCTCACTTTACAGGTTTGTCACTAACAGTTTGGATATTGGAAACTTTGTGCGAGGTGGGGGCCAAACTGCTCACCGGACAGCACAAAGAGCAACGAATGCGTAGTGCACGACAGTTCTTGGAGCGCTATAGACAAGATGGAGATGGTTTGTTTTCCCACGTTGTTACGGGCGAAGAGACATGGATAGCGTACATCAACGCAGAATCGAAACAATAGTGACGCCGTTCCGGTTCACCCAAACCAAAAACGTGTAAGCAATCGCCGTACACGAATCGTAAATGATGGCTACCGTGTTTTGGGACGAAAAGGGCGTCCTTTTGATTGATTTCATGGACCGTGGGTCAACAATTGCAGTTGACATGTACTGTGCAAGGCTTACCAAACTGAGACGTGCGATCCATCTGTCATCACCCTCCTGCACGACAACGCACGCCCGCACACCGCTGCCAAAACCAACGAGAAGATTCAAGAGTTTCGTTGGGAAATCTTTGACCACTCTCCGTACAGCCCTGACCTGGCACCAAGCGACTATTTCCTCTTCTTGCATTTGAAACGGTGCCTGGGTGGACAAACAATTTCAAAACGACGATGAACTCAAGACGAGCGTTACCAACTGGTTCAAGTCCCAAGCGGCAGACTTCTACGCCGAGAGGTTAAAGAAGCCGGTGCAGCGTTACAGCAAGCATATATATGTGAACGGTGATATGTGGAAAAGTAAAGTATATATGTAAGCACATATTACTATCAATAAAAACCTTGTCTCATGAACGATGTTGTTATTATGACCAAACACGTTTTGGAACACGCCTCGTATTTTAGGTTTCCTCATTGTCCTTGATTATTTGATTTTCACAAACTCAAGTGAGTGGATTAGAAGTAAAAACAAACAAATCAGTTTCTGGTGACGTCTTTCGAAATGTACTCTATGTATGTTTTCTTTTGTTTCTAAATTTTTATTGAGTTACCACGAACCTGCAACACGAAATCATAAATTGAGGCTTAGGCAAATATTAACGAATATTCGAAACATACCAAGCTTATTCGTAACAATATTTTGGTAACTAAACCATTCCTTGTACGGCACGTCCGTGTTTCGCATTCGTTAGGAGTATGGTGTAAATTCCAAATCCCGTGTTGTCTGAATGGATTTTTTTCCGTGTTTTCCCTCGGCAGTTGGCTAAATAAGGAATTGGATTTTGTAATAGCATGTAGGTAGTTTATACGAGGGGCGTCCAGTAACTAAGTCTCTCTATTTTACATATATATATTAAAAAAAATATTACACACAGTTGATCATGTTGAAATAATTTTATTTACATTATGCAATCCTACTGTTACTTTTCCTCATAGTCGCCATGTTTTTCCAAGCATTTTTAGTTTTTCCAAATCGTGTTGTGCCAGGTCGAGTCCTGTGCTCGTAACCAGCTGTTCACTCCTAATTTGACTTCATCGTCGTTATTAAAGTGCTTACCTCCAAGATGACCTTTGAGTCGGGGAACATGCGATAATCACTTGGGGCAAGAGCAAGATCTGGTGAATATGGACATTGCGAGAAAATTTCTCAGTTGAATCTTTCGAGCTCCGCCTGGTCATTCGCTGTGTGAGGCCGAGCATTGACATGAAGGAAGACAACTTTGCGAGATAAACTCCAGGCCGTTTTCTTTTGATGGCATATATAGCATTACACGATGATAAGTCAAATCAGAAATGAATGCTGCTTACGAGTATAGGACCCGACCTGGTACAACAATAGTTTGGAAAACTTGTGTTACGTTACCAAAAATGCTTGGAAAAACATGACGACTATGTAGAAAAGTAACAAGGAATGTACAATGTAAATAAAATTACTTCAGCATGATAAATTGTGTGTAATGTTTTTATAAAACAGGGAAACTTGCTTATTGGACGCCCCTCATACAACGGAGGGGGATACCTCGCGCACTTCGACCTACATAGTATATTATGGCTAACACCCCCATGAGGAAGGAATCACAGGAGACTACATGCCGCAGTAGGATTTTTAGTAGGATTTTACTAAGGATTTTTACGCCCGAAAAATCCATCGCCCTCTGCCGGGTTTGAACCCACGACCTCGGGAACTAGAGGCTGGTAACCTCTACACCACGGAGGACGACATGATGATGAGGATGGCGGTGGAATGAGAGGACCTACAGTTTTACTGTGGACTCCGAACCACATTGAACCTTGTGGATACTTCACATGAGCAAGTCAGGGGTGAAGACGTGGATAGGGCCGACTTAAAATCGCCATCCCAGGTCCGGGAACCAAACCCCGGACCCTCAGCACGAGAGCCGGAAAGGAAACCACTGCGCTACCTCGGTGCCCGCTTATAAAAATGTTATGACCATTAATTAGACAGAAAAAATGCTATTGTCTGCGTGAAAATTTAAGCAGCGGTGAATAGTGTTCATTTTGAAACGATTAATACATTAAAGAATTGGTGGTATTCTTAACAGTAATATTAAATACATTAAGATCAATTGTTGTAATTAACTGAAAAATTCATATTCTGAAATTTACATTCTAATGGATGTCATTTGTTCTTTATTCACATTGCACTTGACCGTAACCAGTCCATCCAAATTAGGAGTCCAGCTGTGCAACTTAATGAAGGAAAATATTCTTGTATCCAGGTCAAGGAAATGTCAAAAAGGAGTTGAATAAAATGGCATGAACGAGCAAAAATTATGCTCTTTTTTAAAAGCTCAGTTTTTGTAAACTAGTATGGAAAAAAAGATTAAAGCATTTATTTCAATTTATGTACTCTCACTCTCTCTCTCTCGTTCTCTCTCTCACGCAGTGTCAGACAGCAAGAAAATTAAATAAATAAACAGCTTCGAAGCACTTGTAGTAATTCAGCCATGAATGACAAGGAAGGAAGGGAAGACATTGGTCATAAACTTTGGTTACTCCCTACTGAATATGAGTAGGTGGAATATTCAAATAAAATCAAACCAATGGCACCACTAAGAAACCAGTGATTTGCAGGAAAAATAATGTGATATGAATACATTCACATGACTTTGTCTACTCTCTATTTTTATTAATATGCATTTAAACTATTCTGACTAAAGATTATTTTTCTATCTACTTCATTTTAATCCAAATAAAACATTGCACATTACATATTTCGTATAGATACAAAGAATAGTCAAATGTTTAAAAACTCAACGCTGCCTTAAAATTCCACACTGTTTCCATGAAATCACGAGAAGCAATTAAATGTCGACAAGACTTTGAAAGAATAACCTAGTAATGATCAATTCGAACCATTAATAACCGATATCTTAGAAACGTCTTATGTCACAAAAAAACCTATTTGAAACAAATTATGTCTTTTAAAAAGATCCACATTTTTTGTGCAGTACGTTTTCGTCTATCGTTTAACGTTTACCAGTTATACAAGATTATGCAAAATTCCTTCGGAATGAAGAGGACTTGATATGCTATTCTCAAAAAATTAGAGATATACATTTTATTTGTCGTGTAAAAATCTTTACTATATGGCAGTTTAATCGAAGTTGTTAGAGCCATTTATTAGAAAATAAAATTTTTCGAAAATGTTCCACGTAAAGGGTAGATGGGAGTAGGGGATTTTCTTTAAATACTTCGTGTCTCATCTTTAGAAGTTACCGAATTCAAATACCAACTTTTGTATTTATCAGATTTTTCGTTTTTTAAGTTGTACTGTTCACAGACACAGACAGTGAGAAACACGCACACCTTTTTCTAATTTTTTTTATTCGGAGTGCCTCAAAACATGTATTTCTGTTGAAATCTCGGCATCGATTTTTTTACTGGAATACAGTACTTTTCCTACTTGCTATACTAATCGTATTCCGGTAAAATCTCATCATTTAGTAGTAGGGAAAGTAATAATTCAAGAGAAAAAATGACTACTCTATAACAAAGACATCTAAAATGAAATTCTTTTCAAGGAATGTATGAAGCAATAAAGACGAAGATGAAAATAATTTCACAAACATAAAATATAGAAAATGGCTTTTCAAGGAACTTCCAGAGGACAAAGTTAGTTGATGAATACATTAAACAAATAGCTACTTAAACGTTGTTTACAACGTACTTTGCAGTAGATTCTCTAGAGCTGTTAATAAAAATGCATTAATATGTATAAGCTGCAATAAGTGTCAGAATGTTACACGTGAAATTCATTAGCTTCTGAAGCTGATTTTATATCTCATGAAAACTTATTAGTTAGTGGAACTTCTCCTTCCTAGTTTTTATGCACGTTTAAATACAGCGTGTCTCAACGTAATGTATGCATTCTTTGAAATAGTATATACATAAGTTTAAGTAATTAAATCAGACAGGTAAGCAAGGTGTGTAACAAATGGAAGAGCTACGAAGTTGTTCTGTCGTCTGAATTGCAAGAAGAAGTTGTATGTATGTACATAAATATGCTTTAATTATTAGGATGGCGCTAATTTGAAACACTGTATACTCTCTAAGTTGCCACAAGCCTATTCTGATTGCAGCTAAACTGCGTACAGGGTGGAACGGGTTAGAGTAGGTTAGTTCGAAAGAATAATTCTTCCTGATTATTGAACAAAGCATTTAATACAGTGCATTTCTTCCGCACGGCGGATCGAGCGCCGGGCGCTGCTGCTCGGACTCCCACCGAAATAGTATAACATCGGCACAAACATCTCACATTCTCATAGTTACAGTGAAGAAGATATTGTCTTTACGTTGTTTGCACCACGTTTTGGGCGTCAAGTTGAGAAAAGGTCGTATTTATGTAGTTGTATTATATTTCAACTGTTGGGGAGCCGAACTTGAAGTAGTTGCAACCGCAAGTATAGTAAACAGTTTGCGGTAGCCTTCGCCCTAAATGTACTTTCAGGTGGTCTTTGCCCCAAGTTTAAAAATATTAACTTTGTAATTTGATTGTTTCTTTAATATTAAATATTTATGTTTGCCTCGGCTGCGTCAGTATTATTTTAGACACGTGAATATCTTGACAGGGCGTGATGCGACAAGAATGTAGGCTTACACAGATTTTAAGTTTTAATTCACTCCTTTTTATTAATCCTTGACACAAATTAAATAGCACTTCACTGATATCGAGAGCTGTAAGATTCTTTTATTTAATACTTGCATTTTTTAACACACTATTTTTCGTTTCACACGAATACGTATTAAATCTCTCGAGGACGCACAAGCATACGTTTAAAATCACGGTCTGCAGGCAACTGAATAGATTTCAACCGTCTAAACTTGTAAATTTCTGTATTTCAAGTCCCTGATTGGCTAATCCTACTCCAATATAATACCTGCATTTAACTAAAGCTTTTTTCTGCTTGTTGATTGGCTATTTTTATAAACTGTCACTAAAATTACATTATTGCTGCTCTAATAATGACTAGTAGCATTTAAACTCTCAAACTCATTATTGCCTCAAGGTTACCTCATTGTTACCTGACTGTTAGCAACGTTTAACTTATTATTCTCACAGCTCCTACATTATTAAATTACGTAATGCATTCACATAACATTATTACACATGGATACAATAATACAAATATTTGCAATGACTGTTGCATACATTTTACAAATTATTACATACACATATTGCTTCAAGGCGGGCTGTTATTGAATTTACATATTATATAATTTGACTAAAATCATTTAAGTGTTGTAAACACTGCCTCAACAGTTACAATTACAGTGATAATAAGCACATACCTCATAAGAGATTTTGGAAATGTAATCCTTCTCTACTCGCACATTTCTGGCATCTTCTCAGAAATTTTTCATTTAGACTCGTGACTTCAGTATACGAAATGGAGTGAATTTCTTGCCTGGTGCTTTTATCTTTTCCAATGGAAAAATACTTTATTTTTCACGTGATCATCAATGTTGGGCAAATTTAGTGAATTGCATTTTGCGAAATGTCAGTGATAGAATAATTGACCTATACTTAATATTCTTCTCTGACGAAACATTGTTCCATTTACATGGTTATGTTCCGTCGTAAAATAAAAAAAAAAATGAAGCACAGGAAACCCGATTTTACAAACGAGATTCCATTGTATGAAGCGAAAATTGGTGTGTTGTGTGCAGTAAATGCACGCAGAATAATAGGACCTAAATTTTATGGACAAACAATAAATACAGAGAGGTGCAGGAATGATTTACACCATTTTTGAATAGCTGATAGACGTTAAATGTCAATCTGGATTTTTCCAACAAGACTGTGCTATCGCGCATTCAGTTAATGAATCGTTAAATTTAATTCCGGAAATGCTTTGAGCCAATTATGGCTCATGTTTTCAAGGAGTAGCTGTTTTAGCAGAGTTAGCCGTAGTTGCTTAACGCCTCTGGAGTGATGAACTACAACTTTCGACCCTGCTCGTAACTACATCGGCAGCCCGATTAACAGTCAGTAACCGGCTGCACCAGATACCAGCAGCACTCGCCAGATTGCGCCCTCTCCGCCAGCATAGATACGGCTTGTGCAGTGTCGACGTCATCACCTGACCATCCCGGTGCCCCTCGAGCGATACGCTCTAACGAAGAAAACAGTGTGCAACATACTTAGTTCTCGACGACCAGTGAAGAAAGGCTTTCCTGAGCTTCGTGTCTGGGAGCGGCCGTCTCCACACATTTCGGCCTTGTCTAAATTTATGCACATATTTTTCGGCCTAAGTAAACCTCTAAATTCTTTCTAGTGCGTGAAGCGGCATTTAAATTTTACCAAAGCGAGTTCATATTGGAATATCACCATGTGTTAAACTCTCTTTAAAATGGCAAATATTGCGTTCGTGAAGGGCAAAGCAAAAATTTTATGTATTTAAATTGTAATTTATTAATGTTTCTAGTTTTAAACGTGAATATATTCAGTGCTTTGGGTGCTGCAAGAAATATTAGTTACATTTAGAGCTATATTAATTCCTTACTTAACTTTCCTTTAAATTCGTTTGTAGTACAAAGTTTATTACTCTGGTGGAATGCTTTATTTCAATGCATTCTGTCGCGGTAATCTATCGTGTTATTTTTTTTTTTTACTTGGCGCCTGTTATTGTTTTACTATTTTGAATTTTGGGTTCTTTGTCCTCCGGCTAGCTATTATTACTCAGTCGAGCAAATATCTCTGAGCAGGGCGTGTAAATGGAAAGGAGTTGTTACTAAAAGATAACACTGATAAAAGAATTTGTTTTTACACTTTTATTACCGTCACACTTAATTAATAGTTCACATCTGTAATCTTTATACACGCCTGACTGAAACTGTTATACTTCCGAATGTAATTACTGTCGTAATAGTTGTCGCGTACCTACTTCACATTTTGTAATTAACTTTACGACGCGTGAGATTCTGTAAAATTGCGTAATGTGTACCTCGCGAGAGATTCTGTAGAACTGTGCGATGTTTACCTCGCGAATGATTCCTTGGAACTACGCCATACTTGCTTTTGGCTCAAGAATTTATACTCCCTCACCCCGATATGCTAAACATTATAATAGAGCTGCTATTGGTTAATAAATCGCGCCAACATTAGCGTCTGTTTTGTAAGCCAATCATAATTACTAATACATATGCTCTAGGAAATATATTCCCTCCATTTCTAAAGAAAGGCACGCTAACCTGACGTCATTTGTTTGTCTCTTCTAAGTGATAAACAACTCACCCCATCGCTTCATTGTTACCCACTCTATTGTCAGTTTCAGCGAGGGCGTGTAAACTTATTTCCTAACAATGCTTATAGCTAACAAATAAACTCCTTGTCATACAATAATGTTAATTTACACTACAATCACTCTGGCATTCACAGTGTTGTGATATAAAATACTGCCTCAATTCTAGACTGGGCCCGGCATTTTACCTTTCCAGTTAACTTTTTTACTTTCTGTACTACGTATAGTAAGTAGGGGAAGTATTGTATTCCACCCAAAAATTCGATACCGAGATTTCATCGGAAATACATGTTTTGAGACCTCCTGAATCTAAAAAAAGCATTTTTCGAAACATGTCCGTGTGTGTGTGTGTGTGTGTGTGTGTGTGTGTGTGTGTCTGTGAACAGCATAACTCAGAAACGAACAGTCGGATAAACACCAAACTTGGTATTTAGGTTCAGTATCTTCCAGAGATGCGACACGAAGGTTTTCAAGAAAATCCCCCACCCCAGACTACCCTTTACATGGAACATTTTTCGAAAATTTTAATTTTCTCAAACATGGCTCTAACGATTTTGATTAAAATATCATATGTTTAAGATATTGTCATGAGAAATGAAATGTATATCTCGAATTTTCTGGGAATGTCTCCAAAAGTATTCATTATGAACGACTTTTGCATAACTGGTAAACCATAAGAGATAGACAAAATTTTACTACACAAAAAATGTAGATCGCGTTAAAATACACAATTTATGTCATATACATTTCTTTTGTTGAGTGAACCGTTTTCGAGATATTGCTTGTTATTCCCTTAAATTTTCCAATACTTAAAACTTTTCCTCAAATTCATTATTCATTTTTCTATGTCCTGGACATGCAAAGAGAATGGAATGCGCCACATAGCAACCAGCGTTAAAAGATTTGGCTATCGCTTAAAACCTACCATGTTCCCCTTGCATCTACAAGAAAATTAGCAATAAGATTAACATCCCGATATCTCATTAACATGAAGCATATGGAGAATAAGCGTGTGTAAAAATAGTTTTACAAGAGTAGAGAAAGCATGCGAGTGTAACACATCAGATTTTTTATTAAAAATTAGTGGCATTGGCTATATTTATTTCGGCTCTACAAGAATGTTACAGCTTGAAGTTGCGTAATTAGCAAATGATTATGGTCCACAACATCTTCTGATTAAACTTATGCTATTTTATCTATGGGGAACTTTATAAATAAAGCGTATGCAACAAGAAGAACTAAAACAAAACTCAGGATAGAAATTCACTCAATTTGGGATATTGAACTGTGGAGTGTGAATGAAAATTTCCTGAGATCACAGAAATGTGTGGATAGAGAGGGATAACATTTAGAATATCTCTTATGATAAGGTATGTGCTTATTATCATTCTAATTATAACTATGAGAACGTGAGGCGGTTACGTGGATGTCTGGGCTGGAGTCCAAGCTGCGGCGTCCGGCGCAGAGCCGCGGTGTAGTGGCCACAATGTGAAAGAAAGCCACTATACTATTTCTTCTGTGTGAAGATTCATGTCAAAAATTAAAATGCAAGTATACAGGGTGAACCAGACCATCCGTAGCAATAACTTATTTTGGAAAAATACGGTATTAAATGTTCGATATAAAAGTATTTATAACTATGGCACATAAACTTGCACTTCAGCTTTATTTCATCAGCCGCAACTGGACGTGGAGTCAGTGGCGTATCGCTTTAAAATTTCAAACAGGAGTAGGGACCAAATGGAGCGCCATTAGATAGAGCTTTTCAAAATAAACAGGTTTCCTAGTAAATGATTTGATTAATTCATGCTCTTTCAAGGAGAAAAGCATACTCAAAGACAGCGCATGTCGTCATCCGTGATGTAGTGGTTACCATGCTAGCTTCTGCTTTCCGAGGTCGCGGGTTCAAACCACGGAGGGTGGTGGATTTTTTCGGGCGTAAAAATCCTTAGCATGGCTTCCTTTGGAAGAAAAGTAAAGCCGGTGGTCCCGTGTCCTAGATTTATGACACGTAAAAGAGCCTCAAGCCTGATAAACAGGCCTCTGAGCAAAATTACCGGTCTTTCACTCCCAATATAGAATGGTACGCTAAGGACCATAGCCGTTAAAGAGTGCACATAAATAAAACAATTTAAAGACAGCGCACCCAAACTCCGATATGCATAGCAATGACATTTATATTGAGAAACTTCACAAAATTAAAATTCATATTGTTAAAGGAAACTCAGGTGGCCTTGCACTGTACACAGTGGAGTGTTTGTGGCTAATGAAATAAGTGTAAAAGTTAACTGTAATTACAAATATCTTGCTTCCACTACAAATAGTAATGGTTTTCACAAATGAGGAAGGTTTTGATGTGCATATGGTACCTGGCGAATGTTCAGGCTGCCCAACCCTTTACACACCGAGAGATACTCTCAACGAGCTCGTTAATCTTGCAATGTTTTCAGGTTTTAGCTGCTTGTGTAAAGTGGCTGGACAACTACAATCTGGCCATAACAAAGGCAGACTTACTTGTTTCCTTGAAAGATTATGAATTACTAAAAACGTTTCCTACGAAAGCTCTTTGTTTTGAACTGCTTTATCTAATAATACAGTATTTGACCTCCTCCCATTTGAAATTTTAAAGTGATACGCCACAGACCCCACTCCAGGTTATGGATGATTGATTAAATCAAGACCAAAGTAAGATTACATGCAATTTATTATAAATATTTTATCTCTAAAATTTTAATGCCATATTTTCCGAAATACAGTAGTGCTGGTTCAGATGAAAGGGTATCTGGGATGATAGCTATACTCGACCTCCTCTCAAAAGAAGAACGAAGAATCATAATACCAATTTAGTCTGTGAACGCATATTTTAAAAGAAAATAAGGAAGGTATCCGCATTTTACTTCCGTTTATTTCACATACGGAGCACTCAAAGCAAGTCTTATTGGATTATATGATAGAACAACAACAATTTACAATTCTTCATATCACCAATTTCTACTCTAAGTGCGTCATTTCATCCTCAACCAACATTTTTATTTTGTACAATCTGTAATATACGCGGACGTTACAAGGTCGCAACAGCGGCTCGAATAACTGATCGCACACACGCCTCAATTTGCTAAGACATCTCTCGCCTGCCCCTTATCTTCGATATAAACATTGTTACCAACATTGCACGTTTAATTGTTAGGCTCCATTTATTAAATGTTTAAATAAAAGCATTCACTTTTATTGCATTTCTTTAAATTGTTAAATAAAAATACCTGATTTCGTTTATTTGTTCTCCCTGAACTCATTGATAAGCACCTAATAATACGAAATACTGTACTTATTTGTATAATATGTAAAAGTTAAGTTAAAAGATATATTTTCGCTTGTTACATTCAAACTTAAATAGTATGTTTCGGGTTTAGTGCCTTTCATTAAACGTTTCGTTTAAAATATACAAAGAATTGTCTTGTAAATTAAACATGACTAGTAATGTTAATATCTATCTCGTAATTCAACAACTTTTACTCTGCAGTGGGCCTTACCTTACCCCTAAAGGGTGATTTTTCTCACCCATGTTCATTTAGTCAAAACGTGCAGTAATTAGACGCAGATTAATACAATAGCTTTAAGCTATATATGAGAAAAATCCTCCAAACAGCATTTTCTCTTTTCTTATCGTATCATCTGTTACGGAGGGGACTCGGCACCGATCCAGAGTGGATATTATACCTACGCCCCACGATAGGGCGTCCTCGGTAATAAGGATGAGGCGAGAGAAGACACCGGGTGGCCGGATCCAGGAGCTGTGGTACAGCAGTGATAGGGTCCCTAAGTCTCCGGATATAGACACCCGATAGAAGGACTGCCAGACCGGGGACCCCACCCCATGCAGAGGGGTCTCACGCCAATGCCCCTCAAGGGGGTTCGAATACCCCGGCCCCAGCAGAAAGCCGAGGAACAGAGAAAGTTACAAATAGCATCCTTTTTCCCTGCCACGCTGCACCGAAACACCATCGCCGACACTTTCTACCCTGAAAGAGAGCAACGGGATAAAGGATGAGTGAAATGAAGACTGCAAGAAAATGAAGGGACAGGAAATTCGGTGGCTGAAAGAAACCACTCCAGCATTCACCTGTCGACCTGGGAAAACCCCGAAAAAACGCATGGGTCAGAGTGGAGGTCACCGTGGATCGATCCCGGAACCTCCCGAATGCGTGCCATCAACTTTGTCGTCTGAGCCATCCCACTTGGTGCATTTTCCTTGCTCTTCTTCTTTCCGCAGAAATTAATGTCGAAGTCTGAGAAATTTCTGCGTATTACATAGAAATGCTCTTGGCAACACTGTTCCATTGGCTGGATGGAATCCTGTCCTTGCAGTACGAAAAGATGCTGCATCAAGCAGATTACATATGTCGCGTAGCGTTGTAACTTTAGTGCATTAATTGATTATTAATTACTCCTAAACTATGACAGATGCAACAAACTGAAATTAGAAGTTTTGTTCCCCTGATAAGCTTCTGTATAAAGAATATTAACTCCTTTCACCCTGTATTTCATACTTATCACCCTGTATTTCATCCTTATCTCCCTGGGATTTTAGAAGTATAGTGTAGGTTTGTATTTGTAAGTTTTTAAAGACCTCTGCTACTTAAACCAGAAAAGATTTTATTAGAACTTGACAAGAAATTATAGTGTTTATTCCTTTTTTGTGAATAATATAAAGTATATTACATTTGCATATTCCTATCTGAGTTCTCCAGCGCTGTTTAGAGACTGGTATTTTGTTTTCGCAGAGTGTGTTTAAGGGTGGCCCGTGCAATTTCTATACAGGAACCTAATTTCAAAATTTGTTGTAACTGGTTTTTGTTGGACTAGATTATAAATTACTAAGCACTACACAGTAATAACATAATTTATACTAATATGAATCAATAAAGATTCTACAGGAGCAGTAAAATTTCAAAGTATCTACAATTAAGCAGCAGTAGTAGAGTAATGAATTTAATAAGTAGATCTGAACTGCACTAATAAAAATGCAAAACTATTCAAAGCAGGAAATAAATTTAACCCAAGGAAGAATGTTGTCGTATCTGAAAATGCACAAGCAAAACGTGAAGAGACCTGCTTTGATTCCAATTAATTTAGGAATCTTAACGCACGTTTTACTGTAAACATTGAATTTTAAATGTTTTATAGAAAAAAGAAGTTAGTTGAGACTCTCAGAGCTACATTCATTATAATTTTATGACATAATTGATACTGCTTTAAGCTTTATATATGTGATTACAAATTCAAATCTTTTATGTTATATAAAATACAATAAAATATGTATTTCAATAGAGATTTGCAAAGGAGAAACATGAAACAAGTATTGAGATATTCTTTGTGATTTACATGCGAACAGTAGTAACATGTTATTTAATTTGAATTTGCATGTAAAAGTTACTGTTCTAATCAATTTTACAAAATAAATGAGCTAATTGATTATTTCTTGTTGTAATATGCTATGCCATTTTATTAGCTTTCAATAAAATTTAACCTAATGTCAGGCATGTGCAGGTTACGTTAATAATATACTTGCAGCTACCGAGGGACTTGGCTCCGCAGTACCGTATGAGGCTCGCATTCGGGAGGACCCGCGTTCGATTCCCGCCTAATCTGACCTCGGGTTTTTTATGGTTTTCCTTGGTCCGTAGGCAAATTCTGGGTTGGTTTCTCTTCCACCATTATTTCCTTTCTCTCATTTTCCTTTCTGTTCCATTTCCTTGCCATGTTTCAGATGATAAGATTTTAGGTTTCGTGGCGTGGAGTGGTGCCGTACAGATAGTGTGAATGTTTGCTCCAAGGAAAGAATATTCTCCAAGGACACCAGAGGGCTGCCTGGTTGCAAGGGTCGTTCATCACCCTCTCTGGGCAGCTCCAGTAATGGGTCGGGTAGTCCAGCCAGGAAATGTTAGGGATTTTCGCGCGTCCCTATTGACTGCTTGCGGCCTTTAGTTCCTTTACTTCATTTCTTCCTCCTGAAGGTACCTGGTAGCAACAATAGATCTGTGCCACAGTGCTCGAGGTTTCTACCTCCTTTGTATACCCTATAAGTACCCTATATACTTAGCAACTATACCGACTTTGTAAACAGGTTATAACCACATTATTTTGTGCATCGTTTGAAGCCAAAATGCACAATATTGTGACTTTGTCTAGTGTTTACCTGCCACTTCAAGTTCTTACCCTACTTTACCGTTTTGATTAGTTCAACCTTTCTCTGTTCTACACTTAGTTTTCACTATCACCTAATTTTCTTTGCGACGTAGCGACGTAATGAAATACGCACATGTAGCCACTTCTTTCAGACCTTCACTCGCTGAGGAGTCGAACACAAGACTTCTCCAATCTTCTGCAGTAGCAGCACTCACTGCACGACACAGTAGTATTCACAAACCCGCTAGGAGAACAATACCTTTCATCGCACCCGAAGCACACTCACTAACTCAGTGTCTGATTAATTCTCCTACATGCTTACTAACTAGCTAAGAGACTCGATCATGCGAAAACGCTCACTTGTATAGCAGTTCTAAAAAGTTCGAGAAGCAGGAAACCTCCGGAAGATTACAGAACGGGATGGCTCAGACAGTTACGCCTGCGGCCCGCATTTGGAAGGTTCCAAACTTTGGCGACCGCTCACTCTGACCCATGAGTTTTTTCGATTTTCTTCCGAGTCGTCAGGAATGCTGGAGTGGTTTCTTTCAGCCCCTTCCTGTCCCCCTTTTCATTCCATTCTTCATTTCATTCATCTTTCATCCTGTTGGTCTCTTTCAGGATCGGAAGTGTCGGCGATGGGTTTCGGTGCAGCGTGGCAGGGGAAAATGAAGCTCTTTGTAACTCCGTCCCTCGGCTTTTGGCTGGCCTCCGGGGTATTCGAGCCCTTGAATGGCATTGGACTCCCTCTGTGTGGGGTGGGGGTCCCCGGTCTGCCGGTCCGTCTGCTGAGGTGTCTATGTGGAAACGTTGGAACCCTTTCATTGCTGTACCGTCGCTCTGGTTCCGGCCGTCCGGCGTCTCTTCTCGCCTCATCCTTTCTCCCAGGGACGCCTCCTCGTGGGGCGTAAGTACAATATCCACTCTAGATCGGTGCCGAGTCCCCTCCGAAGTCATTCCAATCCGGAAGATTTTGGTTATCGACGATAGCTTCTGGTATTTATGCTGGGCGAGAGAGTTATCGCGTCATTTATATCCATTTACCTCTACACTGCCCGGTGCCGGCTTCCGATAACCTTGGACCATAACCATGCACCATAATGTATAGCACTTTTTACTTTCTCTACTACGTATAGTACGTAGGGAAAGTATTGTATTCCCCCAAAAAATTCGATACCGAGATTTCACCGGAAATACATGTTTTGAGACCCCCTGAATCCAAAAAATCTGATGTGTTACACGCATATGACTTTCTCTACTCTTGTACAAACTATTTTTTACAAACGCTTATTCTTCATATGCTTCATGTTAATCGAGATATCGAGATGTTAATCTTATTGCTAATTTTCTTGTAGAAGCAAGGGGAATTGGTAGGCTTTAAGCGATAGTCAAATATTTTAAGATCTGGTTGCTATGTGGAGTAATCCATTCTCTTTGCATTGCCAGGACAAAAAAACTGAAAAACGAATTTCCATTTGAGAAATAGTATAAGTATTGGAAAATTTAAGGGAATAACAAGCAATATCTCGAAAAAGGTTCACTCTACAAAAAAATGTATATGACATAAGTTGTGTGTTTTAACACGATTTACATTTTGTGTGTAGTAAAATGTTGTCTATCTCTTATGGTTTACCAGTTATGCAAAAGTCGTTCACAATGAAAAATACTTTTGGAGACATTCCCAGAAAATTCGAGATATACATTTTATTTGTCATGAAAATATCTTTAATATATGATGTTTTAATCAAAATCGTTAGCCATTTTTGAGAAAATTAACATTTTCGAAAAATGTTCCACGTAAAGGGTAATCTGGGGTGGGGGTATTTTCTTGAAAACCTTCGTGTCGCATCTCTGGAAGATACTGAACCTAAATACCAAGTTTGGTGTTTATCCGACTGTTCGTTTGTGAGTTATGCTGTTCACAGACACACACACACACACGGACATTTTTCCAAAAATGCTTTTTTTGGATTCAGGGAGTCTCAAAACAAGTATTTCCGGTGAAATCTCGGTATCGAATTTTTGGGTGGAATACAACACTTCCCCTACTTACTATACGTAGTAGAGAGAGTAAAAATATACGGTCACAAAAGTTGTAAAGATAATTTACTAAGTTCCTTTCGAACACTCTTTGCCACTTTTTGCTTTGCATGCAACAAGATTTTTTTCCTTTTTTCTAAACGACTTGTAGTAAAGAGTTGCTGATTCCAGATCCGAACCACAAATTTTTGTGGTTTCTAGCTCTTCCTTCGGGAAGAATAGTACAGTAACTTGCAAGCCAACAGACAATTTATCCAATTAAGTCTTTCAAAAGTAGAGTTCTTATATATTTTCTAAGGGAACTGTATGGTTACTGTGGAAAATTTATACTAATTCTAATAATTACTATTGTAATAAAACTACAGTGTGGTTCTAGAAGCCAAAAGTAGAAATTTAAACAGATTCCTTCCATGTCACTCAATTTCAGTGATGAAGTTATTGGAAACCGTAATACCCATACTAAATAATATCACCAAAGTAAACAGAAAGTGAAAAAACTTAGTTTTAAAATAAGGATTTGAAAAATGCATTCTAAGGTGCACTTAAAAGGTGACTCATATTTTTCGTGACATGAGTAAATTCGAGTATTGAACGTTTCAGACGAGTAGTAGGGAAATGACAGTTCTGTATCACTTAATATGCATGGAATACTGTTATTAATATACTGTTATTATACTTACTATATTGGTCTGTTTAGATAGATACAATAGGATACATTCAAATAATAAGTAATAAAACTACCTGCCAAATATCTTATTTATATTTTTTTTTGCTGTAAATATTACTCAAACAGCAAAGCATTAAAACTTGGGCACAAGTTCATTTATTGGAGTAATATTACTTTACAGCTTATGGTACAGCTAATTCTTTTAATAACATACGTTTCTCCTTTACTTTAATGCTCATATAAATGATACTTAAAGTTTTATAAAAAATTGCTAAATTGAATGCATCTAGAAATTGTGTGAAGCGACAATAAATGGGAAATATTACTTTTTGCCAGGAATGACCGCACGCCCTCGGTTCTCTGGGTAATTAAATTCCGCATTTTACTCTACTAACCTGTTTAGCAGCACAAAGTGTACCAAGATGTTTGAAATTCCCTTTTTGGTTCTTTTCTTGCATGACAATATCAAGCTTAGGAATTAGTCTTTTATCTTTTAGTTCACATATTTTTTCATAAGACAAGAGTCAAAAATTGTGTTTCTAATAAGGGAATGCAATTAATATGCTAATTAGCCCCCCGCCCCCTCCCCCTCCCCCACCCCCCGCTGTGCCTTGGTAGTTTTACTTGCACCTGCGGTCGTAAATCATGTTGAGTACAATGGAGGCTTGACAGTTAGGTAATTAAAGCTGTCAATCAACTGTCAAAACGAACAAAGGGGTCATAAATTCAAGGTTCTGTAACAAAGGCGAGATGTTTTTCCTACCCATTCCACATCCGGCCACTTCTGCACCTGGTCAGTTACCCACTCCACTCCTATTGTTCTCGAACACGTGGCAACCCAATAACAAAGCCAGTCCCTTTCCATTGTGTAAGAGATTCTATTGTGTGTGCCTTTCTATTGTCCTTGGCAAGCATTCATTAGAAAGACCACCTGCAGCGTTCCCATCCCAATAACAAAGCCTGACCCTTGCCATTGTGTAAGAGATTCTATTGTCCTTGGCAAGGCTAGTTTAGAAAGACACCTGCAGCGTTCCCATTGTTTGGCCACCTGCTAGTTTAACAAAAGAATTCGAGGGTTGCTTTATACTCGTCCTGTCCTTGTTTGTGTGAAAGAGAGAGAAACTTGTTTACCAACTCTGCGTGACGTCATACTTTAGAAAGACACCTGCTCCATAACAAAGCCTGACCCTTTCCATTGTGTAAGAGATTCTATTGTGTGTGCCTTTCTATTGTTCTGTGCAAGGCTAGTTTAGAAAGACACCTGCGACGTTTCCATTGTTTGGCCACCTGCTAGTTTAACAAAAGAATTCGAGGGTTGCTTTATACTCGTCCTGTCCTTGTTTGTGTGAAAGAGAGAGAAACTTGTTTACCAACTCTGTGTGACGTCATTGTCGGCCATCATGATTTTGCCTGAGGGAGTTCTCTCCGATGTTTTACGACCTCCTACGAATATACCCGAGCATAGTTAACAAGCATTCTGTTTCAGCCAACGACTCCGAAAAAGCGTCTAATATACATTTCATTACGTGCATTAAACCTCTGAGTGATATCCATAGATCGGTGTTCGATTCTTACTGTAATCAAAAGTTTATTGCTAATGAGAAATTAATGATTGATATTATTATATCATTACCCTAATTAATAAAAAGGCGTTCAGAGAATTCTAGCTCGAGTCTTACCAAGTGAAACTCTAACGCGTAATAACTATTAAACTATGCAAGGTCAGATTAAAAAAATGTATTTATCAATTATAATTTAATTTTTTATATATCATTACCCAAATTAATGAAAGGGTGTTCAGAGGGTTCTATTTCGAATCTTACCCAACGAAACTCTAATGCTTAATAAATATTAAACTATGCAAGGTCAGATTAAAATGCATTTAACAAATATAATTTAATTTTTATATATAATTACAATAATTAATAAAAGGGTGTTCAGTGGGTTCTAGATCGAATCTCTAATGCTTAATAAATATTAAACTATGTGAGTATTGCGCGGCCAGATTAAAACGTGTGTAACGAATATAATTTAATTAATGAAACGGTGTTCAGGGGGATCCTAGATCGAATCTGCGAAACTCTAATGCTTAATAAATATTAAACTATGCACGATCAGATTAAAATGTGTTTAACAAATATAATTTAATATACACGACATTACAATGTTTAACGATCTGTATTCTTAGGAACCAGAGGTCCATAGTTCGAATCCAACCCTGTGAAACGCTATAATAACTATTAAGTTATTGAAGCAGCGGGCGGTCGGATTAAAATTGCATTTAACAACTATAATTATTTATATTAAACCCTGATGCATACTTAGATACCTCGATGCCTAGACAACATTCTTTCTTCTTCTCCTCTCTTTTTCTTTCTATCTATCTATCTCTTTCTTTCTCCACGACTTGTACACATTCAGGCGTTCACATATACACGAGCGCTTGTACACACATCAGCAAACATACACTGGTGCACGCATGCAAGCACATACACACACGCACATGTAAGTACACACACGCACACACGCAAGCACATACACCAGCACATACACACACACACTCACATACATACACCAGCACATACACACACACACATGCACATACATACAACAGTACACACACACACATACACCAGTACACACACGCATTCACGCACCTCATGCGTATACATACATACACCAGTGCTCTTACACTCACACATTCACGCACCTCATGCGTATACATACATACATACATACACCAGTGCTCTTACACTCACACATACATATACATGGACAAACACACACACATGCAAGCACATATGCCTGTTCACTTACACCCAACAGCACCAACCCACACACGCACACACCAACTCACGCGCATGTCCTGAATGAAAAGAGACAAAATGATGCAATAAAAACTAATTATAGCTCGGGATGCAAGGCTCCATTTACGATTGCTCGAAACCGGTCTTCTAATAACTCCAAAACTAATTAAAATAAAGACAGTAAATAAACTTTATTACTTTTATGCCATTAGCTCGTTTCTTGTGCATGTATACTAGAGTCCGGGTGTCATGGGTTCGATCCTTAACTTTAAATCTCAATTATCTCAGAAACTAGCAGGGATTAAGGTGCGGACCAAAGCACGATTTTTAGTTCCTACGATGAACAATTAATGCTTTATATAATTTCCAATCAGTGTCCCTAGCTCGAATCCCGATCTTTCAGTGACTTCCTTAATTTTCCACTGTGTTCTAGAATATATCACTTAGATCAATGTTGCAACTGCATACAGGTCTTTTAAACACATCAAACTAATATTATAAATAATTTTGTTTCTGGCGTTCTGAGTTCGAATACCGATTCAATGAAGTTTACTTATAAATTTAATAACAGTAAATAATTAAGACAAAGGTACCAAATAAACCTATTACGTTTATGTCATCAGATAATATCTTGCGGGTGTATATTAGGGTACCTGACGTCCAGGGTTCGATCCTTAAGTTTAAATCTCAATTATCGCAGAAACTAGCAGAGATAGAGCTGTAGACGAAAGTATGTTTGATAGCTCATACAATGAACAATTAATGCTGTATATAATTTTCAATCAGTTGCCTCTAGTTCGAACCCCGATCTTTCAATGACTTCACTGATTTTCCTCTGTACTCTAGAATACATCACTTAGATTGATGCTTTAACTGCATGCAGCTGTGTGAGAGAGAGCGAGAGAGGGAGAGAGAGAGCGAGAGAGGGAGAGGAAGTGAAACAAGCAGGGATAGAAGTGCTGAGGGCCTCTGCGCATGCGTAGCAAGAGATGATGCCATTGGCTGCAATAATCACGTGACGTGTAAGCATCACAGCCATGATGACGTGCAGGCATCGCCTGGAGGGGGTTTAGATCCCTATATAAACAGACATCTGTCCCATGTTAGAACTGTTGTGTACTTATTAACTTTACATTCAAGTTTTAAAGAGCTTTAAAAGCAACGTGAGCTACAGACCGTCTACACATTCAGCACATATCAAAACGGGGCAATGCAAGGTGAGTTTTAAATAACTATACAAAATCACTGTTGGCTTTTACAATACATTTAATTTTATTTAAACGTTACAGTACATGAAAGACGATTCGTTACAAAGAGCATTATATTTTCTAATCTGTGCTTTACATTCACATGGATTTCACTGCATACTCTTCTTCAGTTCACATGATTTTCGCCACACATTCTTCTTACATAAACATTCATACGACTTTCCCCTCATTCTTTGTTTCACTATACACTCACATGATTTCCTCTACTCATTCTTTATTCCACCTACAGGTTCATGCTCTGTTAACATTCACATGACTTTCTCTTCACATTCTTTGCTTCCATTAACATTCACATGATTTTCGCCACACCTTCTTCTTACATAAACATTCATACGACTTTACCCTCATTCTTTGTTTCACTATACACTCACATGATTTCCTCTACTCATTCTTTGTCCCCCTGCAGGTTCATGCTTTGTTAACATTCACACGACGTTCTCAGCTCATTTCTCTATTGACATTCACATGATCTTCTCAACACATTCTTCTTACTTAAACATTCATACGATTTTCCCCCTCATTCTTTGTTTCACTATACATTCGCACACGATTTCCTCTACTCATTCTTTGGTTCTCTGCTGGCTCATCTTCAATGAACATTCACATGATTTCTGTACTTATTCTTTATTTCTCTGCACCCTCATAGGCTTACTTACAAAACATACACACCCTAGTTCTTCAACTTGAATAATGTAGTGAAAATAATAATTCATGACAATGTCTGTTACAGATTGTTTAGCTGATAGACTTAACAAGATGGTGGAAGAGCGTAGTTTCCTACCGACTCGCAGAGTTCAAGATCTCGAAATAGGTCTTAACTATGAGATAAAGTCCTTAAAGAGAGTTCAAACAAGATATGGTACCAGGATCGTATCTTCGCTGGAGGATTGTCAAGTGTTCTTGCCAGAGCGCTATAATTCGTTAACCGATCAAGAGATTGCAGAAATACCTGGGAGCGTATACCTACAGTATAATGGCATGGCAGAGAAGGGGAAATTTAAGACATGTAAATTGTCTTTTTTACATGCAAAGAAGGTGCGTAGAAGTGTCAAACTTAAGTATTGAATGTTCTCCCATTTCACAATGAAAAATTCATAAATAAAACAACTGACTCATTGATATTACATATAAAGATACAAAAGATGCATATTATAGAATTTTATAAAAAATTAACGAAATTACAATATCACATGCTTGAGTAATTATATCTAGCGCATTGAAATAACTCTAAATATCCGAATGTTTATACAAATCTTTGTGCTTCTTTTTACATGTGCCATATGCTTCATTTTACATGTATCATAACAAAAAATGTAATTCTTTCCAGGTTGCCTTTACTTGACCAAGATAGTTTTCTAAGACTTTCATTGTGCAATGTTTCAGGGTGTGCAATAAGAGGAAGAATAAGAAGAGAAATAGCCTGCGGGCATGCAAATGATGCTGACGCTATGGGAGGGTAGAATACCTACAAGAAACATTTCGGCAAGAAACGGGTGCTGAGACATCTACATCACCGAAACACATTAAGACAGGATCCTTATATAACATTACAGGGTATACAATGAAAAGCTACGGTCAATTTTGTATACAATTCAATGCATGGCTGAGAGTTAGCTCGAACTAGTCTCCCTATATTCACTGAAATTAAGCATTGTGAGCAATAATTTAAGTGACTGTGAAAATACTTTAAGTAATGGTGAAATTTGTATCCTAAAAGACTTGAGCCCTGTATACATTAACAGCATTAAGGCTGTTTGCCACGCTGGAATACAAATTATGAAAATAAAAAGACTTTCATTTAAATAATAAGGAAATTTGCATAACCTGCTGTTACAAGTGTAATGACATATACAGAAACAATGAGTCGGACGAGAAAGTGATGGAAATGTAAGATAAATAATAACAATAAAAGAATTAAGGTATGCTTTTACATAGTGTTTTTATTCATTAAAAATCCTTGTATTCCTAATGAAAAATAAATCATTACAATGATTAGTTTAAGTTATATCACAATGATCAAAAAGAGAACCGTCTTTAGATGCATTACTCGATCTTAAGTCAGAGCACCAAAAAATGACAAATCACGGCTTCTCCATTTTAGATGTGGTGTCACTATTCAGGTAAATTCCTGTAACACAGCAGGTTGAGTATGCAGATCCGTGGTCCTAAATGGGTGAAAAGAGTCTTATCCAGCTTAACAGTCTTGAGATCTCAGCATCAGAAAGTCGAATCACAAGCCTTCTCCACTCGATGAGTACAGGTTTAACAACAGCATTCTCTTCACCCTGAGACTGTGTAATGTATATAAATGTTCAACTTGACAAGGGATTCTAAATTCGTTGTTAGAGTCCAGAACTGATGTATTATATGGTGAAAACACATGTTCCTCTTCTTAGTGATCTTGTCATCGAATCTCGGTGTCATTGAAGATGCCCATGATTATAGGATTCTGAAGCTCAAAAACTGTAGGAACTGCTGATTGCGTGATGTTAACCTGACGGGCGTCAAGGGCAGAGCATGATGTGTGCGTCGAATCATTCCATTATTATATCCTCGACGTCGTTGACTTCTTCTAAAAACTATAGGCATTATGCTTATATCCTTGTTTCTAAAGGCAATGATATTGCTGTTAGGCTCCCCTGTTTGCTCTATGAAGCGGATCTTTATGAACAACAGGTAAAATTTGATTTGATGGTTCCTGTGAAATACGTTATCCAGCCGTAACAGATGGGAAAACTGGTAGATGGAGTGTCCACTTTTACTATAGAGGAAGGAGACTGATGCAATACTGCGCTAAATTCGTATGATGCTCAACTTAAATATATTCACTAGGAAATCAGATTCAGACAGCTGATTAGATGGAATAACTTTGTCACTGAAGGGCCACAGAACGTTCCTATAGAACAATCACTGGAAAAAATCAAGAGTGAAAGGACATTTTAATGACATTTTTATTATTATTATTATTCACTGATCTAATAAAGAAGACATTCGCATCCTAATATGAGGAATCTTTAAACGTCGGGCGTACAAGTCAAGGTCTATGTTACTCAATGTTTTTTCCGGGACAAGTATAGCCCTCTGCCAGAGTTTTTTGAATTCCCTTTCAGGCTCTGTCTCCTCTTCGTTTCTGTGTTTCTTCCCTTATTCTTCTTCACTCGAAAACCTCTCCCTCTTGCTTCAATTTCTCTGTTACGTCTCATCATTTCAGCAAGTTGTTTATCTGCTGCCTTTTTCTTATTTACTGCTGAGGCAATTTGGGCTGCACCTCTAGCAGCAGCGTCTAGAGCTGCAATAATTGGTATGAAAGGTAGAAATCCACCTCGTTTCTTCTTCCTGGATCCCGCACCAACAGCTACCTTTCCCTTCATAATTGCTGTTACTAGTCACGCTGCCAACTTTTTCACCTAATGTAACATCAGATTGCACGCTTTTCCAAGTCGTTTCAGTCAGATCTTGGCAGCAATGTTTCTCGAAGCAGAGACCTTATGCTGAGCGTTGGCAATGCCGCTAAGATTACACGAATCGTCTAAAGGAATGATTACAGGGTCTCCTCTCTTTAATTTTTCTCTAGCTTTAACACAGTTCCTCAGCCTATGTAACCAGGTAAATGTACTTCAATGGTTGCAGGCTAGTGAGAGAGTTAATTAAACCGAAACCTCTTGCGAGCTTAACCACCTTAGCTCTCACGTTATACTAATCGATTTTTATTCAGGATAGTTCTTTTGTACTTTCTCATTAGCGTATATACATTAAGAGCGATTTATTTTACTTTAGCTGTCAAGCTAGAGAGGATGAAACAAGAATGCTCACAGCCTATTGATATGTTAGGCTTTGAAAGCGACTTTAGATGTGAACTTAGTGGAAAACTGTTTCATGTCAATGTTCTTGACTTGCCTATCATGTAAACCATTCAGGGAAAAGGTGACCAGCAAAGGGAAAAAGGTGACCAGCAAAGGGAAAAACGTGACCAGCAAAGGGAAAAAGGTGACCAGCAAAGGGAAAAAGGTGACCAGGAAAGGGAAAAAGGTGACCAGCAAAGGGAAAAGGTGACCAGCAAAGGGAAAAAGGTGACCAGGAAAGGGAAAAAGGTGACCAGCAAAGGGAAAAAGGTGACCAGCAAAGGGAAAAAGGTGACCAGGAAAGGGAAAAAGGTGACCAGCAAAGGGAAAAAGGTGACCAGGAAAGGGAAAAAGGTGACCAGGAAAGGGAAAAAGGTGACCAGCAAAGGGAAAAAGGTGACCAGGAAAGGGATAAAGGTGACCAGCAAAGGGAAAAAGGTGACCAGCAAAGGGAAAAAGGTGACCAGGAAAGGGCAAAAGGTGACCAGGAAAGGGAAAAAGGTGACCAGCAAAGGGAAAAAGGTGACCAGCAAAGGGAAAAAGGTGACCAGCAAAGGGAAAAAGGTGACCAGCAAAGGGAAAAAGGTGACCAGCAAAGGGAAAAAGGTGACCAGCAAAGGGAAAAAGGTGACCAGCAAAGGGAAAAAGTTGACCAGCAAAGGGAAAAAGGTGACCAGCAAAGGGAAAAAGGTGACCAGGAAAGGGAAAAAGGTGACCAGGAAAGGGAAAAAGGTGACCAGCAAAGGGAAAAAGGTGACCAGGAAAGGGAAAAAGGTGACCAGCAAAGGGAAAAAGGTGACCAGCAAAGGGAAAAAGGTGACTAGCAAAGGGAAAAAAGGTGACCAGCAAAGGGAAAAAGGTGACCAGGGAAGGGAAAAAGGTGACCAGCAAAGGGAAAAAGGTGACCAGGAAAGGGAAAAAGGTGACCAGCAAAGGGAAAAAGGTGACCAGGAAAGGGAAAAAGGTGACCAGCAAAGGGAAAAAGGTGACAAGCAAAGGGAAAAAGGTGACCAGCAAAGGGAAAAAGGTGACCAGCAAAGGGAAAAAGGTGACCAGCAAAGGGAAAAAAGGTGACCAGCAAAGGGAAAAAGGTGACCAGCAAAGGGAAAAAGGTGACCAGCAAAGGGAAAAAGGTGACCAGCAAAGGGAAAAAGGTGACCAGGAAAGGGAAAAAGGTGACCAGGAAAGGGAAAAAGGTGACCAGCAAAGGGAAAAAGGTGACCAGCAAAGGGAAAAAGGTGACCAGGAAAGGGAAAAAGGTGACCAGCAAAGGGAACAATGTGACCATCAAAGGGAAGAACGTGACCAGCAAAGGGAAGAACGTGACCAGCAAAGGGAAAAACGTGACCAGGGAAGGGAAAAAGGTGACCAGCAAAGGGAAAAAGGTGACCAGGAAACGGAAAAAGGTGACCAGCAAAGGGAAAAAGGTGACCAGCAAAGGGAAAAAGGTGACCAGGAAAGGGAAAAAGGTGACCAGGAAAGGGAAAATGGTGACCAGCAAAGGGAAAAAGGTGACCAGTAAAGGGAAAAATGGGACCAGAAGAGGGAAAAACGTGACCTGCAAAGGGAAAAACGTGACCTGCAAAGGGAAAAAGGTGGCCAGCAAAGGGAAAAATGTGACCAGCAAAGGGAAAAGGTGGCCAGCAAAGGGAAAAAAAGTGACCTGCAAAGGGAAAATGACCAGTATCTCCCTTAACTCTCGCATTCTCTGTGCTAACTATCAAGAAAACTTGTACTCTTACCTCTATGAATCCATTTCTAGCTACTTGAATCTGCTTGTGTTTAATGAGATAGTTATAATTAACGGAATTACAACTATTATGCGGAAATGCTACAATATTTTGCTTAGTCTAATTCGGACATGGCTGTTTATATGCATCAAAACCTGAGTACATATATAAATACATAAATGTTAAAAAAATAACTCAGTCTCGTGTTATCGTATACGAATTCAACATCTACAGTATACATTGACTAGTTTATATTTACTGCTTGAGCATGAACACTCACAAAGACGGACAATTACAGTCAATTTACGAGAATCTTGATTTTTCGTATGTTTCCCAAGGGGGGAGTAATCGCTTTGTTAAGTGCTGCATATGTAATAGAACTTTAAAAAACAGGACAATTTCAAGGCTTAAGCAACATAGGAGACGATGCTGTAAAGCAATGGCCAGCTGTGCATTGACTACAACACCCAAAAGAGATCCTGAAATCTTCTCAAGTCCCGAGGAGCGGGATTCAAGATGTGCCGTGCTTGGAGCCAGTTCAAGCGACCCTGTAATAACATCAAGAGCTACCACTAATGAAGCAATGAGAGCAGTTTCTTTGAATGAGCAAGCTCTGAATAAACACACCAATGAAAGCAAGCATACTAGTGTCAACTCACCTAGATTAGAAGATATATCCAAAGCGAATACAGAGGAGATGCTATGCCGCTACACCGATCCTAATGATTTGGTAAACATGCTAAGGGTACTCATGATGGTTCATACAGCAGATAAAAATGACTTTTCCGATGCGATTAACGACATTATTCAGGATTTAAAGCTGTGTGGTTTTATAGCGTGATTAGCATTTGCAAAACCATGAAAGAGTTAGAAAGATTCCTCATATTAGGATGCGAATGTCTTCTTTATTAGATCAGTGAATAATAATAATAATAATAATAAAAATGTCATTAAAATGTCCTTTCACTCTTGATTTTTTCCAGTGATTGTTCTATAGGAACGTTCTGTGGCCCTTCAGTGACAAAGTTATTCCATCTAATCAGCTGTCTGAATCTGATTTCCTAGTGAATATATTTAAGTTGAGCATCATACGAATTTAGCGCAGTATTGCATCAGTCTCCTTCCTCTATAGTAAAAGTGGACACTCCATCTACCAGTTTTCCCATCTGTTACGGCTGGATAACGTATTTCACAGGAACCATCAAATCAAATTTTACCTGTTGTTCATAAAGATCCGCTTCATAGAGCAAACAGGGGAGCCTAACAGCAATATCATTGCCTTTAGAAACAAGGATATAAGCATAATGCCTATAGTTTTTAGAAGAAGTCAACGACGTCGAGGATATAATAATGGAATGATTCGACGCACACATCATGCTCTGCCCTTGACGCCCGTCAGGTTAACATCACGCAATCAGCAGTTCCTACAGTTTTTGAGCTTCAGAATCCTATAATCATGGGCATCTTCAATGACACCGAGATTCGATGACAAGATCACTAAGAAGAGGAACATGTGTTTTCACCATATAATACATCAGTTCTGGACTCTAACAACGAATTTAGAATCCCTTGTCAAGTTGAACATTTATATACATTACACAGTCTCAGGGTGAAGAGAATGCTGTTGTTAAACCTGTACTCATCGAGTGGAGAAGGCTTGTGATTCGACTTTCTGATGCTGAGATCTCAAGACTGTTAAGCTGGATAAGACTCTTTTCACCCATTTAGGACCACGGATCTGCATACTCAACCTGCTGTGTTACAGGAATTTACCTGAATAGTGACACCACATCTAAAATGGAGAAGCCGTGATTTGTCATTTTTTGGTGCTCTGACTTAAGATCGAGTAATGCATCTAAAGACGGTTCTCTTTTTGATCATTGTGATATAACTTAAACTAATCATTGTAATGATTTATTTTTCATTAGGAATACAAGGATTTTTAATGAATAAAAACACTATGTAAAAGCATACCTTAATTCTTTTATTGTTATTATTTATCTTACATTTCCATCACTTTCTCGTCCGACTCATTGTTTCTGTATATGTCATTACACTTGTAACAGCAGGTTATGCAAATTTCCTTATTATTTAAATGAAAGTCTTTTTATTTTCATAATTTGTATTCCAGCGTGGCAAACAGCCTTAATGCTGTTAATGTATACAGGGCTCAAGTCTTTTAGGATACAAATTTCACCATTACTTAAAGTATTTTCACAGTCACTTAAATTATTGCTCACAATGCTTAATTTCAGTGAATATAGGGAGACTAGTTCGAGCTAACTCTCAGCCATGCATTGAATTGTATACAAAATTGACCGTAGCTTTTCATTGTATACCCTGTAATGTTATATAAGGATCCTGTCTTAATGTGTTTCGGTGATGTAGATGTCTCAGCACCCGTTTCTTGCCGAAATGTTTCTTGTAGGTATTCTACCCTCCCATAGCGTCAGCATCATTTGCATGCCCGCAGGCTATTTCTCTTCTTATTCTTCCTCTTATTGCACACCCTGAAACATTGCACAATGAAAGTCTTAGAAAACTATCTTGGTCAAGTAAAGGCAACCTGGAAAGAATTACATTTTTTGTTATGATACATGTAAAATGAAGCATATGGCACATGTAAAAAGAAGCACAAAGATTTGTATAAACATTCGGATATTTAGAGTTATTTCAATGCGCTAGATATAATTACTCAAGCATGTGATATTGTAATTTCGTTAATTTTTTATAAAATTCTATAATATGCATCTTTTGTATCTTTATATGTAATATCAATGAGTCAGTTGTTTTATTTATGAATTTTTCATTGTGAAATGGGAGAACATTCAATACTTAAGTTTGACACTTCTACGCACCTTCTTTGCATGTAAAAAAGACAATTTACATGTCTTAAATTTCCCCTTCTCTGCCATGCCATTATACTGTAGGTATACGCTCCCAGGTATTTCTGCAATCTCTTGATCGGTTAACGAATTATAGCGCTCTGGCAAGAACACTTGACAATCCTCCAGCGAAGATACGATCCTGGTACCATATCTTGTTTGAACTCTCTTTAAGGACTTTATCTCATAGTTAAGACCTATTTCGAGATCTTGAACTCTGCGAGTCGGTAGGAAACTACGCTCTTCCACCATCTTGTTAAGTCTATCAGCTAAACAATCTGTAACAGACATTGTCATGAATTATTATTTTCACTACATTATTCAAGTTGAAGAACTAGGGTGTGTATGTTTTGTAAGTAAGCCTATGAGGGTGCAGAGAAATAAAGAATAAGTACAGAAATCATGTGAATGTTCATTGAAGATGAGCCAGCAGAGAACCAAAGAATGAGTAGAGGAAATCGTGTGCGAATGTATAGTGAAACAAAGAATGAGGGGGAAAATCGTATGAATGTTTAAGTAAGAAGAATGTGTTGAGAAGATCATGTGAATGTCAATAGAGAAATGAGCTGAGAACGTCGTGTGAATGTTAACAAAGCATGAACCTGCAGGGGGACAAAGAATGAGTAGAGGAAATCATGTGAGTGTATAGTGAAACAAAGAATGAGGGTAAAGTCGTATGAATGTTTATGTAAGAAGAAGGTGTGGCGAAAATCATGTGAATGTTAATGGAAGCAAAGAATGTGAAGAGAAAGTCATGTGAATGTTAACAGAGCATGAACCTGTAGGTGGAATAAAGAATGAGTAGAGGAAATCATGTGAGTGTATAGTGAAACAAAGAATGAGGGGAAAATCGTATGAATGTTTATGTAAGAAGAATGTGTGGCGAAAATCATGTGAACTGAAGAAGAGTATGCAGTGAAATCCATGTGAATGTAAAGTACAGATTAGAAAATATAATGCTCTTTGTAACGAATCGTCTTTCATGTACTGTAACGTTTAAATAAAATTAAATGTATTGTAAAAGCCAACAGTGATTTTGTATAGTTATTTAAAACTCACCTTGCATTGCCCCGTTTTGATATGTGCTGAATGTGTAGACGGTCTGTAGCTCACGTTGCTTTTAAAGCTCTTTAAAACTTGAATGTAAAGTTAATAAGTACACAACAGTTCTAACATGGGACAGATGTCTGTTTATATAGGGATCTAAACCCCCTCCAGGCGATGCCTGCACGTCATCATGGCTGTGATGCTTACACGTCACGTGATTATTGCAGCCAATGGCATCATCTCTTGCTACGCATGCGCAGAGGCCCTCAGCACTTCTATCCCTGCTTGTTTCACTCCCTCTCCCTGTCTCACTCTCTCTCTCCCTCTCTCGCTCTCTCTCACACAGCTGCATGCAGTTAAAGCATCAATCTAAGTGATGTATTCTAGAGTACAGAGGAAAATCAGTGAAGTCATTGAAAGATCTGGGTTCGAACTAGGGGCAACTGATTGAAAATTATATACAGCATTAATTGTTCATTGTATGAGCTATCAAACATGCTTTCGTCTACAGCTCTATCTCTGCTAGTTTCTGCGATAATTGAGATTTAAACTTAAGGATCGAACCCTGGACGTCAGGTACCCTAATATACACCCGCAAGATATTATCTGATGACATAAACGTAATAGGTTTATTTGGTACCTTTGTCTTAATTATTTACTGTTATTAAATTTATAAGTAAACTTCATTGAATCGGTATTCGAACTCAGAACGCCAGAAACAAAATTATTTATAATATTAGTTTGATGTGTTTAAAAGACCTGTATGCAGTTGCAACATTGATCTAAGTGATATATTCTAGAACACAGTGGAAAATTAAGGAAGTCACTGAAAGATCGGGATTCGAGCTAGGGACACTGATTGGAAATTATATAAAGCATTAATTGTTCATCGTAGGAACTAAAAATCGTGCTTTGGTCCGCACCTTAATCCCTGCTAGTTTCTGAGATAATTGAGATTTAAAGTTAAGGATCGAACCCATGACACCCGGACTCTAGTATACATGCACAAGAAACGAGCTAATGGCATAAAAGTAATAAAGTTTATTTACTGTCTTTATTTTAATTAGTTTTGGAGTTATTAGAAGACCGGTTTCGAGCAATCGTAAATGGAGCCTTGCATCCCGAGCTATAATTAGTTTTTATTGCATCATTTTGTCTCTTTTCATTCAGGACATGCGCGTGAGTTGGTGTGTGCGTGTGTGGGTTGGTGCTGTTGGGTGTAAGTGAACAGGCATATGTGCTTGCATGTGTGTGTGTTTGTCCATGTATATGTATGTGTGAGTGTAAGAGCACTGGTGTATGTATGTATGTATGTATACGCATGAGGTGCGTGAATGTGTGAGTGTAAGAGCACTGGTGTATGTATGTATACGCATGAGGTGCGTGAATGCGTGTGTGTACTGGTGTATGTGTGTGTGTGTACTGTTGTATGTATGTGCATGTGTGTGTGTGTATGTGCTGGTGTATGTATGTGAGTGTGTGTGTGTATGTGCTGGTGTATGTGCTTGCGTGTGTGCGTGTGTGTACTTACATGTGCGTGTGTGTATGTGCTTGCATGCGTGCACCAGTGTATGTTTGCTGATGTGTGTACAAGCGCTCGTGTATATGTGAACGCCTGAATGTGTACAAGTCGTGGAGAAAGAAAGAGATAGATAGATAGAAAGAAAAAGAGAGGAGAAGAAGAAAGAATGTTGTCTAGGCATCGAGGTATCTAAGTATGCATCAGGGTTTAATATAAATAATTATAGTTGTTAAATGCAATTTTAATCCGACCGCCCGCTGCTTCAATAACTTAATAGTTATTATAGCGTTTCACAGGGTTGGATTCGAACTATGGACCTCTGGTTCCTAAGAATACAGATCGTTAAACATTGTAATGTCGTGTATATTAAATTATATTTGTTAAACACATTTTAATCTGATCGTGCATAGTTTAATATTTATTAAGCATTAGAGTTTCGCAGATTCGATCTAGGATCCCCCTGAACACCGTTTCATTAATTAAATTATATTCGTTAAACACGTTTTAATCTGGCCGCGCAATACTCACATAGTTTAATATTTATTAAGCATTAGAGATTCGATCTAGAACCCACTGAACACCCTTTTATTAATTATTGTAATGATATATAAAAATTAAATTATATTTGTTAAATGCATTTTAATCTGACCTTGCATAGTTTAATATTTATTAAGCATTAGAGTTTCGTTGGGTAAGATTCGAAATAGAACCCTCTGATCACCCTTTCATTAATTTGGGTAATGATATATAAAAAATTAAATTATAATTGATAAATACATTTTTTTAATCTGACCTTGCATAGTTTAATAGTTATTACGTGTTAGAGTTTCACTTGGTAAGACTCGAGCTAGAATTCTCTGAACGCCTTTTTATTAATTAGGGTAATGATATAATAATATCAATCATTAATTTCTCATTAGCAATAAACTTTTGATTACAGTAAGAATCGAACACCGATCTATGGATATCACTCAGAGGTTTAATGCACGTAATGAAATGTATATTAGACGCTTTTTCGGAGTCGTTGGCTGAAACAGAATGCTTGTTAACTATGCTCGGGTATATTCGTAGGAGGTCGTAAAACATCGGAGAGAACTCCCTCAGGCAAAATCATGATGGCCGACAATGACGTCACACAGAGTTGGTAAACAAGTTTCTCTCTCTTTCACACAAACAAGGACAGGACGAGTATAAAGCAACCCTCGAATTCTTTTGTTAAACTAGCAGGTGGCCAAACAATGGAAACGTCGCAGGTGTCTTTCTAAACTAGCCTTGCACAGAACAATAGAAAGGCACACACAATAGAATCTCTTACACAATGGAAAGGGTCAGGCTTTGTTATGGAGCAGGTGTCTTTCTAAAGTATGACTTCACGCAGAGTTGGTAAACAAGTTTCTCTCTCTTTCACACAAACAAGGACAGGACGAGTATAAAGCAACCCTCGAATTCTTTTGTTAAACTAGCAGGTGGCCAAACAATGGGAACGCTGCAGGTGTCTTTCTAAACTAGCCTTGCCAAGGACAATAGAATCTCTTACACAATGGAAAGGGTCAGGCTTTGTTATTGGGATGGGAACGCTGCAGGTGGTCTTTCTAAAGAATGCTTGCCAAGGACAATAGAAAGGCACACACAATAGAATCTCTTACACAATGGAAAGGGACCGGCTTTGTTATTGGGTTGCCACGTGTTCGAGAACAATAGGAGTGGAGTGGGTAACTGACCAGGTGCAGAAGTGGCCGGATGTGGAATGGGTAGGAAAAACATCTCGCCTTTGTTACAGAACCTTAAATTTATGACCCCTTTGTTCGTTTTGACAGTTGATTGACAGCTTTAATTACCTAACTGTCAAGCCTCCATTGTACTCAACATGATTTACGACCGCAGGTGCAAGTAAAACTACCAAGGCACAGCGGGGGGTGGGGGAGGGGGAGGGGGCGGGGGGCTAATTAGCATATTAATTGCATTCCATGCATATTAAGTGATACAGAACTGTCATTTCCCTACTACTCAGACGCTGTTTGTATTCTCAGAGCTATGTTGAATTTTAAGCATTGTCAATAATATTTATTGCTCAGACTCAAAAGAAATGCTGTTTTATTATATTTAGATAGCGTAGACTCTAAAACTGGTATGAAAATCAATGAATGAACATACTATATACTTGCAAAGTCCTATATGAGCATACTAGCTTTACAAGGATGCACTGCCTTATATGAATGGTAACTCATAGCATTATAAACATTTTATAATTCGAGGTTGTATTAAAAAATCTTTCAAGGGACAACTGTCACACTGATGTCGAAAATTGAGCTGCGATTTTATAGTGAAAATACACGAAACACAAAAAATCTTATGTGTTACACTCACACGACTTTCTCTACTCTTGTACAAACTATTTTTACAAACGCTTATTCTCCATATGCTTCATGTTAATCGAGATATCGAGATGTTAATCTTATTGCTAATTTTCTTGTAGATGCAAGGGGAATTGGTACGCTTTAAGCGATAGTCAAATCTTTTAAGAGTTGGTTGCTATGTGGCGCATTCCATTCTCTTTGTATGTCCAGGACATAAAAAAATGAATAACGAATTCCCATTTGAGAAAAAGTATTGGAAAATTTAAGGGAATAACAAGCAATATCTCGAAAATGGTTCACTCAACAAAAAAAATGTTTATGACATAAACTGTGTATTTTAACGCGATCTACATTTTGTGTGTAGTAAAATTTTGTCTATCTCTTATGGTTTACCAGTTATGCAAAAATCATTCACAATGAAGAATACTTTTGGAAACATTCTCAGAAAATTCGAGATATACATTTCATTTGTCACGAAAATATATTAAACATATCATATTTTAATGAAAATCGTTAGAGCTATTTTTGAGAAAATTAAAATTTCCGAAAAACGTTCCATGTAAAGGGTAATCTGAGGATTTTTCTTGAAAACCTTTGAATCGCATCTCTGGAAGATACTGAACTTAAACACCAAGTTTGGTGTTTATCCGACTGTTCGTTTCTGAGTTATGCTGTTCAGACACACACACAGACAGACAGACAGACACACACACGGACATGTTTCGAAAAATGCCTTTTTTGGATTCAGGGGATCTCAAAACATATATTTCCGGTGAAATCTCGGCATCGAATTTTTTGAGTGGAATACAATACTTCCGCTACTAACTATACGTAGTAGAGAAAGTAAAAAGTAGGCGGATACACACAATTATTTGCTATACATACTCGCCTGTGAAGGCCAGCAAATGCCTTACAAAGCTGCGGGGACGGCATAAATGTAAGCCAGTGTACTATGCCAGCTGCTGCAGTTCAAATATGCGCAATCAGTGTGGCAATGGTCCAGTGTAAGCTTTTTTTTATTCAACCACGAATTATCAAGTGTTTGTAAGAGTAGAATCTAAAACTGCTAAGAAAATCAATGAATGAAACTATAGGGCTGCAAAATCCTATATAGGCATACTAGGTTTGGAAGGATATAGTACCTTATGTGAATGGTAACCCATATCATTATAAACTAATAGCTAAAATTTTACCAGAGCTTCTTCAACCTATTTGAAACGGATATTAATTTCGTGGTCCTTTGTACCTATCTTTCCAAAAAAATAATTTTTAGAAATGAAAATCTAGTCATACATAAAATGCCCCTTGTAATGATAGTGTAACTTTTAGTATTCTCGAATATGGGCTGCTGGGGCAACTCAGTGGTTTCGTTTCCGGCTCTCGTGCCCCTTCACCTCAGACATGCTCATGTAAAGTATCCCAAGACCCAACGTGGTTCGGAGTCCGCGGTAAAAGCTGTAGGTCCTCTCATTCCACCGCCATCCCTACCATCTGAGGCAACGGATTCCGCCCGCAGCGTGCCTGCATCTCAGAAATGGATCCAGTCATCGCTTGGTGGAATGAGGTATCCCCCGAAGGTCATTGGCCATATGGGGAGTGCTAGAAACGACGATGTTCTTGAATATAGTTCTTTACAATCTAAGATTAAATTTTGTGTAAATATGAACGTTTTCTGGAAAAAAGTAATAAATTATGCAACGTTTTTAATTTTCTAAAATCAATTATGTATGAAATTACAAAAAAAAACCTAAAATCAAAACTATAAGAAATGTCTTGAATAAACGTTTCTTGATAACATGGGGGAAAGTAAATGCCATTAGTCGCATTTTATTTGGAGGACGTTGTGATGGGCATTTTAGGATCAATTTATTTTTTTTAAATTGAAATTTAATGGCAATGGTCTCAGTTTAAATAGTCTCCCTGTATGTTATTGTTTTATATATTGCTTAAGGAATGTAACATATATAGTCGTCTCTCAAAAGCTGCAACTAATTTGAATTCTGTTGTAGATTCTGTCGTGAGAGCCACTTAAAAGTTTGCTATTTCTTTTCTTCATTTTGATTCAAAACACATCCTATAGAGTCCTTCAAAGTGGGTATTCAGTGGATGCCAGAACCGAGGAGTATAGTGTACTGGCAGAAACTCAAGCCTTAACATTGCTACCAGGTATGAGCTGGCCATTATCATGCTGCTGATAAGCGCTTAAGGCCATAAATCTAAAGCTTTTATTGGTTAGTTGGCTTCAGTTCAAATTTCAGATGTCCACTATATTACATATTGTTTTATAGTACGTCTTTCTCCACCAGCCTTACGATGTGAACCCAGACATTTGCCATGAACACTTTGCCAGAGACTTTGTAGTCTACCCTTAGGTTCAGAGCTAGATGGCTCCGCGGTAACGACACCTGCACCTTGGATTTTTTCGCGTTTTACCAAGTCGGTAGGTGAATGCTGGGGTGGTTCCTCTTCTATCACGAATTTCCTGTCCATAATTTCCATTTTTATAATTTTTAGGATTGCAGGACCAAGCGACGGCGATTAGTGCGTGGTGGCAGTGGAGTTTGTGCTGTCTAAAGATTTCTCCCGTGCGGTTGGTGCCCCTTTCTGGGGGGGGGGCCGTTGTTCCCGCGAGGTTGAATATGGCACAGGCAGGCTCGCACCGGGTCAGGACTGGTGTCATTCTGGAATCGTTAGCGACTCTCTCCTTGCTAGCGCATATTGTCGTCACGATCTGGTCGCCCTTCGTCTCCCCTCCATCCCTTCCTCTCAGGACTCAAAGTTACAGAGGGTCTACAATGGCCTACGTGCGGTGCTGAGCTCCATCTGACTAATCCTAATCCTATTAAGCTCCTCGGCCAAGTTTCATAAACAAGATTATCGAGATTAATGCAGTCATTGATCACTGAAGATATATTGACACTTCACATTCTTTCGTAATAATTCCTTACGTAATATTTTTTTATAAGTTCCCTTGAAATTTTAAGTTTAACTCGAAGTAAAACATTTATATCTATGCTATAAGTAAAAGAAGCAATTAATATTCTAGGAAATAGTTATAGTATCCCTTCTAGGGTAGCATCGTAGTTCCTCAGTTGCAATAGAATGTCATTTTTTCAGGGCTTACATCATTGATGTTATAAATTGTGAAGTCCGTGGCTAATATCCATATACTTTTATGGTTGCTTTCCTAAACATTAGTTTTTCATACTTCAAGTGCACCTTTCCTCTGTAATACCTTAAAGTACATGAAAGTAGTTTATTTTAAACTATATAACTTCTTGTGGTCAAAGCAGAAAATAAGTTATTGTGAGCAATTGCGAGTAAATGTGAGTGTTGTTCAAATAGACCAAGAGGTTGGTTACAGGGATGAGACCTAGAAGGCTAACTGTCCGCCACATATCGATCTTAGAGTTATCCACTAATAGATCCGTCACGATATGACCAAGTAGTTAAAGTGATGTAAAATAAATAGAATAATAATAATAATAATAATAATAATAATAATTAATAATAATAATAACGCATACACACGCTGCTTCACGCTGTAGTCAGTGTACGTGACTCCCGCGTTGGCCGGCGAAACAATTACAACATCCCCGCACAATTACAATGATAATAAGCAGATTAACTTATAAAAAGTGTTGGAAATGTTCTTCTCTACCCGCATATTTATGGCACCTTCTCAGTAAACTTTCATTCACGCTGGACAGTTCAATATCCGAAATTGAGCGAATTTCTCGGCTTATGTTTTCTTTTAGTACTTACAATGTGTGGGGTTTGTAGAGCCTAATAAAATATATGCCTGGTCTGAGAAAATCCAAACCAACACCTTCATATATTTCCTGCCACTTGAACAATAACTACAACAATATTTCTGACAGCAGCACGGCAGCACGTTGAGACAACATAAGCGATAACTTACAACCGATAAATCATTGTGTTTTGTAAGTCTGTTGCAAAGATAGAATTGCATTTGCCTTCCTGGATTTCTCATCTGTAAAAAGTTATCTGATTTTATTGAGGAATAATTCACGAAATTGAGTTTTGGCCAGCATTTCGCTACAAATATTGCACTGAACTCTTCCATCGTACGTAAACCGTGCGATTCTCAGTCCTCTTTTTAAATTGAGTGTTTTTGCATCCGAGTTATTTGGTATACGATGAAGCAAGTCATTAAGGCATGCATACCATAATTTGTGTTACGGTTGGCAGCCCTGAAATAATAACACGGTCGGAGAGAGAGGTTATTCAAATGGGCTTAACAATCTTTAGCATACATGCTTAATAAACGTCCATACTTGACTGGGAATGTGAACAGTTAATAATAAAAGTGGGAAAGCATATGGTGATATCTGTGTGTTGCCTTTATTTACTAACTACGAAGGTAAAAAAATCTGATGCGATACATTCACATGACTTTCTCTACCATCTATCATTAATTAGTGGGGACACAAACTATTTCTATCAAACCTTATTTTTCTATCTACTAAATTTTAATCCAAATAAACCTTTGCAGAAATAGCTATATTACACAGTTCGTTGCAGATTCAAAGGAAATAGTCAAATGTTTAACAACTCAAGAATTAAAACCAATTGTAAGGAACATCTAAAAAATGGTCAATTCAACAAAAATATTTTTATTTAAATTGCGTGATTTATCAAGATCTAGGCTTTCTCTATCTCTTATGGTTTACCCAGTATACACAGTTAAACTTTATTCAGAATGAAGAGGACTTCACGAGATATTTGTAGAACATTTAAAGACACTCATTTTATCAATCATCAAATATCTTAAACTTGTGGTACTTCAATAAAAATTCTGAGGCCTAGTATGAAAAAATAAAAAATAACGAAACATTTCCCTTGTAGTTTAGGGTAGGGAGATTTTCTTGAAAATATTTGTTTCACCCTATCTTTGGGGTTTTTTAGTTATACTGTTCACATGCACATACACGCAATGGTCGTTTTTAACAAATACTTTTTATTGGGTTCAGTGGACCTCGAATCGTGTATTTCCGGTGAAATTTCCATGTAGAGTTTCTAAGTAGAATCCAGTATTTCTTCTGCCTGCAATAGCTTTGTGGTAAAAAATGTTTTCTGTATTTCTCAACGTTACAGTAACACGATATTGTACTAGGTGGTCCAAATATGCCGTCGTCTGCAGTTTTAAGTTTCCCGCATACACAGGTGCAAAAGTTGCCGCATCACTGCTGTTCAAAGGGGCAATGCAGGTGCAACGCAAAAGATCACTAATGTAGTGCTGCTGTCTGCAGGTGTTTACGAGTAGTTTCGTACTGATAAGCGTCGCGTGGTCGCCCCTTAGTCGCTGAGCCAGACAAAAAGATAACCACCAATAACGAGCACACGAATATGGTTACAATCTATGCGGAGACGCACAAAAATGCAGCTGAGGCTCCAAGGCTGTGTTCTGAACATTTTTAAACGCGGCACCTCATTTCTACGCTCGTTTTTCTTTGGGGGGGATACGGAAACGATATTAAGAAGTTATGGATTATTCCAGGTAGAACGTGGGCCTGAGAAGCCCTTACATCAATTTTCTCCACCAAGACGGATATGTTTCGCACATGCTTATTATGAGTAATGCAGTAATAGAAAATGATTTAATTCTAAGCACCTTTAAACGCTCATACAATATAACAAAATAGAATTTTTTATAATTTTGTTAACTTTCCTGCACCAATTAATGCCAAATAGTTATGCTGATTGTAGATTAACTATCATGAAACTAAATGACTTAAGGGTGTGCTCAGGTTTGCGTCCAGCGGCAATCTTGAATTCTTGTTAATGAGCGAATTGCTTATTGAACAACCGATAACACCACCCCACCCCCCCACACACACTCGTAGGTATTCTTACGTTTAAACACCAGACTCTGAGCATATTGTGAAATGCTTTTGTTTAAAGACAACTTTCTGGAGCCCAGGCGGGAATCGAAACCGGAACACCTCATATAATGGTTTCTCGACCAAATAAGCTTCGAGACCAGTAATAGTAGTTAAAGTGTTCATTTTAAAGGATTGATCTTTCATTTAGCGGTTTCCTCTCTGTCGGTATGAGTCCCCTTTGCAGTTTTGCTTAGGCAAACCTTTTGGCATCCGCGCTATCCAGTATAAACTAACTTCAACTAAGGACGGCTTGTGTGGGCCACCACATATAACATTTATTAAAATTCTGTTATCTGAAGCAAATAATATTTATCTACAATGTTTACAATGTGGAATGTGTGAAGCAGCTCATATATACACAAAAGCTTTAATTGAACAACAGCATACAGTTTCTAGAAAATGTATCCGAATAAAATCCCTGCATCATAGTTAAAAATATGTACATTACCTGATTTAAGAGGTGTGCATTAGTATTGTTCAGTAATCAAACGTTCCTTTATATAGACGGCCACAAAAATATTTGCTTTACGCATCAGTTTAATTTATTACACATAATTATTAAGGTTATTTCTCCCCCAGGAAGTGAGAACTGTCTTTGCAAAATTCCTAAGAATAGCGAGTATTGCAACAAACCATAGACGGATTTTAAAATTTCCTAACAGCAATCGGCAAAAAGGAAAGGTATTGTTTAAAAGTCGCAGAAATATGTAGACAATCAAAATTCACTTAGAACATATTAAGGTGAAAGTCGACCAAAATTGTTCCATTTTACTAAAAGTATTACAGAAATTCTGAAAACTGTGAACAAAACCGGTTTCAGCATTTCCTTGTTGTTTATACTCGTCAGCGTAGCAATTAGTATACTATTAATAAAATTAATTTTTCAATAAGTTAATTTATTTTGAACGATTAAAATGCAAAATAAAAACATGTTCAGCATTTGTTTGTAGTATTCATTTGTATCAAAGCAAACATTTAGAGAATTAAAATACTTATTTGTTCGTTGCGTTAGTGTTTTTGTATACTATTAAAGTAATTAATAAAAGTACTGGGTATATCGTAATAAACATTTTATATACATGTGCATCTTAATGCTTGGTGTAAATTAAAACAAAGATATGTTCATATTTGCAGAATTCAGATATTTCTGCTATGGGTACCCGCAAGAGGGATGAGGAATAACGAGAATTTCTGAATATTTTCGACCTTGTTCCTGATGGTGTCTCGGTAGTCTTTTGTTTGCCAAAGGCTGCGAGATTGGTTCGCTGACAGAGGTTAGAACGTTTGATCTACGCAGCATCCTTAAGGGTAGAAACGTGCTATACAATTTACCAATCACGCCTTAACTTTAAAATAGCTAACAGTCTCTGAACCATAAAGTCGGATCTGAACCTATGACGCACAAGCGCGGGAGCCAAAACTACCATATGCGATAAACAACCTCCGGCTATAGATGCCTTCATTTAAATTCCACAGATCAGGACATAGATTATAACCAAACAACTTGAGGCTAAAATTTAACAGTCGTGGAGCATTTGGTTCGAACCTAACAATGCGTTGCAAGTTAGCTACTCTGCCTTCCAAATATTCAATGAAGCTTAACGCAGTAATAACGGAAGTGAACTCGCTCGAACAACACGTGTACATACAAATTGCATGCATTAACAGAACATCAACGCTTGTAGAACAAATATTCACAGTTTACATGAAAAAATCTATTACCGCTCTTCGCTGTCATGGACAATTTAACAGTTGAAGTTTCAACAGCTCTATTCTGCTTGTTTTCTCCTAAAATGCAAATATTCTCCACCTCTTTTTAGTCTGTTATTTGGAGGAGATGACAGCCGTATTTCATTTGTTGAGATTGCGGTGCACCATGTGATGGGTGGTATTAGGGCCTCGGAGAAGCAGTGGCGTGACTTTTAACCTGATGGGATTATTTTGTTCCTTATTTCGCTTAGTTTCCTACCCAAGGCATTTTCTTCATTTGAACCTAGCAAACTGCACATATTAGATATTATATAGTATATATGTCTTTTCTATATTGCTGGAATCCGAGTTGTTTATTTATTTAGCTCCACGTATGAACGCCAACTTGAAGTGGAATTGTTCTTTACGTTCTTTGCTGCTACGTATGAAAAGCCGATTTGTAGTAGTTTGTATTGAAGGAGTTGTATCGTATTTCAACTGTTGAGGAGCCGAACTTGTAGTAGTTGCAACAGCACGTATAGTAAACATTTTCTGGTAGCCTTCTGCCCCAAATTTAAAAAAATATTAACTTTGTAATTAAACTGCTTTTTTAAGTATTAAATATTTATGTTTGCCTCGGCTGCGTCAGTATTATTGTTAGTGACGTGGAAGTCTTGGCAGGGCGTGATGCGACAATAATGTAGGCTTACACAGATTTTAAGTTTTAATTCACTTCTTTTTATTGATCCTTGACACAAATTAAATAACACTTCACTGATATTGAGAGCTGTGAGATTCTTTTATTTAATACTTGCACCTTTTAACAAGCATACTATTTTTCATCTCACACGAATACGTAATTAATTTCTTGAGGACACATCTCGCATCCAGTCACAAACACTGTCCGCAGTCAACTGACTAGATTTCAACCGATAAACTTATAAATTTCTGTATTTCAAGTCCATGATTGGCTATTTTTACTTCAATAGAATACCTGCATTTAGCTTATTATTCTCACAGCTCCTACATTATTAAATTACGTAATATATTAACATACCATTATTACACATGGATACAATAATATAAGCATATGCAATGACTGTTACTACATTTTACAAATTATTACAAACACATATTGCTTCAAGGCGGGCTATTATTGCATTTACATATTATATAATTAGACTGAAATTATTTAAGTGTTAAAAATACTGCCTCAAAGGTCGGAGTATAGTATAACTTTATACTGTATTCCATTTGACGGGGCCTCTAAAAGACGGCAGATAGTGAAAGGTTAGGTTAGGTTAGGTTAGGTTAGGTTAGGTTGGATCCATTTAGTGAAGATTAGTTTGGTTGCATATATGCTAACAAGCTCCATCATTTAATGAGGAACCGCGGCAGAACGTGTACTATCACAATTTTTCAACATACGAAGATATTTATGAGAGAAACTAAGAGCACGATTACTTATAAATGATAATTATGATAACAGTAACAGTACACCTTTCTTCCGGTTGCTCGACGCCATTGTTTTTATCTCTTCATTATTCCTCCTTCCCCCCTTTGGTTTCCATTATCTGCTGTATTTCACTTCTCCAGGTAATCCTAAGACGACATTTCTTTCTTGTTTCTGGTGTAGTCCACTCAAATATTTGCCTTAGAATTCTTCCTTCCTCCATTCTTTATAAGTGTCCACACCATTTCAGTTGTTTTTTTTGGATATTATCTAAAATAATAATAACAATAATAATAATTAATAATAATAATAATAATAATAATAATAATAATAATAGAGCTAGTTTTCGGCGTGAGGATCGCTACATGATGTGACACGGACTAGCTCTGTAGCATGGAAGGTCATGGGATTGGTACTGGGTTCGGGTCTTGGTAATGTTCATCGCATGATGCATGGATCTTTTCTCAGGGGTGGTATGTAACTCGACTGTTGAATTTAATTTCTCTTTTTTTTCCCGTCACCTTTCTTCCTGTATTGACACGCACCATTGTTCTGCGCCTTACGTTTGTCCGCATATTTATCTCGTCAACTGTGAATGACTTGTTTCGTGTCTTAGCAACTCGTTATCGGCATGTTTTACTAACTTCACTTTTAGCGACTTCTCCGCTTCATTTTACCGATGTGTCTTCTCCAGTGTTTTATCCACGTGTGTTTTCCAAAATTATTGTCTCCTTCACTTATATTTTAAAGCCGCTTGCTGCTGTAACACGTGACTTATAGCTTATCTCCTACTGGTCATTTTTTTAAATTCCCATTCAGAACGCTAGCTCCATACTTGGAAGGAAGCATTGAACTTCGTTTCCCTGCATCGTGCAATTTACTGAGTAAACAGGAATTTCCTTGTCCACAGACTTGTGTTAAACAGAACGTCGGAAATATACCCTAACTGGAGACCAGTAACAAAAGATAAGCCTTCAATGTCCTATCCTTCTGCACACTTATTATTATTATTATTATTATTATTATTATTATTATTATTATTATTATTATTATTATTATTATTCGCTACGTGGAGCGCGCTGATTCATAATGCATATTATTGGGAGTAAAATCATATGCTCGTGTATTTAATCCTCAGCATGGCTCCCTTCGGAAAGTAAGTAAAGCCGGTGGTCCCGTGTCGTAGATTTACGGCACGTAAAAGAACCTCAAGTCTGATAAAGAGGCCTCTGAGCAAAATTTCCGGTCTTTCACGCCCAATATAGAATGGGACGCTAAGAACCGTAGCAGTTAAAGAATTTCATAAATAAAGCTCATTTTGATTTTTTTACATATTAAGTATTATACTAGTTATCGTATAGTTTGTTTCTCTAAGGAATTAATTAGTTGAAAAATAGTGAATAAGAATTATTAGTATGAATGCATTATAGAACTACTGTCTGTTCAGCGATGCTTTAGCTAGTGGATGGAAGTGCCCTTCCAACTCGCGGCACGAGTTCAGCATAGTGTGTACCCCTCCTACCAGCTAAAGCTTTATCTGAGAGATATGTTACCCCACCCCACCCCACTAGCTAAAGCGTGACTGAAGAGACAGCAGCTGTCTTATGCGACGTTGCGTGGATCCATTCTCTACGTAAGGGGTTGAAAATAAGGACAGGGGCGGGATATTAAAGTCGGGAATAACCTGCAATTTTTACCCGTGCCTAAAGTACAAGTATCCAAATGTTTCCACATTGGCCCAATGGTGCATATTTGTACATAAGAGGTTGAAAATATGAATAGAGGAAGTCGTTTGAAGTTGTAGGGTTTGTGCAGTTTTCGCCAAGTTCAGTATCTAAAGTGTACAAATTGGTGCCTGATTGCCTATGTGGCACAGTGTTGTTTATAAGGGATTAAAAAAAGATAAAAGTAGTTTTAAACTTTCAAGGTACTATAAAATGACAACTAACCGTTAAGTAGTTTTTAGAAGTTGTAAGATTAACCTATGATTTTTGTCAGGTCCTATAGTATAATTGTTCAGATTTCTATATAAAGGAGTGAAAATATGATGGGGTAGTTTTTGAAAGCTATAAGGTAGCTTATAGTTTTCGTTGAGTTGTATAGTATAAGTGTACAAAGTGTTGTCCAAATAGGCCAAAGACTATTGATTTGCATGTTGAAAATGAGGATAGTAAATTTTTTTTAACGATGTAAGGTAGTTATGCAGTTTTTCCAGACCCCACAATCTAAATTTACTACGTTTTTCAAGGGCATTCTTAAAATACTCCTTAATATCAAAGTTCAGGGAATTCCGAGGGAAATTTAGTGATATAAACACGATATACGACTCCCAACCCCTTCAATAATTGAATATTAAAATATTTTAAGCCTCCCAATTTACTATTTTAGTAAATATATTATATGATGTGTTATTTAATATATAATCTTAGTATGTACATAGGTGGAATTATTTTATAAAATTAAACATACAGTTATACCCTAAAGTCATTTAAATTTTGGAAACCTTCTTTAAACATCTTAACAATCACTTGCTAATTTTTCTAATAATTATTTATATTATTTTATCTCTTTAATAATACAATTGGAGTACAAGAAAATGCTACCACAATATCTGAAATTTTAGTCTTTAACGTTTCTTCTTAGTCAGAAATAAATTTTGACCAATTTCAAGAATTCTGTACTTTTCTAAATAATACCCAATACGAAATAGTTGTTACCCATAGGCGTTTCAGGAGGTTACTAGCAAATTATTAAGGAAACCCTCCACTGAAAATACCAAGCTCTTAAGTTTCTTCTTCTTGAAGGATTACCCTCCTCTTTGTAGGACTTACAAGCCAATGCTTTGGGCTCCTTAATTTTCTTCTTCGTCTTCTTTCTCGGTTTACCCTCCTCGTTTGGAGAACTTAGGAAGACTTACATCCCCAGGACTTACAAACAATGCCCGAGGTCGGGGAGCAGACAGAATTTTGGATCGGTTAGAAAAACAGGATGGATGATCCACCCGAACCTGGTATGAAAACGAGGAAGGAGATGATATGAAATGACGGTGAAATGGATGAAAGGAAATGTGATGATGGAGCAGTTGGTGGAATGAATGGTGGTGGAAACCGGAGAAAACCCATCCAGATGCCGTTTCGTCCACCACAAATTCCACATACGGTTCCCTGAAATCGAAGCCTTGGTGGGAGGCGAGCGGTCGAACCAAACGGCCACGGCACCGTTTCTTAATTTTCAATTAATTAAATTAAAACTTAAGTTATAGCCCTATATAATGCACATATAAGACCGAATCGTGATGGCTCCACATTTCATAAGTCCCCACCCACTCTGACCTAGTTTTCCCTGGTCGGTAGGCGAATGCTGTAAGGAGAGGTTTCTCATCTACCCTTTCCTTCTCATCTTTCAGGTCTGCTTCCAGGTTTCGTGCATAGGCGTTGCCGGACAAATGGCGCGGATGCTTGCTCAAAGGAAAACGTACTCCCCCGTGGACACTAGAGGGCTGCTTGGTCGATGGGTCGTTCATCGCCCTTTCTAGGCAGCTCGAAAATGGGGCATGTCTTTGAACCTGGAATTTTTAGGGACTTCCGTGTCTGTGGTCTGTCTACCTGCGGCCTATAGCCTCCCGTGATCAATTACTTCACCGCTTCCTCCTGGGGAGTCGTAGACGCAATGGATCTACGTAGGCCTAAGTATGCGAGGTGTCCCCTTCCGTTGTAAGGGATTTTAAATTTCGGTTCATTATATTTTAACCTTTTTGAAACTATCAATTTAAATATTCTGGAATATTTTGGAAAGAGCTCTGTCATGGTGGTAATTATGAAAATTTTAAACTATAAATATACGAATCAATTTTTAAAAGCTCTGGCTTCAAAACAAAGTATTCTTTTTTATGTTTCCCTTATGGCTTTCCAGCAAACATGTATAACTATACATAATTTCACCTTCAAACAAGTACCAAAAGGATCCTTAGATTTGCTCTTGGCCTTCCAAGAACTTACGTTGAAATTTTCAAACAGATTGGATGAAAATTCCGTCGTGTAAAAAATTGAATATGACAAATACTGAAAACAAAATTTAAAAATTGGCTAGAATGACGGAATTAAACAGTAAATTTCCTATTAGCTTGGCAGGATATTGATTATTATTTAAATTACGTTGCATATCAATGTGCAGGAGGCATAAACCATTTGTAAACAGATAATTAATCTACAAGGTTTTGAAATTTAGTTCTTAGAAAAGGCAAAATAAATGACATTTTTTAAGAGCTTGTCAAAATTTCTATAGAGCAGTCCGTTATAAAACAGTCTTTTACCTCCTTGATGTTGCGAAATACGTGGCTCATGAATAGAAGAAAAATAGAATAATACAGTTCAGTTTTTTAAACGCATATTGATGGATGTACAAAACAATGTAAATTACAACGTACAAGACTTTTATTAACATAAAACTGCAACAAATTCACTCGAAATAAAATTCACAAGGATTCGGAAAAGGTGCTTCATATTATTTTAAATTAGAAAAGTAAAAGGCATGAAGTTTTTTAGTAATGTGAAAAAGTTCTGTGATTATTAAGCTCTGCTAAGCCTAAGCATAAAAATTATTTTTAATAGCTAATATTTAGCGATTAATGCTAAAAAATGTAATATTGTATTTGATCCCATCCTCTAGTCCTCATACGTCACTAATCGCGTTGATAAATATTAAGTATTTAATGGGTCTCATTTCTTTTGCTCGAGAGAATGAAACCACTAAGAAATGCCACGCCACTGTCTCCCAGCACCGTCTAACATGTGATCAATAAATTTTATAAAACGAAGAGAAATATTGAGAAGGGGAACTCGTTTCGCGGGTCAAGTTTCTGCTCTTATTTCTGACGCTTGAGGGTCAGCCAACCTGTAGGAAGCTAACCGCCGACCGAATGTTCGACAACTTTTTAAAATGAGAAAACCAGCGAGCGACCTGCCAGTTTTTCTGACCCATTCAACATCCGCTGGTTGCTTGACTGGGTATCTGGCTTGATTGTCTGCAATGTCCTTCAAACCACAAACATACAGGTCAGCCATAGAAGGTCAAAGTAAACGTGACTACGGTCACTGACATTATTATATAGAACAGAAGAAGAAGAAAAAAAGTATAATATAGACCGCCATTGCTTGGCACTGAAAAGCCGGACAGGTATTGAAACTGGTGCGTATAGTGTTTGGAACCTGAAGAAGCACTGATGTGTATTCTTGGGGAAAGATAGCATTTTATTTACATGAGGTAGGAGTGAACTATCATACACGAATAACCGAATTATAGTATGAGGGTTGCCAAATGCCTACGATCTAAATACTTATAATTAAGCCATCTATAGAGCTCTTTATAACTCGCATAAGCTAGAACTTGATTAACTGCCAAGCGTTTTATTCTGTGGTTTTCATAAATGTAATCAGGAACAGAAAACATACAGTATTTACGTAGTTAAAAAGATCTGATGTGTTACAACAGCACAAATTTAAGAACCGGTTAAATGATTTTCATACTCTTTCTCCAAATATTATAAGAGCTATTTTACCGAGCGAGATGGTTCAGGCTGTAACGTCTGTGGCGCGCATGTCCTGAGTTCAATCCCCGGCGACCGCCCACTCTGACCCATAGGTTTTTTCGGTGGTTTTCCCGGGTTGTCAGGCGAATGTTGGAGAGGTTTCTTTCATCCCCCGAATTTCTTGTCCCTCCATTTCATTCCATTGATCATTGCATTCATCCTTCACCCCATTTTATCTCTTTAGGGTTGGAAGTGTCAGTGATGGTGTTTCGGTGCAGCGTGGCAGGGAAAAGGATGCTCTCGGTGACTTTCTCCGTCCTTTGGCCTTCCGCTAGTTGCCGGGTTATAAGGTTGCCCCCTGGTCTGCCTGTCTGACTGCCGGGTCGTCTATATCTGGAAACTGTAGAGACATGTCATTGCTGTGCCGTCACTCGTGGTTCCGGCCGCCCGGTGTCTCCCTTCACCTCATCCCTTCCTTCCGGGGGTGCCCGCAATTTGCTCATTCCTGGATCATTGTCGAATCCCCTGCGTCTCACAATCCAATTCAATCAACTGGCCTTTCTTTTATAGGATGCTCCACAAACCAACGCTATAACATTTTTATTAATTTACTCCTGCTTCTCTTTCTGTTGCAGATTGATAATACAAAGGAATAAAACTTTTGACTCTTGAGCAGTAAATGGAGGGTATTCTGAATGTAGTGATAAGAGCAACAGAAAAGTAGCAGTAGAGTTCATTCGAAAACTAGGAACTCGCTTTTCTCATATTGCTGTTGGACGACTGTTACAAAAGTTCAGATGTTTTAAGCCTGAAAGACAAACTGCGTCCAGGACCACAAAGGAGTGTTACAAAGGAAGAAACCCGTTGTGGTATTTTAGAACGGTATGCCGCAAGGGGCCCCCCTTCAAAAATAGGTGTGCGACATATTCACTGAAAATGGGACAAGTAAACGCAGCATTCATTGTGTCCTCAAGTTTAAAAATGGCATTCATTCAAGTTGCAGATGAATCAATAATTAAGCGAAGATAATCCGGATTGGTAACTGCAATTTTACAAGTAGATTCAACCACAAATTGAGAGAGACGTTAAGTTGGTCAGTTCCGTATTATTCTCTGACGAGGCAAACGATTTTGCCCGATGAATTAATCCTCAGAATACATGTAACGGTTACAAATCCTCACTGGTTTGAGGGTATTAAAGGGTATGAGTGGATGTTTGATAATGTAATGTAATGTAATGTGGTGTGCCCTATTGAAGCACAGATTGATGTGCCCGTTTTTCTTTCAGGCAACTGTGTTTGGAGAAACATATCTAAATACGTTGGTATGGGAGGGAGAATGTCCATTCTAGATTCAGCGGTACGGAGCTTCTGCTCATTTTCCTGTTATTGTCGGAATATATCTGGACAATGTTTACTACGTAATCTTTACCTCATGCTTCGTCACTTTTATTTGCAGAAAGCATTTTAAAATGTCATCTATTATTGTAGATCTCTGACAAGGAAACGTTTGTGGGGTGTTCTGCTCTCCGGAGGAGTGAGGGGCAACTGGCAACTCACAATGATGTCATAAACAGATTTACTATATACATTAAAAATATCGCGCAACGTTAGTATTCCTGCACGTTTCGCTTGGAGCAGTGTGTAAGTGTTTTCTAGTTATTAAGTTCTAGTTCTAGTTTATTAAGTTATTTATAACTCCCAGTAAGAAAGGAAGCACAAAGTAATACAAAGTAATCTCCGTTCATTCGTTCGCCTTATGAATCTTTCAGCATAGCTAGCACAAAAGCGTACTCGTATGTTTCCTAAGAGGGCCTTAAACTTTATTGATATGTTGAAAGTAGAGCGTAATCTTTCTCAGATAGCGCTAGAATTGTGGATGTCAAAACATTCCTTACAGCCACATTCTCGTCAGAGAACACAATAGAAAATGTAATATTTTATTATATGTGTGAAAAAATTGCATCTGCATGCAAATAAATAACCACTGACGTAATACTCCTTTCTTCAATGAATGGGTGTTCTGTCTTGGCATGTGTATAAAGCCAAATGGTCACCTCTTCGAACGTCTGTCTAAACATAATTTTGCTCTATGGCGCCTGACTTATGTAAATCTTGTGGTTGCTTATGTGACCTGAAAATATCCTCATTGAGAGAAAAATGAAGGAATTGCATTAAAACCAGAGAAATGAGGTTCTCCGGAAGTATATTAGGGTAAATGTGAATGGACACTACACGAAGAATAACAGTTATGAAGGAATGAAATGGTTTCAATTTAGATGAAAAAAATTAAAATCACGAATCCCAAGAAATAATTTATACTATACTCCTAAAAGAATATATCTTTGATAATCAGACCAGAAGCGAAATATGAAAAGTACATTCCTGAGGACTGAACAGTTCATCAGTTGTCTAAACTGTGCAATTACTGTTGTTGACGATGATAATAATGAAAACTGGATAATATTCATATAACTCAAAGAAGGAGCACTCGATTAATTAAAGAATTTAATCACCTTATCAGAGTATTATCACTTACTAAATAAGTAGCGTAAATACCAAATGTCGAGTTGTGTCAAAAGCTTCGTACAGTCGAGTAATAATAAAAAAAAACATTCCGATGCTATTGGTTACTTTTAGTGTTTTCCATTCTTGAATGTTGGCAGAATATCCTCATCATTTGAGCTATCCTCTAATTGGTTTTAGAAAGTCTGATACGCTAGCGTTACCCTATAAAGAAAGGACAGGTCTAGCAGGACGATGAAAGAGGTGAAGAATCGATATATGTCACCTGAATGATGGAGACAATACGCCTCCCAAAGACTATCCCTACTAGCCCCTGAATGAGTCCGGTTCTTATTGGTTCGAAATTCAAGCATTACCTCTGTAACCAAATGAGGAATGGAAATTGCGGCAGAGGGCTGTTAATTATTGTTTGCCAACTTACACTGCGGTTCCTCATATCGGCACTTCTTTTTTGCACCCGACTGTACATATATAGGGTGTCTAATAAAGAACTCAACATTTATTTTGAAAAAAAACATAATTGATTATTATAATACTAAGACCGTGTTTATTTTAGCGCAAAGTACATTTACTGCTTTTAATACAATATCTGTAAACTTTCTGTTAGGTTTAAATATCATGAGACATTGTTTTGTGAAAATAACACAATTTTATTTTAGGGTTACAAAATGTAAAAACATAACGGATCACTGCGTTGTCATTGCTGTAAAAGGAACATATTACTTAAATATAGGGGATATACAGAGATAGTTCGGCACGGATTTTGTTATGGCGATATCTTGGGCTCTACTCCTAAGAGAATGGAAATGCAGTAAATGACATACGTCTCAAGAAAATGGAGATTTTATGGGCTGAGCGGTATGAAAATTTCAACCATAGTGCACGTGAAACAATTATTTGAAGCGAGAAATATCATGGAAAAATTTCTTATCTCGCGTAGCGTGACCGCAAACCAGCCACCAATATCTTGTGATTTGACTTCCTCTCTGAATTTTTGAAATCGGGTGTTTATGTCCTCGATTCAAAAACAATTCCTGACCTCAAGGAGGAGATTATATATGTTAATGAAATTGATCTGCAACTTTGTGGGGAAATTTGTCCAAGAAGGAGATTGTACCAACAGAGTGATGGAGGGGACTACTCTAGTATAGCGCTCCACTATAGTAGTTACAGGAAGTATTGAATTTCCCCAAAAATTCCATATAAATATTTCCCCGGAAATACACGTTTTGAAGTCCCCTGAATCCAAAAAGAAGCATCGTTAGAACAAGATCCGCGCGCGCTTGTGAACAGCATAACTCAAATACGAAACGTCGGATAAATACCAAACTTCCTATTTACAAAAAAAGAAGAAGATGAAACCAAATTAACCTGTATATGAAAAATATTGGCGATTTTCGATCTTCTCAAAAGTATCTTTAACAGTTTTTACTAAATTATCATATGTTTCATTGTTATAACTAATAAAATGTATGTATGGAATTTTCTGCAAATAGTCTGTAACGTTCTCTGTATTCGGAATGAATTTTGTATTATTTTTTTTAACTGGTAAACCCTAAGGGCTGGACAAAAGCTTACTTCACAAAAAATGCAGATCTTGTTAAAACATACAATTTATATCTAATAAATATTTATGTGCTTAGTCGTCATTCTTTAGTTTCTCGTGGTCACACAAAGAATGAAATTTCAAAGCCATCATACAGCATCTGACTATCCCTTCGCCTACTGTATTCCTTTATACCTCCAACAAACTGTGAAATGAGACTGTTTCTACAAACGTTCATTTCGATTAACATGAAGTAGATAGAAGAATAAAGTTTTATAAGAGTGGCTAGTGGGAGACTGGTAGAGAAAGACATGTGAATGTAACAGGTTTTTTTAAATGTGGAGAATTAATTTTTTGCAACATCAGTAGCGCAATGTTCCGCTCTTTGCTGCTTATTATTTGTCCCTGCTTTCTGTTTTCCATTTTAACTTATTTCACTCTGTACTACATAATACTGGGTAGATAACCAGCAAACCTTGTTAGAGAGATGCGTGTTCGGCTTGGCATCACTGGTATGGCTGTTTATCTTATGATTATGTTAAAATCAAATCTGCTATCGTAAGAATAAAGTACCAGGTGGTTTGAATACAATAAAATTCCTTTATTACCCATAGGTATTAATAATGTTGATTTTCAAATACCAACAAACTGCTTTTCCTGAAAGCCTCTGTTGCAAAACTAAAACTGAAAAACACCTTTTGGGATCCAATTGCAGGCATTTAAAACAGTTATAAAAAGAAACAGACTTTAGTGAACTTTCGGAAGCTGGATGTGAAAAAACTCTAATAGCCTAAATAGAGAAATGACAATTCTCGTCTATATCACACCCCTTCCTCTTGGATCCATAGTCTTTCTTATTAAGTAAGATTAGGATTACGCTACGGAGGGGACACCCAGCACCTCGACCCACACAGGGATCTTTTGTGCATACACCCCTGGAAGAGCGATGGGGATGAGATGAAAGAACCCTAGGTGATGTATGGGCTGCAGGACCGGCCGACGCAGGCGACAGAGACGTGCAGAAATTCCTAACAGTTACAAGCTTGACCACCCAGTCGGAGAGATCTCGAGACAGGCTTCCCTCTAGCGGAGACCGGGGAAACCTCGACTCAGCAGCCGAGCGGCTTTCATCTGACGGGGCCGAGAAGAAGTTCCAACACACAAGCCATTGTCCGCGTCGTCCGACACACAGTCCCGGAGCCAACCTGTAACGTGAAAGAGGAAGAGGGAATGAGGGAAGAGAAATTTAAGGGGAGTCAATGAGCCTTCCCAGCATTCGCCTAGTGACCCGGGAAAAGCCCCGAAAAAACCCATGGGTCAGGAAGGTCGGTCGCGAATCGTTGTTTAGTAAGTCAACAGTGATAGATTTACAGAACGCAATAAATGAAATAGAAAAATTATGTGATGAATGGGGAATAAACGTAAACATAAATAAATCCAAAGCTATGGCTTTTAAAAAAGAGGTTGAAATTAAGGAAAGACGAGCAATGGAACTTAGGCGTAAAAAACCGGAAGTGGCCAAAAAATTCGATTATTTAGGTGTGCGACTAAGTAGTAATGGAAATTGGGAGGCTCACACTAGAGATAGTGGCAAAAAGCCAAGCGGCTATGATAAATGTAAGCACATGTAAATATAAATGGGAAATGTCCACAAATGGTTGCACGGCTATGGTGGAAGCAAATATGTTATATGGGGTGGAAGTATAGGGAGGATCAGAATTAACAAATAAGGTGGACCAGAGTTCAGGTTATTTTGTAATGAACTATTAGGACTACCGCGATCGGCCCCCGGGGAAAGTCGCTTTACTAGAATTAGGAAAGACAAGAATGAAAGGCTTACTGCTAGAGAGAATAGCAAACTGTTGGTATACACGCCTGACAAACAACAGAGAAGATATGTTAAGAAGTTGTATGGTACAAGAGAGTATAAACATGGGAACAGTTGAGGGAACAGGGTTGAAAAAGCGCTGGAAGAAATAGGAATGAAAGATATATGGTTACAAGGGGAAATTAACAGTCCAGTTTTTGGAAAAAAGTGAGAGAAAGGATAGAGGATACGAAAGGCAGGAGATATAGGAAAGTATAGAAAACAAAAAATCTTTGAAATGTTACAGGAAAATAAAAAGGGAATGGAGCAGTGAAAGTTATATAGAGCAGAGAAATAAAAATTGAAAAGAAGGTTAGTTTGGATGAGAAGGGAACGACATTCTTAAGTGGCTTAAGAGGTAGGTAATGATAAAGGAATGTGTGAATTATATGATGGGAGCAAAGAAATGTTATCTAACCTAATGTGAAGATTTAAAAAGAAATGGAGAGATAAAATCTGGGACAAGAAGTGGAACAATAAATAAGTTTCATTGAAAATGTTAACAAGTAAACAGGAAGTAAGTAAAAGGAAAGTATGGCATTTCTTAATAAAAATGAAAGAAAAATGTATGAGGAAAGTCAAGCAGAAGAAGAGAGGGACAGGGAGGGCATATAAAATAAAATGAATTATACTGAGATTTCAGCAAAGGGAAATATATGTTGCACAGCAGTACTGAAGGTCAGGGAGTCATACTGACTCTGCAAAACAAATGAAGGTACCAGCCATGTACATATTAAAGTAAGAATATGATGTATACATGTACCTGAATATAGTGAATTGTAGCTGGAATGTATACAACAAACTAAACTAGTAAATCAGTAGCAAAGCACATACTAGTGTGAGGCTTGCATTCAGGAGGTCCCGGGTTCGATTCCGGTAGGATCGGCCACTCTGGCCATGATTTGGTAGTCGAATGTAAGGGTGGTTCCCCTTCTTTCACGTCAATTTTCTGTCCCCATCATTTCCTTTCATCTGCATCACCTCATCTGTTTTAGGGCTGTAGGATCAGGCGGCGGTTGGTGTGTTGCGGCAGGACGGTGAAATTTGCGCCCTGGATAGATTTCTTGGGACTGCTGGAGCCCCTCCTTCCTGGGAGTGTCCCGTCTGCACCCGGAACCCTCGGGTGGCTAAGAGAGGGCAAGCCTGCGTCAGGATTGGTGTCATGTTGGAATTGTTAGTGAACCCGTCCTTACTAGCCAACATCGACGTCCGGATTTGGTCACCCTTTGAGTCTCCCCTTCCCAGGGGTCACGTTGGAAGCACAAAGGACCTACGTGCGTTGCTGTGCTCCAGTTATTGGATGCCCCTTCGTCTGGCTGCTCCTAATTTCTAAACTACATTCTCAAAATCCATATTGCACAAGAATGAGTATTTCTAATTATTCTCCTCAATATCTAAGTTTCAAATATTTCAGAATGGTTTTAAATTATTATCAACATTTGTTAATAGTGAACACAATTGCAAACAGTTGCCTTGATGCTAACTGTTTGATGGAGTTTGTTGTCGTTTGCAATAAGTGCAGAGACACCTTAAGGAAGCAGCAGTTGTACAGCTGTAACTGTAAAATGTAGGCGCGTTGTTTAAAACTATCAAAGGATTGACCGTTTTCGTTCACTTCCTCGTACATAACTCTTTTCAAGTGCCTACCTATTCATCGATCTGAAGACGATGCTACAAGGATATGTCTTCACCTTACTCAGCCTGCAGGGTGAATGTCAATTGGAGCATTTCCTTCACCGGTGAGACATTTCCTACACGCCTCCATTTCACGATCTACAACTGTGTAATGTGTTTGTAGAAGCGCTCTTCACTGCTAAATATACAGAAGTGAAGACAGTGAATAAGTGAGCATTCAGTAATGTTTATTGCTGAAAGTGTCTGCAGCAGTAGAGAAAAAAATCTGTGGTTTATTCTCATATGTTTTACAAACTATTCTACTGTTTCATGTTGATTGACATAAACCTTTGTAGATCTAGTTTCATTGCACATTACGCTGTAGGTATGTACAAGAGGGTTAGAGGAAGCCGAATCGATAACCACGTGTTGAACAATTGAAACCACTATTAACGGATATCTAAACATGGCCGATGCCACAAAAAAGTTGTTTGAAATAAGTTGTGTGTTCTTATGGTTTACCCGTTACACAAAATGCGTTCCATATGAAGAGGATTTCAGAAGCTATTCCCACAAAATTCAGAATCTACGTTTCATTTGTTACATAAATATTTTTACTACAGCATATCTCGACATCGAAATTTTTAGTAGAATACTAAATACTCCATTTACGTAGTAGAAAAAATAATAATCTAAAAACTCATTAACATGGCATATTCTTACTTGAGTTCCTTCACATTCTTATATTCTTAGAATTATTTTTAATTCCCCAAATTTGTCGAAGTTGCTTATAAGGAACGTCAAAACGCGCATTGATAATCTCAAGTATAATTAATATTCATGTAAATGCTATTTATGCTTGATGATAATGGGAATGCATAATGCTAATTGTGAACATTTACGTTGTTGATTCTCTCACGAGAATGTGCCTGTAAAGAATATGTTGACATCAACAATTCTACTGCTAAGAGATATTACAGTTCTACTTTCAAAATATCGAGACTTACGGCCGCTTAGAAAACATACGCTCTTCTCCTAGTAATACTGAATGACCAGTTGCTTTTATTTGCTTTCCTCGTCACAGATTTTAACGTTAGCAACTGTTTCTCCGGTTTGAATGTGTAGAATTCTTCCTGAGAAATGTAAATAGCTTTATAAATCACAAGAAAACACACTGCTCCAAGTGAAACACGCTGGAATACTAACGTTGCGTGATGTTTTTAATGTAAATAGTAGATCTATTTATGACATCATCTAGCTGTCACATAGTATTATTCCCCCCTCACTCTTGCGGAGAGCAGAATACCCCGCAAACGTTTTCTCGTCAGAGGCCTACAGTAATGTAGGCAACAGAAGGAATTGATTTTACATTTTTCCAACTTTACCATAAATTGTTTACAATTACTGGAGAAGGCGCATATTTACCAAGACAGCGTGGCGAGATCTGGCAAAGAGAGATGAGTCAATACGTATTTTGCTCCAATTTCAGGGCTACCGACTTAAACACAATTGTTATACAAAGCGTCACCCAGAGACGTTTTAAGGAGGAGTTTTAGGGGTTGGAACCCCCTTGCTAAAATAACCGTAAATATTAATAGAAAAAGTAGCTTCGTTACAATAAAAGCATATTTCTAGGTTGACGGGAACAGATACTTCGTAATCGTATCACTGCACTGGTGGCGCTGTATTTACACTGCATGTGTTAAGGTGAGTCCACACTGTTCAACATATCAACAGTTAACATTCACCAATTAACAAAAATGTTTCATTCAACGTGTTAAATGCTTTCAACATGTTATAACTGTGAACCTTTAACTTTCCATCCACACCAGATGACTTGTTGGGACAACAAAATCTCTCAAGTAAAAGCAAAATGGACTCCAGTGATGAGGATTTGACCATTGCTATTTGTATCTGTGCTTGGTATGTAATAAAAAGAAAAGTAGAAGGTGATGAGGCTCTATCTGGTTAATCGGCAGGGGAGTGAAAATATTTTTAATGAGTTTAAAATTCGGAGCAGGTTTGACTTCGATTTCTTGAGAACAGTCAAAGTGACTTCAACTTAGCTTTGAGCAAGGTTTCTAACCTATAATTCATAAAAAGGACACATATCTGAGAGCAGCCATTCCAGCTGTCAGACTTGAGCTTTTTTTTTTTTTTTTTTTTTTTTGCAATTCTCTAACAAAGTGAAGCTATCTTTCTTTTTGATATTGCCTCTGGAACAACAATAAATTGCACACATCTTGGTAATAATTATCCATTCTTTTTATTACAAAGTTCCATAATGACACCTCAACAAAGATTTTATTAATGAAAGTGTCTTCTTTCGTCCATCCCATAACTTCACATGAAGCAAACCAAATCAAGGATACAACCACAGAACATAAAACATAATAGCTTGAATGAATCAGAAGTACACCGTTGCCATGGTTACAGTTCGAAACTTCTGAAGTTCACCCAATCAGATACACAGAGAGCAAATTGACTTAACAAGTTTTCCATTAAAAGCAGAAAACACCCAACATGTTAAAAGTGTCAAGCACAACTCTTTCGGTTAACATGTTAAATCAATTCTGCCATCGAAATTTGGCCAACATGCAAACTGATAACATGTTGCACTTGACAGGTTTTGTTAAATATTAACCAGTGTGGACAGGGCTTCAGACAATATCGTCAAAGGTGACAGCAACAGAAACTGTACTTATATGGCGTGGGTACAACAATGTTAAAATATCAGGGGCATGTTTTCGTTCCGGTGCTAAATTTGAGTGCAAGGTCTTCCAGTTTAGAACATAGAAACCTTATTTTGTAGTGAAATAAAATGGCCTGTAGCGGTATTATAAAATACATCACACTGGTAATTAATTTTTATATTGGTAATTAATTTTTATATCGCAGCAGATTTGTCGCTTAGAATACGTAAAGCATTTTATCCCAATTTTAATTCGAATTTCTGCACCTTAATCTATGATATAAAATCGATTTATTTAAATATTTTAACTCAAGATTAAATCATTTATCATTTGAATTGATACAAGTTGTTTAAAAAATGAATCCCTATATATAACACTCCCCTTATCTATTTCATCATTGCCCTTACCAACCTCTAAACTCGATTAAACGTACTGTAAACACTAACCATAAATGGATGGTGACCTTAAGGTGCAATTTCACACACAGGTTTTCAAAATTATGAGGTACCTTCGATATGTGCACATTAACAATAAACAGAGTTTGCATTAAGTTGGAGGAAGAAATAATTATGTTACAAGGCAGAATAAAACAAATCCTGTGGCGCTACAGCCTGCAAAGTGCCTGGACCGCCAACCCGACTGCCAGCCTCACGCACAGCAGAGGTGGGCAATTATCCAACCCTACGGAGAGACGATGTCGCCAGTTGGAAAGTTGACTCATGAGGCCCGCCAGGATCGCTGCCTGTCGCAGCTCTCCAATTTCCTCACAATGCTGAATGTACATTGTCCTATTCCCGGGACTTAAAATAACCCCATGGGTGGGATCGAACGCGGGCGCCTTCCATAGACAGGAACCACGTTCCACGTTCTACGCCACAGCGTCACGGTACAGGACATGTTGCAACGTATTAAAAGAAAGAAAAGGTTATGGAAATAAAGTATTGTAGAGTGTAATATATGCCTATTTTATTTCAACACCATTAGTAAATCTAATGACGAAAATGCTTGAAGTACAGTGCCTTCTTTTTATGCCAAGGTCACAACCGCCTTATATGCGCATCGGTCGAGACAGCAGTGACCTCGGTGTTATGCCACTGAGCAAAAGCGCGCAGGGCGTATCAAGGGTACATTTAACAGTTTTGAGCTGTCTCTCAGTCGTTGCTTTGTCTTCGTGTTATGAAGTGTTTCGACAATACGTGTGTTGTGTGCGATTTTCTTAGGAATGTTATTCTCTTATTAGTCCACGGAAATGCCTGCAACATTTTTATGTACGATACATACGTGAAAACTGAATCATGTGTGTAGGCAATTTCAGCAGCAGTTTCCTGGTTATCCAATTCTGGGTAGAGACACTGTGAGATGTTTGTCAATAAATTTAGAACAACGAGATCGCTAAACGCTAAAAAATAAAGTTTATAGGAACAATCCCCACACCGTAGACAAACTTAAGGACAATATAAAAGCAGAATTTAATGAGCATTACGCAAGAAGAACTTATGCGTGTGAATGGTAATTTCATCCGACGCTGTCAAGAATGCCTTCACGCAGATGGACACCACTTTCAGCAACACTTATAACAAGGTTAGTACTTTACGTACATGTTACTAGCACTCGTGAGTAACTAACGCGGGAGTTACGGAACAGAAAACCCCGCAGTGTAGTAGACTGTACGGAGCACGCATTCCCGCGATCCACGGCCTTGACATAAAACGAAGGCACGTTATATGTACGTTATGTTTAGAAACTGAGAGATTAAAAAGGGAATTAAGCATTTGCATATGTGAAAGTTTTGGTTTGTAGATCACGTGGATATGAAATTGTTTTATCGTGCTATTCAGACCCGTCGGTTGGTAATGCTAGTACCCATCGCAAAAAGTGTAAACATATGTTTATTTAAATAAATAATACAACAAATTAATTTCGTATTTAAAAATCACAATTGCGTATTAAAATGAAATTTTCTACGCATATATCTCTAATTCCTTTAAAAAAAATCTGTAGCTTTAATGCTTAGAGCAAGGGTGGCGAAAACGACTTCCTTCCGCGAGTCACCAAATATGCAACACGCACTGCAACACACTGCAGCATGTGAAAATCAAACGGACGGTTGCAGAGAGGGAACGTGCGCCTGCGAGTCAAAGTGCCTCGCGAGTCACGTTTTCGCCACCCCTGGCTTAGAGAATCACTTGTTACACTTCAGTCCTACCTTAAGGCAATGCATCTGTGAAAATAAAAGAAATCTAGGTTTCTTCTGTCATATCACACCCAAATTTTTTATTTAAGCTTAGCATGCAAATATAAGGAAATTGTGCACAGATATTTCTTAATTTAAATTAGTTTAAGAGAAACAGAAATATTTCTTCCCATTTTATTCAATTTATCGTCTTTTTAAATATAAGTTATTTAAACTAATTAATTTTAGATATACTATTTAATATTTCTTAAATAGTGCAAACAAATTTTTAAATCCATAATCCCTGAATCTCTCCTGAAAATGTCAAGCTAATAAGTTATAAGCTGAAGTCCAACGAGCATTTGAAAAGTGAAAACTGCTGATAAAAAGGAACTGAGATAAATGGAGTTTAAAGTTCAACCCGGTGCCTTACCTATATGGTACAGAACCAATTAAATAGCCATTTGTGGTTTTAAATTTTTTTATTATTAAAAAACCAATTATTTATCAAGAAGGTATAAGTATACTAAAAATGTAACAAAAGATTGAAAACTGAAAGATCTCACACTTTTTTTATCAAATTTCACTGATGCATTGCCTTAAGATACATGTTAGGGCTTATACATTTGAGACCAAGTTTGTTTTAAGGAACACTGGGACTCAATTTTTTAAGTTTTTAATTTTAAAGTAATTTATTTGAAAATTGGCACACTTAAAATGAGTAAATAAAGAAATGACTGAAAATATTCAAAGCTTTAGCTCAAATAGTTTCTCAGATGATACAGTTAAATATTTTAAATAACGAATAAAAAATTCAAATCTTCTAAAGCTGCCTTGCACATTCACATTTACTAGAGAAGTATGATAATGACAGTTTCTGATACTTTAGTGAAAATAAATGTAAGTATTTGATTGAAGTTGATATTATTAATTGCAGAGGAATAATTTTTAGCTTTTATGAAATCGTTAATGTTAAAGTTATTTTTCAGTTATAAATTAATTTTTTGTGAGCCAATGAACAAATTAATCATAAAATGCATGCTTGAATCTTTAGATAGCGTATTTGAGATTATGTATGCAAATCAGATCAAAACTGAAATGTGAGGAATAAATTTCATGCGCAAAAATGTAAAACTGAGAAAAAAACGCATACAGAAAACGTCCAGTGTAGTTAAAAGGGAGCGCAGAGGTGATTTAAATATGTCGCTGTGCTTTTCAAAATTGTGAAATCGTGAAAAGTTTTTGGCAAAATGATTCACAGCTGTCTATCATGGTAGATTATGACACAAGGGAAATGGCGTTAAAAAAGCGTGATGTCGGATGTTTTGATGCTTTGTTGATTCGCTAGCAGTCATTTTCAATGAAATTATGTTCACCATGTTTTGCCTTACACCAGGTATTGAAGCTATTGAATGCTATATCATGTTACTTTCGATTTTTTGGGGTTACTCTGTCGCGGTTTCGTTCGTGTTATCTTATTTGCTGAGCGCCTGTTGTTTTACTATTTTTAATTTTGAGTTCTTTGTCCTCCGGCTAGCTATTATTACTCAGTCGAGCAAATCTCTTAAACAGGGTGTGTAAACGGAAAGGTGTTGTTACTAAAAGATAACACTAATAAAAGAATGTTTCTACACTTTTATTGCCGTCACACTTCATTAATTTCACATATTTACTCTTGATACACGCCTGACTAAAACTGTTATATTTTCGAATGTAACTATAATCACTTATTTGCCGCACATTATTAATTCGCGTATTTCACATTTTTTTACTAACTTTACGACGCGAAATATTCTGTAGAATTGCGTACTTCGTGAATGATTCTGTTAAACTGCGCGACGTGTAACCCGTGAATGATTCTGTTGAACTGCGCGACGTGTAACCGGTGAATGATCCTATTGAACTGAGCAATACTTGTCTCTGGCTTTAGAATTTATACTCCCTCACCCCGATATGCCTAAACATTATAACAGAGCTGCTATTGGTTAATAAGGCGCGCCAACATTAGCGTCTATTTTTTTATCCAATCAAAATTACGAACACATATGATCTAGGGAAGATATTCCCTCCATTTATAAAGAAAAACGCGCTACCCTGACGTCATTTGTTTGTCTCATCTAATTAATAAACAACTCGCCCCCTCGCTCATTGTTACCCGCTCCTATTGTCAGTTTCAGTGAGGCCGTGTAAACTTATTTCCTAGCAATGCTTATAATTAACAAACATCTCAAATCATTGTCATACAATAATGCTACTTTACACTACAATCACTCTGGCATTCACAGTGTTGTGATATAAAATACTGCCTTAACTCCTAGTGTTAATCTTAGTGCTGCTTTTATAACTTCAGTTCCAATTCAGTTTGTCTGAATTCATAATTTCCGTCATTTAATCTTTATGTAGATTAGATAAATGAGTAACGTTTTAGATCAAAGAAAGCTGTCAATACAACGTATAGATTAGCTCTATGACGAATTGCGATAAATTTAATTATGGCAATTTGTATTGTGAACGGATAATGCGCGCGCTATGAGCCATTAATCATGTAAACAGACATAATGAAAAGTAAAACCTAATCAAACTAAATCGAGCTATTAAGCATTGCAAATACAAAGGGTAACTGCAATGTGATTGGACTTGAAACCAAATTTGATCATACTGAATATATCGCAATAGTGCAATAATCTAAAATTTTTAGCTCGTATGCTCTGTGTTAGAAGTTCTACTTTTAGGCCATGCTGACTAAAAATATATTTTTGAATTGTGTCCCTTAGTATAATTACATTTATATCTCTTATGGAGTACAAAATCGCTTCAACTCGCCGTTTCCCATAGTTAAAATTTAATTAGACTTAGGTCAACAGTTGATTATTGTGCTGCTATTGTGAAAACATTACTTTTATTAGAGAGAATTCTCGTCTAATTCCTCATGCCTTGCTATGGTGCCGGGTTGAATTCTTCTCTAATTACGGAAAGTAATATCTCATCCCAGCCGCATGTTTGTTCAACCGTGAAAATCGTGGCATGACAGCAAAAACATTAAGACAAGAACTATGAGAACCGTTGGTTTGTTATTAAAAGATTATAACTTCGATCGGCTTCAACAGTCTCTTCATATTATCCATTAATAAAAGCAACCCTGCTAAAAAAAACTTGTGTAACAACCATGCAACTTTCTCTGCTCTAACCAGTTGATTTCTGCTATCGACTTTGTTGATTACCGTAAGTGTTTGCTTAAAAAATGGTTTCAAAATAGTCAATACGAACCCCATTGCATACAAGATCCGGTTTATATTAAAAGTACATTTTCTTTAAGCGAAAAGTAGCACATTTTAACGCGTATAATATAAGCAATACACCAATGTAAACTTCAATCTGGTAAAATCTAACGACGAATATTCCAGAAACGACTAATGCTAATTTTTTTTTATTTTATACATTAATGTATACATAAATTGTACAAAGCATCTTCATCCTGCAACGGGTTTGGGTCTTTCAGACCTGCAAGAACATAAACAAGTTCGCCAAATAACAATAGATGGCACTACTGAACCTCTCTACCTTCTACCTTTGTTTGTTATCTAGATGCAACGGTTAGTGTACTGGTTGAAGTTTTAGTGACATTGTTACTGCATTTATGAGTCATTTGTTCTTCTAAAAGTCTGAGATACCAAAGGAGTATGTGTAACAGAAAAGGTAAGGATTTTCTTTTTAGCTGTAATAGTATACAGATGCTAATTTTGGTGTTTATTAATGTTTCTAGTGAAAGAAAAAAGCGGCGTCACTTCATAAAATAAATAGCATTTGAGCCCCTGAGAAAACTTCTTGAAGAAAGGGCTTATCCTCAGCACCTTCCAAGAGAGACAAGAACTGCGGCATTGAGGATGCTTGGGAAGGGAAAAGAAGAACCAAGAACGGTTTCAGTTGAAGGAAAACGTGGACGGTATTCTAAGGTACAAAAAATAGAAATACTCGCTATTTTTGTGTTTCATGCAAAACATACCTTTGCCTCGAGCACTCGTTTATGGTGTGTGAAGTTTGTAAGCCATAAATATTGGACAAGGTTAAATGTCTTCATTATACGTGTTAATCATTTTGTTCATATTTTCAATAATGTCTTCTTGTTTTGGAGTGATTCATTTCGTATTTAGGTGCATTATATATTATAGGTACAGTTGTATTTAGGTACATATGTCTAAACAGTGTTAAAAGTGTACACATTCATATTGTGTTCTATTTATCATGCTTAGATCAATAAAGTACTCCGATTATTAATTAAAGTATTTATTTAAATCTCATACTCATATATTATGTGCATAAATATATTCCAAGAAAATAATAGTATATTTTAACGTTTAATTAAGTTCTGGTCTCTCAGACCCAACCCATCCATTCCTGATACATTTTCTCACCCACCCGTTGCAGGGTATGTGCATTTGCATGCATAACTTTTGTTTTTTCTAACAAATTATTATTATTTATTTGATACAAGGTAGAGAAATAAAGGATTGCGAAAGGAAATAATCTGAAGTGTTGCATTCACATGACTTTCTCTACTCACTCTTCTACAAACTAGGCTTAAAAATTCATGCTTCTATCTTCTACTTGTCAATCTACACAACCCATCTACACACTTCGTTGTATATATATGAAGGGTACTAGGCTGTAGAAATAGTCACATCTTCTCAAAGCCGGTCGCTAAGTGATGACTTGAAATTCCATACTCTTTGATACTTACGAAAAAATAACGGATTGGCGACTTACCACTTGAAAAAAAAGTGTTTGGAAATTCAAACCAATAACAAAGATAATCTCGGAAAACGTTAATGCAAAAACTATTTGGCATAAACCATTTGCTTTAACGAGATCTACACTTTTTTGTGTAGTAAGATTTTTCTATCTCTTAAAATTTGGCAATTATACAAAAGTAATTCAAAATGAAGAGGACTACACACGAAATTCCCAGAAAATTCAAGATATGAGTTTTAATTATAATACCAATATCTTAAAATTTTGGTATTTTAATCAAAATGTTGGAGCCAATTTTGAGAAAATCAAAACTAGCAAAAAAATTTCCATGTGAAGAAAAATTTGAGGTGGGGATATTTTCTTGAAAATCGTGTTGCATACCTTGGAGACGCTAAACTTAAACACCAGTTTGATTTTTCGTTTTTGAGTTATGCAATTCACAGACGCACACAGGTTTTTATCTAATTTTTTTTAATTTAGGGATTCTCAAAAAATGTATTTCCGGTGAAATCTCGACTTCGAATTTTTTGATGAAATGTAATACTCCCCTTTTACTATAGGTAAACAGTGGAGAAAATACAAATTGATAATATTACGCGAGAAAGGGAGCTCCTGGTTCGAGAAGGTTATTTTAAAAAGGTTTGTTTTGAATGAGGCTTTATTATAAAAGCTGTTCTAATGTTCAAGCTGTATTTATTAATTAATTGTAATACTGATTAACATTTTTAGAAATATTGAATGACACCGCTAATTACTTTCTCTACCACTTACTTGAAAAATAAGGTGCATAATCCTTCTAACCTGAGATTTCATTGGAAATACACGTTTTGAGGAACACAGTCCCAAAACAGAATTTTTAGAAATAGGTTGTGTGGGGGGCGGGAATGAATATCAATGACTTTATCGATCACAAAGTGGAAAATTGATGGCGCTTTGGGATTTCATTTGTTTTTAACCGATTGATCACTGGTATTTTTTCTCTGTTTCCAATTCAGTCAACATAATGCGGGTTAGCCAACGTCAAAATTCGATAGAGTAGATAAACATTATCTAAAATCCACATACATTAGCATTTCGGATTTATACCAAGCTTCATTCCTTTATTTAAGGGCATACATTAAAGTTGTTGCACTTTGTTAATTCCTGCCGTTGTTTTTTCCCCTGTTATTTGTACTCTTAGTTTTTGCTTTTGTTTGAGGCAATAGCCAGTTGTGAGTTGCATATACATAAACTACATATGGCCCTTTCACTAGAAGAACCAACGCTCAATGGATCTGCAGGTCTCCGGATCTGAGGTTAGAACACACATGTTAAAATTTCTTCCAGTTTCATGCTTCCAGCTCGCGACTAGAGAGACCTCAAGCGGCTGTTTCATATCACGCCCGCCTAAATAATCTCTAAAATGAGGGGTATAATATGCTTAATATGGATCTAATATGCCGTGCCCTGAAATGAGAACGGGAAAAGTAAAACTTAGCCAAGTCTTCTTTTCTGTTCCCGGGGCCCGGGATAGCTTCCCTTTAATTGTGAATGCTCCCATTACTATAAATGTATTTTAACTGTTGTCATTCTCGTTCTGGTTATCGTCCCGATTACTGTGAATCGGTCTTTAAACTGCAGCCTTGAATTTTCTGTCAAAAGAGCTCTTTATTCTTAATACTTTTGTATGTTTTTATACTTGAAAAAACATAAGTGACAGAGTAAATCCAACTACGAAAAAAGTTTGATCCCATTTAGACATATAATTCATGCCAAATGAGCTTTCTGTAGTAATAGCCGTTTTCAAAATATTTGTTGTTACATATTTACGTTTTCGTAGATTAAAAGTCATGCGGCGTCTATAAAATAAATTACTCAACTCTAATTTCTTTTCTCCGTGGATTCATTAGTACCAAACGCTGACTTAAAACTATGCGAAATTGCTGTTTTATTTTCCGTGTTGTGAATTTAACCAGGTGCACATTGCTTAATTTGAGATTAAGTTAAAAATCTTACGTATCTAATGCTTTCACGTGGCATTTTCTACCTATAACAAGTTCATATATGTTTAATGCATATTATGACCACACGCAAAACTACCTGCGGGCCGCCAATATGTGCTCTCGACCGGCACGTTGGTGGGACGTTCGAGTGGCCGTCGGAACAATAGCCATTATGTTCCTTTCGGGATGTTCTAGTAGCATCCCTTTCTAGAACATTTCCTTTGTTAGCGAGGTCTATATAAGGGGTTGCTCTTGCCCAGTTAAGTTAGTTAAAAAGTTACGAAGTTAAGTGCAGACAAGAAGTCAAACAGATTGGACAGTTAAAAGTGAACAGCGCCATGCAGTTCGGTTGCTAGTTGTGACTCAGCGGTTCAGTCGTGACTGGATTCAACGGATCAGTTGTGTTCTGTTCTGAGTGTGTGTCAAATGTGTCTCAATCGTAAAGTTTGTGCTACTCTGAGCAATTAAGTGACAAAGTGTGTTTCGCAGTAACTGATTTTCTCATTTGTAACAATATTATACTATTCACAGAGAAAATGCATCTCTCCTAGCTGCGTTACATACGATGTTCTTTTACTAGGAATTGCTTCAAATTTAGAAAGAATGTTTCAATATGCAGAAACAGCACTTAAATATTTCTTCGTGGTAATAAGCTCTTGCGATGGAACGGCAAACAAAAAAAATAAGAATAAGCGGGGGAAAGGTAGGAATTGTAAACTTTTAACCATGTCGTTAGGTGACGTTTATGAAAGGTCTAAACTTGCAACACGGTATAATTCGAAAACGGCTATCTTTATGAATAATTAATTTGACACAAATTGCGTGTTTAAAAGAATTTTTTTCAAAAAGCTGTTGTTTAGCTGTCTATCAAACAAGTAAAGGAAAGTTAACAGGGTATTAACACAAAATTCAGAATATAAATTTTCTTTCTCATATGAATACATTAAGCATGTAACATTTTATTAAAAATTGTTAGTTGTTTTTGAGAAAGTATAAAATAAATTAGAAAAGTGGCAAAGAAATTTTTGCATACAAAGGATTTTATGGGTTAAGAGAATTTTCTTGAAAATATTCGCGTCCTTCTATCACAAACTATCCTTTTATTTTTCGTTGCTTTTTATTTTCTCAGAAATGGCTCCAACGATTTTGATTAAAATATATGTTTAAGGTATTTGTATGAAAAATAAAGTGTGTATCTTGAATTTTCTGTAAATAACCTGTAAAGTTCTCTTCATTATGAGTGACTTTTGTATAACTGGAAACAATAGGATGGGATAAAATAGGACTAATTAAGGGAAGAAACACTTAGCACCTCGACCCCATTGGATATTTTGTGCGTACACCCCCAGAAGGAACGGATGAGGTGAGGGAACCGCAGAAGACATGTGGGCTGCAGAACGAGACTGACGCAGGTCGACAGAGATGCGTGAAGTTCCCTAATAGTTCCAGGCTTGACCACTCGGCCACGGGAAAGTCACTCGGAGACGTACCTCTAGTGGGACTGAGGAAACACAAACCAGCAGTGTAGGCTAGATAGGCTTCCCTCTAGCAGGGACGAGAAGAAGTTCCAATTCGAAACCTCTGCGCCATCTACCCAACACCGACCTAACCACAGCCCCGGAGTCAACCTGAGACATGAAAGGGAAATGAAATGAGAGGTAATGGAGGAGAGAGAGGAAATCCGTGGTAGAAAACACCTGTGTTAACCAGGCAATACCACGAAAAAAACATGTCAAAGTGGGCGGCCACCAGGAATAGAACACGGGACCTCTGAATGCGAGCCTCACACGTTACCGCGGAGCCATCTCACTCGGTTGGTAAACCATTAGGGATAAACAAAATCTTACTACACAAAGGTGTAGATCGTTAAACCACACAATTTATGTTAAATAAACGTTTTTGTGGCATTTACCATTTACGAGATATTCTTTGTTATTGGATTGAATTTTCAAACACTTACACTTTTTTCAAGTAAAAAGACGCTGTTCTTTTCTTCTTGTGGTCATGCACAAAACCTAGAATTCCAAAGACATGACATAGTGATCCGCTTTTTGAAAGTCTGACTTTGCATTAGCCTAGTATATCCTTATTATACGAGAGCAGTCCCAGAAGTATCCGACCTGATGTATATATATATATATATATATATATATATATGTAGTGGTTTTTGTTTAAAACAAATGACTATGGTAGAACGCACCACCCTTATAAAGCTTAAGTTTGAAGTTTGACGATGCTACGTTGTTTAGTAAATGTTTGGCAGCCATCAATAGTGAACACACTCAGGGAATTTGTATACATGGATAAAACTGGCCATCGTTATGTGATACAATACTTTCATTTGAAAGGTCTTAGTCCAACTAATATTAAAGCTGAGCTGCTCAGCTCCTTCGTTTGCAACAGTAAAATATTGGGTGACAGAGTTTAAACGAGGCGTAGGAGCTGCTAAGACGAACACCGCAATGGTCGACCAAATGAGGTGACCTCGCCAGAAATTGTGAAGAAAGTCCACAAAATGGTACTGGATGCCCGTCGACTGAAAGTGCGCGAGCTAGAAGACATCGTAGGCATTTCAAAAAGTGCTGTACGTCACATACTAACTGAAAATTTAGACATGAGAAAGCTGTGTGCCATATGGGTGCCGCGTTTACTCTCAGTGGAACAAAAGCAGCGTCGTGAGGATGTTTCAGTCGAGTGTTTGGCGATGTTTCGCTGCAATAAAGCCGAGTTTTTATGTCGATTCATAACCATGGAAGAAACATGGGTCCATCACTTCACACCTGAGACGAAGGGACAGTCAAATCAGTGGATTGAAAGGGTGGAATCGTTCCAAAGAAGGTAAAGATAGTTCCATCTGCAGGCAAGGTCATGCGTCAGTTTTTTGGGATGCGCTCGGGATAATTTTCATTGATTATCTTCAAAAAGAAAAAGCAATCAATGGCAAGTATTATGCAAACTTATTGCATCATTTGGATGATAAAATCAAGCAAAAACGGCCGCATATAGTGAAAAAGGAAGTTCTGTTTCATCAAGACAATGCACCAGTTCACACATCCATTAACGCCTTGGCCAAAATCAATAAGTTAAAGTTCGAATTGCTTCTTCATGCACCCTATTCGCCAGACTCAGCCCCCTCTGATTATTTTCTGTTTCCAAAGTTGAAGAAATGGCTTCGTGGTAAAAGATTTACCAACAATGAAGTGGTGGATTTTGCAGAACTCGACGGTTCTCGCTATAAACAGGGTAACGAAGCTATTGAACTGGGAAAAGTGTATCGAGCTGAAAGTAGACTATGTAGAGAAATAAAGATGTTTTTTCCCAAAATGTTTGTCTTTTCTTTATTAGGTCGGGTACTTCTGGGACAACCCTCGTATCTACAGTGAGATGTTGTAATAGTATCCTTTTTGACAGTTGTGCGAGTGCGACACATCACACTTATTTTTAATACATTTCAATAAATTTCCCTCAAAATAAAACAGACACTAGCAAACACTTCGATTACTGGTATTGAGGGAGTGGAGGAAACATCCTTAAGCATGATGTAGGATTTGAGGGCAAGAAAACTGGAAGCGACACGTAGGCGGGACACATAATAAGTATCCACCAACACTGGCGTCACAATAAAGACCTCAAGCGAGACGTGACTTGGGTCTCTCCAAAGAAAAAATCAGAGCAGTACCACATCATGGCGTAGGAGTGATTTAGTAAAGTTCCGATACTCGCGGTGGAGTTTCGATTGATCTTTAAGTTCTTTATCAAGAGATGTCGTGCCCCTTTTGTAACTCTGTGACATTCCCGTTTCAAACCTCAACAAGAGAGAACCTAGGAAACGCCCATTGCTGCTTGTTATAGTTCGCTCTACATAAGACGTTGATTTACTTTAATTGTGTGAATTATGACACAAAAGTAGCACCTGTTACACGCTCAGTCCATTAATCACAGACCATTAACTTAAACTGTGGAGGTTGAAGTGAGGGACATGAAAGCTGTATTACGTATCATGCTAACGCGCAAAAGAAGATTATCTTGAAGGAAGTTAAATTAATAGTTTAATAATAATAATAATAATAATAATAATAACAACCATCTATACTGGTTAAGTTTTAAAGCAATGGCTGTACCTGTTTTGACACACTTGTGAAAATTGGACATTGAACCGATAAGAGAGAAGCAGGTTTGAAGCGGTAGAGATTACGTTTCCCAGCAGGAATGATTCTTATGGACAAACAAAGAAGGGAACACATTAGAAACGACTTAAATATATTTAATAATGTACATGTAATAAATTAATTACTGGTATGAATACATATATAAAAATAATAGACTCAGACGGTCATCTGTTTTAATTAACTATAAACCGAAGGGTTTCAGGAACATAGCAAAACCAATAGCCAGTTGGATAAGGGCCAACAGCAGGAGCTGACAACCCAGTCCCGCCCGCCCAGGGAGCAAGTCCGAGGGATTTTCCATTAGGATGGTGTCTGTCTTATATACCGACCCCCTTGCCTTCACAGGGACGGAAATGGATACAATACTTAAGCGCGTCAACCCTAAAGGGAAGACTACTGTACAATCCCGGTGTTCTAGCCACCGTCTACCAGCCTTAAGGCGTGTCACAACCTCGTCTAGCACTGCCCCGCCGAGTCCAACTCAATCCAAATAACTCTCTTACGGAAGTGGCTCGGATGTTCAGTCCGGCATACTTCTAGTAACGTCAGGAGTAAACTAGTCGCGGGCATCCTTTCCCCAACCGGCTTCAAAGCGAACGGAAAGCTTTGAAGCCTGACCATAAACCCATCAGTAAACGATTAGTAGGGTCTTCCCATCCCTTAAACACAACACGTGGTCCTTTCTCCAGCTCCACCAAAGCAAAGCGTTGTTAAGATTTTATGGTGCTTGCGGTTAGGGAGGGTAGGGAACAAGTGTTTGGCTACTGCACAAAGGTCGCCGCTTGTGGATCCGAAGGCTGCGATGACCATACCACGAGTGCTAGGGGACTGCAGCGCTCCTACCACGACCCTACGGGGAGCCAGATGGATAGATTAGACAGACCTGATGGTCCAAGTCCATGAAGCAGAAGAAGAAAAAGTTTATCTATATTGGTATAATCGCCATTTTTACTTTCTCTACAACAACCTATAATACGTAGAGGAAGTATTGCTTTCCTCCCAAAAATTCGATTCCACCGAAAATACGCGTTTTGAGACTCCCTGATTCCACCCCCCCAAAAGCGACTTTAGAAAAGGATCTCCGTGTGTGTGTGTGTGTGTGTGTGTGTGTGTGTGTGTGTGTGAGTCTGTCTGTTCGGATTAGCATAACTCAAAAACGAAAAGTCAGCTAAATACCAAACTTGGTATTTAAGTTCAGCATCCTTCCAGGATGCGACATGAAAATTTTCAACAAAAATTCCCCCACCCCAAATCACCCTTCACATGGAATTAACCTTGTTATTTTTTTTTTTTTTTTTTTTTACTTTTTCAAAAATGGCTCTAATAATTTTGTTTAAAACACTATATGTTTAAGATATTTGCATGACAAATAAAATGTATACCTTGAAGTTTCTCGGAATAGCCACCGAAGTTCTCTTCATTGTGAAGGACTTTTGTATAACTGGTAAAATGTAAGAGATCTTACTATTAAAATGTAGAAATCATTAAAGCGTATAATATGTCAGATAAATTTGTTTGTAGTTTAAACTATTTTCGAGACATTTTTTGTCATTAGTTTTAATTTTTAAATACTGTTTGCTAGTGGCAAGTCGCCATTCATTTTTCTCGTGGTCGTGCAAGAAGTATGTCAGTTCAGGTCATCACATAGCGATCGATTTTTTTAAAAATCTATTACTTTGGCTTACACTAGGTATTATTCTTCGTATACCTACAGCGAAATGTATAAAGTCGTAATGAAGGTTTCTCTGATACAAGAAGTAGATAGATGAATAAGCATTTGTAAGAAAGTTTGTAGAATAGTGAGCAAAGTGTAAAAGTCATGTAAAACCGAGCGAGATAACTCTGCGGTAACATGTGAGGCTCACATTAGGGAGGTCTCAAGTTCAATTCCCGGTTACCGCCCAGTCAAACCATGGGTTTTTCGTGGTTTTCCTGTTGACACGGGCGAATGTTGGAGTGGATTTCCTCTCTCCCCCATTTCCTCTGATTTCATTCCTTTCATGCTTCAGATTGACTCCAGGATTGTAGTTCGGCCGGTTTCGGTCAGATGACGCAAGGGCAAGCGATTTGGAACTTCTTCTCGGCTCTACTAGAGGGAAGCCTGTAGAGCCTCCACTGCTGGGTCGTGTTTCCCCAGTCCCAATAGAGGGACGTCTCCGAGCGAACTTCCTGTGACCGGATGGTCAAGTATGAGGCAGTATTTTTAACACTTAAATGATTTCAGTCAAATTATATAATATATATTCAATAACAGCCCGCCTTAAAGCAGTATGTTTATGTAACAATATATAAAAAGTGTATATTACAGTCATTATATATGTTTATATTATTGTATACATGTTCAATAATGTTATGTGAATGTAATACGTAATTTCATAATGTAGGAGCTGTGAGAAAAATGGGTTAAAAGTTGCTAACAATGAGGTAACCTTGAAGCAATAATGAATTAGAAGGTTTAATAACGCTACTAGTCATTATTGGAGCAGCAATAATGCAACAGTTTATAAATAGCCAATCAACAACCAGAAAAAGCTTTAGTTAAATGAAGGTATTCTATTGGAGTAGGATTAGCCAATCAGAAATTGAAATATAGCAAAATTTACAAATTCAGAAGTCAGTTGGTTGTAGACAGTGTTCCTAACCGGACGCGAGATGCGTCCTCGAGAAATTTAATGCATATTCGTGTGAGACGAAAATAGTTTACGTGTTAAAAAGTGCAAGTAATTAATAAAATAATCTCATAGCTCTCTATATCAGCGAAGTGTTATTTAAATTGTGTCAAGCGTTAATAAATGTAGTGAAGTAAAAATTATAATCTGTGTAAGCCTACATTCTTAGCCGCACTACTCCCTGAAAAGAAAACCACGCCTCTAACAATAATACTGACGCAGCCGAGGCAAACATAAATATATAATATTTAAAGAAACAGTCAAATTACAAAGTTAATATTTTTAAATTTGGGACGAAGGCTACCGGGTACCATAGTGCGGTTACTCCTACTTCAAATTGGCTTTCCATACGTGAAGCAACAACCTCCTCCAAATTGGCTCCCAAAGCGTGTGGCAAATAACTTCTTCTTCAAGTGGAACTGCTACGGAACTCTGTCGACTTGCTCCAGCCTCGCTCTGCAGCCCACACGTATCCTGCGGTTCCCTCACCTAATCCATTTCTCCCGGGGCTGTACGTACTAAAGGTACATTAGGGGTCGAGGTGGAAGATGTCCCCTCCGTTTGCTCGTCCTGTTCTATCCTAAACCATGTGAATCCAACACATCAGATTTCTTTGGATGGTATTTCGCAAACTGCTCATCCAATTTGTACATTTTTCAGTCTTTCTCAATAATATAGGTAACCAACCATTGCCTTATAAAACATACAATTGTTTAAAAAGAAACCTTGGTATTAAAATAATGTATGAACACGGGTAATCATTTGTGTATGTTCACCGAACTTCTCTCGGTACATAGCGGAGAAGAGAAGAAATTTCGCCAAAACTAAAACAAACGACTAAACCCTGCCCTTAGCTCTAAACTGCGCATATGTAAATCAATGAGCGAGTGCGCATGTTGCTGGAACCAGTGCACTGTTTTCACTGACACGGGCGATTATGTCGATCGTTCTATATTGTAATTATTTTTCTTTATTTGATAGATTCTTTATTAGATTTGCCTACAGTTACACGAATAGTCACTAATCAATCTTAGAAATATAAAACATTAATCGAAGTTGGAGAAATGCAAATTTCAGGTACACTTCATTTAGCAAAGATGTTGGTAAAATACATATAATTACATTGGTATTAATGCAGTTTAACATAACTATTTTTTCACAGGTGTTTTTTTATCCACTTCCCTCACTATCATACGTGGGAAGCTGAAATTCCTGCACTCGGTGTGTTTTGCATTTTTACCGCTGACGTTAATAAAATACATTTAGTCCTGTAACTATTGATATCTATATTTATTGTTGCGTCATGCAATACAATCATATTTGATAATCGAATTAACTATTAAAATCTTACTGGCTTTACTTCCCGTTATTTGTTAACATTTGTTTACGGCTTAATTCATGCAGTATTTAAATATAACACTTTCGGCGCAAACAACCATATCACCTTCAGTTGCTTACTAGGTAAACACTACTAGGCTCGACCTAGATACTGCTTTTGAACAGCTGACACTGATTAGTTTTATTTTTGCGTAAGCTTTTCTATCATTCACTACCGTCAAAAAATTAGTATGCAATATACAAGAGTTAAGCGCTTTGCAATAATTCGGAAATGGAGATAGGTTATTCAACCGAGAGGGACACCTCGCGCACTGCGAACTACATAGATCTATCGTGGCTACAACCTCGTAGGAGCAAGGAAGGAAGTGAAGAAGCCGCAGAAGGTTACATGCCGTAGACATACAGGCCACAGGGACGCGCGGAATTTCCTAATATTTCCAAGCTTGCAGATCCGTTCCACTGCTGGAGTCGAAGAGAGAGGGCGACGAACCACCCACCAATCAAGTAGCCCTCTGGTGTCCACGGGGAGTACTCCTTCCATTGGGCATGCATCCGCGCCATCTGTCCTGCACCGCCATACGCCACGACATCTAGAAGAACACCTGAAAGATGAGAAGGAAATGATGGAAAGGAAATAATGGTAGAAAAGAAACCACCCTAGCTTTCGCCTGCTGACCCCGGGAAAACCACGAAAAATCCACGGATAAGAGTGGGCGGTCGCGGGGAATCGAACCCGAGACCTCTCGAATGCGAGTCCCACACATTATCGCGGCGTCACCTCGCTCGGTCGGAAGTGGAGATACTCGACTTCATCTCGTATTCTCGTTCTGAAAAAATGCATTTACACATTTGTATCTTAATATACTACTGGCGGATAATGCTTTATGTGGGTTACTGTGCACCCGGATAAAAGCGAAGCTCCAGTGCTTGAGAGAAAGTATAACTGAAGGAGTTTAATCTACTCTGAAATAATACAAAAAACACTGGTGTAGTAGTAGCAGTAGTGTCGGATAGAAGCTGTGCATTATTCATAGTGTAAACACAAGCAGTTTGACAGGCAAGAGAAACGAACTTGAATCTCTCAGATGCTATGGACTCTGAAAGTGGGTGACGGACACTAGTTTGCTTATCTCTAAGCTTTGCACACTGTAAAGGTCAAGGTACATATCACAGCGGCGGAGCACCGCAAGTAAGCCGCAACGGTCCTTTTTTTCTTCCAACGTGATCCCTGGGAGGGAGGAATGAGGGGAGAGACTCGAAGGGCAATCAGATCCAGATGCCGACGAGCACAAGTATGGGCGGGATCCCAAACGTTTCTAGATTGAACGCATCCGGTGCAACCCGGTCCTATCCACAAGCCACCGAACTCCTGGCAGTCCCCTATCGGATGGAGCCCGCTCGGGGGAGAGACCTGAGTAGTCCTCGCAGTGACGCCAAGGAAGATACCTCTACAGAGCGCAAGCAATCGTCCAGTCGCAACCCGCCGAAAACACCGTCGTCTGGTCCTACAACCCCGAAACAGATGATAAGGGAGATGATGGGTACGGTAGAAGATGAGCTATTCCATTATTCGCCTACCGACCCAGGGAAACCACGAAAAATCCATGGTAAGAGTGGGCGGACCTCCCGTGACCTCCCGAATGCGGGCCATAGATGTTACCCCCTGATCCATCCCGCTCGGTTTTTATATTTTGTATTTGGGGATGTGTAGGAACAAAACAGAATTATAAAAGCTAAAATATAGAATTTGTTAAGCGCCTTTTTGCGACAGCAGGTCCTTCGCCAAACAAATAGAAACCACGCTCAACGACAGTAATTAATAGAGAACTGCTTTTTATTAGCCCTCTTATGTGCTTTCCCATCTACAGCTAAGCCACAGCAGGTCATCTATATACTACTACACATAAGTTACTGTTTTTATCACGATGACGTATTGGTAGGAGGTTTGCTTTCATAACTACAGGTTATATAGTTGGATTTCCAGTAGGGATGAATTACTTCTTTGGGATTTTTCCGGATTTTTCTTTGTTCTAGAAGGATGAACTTCAGGTATATTTCGATGTCAAAAAACTCAAGGTAGTCGCTATTAATCACACTACTCAAATGTCCCTATAAGAAAAAAATAGCATGTCAGATCTGGTGATCTTGTAGGTCATGAAATGTATCCATACGTTTAGGACTGCTAACACAATAACCCTAACGTTTTCCGGTGTAAATGCAGGTTTTTCCTTACCTGGAGGCTTCATCCTTAACGCAGAAGCAAGCAATTCAAAATTCTGCCTCCAGATTTTATTGCATAATACCGGATCATTGCGATTGATTTAATGACGTCAAAATAACCGTTGTCCAACAATGAATTTGTCATCATTTTTGTAACATACCTTAAAAGCAAAAGCATTCTTCACCCATATCACCCATTACAAACAAATGCTGTGGAATGAAAAGCATGTTGTGTATTCGAAGGCAGGTGAGAATATTCTAATCTGGAAATCGCCTATTTTAGTGGGCTCATCTTGTATTTTTACTATCTCTACTGCTTACTTGTAGTAAGTAGGGGAAGTATTGTATTCCACCAAAAAATTCCATATACGTACATATTAGGATTTTTGCATTTAGTAGAATATTTCCGGAATATCTGGAATTTGGTTAATCTGAACTACAACCAGTCCCACCTATTCCGGATAAACGAGGTTACTGTGTAGGTGAAAATAAGTTTTGAAAGAATAGTTTGTAGAAGAATGATTAGAGTAAGTAGTGTGAATGTAACTCAAAAGATTTTTGTTGATTTGTTTCTTTTGAAAACAAGCTATACAAGCCCAAGAAAACAAAAATGAACATATCTTGTGCTGCATGTAATTTTGTAATCAAACATTAAGACACAATGTAGTTAGAGCTCTAACTTAATATTCTCCATTGCAAATTACCTCCTCTCTAGGAATACGTCGGCAATAAATTAACTACATAAGCTTGAGACGCATTTGAAATCTTCACGGTAGCGCTTCAGCATGACGAGAGCGAAGATGCATAAGCTACCGACCACATAACAATGGCTCTTCCTCGTCTATTGTAGCGCCATGTCAAGAGTATTATGCTGACTTTAACTTCCGGTCCATACCTGAAAAGGATGCTATCCCATGCGTGGTGGCGTATAGGATAATATATAGAACTCATCTGATTGCAAATAAGATTGCGCTCTAGGAGACCATCTTATCATGCAAAGTTGGATTCTACTCTTCACACCTAATGTACTCTTCAAGCTGTCGTGCAAATAACTCACACCGACGGAAGATATATCTCCCCGTCAAGTAACGGGCAGTAGCCTGCGTCTTTTCGAAGGAGTTATTTGATGCGCTGATTCATGCATTCAGAAAAATCTCTCTTCTTTGCTTTCTCTACCGTGTACATAATAGGTAGAGGAGGTATTGCATTCCATTCAAAAATTATATATCGAAATTTCACCGGAAATACATGTTTTGAGGACCTCTGAATCAAAAAAACTGTTAGAAAACGGGCCCGAGTGTGTGTGTGTGTGTGTGTCTGTGAACAGCATAACTTAAAAAAACAAAGTAGAATAAATATCAAACTTGGTATTTAGGTTCAGGGCCTTCCAACGATGCAACACAAAGATTTTCAAGAAAATCTCACACTCCAAAACACCCTTGACATGGAACATTTTTCAAAGTTTTTGTTTTTTAACGATTTTGATTAAAATGTTATATATTTAAAATATTTTCATGACAAATAAAATGTATATCTTAAATTTTCTGTGAATAGCCTGTGAGGTCTAAACTGTAGGCATTCCACAAAGAACGGTTAAGTTTGTTATAGCTAAAAAACCAATTATATAGGTCTCACTATCATTTATCATTAGGAATGGCTCAGCGTTAATTGGTGACTATTTCCATTTCTTGCAGTACGGTGTATGTGTTTGTGGCACTTTTGGGGAGATTGGAGCGCGTGCATTACGTATATTCCTTTTAAGGAGGGTCGTATCCCAGTGGAGCTGGGGCAGGGAAGCTCATTGTATCGGCTACCATTCGGGGAGTTTCAATCTGGAAAGATAGGAAACCTGTCCTATGTCCTGGTCCACCGTCCTCTGTCCCACCTCACCTCTCTCTCCCGGGGGCGCCCCTTCAGTAGCTCACGCACAAAAGATCATCGTAAGTTGAGGTGTTAAGTCCCTCTCTGCTCCATATCCTAGTCCTACACATTACTAAAATTACCATAGTTATATTTTCAACCCCTAATGTAGAAATTAACACCACTTGACAAATATAAATTTTAGGCACTTACGCTTTAGGTACCGCAAAAATTATAGGCCTCATAATAACTTTTCAATAACCACCTCATTCCATATTCACAGCTCTGTTGCTATTAGTTGCCTCCACTTAAGAAAAGTTCTACACTTCATTCATGTTTTATTTATATTACTGCTGTACACAATCAAACACACTGATCGCAACAACGTGGTCGTACACAGCGTGGGCTACACTTAGGAGTAGATTGTAGAACTCAGTGGGATTGCGTAGCCAAACTAAAAGGCAAGGAAGGAAGGAAGGAAGGAAGCGCTGAATTATCTCAAGTCTGTATTTCGATTCATTTCTACTGGATTCACCAACTAAGGTAAAGTAAAGGCTTAGAGCTTATCACTTACCAAGCTAGGCGACTGGAGAAGCGATGTAAGCAAGGTAAATAGTGCACCAACTAAATCACCTTCACTCCCAAATCAGTCAGTACTGCCAGTTGCATTAGTACTTTCCCCTTCTCCCAATACATTGCATTACATGTTTGCACTTATATATAAGAGTCGATGGAATGTTGAAATTACTCATCTAAAAGAATGGCGGGGATCAAGAATGAAGAAGCTAGCAATACTTTCGTGACACAATTATCAACAATGTGAAACCTGATCCACATTATCCCCCCTTCCTTTTTGTCCAGCATAAAGTGTAACGCAACAACTGTCAATAATAGTGTCTAGAACAGAAAAGCGAAAATTAAAAACGTAGAGATATCGAAGATGTATCCAAAGGTTATTTTAAAGTATTAGCATCAGGTAACAAAAATAGAGGCGCCGTCCCTAGTCGAAATCATTGTCACTTCAATGAAAATCTCTTAATCTGAAACCCAAAAATATTAAATTGTACTGCTATGTTGTCATTATGACCACGGTATTCCAAATATATCGCGAAATTCCTTCTAAGAATTGCATTTCGGATGATTCTATTTTCCTTGTTCTCTTTCTATTAAGGAACCAGATTTCGCTGCCATATGTCAATAATGGAACTGCTAGAACTTCGTAAAATGTTAATATTGTGTCATTTATGATCTGTTTAATGTCCTGAAGGGAATGCTTTACACTTCATTTCCTAAATCAGCACATGCCAATCGCCACTTAAGCGTGCTTGCTGGAGTTCGATAGGATTACGGAGCTGTACCATTATCCTTAACGATCGCAAAATATTAAAGTTGGGTTTTCTAATATTGATTTATTACTCGATCAGATTGTTGTACCCAAGACAAATGATAAAAGAACCAAAGCTACCGCTGAGGTAACAACGTTCTTCCGAGCTAAGCTTCCGATTCTTTAGTTCTTCTAAGAACTGCTTTCTTTGTTCCTCACTTGTAGAACCACTGCTTCTTTATATTTCTGAACAGATGCAAATCACAAATCGTAGAAAAGGGAGGCGAGACACTAATTCAAAAGCACGGTATTCAATGGTAGACATTGCAGCGTGTAAAGTGTGAGGCATGTATTGTACTGATGAACAAGCACAACCATCCCACGTCTTCTCTGCTTGGAAACTGCTCCTATGCTCTTCTGGAAAACTCTTTTGTTGTGGAGATTTTACTCGAAGAGATCTGCGATGTTCACATTTCAGCGTCTCATGTCCTCTTTTATCAATAGCTGCATTTTAAGTGCAGTTATTTATGTAAGGTAAGCTAGGTACTAGACACCAAAATCTACTCAACAAAATCTATACATATAATAAACCTCTAACCGAAAAAATTGTGGTAATTTTCGTTTTCAATGCATAAATTCAGGTGCATTGGTTTTGTGTCGAAATCGTTAACTTTAAGTAGGCTCCCCACAAAAAGTTCCCTTAATAATGTACCTACTTAAACCAAATCTAAAATGTAGCACCATATATTCTTCAAACTCTTGCTTATAACGTTCTATTGCTCCAAGGCTGAGTCTGTTCAAAAAACTTTACTTTATTCATCGTTTAATGATAACTAACATATTTTTAAACGCCAAACTTAATACTTTTCTATACAATCATAGCACTACGCTGCTTACATAATGACAACTGTTTCCCGATTTCGTACTGATAATTATGAATTTGTACGTTTAAATATGAAGGCTGCTCGCCGCACCAGCCTTACGCACATGCGCGTTTCGTGTTGCGGCTTGAAGGAGGCACAATGAATAGTTTCGTGCTATCAAGGCTAGCCCAGCCTCTGGTCCTTAAAGAGTGTTTTGACTCTGATATGAGATTTCATTCTCGGTAAATTTGGAGGGGTCCAGACTTCTAGAGACTCGAAAGAGTTTGATTGTATGTGGTCTGGAGTGCAGAATGTGAATCTGTCGAAACTTCTTTCAATGCCGTGCTTTGAGATAAAGTTTGTAAGTCAGTGTAGCAAAATATGGTATCACAAACATAGTAATAACCGGATAATTACAGATAAATGTTAGGTTTAGGTATCAATGCATTGTAAAACAATCTTATCATATAAACCTCCGTAAGGTACGTAAGATAAAAACATACATAAACGAATAAAACACAATAATTAAACAAACGACTATAGGTGAGAACACAAGTCAATTTTGATTGAACCACAACCGTCCGTCCTTTCGGTAGGAAGGAGCACGAGTACTGAAACATGAGTTAAAATGTATCCAATAAATTCTATGACGAACGAATTATTCTTAAGCTTTTCACATTAGGTATTGAAACAATGACACCCAGAATCCTTATCAAGGGCCATCGAGGGCTGAGAAAGATAAGGTATCGAGCTGATATAGAGGAAACTTTAAGGATAATTCAAATCTGGATACGTATCTGTTGTTTTTAAATTTTACAAGTTTAGCATCCTTTCATCTATGTTTGCAGCAGTTAACCTAAAAGTCATAGATTCAGGAGGCGCTCTATATAAACCACTCTTAGTTTTGAAACAATTTCAATCAAACTTCAACTACGGCAACAAGTGTTCTTCAAACTCTTACATATAAGATTTCAACTCGGTATTTTTGTAAATTTTTTGATGCATAGGTTTTAAAACATTAAGTTTTAAAATGCTTCTTAAGAATAAGATGAGACAAATTTAGTAATATCTCATATATTACCAGTTTTAGAGTTATTATTTATATAAAAGTTATTCAGAAAAAGCGCACAACAGCAATTTTTTTGTACCTCTACAATGTTTTAAAGCACTGACTGACGGCGACATCAGTCATAACGTCAAAACTCATGAAGGAGTTTGTCGCTTCGCAAAAGTGTGTAATCTCTGGGATTGAATGCGAGGATGAACCATCGGAGATGTAAGGTGGCACATGGTTGTTTAACATCGTGTGTAATCGTTCTGAACAAAGTCTGTGGAGGCTTAACTCAATTTCTCAAAAACTTCTTTCAATACAGGCTGTTGAAATGGATATTAAAAGTGAGTCCAGTACCGATGTACGCTAATTAAAATATACATTAAAATTAAATGTTAATGATATAAATTTATGAGTTGATTTGGATGCGTGTTGGGACTACACTTCCCGAAGTTCTAAACATTTTTGTAAACGTTTGGTGTACTCCAGTTTTCCACGTTTTCCTTGGTCGCGCACGTTTCCTTCTTCCTCGCGGTGACCACCCCAGGATAATCCTTAGGCATCTTTCTTCTTTCACTCTTCTGAAGTGTTTATAACATTGAAGGATTCTTTGCTCAACCCTTTTTATCACGGACTCTTCCATATTCATCAATTTTCTAACCTCCTCGTTCATTTTCCTTTCCAATCTAGATACTCTGGCTGCCCTTCTTATTGCATTCATTTCTACCACTCGTATTCTACCTCTCTGACTTTCAACAAGTGTCCATCCCTCTGCCCCATATGTTAATATTGATTCAACTAGACTTTGAAGGGCTTTGCTTTTCATTTACCTAGTAATAGTTCTACTCCACCAAACCCCATTCAACATCTTTATCGCCCTCCTGGCCTTTTGCACTCTATATCCACATACATTTTGCATCTTCCACTTTCATGGACAATGTTTGCCAAATATTTAAATTCACAGACAGACTTAATGTTCCCTGGGGGTATATTAATGTCTCTTCCCCTACCTCCCACCATCAGGTATTCAGTTCTAGCCATGTTGACCAGAAGGCCTCCTGTATCGAAGGCTTTCATCATATATTTCTGATCTTCGCCATACACAGTAATTAGTACCTGGTCATCTACAAACAAAAGGGAATGCATTGTACCTCGCCCAACTGGTACTCCCATACCTTTACAAGAGTGAAACCCTCTGACGTGGGAAATGGCGTTGAAGCTTCTTCCGAAGGGAATTAAAATTGCCTTTTATTTATGGACGCTCTTTAACTGCTATGGTCCTTAGCGTCCCATTCTATATTGTGCATGAAAGACTGGTAATTTTGCTCAGGGACCCCTTTATCAGGCTTTAGATTATTTTACGTGCCGTAAATCTACGACACGACCACACTTTCCTTCCGAAGGAAGGAATTAATTACAATTTAATTTCTAATAGAATTTTGTTAAATAAAATATTTCTTGAATATTGATTTTTACAATAATTAAAAAAGGAGTAAACGAATGTTTTATATATATATTATATATATATTTAATTCATTTTGTGGAATTTAGATTTCTTTATTAATATTATTTTTATTGATTTTTATACTTGGAATTTATTTTAGGCATGCTAATGATTTTTACGCCCGAAAAAATCCATCGCCCTCCGCCAGGTTTGAACCCGCGACCTCGGAAGAGGCAGTACTGTATTCCGCCCAAAATTCCTTGTTGAGATTTCACCTGTAATATGTTTTGAGTCCCCATGAATCGAAAAAGGAATTTAGAAAGTGTAAATAGCTTAACTCAAAAACAAAATGTGGATAAATACCAACTTTGGTGTTTAATTTCAGAATCTTTGAAAACGCGACGCGTAGATTTTCAAGAAAATTCCCAACCCAACTACCCTTTACATAGAACATTTTTTATGTTTTATTTTCTCAAAAAAATGGCTCTGTTTTTTATTAAAACATTGTATATTTAAGATATTTATATGGCAATTAAATTTTCTGGGGATACTTACGAAGTCCTCTTAATTCATACACAAAAATATAGAACTCTTTAGAACACACAATTTATTTCAAACAACCTTTTTGTGACATTAGCCATTTCCGAGATATCCATGATTAATAGTTTGAATTTTTCAAAACTGTGGGTTTTTTAAGTGCTGTCTCTATTGGATTGTTTCTCGCGAAGTCACAGGCGCATGGAATTCCAAGGTCGGTGTTAATCATCTTCAGTATTGAAGATGAGTTTTCTCTATTCCCCTTGTACCTACGAGGCGTGTTTTTAATGTAAGTACCCTTGTAATATTTTGCCGCTGCAGTCGCGATTTCGGGCATGCGCGATCACTTTCTCCATTCATTAGGAAGCCAGACGCAGCTGTGAGCAACCGTCACTTTGTGTTTTCCTGTTGTTAGAGCATTTCGAATAATCCGCCAACTGAAGTGATTCGTTTTTTGAATGCGAGAAATGTTAGGCCGGGAAACATTTATCGCCAGTTGTGTGAGGGGAAACAATATTGAGTGACAATACCCGGCCACACATAGCCATACATACTCAGCATCTGATACCATCATTTGGTTAGAAACAATGGGACCACCCTCCTTACAGTCCGGATTTGTGAAACAAGAAGTGCAGACTTGGCTTTCATCACAGGCGGCAACACACACTTCGTTCAACTAAATATGCAATGTAACTAACTATTTATGTAAATGTTTATATCGATTAACACGAAGTAGATGGGAAGCTAAGCTTTCGTAAGAATATTGTAGAAGTTACATAAAAATAAACTATAGTGGGTCGATAAAGTCATGTAAAAGTAACAAATCAGCGTTTTGTGGTAGATCTTCAAAAGAGAAAGGTCGCTGCTTCTTCACTATAGTACAAGACGTTCTATCCATGAACCGATGCTGCACGTACTGACCGATTACAATTGTAAAACACGCCCACGCTCAGCCTGAATTCAGACATGCGTCCTCCTGATTATTACCTTTTCCTAAAGTGATAAATCCAAATCGAGGTCACAGTTTTACAATGATAAATGACATGAATACGCTGTGATCCAATGCATTGGAGACTAAATCTTTGGAGGAGAATTAGAGGATATCCAACGGCTACTACATATTCGAAATTAGTCGTTAAACTGCCGGGGGTTACTCTGAACGATGTTAATGTATGTTGAACAAATTACACGTAAGACAACTATGTAACGCTGTGGATTATGAGGATTTGTACCTAGTTTCTTTTTAGTTTGTAAAGGAAGTAGGCTACAATGTACGGTGCAGTACCATCATGATCCCATTTCTTGCGATACTACACATATAATAGAATATCCATTAAACGGCTACAAGAAGCAAGGACGCGAATCGTGACCTAAGCTGAGGTTATGGCAGGATTTTTCATCGCAGTAATTATAAATTATATCGGTGCTCGCGATCTGTAACAGAGTGTGAACGTATCGCAATTACAGATTCATCACGATTCTCGCAAGCAGCAGGTCTTTGGCCCCTTTCCAATGTCCTTTGTTCGTGCGTGCATCCTCCTCGTCCGGAATGTTCCTTCCACAAGGTCGTCATTTTTCCTACATCTTCAATAATTGACCGCTAAACATCATGGACACGTATAATCTGCGACTGTAAATTACCGCCATGAACCATTTTCGTATTACAAGAGAGTGAATACTGCGATTAACGGATTTGCGACGTTGCGCCGGGCAAAGAACGCCACAGATTCGATTCCCTGCTTTCTTACCGGTACAGTGGTCTTTAATTGCAGATTTTCTGCTTGAGACACTTTCTCAACCAAGCGAATACCCAGACCAGTGTTTCAAATAGGCGAAAGTTCTATAAATGACACTTTACTTCCATCTTACATGCATTAAATTCCCTGTAGATTGCGAATTATAAGATAACGCTGCATTACGTGCCATATCAGAGGTTTCTTTCTTTCTTTCTTTTAATTAACCATTTACTTGCTATCTTTCAGTTCCTGAGCACATAATTGGCAGTCAAACGACAGTGAGTCAGTCATAAATGTCATTGAACATTTATCTCAAAGGTTATCCCCAATTCTGTTAACGCATTTATCCCATTTATAGATAAGATAGTTTCATTCATATAGAAGTATTTAGACTGTTAGTAAATTCATAGCACTACAGAAGTGCAGATGAACTTTCGGATCTGTATCATCTTCACGGATGCCAAAAATATACAATCAAAGGAAACAACAGAAGCACTTGAATTTTTCCCTCGTGAAATTAAGATAACGGTTTTCTTTGATAGCGATGCCCAAAGCTTTTCGGTTATACGAGGTGTGTTCAAAATAAGACCCAACTGTTATTTACCGAGCTACAGCCGATGAAGTGAGCACGTGCACAGCTGTTGGTCGGACTAGTGACAAAATGACAATGAAAGAGTTTGAAGCACAAAGGGTGTGTGTGAAATTTTGCTACAAACTTGGCAAAACTTTTACAGAGACTTTACTTTTACAGAACAAAGAGTCTCCTCGTCCAAAAAAGCACGCACGAGTCGATCAAAGATCAAGGTGATGTTGGTTGTGTGTTTTTTTACTGCAAAGGCATTGACCATCAGGAATTTGTTCCACGTGGTCATATGGTAAACACGGAAGATACCACGGAAGTTTAGCGTGTTTGAGGGATATGTGCGCAAGAAGAGGCCTGAATTGTGGAAAAACCAGACTTGGATGTTGCATCATGACAATGCGCCAGCTCACGCTTCGCTCTTTGTCCGCAACTATTGGAAAAACATCAGACTCCAAGTGTGCCCCATTCACCTTATTCTCCGAACCTAGCCCCAGCAGACTTATTCCTGTTTTAAAACCACGTTGAAAGGACGTCGTTTCCAAACCATAGTGGAGATTTAGCACAATGCGACAAGAGACCTGCGCGCCATCCCTGAAAGTGCGTTCCAGGAGGCTCTCCAAAAATGGAAGAATCGTTGGGTACGATGTATTGCCAGTAGAGGAGACTACTTTGAGGGGGGCAGTGCTTAAAATATTTTACAATGAGCAATAAAGATGTTATAGCAAAAGTTCGGTCTCTTTTTGAACACACGTCGTAAGTCCATAGTCAGTTTTGGATTTGACCGAGAAGCACCAACATTCTACCTAAAACTTTCCCCGCACAATATTCTTATAAACACGGCCATTTGTGGATATGGTTTGAATCAAACGGGTTGAAGCGACTGTATACAAGCGTAAATTAGATGTGCGAATAGTTCTGTAATAATTCCGAACGTTTCAGCTACCCCCTCTCATAAAAGTACTAGATTCCAAATAACAGTTACAAAATAAGACACATCTACAAGCATTTTCGCACAATCATAACATTAAGATATTTTTGGTACACTATTACTACCTGAATTCGTCGGATTCTTTCACATCACGTCCTGATCCTTCGCCCCGTTCCCAAGAGCAGTGTAGTTAAAATAAAATATTAATTTCGAAATTAATGATATTATTTTATTTCCTTTGAAGTTTTAAAACTAGAACTTATGTTTGGTTTACAAGATCAATGTATTATTTTAAGTTATCAAAACGTTGGATTGGTTTTTGTGTAGGGTAGTGTACGCAAAATGAAGCAAAGGGAGAGCGATGGTCCCTATTCTTTTCTCTCCCCAAAACTTAAACGCGAATTCGTAACGTACTAATACAATATATGCTTTACATCTTACGTATTATAACAGCTCAATTAATTCACTTAGAAGAGCTCAAGTCCATTATCATCATAGCAACTGTATGAGTTTCCATGGTGCTAATGGTTGTATGTTCCAAATGGCTCCTCGAATAATTGTCTTCATATGCGTATTGTAAAAGCTCAATAACATAATTAAATCTGATTGGCCGGAAGATATCTTGTGGGCGTTTCCCTTTGCTGGAACCTGAAGGCACTAATGCAGTTACGGTCTCATATTACATATATATGCTTGTAACTGTTATGGTGTAACGCGGCGTACTCTCTACGATCAAAACGTTATTTTTATAAATATTATTAAAATACTCGAATAAGCGTAAGTGGGAATTTGAAGACTTATTATTTTGGAGCTGTATGTAGGGATTGATAATACGCGTTTTTAAAGTACCGATATTTTTTTATAAAAAATAACACAACATTACTTTTCAAATACTTTATTATTATTTATTAGCTTACACTTCTCCACATAGTCATCGCCATTATTCAGGCACTTGTAACAGCAAACCAGTTTTTGTATGCCTTCGTCAAAGAATGATGCCACCTGTGATGAAAGAGTCTGCGGTTCTTGTATCACATCATCGCGTTGAAATTTTTCCCACCAAGGAATTTCCTCAGATGAAGAAAGAGACGAAAATCGCTTGGTGTCAAATCCGGATTGTAGGGAGAAAATTGAAATTGAGTTTTATTTATGGACGCTCTTTAACTACTATGGTTCTTAGCGTCCCATTCTATATTGGGCGTGAAAGACCGGAAATTTTGCTCAGAGGCCTGTTATCAGTCTTAAGGTTCTTTTACGTGCCGTAAATCTACGACACGAGACCACCGGCTTCTGTAGTGAGGATGGTCAAATTGTTCCCAACCAAATGATGCGATCAGATCTTGGGTTTGTTTTTCTGTGTGTGTGACCGGGCATTGTCGCTCATTATTATTTCCTCATAAATCTCTCACAATTGGTGATGAATGTTTGCTGGCGTAACATTTCTCGCATTCAAAAAACGAATCATTGACCTGGCTCACAGTCGGCGGTCGCTCGATTGTTTTGAACATTTCGAAACACTCTAACAACGGAAAACATAAAGTGAGAATCGTTCACTGCTGCGCCTGGCTTCCTATGAATTAAGTGATCGCGCATGCTCAAAATCGCGACTGCAACAGCAAAATAATGAAACGGTACTTAAAGCACTCCTGGTATAAGCCAAGGCGCACCAAGACTGCACAGTGCTGTATCCTCTGCTTGTGCCTACACCGAACCTCACGGACAAATGGTGTTAAGGTGAAACTTTAATATTTTACAGATAAGCATATACACCAGGTGATCCATTATGCAACACTTCAATCTCATGAAGACAATTAGTCGATATTACTCTTCTTACCCGCTATATTATACTCACCCTTCCTAATGAACTGAAACCGACATTAGTAATGATAACCATATCTTGTTTCAGAAACATGAAACTATTGTCCGCTGTAGTGATGCATGCGATGAACATAAGAGGGAGGATGTAGGATGTAATTACCGGAGGGGGATACCTCGCCAATGCGACAAATTAGATCTATTGAGAGTCAGGGATGAAGTGAAGGAGTCGCAGGAGGTGTCAGACGGGAACACAGAGACACACGGAAGTCCCTATCACTTCCAGTATGAAACACCCGCTCTCGCCAGTAGACGCGAAGAGTCCCGCGAGAGGGCAACTAAGCGGCCCTTGCAGAGAGGCCAACGCAGTCGAGAAATCTTTCCAAAGCGCATCAACCATGCCATCTGTTCATCGCCAGACGCACTTCGGAACCGGAGACACTGCCTGAAATATGAAAGGGAGAAAGATTAAATAACAGTAAATAAGGGAAAAGAGAAATCGTGATATGATACACCATCCCAGCATTCGCCTAGATGTCCAGAGGAAAACCACGAAAACCCCATGGTCAGAGTAGGCGGCTACGGGGAATAAAACTCATGACCTCCCGAATGCAGGAAGATAAAAGGCTCTAGAAGGAATTCTGAGTAAATAGAACCTTAACTGAACATTGTAAACTAAACGATATGTAAATGTTAGTAAAGAAGTGGAGACAATAGATACACAGTACCTAAATCGAAGTGGCGTATTATAGTTTTGTCTCTTCAACGAATTGCGGATGAATTGTTTGACTCCTAGTTTATGCATCTATTTTCTTTCTTTTTTGCTTTCCCTGCCACAAAACTATGGTAGGTGGAGGTAATATTGTTCACCGACACATATACACGACCGGTTTTTAAAAATGTTCCTTTTTGGATTCAGGGGTCTTAAAATATACATTTCTGTTGAAATCTCGATATCAAATATTTTGGCAGAATAAAATACTTTCTTTACTTATTAAAGTTATGTAGTATGTTTATGAATTTTTAGAGTGGCTGCAGAAATAAATTACATTGGATTTAGAAGGCCAAGTGACTGTAACATATTAGTCTGAGAAATATAACGTCAAGTATTGTAATCCAACTGCCTATGAAAAAAGCATCTAGACAGGACCAAGTTTTGAAGTCCCAACTAAGAATAGGCCACTCCAAGATTACAGCTATTTTCTAAAACAGAACCAGCCTCCGATCCGCCAACAGTGCAACGTACAACTGACCATCAAGCACATTATCATCGAATGCCTACTTCACAACTGTGGCAACAGCACTACCAAATATCCACTGAACTTCAATCAGCGCTAACTCCTCTCCTGTCTCAAATTAACTCATTTCTTCAAAAGTACAAAGATGTATAAAATATATAATGTTTTGTTCTAATACCAATTCATGTACAGATAATCGTAAAGTAGCATTGTGACTTTAGATTAAAGCGACTATAAAAATTGTTAAAAAGACACATCTTAATTGCTTCTATAAGTTTACAGCCACATACTTGATATTAGGCAATTTTATGTCCTAGGCTCAAAATGCTGTAGCATCACAATTTTCCCTTAAGAGGGTTTCAAATAGGAATTAAGATGTAGTGCCCACACAACAATATGGAATGTGACACGCCATTCCAGACCCTTGGACACAGTTCAAGAGTCAATCTGTAGGCAAGTCACACGTTTTCCTGTTGTTAAAAGTTCTTTGGAAATGCGACGGAAGAGAACCTGAAGTGATGTTTTGAATAACCAAGAGGAGCTCTACTGAATGGGATGTCTCAAATATGACGAAGTCCTTGAAGGAGCCTCTTCAAGTAGGGTTACTAACAACTAAATGAATTACGTCATATCATGCACGATAAGAATTAATGTGCAGCTATCTCCCGATCAATTGACAGAACACAAAGTGAAACTCTGGTGTTGCCTAGAGGTTTCGCCTATTTTACTCCTACACGCAGAAAAGCAGGATTTGGCGTGAAAGTACAGATCGAACGCTTGTTAACTGTTACCCGGTAGTCAATCACGCAGATTTAGATATTTGCCTTCCAGCATAGTTTCTAGACACAGGCCTACGAGAATATTGTAGTATTTAAGTAGGACAGCAACATCCACACAACAAATTCACAAGAAAAGCATACAAAAGGCTACAATTTTATTGTGAGTGTGTGTGTTTGTGTCTGTAGGTATATCTATGAACATCATAACTAACAGGAAAAATAAGATAAATGCCAAATTTCATACTTGAGGCACTGTATTGCTGACTTAAGGTACATTTTCTCAAGAACTATTCGAATATCAGTGGGAAATTTTTACAGCTATTTCAAGCAATTCTTTTAAATATGTGAATCTTGTTTTGTAATGTAATCTCCATTTATATAAATCTTAGTATGTTTTGTACAACAACAAGATTTTCCTTAATTCACTGTAAAAAAACAGTTTTTTAAAAAATATTTAACTGATTAGCACAAAACTAGATCCACAACTCTGTTAATATATGTTGAAATGTAAGATTTTTATCTTTCAGTTTCTGAGGAAACTGTGCCTTTATAACATAAAATGTATTTTACGGAAACATTTAAAAAATGAAGGAAAAACTCACTTTTACAGTTACACAGCAGCTAGAATTCTCCTAGACAGTAATTAGAATCCTCTTCCACATCGCCAGCTAGAAGACTTGCTCTCCTGTTGGATTTAACTTTATATTCATATTTCTGAACGCTATTTCAGCTTGGTGATTCTTGTCTGATCCAGTCACTCCAGCATAGTTGCTGTGTATTTTCCAATATTCATGCCAAAATCTTCCAACACTTTAACCCTAACTATGTTACCATCATTAAAAGTTAAAACAAAGTCATACTAGATAGACAATTGCAGGTTTTAGTCCATTTTTGGTGCTCTTGTCCAAATTACATTATTGAATGACTCGTTCGCGTTTTGAGTTTATCCATGTAGGCACTTTTTAGTAACTGTGTTTAATATATCTTCATAGATGGGTTTTGTAACTAACAGGACAGCCTTTGGAATGGGGTTTTTATGAACACAGTCACCTGTACCAGCCTCTTTAGCTTGCAGGGGAAGAGAGTGCATGTTGTGTAAAGGTTTTACATCCCCTTTATGGAAAAATTTAGCCCAAAATGGTCTTGCCATTTTCTCTAAGTCTTCAGAATTGTCTCTTATATTTTTACCATAGTAAACTTGAAGTTCATATATAAGTGCGTCTGAAAGGCGACCCCTGATTTTCCATCAGAAAGCAATGTTTTTTGGGTGACTGTTTTAATTTTCTCAGTCTCTTCCCCATTCTCTTTTGCACATGTCCAGGGCACTCTAATTTAGCAATCTGAATTTATCTGTAAGGCTTATTCTCACAAACAGCCTTATAGCTTTGGAGTCACCATCTCCAAGAAATTTTAAATATCTTACTTCTCGTTGCTGCTCAGAACGATTAAAAATAGATACTGCTGCAGAGACCTCCATCCCACCAGTATTCCCACTGTAGTTTTTATTACATTAATGCTTGCTATTGTCTTTCCCTGCTAAAATGCAAGCCTGAAAATATCTTTATAAGACTTCTACATCAAGTACCTTTCTGTAGCAATACTTGTTACTGAAGCACACCCGTTGTTCGACTTATAACCCCTCTTCTGCCAGGTTCCATCGAATACAATAGTTATATCACTATCGTTTTCATTTGTATTCACGCTTCTACTAGGGCAGCTTCTTTCATTGATTTCAAAGGTGCAGATTTTACACCTTCTCCAACATTTGTGGGTGGAGTTGCAATATTTAAAAGCCTGACAGTACTTTTCCAGCAGCAAACCCTTTGCCAATACATCTTAGTCCATAATAATATCTTATATATCCCTACATATACAAGTTATTGCTTTCACACTTTTCAAATGTCCAGAAATTTTTTGTTGTTTTGCATTGAACACATTAAACTTTCCAATTGGAATCTAAACCATTTCTCTAGGTAATATTTTCTGTCAATCTGATCTGCCCACCACATAAGTTGCAAAATACAAATTCAGATAAAACTGTACTTAAAATGTTAAAGTCAATAATTAAATTAATATTTGTGTCATATACACCATCTACATATGCATATTCATCTTGAAATTCTGCCAATTACTTGGGGGAAGTTGGTGTTGAGGATGATTGTTATCAACAGGTTATGTTCTATAATACCTATTACCTTTGTTTCTACGTTTTTTAAACACTGGTTGCACCTTTCCCAGTCTGATAATCACTATAAACAAGTTAAAATATATTACCTTAACAAAAAAACGCACTCTGGCACAAGAACAATATCACACTTTTTGAAGATAAAATTCCAATGTTTACTATTTTTCCCTTGCACAGGCAGCGCCAATCTTAACAGTAACTGTGCAATTGCTACAGCGTAAATTCCACTATAAAATTAGCTGAATTTCATATTTTTAGCGTAATTGCCTCAAAAGTTTTTTTTTCTGAAACGATGCAAATGGGGGTCAGGTGCAGCACAATTTTGATAAATATATTTAAAATATTTATAATGCACCCCAACACTAAAATATATATCCAAATGTTCATAAAATTTCAAATAATAATATCAACCTAAAACAAAGAATGTCATTTTTTAACCTAATTGACCTTTTAATCTCCTCTTAAGCATGAAAGGCGAAGATTTTCTAGAGAATTACTCCATCCCATACTAATCTTTACATGGAAAATGTTTCGTTATTTTTTACTTTCCCAAAAACAGTTCTAAAGATTTTTATTTAGGTATAATACATTTTAGATATCTATTTATGTGACAAATTAAATGCATGGAAAGGTAGAATCGCACTGTAAGATTCAATTCCAAAGCAAGGATTTTAATTTTTCAATCTGATTCTACCTTTCTGCCTTTAACTACACACGGCATATGTGTAAGAAAAGTTAATTATATTTGATTGGCATAATAATGGTTAACTATGAAGTTGGGGACTTAAAGTACTTACGATATTGTAAATCATTATTGAGGTATGTATCTGAAAATGAATTTGAGGAGCATTGTGGTTTACTGTAACAAATGCGAGTCAATTGGGGAATTTAATGTCGTACCGACAAGTCGTCATGGTAGCTCATTTAGTTAGAGCAGGTATGGTCATTCTGACCCCGCGTATCAAGCGACTTCCACCCCTCCCCTCTCGTTTGCTGTTTGCGACACACAAGCGATCTTCTAATTCAGTGGTGGAACATTGCTTGACGCAATTAAAAGATGCATTCTACAAGAATTGGTAGAACGTTTAGGAAAAAATGGGCTCTTTCATATGTTGTAGCATACAAAGGTGCTGCAATGTACTGTGTATATAATAATAATAATAATAATAATAATAATAATAATAATAATAATAATAATAATAAGTTGTGTGTTTAAATATGTCTACATTTTTTGTGTAACACGTTTCGTCTATTGCTCAACGTTTACCAGTTGCATAAGATTATATAAAATTCCTTCCAAATGAAGAGGATTTCACAGACTTTTCCCAGAAAATTCAATATACACATTTTATTTGTCATATAAATATCTTTAATATGTCTATTTTAATCAAAATCGCTAGAGCCGTGTTTTAGAAAATAAAAAATTTCGAAACATTTGTCATATAAAGTGATGTTTGAGGTGGGGCATTTTCTTGAAAATTTTCGTGTCGCATCTTTGGAAGGTATTGAACTTATATACCAAGTTTAGTAATTATCCGAGATTTTATTTTGAGTTATGCTGTCCACAGACACACAAGCGTATATTTTTCTAAAAATGCTTTTTTTTAATTCAGAGGGCCTCAAAACTAGTATTTCCGGTAAAATCTCGGTATAGAATATTTTGTTGGAATGCAGTACCTTTTCTAAAGTGGTAGAGAAAGTAAAAAGTATGGCTATAGTACCCATGGCTCTAATTAGTAAGTCAATAACATCAATATTTATTTACTGTAAAAACTGTAAGTATTGTTTGTTCATTTTTCCTGCAAGTTTATAAGGATCTTATATTTATTTGTTCAGTTTGATTGCAAGCATGAGATATTTATTCTATGAATAATAATTAATAAAGCACTTAATTTTGCTTTCTCATTTGATGCATACTTTGCATTTTAATAAATAGGCATTTCTAGCTTTTCTAAACTATGAACCACATTACGTCACTGCTCGGATAGAGGGGTAGTTACGTTACGAGGGGCACTATTTATATTTTGAGCCTTGGCAACCCTAAATGTTGTAGGTGCCATCTGACGTTTCCAATGGAAAGTTTGACATTTTTGACCATAATCTACTTCAAACATTTTGTCAATAGAGCGTCGTTTATTTTGTTTACACTAACTTGAAAATTGTGTGTCAACAAAAACATGGAATTAACTCGTGAAAATGTTCGTGCAATGATTTATTACGACTTTCGACGTGGATTATCAAGACAAGAGTGCATCGATCAACTAACTTCCATATTTGGCGACGAAGCTCCATCCTTTGCCACTGTGAAACGCTGGTATAACGAATTTAATCGTGGCCGCTGTTTGCTCAATCATGAAGTTCATGAAGGTCGTCCAAAATCAGCTGTTGTGCCAGAAAACATTGATGCTGTGCAAAAACTAATAATGAAATATCGTCATGGGCATATTGTGAGATTGAGGCAGCCTTAGGCATTAGTTCCACCAGCATATATAAAATATTGCATGATTATTTAGCATGAAAAAGGTTTGCTCTCGTTGGATCCCACATAATTTTGAGCAATCTCAAAAAGATGCTCAAGAAATACAATGGCGGTGCCTCAAAAGACGTATATAAGATTGTAACAGATCACGAATCATGGATCTATGCTATGAGCTGGAACGTAAACAGCAGTCGATTGTATGGGTGTTTCAAGATGAAGCAAATCCAACTAAAGTTGTTCGCACTCGAAGCAAATGGTCGCCTGCTTTTTCAGCAAAACTAACCATGTGGAAACAGTGCCTTTAGAGGAACGTAAAACGGTCAATGCCGAATGGTACATAACCATTTGTTTGTCGAAAGTCTTCGGTGAAGTAAAAAAACCAACAAGAACCGTAGGATCGTTCTTCATCAAGACAATGCAAGCGCACACACATCTCGTCTAACAACAGAGCATTTGAAGGCTCAAAAAATCGAATTGATGGGTCATCCGCCATACAGTCCTGATTTGGCACCCAAATGACTTCTTTTTGTTCCCGAACATCAAGAATAAATTGCATGGACAACGATTTTCGTTGACAGAAGAAGCCGTTGATGCCTTCAGAAACCATGTTTTGGAGGTGTCACAAGAAGACTGGAATAAATGCCTTGACAAATGGTTCAAACGGATGCAAAAGTGTATTGATTATAAAGGAGAATATTTTGAAAGACAATAAAGCAGTTTTCAATCAGAAATTACTTCGTTTTAATTATTAGGCTCAAAATATAAATAATGCCCCTCGTACGTCCCTCCCTGCTAGATGTGAGACGCGCTCACCAATACCTCGGTTAGAGCAACGGCACGGAAAGCCGAAAAGATACGTTGTTGAATCCGGGTATGGCGTTGAATTTTGTTTCATACTAGCTGGAGTTTTATGGTTTTCCGTCTCCAAACCAGTACGTCAAATTGAATTTTTCCGTCCAGTTACTTTCAGTATTCCAACACCAACATATGAATACATAATGATAAATATACTAAGAGACTAAATTTTCATAAGCACTTTCCTTCCGTATTGGATCATTTCAGGTTTATATGTTCATTTTAAAATGTAAATATTGCTTAATAACTCACTTTAAATTATTTACTTAAGACATATTGTTGTATACCGGGGTAAGGCCAAAAGGTTTTGCTGCCAGATATTACATTTAGATATCCCGGCATAAACATTGGGTAACGTAACTGCAGAGGCTAGGAGAGGACCAGGATCTTATCCGCACATTTTAGAGCAGTCGTGGGACAATTATCACAAAATTACACGAGCTTTTACATTTCATATTTCCTGTGGTTTATTAAATATTAAACTTGGTGCCTTTACATCGTTCACAAAAAGATTAAAGTAAAAACATTGAAGGGAGATGCTTCACACTCAACGATCCACGCACGCTACCATACACAACATTCGCCTTTAAGAGGCACTCTCCGACTGTCTGGCTACTGAGGCCACATGTCAGATAAAGAAAAACTAGTAACTTACCTCCCTTTCCTCTCTCCATCCCTAGCCAGGAGGTGGAGAGAGATATCACGTCGGACGAAATTCAAAGCCCCAGCCGAAATAATTACACCAACAATGTCATTGCTACAAAGCAATAATGTGTCCGACGTGACAACGCACACACATACACGCTACAGTATTTCTTTTCATAACGCTACTAAACTTCTGCAGTCCCATACTCAACAATTCGTTGAAGTAGTTGATACTCTGACAACGGCGTCACTACACAACAGCATATAAATTATTTCAACATAGTATGAAAAAGAATATTATCTATACGTAACTGCGGAAAGTGACTTTTTTCAGGACTCATTTCGATATTCTGGCCTCAGCTTCGCTTGGGCGGAAAAACTCACTTTCCCATAGTTGCATTAGTAACTATTTCAGTCTGGTTGTATATTTTCAAACTATAGTCTACACATGGCATATGTGGAAGAACAATTAAATGCCAAATTAAACGTATATTTGGAATTTTATGTGAATAGCTGTGTAGTTAAGTTGAATTGAACTAGGTAGTGCAGCTTTCTATAGCTGGAAAATCATACGAGACAAACGATACCTTACAACAAAAAATGTGGCGGCTTATTAAAATACTTAATTTTATATAAAATAAACTTTTATAGGGATAATTGTTTTAAAATTATTCCGTGTTGTATATTTTCAATCCTGTTATGGACATGCTCGAAAATTTCTTTACATCGCAAGAACTCCTTAACGCAGCTAAGCATTTGAATGCTGTTTCTGCATTTATTACTTAATTTGAAATCATTCCTAGGTAAAATATGGTAAATAAGTCTTGCTCCGTGGCGTTGTGGGCTAAAGAGTGGAGCTGGTTTCGAGTCGCGGAATACGATCCCACCCATGAGGGTGTGGATTTTAAGTCCCGAATTTAGATCCGGTGCCCACTCAGCATCATGAGGAAAGTGAGGAGCTGCGATAGACAGCAATCCCGGCCAAGTAGGTCAACATTCTGGCTGGGGAATGCGTGATGCTGGCCACATCACCTCCCCATATCGGTTGGATGTTCGCCCACCTCTGCCGTACGTAGAGGCCGGCAGTCGAGTTTGCAGACCGATGCCCTTCATGGGCTCAAACGCCACGGGATTATTATTATTGCTATCATCATCATTATTATTATTTTGTTATTATTATTATTATTATTATTATTATTAGATTACTAGTAGCAGTATTTAAATAACATGAGGTGAATGTAAGAATAAAATATTACATGCATTAAATATACATATATATATTATATATACATTATACATATGTGTGTGTGAGAGAGAGAGAGAGAGAGAGAGAGAGAGAGAGAATTTGTCATAGATAGGGAAAGTTTTGTTAATGTTCACACCAAATGTTTTAGTTATGCTGTTCATAAACCACATAAACAAAGGTCTTTTACTTTATTTTATTAAGAGACCTTAAAATGCGTATTTTTTGGTGAAATCTCAATATCAAATTTTGGGCCAAATGCAGTACTCTGCGGAAGAGAAAATAAAGATTTAAGTTCGAATTAAACATAAAGCATATGCAGGGTCTATCTGTTGAAGGGAGAGAGAGAAGGGGAGGGAAAGAGAGAGGGGAAAAGGATCACTGGAGCGGAGCTGCGTGTACTGCTAGTCCTAAATACAAACGTAATCACTAAAAGACAGTATTTCAAACAAAGGAACCAAGTGAATGAAAATATCATCACGAAATATCATAAAATCCGGCGTGTTTTGAGCTGCCCATTGAGGAAAATCACGCGGTTACTGTGGTACTCCTGTATTCTATGACACCCAGTTATAGTTATTTATGCATCATGAGCACATATAAGGTGAAATTTTAATCAGGAGTAGAAAGTTGGGCACCCAAGGTGAGCTAAAGGTGCCATTTTCTACGCGTGTATAAACTCTGTGTCGCGTTAAAGGTTTTTCCATTATCAGTATCTAAAATTATAAATGCAATTTGATCTGATGCCTCGCCCACTGCAACGTTATGCTTGCTTTGCGTAACTAGAGAAAGAATTCTGTATTACTTTCTCTATGCACTACAGCTTCGGAACAACACACGATCACGATGAAAGATTTTACGCCACCTACTGCAATATCATGGTGCGCTTTCATTTGGCCGTTACACGGCATTTTAAATGCTGATGTCAGACGCTGCTCTGTTATTTGCCTGGTACAGCAGCTTTTTATGTACTATTTATTTACAAGGAGTGGATGAATTTTAATATTAGATGCTATTGTTATATTATTCAAATTGAAACGTGCTCGGAAAATCTCCGTATACAATTTGCGAATCTAGAAAACCTTGCCAAGTTGAAGCCGGAATTATGAAGGCAATAATTATCATAATATTCTGAGAAGGATAGCAATATAAAATAAGTAATAATGTATTTAAAATCAGGGTATGTATAAAAGGAGAAGCATTGTGAAAATTGTTGACTGTTATAAGCGACAAAAAGAGCAGACAGGCACAGTTTTGTTAATTAGGGACCAGCCTCAGGTAGAAAGGGTAAATACTATTGAAGCAAGTTTTTCCTGGTAAACAGCCGAGTACAGCTGCACTTAGCCTGGTGAAGGCCACTCTAAGCATCATGACGCTAAGTTTGACGAGTGTTTAAGGGGAGTGAGGGGAAGTTTAGGCGTTGGTTTTCCTTGTGCAGCGTGGGTAGATCAGTCTGCCTGAGTGCCTGGTGAGTGCAGGACGACATTCTCGTCGTGTGGAGAAGATTGGCGGCGAACATGCTAGAAGGTAGAACGCTTAGCTGTAGTTAATATTCTTCGGGCTTGGTAAAGACAAAGTAACTTTTTATGCATTTAATAGTGATCGGCAAACCTAAATTATTATTTTAAATAGTGAATAAAAGTGTTCCAAGACAGCGTTTATGTGTTTCTCTGTACACACCCACGCATACCCTGAGGTTAAGGTTTCATGCTGGAGCAGCCGTGGCAAAAGAAGAACCAATTGGGAGGAGACAAGCAGCAACCGTGAGGCAAAGGTAGTGCTTCATTGTTGGAGGGCGTAGCGTGGCTGTGTCAAAGTTCTTGAGTTACGCCTACGGTTGCGTTGTGAATTGTCTTATAATGCACGCCTGCCCTTATGCTGCTTTATGTTAACGCCACGTCTCCATTGTGAATGAAGCCTTAGAGTTAATTTATTCACCTTTTAATTCATCGCCGTTTATACCGCTACGTAAAAACGTTAAAATGCCATACTACTCAAGAATATCTTTCTAAATAGCTTATGCCTCTCATATACATCAGATCCATTAAGCACTGCATAACTGAGAATCATTTCACTATCTCTGAACATCCAAGTTGCTAAAAGGGACTTAAACGCTTTAAAAATAGGGATAAAACTGGTTTCGTAATAGCATATATATTTATTGTTATACTTCCACATTTTAACCCACACATCGATTGATAAAATCACAACGAATTTCCATTAAGTTTTTCGAAACCTTTTCGAAACGTATATCAATATGTCTTCATAAATGTTTCTTGCTTTCTTTTTTTACTCCACTTCTTTAGAACACAATGAAAACTGTGTGTTGCATTCACATTTATCGCCTATTGTGGGTATACAAATTGTTCATACGAATGTTTATTTTGCTATCTACTTCATGTTAATCGAGATAAACCTTTCCAGAAATAGCTGCATCATACATTTTGTTATACAAATAAATACAATTTACATTAAGTAAATACAAAGGGAATAGCGATAGTCAAATGTTTAAGAACTGGACGGTATATGCTGGCCTTAAAATTCCACACTGTTTTCATGCAATCGCGAGAAACAACTGAATGTTGACAGGACTTTAAGAGTATGGCCAAGTAATAAACAATTCGAACCATTAATAACAACGGATATCTCGGAAATGTCTGATGCCACAAAAAGTTATTTAAATAAATTGTGTATTTTAAATATGTCTACATTTTTTGTGTAGTATGTTTTCGTCTATTGCATAACGTTTACCAGATATACAAGATTATATCAAATTCCTTCTGAATGAAGAGGACTTCACAGACTATTTCTAGAAAATTCAAGATGTACATTTTATTTATGTAAGTATGTTTAATATATGGTATTTTAATCAAAATTATTAGAACCATTTTTATAAAATAAAAATTTTTGTAAAAAATATTTCATGTAAAAGGATAGTTTAGGGTGGGAATTTGCTGGAAAATCTTCGTGTCGCATTTTTGGAGGATACTGAATATAACGACTTTTTGAGTTATGTTGTTCACAGACATACACACGGACCTTTTCACAAAAACGCTTCTTTTTTATTCAGGAGGCCTCAAAACACATATTTCCGGTGAAACTTCGGTATCGAATTTTTTGGTGAAATGCAATACCTTGTCTACCTACTATGTAGTTATGTGGTAGAAAAAGTAAAAATAATTTGTGAGAAATAATACAATAGTACGATAACATCTTCATCTTGTAAGAAATACAGTTTGTTCTGTTGATATTTTAAATTAAAAACACACACAAATCCAGCAATCATAACTTGTTGATTTTGTCTCCATGGCAAAGCACTACTGTCATTGATAAAAATGAACTGACGTTTAAACAATAATTTATTAACAACAAAAGTAGATACACAAAAAATTAAATATAACTAATGGCTAATCACTGCTTTACATTGAACTCTGCAATGTTTTCATTTTCAATACCTATACTTCAATATACATCAATGGCTCTGAATCACTATACTCATTTAACACAAGCACATATTTTACCTATTATGTTATTCAATCACACAAATATATACATTCTAATACATTTTCTAACACAAATTAAGAATATGCATAACATAATTAATGAAAAAACATCACAATGCTTTAAAAATCTTCATTATAAAGAATACGCATCACACTCGAGGCATTATGGGACATTTCCACTGCCAACATACACAATCCGAACATAGCGGAGTCCTGCCAACACCTGGGAGGAATTGAGGGCCTTAAACCGCAAAGTGTAGTCGAGGGATGTTTTTATAAGAAGAGAAGTGAAGTCGTAGAGATCTGCGCAGCTAAATCTCAATGTTCCAGGATAAGTAATTAAAATGTTGGCAACATTGATTTAGCGACTTTTTGTCGATTGTATTAGCGGCCTCCATGTCAAAATGGCGCTGGTTTCTGCTATATAAATGTCGTCGCTAAAAGGGGTGAGTGGTCTAGATCATTTCATCCGAACAACATTTAGTGATTCACTCCTTCCTTTAACATTCTGAATTATTGTACATGATTTTTTTACTTGATTTGGTGGGTATTTTTTGTAAAACCTTCTTTGATAGATACTGAAGTAGTACCGTGATAGGCCTAATGGACTTGCATCTCTATCTAACTGAATGTGAAGAGTTTAAAAAATGGAGAGAGAAAATCGGGACAAGAAATAGAATAATATGGGGAATTGTTTAGTTGCATTGAAAATGTTAACAAGCAAGCAGGAAGAAACAAATAGTAAAGTGGGTATTTTTTTGATAAAAATGAAAGAGGAAATGGATGAGGAAAATCAGGGAGAAGAAGAGGGAGGGGAGGTAAGATAAAATTAACTTAATGAGGCTTTAGCAAAAAGAAGTAAATGTTGCGCAACAGTGCTGAAGGGCAGGGAGCTTTACTGGCTCTGCAACACAAAGTAAGATACCATACATGTACATATTAAAGTATAAGTATGATGAATAAATGTAACAAAATATGTAATTTACAATAAACTACATACATACGTATATACATACTACTATCACTACCACTGCCAATACTACCAGACTGTTATTATTATTAGTATTAGCATCATCATTACCATCACGTGTGCGTGGAACTATTACATTAGTATGCATCTATAAATATTGTAAAACCATACTAAGTATACTTAATAATACGTAACAGTATGTCGGTTAGATCAATAAAACATTCAAAGCTAAATGCTAGTACACCAAATACACTTGCATCGAAAGTAGTATTAGTGTTAGCAATACCAGAACGTTTATAAGTAAAATAACTGAAACAGAAACCAGTACTCGTAGTCCTACTTGGTATTACAAGTAGCTATTAACTATTACTACGTAATGTAGTGATAAAACCGTAGCGATATTTTAATATCCTGATGTTATTTGGGTTGCGTATTCGAACAAAGCGAATGCGATTCCGGAACACCGTGTTAAGTTGGTATATTTGAGAACATACAACATTATTCAGAGAAATAAAATTCAATGACTACTTTACCCGCCATTGCAGCTTTGCCTTATCTTCTCTGCAGTTTTCACGTTAAGCTTACATAAACTCTAAAACAATGATGGTATTAAAAGTTAATTGGCCTAACCTTGAGTGTAGTTGCTTATTTTTACCTCATATGGTCCCCTTTGTCAGTCCTCACTCGTGAATGTCATTCATGTCTGGATGAATCAAGTCCACAGGATGTGCAAGATGTTATTATTTCCCTAAATCCGAGTAGTGATACTTCTTCCTGTATTCCACAATTTTCTCCATTTCCTGCTTTAGGGTCACTGCGACGGTCATCGTGGAGGATCTCCGCTTCAGAGGCACTTTCCCATGGTAGGCAGTCTTCGGAGGAAATTGACCGGTATACGAGTCCTCCAATATCATCTCGAGTTGTCCCCATCTCACGGTAATGTACTGGGAAAATACTCTGCTTTATTATGTTCCGCAAAGATGAGCTGAGAAAGCCACCCAGGCGTTCAATACAAGTCGTAATATAGTACTTACGAGCTCGTATATATTACATCTGGGACAAAACATGCTCGTAATCGGTGATTATATCACTGGTTCTCAAACAGCATGCGGCTTGATCCACCTGGGGTGCGGCAGCATTTCCATGGAGAATATAAATTAAAACATATGAGAGACAAGTGCAACTCTTCTGATGCACTTGCGTTGTAATGCACTCGGAATTATGTACTCCACTCTGTGTTCACTACGTCATTTTTAATATCCTTCATTGGTATACCTGTGATGCCTATTCCACTTTTCTGTCTAAACAAAGATAGAAGGCAAGTTAAGTCATTCGACCCTGTCTCTGAATATTTTGTTTTAGAAAATGTTTATATTGAAGTAGTGTGTATTATCTTTATGTTGAATTGTATTTCGACTGTGGGAGCCGAACTTGAAGTAGTTCCAACCGCACGTATGGTAAAACGTTTACGGTAGCCTTCGCCCCAAGTTTAAAAATATTAACCTTGTAATTTGACTGTTTCTTTAAATATTATATATTTATGTTTACCTCGGCTGCGTCAGTATTTATTTTTAGAGACATGAATGTCTTAGCAGGGAGTGGTGCGACTGAAGAATGTAGGCTTACACAGATTATAATTTTACTACACTCCTTTTATTAATGCTTGACACGATTTAAATAACACTTCACTGATGTACAGAGAGAGCTGTGAGATTTTTTTTTAATTACTTGCACTTTTTAACACGTAAACTATTTTCGTCTCACACTGAATACGTATTAAATTTCTCGAGCACGCATCATGCGTCCGGTTAGAAACGCTGTCTACAAGCAACTGACTTCTGAATTTATAAATTTTGCTCCAGTTTAGTTTCTGATTGGCTAACCCTAGTCCAATAGAATGCCTTCATTTAACTAAAGCTTTTTCTGGTTTTTGAGTGGCTATTTTATAAGCTGTCACAAAAATTACATTATTGTTGCTCCAAGAATTACCAGTAGCATTTAAACTTTCTAATTCATTATTGCCTCAAGGTTACCTCATTGTTACCTCATTGTTAGTAAATTTTAACCTATTTTTCTCACAGCTCCTACATTATTAAATTATGTAATACATTCACATAATATTACACATGTATACAATAATATAACATATACAATGACTGTAATATACACTTTTTATATCTTGTTATATACACGTATTGCTTTAAGGCAGGCTGTTATTGAATTTATATATTATATAATTATACTGAAATCATTTAAGTGTTAAAAATACTGCCTCAATATCCTGTAGATTCGTCTATCGTGGTGTAGTGGTTACCGAACGGTTATCCGGATGAAGGCGATGGATTTTTTCGGGCGTAAAAATCTTTAGCATGTCTTCCTTCGGAAGGGAAGTAAAGCCGGTGGTCCCGTGTCGTAGATTTACGGCACGTAAAAGAACCTCAAGCCTGATAGAGAGGCTTCTAAGCAAAATTACCGGTCTTTCACGCCCAATATAGAATAGGACGCTAAGAACCACAGCAGTTAAAGAGCGTCTATAAATAAACTCAGTTTCAATTTTATCCTGTAGATCAGTACTCGTCGACACCCCCTTCCACAACCCCTAAGTTAATTGCAAATATTTGGTTCATCAAGAACACTTGTGAGTGCCTCTGTGGTCTGGTAGTTAGCATGCTAGCCTCCGCGGAGCGGCCTATTCCTGCCTAGAGTCTAGAAGTATGAAAAAGAGTATGAATATATATGTGTGTGTGTGTGTGTGTGTGTGTGTGAATTTAAATACAACCCAGTGATTAGCACAAGTAAAATGAGTGAAATCATTGCCACTGAGCAAAATTTTCCAAAGGCAAATACGCCGGTATGGACTAAGATGTTATAGGTGGCTATAAATGAAAAAAAACGCTAATATTAAGAATAATGCCGAATAAATGAGAGTGTTTCAGTGTTCACAATATTTCAGTAACTAATTTTAACAAAAAGCTACAGGGTGTTGGTTGAAACGAGAATGTAAATTGAAATCTATACAAATAAACGTACATTAACAAATTCTCAGTAACAAGTAACTGCTTCATATCCTATGTGTTAACTTACTTTAAATAAAATATGCAACAATATTAATTAATTCCACTGATATTAATTTACAGGAAACGTTTTAAAAACAATTTCACTCCGAATCCACTCTTCTAATTCTTAGCAACGATTTGTTTTTTTATATATATTTTTCGTAATTGCTTATAAAGTGCAATAAGATTAAAAAATGTTATAACAAAATTCAAATGTGTTATGCTTATAATGTCAGAAGTAAAAAAGGTCATATGTTTAATAAATTAGAAGTATAAATAAAAACCAAACAACAAAACATTTTGCAAGCCTAATGAGGTACGTGTTTGGGGTTTTACCGTCAGATTGTGTGATGCTGTGTTTTGTAAATTCATGAGATTCCCCTAAGTTCCACTTAATTTTAATGGCAACTTTTGTATTGTTTTAATTTATGAGGATACCATTAGGAGTACGCAGGTAAACCTGGCATTTCCAAGTGAATGTTTTAAAAAGTCATATTTTATAAATTTAAAACAAAAAATATGGTTATGGCCTTCAATCCAGCTACAGATTTAAAAAATAAACTTAAGCCATTTAAGTCTCAATTTAGTAGATTAAAATCTGAATACCCGTAATGGAATCAAACGCAGTCTCTCGCGTGACAAGTGGGAGCCAAAACCCTTACGCCTCGTAGCAATTGTTTCAAATAGGTATTTATAAACATATTAACAGCGTACCTTGTGTATAAATTTCAGCCCTATGAACAGTATTCATTTAAGTATTCAAAATTTGTAGGAAGCTATTAATTGAAACTACCTTTAATATTGTACCTATTTCAAGCAAATATGAAATTTTCAACCAATACTATAATTTTATATAAAAACTCCGTTTCCACAGCGATTGGCGAGTTGTTTCATGCTAACAGGCAGATGGACAAAACGGTATTAATAGATGCTCTGCAGTTGTCTGCGCACCTAAAATTTGACAAATATTGAGTTGAAGTTGAAGTGTTATACAGGCAGGACTATATTGTGGTATATTTTTACTTTCTCCACTGCATACTTGCAGTGTGTAGAAGAAGTATTGTATTCCATCAAAAAGTTTGATGTCGAGATTTTACCGAAAATAATTTTCAGAGGCCCCTGACCCTCCCCCCAAAGGCATTTTTAGAGAAAGGTCTCTGTGGGCGTCTGTATGGTATGAATTGCATAACTCAAAAACGAAAAGTCGGATAAATACCAAACTTGATATCGAGTTCAGTATCTTCCAAAGATGCAATACCAAGATTTTTAAAAATCCTCCACCCCAAACTACACTTTGAATGGAGCATTTTTCGAAATTCTTGATTTTCTTAAAAACGGTTCTAACGGTTTTGAGTAAAATAATATACTTTTGGCAAATAAATATCTATATGTCTTGAATTCTGTGGGAATAGCCTATGAAGTCTTCTTCATGTGGAAAGAATTTTATATCATTTCGTATAATTTCAGTTTTAAGATACAGAACTGAACGCTATATGCTGGACTTAAAATTCCATACTGTTTCCATGTAACTGAGTTAGAAATAGTTTGTTAGTTTGTTAGAAATAACTGAGTATTACAGGAGTTTAAGAGAAAGAAAGGGACAAAGAATTCGAACCATTAATAAGGATATCTCGGATATGGCTTATGCCACAAAAGCTTATTTTATATAAATTAAGTGTTTTAAGAAACCTGTATTTTCTGTGTGGTACGTTTTCGTCTATCGCTTAGCGTTTACCAGTTATACAAGATTATACAAAATTCCTTCTTTCACAGGCTATGTCCAGAAAATTCAAGACATACATTATATTTTTAATTTAGGTATCTGTAATATGTGATACTTTAATCAAAATCGTTTGAGCCATTTTTCAAAAATTGAAAGTTTCAAAAAATGTCCCATGTAAAGGGTAGTGGGATGGGTGATTTTCTTGAAAATCTTCGTGTCGCATCTTTGGAAGATACTGAACTTAAATTCCAAGATTGGTATTTATAAGATTTTTCGTTTTTGAGTCATGGTGTTCAGACACGTACACGCGCACGGACCTTTTTTCTAAAAATACTTTTTTTCGATTTAAAGGCCTCAAAACATATATTTCCGGTGAAATTCGGTATCGAATTTTTTTGTGAAATACAATACTTCCCATACGTATTATAGTAATAGAGAAATTAATAAACTGTAGTGGGCAGAGAAACTTATGAAACTTCAGATTTGTTTTACCACGCAACCCCCACAGCTTTAAAGAGGACACGAAGCACTAGAAGTCACAGTTGCTCCGTTTCACTCAGCGTTGTACGGCTGAAGCACGTGTAAAACGATAAGACATTAACGAAGCTCGTAAGCTCATTGTATACAGGAAATTTAGCACGATGGCGTGTCAAAATAGTGTTTTTATATCGCCCTCACGTCAAAGCTTCTAGGTGGTCCGGTTCCTGAATGGATCTTTCAAGGCCACCTACCTCTCACTGTTTTTGTTCTGTTAACGAAACAGAGTTTGAACTACTGTCCATTCCAAACCAGAGTTCCCTCTGATGTAAACAGAAGCACAAGAATATACTCTTACGCCAACGTAAGTAGTTCCTTAATACATGTATTGTATTATGAAATATTAGAGCAGGAAAGGTATAGAACTGCACATTTTATTGCGGTTATCATAATAACTCATCGTTAAAGGTAATGGATATATCTATACTAGCTGCTAAGAGATTACAAAATATGATTTTCGCCTGCTATTGCGCTAACGCCGAAAGCATCTTGTTTGTTAATACCAACCGACATTCACGACTGCTACTCTCTTACATACACAAGAAATGCAGCAATGAATTACCAGAGGTGCTATCTGAGTACCGAATAAACACTTTGCGTAACACAGGATATATGATGAGCGAAGTCATTCATAATACACTAACACACACATGCTCAGCTCAGGTCAAATCTTGTGATTTAGTCAGTTGGTATTTGAGCTCACCTGGCAGAGGAAGGTGCGTGTAGTGCAAATAAACTGTTCAAACACAGAAGCGGGAAACAGTTAAAAAGTGTCTAAAAACAAACAATACTTCATATATTCAACTCACTATTACAAAAATACCCGACACTTGCATTATTGCATATTACGAAACTAATATCGGATTTTACAGGCGTTTCAGTGAGAAGTGTAACGAAAGCGAACAGAGAATATAAACAGACATAATACAACATAAGAGGAGAATCAAATGTGGGAACTTGTTTTAAGTGCGACAGTGCTGTGGAATTGTGGATAAGCTTGTCATTATTTTGGAGAGTAATTCTGATTCTGATACGGCAGCTGAGCCATCTTCGGAGGATTCGGATTTGGGTGTTGCACTTTTGCCCGAGCATTGTGATTAACGTAAGTAAAATGTTCATTGCCGCATACTTATAAAATCGATTGTTACCTCAGGTTGCATTTTGAACTATGATTCTCACGCAGGGCGCCTTTTTATAAATTAAATAGTGTTCAACAAGCACGTGAGAGGGGAACAAACAGCCATTATGGGCGGGGATTGCGAACTACTTTCGCGCGGATAATACAAAGAGTTTGTTTTCAGTGAAAGGCACTCTGGTTTGGAATGGACAGTAGGAATCCCTATATACCGTTTTCCACTTCATCATACATTTATTCGCACTGTTCCGACAGAGCCCAGCAGGGATATTTGATGTGTTACAATCAGATGACTATCATTCTGAATCAGGGGCGTCATTTCAGGTACAGGGAGGGGGTCAATTGTCCCCTAGTTATGAGAAATAATTAGGCTACTGGTTATTATTGTTCTACCAAAAGAAAAATTACGAGAATTGCGCTTTTAAAATAAATATTTCACATTTAAGAAATACAAGATGGCTTTCTCTTAGGCTAAATGTGTCATTAAAATTCACATGAAAATTCGGACAACTCCTTCAGTCAATCCCACACCAAGCAGAAATTGAAATGATGCTCCATACAGAATGTGTTTTTTTTTTATCTACTTCCTGTTAACCATAAGTTTTGACGGAATTTTGCAGCAGTTAGACAAATGCATACTGGAGACTGATACGACAGTCAAATATTTTACAGTACAGTGGGCTTCAAATGTTTTCCGATGGGCCAAGGGATGTAGAGGAAGAGAGGGAAGAATTTCTTCTCGACTAGTCATGCCTGGCTATAGCCAACAGCAAGCGCCGGATCGTTTCAAAGGTAATATTTACTTCTTGTATGCTGGTATAATTCAGCGACCTGACTCTAAGAGGAAAGAAGACGAAACTAAATACTTCTCTCTTTACTAGAACTATTCAAGCGAAATAAATTAACATATTATTTGCATAATATGTTGTTTAAAATCAAATATCGCACTCTTTATGCGGGTGCTACACAAGTTTAAGATTCAGTAATTTTCTTGAGAAACAAGGTTTGCATAATGTATATCTTGTTTTTAACGTTTGTTGCTAGTAATAAATAATAATATTAATAATAATAGTTTCGTAATTATCACCAATACAACGTTCTACGCGTGCTCCGAGGGTATTTATTATCTTGAATATAAGTTCGTTTTGCTTTTTAATTGTCGTAGACATTGATCGCAACGTTTTAACGCTGTGTAGTTCCATACAGTTGGCATATTCAGTTCTGATAATATTCAAGTAATGTTTTAAAAATATGGCAGCAAAAGTAATATTAATGCCAAGCTGTTCAAGCAGTTTGGAAACAATTAAGTACAACATTAAATATTCTTCAAAATGAGATATATGTTGCGTTTGTTACTGAAAAACGAATATAGTTGTTTTATTTGAAACATAATTCCCCTTACATACACACTCACAAGAGAAAGGAAGAAAAACCGGGGAGGTAGTATAGTGGACGTAGAGTAAAAACACCTAGCAAGCAAGCAATTAAAATTAAATTGATTTTTATTTTTGGTCGCTCTTTAACTACTATGGTCCTTAGCGTCCCATTCTATACTGGGCGTGAAAGATCGGTAATTTTGCTCAGAGGCCTTTTTATCAGGCTTGAGGTCCCTTTACGCTCCGTAAATCTACGACACGGGACCACCGGCTTTACTTCCCTTCCGAAGGAAGCCATGCTAAGGATTTTTACGCCCGAAAAACTCCATTGCCCTCCGCCGGGTTTGAACCCGCGATCTTGGGAATTAGAGGCGGTTAGCATGGTAATCACTACACCACGGAGAACGGCTCAAGCAGGCAGGGAGGGAAGGAAGCAAGAAATTTGCAGTTGAGAGAAGTATAAAGTATTTGAGAATTCAAACTAATAACAAAGAAAATTTCAGAATAGGTAAAATATAAAACTTATTGACATAAAATAAAAATGTTATTTGATATAAATTGCTTTAACAAGCTCTATAGTTTTTGTGCGGTTAGATTTTGTCTCTCTCTTACGATTTACTAATTATCAAAAGTCATTGGCAATAAAGAGTAACTTACAGGTTATTCCTAGAAAATTAAAGATATACATTCTATTTATCATGAAAATAGCTTAAACATATGTATTTTAATCAAAATCCTTAGTCATTTTTGAAAGAATAAAAAATTTCGACAAATGTCCAATGTAAAGGGTAGTTTGGAGTGGAGGATTTTCTTTAAAATCTCAGTATCGCATTCTTAGTAAAAGTTGAACTTAAACACCAAGTTCGGTTTTTAACCAACCTTTTGCTTTTGGGTTATGCTATTCGTGGACACACACACACACACACACACACACACACACACTTGGACCATTTTCTAAAAATAAATTCATTGGATTCAGGAGCCACAAACGCGATTTCTGGTGCAATTACGACATTGAATTTTCAGATGGAACACAATACTTTTTCTACTTACTGCAGCTACGTAGTAGAGAAAGTAAAAATGCTTACTTTGGATTCAGGGATCTCAAAACGTGTATTTCCGTTGAATATTGTTATTCAATTATCTGGTGGAACACAATACTTTCTCTACTTACTGTAACTACGTAGTAGAGAAAGTAAAAATGCTTTCTTTGGATTCAGGGTGTCTCAAAACATGTATTTACGGTGAATCTCTTTATTGAATTTTTGGGTGGAATACAATACCTTCTCTACCTCCTGTAGCTATGTAGTAGAGGAGGTAATAATGCTTTCTTTGGATTCAGGGGGTCTCAAAGCGTGTATTTCTGGTGAATCTCTTTATTGAATTTTTGGATGAAATACAATACTTTCTCTACCTCTGTAACTACGTAGTAGAGAAGGTCAAAGTGGATTCAGGGAGTCTCAAAACGTGCATTTCCGGTAAATCCCATTATTAAAGTCTTTGGTGGAATACAATAATTCCTCTACTTACTGTAAGTGCGCAGTAGGGAAAGTAAAAAATGCTTTCTTTGGATTCAATGGGGCTCAAAACGTGTATTTCGGGTGAACCTTGTTATTGAATTTTTGGGTGGAATACAATACTTCCTCTGCTTACTGTAAGTACGTAGTAGGAAAAGTAAAAATGCTTTCTTTGGATTCAGTGGGTCTCAAAAGTGTATTTCCGATGAATCTCGTTTTTTTAATTTTTGGGTGGAATACAACACTTTCCCTGCTTATTATAGGTAAATAGTAGAGACAGTAAAAATATGAATTGTGGAATAGATAAGCGGCTGTTTGTCGTTACAGCATCTTGCTTGCAACCAAATAGGGAAAAGTGTAACTTAGACTGTAACATTAAATAATTGCTGGCCTAAATCGTTGTCACTTCATAAGGACATTATGAAAATCAAGAACATATGTTAGTTGATAATGGGTAGAGAAAGCAGTAAATATTGAAAACCAAATCATTTTGTTTTAACACTTGCTTGTTATACAATGGCATGATGCCTCTAATTCCTAAAAATTAGCTTGTATACTGCTTATGTCACTGTGTTGTAATGTTATTGCTGTTTTCTTTTCGCCGTTATTACATTCTTACAACCAAGTCTAAGGGAAATGTGTTTGAGTGATATTTTCTTTAGCCTGTTACATTCCTTAACATTTCTTGTAGAGCAGGTATGAGCTAAGATACCTGGCATAACCTCTCGATAAGACACCACGCTTGCCCCGCTTCCGGTGGAACGGAAAACATTTGGAGCCATCTGTACATTTGCCTGCCTTGATACGAGTGCTGTCCCAGAAGTACCCGACCTAACAAAGAAAGCACAAACATTTTGGGAAAAAACATCTTATTTCTCTACATAGTATCCTTTCATCTCGACACACTTTTCCCAGCGATGTTCAATAGCTTCGATACCCTGTTTATAGTGAGAACCGTCGAGTACTGCAAAATAGCAATCAACTGCAGACTCCAGCTCTTCACTGTTGTCCAATCTTTTACCACCAAGCCATTTATTCAACTTCGGAAACAGAAAATAATCAGAGGGAGCTAAGTCTGGCGAATAGGGTGCATGAGGAAGCAATTTGAACTTTAACTTATTGAATTTGGCCATGGCGATAATGGATGTGTGAACTTGTACATTGTCATGATGAAACAAAGCTTTCTTTTTCGCTAAATGCGGCCGTTTTTGCTTGATTTCATCATTCAAACGCTGCAATAAGTTTGTATAATACTGGCCATTGATTGCTTTCCCTTTTTGAAGATAATCAATGAAAATTATTCCACGCGCATCCCAAAAAACTGACGCCTTGACCTTGCCTGCAGATGGAACTTCTTCGCCTTCTTTTGAGGCGATTCTCACCTTTTAATCGACTGTTTTGACTGTTCCGTCATCTCAAGTGTGAAGTTATGGACTCATGTTTCATCCATGGTTATGAATCGACTCAAAAAATCGGCTTTACTGCAGCGAAACATCACCAAATACTCGACTGAAACATCCTCACGATGCTGCTTTTGTTCCATTGTGAGTAAACGCGGCACCCATTTTGTGCATAGCTTTCTTATGTCTAAATTTTCAGTCAGTATGCGATATACAGCACTGTTTTAAATGCCTGTGATGTCTTCTAACTCACGCACTTTCAGTCGACAGTCATCCAATATCATTCTGTGGATTTTCTTCACAATTTCTGGCGTGGTCATCTCATTTGGTTGACCACTGCGATGTTCGTCTTGACAGCTCGTACGGCCTCGCTTAAACTCTGCCATCCATTATTTTACTGTTGTAAATGAAGGAGCAGACTCCCCCAGAGTAGAATCTAGCTCGCTTTAATATTAGTTGGACTAAGACCTTTCAAATGAAAGTATTGTATGACATAACGATGACCAATTTTTATCCGTGTTTACCAATTTGCTGAGAGTGTTCACAATTGATGGCTGCCAAAAAATTACTAAACAATGTAGCATCGTCAAACTTCAAACCTAAGCTTTATAAGGTTGGTACTTTCTATCACATCATTTGTTTGAAATAACCGCTATCTGTACGTTGGGCAGGTACTTCTGGGACTGCTCTCGTATTACATATTCTTTGCATAAACTTAGGAGAAATGTATTCCTTATGATACGAACCACAGCAAACATTTCGGAAATGGCTAATGGCATTAATCGAAGAAAGTTGTATGTTTTAACGAGTTATAAATTTTACTGAATTGATACTTTCCTCTTACAGCTTCCCTGCTATACTGGGAAGAAGGGCTATGTATGTCATCTCATAAAATACAAATAGTTATGAATAAATTCATTGTCTGGAATTGTGCGTGTGAAAACGGGTTAAAAGCGACGAAAATTACAGTAAACTATTCTAAAGGTCCAAAGAGTAAAACACCTCAAATGTTGCAGTCAAAGCCCCCGAATGAACAAAGCAGTTACAAGGGGCTATAGAAATGAACCAAAAAGGGTACATTTAAAAGTTTATGAACATGTTATCGTATCGTTAATAGATTTATAGAAAACTGCTTTGAAATGCAGAGAAATCCGGCAACAGCGCGTCTTCTTTTGCACATGGGTGAGAAAAGCACACTTGACTGGTAAGGTCGATCCGCCGCAGAGTAGAATGCGGGTTCTGTCGGTGTGAAGCATTAAGGGAACGACATTAACTTTGCTAGTGGTGTTTAATTACCAAGACAAACCTTTGGAGATCTTCAGCGGAATAATTAATGTTTACTGAAGGCGGCTAAAATCTGAACACAGTTGTTTGAATGAAACAATAACATAAAATATATTTTGCTGTAAACCCTTTACTTAGTATGCACTTATTGTAAAACCAAGCAGGTGCACCTACAAGGAATCTAAAGTTTATGTGCATATTGAAGTATTCACTGAAAAAATAAAAGGGAAATTAATATTGTTATTCTACAATAAAGTTTAAGGAAGTGGATTAAACCAAATTAAATGATTGTATTTAAAAATTTAATAGTTATTTCTTCTTCGGATTAACCCTCTCTTTGTAGGACTTAAACCCCCAAGGACTTACAAACCAATCCATGCCCTGTGTCAGAGCCTACCAAGGAGCAAGCAAACTCTGGATCATAGCATATCCAGGATGGGTGAGCAGTCCAATGCCTGATATGGTAGTGATGAAAGGGATGAGAGGAAAATTCGCTCTACCATTCTACTCAGCATTCGCCTAGCGCCGAGGAAAACCGTGAGAAAATCTTCTGTCAGGTCCGTTGGTCGGCCCCACGGTTTGAACCCCGTACATTCCGAATGCGAGTCGCACACGTCACCGCGGCGCCACCTCGCTCGGTTTAATATTTATGTTTTAAGATCAAATAAACGACGTAACTTAATAATTCTTATACCGAAAATATGGAGAGCGAGCAAGAGATACCATAGCTGTGTGAGGCGTGTGTGGTCAATTACTCAGCCACTGTTGCAACGTTGTAACTCCAGCGTAAATTTCAATTTGCACAAAAAATGCTAAATTATGGCGAAAAAATGTATCCAAGGAAGAAGGTAGGATGACAAAAAAGTATAGATTAGTATTTGTTCTATCATGCCTTCAATAAGGCTTGCCTTAATCGTTCCGTGTGTGAATTACAACGCTGCGCAAAGTACATAAAACTTACTTTTTCTACCAAAATAACCTCAGACACTAAAAGGGTATAGGTTTTCTTTATTGGTTTTTGAACATCGCGTTGTTATTTCATCCGGTATAAAATGCATTAAATTTAACGACAATGAAGAGAATTTCACAGCTTCATTATAGAAACCCCAGACAAGCATTTCATTTGCTTTAGTAATTTCTCAAATATGATACTTTAATCAAATTCCTTAGAATCATTTTTGAGAAAATAGAAACCATTGCGGTGGGGAATTTTCTTGAAAGTCAATCGCTTTATACCCTCAAATGATGCCTAACTTGAGTATGAAATTTTATATTTATCCAACTTTTCTTTTTGAGACTCCACAGACAGGACATGCAGACGCATACAGTTGCGGGCAAACCTTTCCTACATTTTGTATGATTCAGGGGATCTAACATGAATTTCCGGTGAAATCTTTACTCGATTTTTGGTGAAACGTAATACATCTTCTGCTAATGGTAGAAAAAGTAACAAAGAGAAGCATGAGTGAAAGAAAGAAAGAAAGCACCCGAATTGGTACGCTCATGTGACTTGCTTTGCTCATTAAAAAATATAATTTCAAATATTCTATATTTGTAGGTTATAATGTCCAAATAAACACTGTTCTTCTGTCCACATTTATATATATATATATATATATATATATATATATTGAGGCAGTATTTTTAACACTTAAGTGATATCAGTCTAATTATATAATATATAAATTCAATAACAGCCCGCCTTAAAGCAATATGTGTATATAACAATATATAAAAAGTGTATATTACAGTCGTTGCATATGTTTATATTAGTGTGTACATGTATAATAATGTTATGTGAATGTATTACGTAATTTAATAATATAGGAGCTGTGAGAATATAGGTCTAAGGTTGCTAACAATGAGGTAACAATGAGGTAACCTTGAGGCAATAATGAATTGGAAAGTTTAATAATGCTATTAGTAATTCTTGGAAACAATAATGTAATATTTTTAAACAGTTTATAAATAGGCAATCAATAACCAGAAAAAGCTTAAGTTCAATAAAAGTATTCTATTGGAGCATAATTAGCCAATCAGAAACTGAAATAGAGCAAATTGTACAAATTCAGAAGTCAATTGCTTGTAGACAGCGTTCCTAACCGGACGCTAGACGCGTACGTATCCAATGTGAGACAAAACTTCAATGCGGCGAGAATATTATAAAGATTACGTGTTTAAAACTGCAATTAATAAATAATCTCCCAGCTTTCTATATCAGTGAAGTGTTATTTAAGCGTGTGAAGGATTAATAAATGGAGTAAAGTAAAAATTATAATTTGTGTAAGCCTATATTCTTTAGCCGTATCACACCCTGTTAAGAGAAACATGTTTCTACAAAATTAATACTGACGCAGCCGAGGCAAATATATATGTTCCCCAACAGTGGAACTACAATACAGCTCCTCCTAAAATAAATAAACCTACTTCAATATATAATATAATAAATACACATTTCTGGCCAGAAATGATTCCAGATTAAACAATAAGTGCTTTATTGCAATCTTCAATTGGAAACCACAGTCAAGTTAACATAAGAAGGTAATAATAAAGCATTTTATTTCGTTACTTACAAAACAGGTTGTAAAATATGTTTTATAGAAATATGGTCTCCATAGAAATACGAAAGCTATGCTATCCTCTTCTATGAGTTTGCAAATGTTTTAAGCATCAGTGTTTAATAGCTACAAGTAAAAAGTGCACTGGTAGTTGGAGATCGAACTGAGAAAATAGGCAAGTTTCGGAATTCTGTCCTCAAATAAAATTTAATTTAACTTGTTTTTCTGATGGAGAAAATTCTGATTCTTGTCAGTAAGATTTAGATGGCGAATTAAGAGTAATTTCAAACTTGATAGTTGTTTGCTCCATTCCGTTAGTGACTGTCCCTCTTAAGAGTTCATACTTTTCTTCTTTTTATTTTCATTTCAAGGTTAACTCATGATCCCATTTTCAGAGTAATAAATGCTTCCCATCTGTTTCCTACAGGGGAATAAAAATATGCTAAAATATGCTTGCCACTGTATCCTTTTTGTAAGCATTCCTCAGCTATGCGGTTTCCAGTTTGGTAGTCCATTTTCCCATTTGTTATTCACCGTGTCTTCGCTTCATTTCTTACATCTGAATACCAGTTCTCTTCTTTCAGAACGCTCGAAACCAACAAAGAGATCTCATTTAAGCCAAGCTGCAGCTGTTGTGTTTGTAACCCTACATATTCAACCAAATGAATTTAATTTTGTATATGTAGTCTGTATAATAGATACAATAAATTCTAAGAAATAAAACATTTTATTTCGTTAAGAGTGATAAGTAGAGTACTTTAAGTAAAATTATTAATGCTTGATCATTTAATTGAGACTGTACAAAGTCTCCACAACTAAGCGTTGCAGAAACAAAGGTATTTAATAAAAGTTGCTTGATATTGTGGGGGAAAAGAAAGGCCATTAGTCGTGTTTTTGTTTGGAGGACTTATGATGGTCACTTTAGGATCAATTTAATATTTTAAATGGGAAACTACAATTAGGGTCAATTTAAATTGACTCTAAAATGTCCATCACAACGTCCTCCAAATTAAACACGACTAATGGCATTTAATTTCCCCCATAATATCAAGCAACTTTTATTCAAGACATTTCTTTCTACAAAGCTTAGTTTTGGAGATACTGTACAGTCTCAGCATAAATGGTCTACCCTGTATACCGCGTGGCCCATGTCAGTTGGCACTAGCAGTATGTAGACGTTCGATTGACTAGCATAATAGTTACTTGACTTGAATAGAGTAGTAGCTCCCATAATCCAGTTGAGAGTTGAGATTTGAGGTTATGAGGTTAGATTGAATTGTATATGCTATTGTTAGCACTTATCTGTATTTTTAAGTGGCAATAAATAGAAAACCATTTACAGAGCAGCGAGTTTTTCTACTAGATGTAATGGAAACAAGACCTTAATTACAGTGATGTGTTATTTGCCCAAAGTTTCCAAACATTACACTTCCATCTAGATAAGGTATTCATAAACTGAATAAGAGATTTGAACACAGTGCTTCGGTAGAGGAACTTTTTCGATCAGGTAGGCCAAAAACAATTACAACACAGAGAAGTTAAATATAGTTTCGTAATGTTTTGTGTAGTCACCAAAGAAATCAACACAAAAAGCGTGCAATTAGTATGGAATATATCGAACTAACCTGTAAAGAATGCCGAAAACGTTGATTTTGAGACCATATAAGTCACTTGCTCCAAGGCCTAAATGAAGATGATAGGCGTACAGAATTCTGTGATCGGTTCGCAGTGCGAAAAGAAGCTGAGTCACAATTTTACAAAACTATTCTTTGTAGTGACGGAGCTACTTTTAATCTGAATGGCACAGTGAATAAGCACAACTTATTTACTGGAATTCTGAGAATCCATATGTGGTGACAGAGACAGAGTTAAACGCTCCGGTGTTTGGGCAGGATCTTTACCGGTGGGGTCATCGGAGCCTACTTTTTAACGGTACAGTAAATGCTGAAAGTTACGTACAAATCCTTCACAAAGTGTTTATGGAGCTATAAAATAGTTCACTTTTTTGAACACCTGCTGTCAATTCGAGCAAAGTTAATATGGCAAAATGATGGGACCCCACTCCTCAATATGCACTGAATGTGAGATCATGTTTAATGCAATGTTCGATGAATGGAATGGTAGACGCGGTCGTGTTCAATGGGCTCCACGTTCTCCTGAGCTTACACCGAAGGATTTCTCGGTCTGGAATATATATATATATATATATATATATATATATATATTGTACTCCGTGAAGAATCGTGATATGGAGCAACTGAAAGAACGCATATAATACCTACAATCCCTGAAAAGTTCGGACATAATGTGTACTTCAGTGTTTCGAAAATGTCAAATTTGTATAGAAAAGGGTGGAGGTCATTTTGAGCATTTCTTGTAGGTCATAAGAATCATGCTTTGTATGCGTTATCTGTATCCTTGCTGTACTTTTATAAAATAAGTTGTCTTCAGTGGTCTAGTGGTACCATGCTAGGCTCTAGTTCCCGAGGTCGCGGGTTCAAATTCGGCGGAGGGTGATGGATTTTTTTCGGACTTAAAACAAGCCAAGAACTATAGCAGTTAAAGACCGTCCATAAAAAAACTCAATTTAATTTAATTTTTCTACAAAACAATTGCTATTTTGAAATTTTGACAACTTCTTATGAGCCTTCCTGTATGATATAGATAGCTAGTACATAGGAGATATAACATGTAAGTTTTACTTAAACTACACATGCTGTCAATGAACAGCAACCAGATACTGTCATTGTAAATAGAGGAATCTAAGGAAGGCCGCAAGAACGTAGGTATTTACTGGTTAGTTGAACGCTCTTGGTCTCATAAACGCATCTGTTGCTTGAATAGGCATTGCGAGAACGACCTATTAAGTTATAGGTCGAAAATCGAACCTATAAGGTGGTACCGATCCGCTAATTCACATTACATCTCTCAATGTTGCATCATTCAAACCATTTTGCTAGTACGAATGCCGTCCAGAAAGTAACAGACGTTTTGGCCTACCACGGCGATGGGCAAGGCTAAAACCGCATCTTGTCAAAACGTTTCTACACTCAGTACGCATTCAGCTGTGGTAGCGCATGGATTGTGCCTCCCTTTCTTTGCTCTCTGTGTCGGGTTAAAATGTACGCTGCAATTGAAAATCCGCTACTTGTGAGATGCGGTCTGCGATTAGATTTATGTTGGCAAAAAACCACAAACCAATTGAAATGTATCGCCAACTTTGTGATGTGCTGTTTTTTCACGACAACGCACGTCCACACACGGCCAATCGTACACGAGTGCTCTTGGATGAGAGGTTTCGATCATACACCATACAGTCCGGATTTGGCGCAGAGCGACTACCACCTCTTCCCAGCGATGAAGAAATGGTTCGCTACACAACTCTTTGACACTGACGCCGAACTGCATCCCGTGTAAACTAGTAGCAGGCGGCAGATTTCTAGAGACGGTATAGAAAAACTTGCGCCACGGTGTGATAAGTGTTTAATTTGAATGGCGATTATGTAGAAAGATAGCTTAAGAGTACATTTCAAATGTATATAATAAACTTTGTTTTTTTATTTTATTAATTTTTTATTTCAAAACGTCCGTTACTTTCTGGACCTCCCTCGTATATTACGTTTAATACAGCCGGTAAACATGTAAGTTGCAAGAGATTTCATAGCTTAGCTAGTGATTATATCGGTACATAGAATTAAATGTTATCCCATCTTCTTTCCTTTGAACACTAGATTCGCCAAAAATGGTTTGTATGAAATATTTAGCACATCATTGCTCTATGATGCGTTTAGAATTACTATGCGTTTAGATCATGGATAGTTAAAAAAAAATAAACTTCTGTACTTCTTTTTACTTTCTCTACTACGTATAGTAAGTAGGGGAAGTATTGTATTCCACCCAAAAATTTGATACCGAGATTTCACCGGAAATATATGTTTTGAGACCCCCTGAATCCAAAAAAAAGCATTTTTGGAAACATGTTCGTGTGTGTCTGTGAACAGCAAAACGAACAGTCCGATAAACACCGAACTTGGTATTTAGGTTCAGCATCTTCCAGAGATGCGACACGAAGGTTTTCAAGAAAATCCCCCCATCCCAGATTACCCTTTACATGGAACATTTTTCGAAAATTTTAATTTTCTCAGAAATGGCTCTAACGGTTTTGATTAAAATATCATATATTTAAGATACTTTCATGACAAATTAAATGTATATCTCGAATTTTCTGGGAATGTCTCCAAAAGTATTCTTCATTGTGAACGACTTTTGCATAACTGGCAAACCATACGAGATAGACAAACTTTTACTATACAAAAAATGTAGAGCGCGTTAAAATACACATTTTATGTAATATACACCTTTTTTATTGAGTGAACCATTTACGAGATATTGCTTGTTATTCCCTTAAATTTTACTTTTTCTCAAATGGGAATTAGTTATTCATTTTTTATGTCCTGGACATGCAAAGAGAATGGAATGCTCCACATAGCAACCAGCTCCTAAAGTATTTAACTATCGCTTAAAGCCTACCATATTCCCCTTGCACCTACAAGAAAATTAGCAAAAGATTAACATCTCGATTAACATGAAACATATGGAGAATAAGCGTTTGTAAAATTAGTTTGTACAAGAGTAGAGAAAGTCATGTGAGTGTAACACATCAGATTTTTTCATGCTATAAGTGTTTATTTCAAAACGTCTGTTACTTTCTGGATCCCCTCTTTTCATACAGCTGATAAACAAATTTTCCAAATATGAGTACATACGAGTTGCAAGAGATACCATAGCTTAGCTGGTGATTGTATGCGGTACACAGAAATGTCATCCCAACTTCTTTTACTTTGAACACTGGATTCGCCAAAAATGATTTGTATGAAATATTTATCACCTCATTGCTCTATGATGCGTATAGCATAAAAGCTAACTTACATCATGGACAGATCAAAAGAAACTAAACTGTCCCCTACTTCTTTTTTGTTGAACTAAACACGTTTCACACAATTCGCCACTGGCAAATGGCACGTGGAGTATCTTTTACTGTGCCTACAATGATAAAATGTACATAAAATTAAAGAGGAAGTTGCAATGAACAACAGTGCAGAAAAACACTTCAAAATCTCCTTTTAAAGTATTGTTTTTATCATCCTAAAATTTCATGCGGATATTTACAATAGTTACTGAGAAAGGAGTCATTTACATCAGTAAAAGCCGTTCATAGTAAAAATAGAGAAAGAAGTCACAAATATCTGAAAAGAAAAAAGAAACCACATAGCTTGGAAATAAGGAAACTGCCATATTTAGCAGGAGTGCCAATGCATACAGGCAAGTCTTCCCTTAAAGATTAGCTATAATTTAAGCTCTACATCAAATAGTGTAGGAGTTATGAGTGATTTTCTGTGAAGTGCTAGGAAATGTTGAGTATAAAATGGTAGTTGCAGTACCATCTTTAAAAATATGTTTGAAATAGAAGTATTGTGCCTAAAATAATAACATATACACTAAATTAAAGACCAAATTTCAATTTATATTACTGCACAGAAAATCAGTTTTAGAGTTTTTATTTTTTTGCATTTGGGGGGGGGGGAATTTTTGTATTTATTCTTCACTTAAAATTGCTTAGAGGAACACGGTTTTTCTAAATTTTATGTAGGTATATTTGCTTTATATCCGGCTTACGTTTGTAGGCTTTGCATTTAAATTTTGGATATAAGTTGTTTTATAATTATTTAATTACACCAAATACAAGAAAATTATAACTATGATAGTACTATGATTGTGGAGGTAAATATAATGCAATGCCATACCCAGTCAGACATGTATGGATAATTCGAGTTGTTAAGCATTTTTTACCTTTATGCACCATGATTTTTCATTATTTATCTAGCTATGGCGCTACTACTCTTGTAGACAAATATTTAGAATAATATGTTGTTCATTTGTAGGAAGCTTTAGGACTAGGACTAACTTCGCACCTACAAGATCTTTCGTGCCTGAAACTCCAGATAGTTTGCCCCGGGGAGGGAAGGTGAGGTGAAAGAGGCAGAGGGCGATCGGACCGGAGGCGCGACAAGGCAGAGGGCAGGGTCCCTACTTTTTACAGATTAAAACTCCCAGGATGGGAACTGGTGCAATCAACTCCCCTCCCTCTTCAGGCTTGCACATCCCACTGGGGACCCCGGAACTCGGAGACCGTCCCCATTCCGGGTGACGAAGATTTACACAGAGCATCCTTTTCCCCCTGCCATGTAACGCTGAGACTCCCGCCGATACTTTCAACCCTGGATCAGACCAAGCAGATGAAGGGTGAACTGAAATGAGAATGTAGGAGAAATGGAGGGATGTAATGAACCTTCCCAGTATTCAACTAGCAACCGGGGAAACTCCCGAAAAAACCCATGGGTCAGGAAGGTGGGCCGCGGAAATCGAGCCCACGAACCCCCGAATACGGCCACAGACATTACCGCCTAAGTAGGAAGTTTTAAGGAGAAAGTGTATCCTATGAAAGCGTTGAATGAATTTATTATTACACATGGTAGGATATTTATGACCTCGCTTCAGTTGCTTTTAGTAGAAGTAGAGATTCAAGATAAACTACATGAAATGGAATTTCAAAAATTTCCCAGATACGCTACTGAAGCTACGAAAAGCGGGTACTGCCTGTTCAGTACTTATAACGTGTTGCTATAGGCATGGTTACAATAGTAGATTATAATACAAGAGGTGTAACCACTTTTAACACGTGTGGCAAATACTGTTTTTAGACAGCAATCGAATTTGTAAAATGTCAATAATATTATACCAACCCTCAAAACTAAGAGAAATCAGTCTAGAACCGGTTCAAGAAACCAGAGAAATGACGTTAAAAAGCGAGATGTCATGTTTTGTTGATTCCCTAGCAGTTATTTTCGGTAAAATTATTTTCACCATGTTTAACCTTACACCAAGCAATGAAGCGATTAAATGCTATATCATATTGCTTTCTGAAATTTTTGGGTAAGTAATTCTAATGTTATTCTTTCTGCTGCTTCTGTAATTTCACTTCCATTTCAGTTTCTTCTGAATTCATAATTTCCACCATTCAATCTTTATGTGGGTTATCGTAGATAAAAGAAACGCATTTTATATCAAAGAAAGCAGGAGGTTGCCAATATAATGAATAGATTAACTCTTCAACGAATTGCGATAAATTGAAGTATGACAATTTGTATTGTGAACAGATAATGCGAGTGCTAAAAAGCTAATGATGTGAAACGACATAATGAAAAGTAAAACCTAATCAATCCAAATCGAGTTATTAAACATGTGGATATAAAAAGGGTAATTTCTGAGGCAGTATTTTTAACTCTTAAATGATTTCAGTCTAATTATATAATATATAAATTCAATAACAGCTCGCCTTAAAGCAATATGTGTATGTAATAATTTGTAAAAAGTGTATACTACAGTCATTATATATGTTTATATTATTGTATTCTTGTGTAATAATGTTATGTGAATGTATTACGTAATTTAATAATGTAGAAGTTGTGAGAAATAGGTCAAAAGTTGCTAACAATGAGGTAACCTTGAGGCAATGTTGAGTTTGAGAGTTTAAATGTTACTTGTGGTTCTTCGAAGCAATAATGTAATTTTAGTGACAGTTTATAAAAATAGCCAATCAATAACCAGAAAAAGCTTTAGTTAAATGAAGGTATTCTATTGGATTAGGAATAGCGAATCAGAGACTTGAAATACAGAAATTTACAAGTTTAGGCGGTTGAATTCAGTTCAGTTGGTTGCAGATAGCGTTACTAACCAGATGTAAAAAGTGTCCTCGAGAGATTTAATACGTATTCGTGTGAGACGAAAAAATAAGTTTACGTGTTAAAAAGTGCAATTAATTAATAAAAGAATCTACAGCTCTCTCTCTCTCTCTCTCTCTCTCTCTCTCTATATATATATATATATATATATATATATATATATCAGTGAAGTGTTATTTAAATCGTGTCACGCGTTAATAAAAAGGAGTGAAGTAAAATTATAATCTGTGTAAGCCTACATTCTTGTCGCACTACAACCCTGCTAAGAGAAACGTGTCTCAAACAAATACTGACGCAGCCGAGACAAACATAAACATTTAATACTTAAAGAAATAGTCAAATTACAAAGTTAATATTTTTAAACGTAGGGCGCAGGCTACCGGAAAGCGGGTACTATACGTGTGATTGCAACGAATTTCAAGTTCGGTTCGCCAACAGTTGAAATACGATAGACTCTTAAAATACTCCTTTCTCATTTCTAGTTCCAAAGTTTATCAGTATTGCATAATCTAAAGCTTTTAGCTCGTGTGCACTGTGTTAGAAGTTCTACTTTTAAGCCTTGCTGTCTAAAAAGTAAGTATGTTGAATTCCTTACCAGACTACGAATATCAAGGGGTTCTCTTTGCCTACCCAATACGCCAGAAGGTATGTACAAAGAGCGCCAAATAAAATCTCACTGCATCTCGCGTTTACGTCACATTATTTATTGTTGTACGTGGCCTTGCGAAGTCATGGCCATTTCATTCGTTACTTTAAACCACGTGCAAGGATGCGCCAGTCCTTCTGCTAAATAGTTACACCATAACCACAGCAAAGATTATAAAATGGCGTAGAAACGAAATATATGTTTACGCTCTCGATTGTATTGGCTGAAAAAGATAGAGTGAGTGCATTCAGTTTGGCATATAGACCTCTTATCGTGATAGGTAGCACATATCTTATGGACTAGTGCAAGACACGCATTTAAAAGGGTTAAAAGCTAAGGCGAAAACTTGATGAGTGCCCAGGTTAGTGAAGTGTAGAAGTGAGAAGATTTTCAAATTAAAGCTTGAATGGTATTCATTAAATACATAGCAAGGCAGCACTTTATAACAAAAAAAAATCTGATGTGTTACACTCACATGACTTTCTCTACTCTTGTACAATCTATTTTTACAAACGCCTATTCTCCATATGCTTCGTGTTAATCGAGATATCGAGATGTCAATCTTATTGGTAATTTTCTTGTAGATGCAAGGGGAATATGGTAGCTTTTTAGCGATAGTCAAATATTTTAACGCTGGTTGCTATGTGTCGAATTCCATTCTCTTTGCATGTTCAGGACATAAAAAAATGAATAACGAATTTGAGAAAAAGTATAAGTATTGGAAAATTTAAGGGAATAACAAGCAATATCTCGAAAACGGTTCACTCAACAAAAGAAATGTATATAACATAAGTTGTGTATTTTAACGAGATCAACATTTTTTGTGTAGTAAAATTTTGTCTATCTCTTATGGTTTACCAGTTATGCAAAACTCGTTCACAATGAAGAATACTTTTGGAGACATTCCCAGAAAATTCGAGATATACATTTCATTTCTCATGGCATTATCTTAAACATATGATATTTTAAACAAAATCGTTAGAGCCATTTTTGAGAAAATTAAAATTTTCGAAAAATGTTCCATGTAAAGGGTAGTCTGGGGTGGGGGGATTTTCTTGAAAACCTTCGTGTCGCATCTCTGGAAGATACTGAACCTAAATACCAAGTTTGGTGTTTATCCGACTGTTCGTTTTTGAGTTATGCTGTTCACACACACACAGACACACACACAGACACACACACACACAGACACACAGACACACACACGGACATGTTTCCAAAAATGCTTTTTTTGGATTCAGGAGGTCTCAAAACATGTATTTCCGGTGAAATCTCGGTATCGAATTTTTGGGTGGAATGCAATACTTCCCCTACTTACTATACGTAGTAGAGAAAGTAATAAACAGAACTGTATTCTCACGGTGGTATCAATGCTTGTTGCTACATAGAAGCAAACATAACTAAATTATAAATAAATAAAGTAGCATGTTTTCCCTCTAATTTAAACTACAATTGGTTAATATACCCTTACTAACATATTGCTGATCATAGGAATGCAATATGAGTATACACAAAAATCTCGTATAACCCAATTTTATTGCCATAATATGTGTCATATACAGTAAACCATATACATATACATATTTATCTCTAAGTTTCTAAAGATGATCAGTCAGTTATAACAAAAGATTAATTTGCATTTATTAAACGAATATCATCATCTGTAGATGTTTTACGGAGAGTGTCCACTTTCTGAGGAGTATGTAGACCGTCTTCCCCACTTTCCTGGAATATTTTTTGTCTAGTTATTTACTATAAAAACACTTTCATGCACTGCCGTTGCAATTGCTGTAACAGTGCGACCAGCCTCCCACATACCCATGATACCTCCACGAGTAATTTCGCTAGTATACGGCATGACTGGTTCTGAGACAATAAACATGTTTTGGTTTCAATAACACCAGAAAAAGCAAAGGCATCAACCTCCCCTGTTTTCTCCCTTATTGCTGTGCTATCAAGCCACCACGCTCTGCGATAGGTAAGGTGAAGGGCACGCCTCAAAAGACGCCAGCAAATGATACAAAATCCGCCGAAGATTTTCTTTGGTGCTGTTTGTACATGTATATACTTAATTTGAGTTAAATTGTGTAATAAAATTACTTACTAGAAAGCCGAGAGAGAGATGGTTCCGCGGTAACGTGTGAGGCTCGCATTAGGGTGGTCTCGGGTTAGATTTGCGATGGCCGCCCATCTAACAATGGGTTTTGCATGGTCTTCCCTGATTGACAGAGGCGAATCCGGAGTGGTGCATTCTCCTCTTCCCCATTTGCTCTCATTTCATTTCCCTTTCATGTTTCAGGTTGACTCCGGGGCTGTTGTTCGGTCGATGTTGGGCAGATGCGCAGATACTTGTGATTTGGAACCTCTTCTCGGCCCTGCTAGAGGGAATCCTGTCAATTCTCCACTGTTGGGTCGTGTTTCTCCGGTCCCGCTAGAGGGATGTCTCGAGCGATCCTCCCGTGACCAGGCGGTCAAGCCTGGAACTGTGCTTCTGTAAAGCAACTTGCGTCGACCTCTCTCTGCAACGCATAGTCTCCTGCGGCTACCTCACCTCATCCGTTCCTCCCAGAATGTACGCACAAAGGATCCATTGGGGGTCGAGGTGTAAGATGTCCCCTCCGTTAACTAGTTCTATTCTATACTATAATAAAACTAAGTTAACGGCAATAATTAAAGGACCAATTTCTCTAATATCTGGGGGATTTTAATAACCTGTAGCATTCTGAACTATGCTTTGCATACATACACAGTGTTTGTACTAAATAAATGTTTTATAATGGGATTTACAATACCTAGTTAAAACTAAAGTGAACTAGATTTCCGATGATCCACTTTTCATTAATAAGTTTCCGATTACGTTCCGTTGCGTTCCGGTATCACTGTATGTCTAATTGTTCTGGGTACACTAAGCATAGCTAGACAGACTCTGGACATTCTTGAACGGTTCAAATGATGACTATGTTGTGGAGTTCGGGTGATACCTACTGGTTAAATAGAATAGGATTAAATTGAGTTTTATTTATGGACGCTCTTTAACTGATGTCCCATTCTATACTGGGCATGAAAGACGGCTCAGAGGCCTCTTTGTCAGGTTTGAGGTTCTTTTACGTGCCGTAAATCTACGACACGGGACCAACGGCTTTACTTCCCTTCCGAAGGAAGCCATGTTAAGGATCTCTACGTCCGAAAAAATCCATCACTCTCCGCCGGGTTTGAATCTGCGACCTCGGGAACTAGAGGCTAGCATGGTAACCACTACACCACGGAAGATGACTGAATAGGGTTGATATTCACTTCGTAGAAAGGCTGCAATTTGCGGAGTAACGAAATTAGTTTGTTGTGAAAGAGTATATAACTGTGTATTGTCATTTTCGAAATGTAAATGCTCTCTGTAACGGAATATGATTGGCATGCTGCATTGATTGGCTTTTTGAAATTTCAGAAAACACATGTGTTCAAGTCCTCAGCGCAGACACACGACATCGGTTCCAATACTCGTGCAAATTTACCCTCACAATTACTTGTTCTTTACTGTTCGGTTCTAAGATGCCATCACAATGTGGGAACCAGGCTATAGGTATGAATGCGACAATAATACCATCGGTGCGTTGGAAAGTGAGGGTTTTGATAAACCCTTAATAAAATCTAAAACAGTAGCAGGCATTTCCTAACCCATTAAGCAGGGAATCAAAGATTGGAGATCCTTCAATGCATCATTCACGCTGACATAGCAAATGCACAGTTTGGCTCCTTATGCAAAATATAAAATAGCTGGATATATACTTTCCGTTTGGTCATTGTCATTTTAATATATAAATCCCATCTAGAGATGCAATATAACAAAAGAAACCTCCACTCACACTTATGTAACATTCAATATTTCACAAAATTAACGCCAATTCTTTTCCATGGTAAAGGCACTCAAACTTTTCTGAAAGTATTTCGATCAACAGAACGCTCAAATTAATGGAAGCACAAATAAGGCTAGGATATTTAAACAACCCCTATATCAACCAATACAGAAATAATGTCATCCGTCCTTTTCTGTTAGAGGAATTATTGTGCTTCAAGGGGTAATGATCCTCGACGGTAGCATACATCGACCAAAATACAATTGTTTAAGTACTGAGATGCTGGAAGGCGTGAATGGAATAAAATTAAGTATATTTAAGATGAGTTCCGATAACCTACGTCCTCAAAGGATTTGGAGACGACTGTGCCAAAGACCTTGAGATCTGCAGATTTATGGGAAGAAGTTAGGATTCAGAAGGGATTTCGAGTTGATTTTTATTCCAGATGTTCTTGTGAAGGGAAGTGCTTTCTGAAGTGTGTAGAAATTTTAAGGACTTCTGAAACATAGGATTATCATGATAATGTGAAATCTTGCCGAGATATTTTATTTGAATGGTGCTCTTGATGTGGTTTTAGCTGATATTGTGTTATTAATTACAAGACTAGGATGTTTTTTGATCACTGGAACATCCAGGTTAGCAATTGCAGGCACCTTTGTGAATCTTTTTGTATTCACTACTTGAAAGCTGGTTCTGTGAATGGTTTTTGCCATTGCCGGAAGCAGAAAAAACACGAGGTGAAGAGTGAAGAAGGAGAAACGGAAGACGGCTAATGAAATATGAATGAATGGCTTTGAGGAAGAGGATAAACGTGAATGAATGGGTTTACTCAGCATATGTCTGCAATTTGAAGCGTACACTGTGAATGAAAAGCAAGCAGGAAAAAGGATTTTGTAAGTAGGTAACAATTTGGCGGAGGACGTGGGTGCGTGTTGGAGTTAGAGGGCGTGACGGCCACGCAAGCCTGGTCACCCGACCCCAAGATGGGGGGGGGGGAGGCCAGGGGTCATGCGTGCAACGCCAGCTCATCATCATTGCTAGCAGCAACCTCGTTAATAACCTGCACGAAGCCTATCCGTCCGTCCTTCCGTGGTTCCTCTCCGCCAGCCAACATCTAATTGGACACTGGACTGACCGGGCCATTGTTTCATAATTTCAGCACAGGACAAGGTGCATACCACCAAGGTGCTGTCGATTGGGCTTCTGCAACCACCTGCCCTCTTCTCCAGACACCTTCATAGTCTGCAACTTCAGAAGGCGCCATAAGAAAGTTACCTTCAAGACAAAATTAATGAATTCAGCTTGTTCTCTGAAGCTCACTAGTAATTAAAGATTCAAATTCATTGTGTTGGTGTTAGAAACGCTCTGCAGAACTAATCTGGCCATAGGGTTGTAACCTATATACTTTCAGATCCCAACACCAATTGCCACAGGGGTAATTTGCTAATCTTGGACTGCATACCTCTTGCAGACAAGTTTCCTAGGTGGAGTTTTCTCTCACTACGAAGATATGAATGTCAGATATAAAGATGTAACTTTCGATGTCCCGTAATAGTAATAGATAAAGAACTGAGGTGCAACAGTCACATAACTTCCTCTGCCCAGTATATGTTTCAGTTATTCTAAAGGTTAACACAAAAATCTGTTTTTCCTATTTATTTCCAATCATTATGATATAAAAGTTGCTATCTATTAGACAATTTTAGGGAAATGTAGATATATTTTCTAACCTGAGATAAAGGTAGATTGCATAAAAAATAAATAAGCTCGATATTTTATATAATGGCAGCCATAATATTAGAAATTCTTCGCATGAACTCGTGAGAACAAAATAATCGTCGCTTGACATTTAAAAGCGCAGTGCCTAAAATTAGAAAAGTTCAGAAGTAGCCACAAATATTTATAAAAAGGTTAACTTCACAGCAGGTTTGTTAGATATATGTTAGTGAGACCTACAGTTCTATTAGAGTATCACACGATATCAGTACTGTTTATATTTTAACGTATACATCTGTGGTTAAACAAGTGCAGTAAAATTATTATAAGTGTATCTTTAACGCTTTTTTTTTTACTGAAATCATATTTAATTCTTAAAAAGCCACTGTTAGAAACATTGCATTTTACGACTAGGGTATATTATCTCTGAACATTTATGATCCCGTGTTTAAAAGGCACATTTAAAGAAGAAAATGTTTGTTATCGCTGCCAAATATATATATATATATATATATATATATATATATATATATCCACCGCTACATATACATACCCTTCTTGGGAAAGTTTCCTATACAGCTCTATAAAACTTATAAGAACGTCATTATAAATTTTATACACTGGTTTTCACTTAAGACTTTTTACTAAATTTGTAAATTTGAAGTTCTAAATGATGGGATTCATTCTAAACGGCACTGATGTGTATTTTTCAGGAGAGAAAAAAACTATTTGTATGTAAACTAAGTGAAGTAAATTAAAATGCTAAAATTATTAATTATTAGATTTACTTAATTATAAATCACTTGTGCATCAGACTGCCCTGAAATTCCGAAGATATCTTGGACATAAAACGTTTGATATGATCACAAGAAATAAAAAACAAACTCTTGCCTCAATATTTGTAAAAATTCAACCTAATTGAATTACTCGAATTACTCCTAGGTAATATTAATTCAAAAAGGTAATATTTTTCCAATAAAGCTAATTTGGTACATTACTATTATCAATATTTTTGAATAGCCTATGGTGTTCACCTAAAATGCTTCTTTGCATTTTCTGGAAAGACCGAAACACACGTCGTGTTATTTAAAGGAATGATCAAAAGTACAATAATGCATTAATATAAATAAAAATATTAATAATAAAGGTTGAAATAATGTGACGAAGTTTCTTCAATATCTTAACAATGTAGAAAACTGCCGTTTTTAGGGCCTTGCCATTTCTCCAAATGACCTTAAGGTCGACAATAGTGTACACTGTAAATTGGTGGTAATTTTTCTCAGTTGACACATTGCCTTAGGATAAACATCACTTAATATATTGGTTTTGAACAGAATGCGATTTGACGCTGACAAAGATTTGGGCATAATACGGTTTGCCATGAACACCATGTTTCATGTATTCTTTTGTAGGGTATTTAATACAGACTTCACAGCATGATAGAGCATACTCAGAATTATACCGGGTGTTTCAGAAATACTTTTACAAACTTCGGGTATGGGTTCCTCACACCAAAAGAAGGAAAAAGTTCATATGAACATATGTCCCATAATTCTTGGTTTTCGCGTTATTCCTGTCATAATGAAAGTGTGATTTCAACGGCCTTCGGGGTCAAACCTCAAAACTTCATTTCTCTATCCATTCATAGAAGACGTTGACCCATTGTGCTACAAACGGTAGATGGCGAAGTGTTGCCATGGAGACTTGTTTACGTTTGTCATTTTTCATTAGTCTGTCTTCAACGTTTCAATTGCGGAAGCATGGAAAACCGCCATTATCCAACCTCTTTACAAGGGCAAAGGGAGTTACAGCATTCCAGGAAATTACAGGGGTATCTCGCTGCTCTCTATATTTGGAAAATTTTACAGTAGAATTTTATATGAAAGAATTAAGTGTTGGGCTAAGACACATCATAGGATTTCTAAATTTCAGGCAGGATTTAGGGAAGGTTTCTCGACTATTGATAATGTCTTTGTTCTGAAAACAATAATTGATGACAATTTGAGAAATAAAGGTGGTAAGGTATATACTATATTTGTAGATTTTAAAATGGCATTTGATACTGTAGAACGTAGTGCTCTTTGGGAGAAATTAACACGTAAAGGACTTTCGGGGAAAATGATTAGAGCACTTAGGGCAATGTATAAAGAAGTTAAGTTTGTTATCAAGACCGATCAGCACAGTACATCAGAATGTAACATAGCGCAGAGGGGGGTTAAACAGGGTTGTATACTATCTCCGTTACTCTTTAATTTGTTTATTGATGATGTTAGCGTGATGACGGAGGAAGACATAGATGCACCGACAATCGCAGACCAAAAAATACCAATTCTTTTGTACGCGGATGACATTGTAATTCTTTCTAAAACGATAAAAGGTTTGCAGGCTGGTTTAAACGCTCTTCGACAGTACTGTAGGCAATGGGGTATGGAGGTAAATATTCTTAAAACTAAAACAGTCGCCTTTAAAAATGGATATGTGTACGGCCAATATGAAAAGTGGACCTATGGGGAGGAAGAAATTCAAAATGTTAAACACTTCGATTACTTAGGAGTAAGGTTTGATATGGGCGGAAAATGGAACAAGAACATGGAGTTTATAAAACACAAAGGGATTGGACAACTTTCTGAAGTATTAAGGATACTGACACGGGTACCAGATATGCCAGTAAAAACATTACAGATCATGTATGAAGCAATGGTTAGGTCCTCATTACTATACGGCAGCGAAGTGTGGGTGTGGGAGAGGGTGGATAATGTAAATAAAATACAATGCAATTTCTGGAAGCGCATTCTAGGGTTGGGGAGGGGTACTTTAAACTACGGAGTTCTTCGGGAGGTAGGAGCTGGGAAGATGCTGTATTTGCTAAACTAAACGTAGTTAGGTACTGGCTGCGAATAATTAAAGGTGATCAAACAACTCTGAGAGCAATATGTTATCGTCATCAAATGAACAACATAGAGCATCCAAAATGGTGGGCGGCGGGGTTGCAACGCGAATTATAAAAAATTGGCTTAAATGATATCTGGCAAAGGGGTAATGAAAATACACACAGTGCCGTGAGAAAGGTCAAAAGACGACTATGCGATATAAACAGGCAGAAAATAGAATCTGAATGTAGACAAAGGTCAACATTGGAGCTACAAAATGAAATAAAAACTAGGTGGGGTAAGGAAACATATATTTTGGAATTGAGTATAAAACAGAGGACTGGAATAGCATGGCTTAGGTTGGGAGGGTGGATAGCTCGCAAGATTGTTGATGACGATGGCAGGAGGATTTGCCCATTATGCGGGAACAAGAAGACTGGACGCATATTTTGTTTGGCAGCATGCGTGCAGACGGAGGGTATTAGGAAAAAGCTATTACCGGAAGTGTTTTTGGCTTCCAACAGACGGAGGACAGCATGCTGGGACATGATTCTAAACAGCCAAAACTGGCCAAGCTTGGGCACATACTTAATGGAAGTACGTGTACTAAGAGATAAAGTGTTTATGTAATTTTTCTTTAAACATATTTGGTGCTTGAGTACTTGTGCGCGACTGTGTGTGTGTGTGTGTGTGTGTGTGTGTGTGTGTGTGTGTGTGTGTGTGTGTTTGAGTGTGTGATTCAGAGTGTTTTTTTTCAATTTTATATGTATGTATATAGTGCGGTGATTATAAAAAAAATAATTGTTTTCTGGTTGATACTGCAAGTCACGTATACAGACCAGGTATTTTTCTAGAGAGCATGTACGGTCTTATGACCCATGTGACTGTATTGTGCAATTAATGTAATACTAAATACTTAATAAATACCACCACCACTACTACTACTACTACTACTACTACTACTACTACTACTACTACTACTACTACTACTACTACTACTACGTTTCAATTGTGTACATGTAGTGAGTTAACTGCACGTGTTTCGTTCCACCATTGCTGGAATATTCATTTCGTGAACAGGCAGACATGATTTTTATGTATGGTCGCGCGAATGGTAATGGACGCGAGACTGCACGGCTCTATCAGATGGAGTTTCCAGACCGAAACAACCGAGTCATCCAACCTTTGTCGCTGTTTATCGTCGCCTTGCTGATAAATGTGATAAATGCCTGGCTCCGGCAAATTTTAGTCGCATTGTTCCAGATGCACTGGCTTGTATCTACTACGACCGATGGATAGGCAGAGGAGGACCAGTTCCATGGCCTGCACGTTCTCCCGACCTCAATCCTGTGGATGTTTACCTCTTTGGACATCTTAAATCATTGGTTTATGGATCAGCCATCCCGGATGCAGAAACGCTTCATCGACGTGTCATGGAAGCCTGCGAAACCATTCGACACCACCCCGGAGGATTTGACAGGGTACGACATTCCATGATTCGACGAGTACAGGCATGCATAGAAGCAAGAGGAGGACATTTCGAGCATTTATTATGAGTTTTGTGTGTTATAAGTGTACCTCTATGTTGAACACCTCCTAACGAGAAAAAAAAAGAATTATGGGACATATTTTCATATGAACTTTTTTCCTTCTTGTGGTGTAAGGAACCCATACCCGAAGTTTGTAAAAGTATTTCTGAAACATTCTGTATACCTAAAGTGATGTAAAACTCAATTTTGTTCGTGGGTGGACTTAAAACGGTTGGGAATGGACCTCCCCAAATTTGGGCTTAAATATTTATATTTGCAGCAGCGTCAAAGGCGAATGACCGGCTGCATTAGTATTTCGTTGTGCATCTACCTCTTATGAAGAAGGAGGGAAAGTTTCGCGAATTTACTCAGCATAGTTTCGGAGTAACTTTTTAACATTGAAAAATACTAATTCTGGAAAATGTATTTAAAAGTTTAACTCAAAGTTAAAAGTGAGTATAGCGATATATGTCCAAATTTTATGAAACAATTCTCATAGGTACTAGGTTGTTACAGTCTCTCAACATCCGTAGAGAGGAGTTCGGGTTTTAATAAATGATTTTTGCTTTTTCGTTCGTACGTATATTCCCGGGTCCTCGAAAAACGATCCATTAGAGTTTGAGTTATAAAATAATTTAAAATTATCTGCTACTAGGTCATAGAACAGAGCATATACCTTACCACTGTGACCTATATAAATATTTTATGGATAGCACCCCCCCCAGAAGGAAGGGATGAAGTAAGGGAACCACAGGGGACTACAGACCACAGAGACAGGCGGACGTCCCTAACAATTCTTGCCCACAGGAAGTACTGTTTGTTTCCTTTTAGCAAGTATCCGCGCCATCTTTCCGATACCGCCACACGCCACGAAATCTAGCACACATAGAAAATCAGAAGGAAATGGAATGAAAGAGAAATGATAGAAAGAAAATCGTGGTAGATGAAAAACCACACCAGCATTCATTTACCGATCAGGGAAAACCTCGAAAACCCAAGTTCAGAGTGGTCGGTCGATGGGAATCGAACCTGGAACCTCTCTAATGCGAGCCTCGCATGTTACCGAGAGCCATCTCGCTCGGTTTGAGACATTAAATAAATATGTAGGCATAAAATACCGAATTTGACACAAAGATGTGAAAAACACGGTTATTAATATGTAACAATTTCACTGAATGGATATAGTAAGTGCAATGAAACGCGCAACTGTGTTATTTTGTAGTTATTTCTAAAATCGAATTAATTGTTCTTTCACACAAGCCGTGTGTTGGACAGAGTTGGAAAGGTAGAATCAGATGACTGAAAAATTCTATGCCATAGCCGTGATTTGAACCACGGATCTCCCGGAAAATTCAATGCCATAGCCGGGATTTGAACCACGGATCTCCCGGTCCCCGTCCGGTTGCTCTAACCACTGAGCTACCATGGCAACATGCCGGCACGCCATTAAATTCTCCAGCTGACTCGCATTTTTCCCGGTAAACCACAAGGAGATCTCAAATTGTATTGAGATGTCATACCCCATTGGCGACTTACATTCTTTGTAAGTACTTAAGTCCCGGGCTTTTAGTTTCAACCACTATTAGGTCAATTAATGGAATTAATTGTTCTTTCACACAAGCCGTGTGTTGGACAGGTAGAATCAGATGATTGAAAAAATCAATGCCATAGCCGGGTTGTCTCCGTTCGGTTGCTCTAATCACTGAGCTACCATGGCATCCATGGAGATCCGTGGTTCAAATCCCGGCTATGGCATTGAATTTTTCAGTCATCTGATTCTATATTTCTCATCGTTTAAAATAGGCATCCACAACTCACTTTAGGATATAAACATTTCGTTTCTTAACTCGATACAAAGTTTTAAATGAAACGGCAATGTTAAAAGTGAAATGTATCTGAAAGCGATGACAAGAACTTTTTCTTCCTCATTTTTATTTATGGCTGCTTTTTTTTCCGCGTACGCGATTTTCTACGCCAAGCAATTGTTAGTGAATTATGTATAATTTGCTTGAAAAACATACCCAGCAAATGTTAAAATGTCAACGAAATTCTCAGGAGAAATAGTTTGTACTTCTTTCAAATCTTAAAATCTGCCTCCATCGCCTTGAAAGTCTTAGTACGCCATGATGTACTGAACGTTTCAACGCAATATTTCAACCGTGGCTGTGCAGTGTGAAGTTGCCCTTGCAAACAAAAGCCGACGGACGCTTCTGCCCGATAATCCTTTGACCTTGGTTATGCCCGAACTAACCCGCGGCTAGCACGATAACGCGACTACTGGTGCCCGCTTCGAGACGGCATGCATTATTTTAATCGTCGTAACATTTTATTTAGGGCAATTTATTTTCCCTCTGTCCCTCTGGTCTCTGGGCGTGGAGAAAATGCATAATGCGGCTGAAAAAAAATTTGGTAAGGAACCAGTCATGCTTCGTTTGAGATAGTGCACTGGCCCTTAGCAAAGGTGATCGAGACATCTGCCTAAACAACGTTCACGTTTTCATTGTCTTCTTAAAGGCTTTGATGGATCCTGTTTTGAGAGCTTAATGCTTCACATACAAAGCATACACGATAAAGATATTTGAGCAATATGGTGGTAAGAAAACGTACTGTCATTTATACTGCCCATTGTTGATATGCCACAAGAATTAAAAGTGTCAGTTTATTTTGTCAGAGGAGGTCGTAGCACAGCAAGACTTTTCCTTTTATTTTTTACTTTTCCTTCTTTCTTTCTTAACGTCCTCAAACCCGGTGTGTCATATCGGACGATGAATGAATGAAATGAGGCTCAAACGAGCCCGGAGTCCTTAGAGGCTAGAATTACCCGGCATTCGCCGAACGATTTGGCTCCGCCGTAACGTGTGAGGTCTGCATTCGGGAGTTCCCGTCGATCGCCCTCTCTGACCTTGGGTTTTTCGTGGTTTTCCCTGTTCGGTAAGCGAATGCTGTAGTAGTTTCTCTTCTACCAGGGTTTTCTTTCCCTCATTTCGCTTTCATTCCATTTCCTTCCTATGTTTCAGGTACGCTTCCAGGTTTCGTGGTATGCGTCATTGCGGAGAGATGGCGCGGAAGTTGCTCCAAGGAAAGAGCATTATTCCCCGTGCAAGCGTTGCAAGCGTCGTTTATCAGCCTCTCCGGGCAGCTCCAATAATGGGTCGAGTCTTCGGGCTAGTAAATGTTAGGGACCTCCGCGTGTCTCTGTGCCTGTCTGTCCACGGCCTGTTACCTCCTGTGGTTCCTTCACTTTATCCCTTCCTCCTGGGAATAGATCTGTGTAGGTCGCAGTACACAAGGAGTCACCCTTTGTTACGTTGTGTCCTGTAGAGGCCACCACTGACCGGGATAGCATTGCCAGAATTGTTTGTTCCTCAGTATGGGTGGTCTTTGCTGACCCTTGAAAAACATGAGGGATGGCGACTGTGAGGGTGGAACTGAGAAACGTTTTTTGTTTTTAGACAGTCTGGCAGCCAAGATGTGACTGAAAGGAACGGCTCACATATAAAACGTCTCCTCAACTTTTAATACAAGTTCGAGCGAACCAAAGTTTGGAATGTTGCAACTGTTTACTTTTTATTGTTAATGTGTTAGTTGTTAAACGTGTTAAAGTAAATATTTAAGGCAGTACCACGTGTTGCACGTTATTATTTAATGAGCTAACCCTGAACACATGCAGTCCGCTAGGATAGCAAACCACTTGACGGTGCTATTCACACTACGAGAAACACCCTTCGTTGTATACCGTTTACCCGAAATTCCTCTTCTCAGGATAAGGAAAAACCTTGGAAAGCCTTATCCGGATAAGCCACTCTTACCGAGATTCGAACTAGGGACGTCTTGGATGTGAGGCAGACACGCTACCCCCCACACACCACGGTAGTGGCGGCGGCGGCACTTTCTTATACACTATTTTTAGACACCTTGAAAGTAACATTTATAAATATTAGTCAAAATAGCATCCATTTTGTGAAATAAACGTTTATGTTTTTTGATGGGTGATAACGAATCCATGGAAATTTATGGTAATGCAAAATTGCTGCAAGAGTGAACTTAAAACTTAACAGAAATCAAGAGAGCAATATTATACAGCTTCTTACAGATTCATGGGAAGGTGTAAGAAGAAAAGTTAATCAGCGAAGACTAAGTGACAGTGCTTTAAGCGCATATTGTCGACCGGGATAGCTCAGGCGGTTAGTCTGTGGGCCGCATTCGGCCGGTCGTGAGTTCGATTCCCATGACCCATGGTTTTTTCGGGGGTTTCCCAGGCGAATGCTGGGAAGGATCATTACATCCCCCGAATTTCCTGTCCCTCCATTTCACCTCCATTCTCATTTCACTTCACCTTTCATCTTCTTGGTCTCTTTTATGGTTACAAGTGTCGGCGGGAGGTCTCGAGTGTGCATGCCATAGGAAAAGGATGCTTTATGGAAACCTTCTTTCTCCGGACTGCGAGTGGTCTCTAGGTCCCGGATCGGATATTGAAGAAAAGTCTAAAATTTCAAACCATCAACATTGCGACCTAATTATTAAATGATGAAAATGTCTTAATAGTAATATTGGTAAACATTAAAAACTTGACTGCAGAATCAACAGTATTAAAAGTACTTTTAAGGCGTTTTATATCATATCCATTTTTAACATATAGTGTTACGTCGAAAATCCTACTTATACTCCAAGCTATTTAAAAACCTATTCTGGGGTAATTACGTTAAATTAAACAACTAATTTGTGTCATTAGAAAGCAGCGTTCTGAAAGAGTAAAAAAAAAGCACCTTAACCCATTGTTTACCATGGCCTTCATACACTATCAGAATATCCACTGGTGTGGAGGAATTATAGTCAGTTTCTCAAGTTGGTCGACCAATAGACACAGCTGCATTAGTCTGTTGAAAATGAGGCTTAAAATGTATATATCAGGAATCTAAACTACACAAGAAATTCTCGATCTATGACTAGTTATAATTAAGAACAAATTTACCAAACAGGATGACTCAGCTGGTACCATATAATTCTAGTATTCGGGATATTCCCTCGTCGATTCTCGTTTTTCCATGGTTTTCCCAGATTGGTGCACGAATGCTGGGATGGATTATATAGCTCCACGAATTTTCCTGTCCCTATTTCTTCTTATTCAATTTTTTCACATCTTTCAGAGTTCCAGCGATTACACGATGGTCGGTGGTGTGCGGCGTATGCGGTGGATGTCCGGATAGGGGGCGTCCGGGAATGCTCAACTTGGAAATGTCAGGGACTCCGCTGCTGCCATAGGTTCAGGCGCCCTTCGTACTCTCTCATCTCAACTCTTTCACCCGGAGATTTAGTAGACACAATAGACTTGCTATATTTCAGTACTAATAGGCCGCTGTACTGAAATCTCCTCCGCTTCTAAAACCCTAACCCTAAGAACACATTCTTGTGGCAGATCCAGAATCTAAGGCAGTCTAATCCCATTGCAGCCAGACACGCCAAGACATAAGACTGGAATAACACAGGAGATGCAGTCTTCTTCCACGTTATACCATTATTATATCTTTTTCTGCGGTGTTATTTATCTATAAGGTCTACAACTCAAAATTGCTGCTGTTACAGGAGTGGCTTTAAAACATTTCAATATTAGTTATAAGATCAGAATTTTAATTTAAAGACAAAGTGCTTTGAAGTAATATTGTATTGGTTTATTTTACTACAGTAAGGCAACAAACCCTAATAGAAATTTGAATGCGTTATAATAGAGAATGTTAAAGGTGTGTTAGGTGGCATAATTTGTGTAATTTTTTGAAAATAAAAATATGCCCTTCTTGGAGAACTAAGAATATACAAAGAGTAACTTAAAAAAATGTGTATCTCGATTTTCCGCTTTTACTGGGTTGCGATTTGTCATTCTATTCAAGTGCTTTTTCTAGTTTGCTCTGATTTCTTTATGATTGGATTCAAGTCTGTAATGGTTAGGTGTTACATTTTATTTATTTATTTATTTATTGTTACGTTTTACCTAAGGTAATATATTGACCTGAGAAACCTCATTTCTGCTCTGTTTCTATCGGTGAGCAATCCTTGGTGGGACCGACTTCGCGCTTGCAGCCGGCCAGCGAGGCTAGTCGCTGTGTCAGCGGTGAAAAGAAGTCCGCAGTAAATGTACTAGCACGGTTTGTCGCGTAAGTTATTTCTAACATACATGACATAAACACTTAAAGAGAAACGTGCAGGAGTCACGTATATCAAGCAAGGAGATGTTGGAACTGCTTCCCTTCATATTTCAAGCATTTCTAGGATCTGATTAGGAAATTGCCCGTTACACTCTGCAGTTCCTTCTGAGAAAAGGCAACAATTTCTTGACGAATGTAATTTTTAAATTCATCTAAATTGTGTAAATTTGTTTTGTAAATTTTCCCTTAATGCCCCCTTATTTAACCCTGCTATGTTTTTTGAGGGCATTTAAAAATAAAATTCGTCAAAAACTTTCTGCCATGTCTCAGAGGGAACTGAAGAGTGTAATGGGCAATTTCCTAAGCAGGTGCCAGAAATGCTTGAACAACGAAGGGAAGCAGATATACAATCTCCTTGCATGATATGTGTGAATAAATTACTTTTATTTTTAAGTGTTTATCTTATGCGTGTTACAAATAACGTACACGACAAACCATACTATATTTACTGCGGACTTCCTGTTACCCGCACCGTCAATACAGCAACCAGCCCCGTCGGCCGGCCGCACGCTACGAAACCGGTCCCGACAAGGATTGTTCACCCCGTAGCTTTGTATTGCGTTTTAATCGTCCATATTTCTGAACCATAAATAGATATGATGATTATTGTTATTTGGTTACTAAACCTTTTCTAGCTTATACACCTTTCGAGCATATTAAATGTGCAACACTAATTTCAAGGAATATTCAATTGCAGCAATATCATTATTCCTGTTACAATGACAATCACAATATTGTGCTTTAAACTCTTTTTAATACGTTTTGAATAATTATTTTTACTATCAGACATATATTAAAATGTTAATTTTATAGAATTTAATTTAAATGTCCCAAAAGCCATAACGCAAAAAACCAAATGTAATCGGAAGTATTTCTGTACACGAACTCTTGACATTATACCTGAAATAAATATCAATTGTTTCCAAGCATTACATTAATAGATAAACTAAGACAGGAGTGAGTCACTTACCCCGCCCTAACTTGATATAGACTGTTAAATATTTCTTTCATCACTATAGGTATAGGTATAGGTTATACTTCGGAGGGGGACACTTCGTGCACTGCGACTTACATAGATCTATTGTGACCACCACTCCACAGGAGGCTACAGGTCCCAAACAGACGGGCCACGAGACGCGCGGAAGTCCTTAACAGTTCCAGGCTCCCCACTGCTGGATCTGCCTAGAGAGCGGTAAATGACTCGTCGACCAAGCAGCGAAGAGTGTCTAGTGTCCACAGGGAGTAATCTTTCCTTCAGCAAGCATCCGCGCCGTTCTATTCGACACCAGCATATGCTGTGAAACCTAGAAGTACACATGGAAGATGAAAAAGAAACGGATTGAAAGAGTAAGATGAAAGAAAATCGTGGTATATGAGAAACCACCCCAGCATTCGATTACCGACCAGGGAAAACCACAAAGAACCGAAAGTCAGAGTGGACGATCGACGGGAATCGAACCGGGACCCCCGAATGCAAGTCTCACACTTTACCGTGGAGCCATCTCACTCGATTCCTTCATTACTAAATCCGATTACTTAAAAATCAATAGAATATTTATTATCGATTACTCAATGCGTACAGTACTGTTGCATGAACTCAAAGAAATGGTTTGAAATGAGCTAAAATGGTCGGTCATAGAGCTTAGAGTTACCCAACATTCGTCTTCTTAGGATAAAGGGACACCCCGGGAAAGAAACACCCAGGTAGCTCACCCTAACTGAGATTCGAACTCGGGGCCTTTCGAATGTGAGGCAGACACGCTATTCCCACACCACTGAGGTGCGCTTAAACGTCTCTTATTTTCTCTAATTAGTTTATGGGCATTGCTTTCTTGTGCATACTGATTCCAAAAACCTTGTGCATCCTTGTGGATCTCAACGTATCCAGCCAAACTGAGAGACACAATGAATTACGTAAAAATTCACTTTAGATGACACAATACCTTATAGAGGAAATTTTGCGATATATCCTTCTTTTCTTATTACGTTGCTTTAACTGTGAGGCCACGTAGGTTTTGCTGTAAATACTTTGATAACGAATCAGATATAAATGATCACATAATGTGCACTAGACTATATAGTTTCCTGCTTGAGAACTTTGTAATGCATGACCTGAATTGCGTATTCGCCTTCCTGCATTTCTATTTGCGGGGGGGGGGGGTAGAACGTAATGTAATTTCCAATTTGATATTTGCTTGGAAACTGAAGAAGGTCATTGTCTTTATTGAAGGATGAGTTGTATTATATTTTAACTCTTAAGGAGCCGAACTTGAAGTAGTAGCAACCGCCCGTATGGTAAAAAGTTTCCGGTAGCCATCGCCCCAAATATACTTTCCGGTGGCCTTTGCCCCAAATGTTTAAAAAATATTAACTTTGTAATTTGACTGTATCTTTAAATATTATATATTTATGTTTTCCACGGCTGCGTCAGTATTTTTGTTAGAGACATGGATGTCTTAGCAGGGCGCAGTGCGGCTGAAGAATGTAGGCTGACACATATTATAATTTTAATTCACTCCTTTTTATTAATTCTTAACACGATTTTAATAACACTTCACTGATATAGAGAGCTGTGAGATTCTTTTGTTAAATACTTGCACTTTTTAACTCGTCCACACGAATACGTATTAAATTTCTCGAGGACGTGTCTCGCGTCTGATTAGTAACATTGTCTGCTAGCAAAGCGTCCAGTTATGAGCACTGTCTACAATCAACTAACTTGATTTCAACCGCCTAAATTTGTAAATTTCTGTATTTCATGTCTCTGATTGGTTATTCCTAATCCAATAGAATACTTTTATTTAACTTAAGCTTTTTTCTGGTTGTTGATTGGCTATTTTATAAACTGTCACAAAAAGTACATTATTGTTGCTCCAAGAATGACTAGTAGCATTATTACACTTTCTTATTCATTATTGCCTCAATGTTACCTCATTGTTAGCAACTTTTAACCTATTATTCTCCCAGCGCCTACATTATTAAATTACGTAATACATTCACATAACATTATTACATATGTATACAATTATATAAACATATACAATGACTGTAATAAACACCTTTTATATATTGTTACATACACATATATATTTAAGGCGGGCTGTTATTATATTTATATTACATAATTTGACTGAAATCATTTAAGTGTTAAAAATACTGCCTCAAAACTGAGAGAAATCACGAAAGACCCCAAGTATACCTACATGGAATTTGAAACAGGGACCTCCCGAATGTATCACCGAGGTTACGGTCACCTCGTTATTCCTTATTTTCTCGTGTTGCCTTTCATTTATTTTCCATGTTTTTGCTGTTCAGATGCTTCCAGACCGCTGTTTTAAAAGTTATTCAGGTATTTTAGCCCCCGGATCAGAAATGTTCTATGGAATGTTATCTTACACTCGCTTAAGGCAGAGAAAGCGTTGCATTCCAACCGCATTTTTCTTTCTAACCTTCGTACTTTCTTCACTCCTCAGTTTGTGCTTTTCTATCTAAACATAGGAAAGAAGATAAAATTTCGAATATTTAGCAGATTAAAATATATGGTGATTTACTTTAATCTACTTCTGTCTTTTGTTTCCTTGGTGTGATTAAATGTCCAAAATATGTCCATTTTAGTACACTGGCTGTGGCTAAATTACAACAAATCTGTCATTTCCTTCAGAATTACTCCTAATATCCTTAAATGATTGCAAAGAACAGAGCTCTAGTTTCCTAATTTTAACGATGATGTCATCCTCTGAACCATGAACTCATTCACGATCTGTGTAATATGAAGGTGGTTTAGTGTTATTTTTATTTAATTTGTTGAGCCCCACGTTTGGGAGCCAATTTGCGATGGTAAATTTATAATGTTATTTGTGTATGTGTGTTTACTCAACGTGTTGAAGCCATCTTGTGACGTGATTCATTTGTTAAGTTTGTTAGCTCCATCTGGTGTTAGCAATTTGCGGCAGTATTAGTTTTCGTTTGAAAGAATGCTACTGTTATTTTATTTAATTTTTGTTCACTGTCCTCCGGCTAGCTATGATCTTTTGGTCAAGCACTTCTGTTTATACAGGTTGTGTAAACGGAAGGGAGTCTCTTATCCAAAGATAACACTGATGAAAGAATTTCTTTTATGCTTTTATTGTCGAACACTTTCACTATCACATTTACACATTGATCTAGACACTCGCCAAACTGAAACTGTTATAATAACTTCATTACTGATCACTCTTAATTCGCGTACTTCAACTTTTTGTATAATTAACTTTATAACATTTAAGATTTTTCATAACTCTGTTACGCGTAACCTGCAAATTGATATCCGACGTGTGCCGTACAAATATTTTCGACGAACTGACGGACTGAAGGACTTTAACTCTAACCTAGCTTTTATACTCCTTCACCCAGATATGCCTAAAGATTATAACTGAAATGCTATTGGCTAATAAAACGCGCCAACATTAGCGTCTATTTTTTATCCAATGAAAATTATGAATACATATGCTCAAGGGAAATGTTCCAGCAATTTCTACAGAAAAACGCGCCAACATTACGTAACTTCCTCGTTTCCAATAATGATAAACAGCTCGCCTCCTCGCTGCATTATTGCACGCTATTATTGTCAGTTTCAGTAAGGCAGTATAAACTTACTTCCCAACAATAATTACAATCAACAAACATCTAAAATCAATGTCACATAATAATGCATATTCATACTATAATCACTCTTTACATTTAAATAATTTGTGATACAAATTACTGCATCAAATATCATTTCTGTTACATTACGCATCATATGAACAAAGAGCAAGTGCTTTCTTAAAGTTCATACTCATAATTACAAATGCTTCCACCTACTTTCTGACCACATTGCATCGCTGTTGTTCGACTCGTTGGCTTGAGTGTTAGTCTTACTGGTTTGCTTGCTTTTATTGTACTTTTATTTTCACAATGGTTTCTATCACAATAATAATATTTTCAAAACTGCAGACTGGATAACCAGTCTTAGTCCGCGCTGTAAAAATCCGATGTGATACATTCACATGATCTTCTCCACTCTCAATTGTTTATTAGTCAGTATACAAACTATTCTTACTAACGCTTACTTTTATATCGACTACAATTTAATCCAAATAAACGTTTGCAGAAATAGCTACATTACATATTTCGTTAGGATACAAAGAGAACAGCGGTAGTCAAATATTTAAGAACTGGACTTAAATACTGGTCTTAAAATTCCATACTGTTTCCATGCAATCCCGAGAAACATCTAATGTTGAAAGCTGTTCGATCGCTTAGCGTTTACCAGTATACAAGATTATACAAAATTCCTTCCGTATGAAAAGGACTTCAAAGGTTGTTCCCAGAAAATTCAAGCTATACATTTTATTTGTCATGTAAATATCTTTAATATATGGTATTTTATCAAAATCGTTAGAGCCAGTTTTTTAGAAAATCAAAACTGTCGAAAAATTTTCCATGTAAAGGGTAACTGGGGTGGGGGAATTTGCTAGAAAATCTTCGTGTCGCATCTTTGGAAGTTACGGAACCTAAATACCAAGTTTCGTATTTTATCCGACTTTTCTTTTTTAATTATGCCGTTCGCAGGCACATATATGAACCTTTTTCTAAAATTTTTTTTTTATTTAGGGTTCCTCGAAACGTGTATTTCCGGTGAAATCTCGGCTCGAATTTTTGTGTAGAATACAATACCTTCTCTAGCTATTACGTACGTGGTAGAGATTAAAAATCGTAGATCTCGTGTACAATTTATGTCAAATAAATTTTTGTGTCGTTAACCATTACGAGACGTTCTTTGCTGTTTCTTTCAAATTTCAATTTGTTTTACTTTTTATTAGTAACAAGGCGCTATTTTTTTCGTGGTCTTGCAAAGAGGATGGAATTTCAAAGCCATTACATAGCGACACGTTCTTTAAGCATCTATCACTTTACGTTATACCTAAAACAAAATGTCTAAGGACTGGTTTCATCAAGTGATAATTTTTCGTGTTATTTTAGTTTATAATCCCGGGTATACGTCTCTATCGCTGTAACATAGAAGACTTTTCACCACGAGTTTGCAAATCCAGATAAAGAAATCGTAGCTTTGGTTTGTGCCTGTTATACGGGCCAGCAATTTCTCATGCTAACAAACGAGAAACGCTGCTTTTCCTGTGCATGTCGACAGTCAAAATTGCGTTTGATGAAACACAGACAAACGTGTTCTGCTTTGGAAGCCCTGCAGTTTGCAAATCACTGTGCACTCATATGAATAAATTGTATCTTTGTGTCTGAAATTTAAGCCTATCACATGTTAAATAATTGATGGACTTAATTGTACGGTCACACAGGATGCTTTATAAAGACAATGATATAAATATGTATGTAGGCTGTGGAGAAAGACAGAGAGGAGGTGAAAAAAGAAAGTTCGCTTATATTTTATTGTACCATAAAATGTGTCAGAATGAAACAATATACAGACATTTGTGGTCTGTAAAGATCAGTGGAACATGTACCAGTAGTGGTAGTATACGATGCAATAGATAAATAGAGGTTAGGTGTATTGACGTAAAAACATTAATTATAGATCCTGCGGTGAACAGATCTTTAATTTATTCGTGAAGTTTGCATTCTTTAACTGTTTACTTGTTGTATAGGAATTCCAATTCTTGCTCTTTTTGTTCCAAAATAGAGTACAGTTTTTTGAGTTACATTTACATAACCCTCTAATATTTTTATAGTTGACTCGAGAAATAACTCGTTGACTGTAGGTTATTTAACGTTATGCTTCAATATTTTGAAGTAACATTATTTGTTATTTATTTAACATTATTGTGTATGTGTGTTTACTCAACGTGTTGAAGCCATCTTGTGACGTGATTCATTTGTTAGGTTTGTTAGCTCCATCTGGTGTTAGCAATTTGCGGCAGTATTAGTTCTTGTTTGAAAGCATGCTACTTTTATTTTATTTAATTTTGGTTCTCTGTCCTCCGGCTAGCTATTATCTTTTGGTCAAGCACTTCTCTTTATACAGGTTGTGTAAACGGAAGGGAGTCTCTTATCCAAAAATAGCACTGATGAAAGAATTTGTTTTACACTTTTATTGTCGAACACATTTACTATCACATTTACACATTGATCTTGACACTCGCCAAACTGAAACTGTTATAATAACTTCATTACTGATATTTCTTAATTCGCGTACTTCAACTTTTTGTATAATTAACTTTATCACACTTGAGATTTTTTATAACTCTGTTACGCGTAACCTGCAAATTGATATCCGATGTGTGCCGTACAAATACTTTCGACGAACTGACTGAAGGCGACGTGTACTTTACAAATATTTTCGATGAACTGACGGGAATGCGACGTGTAGTGTACAAAGAATTTTGATGAACTGACGGACCGAAGGACTTTACCTCTAACCTAGCCTCTATTTATACTCCTACACTCCGACATGCCTAAAGATTATAACTGAGCTGCAATTGGCTAATAAAACGCGCCAACATTAGCGTCTATTTTTATATCCAATGAAAATTATGAATACATATGCTCTAGGGAAACGTTCCAGCAAATTCTAAAAGAAAAACGCGCCAACATTACGTAACTTCCTCGTTTCCAATAATGATAAACAGCTCACCCCCTCGCTGCATTATTGCACGCTATTATTGTCAGTTTCAGTAAGGCAGTATAAACTTACTTCCCAACAATAATTACAATCAACAAACATCTCAAATCAATGTCACATAAAAATGCATATTCATATTACAATCATTATTTACATTTAAGTAATTTTTGATACAAATTACTGCATCAATTTTCTATCTAGAAACACGTATATTCACTCGTACATGCATACTTCCAGATACCCTGTGGAGGGTGGGGAAAAATTGTAATTAAAAAAGTCCCCAACAAAGCCGGGATTCGAACTCAGTACCACGAGAATGTGAAGTCAGAATTTTGACCACTCGGTACAGATCCATTCCAAGGTACGTGTTTGCAGGTTGTTATGCGGGACGAAACCACGTCACAAAATCTACATCGTAATATAGGTAGATACATTTAAATAATTGCTTCACTCTCTGAACCAATTCATCATCACTATGGTATTTGCAATCCTCGGCAACCGTTACACTGGTTTTTGAAACAGCTGTTTAACCAAAACGCGGTTTTAACACCTTTTACCCGAGTTTAATAAAATTATCGTTGTTGGTGAAACTAGCCCTAAATGTTTAACGAATGTTTATCTCGGTTAACAAGAAGTATATAGGAGAATATCTTTTTTAAGAATAGTTTGTAGAAGAATGATTAGAGAAAGTCATGTGAATTCTGTGACCCTATATAACTACAGTAAAATTTCTTAATCCGGACTCCTTTAAACCGGATTTCCCTTTATCCGGACAAGCATTCTTAAAAAAAATCTGCGAATTACTAACTTAAATTATAGTACTGCACTAAGTCAAACTTCAAGAAATTGTCCATTTTATTTTTGCACAGACTGTACAATAGGCATTTCTTGGGAATACCAGGAATGCATTAGTGACAATGGAACATTAGGCTGCCCTCCTTCCCACACCCTTGCTGTACCTACGATAGGGCTTGCAACTCTTGTCAGAAGGGTTAGTTTAACACTTACCTTTCTCAGTCATTAAGCTAAAGAAACAAATCGAGTGCATAATGTCGTTTAGTAAATATACAATATCATCGGGGAAACGTAAGCATTGAGATAGATGTTTGCTTCACGTATGAGCGCCAATTTGAAGTAGGTGGTTTGTTGTATTGTTATTTTTACGTTGTTATTTGCCCCCACGCGTTTGGAGCCAATTTGAAGTTGATATAGTGTTGTATTGAAGGAGTTGTATTATATTTCAACTTTTGAGGAGCCGAACTTGTAGTAGTTGCAAACGGTAGCCTTCGCCCCAAATGTGCTTTCAGGTGACCTTTGCCCCAGTTTAAAAAATATTAACTTTATAATTTAACTGTTTCTTTAAATATTATATATTTTATGTTTGCCTCGGCTGCGTCAGTATTTATTTTAGAGACATGGATATCTTGGCAGGGCGTGATGCGACAAGAATGTAGGCTTACGCAGATTTTAAGTTTTAATTCACTCCTTTTTTATTAATCCTTGACACAAATTAAATAGTACTTCACTGATATCGAGAGCTGTGAGATTCTTTTATTTAATACTTGCACTTTTTAACACGTATACTGTTTTCGCCTCACACGAATACGTAATTAATTTCTCGAGGACACATCTCGCGTCTGTTATGAGCTCTGTCTAGAAGCAACACGTCTGGTTATGAGCACTGTTTGGAGGCAACTGAACTGTTTTCCACCGCCTAAATTTGTAGATTTCTGTATTTCAAGTCTCTGATTGGCTAATCCTAGTCCAATAGAATACCTTCATTTAACTAAAGCTTTTTCTGGTTGTTGATTGGCTATTTTTTAAACTGTCTCACCATTTACATTATTGCTGCTCTAATAATGACTAGTAGCATTTAAACTTCCTTACTCATTATTGCCTCAAGGTTACCTCATTGTTAGCAACGTTTAACTTATTATTCTCACAGCTCCTACAGTATTAAATTACGTAATGCATTCACATAACATTATTGAACATGTTTACAATAATATAAGCATATTCAATGACTGTTACTTCATTTTACAAATTATTGTTACATACACATATTGTTTTAAGGCAGGCTGTTATTGAATTTACATATTTATATAATTGGAGTGGAATTATTCAAGTGTTAAAAATACTGCCTCAGCATAAATCGCTTACAATACACGAGAAGCTGAAAGTTATCGTAAGGCTTGAAAATGGTGCCATTGTTCCGTGTGTATGTGCAGAATATGGAATCGCAAAATAAACAGTTTCGGACATAAAAAAAAGCGTGAACTCTTATCATTTTTGATTAAATGTGATGTAAATGAGGAACCTAAATTGTGGAAAGTGTAAGCAATGCAAGGGACACTAGTAGTGAATCTGAGGCTGAGGATGTGGATTTCGGAAAGTCGATAGTGAAATTAAGTGAGGTAAACAGCATCTGAATTGTGTAATAGACTTTGTTGAGAAAACTGACAATAAACAGATTTCCGTATACTACCATCACACGAGGAGTCCTCGTGATCTCATTGTGAAAGAGATGTGTGATAGACCACAAAAGAAAATTGATAGTTTCTTCAAACCAAACAAATAAAGAATGTGTAATTAAAATCAGGTGGGCGTATTGTATCTTACGTTCTAATAAAATTATACAGTACCCTAATTTCATTCACAATTTTTTTCTGTGGTGTTTATTTTACTTAATCCGGACTTTTGATAATCCGGACTTTGAGCCCCAGTTGGTCCGGATTAACGAGGTTTTACTGTTTGGGATCGTCGTCCATCAACCTTACAGCTGGAGAGACGTAATAACAAGCTTATGGTAGGAAGTTTTGTGCAGTTTCTCTGAGAGCTTGAGGCATATTCATTCATGTTTTGGAAAAATAAGGTTTAAATTTGTATTACGATCTGTGAAGGATGATGCTAGTCTCATTCAAGATCGCCCATCCTAGCTTCTTCTGAGAAACTGGAATGGAATGCATCAGTTCGATTATGTCCTGCCCACATTCAAGAATCCCTAGCCATTACCGAGCGTCTTGCGGTTATTTACTTCGCGCTGCACAGGGAGGTTCCTCTGCATTTGCTCAATGGTGCGTAGAATACAAGAAAACAAAGTAGTTGCGGTGGCAAGAAAATGAACTCGCTTGTGGAATACATGGCGAAACGGACGAGGCGATCACAGGAGCTGCCAACCCAATAAAATGTGAGATGAGGCAGCAATAGTTCAAAACGGCAAGGCAATAAATTCACACCCACAGATTCTTGAGGTGAAATATTATAACAGTTCTTATCTTTAACAACAGAGGTTATGGTGCCGGATATAAATTTGTTAACAGTTGAAAACCTTCGCAGCTCGAGATTTATCGCAGATTTCATTTGTTTGTGCTTGTAACCAACAGGGTGGTTGACTGCAAATAGTTAATTGTCTTTCTTATAGGAGAGGCTTTAAATCTGTCCACTTATTGAGAGCTAATTTAAGGAGATTTGTGATCGTTACGTTAACAAGAAACATTCGATCTAATGAACAAAACTATGTACCTAATAGATAAAGCTACATTGTAGTAAATTTATACAGCACCGACTGCCTCTGTAGTCGAATGATTAGTATTCTGGCTTCTCAACACAGAGGTTGCAGGTTCGATTCCCGGTTAGGACGGCGTTACTGCGTAACCGCCCCGCTCCGTCCATGAATATGATACATTCAGGTCATCGATACATCGCATTTTGACAAGCATCTTCAAAAGAGAAATGTCATTTGTTTCTCACTGGTAATGTAAGACCACACATTGGCGAACCAGTTGATCATAATTATATTGATCGTCTACAATAGGGACCGAGCGGGATGGCTCAGGTGGTAACGTTTTTACCCGCATTCGATAAGTCCCGAGTTCAAACCCCTGGGGCCGACCAATCTGACCGAAGTTTTTTTCGCAGTTTCCTGAGTAGCTAGGCGAATGCTGAGTAGGATAATTTGATTCGTGAATTTTCATATTATCTGTTTCATCATTGCATTTCATTTCCTTCACCGCCATACTGTTATATGCTGGGTAGAGACCTAAAGATTCCCATGAAAAATTAAATTAATTTGGAGTACCCAGCACGTACATTGAGGGGACGTATACTCACTTGGCTGCGGAGGACCGAAACGTGGTGTGGAGGTTAAGAGGAAGGCGTGGGTTTTTCATGTACAAAATTCATAACACAAATGTACTCACACATTCCTAGATTTATTTCCCAACCGTTTGGGGTTCCTACATTATTAAAAATGAAAGGTGAAGGGTCCGACTTGCACACACGATCCGCTTCTCTCTGAATCCTAAGTAAGAAGATGCTATATCCCCACCACTCGTGGCTAGCAAAGCTACCAGCCAGAAGTGACGAAAACAACAATATGCCTGGTAATGACAATGGAGAACAACAATATGTCTGGTAATGACAATGAAACCCCCAAATTATTAATACGCCGCAATACGAGGCATTGGGCTGATCACTCACCTTGGATATGCTATGATCTAGAGTTTGCTTGCTCCTCGGGAGCCTACTGACCCAAGGTTTCGGCTTGTAAGTCCCTGAAGGTGTAAGTCCAACAAAGAGGAGGGTAATAGGTTAAAGAAGAAGACTACTATAAGGAATTAGTCTTTCAACCAGCTTTAAAAAGGGCCTATGTCACCGTGTACCATGTTTAATGCCCTAAAAACAACCAGATGTGCACAGATGTGCACAGCAGCTGGAAAACAGTGATTGAACTCTCCGCCGAAACTCAACGAACCCACAATGGCAACGAAGGCTCTTAAAGAATAGGTTACCATACGGTATACCAGTACTTTCACCAAAGATGGGGTTGTAAAGGGGCAAAGACAAAACTCAAAATTGAACAGACCAGTATTTAAAATCCTCTCTTTCCTTAAAAATCTGTGAACGTTTCCAACAGTCTGATCATATGCATTATAGCAGCATGATCTCTTTGGTTTTATTAAGTTTTCAACGTCCCATGTATTAATTGGTGTGCAGAGGCATTTAACAAAATGGATGAGAGGAAGTTGAAATAAACCCGGGGGCCACTGATCTGAGAGCTACCCAACATTTGTTTTATGAGGAATAGAGAAAACCGCGAAAATTAACTTACAGGCAGCTCACCCCAACCGAGATTTCAGCTCACGCCCTCCGAGTTTACAGACAAACATGCCATACCTACAGGACAATAAATATGACCGGCAAACCCTTACCGTGTCTGCGAATTGCAATCATGCCTCCCATCAAACTTCATAGCAAATGGTACCTATCTACCGTTGCTGACAGTTGAAAACCGATTCCAAACCAACGCATGCGCATAAAGGAATAGATGGGCCGTAACAGTAATTTACGTTCCAAGCATTGAAAGTGAGGTTTTACGGATGAGTTTTGAAATTAAACTGTAAAGCGCTTTAATTTCTTATAACCTACAAGATTTTATTTCATATTATATCTAATTTAATTATTTTAATAAACAAATATTGTCTCTAACGTTGAACTTGGTACACGCACTATGCTAGTTACTGAACCATTAATGCAGGAACAACTTATTCCTAAGAGTATGTTGGCACGGATTGTATCCAAGTTCAAAAGTGATATAATAATTTGAAGGTACATAAGATGGACTTTTCCAAATAAATTTCGTTGAGTACTTCACTTGCCTACTACAAAATAATTTGGAATTAAATAAGGAGGATTTATCAATATAATTTCTAATGCTTTCTTTACTTCTTTACTTTTAAAACTAATAAATACGTTTAGCATAATTTATTCGTATGTTAGTTAAAGAGACACCAATTTTGTGAGCATTATAGTAATGTTCATAAGACCACAAAGTACCGAAATGAGAGAAATGAGGAAACAGAAATTGCGTGTTGGAACAAACCTAGAGAAATTCCTCTAAAACTGAATTTATTCTTCTTAAACTTAATGTAAACATTCTCATAATATCTGCAAGTTAACTTTTCCTTTTTTATTCTCTCTTTCTTTTACAGGGTGTCTACTGCCTTGAAGGTTTAAGCTTCCAGTATATTTCCAGTACAAGTTTTGACAAAATTTCAGTATTGCAATGAGTCATATTTCAATAAATGCAGCAGTATTCAAATGCAAGTTTTGGCTAGTTTAACATATTTACTGGTTTTATTTGTTTCAGCAGTCACAATATGAAACTGTGTTTATTACTAGCTGTCATAACCGATATAGCACGGGTGGCTTTTTAAATCCCAAATAATGATTTAATTAAATTTACTCTTTGTACACTTTATTAAATTATCATAAAATGATGTAGAAGATTTGTTATGCTGAATTCTCCTCTTTACCCCTTAGAACTGTAATTTCATAAAACTCCCATCCCATTAGATTGGATTGAATTGACTACAGAGGAGACTCGGCACCAATACAGAGTGGATATTGTACCTACGCCCCACGAGGAGACGTCCCCGGGAGGAAAGATAAGGCGAAAGGAGACACCGGGCGGCCGGATCCAGGAGCGACGGTGCAGCAATGGCGGTCCCTGAGTTTCCAGATAGCGGCAGACTGTGAATCCCACCCTACATAGAAGGGATCCAATGCTGCCCCTCAAGGGGGTTCTGATACCCCTGCAGCCAAGCCGAGGGACAGAGAGTCATAAAGAGCATCCTTTTCCCTGCTACGCTGCACCGGAACACCATTGCCGACACTTCCGACCCTGAAAGAGACCAACGGGATGAAAGATGAATGAAATGAAGAATGGAACGAAATTGAGGGACAGGAAATTTGGGGATGAAAGAAACCACTCCAGGATTCACCTGACGACCCGGGAAAACCCCCGAAAAAAACATGGGTCAGATTGGGCGGTCGCCGGATATCGATCCTTGGACCCCTCGAATGCGGGCTACAGACGTAATCGCCTGAGCCATCCTGCTCGGTCCCATTCCATGCTGTTCATAACAATGTACCAAACATTAACTGATATTCAAAGAAATGGAAATGAATTATTAGCAGACTTCGTATTTCTAATCTTAGTCTCCACTCCATTCCCTACCCCGCAACAATTTTAAAAATTCTGGAAATCTTGTATAGCCTGTAAAAACATTTTATGCGTCTAAGATTATTCAAATACTTGAGTCATTTTTACATAAGATAAAAAAAAATATGAAAAACACATGCAAAACAATAACATCCAAAAAATACTTATTTGAGTAACAACATTTTTCAAGGATATATGGATATTCATGCAATTTTTCCAGTATGTAGTCACTAATTCCAGTGTAATTTCAGTGTATGTAAAAAAATTCAAGTATATTTCCAGTATTAGACACTCTGTTTTATTACTTGTCTTAATAGAGAATGTATTATTTTAGCAGTGGTACATTTGGGTTAGCGAATCTCATTCAGATAGTATAGAAGTGTCTTCTTTAACTACTGTTCTAGATTTACACATTATAAAGTGATTGTTTAAGGCTATTGCATCTGTCATCTTCCTCTTTTTTCCTTTAGAAGTGCTACTCTTTTGTGAAAAGTACACCATTCATTCCTTAAAATCCTTTTCTCCGACTATATCTTGTACACTCTGATTGTTCGTGTATTTTTCTGATCATTGTAAACAATTTCTTATGATAGTATATAATAACCGACTAAGTATTTTTGATTGTAACAAACTTATGTCACGCAAGACGAAACTGTGAAATTTCAAGGCCAATAGGCAATGAATGTTTTAAAACTTTTCAGCATCTGTAAGTGCGGGTTCAGTTACCAAAAAAAGGTCTTAATTCTGTTATAGAAATTCTTTGGAACTCCCCCCTCCTCCCACCTATGACACAAGCGGATTCGAATTTCTTACTTTATCTTACAAACCATGTATGAAGCAATGGTTAGATCTTCATTACTACACGGCAGTGAATTGTGGGGATGGGAGAGGGTGGACAATGTAAATAAAGTACAATGTAATTTCTGGAAGCGTATTCTAGGGTTGAGGAGGGGTACTCCAAACTACGGAGTTCTTCGTGAGGTAGGATACTGGGAAGATGTGTTTGCTAAACTAAATGTAGTTAGGTACTGGCTGCGAATAATTGAAGGTGACCAAATAACTCTGAGAGCAATTTGTTATCGTCATCAAATGAATAACATACAGCTACCAAAATGGTAGGCGGCGGGGTTACGACGGGTACTATAAAAAATTGGCTTAAACGATATTGGCAAAGGGTTAATGAAAATACATACAGTGCCGTGAAGAAAGTCAAAAGACGACTATGTGATTATAAACAGGCAGGAAATAGAATCTGATAGTAGACAAAAATCAACATTGGAGCTAAAAAATGAAATAAAAACCGAGTGGGGTAAGGAAACACATATTTTGGAATTGGGTATAAAACAGAGGATGGGAAGCTCGCAAGATTGTTGATGATGAAGGCAGGAAGATTTGCCCATTATGCGGGGAACAGGAAGACTGGACAGCATGCGTGCAGACGGAGGGTGTTAGGAAAAAATTATTACCGGAAGTATTTTTGGCTTCCAACAGAGGACAGCATGCTGGGACTTGATTCTAAACAGCCAAAACTGGCCAAGCTTGGGCGCATACTTAATGGAAGTACGTGGAATAAGAGATATGGTGTTTATGTAAATTTTGTTTAAACATATGTGGTACTTGAGCATTTGTGTGCGTGAGTGTATGTCTGTGTGTGTGATTCAAATTATTTTTTTTATTTTATGTGTATGTATATAGTGTTGTGATTATAAAATAGATGTTTTCTGGCCTATTCTTCAAGTCAAGTTTACAGACCCGGTATTTTTCTAGAGAGCATGTACGGTCTTGTGACCCATGCGATTGTTACGCAATTAATGAAATACTAAATACTACTACTAGTACTTTCTCTTACATTTACCTAAGAAAGAGAAAGTACTGCATTCAGCCTAAACATCAATATCACGATTTCACAAACAAATACATAAGTTAATACACCAAAACCCAAGAAAGGTTGTATTACCTACTGTCGTATTTTTTCTTATAATATGCCCTACAAAATATCCTTGCAAAACGTTATCTACTTCACTTTAATCCAGTTAAACATATTCAGAAATGATTTCATTATGCGTTTCATTGCAGGTAATGGGGGATATAGAAGGCTAAGCGATACTCAAATCCTTAGAAATCGGTCACTGTATGCTGACTTTGAAATTCCATGCTCTTTCCATAACACCAGTTCAAAAATGTGGATAAATGTAAGACTTAAACGAATATATCGGAAGTGATTAATGCCACAAATAAGTCATGTGACATAAATTGTATGTTTTTACCTATCGTGAATTTTTATTTAGATGTTACAGTTTCCAAGTTTTACAAAGTTGCATAAAATTAAGTCAGAATGAAGAGGGCTATACAAGCTATTCGCAGAAAATTCAAGCTATACATGTCAGGGTCTCAGGCACAGTATAATATTCTAATCAAAGTCGTTATAGCTGTTTCAGATAAAATAAACAATAAGGAACAATGCAAAGTGTAAAAATATTTTGGGTGTAAAAATATTGATTTTATCTCCATGTCTCATAATTGGAAGATGCTGGACTGAAATACGAATTTTTTTTATTAGACATTTATTTATTAGACATTTCGTTTATAATTTATGCTATTTACAGGCACACAAACACGCGCGCAACCGCGGACCTTATTCTGAAATGATTTTTTGAGTTCAGGGGATCTTGGATCATTTCTGGTAAGATTTTAATTTAGAATTTTTTGGTGAAATACAATACTTCCCATCCTCACCATGGATAAACGGTAGAGAAAGTAAGAAAAAGACGTTGTATGAGTGTGTTTATACATGTGTGAGAGAGAGGAGGGAGGGAGGGAGGGAGAGAATAATGAAAGACTGGATATACAATTCATAGAGGAAGTGAAAACCAGAAAGCCTACATTTCTGTGATTTTTTTTCCCCTTCGTGAACAATGATTTACATATACATGCAAGAATTTCTGCACATACTTCACCAGTAATTACGACTGAATATCTAGAAGGATAGTTTGATACAGCCACTCATTTCTTTATAGACGTTGATGACGTGGTAAATTAATTCTATTATAACCTAATTTCTCTGGGTATACTTTTCCCATACCAGTTTTTTTTAACACAGAAGTAAACTTGTTCTGTTTACTGTATTACACCTTTAGGTATGTTCAGTCTTTTATGACATATATACATAAGAATTTAATAGAGTGGAATTGCTCCGCGGTAATGTCTGAAGCTCGCATTCTTGAGGTCCCGATTTCGATTCCCGTCGACCGCGCAACTGACCTTGGATTTTTTTGTGTTTTTTCTGGTCGGTAGTCGAATACTGTGATAGTTTCTCCTATCGCGATTCTTTTCCCGTCATTTCCCTCTCATCTTTCAGTTTTGCTTCTAGGTTTCCTGACGTATGGCTGTGCCGGGTAGATGACGCGGATGCTTGCTCAAAGAAAAGAGTATTCTCTGTGGACGCTAGAGGGCTGCTTTGTCTATGGGTCGTTCGTCACCCTCTCTAGGCAGCTCCAGCAGTGGGACGGATCTTCGAGCCTGGAACTGTTAGGAACTTCGGCCTGTGGCCACCTGTGGTTCCTTTACTCCATCTCTTTCTCCTGAGGCAGCCACGATAGATCTATGAAGATCGTGCTGTGCAAGGTGCATCCTTCTGTTGTATATTCTATACCTTGAGGCAGTTTTATGTACCAAATAATGCTATATCAATTCATTATTAAGAAACATCTAAATATTATGTATTCTTGGGGTAATCGCAGTGTTAAACATATTTATATGTCTGCTATTTTATTATATGTTACATATATTTGTTTGTACAAGACGCAAAACGTTTCCACTGGACACCAATTTTACTAGGGAGAGCTCGTCTACCAAAGGCGAGGGACACTTAAATTACAAAGACTTTTGTAAACTGCACGAGCTAGAAAGGCTCAAGTGAATGACGCTGAGGGAACACCCGACAATTTCACAAGCCGGGGATTCCACCATTGTCCTAAATCATGCAACTTTGGAGGAGCCAGTAGGAAGGAACTAAAACCCCTCCAGATTTCTTAAATTTGAGAAATCGCGATGCCAGGCAACCAAAAAGAAAATTGAAAGTAAATTTCGGACCGTCAGACTGTTAGACTATATAAGCTAAGGTCTGGGAAGCAAATTCAGTCTTCTGCTGAACTCACTTGCGGGCATAACCTGCGACACTCCGTGAGAGCATTCCGCGTCAATATTTTAGTATAAAATGTAACACAAAGAAACATCGTGTGCAAGACGGTAACAAGTTTAAAGTTAAAGTATTTGTGTGAACTCCCCTGCCGCTAGAAACTACAGTCGTCAGAGAAACTATTTCGCGTTAAGCATTAAGTGCTTAACAAGAAACAATAGCAGACGAAGCAGAAGATCCAGCTACTATGCGCTAGGGTCTCTGTGGACACGTGACGAAGCAAGATGGCATGGTTTTACGGATGAGACCTAGAATGCTAACTGTCCGCCACACCTCGAGCTAAGAGTTGAGGATGGAGTTGTATTGTATTTCCGTTGTTGGGGAGCCAAACTTGATGAAATAACTGCCCCACGTTTAAAAATATTAACTTTGTAATTTTACTGTTTCTTTAAATATTATATATTTATGTTTGCCTAGGCTGCGTCAGTATTATTGTTAAAGACATGAATTTCTTTGCAGAGAGTGGTGCGGCTAAGAATGTAGACTTACACGGATTATAATTTTTACTTCACTCCTTTTATTAATTCTTGACACGATTTAAATAACACTTCACTGATATACAGAGCTGTGAGATTATTTATTAATTACTTGACTTTTTAACACGTAAACTATTTTTTGTCTCGCACTGAATACGTATTGAACGAGGACGCGTCTCGCTTCCGGTTAGGAACGCTGTCTGCTAGCAACTGACTTCTGAATTTGTAAATTTTGCTCCATTTCAGTTTCTGATTGGCTAATCCTACTCCAATAAAATACTTTTATTTAACTTAAGTTTTTTTCTGGTTGTTGATTGGCTACTTATAAACTGTCTCAAAAAGTACATTATTGTTTCCAAGAATGACTAGTTGCATTATTAAACTTTCTAATTCATTATTGCCTCAAGGTTACCTCATTGTTAGCAACTTTTAATCTATTATTCTCAGAGCTCCTACATTATTAAATTACATAATACATTCAAATAACATTATTGAACATGTACATAATAATATAAACATTAATACAATGACTGTTACATGCATTTTATATATTATATTATACACATGTTGCTTTAAGGCGGGCTGTTATTATATTTTATATGATATAATTTGGCTGAAATCATTTAAGTGTTAAAAATACTGCCTCAGAGCTATCCACTAATAGATCTAACGCGATATGATCCTGTAGTTAAAGCGACGTAAAGTAGAGCAAATAGAAATGTGTGCACGAAGTAAGAAAACTTTCAGTAAAGTGCAGGTGAACAGCCTTCAGAGAACAATTAAGTCGATGCAGTATTGTATGCGCGAAGTAATCTCTGAAAGCCCAATACAGTGGAAATGTGTCAATCATTACTGCACTAATCTTTGTAAAGTGCTATTGTTATTAATCTCAACAATCACACTTGAAACTTAGCTAAAGTAAATGCTACAAATTCAAGCTTAACTAGTGTCTTCTTATAGCCCTGTCCACACTGATTAACATTTAACAAAACTTGTCAAGTGCAACATGTTATCAGTTTACATGTTGGCCAAATTTCGATCACAGAATTGACTTAACATGTTAACCGAAAGAGTTGTGCTTGACACTTTTAAGATGTTGGATGTTTTCCACTTTTAATGGAAAACTTGTTAAGTCAATTCGCTCTCTGTGTATGTGATTGGGTGAACTTCAGAAGTTTTCAGACTGTAAACATGGCAGATATTGTGATTCCTTCATGCTATTGTGTTCGGTAGTTCCATGTTGATTCGTTCTGTGCTTATATCTTTGATTTGGCTTGCTTCATGTGAAGTTATGGAATGGACAAAAGAAAAGATACTTTCATTACTAAAATCTTTGCTAAGGCTATCATTATGGAACATTGTAATATATGTAATAAAAAGGATGGACAAATATACAAAACTATGTGCAATTTATTGTTGTTCCAGAGGCAATATCAGAAAAAAAAATATAATAACCTCACTTTGCTAGAGAATTGCAAAAAGGCTCAAGTCTGGCAGCTGGAATGGCTGCTCTCAAATGTGTGTCCTTTTTGTGAATTATAGGTTAGAAACCTTGCTCAAAACAAAGTTGAAGTCACTTTGACTTGTTCTGGCGAAATTGAAGTCAAACCTGCTCCGAATTTTAAACTCATTCAAAATATTTTCACTCCTGTGCCGATTAACAAGATAGAGCTTCATCACCTTCCACTTTTCTTTTTATTACATACCAGATACAAATAGCAATTGTCAAGTCCTAATCACTGAGTCCATTTTGCTTTTAGTTAAGAGGTTTTGTTGTCCCAACAAGTCAACTGGTGTGGATAGAATGTTAAACGTTCACAGTACAACACGTTGAAGGCATTTAACATATTGAATGTGACATTTTGTTAATTGTTGAACGTTAACTGTTGATATGTTGAACAGTGTGGACTCACCTTATAAGGCACGCCCCTGAGGTATACATATCCAATCCCATGCTCAACAATAGTCACCATCAGTCTACAGCAGCCGAGACCACGAGAACTTCAAATGCAGCAACTAAAATATGGAGACATGCCCTCGTAACTAGCTGACTCAACCAGCAATTACTATTATCTCACTTCGAGCTGACCCAGCACAGTAACAGGGCTCACATTATTACTTTGAGTCGAGCAAATATATCATCTGTTTATCCTTCATCCCTAATGCTGCATAATTAATAAGAATTAAAATTACAACCGACGAGAAGGATAACGACGCAACTTATGCATACTAATTTTAAACATTTAAGATAAAATAGATTCAGAAAAGAGTATAGTGTAATCTTCGTTTCTCAAAGTTTAAGAAATAATAATAATAATAAAAGAAACTCAACGCTTTTTGACTCATCAAAGAAATGTTTATCTTGCCCCTCACTTTCCTTTTAGTGTGCTTTTGTTTATTATCCGATACGCAACAAAACGTAATGGCTAATAGCGGAATAGAAGACGGGATATAAGAAGGGATTTCTGTTCCTGAAGGTTTACGACTGAATGGCTTTTAAAAGGGGTTGTCATACTAAACAACCGTGTAAGTACTACATTAGAGTTGAGAAGATACAGAGTGTTTATTCGCAATCGTGAATGTTTATTCTATTTAACTGATGGAAAATAAAAAAGAAATAAAATAATAAATAATTATCCTTAATACCCTGAGCCCCTAATTTCATCACATTTCAAAGGTGTATGGCAAAGATGTTCATGGAACTCTCCCATCCCAAACAGTCCTTTGTTTTTGTTTTAAAAAAGAACCTAAAGATTTTGATTTAAGTATCAAATATTCGCGTCATATATGAAATGTGAATCCTGAAATCTCGTTTCCGTACTGGTTTCCGTTTTTGTTTATTGTGAACCAGCCTTAAGCATATACCAAAGCCTACCATAGTAATATTTACTCGTTAAAGCTCTAAATGTGCATAAAATACATATTTTGGGGTAAAAACCATTATGAATATTCAGTATTATCCTTTTAATTGTTTCCCTTCTACTAAGCAGTACTGTTTGAAATCTTAAGTGGTGGTACTTTTGCAAAGTCTGAAATAATTTGACCGGCACATATTGACCCGTGTTTTTAAATACTGACTGTTGCCTCGGCCTCCTTGCGCACCTATAACAAAATAGGCATTATCTAACTAAAATCATTATTCACTATTATTATAAAAACTAGATAGAAAGTAAATTAGGCAGTTCGTGGAACAGTATTGAAAACAAACAAGTAAATAATAATTATGATAATGAATGTGACTGTGTAATATTATTGTTAATTTTTTATCAGAAACACAGATATATAACTTTACTACTAGCCCTATTATTATGATAAATGTAAATTATGTTTAAATTAAATTGATTCCTAGAAAAAATGTTGTAATAAAATATAAACAATAATGGCTAATTTATAGCGCCACTTCTGAGTATGAAAATTTCATGGGGGATTCCTCACGCAGAGCACAGAGTTTACAAATATATAGAAAATATAACATATTAAACAGTAATGAACTAAGTACTGTTTGTCACGATAAAATCAATTATAACGTTAGTTTTTCAGTTATAAAAACTAATCGTATTCCCTATACAAATTCTTTAGTAACTAACGTTCAAGTTTAAAAGATAGAAGAGAATATTGCGTCAAATTAATATTTATGATAATCAACAAATAACGTAATACAATTAAAGTGTACTGTAATTTTCATTATGGAAATTCTTTCCCGATAATGCTTTAATAATAAATCCTTACTGGTTAGTGCAAATCCGGACATTCTTTATCATTACGTTGCATAACCTTGGACCAACATTGCTAATATGGCTGAAAGTTGTAATTGTTAAACATCTAGGTTCAAGCTAGTACACAAAATTATATCGCTTAGTTTTGTAATTATGGTGATAGAATACAAACTTTATTTAATTTTGTGTACATAATTAGTAAAACATTACAACAGATTTGATGGATTTTGAGTGCATAATTCAGAGAACAAGTGCTGTTGGATAATCTATGAGTTGTTCTACATATTTTAGTTATTTTAACAACATAAAAGGCACAGTGGTAATAGTAAACGAACCTCGCCATACTGTGCTGAAAAACGGACTGAACCAAAGATAAATTTACCAGACGCAGATATGTCAGCAATATGACAAAGAATGGATTATTTCACGTAGTCTGTTGTATGCATATGCTTAAGTTTTCCCCATAAAAAGTATTTCCTAGCCGGCTGAAATATAATACCTGTTAATAAATTACAGATACTTCAGGATCTCAGATGTTGGCTAGTTTAAGTTTATAAATTTATTATAAATAAATAAGTTCTTATCCATGCAAGTAATGAAAATGTAACCGAATTTTTCTGTTGATTTTCGATTTTGAATGAATAATTGATACTAGTATGTACAATGGGCACTTTGAAGCCAAAAATTGCATTTTTAAAATTTGTGTGCATATGTTGCTTTATAAACTGAATGTAATGATACTCGACATATAGCGAACTGTATGTCCATTTAGAAAATATACTGTATGCCATTTCATTATGTTGCCCAAAGGGTTGGTTCTAATGAAGCAGAAAATAAAAAGAATCCAAATAACTCGGTAGTTTTTTTTTTCTTTTCAAAAATGTTACCCGACAAAGGCTTACAAACAATATTTTTCCTAAGTTCTGTTATTTATAATATTTAAGAAGTTTTACCAAAATATGTTAGTTGCTATTTGTATACATAGTGTCGAGTACCACCAAAAACACCATTGTTCCGAATGCAATGCAAATATAAACAGAAGGCACACAGTGGTACACTCGTTTCCATTTATGTCGGTACCGCAGCTTCGGGAGGCATTTTACCAACCTTCTCAGCGGGCACTTATATAGCAGAGAGACATGTGTGTGGAGCGTTCTGCCTTTATTGTCCGACCTAGCAGTGGTGTGCGTTAACTGTAGCTCACGCAATGTATGCAAATATTTCGGAGGTGCATCGTGGAAGAATTGTGGTTATGTGCGAGGCCAATTTGCCATTTGAAGACATTACTAAGGCAGTTCCATGTGGCATTCGTATGGACAGATTATTAAATTAATGTCTGGTAAATGTCTCCTCTTTAAGAGTAAAAAGTATAATTTACTTGAATTTTACCATATAATTATTGTTACTAAAAAACTGTTTCAGGGAGATTTTGGGGGGGGAGGTTTAGCGGACAATGAATAAAACTATGCTCAAATGAACCCGTGGTCCACAGAGGTTAAAGTTACCCGACATTCGTCTTTTCAGGATAAGGGAAAATCCGGAAAAAAAACTTATCCGGATGACTCGCCCTAATCGAGATTCGAACTCGGGAGCTCTTAAATGTGAGGCAGACAAACTACCCCCCCCCACACACACATACACAGAAGATGGAGAAATTCTGCAAAACAGTGTTTTGTTTAGTTGCATACTTAGATTGTGAAGATGATTCCTTTAATGTCTAGTAAATTTGACCACTTTGAGAGTAGAAAGTACAATGTATTTCAGTTTTACATTATGTTGTCATTAAAACATTTTTTCGTGGAGATATTGTGCAAAACAAGGGTTCATTTGTTTATATATTGAAACATGGTTATTATAAGTGATGACGAGCAAATCTATTGCTCAAAATTATATATTGAGCGAATAATATAGAACTGTGCACATAAAACAGGACGCCACTGCATGCGCGAAAAGGCAAACAGATACACACGCCTCTTCCTTTCTAAGCAAACTCCACCTGTGTGGAATATTGTTACATACTGGGTAGAGGCCTAAAAGTTCATTTGAAAAACTAAATTAATTTCTAGTACCCAGCACGTACATTGAGGGGACACATACTCACTTGGCTGCGAAGGACCGAAACGTGGTGTGGAGGTTAAGAGAAAGGCGTGGGTTTCATTGTGCAGAATCTATAACACATACCAACTTACACATTCTTGGAGTTTCTACATTATTAAAAAAAATGAAAAGGTGAGGGGAGATGTTCACCGTTCCGAGGACCGGCTTGCACACGCGATCCGCTCCTCACGAAATCCTCAGTAAGACAGACTCGACTCTACATCCCCACCACTTGTGGCTAGCAAACTACCAGCTAGGAGCGACGTCATCCCAGTCAACATCAAAGTGCCTTCTGGCTGGAGTGATCAATGCCCAGGAGGAAGGGATGTCTGCGGCCGAAATTGATTGAGAGACGAAAACAACAATATGTCTGGTAATGACAATAGAATCCCCAAATTATCAATACGCCACAATATGCATAGCCAGTAGAATGCCGCCTAAGGTTGCAGTGACGGCAAAAATTGAAGGGGGTGTGTACTATCAATTACCCTTTTGTTTATGCTTAATTTTGTTAAAGCCCAGAAAGGTAATTTTATCATCCGTTTTCATATTTGCCCAGAGAGAAAGAGAATGAGAGAGAGAGAGGGAGGGCAAATGAGGATTATGAAGGGAAAGAGGGTGGAAAGGGAATAGAGTGAGATAAGGAAAGAAAGAAATGGCGGGAGAGAGTGAGACAAAGAGCGAGAATAAAAGAGATAAGTATACAGGCGGCGCATTTATTCAATAATAATATAATACATTTTAATAAATTGTTATTCATTTGTATTTACCATTCTTACCTATATTTTGTAATTTTTATACCTTCATTCTCAAATGCACTTTTCTGTTTCGAGAGAGATGTAACGTATGACTACGATAAGACGGACGGACAGGAGGTTGTTAATGGACGTTCAGCAGAGCGATAATACCTTTGATCCCATTAAACCGTGTATCTCATCTTAACATCAGAGCAAAGTAAAGCACCTAGATAATAACAGCCTTCAAGCTGCAGTCTCAAGAAAGCGTAGCCGAGTGTAGATGTGCATTTGTCTGACGCTACTTTTTCCATGTCTGAAAATTAGCCAATGAAAATGAGCCAACACATTTAAGGGTCATGTACAATAATTCTAAAGGTTACTGCGGAAGAAAAAGCAAAAAGCATGCAGAAGGGAGTAATGTAAGGTATTATAAAGAAATGCTTGTTAAGTTTTCAAGCAAAAAAGCTTCATTCTGTGAAACCAACATCAAGATCTTGAATGTATGCAATGCGGATTAACTGCTGAAAAGGAAGAGAAAATTGAAGTTAAATTAGATATCATCAGAAGTGCATGAGGACTTAGTTGTAAGGACATAAAAAAGAAAGGAAAAACCTAATTCACTCAAAAACACTCAAATAAAAGGGGAAATAGTATCGAGTCGAATGAAAGGCACTCAAACTATTTTAAAATAGGCCGTAACGCAATACAAACGCAGATGGCACAGTGATGGAATTATACAGGCTGAGAGAACCTTAGGTTGAGCACATACCTAAGGAGACAAGACCGTTTTAGACAAGTATTTTAGTCACCATTCATTTGTGCAAAATTTATCATGTTCTCGTAGTCCATCCAAAAAGAATAAAGTTAATCTTTTTATTTTCTCTACTACGTATAGTAAGTAGGGGAAGTATTGTATTCCACCCAAAAATTCGATACCGAGATTTCACCGGAAATACATGTCTTAAGACCCCGGAATCCAAAAAAAGCATTTTTGGAAACATGTCCGTGTGTGTGTCAGAGTGTGTGTGTGTGTGTGTGTGTGTGTGTGTCTGTGTGTGTGTGTGTGTGTGTGTGTGTGTGTGTGTGTGTGTGTCTGTGTCTGTATGCCTGTGTGTCTGTGAACAGCATAACTCAGAAACGAACAGTCGGATAAACACCAAACTTGGTATTTAGATTCATTATCTTCCAGAGATGCGACACGAAGGTTTTCAAGAAAATCCCCCACCCCAGATTACCCTTTACATGGAACATTTTTGGAAAATTTTAATCTTCTCAAAAATGGCTCTAACGATTTTGATTAAAATATCATATGTTTAAGATATTATCATGACAAATGAAATGTATATCTCGAATTTTCTGGGAACGACCTTTGCATAACTGGTAAACCATAAGAGATAGACAAAATTTTACTACACCAAAAATGTAGATCGCGTTAAAATACACAATTTATGTCATATACATTTTTTTGTTGAGTGAACCATTTTCGAGATATTTATTGTTATTCCCTTAAATTTTGCAATAATTATACTTTTTCTCAAATTCGTTATTCATTTTTTTATGTCCTGGACATGCAAAGAGAATGGAATGCGCCACAGAGCAACCAGCCCTTCAAAGATTTGACTATCGCTTATAACATACCATATTCCAACTAATACCACAGGAAAGCTATTTGACGTACGTTGTACCTTTACTGCAGATTTTTTGTGCATTAATATTCTGCCTTCCCCTTATGCTTTACCAATTATGCAAAACTGTGTTTTTTTTCAAAATGAAGATTATTTCCAGTGAAACTTCGATATCTAATTTTTTATTGGAGTATAATACTTCAGTTGTATTGTACTTTTAAACATACAATACGAAAATGCAGATCTCATTAAAGCATTCAATTAATGTCAAATAAATTCTTTTGCTGCATAATTATTCCCGAGATATTTGTTGCTATTTGTCTGAATTTTTTCAGTACTTTATGGTTTTTGCAGCACCTGGTCTGCATTCATTTGTTCCTCGCAATGTGTGTAGGTAACGAGTATGGAATTTCAAAGGCAGCAAATAGCAACCCACTTTTTAATTATTTCGCTATCTCTTTAACCTTGTACCTACAAACAAGCCATTTCTGCAAACGTTTATTTCGATTAGCATAAAATAGATAGAAAAATAGGATTTTGTAAAAACTTTCCTAGAATAATATAAAAAAATCTGATGTGCTACACTCACATGACTTTCTCTACTCTTGTACAAACTATTTTTACAAACGTTTATTCTCCATATGCTTCATGTTAATTGAGATAACCAGATGTCAATCCTGTTGCTAATTTTCTTGTAGATGCAAGAGGAATATGGTAGGTTATAAGCGATAGTCAAATATTTTAAGCGTTGGTTGCTATGTGGCGCATTTCATTCTCTTTGCATGTCCAGGACATAAAAAAATGAATAACGAATTTGAGAAAAAGTATAAGTATTGCAAAATTTAAGGGAATAACAAGCAATATCTCGAAAACGGTTCACTCTACAAAAAATGTATACGACATAAATTGTGTATTTTAACGCGATCTACACTTTTTGTGTAGTAACATTTTGTTTATCTCTTATGGTTTACCAGTTATGCAAAAGTCTTTCACAATGAAGGACACTTTTGGAGACATTCCCAGAAAATTCGAGATATACATTTCATTTGCCATGAAAATATCTTAAACATATACTATTTTAATCAAAATCGTTAGAGCCATTTTTGAGAAAATTAAAATTTTCGAAAAATGTTCCATGTAAAGGGTAGTATGGGGTGGGGGGATTTTCTTGAAAACCTTCGTGTCGCATCTCTGGAAGATACTGAACCTAAATACCAAGTTTAGTGTTTATCCGACTGTTCGTTTCTGAGTTATGCTGTTCACAGACACACAGACACACACACACACAGACACACACACAGACATGTTTCCAAAAATGCTTTTTTTGGATTCAGTGGGTCTCAAAACATGTATTTCCGGTGAAATCTCGGTATCGAATTTTTGGGTGGAATACAATACTTCCCCTACTTACTGTACGTAGTAGAGAAAGTAATAAACGAGGGGTAGAGAAAGACATGTGTATGTAATATATCACAATTTTTTTCAGTATAACTAGTTAATTGTTAACTAAAAGTGTGTTTAGTAGTATGTACAATTTTTCTATTCAATTAAAATTGTGAGAAAGCTATAATATCTATGAGAATACAAAAGTTCTTGTTTGATCCATTATTAAAGCATTTCATAACCGCTGGATAACGTCTAAGGCCTGATTTATGCAAGCAATATCTTGTCGCGTGACAATACGACACGATCTGAAAGTACATTGAGTTTAATGGAAGCATTTATACCACGTGACACGACAGTCGCGCGACCTCAAAAATATGTCGCATGGTCCTTCAGTTCGCGCGACACTCGTGGCAGTCGCATGGCCTCAGTATACATGGGTGTAAATGGGCTGTTTATACATGTCGCGTTGCTGTATTGTGAGCGAAACATTCGAGTCAGTGCTGCCACATTGGGAAACCTAGAGCTGTAGGTTTCAGTTTTCAGTGTTTTACGTATTGTGGGAGTGATCTGATTTTTGTCCTTCAGACTTCTATCAAGTAAGGATACAGAAGATTTTATAGAAGTTTTTGTAAGTAGTTCAATTTAAAAATGTGTCACAAAAAATTTCGCTATCTTCTCTCGACTTCCCACACTGGTTCCTAAACGCATTATCCACGAATCTTGTACTGTTTATCGGAAATATTACAATGTGATTTTCGTTCTTTTCTTTTTCGAGTTAAGAGTTTTTAGCAATAGTGCAACACACTGTTGCTACGCGGATCATTATACTACACGGATATTACACACGGCTCCATACAAGTTGTCAAACCAAATGTGAAAATGGGCTAGTAGAATGATATCCTCAGCAACATACACCGCGACTGCCGAATGCATAAGAAGATCACGTTGTTCTCCATCGCGCGACACGAAATTGTTTACATAAATGAGGCCTAATACAGGAAAATCTGAAGTATGGAATTCGAAAGTGCCTTGATTTCTTCTCCAAACACGCTAACCTTCGGCAGTATAATGTAAGACCTTAAAGAGCAAATGCCACAGATTTGACATGAATACATACAACATATGACCTCTTGAATACCAGTCACATAATCATTTCCTCTCTAAAATATTCGTGCTGCTATGCACTGGTGACCCGCTCTGTGAGTTTTATAGAATGGATACAGCACTATTCATCTCTCAAATCAAATAACCTATTTTATCATGAATGAGCAAATCACCCCTTTGTTTAACAATAATCTGGAGCAATGATTTATAGAGACAATAGCTAAAAGCATGTTGTCTAGTAACAAAGGCATTATTAGTCTTTGCTGGAAGCTGGCATCCGGGTTTTAGCGATGTTGAGTAATGATATAATAATAAACTATATATGACTTGAGATATTGGAATAATCAACAAGGTAGATATGTATTTAGTTTTCTGTCAATAACCTTTAAAGTCCTCCTCATTCTCATTGCATTTTATATAGATTCTAAACCTCAAGAGATAGGCAAAGTTTCAGGTAATATGTACCTATTGCTAAGATACACAATTTATGTCAACTAGAATTTTTGTGTCACTAACCATCTCCGAAATGTTTTCTGATGTTCGCTTGAGTGTCTTGAAATTTTAAGCACACTCTAAATGTGCTTAAAATGTGTCTCATTAACTGGTGCAAAGACTGTATAATGTAACAGTTATATATAACCTGCAATTATCTACTTGCTTTTTGAACACTTTACTGTTATCTGGGATACAAAAGTACAAGATGGTCATCTGCCTCTAGGTTTTTTTTCGAATTTATTTAACCTGTTAAGTGGCAGATGTGCCTTAGTTCCGTCTTTGTCGCCACTTTCCGCTCATTTGCTTATTTAGATACGAGGAAGAAGGTTCCACACGTAGTGAAAATGCCATTAAATAGACAGAAACTGCCCACCTGAAAAACATAGTCCTTTTACTAGAGCTGCACTAGTTTTATAGCCGATTTTATAAACTTTGCTATCCATCTCCGAAATTATCTAATAAGTGCAGGACCTATCAGATGGATCCTGTGTCAAAATAAATCACAAGTCGTACACTTTTGCGGCCGTTGTTATCAAATAAGTAAAACGCGTATTTTATACTAGAATTTTGACGTCGAGGACTAAAATCATGTGAACTTGACGTTTTGTCCACGGCTTTGGCAAATATCTTCAGAGGTAGCCAGCTGACTAATCTTCTGGAGACAATCGTCACGGTCGCGGACAAAACGTCAAGCTCGTATGTTTTTACTGTTTGACCACGATATCCTTGCCCGAACGTCATGTTTTACTTGATTACTCGACCATCTGGATAATTCTTTCAGCGACGAATAGTTATTTATGATGCAAGTTTAAAAGAATTATGTTTTACGAGTAGGAATGTTACCGGAACGAGGCTGAAAGCCGAGTGTTGCAATCCTACGCGTAAAATAAAATCACTTTTAACATGTGTTATCGTATTCTAAATTGTATTCAGCCCTGAATATTAAATTATAAAGTGTACAGCTAAAATGTTTTGTGGAAATAGCAGTATACATTCGGAGATGTGCAATGGTGAGCACTACTCTGTTTTTGTTTGGCCTTCGTTGTTTTTGACCTAGCACCAGTACTAACAGCATGATCACTTACACAGTCATAACGTTCTGTAAGATATAAATGTCTGTGGCAAAAACAATTCAATAGAATAAGTGTAACAATAATTTTATTAATAAAAATATTTTTGTTTAACATTATTATTATTATTATTATTGTTATTGTTTTATGTAACTGTGATGCTCATTGTGCAATTAGTATAGTTTGTAATACCAGTTACTTGTGAAGAGGAAGTAGCACTGCTAATTAATGTTGGCTCTGCCAACCCATTTTCGTGTCATTAAAATAATCTGGTATTACATTAATCGTTGCAAGGCCTCCATCGCAGGAAACAAAGGTGGTAACAAAAATGACATAAAATGTTATTCCACTGAGGGTTATAGTCTTCAATTTCTAGTATGGGTGTCTCGTGTTAAAAGCTGTACTTTTAGTGCCAGCTACCTAAAAGGATACTGGAAGGGTAGACACCATTTCCAGAATTTGGAAAATTTTCGAAGACAGATTAAGGAGTTCAGAAATGCAACATACGCCGATATTTCACTCCCATTACAAAATTCCTGTTCCAAGGTTATAAATCCTTTTAAAATAATTTCATGAGTAGTTAATTAAATCCTCATTCGAGACTTAAAAACCGTGAAACCCGTGAAACTCCGCCAGAACCAGCTATCCTAGAATAAAAATAAACATACATCAACAAACTGTCACTACCAAGCGGATGCCTCAAATCTCTGTTTAAGTAAACATGTAACTAAATTAATTAATTTTGAATTAATTACTTCCGCTCACATTAATTTATATGAAGATTTTAAAAACAAATTTATCCAAATGTACAGGAACAACTCTTCTCACTTTGAGCAGCATTTGGCCATTAATAATAATTTGTTACTAGAAAGCAAATGTGTAAACAAAACTAATAGTGAAATTTATTATTGTATTAATATTAGCAAACATAACTTCCATATTGAAGTTCCTTAATACCAACGCACATAGCAGGAATCCTTGTATTGCAGAAATGCATATGTTCGATAAATTCAAAACTCAAGAAAAATTAAACTAGAAAATATTCTTAAAAGGCAATTAAAAAGAATCTGAGAAACCTTGTATATTCAACGGATGAATTTAATGAAATCAACTCACATTTCTAAAAGTATTTTAAAATATGTATACATTACCAATATCAGAACACCTGCATCACAGATATTAATAATTTCTCTTTTTGTCGGATCACATGTTACCTTTTTTGCCTTCTCTATCACTTACCTGAAGTAGGTAGAGGAAGCATTATATTTCGCCCAAAAATTCTATATCAAGTTTTTGCTGGAAGTACATGTTTTGAGGTTCATTTGACCCCAAAAAACGCATCTTTAGAAGAACATTCATATGTACCCGTATGTGTGTGCGCATGTCTGTTGTCTGTCTGTCTGTGAACCGCATGACTTAGAGAAGAAAATTCGGATAAACACCATTGTTTGAGTATCCAGTTGAGGGTATTGCCTGCACAGATCTAATGCGGCTACCAGCCTCCAGAGGAAGAGATGAGATGAAGGAATTACAGAAGGCTACAGGCCGTAGGCAGACAGGCCATCGAGACGCGCAGAAGTCCCTAACATTTCCAAGCTTGTAGACTGGAGGGCCTTAATGAGGTGGGCCAACGACCCACCAATCAAGCAGCCCTCTGTTATCCACGGGGAATTCTCTTTCCATTGAACATGCATCCGCGACATCTGTTCGGCACCGTAATGCGCCACAAAACCTAGAAGCACAAAATAAAATAAAGTCTGAATATTCAACCCCGGTACCTAGGTTACTATACCGGGCATATATCCAGATTTTCTATTTATTGAATCAAATTTTCAATTCTTATACACATTCATTTTACAGGTTAAGTCTGTAACTACTACCTTATTACAAACAAAGAAAACATAAAATAGAAAACATAAGTAAATAAAATGAATAATAGATAGTAAAGGTGTAAATAAATAATAATTACAACATCTATACTAATACTGGTAACCAGCATAAAAGCAACTGGTATCCAGCTACGTAACTAACAAAATTTACTACAAACCTAAAAACTACTCCACTGGTATGCAGCGGTTACATACTGGTATCCAGTATAATTTACCAAAATCTTTTAGCTTAATTATGGTCTTTTTTCTATTATACAGTTAAATTAATATATAATAAAACTTATTTAATACATTATTATTATAATAATTTACAAATTTACTTGTATTTTTAAATTTATACTTTCACACTAAAATAATTATATACAAAATTAATAATATTTCCTTTATTTACATTTTTATTTATTAATTTCCTTTAAATTACAAAAGAAAATTAGAATCATCTACCTTATTTATATTCATATATATATATATATATATATATATATATATATATTTATAATTATTTTATAACACATTTATTTTATAATTTATATTTTCCTTTCCTACTATCTATAACTACATGCCTTTGCCTAAATAATCCTAAAATCCTATGATTTATTCCCTAGAAATATACTTGAAAGATGAGAAGGAAACGGAATGAAAGGGAAATGATGGAAAGGAAATCATGGCAGAGAAGAAACTACCTCAGCATTAGCCTGCCACCCATACATAGGTGAAAGTGACAGTCGCCGGGGATGCAAGTCGCACACATTACCGCGTCGCCACCTCGCTCGGTAAAATATAATGTATTTGAGATGTTCATGTGACAAATAAAACGTATATATCCAGTTTTCTGTGTACAGACTTCGAAGTCCTCTCCACATTGAATAGGATTTTGTATAGTTGTTTGCCTGGTAAATCTTGAGAGATAAATAACACTTTACTGAAGGAAATATATAGAACTTATTAAAATACATACATTGTATTGAATAAGTGTATTCGTAGCATTAGACGTTTTCTAAATTTTCCGTGTTGCGTGTTTACCCTTTCGAAGTATGTCATCCGAAGGTCATGCTTGACGGTTTACAATTTTTTTATTATTGTTTCATTTATATAGGCCCGTTTAACTACTTTGGTACAGGAGTTAAACAATTCTTACTGCAGCAATGGAGATACTCTTGAACCTAACTCCGTTGCATTTAGTTGTAATGGGAGATAAGACTGGCACTCTGTAAACTGTAACAGGCTAAGCAAGTAGAATTCCTGAAATAGACTCAGTTTTGCTAAGAATTAGGAAATACATAGGAGATGCATCTTTAGAAATGCCTTCGGTCTATATGATTCCAATTAAACACCTTATAAAGAACTTCAGGTTCATTATTAATCCTGAACGCTGGATGAATAAAACTCTGGAAACTCTTCAGAAATCTTTGATGTGGTTTACAGACGGCTCAGAGAATAGTTCAGGAACAGGATCTGGAGTATATGGCATAAGACCAAGGTGCAAAATGTTTTTTTTTTTCCTTGGGTGAATATGCTACTGTTTTTGAAACAGAAATTTATTATATTATTGAATGTATACATGAAAACATAAGGAAAGCTTGCACTGGTAAACAGATCCTTATCTTCTCAAATAACCAGGCTGCAGTTAAGGCTCTAAGTAGCCATAAGTTAACGTTAGGATTGTTTTAAACTGCCTAAACATCTCACAATCTTGGCAGAACAGAATGAAGTTTAACTGATCTGGGTGCCGGGTCATAGTGGTATAGAGGGAAATGAAAAAGCTGATGAACTTGCAAAACAAGGAGCAGCTACACAATTTATTGGGGCAGAGCCGGCTCTAGGAACATATCAGTGTTTACTAAGAGAGGCTATTAAGAACTGGTTAAAAGTAGAACATCATAAAACCTGGCTTACAAATCCAGGAAACAAACATGGTAAACTATGTAAGAAAAGAACTGATAGCTTACTTAAATGCAACAGATTCAGCCTGAAAACAATTGTTGCATTACTCGCAGGACATGCTCCTGTGAAAAAGCATCTAAACACGATGGGAATGTTTCAGGGTAACTTAGATTGTAGATTGTGCCAGAAAGAAGCTGAAACAGCCCAGTACATTATATGATCCTTTGGGGTCTTGCCTCACGGGAGATGTATTGCTTTTGGGAAAGTGTTTTAGAAGCAGAAAAAATTGAAACCATATCTGCTATGAGACTGTATTTCCTTGGTAAAGGGTGCAGGTATAATGAATTGGCTTTAAAACGATACAGGTAGCACAATAAGCCCAAGGCTGAAGTGCATCCGGGCAATAACAGAAATCTGACAAGACATAAGACAAGACAGAACTACTTTAGTCATATCGAGAGCTTTGATATGAGAAACATCTAATGGTGTTATTGCCCGCTGAACTATAGGATTTTTAAACGTTGGTTTTATGTTTTTTTACTATTAAACGCACATGCATTCCCACATTCATAGTTCCAGAATCTACGGGGGATAGGGAATGATTCTGATTAAAGAGGCATTCTCCGTCCCAGCCGGGAATCCAAACCGGGATCTCTGGGATGAAAAGCCAGAGCGCTGACCTCTCGACCGCATAGGCAATCTGCTGTTTTCTTTCCCTCCTAAAGAGCTCGTAACACGGCTAAATGTTATTTCTGCACGTGTATCTAAGCGCTTATTGCTTAATTGAAATAATTCCTAGGTAAAAAAATATCATGGCATTCATGACTAAAATAAAGTGAGTGGAAGAATCATCATTCATGTGTATGAATACAATAGGATTGTGATGCAGTGGCTATGACTTAAGGCTATTGGGAGGTCAGCAGCGGACAGCTTAAGAGATAAACAAAGATAAATGACGTGGTAGTGTTCTCGCCCAACTTAAACACCAGAAACGCTATCAACAGATAACCAGAATCTTCTGGAACTTTCCCTTCCCCCCACCTCCAGAACATGTGTCCAGAACATTCTAGAACGTTCTGTGGAAACTTCCACCAGCTATATAACCAGCAGGTGCGACAAAAAGCGCTGTTCTCTGAGCGAGTTTGTGACGACTGTTGTAATGTGCAGCCAGTGCTGCTACTGCAAGAGATTAAAGATGTCTTGTGTTCAACTCTCCAGCGAGTGAAGTAGACCGAAGAAGAGGCCTCTCGTCGCGAAGAAAGTGACGTGACAGGGAAAATTGAAAATAGATCAAGTTATTAAGTGACAGTGGAAACTGAACACAGCATATAGGGATATGTATGAGTATCATGAGTTGAGAAGGTCGTGTGAGTGTTCACATCGGGTTTTTTGTAAGTGTTAGAACATTATAATTATTGGTAGCGACAACAGCCATGTTTGGTTTAAATAAATTCCACGTTTCATTCCGTTTCGTTGGTCGAAAGTAGTATGACATAGTAAAAGGAATAGCTTTTTGTTATGCGTTGAGAGGGCCTAATTTCCTTGGTCACAGGCTCTCTTCATCATGCAAAAGAGTATTAAAATAACTGTTTAGGTGCTCAAACTAATGCACGCGACATTTATTCTTCGACTTTATCCATTTGCCTATGCCACAACTATGGGTTATGTTGAGATTTAAGGGGAGTCGAAATGCCATATCCTGCTAATGTTAATTGATGACTCGTTATCTAGGAAACAATTTAAGATAATTTTTCAAGGCATATTCAGCAATACTTTTAGAATTATTTTTTCTTTCAAAGAAGCAGAGTTATAATTTTTTAAATATGCCTAAAACCTTGTTGAAAAATAATAGCTTTTAAATTAAAAATGTATGTGATATATTAACATGACTTTTTCTACCCTCTATCTTTATTAGTAGGTACACAAACCATTCTTACTAAAGCTTATTTTTCTACCTACTATATTTTAATTCAAATCAATCTTTGCAAAAATAGCTACCGTACCCTTCGTTATAGATACAGCGATAGTCAAATGTTTAAGAACTGGACGCTATATGCTCGCCTTAAAATTCCAAGCTGTTTCCATGGAGTCACGAGAAACAGCTGAAAATCGACGAAACTTTAAAAAATGACAAGTATTGAACATTTTGAACCTTTAATAATGGATGTCTCAGAAATGGCTTGTGCAACAAAAAAACCTATTTTAAGTAAATTGCGTGTTTTAAAGAGATATACAATTTTTGTGTGGTAGTTTTCATCTATCTTTAACGTTTAGATTATACAAAATTCCTTCCAAATGAAGAGAATTTCCTAGCCTATTCCCAGAAAATTCAGGGTATACATTTTATTTTTCATGTAAATGACTTTTATATATGGTATTTCAATCAAAATTCTTAGCCATTTTTTATAAAATCAAAATTTTCGATAAATGTTCCATGTAAAGGGTAGTTGGGGTGGGGGGGATTTTCTTGAAAAATCTTCCTGTCGTATTCCTGAAAGATACTAAACTCAAATGCCAAGTTTGGTCTTTATCCGAATTTTCATTTTTGAGTTATGCTGTTCACAGTCACACACACACACACACACACACACACACACAAACACATGGACCATTTTTAGAAGTGCTTTTGTTTTTATTCAGGGGTCTTAAAACATGTATTTCAAGTGAAATCTCGATATCGAATTTTTGTATGGAATGCAATACCTTCTCTACCTACTATGTACGTGGTAGAGAAAGTAAAAACATATCTATGCCTTATACATAAAAACTTTTTCATTAAAATAAAGCTTATTTAGCTGAAAATATGGGTAAAATTTTCAGTGCTTTGTACCAATTAGTTTGGAGATAATGGGACATTTGTGCACAAAATTGCAGTTCTTAAGAAATTGCGGTTAAACAAGATAAGAGACGTCAAAAACTATATGCAGCGTTATTTTCAATAATATTCTAAACCAGAGGTGGCGAAAACGTGACTCGCGATTCATTTTGACTCGCAGGCGCAGTTCCCTCTCTGCAACCGTCCGTTTGATTTTCACATGCTCATGAGTGATGCAGTGCGTGTTGCATATTTGGTGACTCGCGGAAGGAAGTCGTTTTCGCCACCCTTGTTCTAAACTATTTAGAATAGCGTATCTCTTAGAAAGTTATACCAAAATGAACGGAAGATTAGAAATATTTACATTCAATTAAAACCTGTATATGGAAAAAACCACGAAAATCACCATTTCGACTCCCTTTAAACCATTGCGCAGAAAGGCGTCAAAAACCAGAATGAAGTACACGAGTGCGGAGAATAGTGATTGCAAAGAAAAGCGCACTCGAAAAATAGCATTCTGAGGAATGCAATCTTGAATATGTTGGCAAGATATTGCACCACGTTGAATTGAGATGATTGACAAAAGCATTAACAAGCAACCACAGTAAACTGTAGCAACAGGTGTCAAGAGTGGATTCATGTTTGTACTCCTGCCATCTAGCGTCGCGAGTATGCATTTGAAGGACAGTACTGGTTTACTACCGGGTGTCCCAAAAGTCACACCGAGCGTGGTAATGCCGCGGTAATGTGTGCGAATCGCAATTAGTAGGTTCGATTCCCGGCGACCGTGCACTCTGACCCATGGGTTTTCCGTGGTTTTCCCGGGTCGGCGGGTGAATGCTCGGGGTGGTTTATCTTCAAAATTGAGTTTTATTTATGGACGCTCTTTAACTGTTGTGGTCCTTATCATCCCATTCTATATTGGTCGTGAAAGTCCGATAATTTTGCTCAGCGGCCTCTTTATCAGGCTTGAGGTTCTACGATTCACGGGACCACCGGCTTTACTTCCCTTCCGAAGGAAGCCATGCTAAGGATTTTTATACCCGAAAAAATCCATCGCCCTCCGCCGGGTTTGACCCGCGACCTCGGGAACTAGAGGCTAGCATGGTAACCACTACACCACGGAGGAGGACTGGTTCATCGACTCTCATGCCCTTCACTTCCTGTACCCATTTTCTTCTTTGTAGGACCTTGTAGGTTTATAGGACCAGGCGATGGTGTTCGGCGGGCGATGGCTATGCACTGTGTGGAGATTTCTTCCTGACATCGTCCAAAGACTGTTCGGTTGGATACTCCCCTCTGGGTGCTTTCGAGCAGGTGCTCCTTCGGAGAGCCCCAGGAGGCTCGGACGGCGTTGGAGGCGTTCAATTTGCAAACACTAGGGCCCCCGTCCATACTTGCGCCTGTCGTCATTCAGATCTGGTCGCCTTTCGGGTCTCTCTCCTCTTCCCTCCCACCCAGGAGTCATGGTAGAAGCACAAAGGGCCAGATGACCTGCGTGCAGTGCTCTGCCCCGGTTTCAGGGTCCCTTCCGTTCGACAATACCTTTATCTTTACTCCAAAGTCGCTTTGCCGAGTAAAATATTTTTTTCGGTGGCATTCTACTGGTATTTGAACCTGGCGGTTTTAAAAGAAGTGGTTTTATCTGAGCTGCAAAATTTACTTTGTCTGAGAAATACACAAGCAAATGATGCTCCGCCACATTACAGTTTACCATATGTCTCGATAGGAACTAATTGAGGATCATTAAACGTTTCAGTGTGGTAATCTCCAAAAATGGTTTTCCCAAAAACCTAAAAATTTTGAAAGAACGAGAGCAATCATCGAAGAAGAATGTGAAGTGTTAAACAATAACAAAGATTTGTCTGAATTATTGGTTAGCAATATAAAATAACGTTATGAAAAATGTATTCAAGTAAATGGAAAGCATGTTGAGCTATTCTTGTAAGTTTTATCTTCAGCAATTTAAGTAATGTGAAATTTGTTTACAATTTTTTTTTTTTAGTTTCTCAGTTAAGGGACTTTGGGACATCTATATTTTGTTTCTTTTACGAAGAGTTGGGTTATTGGCGAAGAATCACTTTCTTAAGAAAAATCAATGAAAATGTTGCCACAAATTTGCTGATCGTTTTGACTATAGGCGTATAAAATGTTACAACATTTATTTGTTTATATTTATACGGCCTTATGTTGGATTTTTGGGGATGTTGTATGAAATCAAGTCTTTAATTTAAGCTAGAGCTAATTTAATTAAAATTGATTCATTTTCATTTAATCATATTGGCAATCACGAAGTCCAGTGGATTCAACGATCTAAATTGGATCATTTACAGTGGTTTTCGTGAAATTGTTTAAGCAAGAAGTGTAGTCTTGGATAGTTAATCTGGATATTTCCTACTCTCATAGGAAAAGTAAAGGCTGGTTCACAACCACCCGGTAACGGTAACCAGAACGGAAACGAGAACGGGAAGCAAGAAATTTTGATTCACAACAGCCCGGTAACGAGAACGGGAATGCATATCGATCACAAAGTGAAAGTCGATCTTGTGCATTGGGATTTCATTTGTTTTTAACTGACCAATGAACATTTTTTCACCTACTTCTAATTTAGCCAAGGCAACGTCAAAATTCGATAGAGTAAACATTATCTAAATGCATATTCATTACATTTCCGATCCCTCTACTTATGCCAAACTTTCATTCCTTTATGTAATGGCATACATTAAAATTGTTTATTGTTATTTTTTCATTTCCACCGGTTTTAGCTGTTCTTTGTAGCTTTTGCCATTGTTTTTAGGTAATAGTCAGTTTTGAGTTGCATATAAACAAACTACAAATGGTCCCTTCACTAGAGGAACCAACGCTGATTAGATTTACGGGTGTCGGGGTGAGGTTAGGAAGCACATTTACTACCAATTTCTTCCAGTTTCATGTTTCCAGCTTGCGACTAGACTGTTTCATGTCACGGCCGCTTAGAATAATCTCTAGAGTGAAAAGTCTGATATGCACAATAGGGATCTAATATGCCGTGCCCGATAACGAGAACGAGAAAGTTAAAAGTTGGGCAACTCCTCTTTCCCGTTCCCGGGCCCGGGAAGGCTTCCCGTCGATTGTGAACATTCCCATTTGAATACATGTATTTCAACTTTCTCGTTCTCGTTCTGGTTACCGTTCTCGTTGGTTGTGAACCAGCCTTAACTGTTTGCTTGCGTATTCTTCGAAATCCTAAGATTTACCCAAAAAATAATCGATACAATTTATATACAAGGTGAATTACATACCTCTAGTTTTTACCTTCTCTACAGCTTGCCTGTAGTAAGCACAGAAAGCACTTCAGCCAAAAATAATATATACTTTGAGGGCCCCTGAAGCCCCCATAAGGGTTTTTAAAAAAAGGTTCGCGAGCGTACGCACGTGTGTATGTGTGAGTCTGTGAACAGAATAGCTCAAAAATAAAACGTTGGATAAACAACAATCTCGTATTTAAGTTGCTTTTCTTCTGACAATATTTTAAAAAAATACCCACATCCGAAACTACCCTTTACATGGAAAATGTTTCGTGATCTTTTATTTAGTCTTTGATGTTTTAAATAAAATAGCATATGTTTACGGTATTGCATGACACATAAAATGTATATCTTGATTTTTGTCGAGTAGCCTGTTAAGTCCTCTTCATTCGAAATGAATCATATATAATTTAGTATAACTAGTAAACGAGTAATATAAGCTTATTACACGAATACTCCAATACTTCAAATTTTCTAAAGTGCTAAGTCACTATTCTCTTGTTTCTTGAGATGTGTCGCAAAGAGTGTAGAATTTCCATATAGCGACCCGCTTTCAAAAGATCTGACTATCGCTTCAACCTCCTACAACCCCCTTGTACCTACAATGAAATGCGTAATGAAACCATTTCTGCAAACATGAATTAGATGAAACATAAGCTTTTGCAAGGATAAGTTGTAAAAGATATATGAAAATAAACGATAGTCATATGAATGTAGCATATAAGATATTTTTACTTTCTCTACTACGTATAGTAAGTAGGGGAAGTATTTTATTCCACCCAAAAAATTCGATACCGAGATCTCACCGTAAATATATGTTTTGAGGCCCCTGAATCCATAAAAGACACTTTTAGAAAAAGGTAGGTGTGTGTGTCTATGTGACTGTGAACAACATAACTCAAAAATGTAAAGTCAGATAAATACCAAACTTGGTATTTAGGTTCAGTATCTTTCAAAGATGCGACAAGAAGGATTCAAAGAAAATCGCCCCATCCCAGACCACTCTTTACATAGAATATTTTTCGAAAATTTTGATTTTCTCAAAAACGGCTCTAACGAATTTGATTAAAGTATCATATGTTTGTGATATGTTCCTGACAAATAAAATCTATAGCTTGAATTTTCTGGGAATGTTCCCAAATGTCCTCTTCTTTCTCAATGACTTTTGCATAGTTGGTAAATGGTAAGAAATAAACAAAGTTTTTCTACACAAAAAATTTAGAGCTCGTTAAAGCACACAATGTATGTCATATATGAAGTGAAACATTTCCGAGATATTGCTTGTTATTTGTTTGAATTTTCCAATAATACTTTTCTCAAATGGGAATTCGTTATTGTTTTTTATTAATGTTCTGGACATGCAAAGAGAATGAAATGCTCCACATAGCAACCACCTCTTAAAGGATTATTTGACCATCGCTTAAAGCCTACCATATTCCCCTTGTCCTACTGTAAAATTAGCAATAAGTTTCTGCAAATGTTTATCTCAATTAACATGAAGTGATGGAGAATAAGCGTTTGTAAAAATAGTTTGCATAAGAGTAGGGAAAGTCATGCGAGCGTAACACATCAGATTTTTAATTTATGCAACCTGTTAAGCTTAATATGTACCTTAGGTACGTCTTCGTCATGAGGTGCATTTTGAGACGAAGAGACCACAGTCTGTCTAAAAGGATTTAAGGGACACATGTGTTTCAGGAAGAAGGCGCTATGTAGTCATGTTATACAGAAAAAAATAGATTAATATTTGTCTTCCGAGGTGAACTATGCCTTGCACATTTGCTACACCATACGTAAAAGTTTTTATTTACGGTGTAGTATGCTTTATTAATAAAGTTATAGTGTGTAAAGACCTCATAAAAACAAAGTTACAAGTGGAAACAGTTTGCCTGGTATAAATCAAGATTAGAGTTATTTAAAGGGCACTTAAAATAAGTGAGTGACATTATCACTAGACGTTCAACTACGAAATGACAGCAGGTTTTCGAATTTTACATTATAGCTTAACCTTTTTCGTGTATTTTTCTATTACTTGCGGACTTACGGTTGAATGTTTCTGAATAAAATAGTATACAAAACAAATAAGTTGTACCTCTTGGGATTTTTAAATTGAGCTAAAAAAGCATTAACAGTAATGCTGTTGTGGTTGTCTCCTGACCACACTGCATAAGAATTGGAATTAAACATACAAGTTTTATAGTACAGCACCATAACACTATACCGCTTTAATAACCACATAATCGTAATTGGTGATAAAGGATTAAAACCAAATAAATGTTTTTTAAGTCAATAAATTTGTACTGCCGATCTTCGAGAACCTAATTCTCATAAGTCTGCTAAAACGTTTTACAATGAAGCATTTTGTATCATCATGCTTTCAAATCAGCATCATCCTATTAGTTTTTAAGCTTTTTGCAGATTTTTTTTTTGCATTTGCGTGACGAATAATAGTTAATGCTGATGCAATAACAAATAAGCATATTATTCGCAGCGTGGTTGCAGAATAACACGTACCTTTGGCAAAAGGGACGATGTTTTTAGCTAAAACTATAATATGCTTGCAGAGTGGTTGTTAGTACACCCGGTACAAAGCTATTAGTGAGAATAAATGCGGAATATTATGACATATTTGTACTGTTTTAATAAAATAATAAATGCAGCGAAGTTTCTTTCCAAGTGAAAAACCAAAGATTTATTCTACCAAAGCAAGAATAAGATTTTAGACTACCTAACATTATCAACTATGAGATATTTATTCCCCTCAGAAATTACTACAAGTTCATTACTAAGATTTTCAGATTTCTTGAAGATTTTTTGTCGTCTACCGTGATGTAATGGTTACGTTTAGTTCCCAAGGTCGCGGGTTCAAACCCGGCGGAGGGCAATGGATTTTTTGGGGGTAAAATTCCTTAGCATGGCTTCCTTCGGAAGGAAAGTAAAACCGGTGGTTCCGTGTCGTAGATTTACGGTACGTAAAAGAACGTCAAGCCTGATAAAGAGGCCTCTGAGCAAAATTTCCTGTCTTTCACGCCCAATATAGAATGAGACGCTAATGACCACAGCAGTTAAAGAGCGTCTAGAAATAAAACTCAGTTTGATTTTAAATTTGAAGATTTTATAATGCCCAGTCTAACTTTTGGGACTCTGTTTTTCGAAGATTTCGCACACCCATCCATCAATATTATTAACCTCAACAAAACGGAATGGTTATTGATAAATATCACAATTTTGAATCCTGATTAAACGTATTATAATTCACAAGGTTTTCAAAATACTGGGCAAAAAAGGGAACACATTCACTACAATTTTAGGTGATTATAAAAATCGTCAGTATTGAATCAGCTTACGGGGATGCAGAAAAGCATACCATGGGTATCGTGGCGACTGCGAGCGCCCATATACAGTACTGCTTAATATATTCATTATTGAGATCTATATCGGCATGAATTATACTTATGGTTTCAAAACCGAACGGAATGACTCGGGGGCAACGTTTGTGGCCCGCATTCGGAAGGTCCCCTGTTTTATACCCGGCGACCACACACTCTGGGTCATGGATTTTTTCGGGGTTTTCCCGGGTCGTCAGGCAAATGCTGAAGCAGTATCTTTCAGCCCCCGAGTATCCTGTCCCTCTATTTGGTTTCATTCATGATTTCATTCATTCCATTGGTCTCTTTCAAGGGGGAAGTGTCAGCAGTGGTGTTTCGGTGCAGCGTGGCAGGGGAGAAGGATGCTCTCTGTGAACTCTCTCCGTTCCTCGCCTTTCGGCTGGCCGCCAGGGTATCCGAACCCCCTTTGTGTGGGGCGAGGTCCCCGGTCAGGGGGTGTGTACTTTTAGAAACTTAGGGACCCTGTCGTCGCTGTGCAGTCGCTCCTGGATATGACCGTCCGGTGTGTCTCCTCTCGCCTCCTCCTTTCTCCCGGGGACGCCCCCTCATGGGCCGTAGATACAATATTTTCTCTGGATCGGTGCCGAATGCCTATGTTAAGGAATATAAAATACGATAATATATGATTTTACAAAATCTTGGGAGGGAAACGAAAGATACACAATATTCGGAGGCCATCGTAACCATAACTAGCACCTAGGCATTAAACATTGAAAATCTAAAGAGAATAAAGTTTAGAAAATAACAAGTCCTGGAGGTACAAAGTAACGCCTGAACGCATCTTAGGAATGTAAAAAGCAAGGAGTAAACGCCTTCTAGCGGAATGTATAGACTATAAAATATTGAATCAAAAAGTTTAAATATCACAAAGAACTTGATATAGCATACAACGTGCAGAAGATAAGTAAAGAATTTAACTAATTGGTCTATTTAACATCAAAATAACAAAAATGGCTCCCCAACCAGATCACCCAGAAAGGACACTGGATCTTTATTTTGAAGCGTTTTGGTTCGATATGAATTTTCGTTACTCTTTCAATGGAATTATCACAATAAATTTTCTCTACGTCAATCACTTATTTAGTGGAAAAATGTCTTTATTTTTCCAAGAATGGTAGTATGGCTTGTATTAAAATATTGTAAATATGAAATAATTAAATGACAGTGATGACGTATATATTGAATTTCTTAATTGCTTAAGTTGTTTTCATTCTAATTCTTGTGTAATTTATATAAACTGGGAAAACATAAATGTTAGGCAAAAAATAACCAGTTCTAAAGCATTAAGTCATATGTCCTCGCACCAAGCAGTGCATTTAACTACATAAGGTTTTATGCAACTTATCTTTATGTAGATTTTAAACATTAAAGACACAAAACCATGTTTCCTTACTAATGTTAGCATTAAGATACAGTCCTTCACACTACTCCGTATGAAAAATATTTGCTCTCAGTGAGGTCTCGCCTTTGTTAGGATGAACTATTGAAAAGCGTGTGTTTTGAGCACACTGTGCTTGTCTTAGAACGTTTTCTATTTTAAGATCCCCGGATTTAAGTCGCTTGAGTGACGTTTTACTTTCTCTACTACGTATAGTAAGTAGGGGAAGTATTGTATACCACCAAAAAATTCGATACCGAAATCTCACCGAAAATACATGTTTTGAGACCCTCTGAATCAAAAAACAATTTTAGAAAAAGGTTCTGAGTGTGTCTGTGTGGATGTGATCTGTGTGTCTATGAACAGCGTAACTGAAGAACGAAAAGTCGAATAAATGCCAAACCTGTATTTGTGTTCAGTATCTTTCAAAGATGCAACACGAAGATTTTCAAGAAAATCCCCCCCCAACTTAGACTACCCTTTACATGGAACATTTTTCGAAAGTTTTGATTTTCTCAAAAATGGCTCTAAGGACTTTGATTACAACATCATATGTTTAAGATATTGTTATGGCAAATGAAATGTATATCATGAATTTTCTGAGAATGTTTCCCAAAGTCCTCTTTATTCTGAATGAATTTGCATAACTGGTAAACCGTAAGAGACAGACAAAATGTTACTATACAAAAATGTAGATCTTGTTAAAACACACAATTTATGTCATATACATTTTGTTTGTGGAGTGGACTATTTCCGAGATATTCCTTGTTATTTGTTTCAGTTTTCCAATACTTATACTTTTCCTTAAATGGGAATTTGTTATTCGTTTGTTTGTTTGTTTTTTTGTTTAGTGTCCTTGACATGCAAAGAGAATGGAGTGATCTACATAGCAACCAGCCAAATTTCGCTTGATGCCTACCATATTCTCCATGTACCTACAAGAAAATTAGCAATAAGTTTCTGCAAAGGTTTATCTCGATTAACATGAAGAGGTGGAGAATAGCTTTTTAAAAATAGTTTGCACACGAGTAGAGAAAGCCATGTGAGTGCAACGCATCAGATTTTTAGTTAGGAAACGGATAAAAGATACATATTTGTTTTTACCAGAACTAAATTGCAATCAAACATATAAGATTATGATAACCAGCAAAGTTGTCTTTAGACTTGCTCGTAATTATCGTATATTAATCTTGGTATGTGCAGGCAGCTGCTTGGTACTGAGCTACCAAAATGGCAAATGGTAGAAAGGCGTTCGACGCCGAGCTATGTATCTCAAAAATAAATACGCGGAAAGCACTGTTGCATATCTTTACTTAAAGCCCTTATTTTAAGTTTTAAAGTACTTTAAATGTCCTGAATACATCTGGACATGACGTATTCAAGAGTTTAGCCTCAGAGGATAATTAAATAGTATCCAACAGCTGCTACAAAGTTGTTGTAAGTAGGACATTAAGCTGATCTCATGATAATGATAATACATTTGATTTTCCTTCCTTGATAATATCAAATCATCGAGCGAGGTGGCGCTGCGGTAACATGTGCGACTCGCATTCGGGAGATCCCGGTTTCAAACCCCCGGAGCGACCACACCGAAGACTTTTTCCTCGGTCGCTAGGCGAATGCTGGGTGGAAAATTTGATCCGTGAATTTTCCTATAATCCCTTTCATTACTATATTTCATTTCCTTCTTTACCGCCATACCAGACATTGGACTGATCACTCATCCTATATATGCTATGATCCAGAGTTTGCTTGCTACTCCACAGGCTACTGACCCAAGACATTAAATTGTAAGTCCTTGGGGGTGTAAGTCCTCTAACTAAGAGGGTAATATCACATCTATAAAGTAACGGTACACTCGGCTTTAAACCTGCATCGTAAAGAGATGCAGTTTAATCATTGTTTTAAGTATTCTTAACTATACATTAAATGTACCTAACTGTACTGGTGCTATGCATTTTACATTTTACTATAATTTTTTTTAAGATGTCAAAAATTTACTATAAGTTTTACTAGTTAATTTTTTTAACCATTATTTTACATATAGTGGAAAAAAATATTACTTTAGCTGGTAAAATAATGCAGTTTATACCTTATACAGTTTTCACACGGACGTTATTCAAATTCAGAAAAGATTAAACGGGAAAACTGATTTGAATGTTTAACAGATACATTACATCTTAAAAGATCTAGGTCAAAGACGTGCAGTTGTTAATAAAGAAGTTCGGATATACAGTTTATATAGCCACTGCAGCCAGTCAAAGAAGAAAATTGTTCAAGTTTAAGAAGATAAGAAATATACAGGGTGGAGCATTTAAGTTGAGACTGTACAATATCTCCAAAACTAAGCGTTGTAGAAAGAAATGTCTTTAATAAAAGTTGCTTGATATTATGGGGGAAAGTATATGCCATTAGTGGTGTTTTGTTTGGAGGACTTATGATGGTCATTTTAGGGTCAATTTAATGTTTTTAAATGGGAACCTACAATTAGGCCTAATTTAAATCACAGCATCCTCCACGTAAAACACGACTAATGCCATTTACTTACCCCATAATATCAAGCAACTTTTATTCAAGAAATTTCTTTCTTCAAAGCTTAGTTTTGGAGATATTGTACAGTCTCAACTTAAATGGTCCACCCTGTATGTCGTTACATCAGCCTCAGAAACCAGGAGAAGACTAAAAGACCCAGAACTATATCACAAGCCGTTTGAAGGAGTATCCAAATTTAAGTATATGGAAAATATAAGTGATAATAGTACCAAATGGTACAGTTCAGGCTGGGAGTAAAGCATATTTTGTAAATTTGAGTTTCTTGAAAAGTAATGTTAATTAGAAAAATAATATGCGTGTGTGTTTTTGGCACATATATAACACTGATAAGAACTTAGGTTACATAGGGGCTGAAACCTGAAACAGAATATAAAGATTATAAATATGATCAGATGGGGCGAGAAAGCAATAGACAGATTAGAATGGAGACTGACTAATAATAATGGTGATTATTATGATAATTATGATGGTAGGTATTTGGATTTGATTTATATAAGTTGATTTTATGTTGATTATCGTTGTAATAAAATTTACGACCCTGGAGTTAAAGCGGATGCTACTCCAGGACGATTAAACCAAGCAACATTTTGGTTTAATACGATATGCTTAGATTTTGCTTTTATATTGAATATCCCATTATGAAGTTAAGTGCCAAAATGTCAGGATTAATCTAAAATTTATCTATTCATATTAAAATAAGATTAATCAAATAAAAAATTCTCATGTGTAACATTCACTTGACTTTCTCTACCCACAATAGTTTATTCTTATGTAGCGCATGCAAAATATTCTTGCAAAAGTTATTCTTTGTCTACTTCAGTTTAATTATTGGGATAAACGTATCCATAAATATTTTCATTACATATCTCGTAGATACAACGGGAATAGCGATAGTAAAATTTAAAAAAAATGATAATTTTTAAAATGTAGTTTTAAAATATGCAATAATTGGCACGAGCTCTAACTCATTCTGCCTGTCAGTCGAACAATCACACATCGATTCATTGTAATGGAGTAAACCTAAAAAAATGATCTATTTGTTTACGATATTACAACATACCGATTTAGATTTATGTATTTATATCACTAATACATTTAGTATACATTAAAGACCGAGATTCCATTAAGCATAAAATATATTCAATATGAGAGGACCATTTTAAGAATGGTTAAACTTTCAAGTAAACTATTTCTCTCATTCTGAAATTGATTGTATTGCCAGAATATATGATTTGCTGTTTCTTCTACTAAGTCACATAAATACGTGTTAAAACCGGTAGCAGAAATGCCATATTCTTTCATCGTGGGAAACAACTGAATAGCGACAAAACTTTAAAAAGTTACAAAATATTGAAATATGAAACCAATAACAACGGATATCTCGAAAATGGTTGAGATCACAAAAAATTATTTGAAATAAATTGTGTGTTTTAAAGAGTTGTACATGTTTGTGTACCTCTTAAGATTTACCAGTTAAAGAGAATTATACAAAATTTCTTCAGAATGAAAAGGAGTTTGCAGGATATTGCCAGAAAATTGAATATATACATTTATTTGTCATGTAAAATATTTTAAAATTTTGATATTTTAATCCAAATCTTTAGAGCCATTTTCAGAAAATAAAAAATTGCGAAAAATGCTCCATGTAAAGGGTAGTTTGGGATGGGGCTTTTCCCGAAAATCTTTGTGTCGCATTTTTTAAGACACTGAATGTAAGTACGAAGTTTTAGTTGTACTGTACACAGATACACATACAGACAGACAGAAACACACATACACGCACATTGATCTTTTTCTAAAAATGCTGTTTTTTTATTTATGTGGCCTCAAAGCATGAATTTCGGGTGAAATCTTAATATCAAAGATATCATAGTACTTCCTCTATATACTTGGTATGTGTAGAAAAATAAAAATATGATTATTCATAATTACAAAGTAATTCCTTTTAAGATTCAAGGGATTATTTTACATGTCTTTGATGTAATTAAACAGGAATAAAGATGAAACGTGTTGCAATGAAGTACACAATATTTCTGAGAACAGCCTTGTAAATGAAACCAATGTTATCGTAATTAACATCAAGTGGTTAAACCTTTAGAATTTGTATGATATTATAGTATCCCGAGATAATCACGTGATTGTTACACTTAAGAATTTTTACTTTCTCTACTACGTATAGTAAGTAGGGGAAGTATTGTATTCAACCCAAAAATTCGATACCAAGATATCACCGGAAATATATGTTTTGAGACCCCTGAATCCAAAAAAAGCATTTTTGGAAATATGTCCGTGTGTGTGTCTGTTAATGTGTGTGTGTGTGTGTGTGTGTGTGTGTGTGTCTGTGAACAGCATAACTCAGAAACGAACAATCGGATAAATACCAAATCTCACCACCCCAAATTACCCTTTACATGAAACATTTTTCGAAAATTTTAATTTTCTCAAAAATGGCCCTAATGATTTTGATTAAAATATCATATGTTTAAGATATTTTCATGATAAATGAAATGCATATCTCGAATTTTCTGGGAATGTCTCCAAAAGTATTCTTCATTGTGAAGGACTTTTGCATAACTGGTAAACCATAAGAGATAGACAATATTTTACTACACAAAAAATGTAGATCGCATTGAAATACACAATTTATGTCATATACATTTTTTTTGTTGAGTGAACCATTTTCGAGATATTGCTTAAATTTTCCAATACTTTTTCTCAAACGGTAATTCGTTATTCATTTTTTTACGTACTGGACATGCAAAGAGAATGGAATACTCCACATAGCAACCAGCTCTTAAAAGATTTGACTATCGCTTAAAGCCTACCATATTTCCCTTGCACTTACAAGAAAATTAGCAATAACATTAACATCTCGATTAACATGAAGCATATGGAGAATAAGCGTTTGTAAAAATAGTTTGTACAAGAGTAGAGGAAGTCATGTGAGTGTAACACATCAGACTTTTAAACATATTTCGCCATAGGCGTACCCAAATACAGGCTTGCTGGCTTTAAGAACAAACATTTTATAACCTGACCTTTACCATGAACTGCGCCCAATCAGACAAGAGCCTAAGGTTATTTTGTCGCAAATTAGAAAGGAGGGACATAATTTCTGAGTTCGATTACTTGTGTGCAGATGTGCCCTGTTGTGAGGATGCGGCTAAATCAAAGCAAAAGTGGCCCTGGAGGTCAGGCTCGAAATTCCAAATAACGCCACACCCTCCCTAATTGCAATGAGCAAATACCCAAGCATCCCTTCCTCCCTGGGGGAGCCTGCAGAACTCGTTTTGTGCACTAATTACCGGCACGCCGATACGCGTCTTGCTCCTGTATCATTAGCACGGCCAACCTCCTTATTGCTGCCGCGAAACAACTCATTCTTATTAACTACATTTTCTGTGATCATGGAACTGTGAACCTACCATAGCCTGATCTTTGTCTCGACGTGCTCAAACCAAAAGACTGGAAAGTCATGCATCATACAGGAATGGGCTACTGGTAGTTCGGCCACCTTTATGCGTTAATTAATGGGCATAGGAAGGAAAGCCCTACTGAATGTACACTTTCCAATAATGGAAAACCACGTTGTGTTCTAAAACCAGCTTTTACTTTCTCTACTACTTAACTGTGGTAAGCATTGTAGGTATTGCATTCCATACAAAATTTTATATCGAGATTTCATCGTAAATAGATATTTGGAAGTCCCATGGATCCATACAAGCAATTTTAGAAGATTTTCGCGTGTGATTGTGTCTTTAAACAACATAACGAATGCGACAGGAAGACCCTCATTCGGTTACAGAGGTTAATGCTTAAATGCCGAACCAATAAGAGCCGGACTCATTCAGAAACTAGCACGGACAGTCTTTGGGAGGCAGCTTCTATCAATCACTTCAGGTGACATATACCGAATCTCCAGCCCTTCCATCGCCCAGCTAGGACTGATCTTTCTTCATAGGGTAATACTAGTGTATCGAACTTCAGCTAAAACCAATTAGAGGATGGCTCACAAATGATGAGATTCTGTCAACATTCAAAAATGGAAAACTAAAAGTAACCAAAAGCATCGGCACGTAGTTTTGCACTCCACTGTACCTAACAAAAATTATAAATAAGGGAGGTATTCCGTAAAATAACTACAATGCGATGTACTTTTAGTATCATTAAAGTGGCTTACCTGTTTCATATGATTATGCGCGTTAGATGTATCACTACTTTTTTTCTTTTGAATCCATAGATCACCAAATCTCGCCCTTTAACAGTTTGTTACAACCGCCAATAGTGAACAGGACAATGCATGAGAATAACTTCCTAGATTCCTTGTCAAACGAAGCACAGATTACAGAAATAAACAAAATGAATGTAGTAGAAAATACTGAGAGGGGGATGACAGGCGTTGATACCTGTGGTCCGCATTCAGGAGGTTCCCGGGTCCAAACCAATCTGACCGAAATTTTGAAGCAGTTGGTTTGTTGTATTATTATTTTTACGTTGTTATTTTGCCGCACACTTTGGGAGCCAATTTGAAGTTGGTTGTTGCTTCACGTATGGAAAGCCAACTTGAATTAGGAATTGTATTGTAGTTCAACTGTTGGGGAGCCGAACTTGTAGTTGCAACCGCACGTATGGTAAAAAGTTTCCGGTAGCCTTCGCCCCAAATGTACTTTCCGGTGGCCTTTGCCCCAAATGTACTTTTCGGTGGCCTTTGCCCCAAATGTTTAAAAAAAATTTAACTTTGTAATTTGACTGTTTCTTTAAATATTATATATTTATGTTTGCCTCGGCTGCGTCAGTATTTATATTTTTTTTTAGAAACATGAGTGTCTTAGCAAGGAGTGGTGCGACTGAAGAATGTAGGCTTTCACAGATGTTAAGTTTTTCTTCACTTCATTTATTAATGCTTGACATGATTTAAATAACACTTCACTAATATAGACAGCTGTGAGAGTTTTTTGATTAATTACTCGCACTTTTTAACACGTAAAACTATTTTCGTCTCACACGAATACGTATTAAATTTCTCGAGGACACATCTCGCCTCCGGTTAAGAACACTGTCTACAACCAACGCGTCCGGTTATGAGCGCTGTCTACAAGCAACTGAACTCTAAATTTGTAAATTTTGCTATATTTCAATTTCTGATTGGCTAATCCTAGTCCAATAGAATACCTTCATTTAACTAAAGCTTTTTCTCCTTGTTGATTGGCTATTTTATAAACTGTCACTAAAATTACATTATTGCTTCCAATCAAGTAGCATTAAACTTTCAAATTCATTATTGCCTCAAGGTTACCTCATTGTTAGCAACTTTTAACTTATTTTTCTCACAGCTCCTACATTATTAAATTACGTAATACATTCATATAACATTATTGAACATGCATACAATAATATAAATATATACAATGACTGTAATATACACTTTTTATATCTTGTTAAATACATATATTGCTTTAAGGCGGGCTTTTATTGAGTTTATATATTATATAATTAGACTGAAATCATTTAAGTGTTAAAAATACTGCCTCAATTTTTCGCAGTTTTCCTCGATCACTGGGCGAATCTGGGATGAATAATTTGATCCGCGAATGTTCCTATCATACCTTTCATTCCTACATTTCATTTCCTTCTTCACCGCCATACTAGGCATTGGGAAGATTACTCATCCCGGATATGCTATGATCCAGAGTTTGCTTTCTCCTCGACAGGCTACTGACTCAAGGCACTGACTTGTAAGTCTTTGAAGGTGTAAGTAAAGAGAGTGATCCGAAGAAGAAGAATTACAAGAAAACACTTAGTTATTAGTTCTTTAGCTTCATGCTTTATAACCATCTCCTATTAATTGGTGAATAAGGCATTAATGAAACCGTACATTGGTTGAAAGATGCCCGCCTATAATTATCAAGTAATTACCCCACTTCAAGCTATCCTTTCTATGGAAAACATTTACTTGTTTTTTATTTTCTCAAAAACAGTTCCAACGATTTTGATTAAAATGTAATTGCCTTTAGTATATTTGTATGATTAATAAAACGTATGTATATCTTGTATTTCCTGTGGAAAGTTCATGAAGCCCCGTTTATTTGAATTCATTTTGTATCTTTTGTACAGCTAGGAAACCAAGAGAGCTAGTGACCTTTCGCTTTGTAATTGCACTGCCCTTTTGAACAGCAGTGGTGCGGCAACTTATTTTGCACCTATGTATGCGGGAAACATAAAATTGCAAAAGACGGCTTGTTTGGGCCACCTGGATTTATACCCAGACATAATAGAGTCAACATATCATAATTGCTTTAATGATGTTTTGCTCACCCGATGCCTTCTGCATTCTTCAACGTCTTTTTCCGTTGAGCACTCATTCTAACGCATTTCTTTGCAAGCATTTCTTCTCATTCTATGTCTCATTGGTGAGTTTCAATTTTGTTTAAGTTTAATGTCCTTAAACCGGGCAGGTCATATTGGATGATGAATGAAATGGTTGAAATATGCTCAAATTGATCCGGGGTCCCTAGAGCTTAGAGTTACCCGATATTCGTCTTCTCTGGATAAGGGAAAATCCCGGATAACCTTATCCAGGTAACTCATGCTAACCTATATTCGAACTCGGGACCTCTTGATTGTGAGGCAGACATACTACCCCCATTCCATGGATAATTTTCTTTCTCCCAAGGCTTTATTATTTGTTTTGTCTGTCCATTTTGCTCGCTCCATTCTTCTTTACGTCCACGTTTCAAATGTTTCTAGTAGTTTTCCCATCTTACTCAAAGTCCAAGTTTCAGCACTTTAAAAATGCCAAACTACACACAAGAAGCTATTCCTTCAAGGGTCCATGGAAAAACGTCTCCCTATTCTATTAGAAGTTTGCTTTTCAAATACTATCATCTGTATGAATTCCAGATAATAATCATGTTACTACTTAAGTTTCGTCTCAAGTATCTAAAGCTGTCCCATTTCCCAGTGCCCGTTTCGTACCTGCAAGTTTATCTCCTTTGCTTTCTCACTTGTTTTAATCGATAACCACACATATGTTATCCCAAGTATATAGTACTTTATAATTTTTAATTAATTGGATGACCTAGTAGTTGGAGGGAAACAACAATCAAATATCTTACAACCAAGCTTGTGCCAAGAATAACAAATAATGTTTGAATACTTAATTTACTCACATTGATTAGTGCTCACATAACAAGCGTTACAACATGAAATTAGCTATATGTATAAATGCAGACATGTCTTATTATAAACACACTTTAAGTAAATTGTATTAGAAAAGTCAATAGATGATATGTCCAATCGGTTACAGCTCTGTTTTATATAAAAATTAAAAAAAAATCTTTCTTCTAGGACTTAATGTTCCTAAATAAACTACAATACATTTATTTTCCAAATATTAGAAAATTTCCCCAGAGGATTCGCATAAATGTAATAGTAAATTTCAGTCGATGAGTTGATGCACAAGTCCGTAGCGCTTTGAAACTTCCTTGAAATGAAAGCATCTCGGATTGTCGACTGGCCACAGTTCTCACATCTGCTAATTCTCTGATTAAATGGCACGGATAATCATGGATTAAAGAGTTTATAAATTTATATCGAATACCAATGGTCTTTATAAAAGCGGTGAATCATTTATGTCAAAGTGACTCTCTGAAGTGACGCTTGCTGTACTTTCTCCAAGCTAGTTAAATGAATGAATGAATTATTGTCTGCTTTAAACTTACATGCAATTTATACAATGTTTACGATACAATGGAGTTGCTTATTATTTCTCTTTCCCTTATATTTAACATTCTGTTGTATAATAATGGGGAAGTATAATTACTTTTTTGCCTTATTACCCTTTTTCCGTGTCTTCTCCAATTTGCTTCAAGTTTCTTTTAACCACTTTAACCTAATGTTTCCTAAATATTTTCCTGCTTTCTATATATATTCATTTGATCTTGTATTAAAAATCTTCCTAACTTTTAGCTCTGTTGGTAAATTTTTCTATTTCTCTAGTATAAAATTCTCTCTTCTTTTATCCGTATCCTCGCATTCCAGAATATAATGCCAATTGTCATGTAATCCATCACATTTAGTACATCTCTCCCCCTTTCTTCTCCCTGTTAGACCACTTAAATTCATTACACCTGTCCACGCCCATGCATACACACTCTGGCCTCTTTGTCGTATACTTCGGTGTATCTTTCTTTTCCCCATTCCGTTTTAAAATATTTATAATCTATTAATGACCTTTTTTCCTTGAAACTACTTATAATTTCTTGCTTATCAATATCCTCCACTCTTGTTCTAATTTCTTTCTAGAAACCCTTACTTTTGTTTTTCCTTTCTGCCCATGTTTATCCCAATTCCGATTTCTTCCAATGTTTTCTGTATCTGTTCATCCAAGTTTCTTTTTATTCCCATTTTCTCCTCACAACCAAGTATTGCTGTAGTATCTCATTCTCCTTAGTGGCTTTATTCTGAATTAGAATTTGATTGCCCTTTCTACCAATTTGCCTTTAGCTCCCACTCTCCCCAGTTCTACTTATGCTACTACGATGAACTCCTTGGTAATCCCAGGCTTATTTTGCTAAAATTCCTATGTATAGCATCTACATTTTCCCATCCTTTTCCCAGCTCCCATTCTCTGCTGCGTATAACACCCTTGTTCCACCACTGTGCTATATATCCTTTCTGGCCACGCAATTTGCATTTCTGGTATTTTTTTTCACATACTCTTCTTGTTTCCCCTTTGCTAGTACTTTTTTCTTCTGTTCTTCCCAATCACCTGCACTATTGAGTCTTACACCTAGACAGTCAAGTGTCAACTACTTCCAGCTCCGTTCCTTCTTAAAACCAATTTTCGGTCTTTTTTAGTTTATATCCTTTCTTAAAAATCATGATCTTTTTATTTCTTTTTGTTTATTCTCAGCCCCAATCTTTACAGTATTTGCCAACTGCTTCAATAGCTTTACTTAACCCCACAGCTGAAATGGAACCTGCCACTAAAGTATCTGCAAATAATAATCCTAATATTTCCTTATTATTAATAACTTGTGAATGCTTATTCAACTTTTATCTCCTCTATAATATTATCTATAATTAGGTTAAATAACACTGGACTAAGTTTGCATCCCTGTCTAAGCCCTGAATTATTCTCGCTCTCTTCAGTAATTCTTCCCTTGGCTATTTTATATTCTTTGTAAATACTTCGCTCACTCCTTTCTTAATTAGTTTCAACCATAGTGCATCCCTGTTGATAGTGTCGAATGCTTTTTATAAATCAATAAAAGTCATGTATACCCAGCGCTTTTTTATACTTCACTATTTACCCACCATTGTCTTTATAATTAATATATTATCTGTTGTTCTCCTTCCTTTACCAATTTAGATGTAGATGTTGCGTGTCATCCGACTGTTTTTGCTCTTCTTTGAAATTTAAGGAAGTGATGCATTTTTCTGCTTAACACTCCATCTTTATTAGCTTACAAGTAGCATAACTATTTTCATATCTTCAGGATGCATTTACAAGCACACAACTCCAAATAACGAATGACATAAGAAACGCTGCACAATGTCCTTGCAACGCAGCGTTGTAATTATGAACCAAAACGTTATCTTGGAGCTTATTATGCACCATCTTAATATTGGAATGTCTAAGTTATATCTTATCGAAAAAAAATGTTGCGAAAATAAATTCTTAATATATCAAGCTCATGTTGAATATACATTTTATTTTCAGCACCACGTACAGAGGTAATGTTTTATTAGCATTTTTACTTTCTCTACTACGTATAGTAAGTAGGGGAAAAATTGTATTACATCCAAAAATTCGATACCGAGATTTCACCGGAAATATATGTTTTGAGAACCCCTGAATCCAAAAAAAAGCCTTTTTGGAAACATGTCCGTGTGTGTGTCTGTGTGTGTGTGTGTCTGTGTGTCTGTGAACAGCATAACTCAGAAACGAACAGTCGGATAAACACCAAACTTGGTATTTAGGTTCAGTATCTTCCAGAGATGCGACACGAAGGTTTTCAAGAAAAATCCCCCCACCCCAGACTACCCTTTACATGTAACATTTTTCGAAAATTTTAATTTTCTCAAAAATGGCTCTAACGATTTTGATTAAAACACCATATATTAAACATATTTAGATGACAAATAAAATGTATATCTTGAATTTTCTGCGAATAGCATTTAAAGTCATTATTCCTTATACAATTTTTATAATGGTAAGCTGTACGAGATAGATAATATCTTCCATACAAAGATACTGATAAAACACATCTCGTGTACAGTTTAATTTGTATCATTAACCTTTTGCGAGATATTCGTAGTAATTGGAAAAATACCTCTAATTATTGGTTTGAATTCAATTATATGTATTGATCTAGGTCGAGGAGAGTATTTTGGTAATCAGTTTTTAGATCCATAATTAATGATTAAAAGATTAAATTACCTTAGGGATAACAGCATAATTTTTTTTTTTAATTTTTAAATACTTTACACACTCGTTTGTTTCTCGTGCATGCAAAGAGTGGAATTTCAAAGTCAGCAAATAGCTATCTGCTTTTAAAATATTTGACAATAGCTCTAGTTTCCTTTATCCCCCTTGTAGCTACAACGAAATGTGTAATAAAGTTATTTCTGCAAACTTTATCTCGTTTAAATTAAAGTAGATATAAGAATGATTTTGTGTAAGAATTGTTTGTAGAACGGATACAAAATAAGTACATCAGATTTAAAAAAAATACTTGTGCTGTCTTTTTGTGAACAAATGCTGCACAAAATACCATGGAACATACGGAATTTCACAGCTTGATTCCGATAGCAATTCAGGCAAGCTGAGGTCAATAAGGACCTGCAATGCTCTCATTAGACAATTAAGTTAAACTTTGCGAACAGCGTAGTAGTTAACCTCTAATGCGGAAGGCAATCACGGTGGTACAACCATGCGCGAAAAACACGAGTATGCCGTTATGATACCGGAGCGTAATCTTGATGGCGGCGGGTTATGCCCCGTGCATGAGGACATGCAACCTCATCTGGGTGCTCCTTGCACATGTGGGTGATCTTTAATTACCCCATTAGTATACACAACAAACCAAGTCTTCTCACTTACCGTGAACATTTCATGCCTTCCTAGCATTGCGTCCTCCTCCCTCTACTTTGATATGACTTGTTCTAATGCGGTTACATGAGAGCAGAATTTAATGTTTTTCTCACGTTTATTGCTTATTTCATTCCACTTTCCCTTTCATTTAATCTGAAAAGTTTCAACAGCGGTAGAAGCATGCTAATATTTTACTTGATTTAGAAAAGACATTTGACACAAGAGGTTCAAAAAGACACTTAAAGACCATGAAGGAGATTATTGTGGACGTAAGGAAAGAAAGTACGAAGAAAATAAGTAAGAGGGAATAGAAGTTACCTTTCTCAGTTACTCAGGTGTAACTCGCAATGAAAATAAGGATAGGTTGGCCAAACAGAGGCACAACCCCCATTTGTAGGGCCAGAACGTGTCTTTGGACAATTTTCGTGAGAATAGTTTGTAAAAATGTGAGTAGAGGTCATATAAAATGCAACATTAATTCTTTTTTCAACTCCTGATTTATCCAATGTATCCGTGTAATGATGGGTAAGATAGCTGCTGTATCTGATGATAAAATAAGAAGTTAGTTAAAGCATAAAGTTAGTATTCTTCTTCTTCTTCCTCTGGTGCTACAGTCCTTAAAGTGTGACCCTGGCCTCCCTAATGATATGCCACCATTCGACTCGATCCTGTGCCTTCCTTCTCCATGTCCTCACACTCATTGATCTCAAATGAAGATGATTATTTTATTTGAAGAAGATGGTTTGTTACGTTATTTTTACCACGCTTTGAGCGTCAATTTGAAGTAGTTGTATTATATTTCAACTGTCGGGGAGCCGAACTTGTAGTAGTTGCAACCGCACGTATAGTAAACAGTTTCCGGTAGCCTTCGCCCCAAATGTACTTTCAGGTGGCTTTTGCCCCAAGTTTAAAAAAAAATATTAACTTTATAATTTGACTGTTTCTTTAAATATTATATTTATGTTTGCCTCGGCTGCGTCAGTATTTATTTTAGAGACACGTTTCTCTTAGCAGGGTTGTGATGCGACAAGAATGCAGCTTACACAGATTATAATTTTACTTCACCTTTTATTAATGCTTGACACGATTTAAATAACACTTCACTGATATAGAGAGCTTTGAGATTCTTTTTATTAATTAATTACACTTTTTAACACATAAACTTATTTTTCGTTTCACACGAATACATATTATATTTCTTGAGGACACTTTTTGTGTCTGGTTAGTAACGCTGTCTGCAGGCAACTGAACTGCTTTCAACCTCCTGAACTTGTAAATTTCTGTATTTCAAGTCTCTGATTGGCTATTCCTAATCCAATAGAATAGCTTCTTTTAGCCAAAGCTTTTTCTAGTTGTTGATTGACTATTTTATAAACTGTCACTAAAATTACATTATTGTTACTCCAGTAATCAGAAGTAGTATTATTAAACTCTCAAACTCATTATTGCCTCAAGGTTACCTCATTGTTACCTCATTGTTAGCAACTTTTAACTTATTATTCTCACAGCTCCTACATTATTAAATTACGTAATGCATTCACATAACATTATTGAACATGTTTACATTAATATAAGCATATGCAATGACTGTTACATACGTTTTACAAATTATTACATACACATATTGCTTCTAGGCGGGCTGTTATTGAATTTACATATTATATAATTTGACAAATCATTTAAGTGTTAAAAATATTGCCTCACAAATCATCTTCCACATCATCTATCCATCTCAGTTTTGGGCGTCCAATTCTCCTCTTATCCAGTTTTGCTTCTAATGTGATTTTAGGACTCCTTGTGACTCTCATTCGTATCAGATGGCCCAGCCATTGAAGTCTTCTAATTTTTGTATCTTTCACTATATAATATCTTTATAGTGTTCTGCTATTTCATTATTTGTTCTAATACGCCAAGTTCCATCATCACGTACTGGTCCATAGATCTTTCTTAATATCTTCCTTTCCCATGTTGCAAGTATTATTTTTGCTCGCTCTGTTAATACCCAAGTTTTAGTTCCGTATGTCTCAATAGGTTTAATTATCACTTTATATAGTCTTATGTTTACCTTCTTCCCAATATATCCAGCTTTCATTAAGTTGTTGAGAGCATGGAGACATCGATTAATTTTCACTATTCTCTCTCTAATTTCCTTCAGTACACCATTACCATTGTTCATCATTATTAAATTAATTAACATTTCCATATCTTCCTACATTTAATATTATATCCATTTTTTACATTTCCCATGTATTTAGTTTTATTATAATTTATCTCCAGTCGTACTGAAATAGCTTCTGTTTGTAGTTGACTTAAAGTCTCATTCATAGTGTTTATATTTCTAGCTCATAACATTAGTATATCATATTAAAATTATTAGAATAATTAATACCACATTATCCCTCAAATAATTGTACATATAATTGTAAATTCAAGCTTTCATCGTTCTTTGCGTGGTGACTTCCTCAACGCTCTATAGTTTATTAATGGGTATACAATGAATTCTTACTAAGAACGTGTGTAGTATAAATATATTTGGACCCATAAGGTTCATAAAGTATTACGTTGTACCTGTTGCGCATGCGTAGAAGTTCCTTAAAACGTGCACAAGTCAAGACGTGCTAGCGACAGTGTTGCCATGTCTCATGGAGTTTAGAGGAGTAGCGCGGTAGATTTAAATGCCGTAGATTTTAAATTACCGCATATACGTTGCATTTAATAGCATTCATAGAAAACATTACTAATAAATCTTCAAGGTGTCAAAAGTTAGAGCGTTTACGTGCTCTTGCGCAGCAGTCGCCACTGCTGATGCTGCATTTTTTACTTTGTTTAATATCGTCTGATCTATAACTACGAGGCCTGCCCCAGAAGTACCCGACCTAACAAAGAAAACACAAAAATTTTGGGAAAAAACATCTTTATTTCTCCACATAGTCTCCTTTCAGCTCGATACACTTTTCCCAGCGGTGTTCAGTAGCTTCGATGCCCTGTTTATACTGAGAACCATCGAGTTCTGCAAAATAGCCATCAACTGCAAACTCCAGTTCTTCACTGTTGGCAAATCTTGCACCATCAAGTTATTTCTAGAGTTTGGAAATAGGAAATAATCAGAGGGGGCTAAATCTGGCGAATAGCGTGCATGAGGAAGCAATTCGAACTTTAACTCATTGATTTTGGCCATGGCAATAATGGATGTGTGAACTGGTGCATTGTCTTGATGAAACAAAAGTTTCTTTTTCACTAAATGCGCCCGTTTTGCTTGATTTCATCATTCAAATGCTGCAATAAGTTTGCATAATACTCACCATTGATTGCTTTTCCTTTTTGAAGATAATCCAAATTATTCCACACACATTCCAAAAATACTGATGCCATGACCTTGCCTGCAAATGGAACTGCCTCACCTTCTTAGGAGCCGATTCTCCCCTTTCAAACCACTGTTTTTACTGTTCCTTTGTCTCAGGTGTGAAGTAATGGACCCATTTTTATTCATGGTTATGAATCAATGCAAAAACTCGGCTTTATTGCAACAAAACAACGTCAAACACACGACTGAAACATCCTCACAACGCTGCTTTTGTTCCATTGTGAGTAAACGCGGCACCCATCTTGCGCATAGCTTTCTCATGTCTAAATTTTCAGTTAGTATGCGATGTCTTTTTGAAATGCCTACGATGTCTACTAGCTCGCTACTTTCAGTCGACGGTCACCCAATACCATTTTGTGGATTTTCCTCACAATTTCAGGCGTGGTCACCTCATTTGGTCGACCACTGCGGTGTTCGTCTTGGCAGCTCCTACGGCCTCGCTTAAACTCTGTCACCCAATATTTTACTGTTGTAAACGAAGGAGCAGACTGCCCCAGAGTAGAATCTAGTTCGACTAAGACCTTTCAAATGAAAGTATTGTATCACATAACGATGGCCAGTTTTATCCATGTTTACAAATTTGCTGAGAGCGTTCACTATTGGTGGCTGCCAAACAATTAAACGTAACATCATCAAACTTCAGATTTAAGCTTTATAAGGTTGGTACTTTCTACCATAGTCTTTTTTTAAAACAACAACCATTATCTATACATCAGGGGACTACCCTCGTACAAATAATGATTCCCTAGTAAATACAACTTTCTACTCTCTCTTTAAGACAAATTTTCAAAATGTTTTATTTGAATTGGCTCGTGCTTTACAGGCTCTAGGTAAGAGAGATGTTTCATTTGAAGAAAAGTGCCCCTTCTTCAGCCGGGAATCGCACCGGACCCCCTTGTGTTTGGATACTAGCATGCTGATCACTAGACCGCAGAAGCAGTCCACGCTTCTAAATTATGATACCTACACTAAGTAAGAAACAGCTGAACTTAAGTGCAAACAATTCTTCATTCTCGTGCTTGCCTAATTGCTCTATACCCCGTTTATTCTCCAGAATAGGCACATATTTCTTCTGCGGGTCAGCTCTTTGAAAATCAGCCACTTGGGCAGCCTTACATCGCGTGGCTGAGCTGAAGAGAGAAAAAGGTGAAAAAAAAACCGCCAGAGCATTAACGTTAAATTAGGAAGCTCTTCAACCATCCCAAACTAATAATAGGTCTTAGCGAGTTATGAACTTTGGAGATGTGGTTCCAGGATACACTACAGTAAGTTTTAATGAGCAAAGGTCATGGCCAAACTCATCGCAATGTCGTGCAGACTATCGGGTTAGAGTTCAACAGTGAATATCACAACTGGATTTGCTTAGATTTTTGCTAATTACTCTCCCTATAATTACTATTATAAATAATACAAATATTAAAACTAAAAAAATAAATCGAATTAATGAAAAATCCCCTACCTATAATAAGTAGAGGAAGTATAACACTCCATCCAGAAATTTTATGTTGATATTTTATCAGAAATAAAGTTTTGAGATCCCTAAACCAAAAAGAACATTTTTAGAAAAAGGTTCATGTCGCTGCTCTCTCTCTCTCTCTCTCTCTGTGTGTGAACAGAAACGATGCGTTGGATAAACACTTGATACAAAGATACAACACGCAGATTTTTAAAGAAATTCCCACATCCTAAATAGTCCTTTGGATTGAAGAACTTTTAGTTATTTTTGTTTTCTCAAAACTGACTCCATTGATTTTAATTAAATGTCACATTTTTTAAACTTTTCCATTAAAAATGCATATCCCGAATTTTTTGTAGTCTGTGAAATCTTCATATTTACTGATTTTTATAAAATTTTAAAATTGTAAGAGGAAAAGAAAAGCTTAATGAGCCCAAAAAACACCAAAAAAACTTGTTCTTGTCCTTCTATATTTTTCCCCGTGACATTAACGGTTTCCAAAATATTGTATGTTTACTTTCTCCCACGTATAACTGCTTCATTCTATGCAACGTTTGATAGTTTGTGATTCTTTTTCTCTATTTTTTTTCGCATAGTTTTGCTTAAAACATTTATCTAGAGACGTAATGTGGAATAATGATATATGAGATATATATATATATATATATATATATATATATATATATGAGTGGAGAAAGTCGTGTGTTTTGCACATTAGATTTTTTTAGTTCTTAAATTTTGTCACCTGATCCCGCCGTTATAAATTGGAATGAAATAACTTCGGTTGTTTTACCAAGAGCTTAAAACATATTTATCTAATTTATCTAGTCATTTCTAGTTTACATGCCCCCCCAAAAAGAAAAACAACAGCTGAGTATTCACACATGTTTACAAACTGTTATATAATTGATTAAACAAACATGAAAAGGAGAGTCGTGGATACTTCTACCTGCTTCGTCATCATCCAGGCATGCCGTACTACCGATTATTTAACCTGAGCCCAGCCCATCCTAATCCACAGGCAAACACCCAGCCACACTCCAACAGCATATTTCCGGCCGTGAAATAGAGGCTGTTTTAACGGTAGAGCAGTTCGACTCGTATAAAATGACTTGCAGTTTTCAGCAAGTGTGTGTGTGTGTGTGTGTGTGTGTGTGTGTGTGTGTGTGTGTGTATATATATATATATATATATATATATATATATATATATATTACGTATATATAGCAAAATCAGTTCATGAGAGTTGCCAGTTATAATCAAATTAAAAATCTGATCTCACTGTTATGGCCTGGAATGAAATAACTTCAGTTTTTTTTACCAAGCGTTTAAAACATATGTAACATTATCCAGTCATTTCATCTTTATTTTACATGTTTTAAACTCGAGAATTTTTGATATCGTTAACTCCCCCCCCCCAAAAAAAAAGAAAGGAAAACAGCACCTGAATATTCACACACCTTGGCATAGCTATCATAATGTTTGTTTATGATCGGGCAAACAACGATTTTTTTATTATTATTTATGGACGCTCTTTAACTGCTGTGGTCCTTAACGTCCCATCTATATTGGGCGTGAAAGGCCGTAGTTTTGCTCAGAGGCCTCCTTATCAGGCTTGAGGTTCCTTTATGTGTCGTAAATCTACGACACGGGACCACTGGCTTTACTTCCCTTCCAAAGGAAGCCATGCTAAGGATTTTTACGCCCGAAAAAAATCCATCACCCTCCCTCGGGTTTGAACCCGCGACCTCTGGAACTAGAGGCTAGCATAGTAACCACAAAACCACGGAGGGCGATATAAACAGCGATGAAAACGTGAGTCGTATGAATTGGATTAAAATTTACTTTCTCTTCCGTAGTAGAATTATTGTTGCATTTCATCCCAAAAGTTCGATATTATGATTTCAGTGGTTATACCCGTTCTAGGATATTCTGAATCACACAAAAAAGAAAGAAATAAAAAAAGGAAAGAAAGCAGGCAGTTTCAGCTCCTGTATTTGTGTATTTTTGAACAGAATAACAAAAACGATATTAAAATTCTTATCTATCTTGAGCACCTTTTAACGACAAAGGGCGAAGACCTTAAAGGCATTCTCTCTACCCCAAAAGCCTTTAAATGGAAAACTTCCGTTAATTTTTACTTTCTCAAAAATTGATGCAACGCTTTTGATTAAATAGCATGTATATGTTTTCTGTAAATAACCTGTGGAATCTGATACATTCTCATTGGATCATATATAATAGGGAAACTAGTAGTGAAAGACTAAACTGCATTGCAGGAAAAATGGAAAATGCAAATTTCGTTAAAGTATACACTTTAAGTCAAATAAAAAAAACTTTGCGGCCTTACCCGTAACCGAAGCATTTTCTTTCCATCATTTGAATTCAGCAATATTTTAAACAGTTGAGGCAGTATTTTTAACACTTAAATGATATCAGTGTAATTATATAATATAAAACATAATAACAGCCCGCCTTAAAGCAATATGTGTATAAATAATATATAAAGTGTATGTAACAGTCATTGTATTAATGTTTATATTATTATGTACATGTATAATTATGTGAATGAATTAAGTAATTTAACAATGTAGGAGCTGTGAGAATAGAAGCCGAAAGTTGCTAACAATGAGGTAACCTTGAGACAATAAATTAGAAACTTTAATAATGCTACTAGTAATTCTTGGAACAATAATGTAATATTTAAAACATTTTAATAAATAGCCAATCAACAACTAGAAAAAACTTAAGTTAAATAAAAGTATTCTATTAGAGTAGAAGTAGCCAATCAGAGACTTGAAACAGAGAAATTTACAAATTTAAGCGGTAAACCCCAGATGCTAGAAGATAGCGTACCTGAGCAGTTCATTCGCTCGGTATGTATTCAGTGTGGGACAAAAAGAATTCATTACGGCGTGAATAATATAAAGTTTACGTGTTAAAAAGTACAATTAACAATGATCTCACAGCTCTACAGTAGGATATGTCAGTCAAGTGTTATTTAATTGTGTGAAAGATTAATAAAACGTAGTTAAATACCATTATAATTTGTGTAAGCTACATTCTTTAGCCACACCACCCCCTGCTAAGAGATACGTGTTTCTGCAAATTACTACTGACGCAGTCGAGGCATACAAATATAATATTTAAATAAACATTCAAATTGCAAAGTTGATTTTAAAACGTGGGGGCGAAGGCCACCGGAAAGTGAACGTGGGGCGAAGGCCACCGGAAACTTTGTATCGTACGTGGGGCTGCAACTACCTCAAGTTTGGTGCCTAAAGCGTGGTGCTAATAACGTAAAGATAATCTACTTCACAGTACACCTTAAAATGCTAAGTGACCGTTTCTTTGTTTCTCATGATGTCATAGTTCACTGTCTTCTCAGCGTCCCACATAACCCTGCGTACGTACACACGAAGTTTATAGAAAAATCTGATGTGATACATTCACATGACTTTCTTTACCCTCTATCTTTATTAGTGA